>CM060929.1:982121293-983516293 GCA_030765085.1 Allium cepa
TTTCCACGTTGTTTAATTATGTTTCCATTAGTATCAACAAGGATCTCACCAACGCAAATAACGCTCTCGTCCGTATTCATAGGGACTTCGGGTTGAGGTAAAGGTTGATCTTCCTCTTGGTCTTCTTGTGCTTCTTCCATAGGTTCTTCTTCCTCGGATTCCATGGCTTGTGAAGAGTCTTCAATATTAATAGGATTTGTACGGTTATCCATAAGAAATTTTTGTACATTCCTAATAATATTCCCTTGCCTTTGTTGTTCTCTAGCCATCCTAAGTTGACTTACTTGAATTTCAGTCATCAATTGAAGGATATCTTTCATCTTCTCTTGCAATTTGATCACTCGAGCGTGCGTAGTTCGTTGAAATGGACCAGAATGAGGAGATGTGGGTGAAGTGGGTTCATTAGTAGAAGAGAAGTCCATTATTTTATTGTTTCAGAAGTTATTTACAGAGAATATAGTGAAGAAAGAGGAGAGAAAACGAAATAAATAGATAAATAAACAAATAACTAACTTTGGAGGGAAATTCAATTTTCAAATTTTTGTTGGTATGTCGACATCATGAGATGGGGCATGTCGACATGTTCTTCAAAAAAGTGTAATTTTTATTTTGAATTTTTATTGATTATTATATTATATTATTTTATATTTCAGATTTTGAACAAATACCTAATTCTCTTCTAAATTTAGTAAAATTCTGTTCGGTTAATGGTTTAGTTAATATATAAGCAATTTGCTTTTCAGTATTTATATAATCTAGAGTTATTATTTATTTAGTTATATTATCTCTAAGAAAATGATGTCCTATATCAATATGTTTAGTTCTAGCATGATGAGTTGGATTTTTAGATAAATTTATTGCACTAGTATTATCACAATATGTTGGTGATTTACTTATGTCAATTCCAAAATCTTTTAAAGTTTGTTGCATATATATGACTTGTGAACAGATATATACTCTGCTTCAGTTGTTGACAAGGAAACAGTATTTTGTTTCTTGCTGAACCAGGAAACCAATGAATGTCCTAGAAAGTGACAAGTTCCACTTGTACTTTTTCGGTCTGATTTACAACCAGCATAATCAGCATCATAATATGATATTAAATCAAAAGTATTATTTTTAGAATAAAATAAACCATAATATAAAGTGTATTTTACATATCTTAAAATTCTTTTAACAGCTTTTAAGTGAGTTTCTTTAGGTTGTGATTGGTATCTTGCACAGAGACAAACACTATGCATAATATCAGGACGACTCGCTGTTATATAAAGTAGCGAACCAAATCATTCCCCTATATAAAGTTTGATCAATATCTTTTGATTTATCTTCTTTACTTAAACCTACATTTGTTGACATTGGAGTTGGTTTCCCACTAGAGGTGCTTAAACCAAATTTATTGATTAAGTCTTTAGCATATTTTTCTTGACTTATGAAGATTCCATTTTCTAGTTGTTCAATTTGAAGCCCTAAGAAGAAGCTTAATTCTCCCATGTGACTCATTTCAAATTCTTTAGTCATTATATCTGAAAATTCTTTATTCATTATGTTATTAGTTGATCCAAAGATTATATCATCTACATATATTTGAACCAGTTGAATATCTTGATTATTTCTTTTAATAAAAAGTGTTGTATCTACTTTACCAATTTCAAAACCAGATTGAAGTAAATAAGATCTTATTTTTTCATACCAGGCTCTAGTAGCTTGCTTTAGACCATATAGAGCTTTCTTTAACTTGTATATATGGTTTGGAAATTTATTATCTTCAAAAAGTGGAGGTTGTTCAACATAAACATCTTCTTTTACAAAACCATTTAGAAAAGCACTTTTAACATCCATTTGGTATAATTTGAAATTATTATAATTAGCGAAAGCAAGTAGAATTCTTATAGCTTCTAATCTTGCTACGGGGGCAAAGGTTTCATCATAGTCAATTCCTTCTTCTTGACAATAACCTTGCGCGACTAAACGAGCTTTATTTCTTACGACCTCACCGAGTTCATTCATTTTATTTTTATAAACCCATTTAGTTCCAATTATACTTTTATCCTCAGGTTTAGGAACAAGTTCCCATACATCATTTCTGGTAAATTGATTCAATTCTTCTTGCATAGCAAGAATCCATGAATCATCAGACGATGCTTCCTTTGGATTTTTAGGTTCAATTGTTGATATAAAGGCTACATCACTCATACTACTTAATTGATTTCTAGTTCTTACTACAGATTCAATATTTCCTAAAACATTTTCTATAGGATGATCTTTTGATATTTTAAATCTCTTATTAGGTTGATTCATTTCACTAATAGTTTCATTAGATTGATTTAAAATTATAAAATCTTCTTCATCATCTATTTGTACAATATCTTTAAGATTTTCATCAAAAGATACACGCATAGTTTCTTCAATAGTATTAGTTTTTAAATTAAAAACTCTAAATGCTTTGCTGCTATTAGAATAACCAATAAAGAATCCTTTATTAGCTTTTGGTTCAAATTTATCTAAATTATCTTTTGTATTAAGTATAAAACATTTACTCCCAAAGACTTTAAAATAAGCAACTATAGGTTTCTTATTATAAAGTAATTCATATGGAGTTTTATTTGTTAATGGTCTAACTAAAATTCTATTTAATATATAACAAGCTGTAGCAACTGCTTCAGCCCAAAAATGTTTAGGTAAATTACTATCAGAAAGCATTGTATGAGCAAACTCTTGAATCGTTCTATTCTTACGTTCTACTACTCCGTTTTGTTGTGGAGTTCTTGGAAATGAAAAGTTGTGAGTGATTCCCTTTTGAGTACAGAAATTCTCAAAAATTTCATTTTCAAATTCACCACCGTGATCACTTCGAATAGTTTTAATTTTGAAAGAATGTTGTTTTTGAATTCTTTTAGAAAAGTTTTTAAATATTTCAAAAGCATCACTTTTATGTTTTAAAAAGATTGTCCAAGTATATCTTGAATAATCATCTACTATAACAAAAACATATTTACTATGGTTAGTTGATTGAACTTGAGATGGACCAAATAAATCTAAATGAAGTAATTCTAGAGGACTAGAGGTAGAAATAACATCTTTTAATTTAAATGAACTTTTCTTAAGTTTTCCTAATTGACAAGCATCACAAATACTATCTACTTTAAAGTTTAACTTGGGTAGACCTCTAACTAAGTCAAGTTTTGATATCCTAGATTATAATTTGAAATTCAAATGGCCAAATCTTTTATGCCAAATCCAAGGGTCACTTGTATTAGCCAAAAGAAATAGATTATCATTTGAAATTTTCATACTAAGGATATAAATATTTTTCTTCCTAATACCTTCAAAAATTGTATTAGACTTATCATCTTCAATGTGACATTTATCTTTTCCAAATTTAATTTTAAAACCTTTATCGCAAAGTTGACTTATACTAAGCAGATTATATTTTAAGTTCCTAACTAATAAAACATCAGAAATAAGTAAAGTTTTAGAGTTACCGACATTGCCGACGCCAACCACATATCCTTTAGAGTTGTCACCAAAATTGACTAATCCACCATCTTGATAAGTAATGTCCTTGAGTATCTCGGGATTTCTAGTCATGTGCCTCGAACAGCCACTATCAAGTATCCATTTATCTTTCTCAATTTGCACAGTTCGTCCGTTGGGTGTTGATTCGTCAAAAGTCATATAACATGTCTGTCCCTGCATAACACACCGATTTGGTAGATAACTTGATTTTTCAAAATAACTATATGCATACTTATGATACCTTGATGAAATGCATAGATTCAAAACAGTTTTAACATAATTTTCCAAAAATGCCATTTTTATATTTTTCAAGTTTCAGATTATGAAAACAATGAAAACCAATGCTCTGATACCAATTGTTAGGAATGCGGATTAAGGATCGTAAGGCAGAAATAACACTAGAGGGGGGTGAATAGTGTTGTAAAGAATATATGAACTATATGACTAAATTAAAACTTTCAACACAAATCTAAACAGAATTCTAACACAGAAGGATCACAGAACATATAACAAATGCAAATAGTAAAGTAAAGCAAGTAAAAGGAAAGAACACACCGGATTTTATACTGGTTCGGAGTCCTCCTACATCCAGTCCTGCACCAAGGCAATATCCTTGTACAGATTTTTATAAGCCAATATCCAAATTACAACCCTCAATTTCTAAGGCCTTGAGGAACCCTCCTATCTCCGAGTCTGGGGTAAACTCTCTTGATTTACGGGACACAAGATCATCATAATACTTTTTAATAACAATCCTTTTGAATGGATAGACTCTATGGACTTTTTGAATACAAATTAATCCTATAACTCTGAATAGCACTTTGATCTTTAGTAGAATGATGGAGAATCAAATAGAGAGAGTATCTAAATGATTTCCTATTGAGAATTTGGCAGAATGATGGCACGATCTTGAAAATATGAAGTTTTATGGATATGGAATGGTGGAGAAGAAAGAGTGAAGAAAATAAGAAAGTAGTTGTTAAAAAAATTCGTTTTGGAAGCCTTTATATAGATGCACAACAATCATAACCATCGGTGAAAGGTTTTCGAACGAATGGACACTTCTTTTGAAAATTGAATTTTGAATCCAACTGTCACCATGTCGACATGGGGTATCCCCTTATGTCGACATCGCTTAGTTCAAAATTATAGAGATGTTGTTTTGTAAAGAAATTGAATTTAAAACAAGTTGAAACATCTCTGAAGCAAAGTAAAGTGTTTAAACAATATTTTGAGATAGAGAATGAATATAAAACATTATTTTAAATGTATATATATATAATTGATATAGACCGTCAATTATATAAGTAATATTTAAAATCAGAATAAGTTTTGATGTTTTAAAAATAGAAGTTTTTAAAATCAGAATAGAGGAATATTTCAAGGCTAAAACAAAGTTTGAAAATATTTTTGAAAACATGATTTTGAAAGCTAAAACATTTTGAAAACAGACTTAAAAACATTTTGAAAAATCTATTCAAACTGAAATTGCAAGAACCTTCCTACAGAGCTCCTCCATAGAACTCGAGAACTTGTACAAAGTAGTTTAAATGATTTTGATTTTCGTGGGTTTGTAAGCCACTTGTCGTAGGTTTGTAAGCTACTTGTCGTGGGTTTGTAAGCCACTGGTTTCGATAGAAATTGGGTTCCATCCCAAAAGAAAATTGGAAGAAAGATGAGAGTGCTATTATGAAGTTTTAACAAAATACTAAACACTTATCTTGAGATCTTGAAATCCTGATTCTCTAGAGTCTTGAATCTTGAATCTCTAATCTTCATCTTGATGCTTGAGTCTTTATACTGATTAGTCTTCGATGATACCTGCATATACTTCCTATATACATACATACATATATATATATATATGGAAATGTTAGTATATATTTTATAAAGTAAAGTATAATAACTATATAAGGTTGTTGTCATCAAAACATCATCAACTCAGTTCCTAACATGAACTTCTAAACATGACACCATAGTAGTATCCTTACTAGACCTAGCTTTAGATCTCCACTATATTCTGCATGTTGTCAATGCTTCCAAATCGTTCCACTCAGCTATCATTGCCAACACTGTATTCTGATGTTTTCCGCTAAGTGCATCTACAACCTTGTTTCCTTTACCTAGTGTGTACTCAATACCAAAATCATAAGTGACTAAAAACTCTAACCACCTCTATTGTCTCATATCAACTCCTTCTGAGAGAATAAATAGTTCAGCGACTTATGATCCGTATACAGCTCAAATCGCTCTCCTAGAAGGTAATGTCTCCACACCTTCAATGAAAAAACTACCGTTGCTAATTTCAAATCATGCGTCGGATATCTTACCTCATGCGGTCTAAGCTGTCGAAAAGCATAGACAATCACTTTACCTCTTTGCAATAGCACAGCTCCTAACCTTGTTCCATATGCATCTATATACATTACTAAATCCTGATTCCCTTTTGGAACAAACCAACATAGTTCATTAGTCAATAAGTGTTCAATCTTCTAAACGCTTCCTCACAATTATCGGTCCAAATTAACTTCACATTCTTTCGCGTTACTTGGTCATCGACGCTGCTATCCGCGAAAAATCCTTTTTGAATCTCTAGTAGTAACTAGCTAATCCAAGAAAACTCTTTATCTCAGTCACTGTCTCGGGTTTCTTCCAATTATTCACCTCTTCAACCTTAACCGGATCTATAGACTATCTTTTCTTTGAGACTACATGACCAAGAAACTTTACTTCCTTCTTTTAGAAATGAAACTTTGACACATTGCTTTCAGCTGATGCTGCCTCGGCATCTCTAGCACCACTCTAAGATGAACTTCACGCTCTCTCTCATCCTTAGAGTATATCAAAATATCATCTATGAATACCAACACAAACCTATCCAAGTTCTCTCGGAAAACTTGGTTCATCAAATCCACAAAGAATGCTAGCACATTTATTAGTCCGAACGACATTACTAACCATTCGTACGATCCTTATCTAATTCTAAACGTCGTTAAAGGAATACTATCCTCTGTCACTCTAAGCTGATGGAACCTTGTTGTTAAATCCAACTGGTAAAATATTCTGGCTCCACTCAATTAATCGAAAAATCATTAATTCTAGGTACTAGATATCGATTCTTTATCGTCTTCTCATTCAACTTACAATAATCGATGCATAAACTTAACGATCAGTCCGGCTTCTTGGCAAATACTATGGCTACTCCCCAAGGCGATCTGCTAGACTGAGAAAATTCTTGCCTTCCAAATCCTTTAACTGCACCTTTAACTCCCTTATCTCGGTAGGTGTCATCCTGCTTGGCGGTCTACTCACCAGTTCTGCTCCTGGTACCAAATCTATCTGAAATTCAATAACTCGTTTCGGTGGCAATCCTACTACAGGTTCAAAGACATTTTTGAATTCTCTAACAACGAAAACTCAATTCAACTCGTCTTCTACCTCCACAACACCCAACAAAGCACTAACCTTTAGGGTTTTCTATGGAGTATACAATCCGTTCACTAAAGTCAGGGTTTCTAAGTGATATTTTCCTATCATGGAAAACTATCCTAGCATCGAATTTACATAAACAATCCATACCCAAAATACGAACCCTATGAAATCAAACACATGCAAACTGCAAAAAAAAATATGACCTAACAATTAAAACTCTAACTGGTCACACTTCATCCCAAGTGTCACATACCCTTCTATCGGATTTGCAACTCTTAAGGAAGTAACTAGGTATGAGGGTTCTAGGTTAAGCTTATCTACCAAACAATGAGATATAAAAGAATGCGATGCACTGGTATTAAATAGAATTCTAATTGACATACCATGAATCATAAGCGTACCTCTTAACACCGCCTTTCCCTTTTCCTCTGCTATTGGTCTCGAGGTAGCTGGCTCCAATGCAAACAATTTTCCCTTTCCATCCTTGGCCGGCTCCTTTCATGGTTCTTATAATGTCCAATTTGATCGCAGTTGAAGCATCTAATATTCTTCATCCCGATCACCTTCTTTCCATCTCCCGGGCGACATCCATTTGCGTAATGCCCTTTCTTGTCACATTTATAGCAAACAACCTCCGCCTTTCCCTTCTTGGCAACTCCACTCTTATGAGCCTTTTCTTATGGATAAACTTCCTCTAAATATAAAACTAGATCACTAGGGTTAGGGTGTCTAAGAGATATTTTCTTATCATGGCAAAATATCCTAGCATCATATTTACTTAACCAATCCATACCCAAAATAATTCTAAATCCTATGAAATCAAACACATGCAAACTGAAACAAAGGTATGACTTAATAATTCAAACTCTAAGAGGTCGCATCTCATCCCAAATGTCACATACCCTACTACCGGATTTGCGTCCCTTAAGGAAGTAACTAGGTATGAGGGTTCTAGGTTAAGTTTATCTACAAAACAACGAGATATAAAAGAATACGATGCATCGATATCAAATAGAACGCTAATTGACATACCATAAATCATAAGCATACATTCCAACACAGTATTTCGTTTTTCCTCTGCTATTGGTCTCACGGTAGCTAGCTCTTATGCAAACACTTTGCCCTTTCCATCCTTGGCTGGCTCCTTGCATTGGTTCTTATAATGTCCAATTTGATCGCAGTTTAAGCATATAATATTCTACTTCTCGATCACCTTCTTTTCATCTCCCAAGCGACATTCATTTGCAAAATTCCCTTTCTGGTCACATTTATAGCAAACAACCTCCGCCTTTGCCTTCTTGGAAACTCCACCCTTCTGAGCTCCTTTCTTATGGAAAAATTTTCTTTTCCGACTCTGCCCTACTTGAGCTTCCTTTGCCTTATTTCTTTCAAGAAAAGATTGCATCTCTTCATGACTGAAGGCCATTTCCACAATGACAACACATGGATCTCTAGTATGCGATAATATAGCCTTAGCAAGCTCAGGCTTCAACCCTTGAATGAACTTTTTATTCCTCGTAATAACGGTATCAACCGTATCATAGCCATATCTTGCTAGCTCCTCAAACGTTGTTACATACTCAAGCACTGTCATATCTCCTTGCTCCAACTCAGCAAACTTCCTGAGCATAGTAGACTTAACAATCTTTAACATAAACCTCTCCTCAAGTCTCCTTTTGAACTTATCCCATGTCATGGTCTCCTCATTAACTCCTATCATAACATTGTTCCACCAGTATAGTGCTACTCCTTGTAACTGTCAAGAAGCATGCCTTCTTTTCTGCTCTTCATTGAGCCCTAGATCAGCGAAAATTGTCTCGCAATGAAGTAACCAGTTCTCTAATTCGATTTCGTCCTCTATACTAATGAACGGCTTTCGTCCCAGCAAGGCATGGTATCAACTCAAAATAGCATAGTTGTTGACCATTCGAGCTCCCTAATTTCCTCCTTCAACATTTCCTCCAACTAGTCCAGTATACTCCCACTTGCATCATGTTTACAAAGAACTGATACATGGCTCCTATGTCTACTTACGGGACTCCAGCACCCACATTTGCAGCTTGTGCCCGACCTTGGTTCCTTCTTGTATTTGGCCTGGAATTTCCATTAGTTATGGTGCTTCCGTCACCAATGTTATCTCTTCCACTTCTAGCATCAGTATATGCATTCGAGCCTTCGTACGATACAGAAGAATAGCCTAAGGGAGATGGGGGAACAGAGATAAAGCGTATACTTATATATAGCAAATACAAGTACGCTACTTTAGTGTTATCCTATACCCCAATCTTTTCTCTAATTCCTTAGTATTATGTTTCAAAATCATTTTAAGTTTAAAGTTTTTCATAAACCTATGTTCTGATACTAATTTGTAACATCCCCTATCTTGAGACCCGAAGCTAAGCGCTATAGATGCCACAATCATCTATGGTATTAACTTCCGATGATAAATACGGTAAAGTTAATGGTATCCATAATATCTGAAGCACATGAATATGAAACAAAATCACAGATTCCAAAAATAACATATTTACTGATTACATTTCACAACATGTTTCATATTCCATTACATAATCCCAAAACGTTTCGCAGGTATTGATCAAATATAACTTTACAAAATACGCCAAGAGCGACATATGAAGACGCCCCATTAGATGATCAGAGTATTAAATTAACAAAATTGTCTTAATACATCACAACGGAGATAAAAATATCAACTCCTAATTAGTTAACTTTAGCCTCCTAGTCATCTTCGAAAGCTTTATTCATCCACTTACTAAAACCTATAAATCCTTAACTCTCAACCTACTCAAATCATATTTTAAGCACCCAAGAGTTTAAGGGGAAAAACATAAACTTCGTGTCATACATAAAGCCTGGTGTCAATAATACTATACATCTCGGTTATTTGATATTAAGTGAGACCATACCGCTTAGCGAAACGGGTTTCCCTTCACTAATATCCCCTTTCAAAACATTTCTTTTGCGAATCAAAATCCTACAACCAAACTGGTTAAAGCAATAATATCAATATTATGTAAGCATACAAATCAAGTAATCAATGGACTATCTGTTCGAACACTATAGTTTTGTTTGGCTAACTACTAACCTTTGCCTCACTCGAGCCTATCAAACAAAATAAACAAATAATCTAACTTATGTTACATACTCTTTTGGATGGTCTATCCTTAACTTCTCCTAGAGTCAACTGATCCTAATGGTTCTGTGGGCTCACCAATAACCTACTTTCACAATATATATTCCATTTTATGTGTAACATCATTTTAGTCTTACCTGTGACAAAGCCCTACACACTGGAATTTTGGACTTACATTAGCTAGGGGCTACTAACTAAATTATAGGGTGCGACCCCATACCAGTCCCATCTGGTATTCTAATATCTGAGTCATTTATTTAAGGTCAACTACCGCATTAAATTTTCCTTGAAAACATTTCTTTCAAATTGATTAACCCTTTAAATCATACTTAAACAAGGAAAATATACTCTATGCTTTACTCAAATCACTTTGCCTTGTTACGTATATTTTACACAAAACATTATTGATGAACACATTCGAAACTCTTGTTTAAAAGCTTTGAACAAACCCTTTTGAAACCATTGAAAATACTATTTTCGTTGTTATCCCGCCTTTTGGCAAGGTCGTGACACTAAGGACTTGACCAGAAACCATGGATAGTTCATCCTGGAGATCGGTTATACATAGGTTCATTATGGATACTGGTAAATTTTACCTGAATCTGAATTGAGCTACAATTGATATGACACGACAAGCAAAGTTATGAAAGCCAATATTCAGATTTCAAGTGAATCAGAATTCGTATGCTCAAAATATGGATCGATAAAAATCAAGAGAGAGAGAGCACCAGTTCGTATCCATCAATGACTGATCCACTTCGTATCTATCATATTTATCCCACTTCGTATCCATTATATTTATTCCACTTCATATCCATCATATTTGCTCCACTTCGTATCCATTAAATGAAGGTAGTTCGTATCGGCTCCCCAAATGATTGATACGAAGTAGCACCTAAAAGCATCGATACGAAGTAAGATGCAATCCATCGATATGAAGCGGCTACACATAATCGATACGAAGCAATTACTAAATCATCGATACGAAGTAGAGCATGGAACATCAGTACGAAAAGAGTTGCCCAGACTGATACGAATCGTATCATACGAGTTCAACAGCACATTGAAAATCCAAACTTTCATCAATCATAACTCGATATCTACATGTCCAGATGCCACCAAATTTTCACAGGAGCTTGCCTACAACATCGTAAATGTACCAGATTAATTTCAACCAAAAAGGATCAGTTCTCGATCGATACGAATTCCATTGATATCGCTCCTAGATCGAGTCGAAATCACATGAACTCGATCCCGTAGGCCCAACCACGTGAGAGAAGAAGTCCTCCAAGATCTAGGCGAGATATTTTCAGCCTATGCCTATAAATAGCAGCCACATGCATCCAGAAAATGGACTTTTGAGAAGCTTCTACGCCATCACTGTGTTGAAACTCCATTGTAACTTGAGTACTAGCTATTATATCATTGTAATTCAGTTGAGAATATGAATAAATTGCAATCTCTTCAATGTGGACGTAGGCTACAATGTTGAACCACTATAAACACTTGTCTTCTTCTATCTGTGCATGCTTTTATTTGTGTGAATGTTAGATTAGCCTTATTTTTCCTATAATTTTTGCATTCTAATCTCTTCAATTCCATCCAACGAGTGTTGTGCCCAATGATACAAACACTTTGGTGCTTTCACTGAGAGAACCATGCTTTTCTTCTACTCTGTGGATCTACTGCTATCATTGGATTGCAAAAAACTAAGGAGAAGATCCAGATCTATCTTTCAGTGGTTCCTTATATTCTGTTCAGATTGCTCCAGATCCAAGAGGAACTACATTCAGCATGATTTCCGTATCCGTATTTTCATAACCAGAAAATATAATGATTTTCGTATCCATATTTTAGTATTCAGAAAATATGATGATTTTCGTATCCATGAAAATATCATGATTTTCGTATCCATATTTTCGTATCGGTGAAAGTATCATGATTTTCATATCCATATTTTTGTATCCATGAAAATATCATGATTTTCGTATCCATATCTTCGTATCGTTCCAGCTGGGTCCAATTTGTATCGATCCTCGGATACACTTCGTATCGGTCCAGCTGCGTCCAATTCATATTGATCCAGCTGGGTCCAATTCGTATCAATATCATACACTTCATATCGATCCAGTTGCGTCCAATTCGTATCGATACTTGCATACACTTCGTATCGATCCATCTTCGTCCAATTCGTATCGATACTCGAACACACTTCGTATCAATCCAGCTGGGTCCAATTTGTATCGATACTCGAATACACTTCGTATCGATCCAGCTGCGTCCAATTCGTATCGATCCTAGAATACACTTCGTATCGATCCGGTTGCGTCTAATTCGTACCAATCATCAGATACCACTTCGTATTGATCCAGCCGTGTGTGTTTCGTATCGACCCTCAAATACCACTTCATATCGATGCAGCTGTGTGCCTTTCATATTGATCCAAGTGTCCACTTTTCAGATAGTTAAATTTCACCAACATTTGTATCGTTCAAACATTGCTGAGAACAATATGAAATTTCAAAAAAAAATCGGGTACGACCTAGATTTTCGAAAAAGCGGCTATTTTTTTTCCACGGCGTAGAGCACCTGCATTATGAATTCAAAGCTCAATTTAGTGAAGGAACATTCCATCCATGCTCCTGATAGTTCCATGACTGAACAGGACATAAGGGATTACAGCGGCAAATGTTGAATTGCAATCAAGGAACGCGTAAAGAAATACTACTCAACCGATGCTTCCAGAGGCTGGAGAACTTAGCTAATGGGCCAAGAACTAGAGTTGGTTAATATATCATGCTTCTAAGGTGGACTGCAACTTCCCCCAACTGACCAGCTTTTAAAATCCTGAATTGACAACTAGGGCACGATGGCTAATATGAAGACTTCCCTACACTGTCTACTTTGCCAACCCAAAGCATAGCTGGTCACCACTAAACCATCTTCAAATGCTCGCATCTTTATCATACCATGTCCATATGACTAAAAGCATGACATACAACCTCAAGAGGACATTCTTAATACCCTATATAGATCTCCTATCTGGATGAAAGTTTGGGACAATCACCAATCTATCAGCCCATCTTAACCAACTCGTTGTCCAATCGGCGTTACCAACTACTCAAACGTTGGACAATCGTGCATGCATCATTCACTGGTAATACCCGACCCCGTATCCATAAAACGGACCTGATCATAATGACGATCGGAGAATCTTCCCCAGTCGAGACCTATTCATTGAAACCGTCCTACCTGTAGAATTTTCGATGAAAATTCTGCATGTTGACTATGTCAGTATACTATGGAAATACAAACCCCCACACTACCTCACGAAATGAGAATGGCGCATGGATTACACCAAGAGTGAGGAATGTCATCAAACGCAGATGTCTTCCCTCATTCCTCAAAGAAGATTATCAACCACTATTAGACATACCAGTTCTATTTCTCGTGTCGTTAAAGGGAATAAAGAAGCTGACCACCAACGAATTGATCAAAGTCCATAGCCAGTTGCTACCAATACCCTAAATGGATTCATCACAAGAGCTTATTTCCAGACTTTGATAAGAGAACTGGTGGATAGCTGCCAACAACTACACCAACATATCCACGCCAATATTGAGTTGATGAACTGGATGAAGGATCAACATGGCGAGATAAGGAGGGAACCTACTCCATAATCTAGATCAAAAAAATCCTCTTCTTTAGATGGCTACGGTAGACGCTAGTGCCGTAAGGCTGCTCCGGAAAGGATAGCTCTGACAATATGTGCAAGCCACATAAAACGAAGGGCAGGGAACCATCGACCCCTATCGATCAAGAACTTTGATCAAACTGAACCACTTTCATTAGACTCCCAACTGAGAAGGCTGGACTGAAGTGCAATAGTAACCGAGTACTCAATGTTCGGTGCCAAACAACCTCCATGGACTATGATCAAGTCATTGAGGTATCATTATGATGAGCATGATTGAACCACTCATCGGCTATCATATGCCCCTGGTTTTGGGGCAGGGCATTAAAGCGGGAGAGACTGACAAGGTCAAAACTCCAGTACAAAGTGGATGCAACCGACCATCCACTCATCCTCCTATGCAATTTAATTAGGATATCTGAGAAATACTTATAGTTATATGTCCCAACAATGCACTCTCCATCTCGTACTTAAAGCTTGTCAAAGTACTTATGCTTCTTCTTATGCCTAGTAAGATCAGATCACACCAGGGGTGGATATAATGTGACCATCTATACATCAAATATACATTAGACACTTGGGGTTATTTGAGAACAGAAGTTTAAAGTGGATGTGATTTGACCATTCACTCTTTAGTTCGTGTCTGTGATTCGGCAAAACAATCATGCCTTAAACTGACTTCATCAGGGGCCAACCCTCAATTTAAAGTCATCTATGACTGATTGCCTACTCACTAACCATCATGAGCCATCATTTTAACTCTCTTCCTCATCTTGGTCGGAAGAACCAAAGTATAAAGTGGACATGACTCGACCATCTTCTCTCCTATTCTTGCACCTGACTTAAGGGAAAATACACAACTCAAAGTGGATGTAGTTCGACCATCCTCTCCTCTGCTCGAGCTCAAAGCTTGCCAGAATAATAATCTTACTCCTTAGGCTTGGAAAAAGCAGAATCAAAATGAACATGGACGCAACCCAACCGTCCATAAACTAAATCTCATCCTTCGTTGAGGACAGATAAGTGGAAAGTGATCGCGATCCCACTGATCACTCACTAAGTGAAACCCCAAGCTCAGGGACGAGCCATCACGCTGCAGCCAAAAGGGGTTGATACATGAAAATTCTCTAACTAATTTTGGCTCCCAGAGAGCGAGCTGAAGCTTAAACTTAAGGACTGGGATCGAGGAGGGTGGATCCATCCACCTAATAACTTTGCCCATGTTCAACCTATGTCCGAGGAGGATGAATCCATCCATCTAACGATCTTGCCTTTCATACGTACAAACGTGGGCTCGAGGAGGGTGGATTCGTCTGCCTACAAACTTCGCCTATATTCAACCTATATCCGAAGAGGATGGATCCATCCATCTAACAACCTCGCCATTTTTATTTACAAGCTCGAGGAATGTAGATCTGTCTATCTAATGACTTTGCTTACTGGGGTGATGTGATACGACCATCCACCTACCTAATCAACTTCTTGTTCCCAGAGTGTGAACAAAATCCTAAAGCCTAAACAGATGTGACCAACCATCTATCGGCCAACTCCAGATTCTCGGAGTGCAAACTAGAGTATAAACATTAACTAGAATGGGTGTGACTGACAACCCAGCAACTAACTCTGGTCCTGAGAGTGCGGACTGGAATATAAACACCAAATGGGTGTGACTGACCAACCATCAACTAACTCCAGATTCTCAGAGTGTAAACTGGAATAAAAAAAATCAATTAACTCTAGATTCCCAAAGTGCGAACTGGAATGTAAACATCAACTAACTCTAAGCCCCCAGAGTGTGGACAGGAGTATAAACATCAACTGATTCTAAGTCCCAAGAGTGTGGACTAGGGTATAAACACCAACTGGGTGTGAATGACCTCCCATCAACTAACTTTAGTCTCGAGAGCATGAACTGGAGTATAAACACCAAATGGGTGTGAATGACAACACATCAACCAACTCCAGTCCTCAAAGCATGGCTTGGGATGTAAATACCAAAAGGGATGCGATTCGACTCCCCATCTATCAACACTGATTCCTCAGCAAGTTCTGTAGTACAAAAAGCGGACGTGGTCGACCGTCTGCTTTCCAACTCTTCCCCTGACATGGGGGCACACTTATCGAAAAAATCGGATGTGATCCAACCATCTAGCACTAAGAGGGAACGACATGACCATCCATGCATCAAATCTTGTCCCCGACATGGGATCCATAAAATAATTTTATAAGGATGTACTCCAACCCCACAAGACAAAATTTCTTCCTTGATTCGATAGGAAGACGCAGATTCGCACAACGGACCTAGCTGAATGTCCTATTCTAAAAAGGATGTGATTAAACATCCTACCGCAAATGAACATGGCATGACCATTCATCGACTAACTCTTACCTATGGTCCACCAGGTTGTGCATGCAACAAGGACGGATGTGACCCAACCATACGCCAATCAATTCCTTCCTACAGTTCAATGAAATAAGCATCAAATTAAAGTTATTATAATGTGACTGACCATACTTCGACTTTTGCCCATGACTGGGGGTAAAGGAATTGACCGACAAAATTGCGGTCCGAGCATTTTCTACAAAAGATCTTAGTCCCCAGACTATGGACAAGGGTGGAAACATTAATAGCCCTTCAACTAACTCTGATCCCCAGAGTGCGACTATGAGCATAGACAAATGAACGAATTAGATTCGACCATTCATTCACCAACTCTAACCTAAAGTCGATGGGAGGAGTATAAACTCACTACAGATGTAATTAGACATTCCACAAACTAACTCTACAAACCCAAGACTTGGGGCAGAATAATAAATCACTAAAAGAAGAGAAAGGTGACTCGCTACATCACCAGCTTAGCGTCCTTTACAACTTAAGGCAACGACTACAAGGAGGCCTTAATGCTAACCAATCAAAATGAAGCCCGAAGTTACGGGCAACCAATTATATCGTACCGCTGGATCGACAGGCAATATTGATCTGCACCTTTCGTATCATACTAATGGATCGATAGGCAATGGGGTCTGAGCATTCTACATTATGTCGCTCAATCGATGGTCAATATCGATCCTCTTCGACTACAAATCGATGTGACCCAAGCGCCCATCGAATATCTTTGATCACTAAAGCATGGATAGAACCACGAACGACTGTGACTTGACATTTATCCTCCATCACCTTCCGTTGATCCGTCAGGAAGAGCATGAGACCGGATGTGCATGACCTTGCTGCATATGAGCTGACTGTATCCCTAGATTTGACGGGAGAACATGAATCAAAATAGATGTCGTTGATCGCCCAACCCCAAATGAATGCAACTTAACGATTCATTCATTGACTCCTACTATGATCCAACTAAATAAGAAAATCAAATCAAGTGCAACCTAAATGTTTGCACACCGATTCTTACCCTGGATTCGATAAGAGAAGCATCAATCCTACATTGGATCTGAATAGATGATTCGCTCTTCAGTTTCTGCCTAGAGTATGGTGACATAAGAAGAAAAGTGAATGTCATTGACCGTCCAGAACTTAGCTCCCGTTTGAATTTCGGTGAGGCAATGTTATATTCTTCCTAGAGGAAAGAACTAGGGCACAATGCAGGATAAGGCACGACTCAGCCTTCCATCGGTTAACTCGATCCTATGATTCAACGGGATAGAAGTCGAAATTGAAGCGGACAATATCTACCTTTCCACTTATCGAGATATTCCCCAGACTTGTGGCATGCGCGAGAAATAAGATGAATGTAATTTGATCGTTCATCAAACAACTCTAGCTCTTATAGCTTGGACAATAGTATAAACACAGAAGAAGCTAGGCTCGATTATTCGCACTATACGTCCATCAACCCAGGACTGGGGGCAAAAGTGTGATCATCCAAGAGCTGGATATGACTACTCAATCCTATAGCTC
The DNA here is from genome assembly GCA_030765085.1 of Allium cepa. Classification (NCBI taxonomy): domain Eukaryota; kingdom Viridiplantae; phylum Streptophyta; class Magnoliopsida; order Asparagales; family Amaryllidaceae; genus Allium; species Allium cepa. Next base: position 982,139,006 of record CM060929.1, read on the forward strand.
GTGCATAGTATTTATAAAAACTTGAAGTTACGACCGAAAGGATGCTTAGAGATAGAATCATCAGATCGACCCCCGGACTTATAGGCAATCGATCATCATTTTGACCCTTCGGATGAGCAATGGATCTCGAGTACATTGAATGGAAAGCGCATTGCTCGGAAATATAAGTAGATTCAAACTCATAGTTGGAGCTGGCAATGCTGCAGCACACGATACAAGGCTAAACTCTACTAAGCCTTTGATTCAACATCCCAACAAGCCTAATCATTTACCATTGCAAATAAGCACACGAAGCGCCTATCGCCCATCAAGAGTGTTGAAGACTAGATCACAACATACCACGATGATGATGAAAGGGTTAATTGCTTTGCTCCACCTGAATCTTGATGTATTCACATCGACTCAACCTCATATATACATATGGACTCTTAGCAGCTATTGAGAACTCCGCGTTAAATGTCAGTCTGGGGCTTGTCTCTGTGAATAAAAGCGATGCAACGTGAATCCGGAGAGATCTATTGCACTTAAAAAGAAGGTGAATCTACTCAAAACCGATGGGTTCCTCTACCCAAAATGAGTATCCAATCCTTTACTTATAATAAGAAAAATGAATAGAGAGTGGAGGACATACGTCAATTACTCAGATTTGTATGGGGCATGACAAGGCACAACTTTCTGCTTACAAGGATCAACCAACTGATGAACTCGACCATCGGGCATGAATTACTCACTTCCATGGACGCAGTCTCAATCAAATACTGAAACATGTCCCAAACCCGGAATATAAAAGTTTCGTTATTGACTTGGGCCTATAGTGCTATGTTGCAATCCATGGATTCAAACTTATGGACACTGGTGCTACTTACTAAAGGACGGTTAACAGATCGTTCAAAAATCAGATTAACCGATCGACGAACTTATATGCGGGTAGTATGTTCGTGCGATCACGAATATCAAACGACCACAACGATGACTTTGCAGAAATATTGAGTGCTCTCCAATAAATGCAAGATGAAACTCGATCCTTTGAAATGCTCTTTAGTGTTACATTAGAAAGATTCTTTGTTTTCGTCATCAATTCTTGTGGAAACGAGGCTAATTTCTAGAAAATTCTGACAATTAGAGACACCCATGTACCGAGGACAACCAACCAGCTCTGCTAGATCGCTTAAAGGGACCTCCCATTTTATCAAAGCCTTTGGATTGCGATGATTTATACATCAATTGGATCGTGTCAACACACTCCATAAGCATCACAATGTTATGTGAAGAGAAACGACGAAGACTAGAGCCTTAGAGTTATTTTACTTATCTCCTTCGAAGAGCTATCCTTAGCCAAATAATTAGCATACTTCATATCTGAATTCACTGCTTTAGACGACTATACGAAGAGCAGTGGAGATAGTCCAACCGATGGAGAATGTACATAGATGGAACCTTTAATAATCGGTTATCTAGCGTCAAAGTTGTGTTGATGACTCACGAGGGACTATCGATCCGCTACACCCTGAAACTCAACTTCACAACAACAAAAAACGAAGCTAAGTATGAAACCTTGGTCACCATGCTCAAACTTACAAGAAAACTAGGAGTGGAAACTTTACATATCTTATGTGATTTTTGATTAGTGGTATGCTAAAGCAAGGAGGATTATCGGACTATGGGGCAATGTCTTGCTCCTTATCTTAGTTGGATCCAAAAGCTAATAGCCGACTTCGAGAATTATACCATTCATTACACACATCCTCAGAGAATAAAACGAAAAAACTAAGTTACTGGCCAAGCTAGCCAGTTTTGGGGATGCGTAGTAAAAAGACTTTGTCCCAGTTGAAATACTTATTATTCCAAGCATTGACATATGAAGATCAACTAGATCTTAGAGATGGATCTAGAAAAGGAGTCATGGATGACTCCTATCAAAGATTATCCATAATCGTGGATTCTTCCTGAATAAAGGAAGGAGAAATGGCATATCCTCTATGAAGCATCACTGCATGATTATGTCTAGATCGTTCAACTCTATCGATACAAAGCATTACTCTTGTATCCATCATTTCGAGACCCAATATTACATATCCATCGACACGAAGTATACTTCCAACATCTTAGATTGATCCAGGAGATGATCGATACAAAGGAAGGACTTAAAACGACCATCGAACATTGTTACAACTCGAATTTCACATCGATCCAGGAGAGGATCTATATGAAACTCAATCAAAAACAAAACTAAAGAACTTGGCATTGACCCGTGAACATACAAACACGAACAGGAGTCAGGTTAACATATGTGCATGTATGACAAACTAATATTTGATTTTCAAGTTAACAGGGATTGTCTGCTCACCTGATGACAATCAAAACAACGAACAACAAATCGCTAGCACTCAACACTCAGATACAACAAAACACGACATGATCATTGACAATCAACAGTTTGACATCTACATCACTAAAGATCAATCGAAGGTTACATATTTTGATGAAAAGATAGCAACTACACAGCGAATCAGGCAGTATTTTTTTAGAATGAAGGATGCAGCTTTTCAAAGCATGTCATGTTTGCATAAGACATACTTTGGGGGGAAAATGTTATCCCGCCTTTTGGCAAGGCCGTGACACTAAGAACTTTACTAGAAACCAAGGATAGTTCGTTCTGGAGATCGGTTATACATAGGTTCACAATGGATACTGGTAAATTTTGCTCGAGTCTGGATCGAGCTACAATTTATATGACACGACAAGCAATGCTATGAACGCCAATATTCCAAATTTCATGTCAACCGAAGTTCGTACGCTCAAGATATTGATCAATAAAAATCAAAAGAGAGAGAGCATCGGTTTTGTAGCCGTCACTCTACTGAAACTCCATTGTAACTTGAGTACTACCTATTACATCATTGAAATTCAGTTGAGAATCATGAATAAATAGCAATCTCTTCAAAGTGGATGTAGGCTATAATGTCGAACCACTATAAATGCTTGTCTTCTTCTATTTGTGCATGCTTTTATTGGTGTGAATGTTAGATTAGCCTTATTTTCCCTATAATTTTTGCATTCTTATCTTTTCAATTACGTCCAATGAGTGATGTGCTCGATTTGGGTACAAACATTCATAACCTTTGAAAGTACCCCTTTCGAAACCATTAAACTACTTTATTTTATAACCATAAGCCAAAAGATCAAAACATACCTTTCGAACACATTTACATAGTCCTTTCGAAAACATTGAAAACATCTCCTTTGAAAGCTTTATAAAACCCTTGAACATCCTCTTTTCAAAATACTTTAAACATGCCTTTTGAAAGCTTTATAAAGCCCTCCATTTAAAATACTATAAGTACCTTTCGAAACCATTGGGTAACCTCCCCTTCGAAACCTTAGTTTAAACCTTTCGAAAGCATTAAAGTTCTTTACTATAAATAAACCTTTCGAAAGCATTGAGTTCAAGTAAAAACATGTGGAACAACCTTTCGAAACCCTTCAAAACCATTCCTTTCAAAACCTTGGGTTTAGATTCTGAATTCTCAAAAGGGTCTTAAAGGAACTAAGTCGAAAGCAACAATTTCAAAAGCAATTTCCTAAGTAAAGAAGTGGATGGTGCCGAAACCTATCCCTTTAAAAGTATTGGAGAAGCGCCTCTAATTTTAAAAACAAAGGAACCCTTTCGAAAGCATTGCTTCGAAAGGTTGAATGAGGAAGTAAGAGGTTTCGACCCCTTCGAAAGCATTTTCTTAAAACAAAGGCGCAACCTCTATCGAAAACTTTCCTTAAAACATTTAACTAAGTCGAATGCTATCTGATTCGAAAGCATTCTCTTCGAAAGCAAAGCAGATGCATTTCCTTTTAAAAGAAAAACAAGGTTTCGATCCCTTCGAAACCCCTATTTCGACTCTATCTATACCTTTCACGGGTACTTGAATCTACTACATACCAAGGTTTTTGATATCATGTGTATTGGTTTCGACTAGGATGGAGGCGGAAGTATGAAGTCCAAAAGTAGCCGCTAAAAGTGGCGAAACACCAAAACCTCAGAAACTTGATTTTTAACTTTAAAAGGTAATTTATTTTCAACTAACCTGCTTTGTTTGTCACAAAATTATTGGTTACTAATTTGTTTTCCATAATCTTTTCTAAAAGTGCTACCAAAATTCAGAATTGAACAATTAAAACATTTACAAATTGCCCCTTCTTCTTTTATAAACATATAAAACATTTAAGTCCAATACCATAAATAATTTTATATACTTATTAAAACACTTAGGAAAATTCTACAAAAATTCCCATAAATCGCTTTTAATATATTTTCTAACATATGTAACTTTTTGACCCAAACCTAATACAAAATAGCCGTAATTAATTTTAAATCCAATTAACCATTTTCTTCACTAGTAAATTCACAATAAATCCACATTAACTCAAATAATTATGAAATTTGAAACATATCTCTAAAATAGTATTTTTGACCTTATATCAAATTTTCAAGGTGTTTGAATGTCATTTAGTAGGTTTTTCAAATCAAAATGGTCATAAAAATCTATATAAACAAAGATATTTCATCAATAAGCATATTTATCAATTTAACATTCAAAACATGGCAATATACTTTGAAAAATATTTGAATCTGATCTAGGAACCAAGAACATAAAAATATGACATGTAACATATTATTCACCTTTAGCTTTTGATTAAGGAGTTGAGATTTGATCTTGAATGGATTTGATTAATTTTCCTCTAGATCTCTAGCTTTTCTTCTTCTAGCTTTTTCTAATGGTGGCCGGCCTCTTGGTTTAATATTTTGATTGTGAACATGTAAAATGGAAGTGGCATTAAGGGTTTAGGGTATATGAATATAGCTTATTCCTACTTTGCGCTTATCTATTTCCCTTATCAGTTTCATTTTAATCCCATTTTAGTTCATTGTTCATTAGGCACGACAACCCTCTATTAACACAAATCTCAATCCCACAACCATTTACATTATTTCATTTAATTTAACTAATTAAATGTCCTAAATAATGTTAATTAAGGGTCTTTACAACTGGACTAAGACCTTGTTTTATGAGTTAGCCATGCATTACTATATTATATGACTAACTTGTTGGATGCATGTGAAACGAGACCAAGCTATGGTTTTTTAGCATAGTCGTATTATTATTATTTGGGATTGATTAGAGTATGTTGTGAAGTAGACATACATCACTCACCAAACAATAGTTTGATCTTCTCTAAATTTTCCCTTTTCGTTTCATCACTAGGCTGATGGAAATTGATTTGGTGTATCAAGTGATGCTTTATGGTGCGGATGACAAAGGCATTATTTATGATATAGACCTGTATACAAATAATCATCTAACATTAACACCGATTGTGCTTATATGTACATTAATTTGGTTTGCATTAGGTTTGATTGTATTTAACTATGTATGTACATTGAATTTATCAGTTTGGAATAAAGTGATATTTTGTTTTATTATATGTTGTTACCTTCTGCTGTGATTTTAAAAAGAGCTAAATAGAATATATTTATTATTTGTCTCTATTTATCAACCATCAACGACACGTCATTTCTAATTTTTTGGAATTTACACATTCTGAGTTGTGTTAAATCAAAATGTCAAAAATAGCGGGTTGTTCCATTTGGTTTCAGAGCAAAACTTTCCCTAAAATGAGGATAAAGAATGTATAGAGAGGGAGTGTTTATGTGTGTGTATAAGTTAACTGCATATGTAAACACAATTAATTATTCTAGTTCAATTTATTATCTTATATGGAGTTCCTAATGAATCTTATTTTCTATTTAGATATTGGAAAATTAGTAACTCAACTAGAACAGTGACCAACGCTACCCATCTCGATAGGTTAAAGATCGAAGTGGGCACTAGAACCAGGGTTGATGTCGTAGTCAGCATAGGTGTGAACATTCCATTATTATTTTGAAGGTACTTGTAAGTGATTAGTCAAAATTCCATCGAAACACCTCTTATTCCTAAGACTACTGCCACTTCGAGAGCAGTTCATGTCCAACTAGCACTGATAGTGGATTTTCCAAGCTCGGTAAGGATGTCTCAAGTTTGGTCAAAAAACCTTACGTGGGTACCGACCCCTATTCGATAACCAAGGCAAGGTTGAATTCTTATAGGAATATCTTTAGCTTATTGGTTTAAGTGACATCACCAAGAGACATTTGGCTGCATGGCGTCTTCAGATAGGGACGACTAATTAGGATATGTATGTTAAAACAAAAGGTCGCTACCTTTTTGTTCTACTTAGGCAAAGCAATTCGAACTCTTGATAGAATACAAAAAGGGCCATAGGGACGTAGACATCTCAATGAACTCGTGTTGACACTACTTAGCCCATGGATAATCGCTCAAATTTAATTTCATTAAGACCTACTAGCACACAAAATCCTACTAGCAGTTCCAGCGTTGTGCCTTTTTCATATATCCCATAAGTGAAATATCTCATAGACTGAACCCATGGACCAACATAGATTGGGCTGGAAGTAAGTGGTCGTTGTCCAAAGGAATGATCTCAATTGGTCACGCAGGGGATAACCATTCAGCCATAACAACACCATCTCTTGGGTGGACTTTAAGAGGAAGTTTAAGGTTAAATTTTTCTTTGTAGTGGAGAAAAGGTTGCTACTAGAAAGATATATTCATTTGAAGCAAGAGTACTCAAATGTGACTGAGTATTTAAGTCAGTTCAACAAATTTACATGGTTCATATTTGAGTTGACCAACACATTAGAGAAGAAGGCACTAAATTTTTGCTACGGGTCTAAATTCTCCACCAAAAGAGCTAGCATTGAATCAAATAATATTTAGGGGATATTTGAAGGATTAGATAAAGAATCATTGTTGAATCTAATTGATGGAAATTTGGCTATTGCGACTAAGGAAGATGAACCAAAGAAGATAAATAACCAGAATCAGAATAAGCGTAAAGGCAAACCTAAGGATGACAGGGGAATAAACATGTTATCATATGTAAGATGTGTCACAAGAAGGGTCACATGATGAAGTATTGTAAGATTGAAATTTCTTTGATTAAGTGTTATAGATTACAAGTTGTGATGGAATATGCATTGAAGGTGATTCTGCCTACTAGTATCGTGCCATTTGCTTACAAAAAGGGAAAGTAGATTGTTATGGAAGGTGTGTTATCGATATTTCGATTTCCTATCAAAACTCATTTTGACTAGTGCATCCAATTCATTCATTAGTTGTTCATTAGTGGATATGTTAAGCCTTAGACCCTATTTTATCTCTGATTCTTTTTTCGTGCCCAATCTTATCGAGGGATGGACCCGTCTACCTACGGTTTGTCAAAACCTCAAGTTGGTCATCATGGTGTGGTGTTGCTTTGCGACACTTATGCACTTAGCATCTTCGGATGTGGGTTGATTTTGAGAATGGATTGGATGACATGCTACGGGGTAAATTTGGATTGTAATCAAAAATTAGTAGGACTGACGAATGGTTGAGGGAAGTACCTTATTGTATATTAGGCCTAATAATTCCATGATGACTGGTTACATGCGTTCTATTGGTGTGTCATAGGATGATCTGTCTTTGATCCCTATGATGCATGATTTTCTAGATATCTTTGCTGAAGTTTCCCATTATCTACCTCGAAAAGAGATCGAGTTTAGAATCAATCTTGTTGAAGATGCCAAGCTTGTGGTGTCGCCACTTAGGTACATGGCTTCGAAAGAAAGGAGGGAATCAGATAAATAAGTCTTGGAGTTATTGGAGAAAGGTTTTGTTAGAAGAAGTATTTCAAAGTGGGTAGCACTGGTCATCTTTACTAGAAAAGCAGATACTCCCTTAGGTTGTGCGTCGATTATAGAAAGTCGAAAAAACTGATGATAAAACATTGATTCCTTTGCCTTGCATCAACAACATTTTGATCAGTTGGTTGAGGCTAAAGTTTTATCTTAGCTTGATCTTAGCAATAGATTCCACCGTGAAGATAGTACATGTAAAACTGCATTTAGAACTCCTAATTGGTTGTTTGAATATTTAGTCATGCCATTTGGCTTGTCTAATAATCCTACTCATTTTATGGATTTGAAGTGTAGAGTTATCCAGGAGCAGTTGATAAATTTGTTATGATGTTTGTGGATGATATCTTGGTATACTCCCAAAGTTAAGAAGAGCACGGACATCATTTCAAGGAGGGATTAGAAGTTTTGTGAAGGAATCTTGTTGAGAATGAAATTCTTAAATGCCATTTTTGGACAAAGAAAGTCAAGTTCCTTGGGCATATTGTATCCGTTGAAGGGTTAGCTATTAACCTAGGGAAAGTGGAAGCAATAAGAGATTGGAAGACACCAACGAATACTTCAGAGGTTCTTAGGATTGGCTGGCTTCTATAGGAAATTTATCAAGGACTTTGTAATTATAGGAAGAATTTGGTGTTTGCTTGGAACCCAGACTGTGAGAAGGTATTCATTATGAGGAAGGAGTTACTAACGAGTGCACCTATCTTAATCTTGCCCACTAGCTCTAAACTATTTACTGTCTACACTAATGCTTGCATAACTAGTCCTGATGCTATCTTGATGCAAGAAGGGAAGGTGGTAGTGTATGTTAGCCAATAGCTCTAGGTACATGGGAAGAATTACCCAACACATAACCTTGAGTTAGCTACCATCATATTTTCCTTAAAATCCGAGGGGCATTATTTATTGGGAGAAAGATTTGAGCTATTCGTAGATCATAGCTCCCTTAAGTATCTATTTTCGCAGAAAGACTTGAATTTGAGGCAAAATAGATGGATCGTTTTTCTTTCATTGTATGATTTTTTGACTGCCTATACTATAGGAAGAGGAATATGGTTAATGATGCATTTAATAGGAAGCATGCCATAATGAACTGTTTGTTGTTGGAATGGAAGTGTTTGGAATTTGTTTTTGATTTTTGAAATTCGTCAGTACATACACAAGGTTTATCGCCTGTAATGAAAGTTAGACCTACATTAATGGATAGGATTGTATTAAGTCAAAGGAAAGATGCAGTGTTAGTTAAAATTTTGGATCTATTAGAATGAGGTGAGTGGTCAGGCCTATTAGATCGTTACTCCAAGGATTAGAAAGCATATATTAGTCGCCATGTAGGTTGTGTGTGCCTCAGGTTAGGGAACTAATAGAAGAAGCCTTAAGAGAGTGTCACCATTCAAGGATGACCGTTTATCTGGGTGGAGACAAAATGTATCGGGATTATGTGACAAAATAGTAGGCATGTAACAGAGTTTGTGGTGTTTAACGTGCCAAAGGATAAAATCTAAATGGAAGAACCCGAATGGGCTATTACTCCCATTAGTGGATCCACAATGGAAGTGGAAAAACATATATGTGGATTTTATCGACGGATTTCCTCAAAGCAGAAGAGATAATGAGAGCATTTGGGTAGTCGTGCATCAACTAACCAAGAGTGTACACTTTATCCCAGTAAAGAGCACAAAGGAAACAATAACATTGTCAACATTGAATATAAAGGAGATAGTTCGACTACATGGAATTCCGGTTAGTATATTAAGTGATAGAGATCCACTCTTTACGAGTGAATTCTGGAAAAATCTAAAGAATGCTTTAGGAATGGAACTAAACTTGAGTACAACATATCACCCTCGGATAGATGGCCAGACAGAAAGGGTAAACAAAGTTTTAGAGGATCCACTAAAGGCTTCTTGATACTGGAGGAGCTTGCGAGGACCATTAACCATCGGTTGAATTTGCATATAATAATAGTTACCAAGCTAGTATTAGAATAACACCATATAAGGCATTATACAGAAGGTCGTGTTAGTCACCATGATGTTGGTAGGAGTCGATAAATAAAGTAATTATTGGACCAGTGATGATATGGGAAATTTCGAAGAAGGTGGGGCAAATAAAAGAAAAGAATGAAGGTCATATAGGATAGACAATAGTCATATGCCAATGAGAGAAGGACTTTAGTTTGAGTTTGTTGTTGAAGATTTGGTATTTGTGAAGGTTTCACTATTGATGGGAATTATGAGGTCAGGAAATTTGAGAAAATTATCACCGAGATTTGTTACACCTTTTCTCAATATTGGAGCATATTGGAAGTCTAGCTTATAGAGTGGAATTCCTAAAGAAGATGGTAGGAGTCCGCAATGTGTTTCATATATCACATTTGCGAAAATATGAGCATGATGCTACCATTATTATTGAGCCAAGTAAGCTAGAGGATGTAGAGTTAGAGTCTGAGCCAAGTTCATCCCGTGGTCCGTCTCGTGTTGTGGAGCATAGATTGAAGCCACTTAAGAATAAGGTGGCGAAGTTGGTAAGAGTGCGGTTGGGGAATGACTCGGTAGAGAGCATTTTAGAGTCAAATGAGAAAATGAGGGTCTCTCATCATGATCTCTTTACCGGTACGTTCTTTTATTTTGACATGTTTCCTTATGATCTTGGTTTTAATGTTAATTTTTTGGGTGCTTAGGATTTAATTCCTCCATGATTAACTTAAGAATAGTAGAAACTGTTAGGATGGTTGAAACCTTGACTCATGATATAATGTGGACACTTACATTCATATAGATTTTATTCATGCTAATATACTAAGATTTTAATGCATTATGATTATATGTCATATATATTGCATACATTCAGGAGATCGACTATCAGATTGCATTCTTCCACTTAGTTAAGTATTGTAGGACATGATCATGCATTCATTTATGTTTATTTATATGTAATGTACCTATTGATGTGATTGAAGCTGAATAACTATTGTGAATTGTATGACATAAGAGCTATGTTCGTAATTTCGAGGACGAAATTCCTTTTAGGGAGAAGAATGTAATAGTCATATATTTCTACAATTTAAAATATGAAATATTTTCAATAATTTAGAATAAAGGGAAAAATAGTCATTTTCAAACTTTTAAATTTCGAAATGAAACCGACGTCATCGCGACCATCACTTTTTTCTGAAATGCGCTATATTTTTTTGAATCGGGGTTCGAACGATGAAGTTATGGGTATTTTGTAAATTGGAATTTTAATTTTAAATGGGATAATCCCAACTTAACTTGAATCGACATTTCTTTTTGGCTATAAATATCAGGGTCGTTTCTCTCTTTAGAAAATTTAAATGTATTCTTCTTTCTATATGTATTTTCAATCTTCTCCTTCCCTCTTAGAAACCAGAAACCCTTTCAAACAAGATCAAATTTCTACCTCAACTCTTCACAAGATTTAACAAACAAAATACTAGGTGTGACAACCCTTACCTTCTGACAAAACGATCCAAATCTCAAAGTGGCTTTCGGCCTTGTGTCATGTCAAGAAATGTGAATCGTCGGTGTTTTTTAACTTTTGACAATTCGAAGACTAATATGAGCAGTTGTAATCTAATGGTAACTAAACTTTCAGATCTCAAAGTGGAAGGAATAAAACATGTATCTATCACAGGAAATATCAGTCTTAGAAAATATCAAAATATAATCAATCTTAGAAAAATAATGGTATGTGATCCAAAACAGAGCACGTAGCAAAATATCCCTCAAAGTCTGATATAGGAAACTAATTGTATTAATATAATAAAATAAAACATGAAGAGAAGATATAGTAAAGCATACTCCAAGAAAATCACGACTCTTTCCATGGATCCGAAATGGGCAAATCACCTACTGCCTTGTCCACCAGTGGTGGAAAAAGATGGAAAATGAATGGGTCAAACAAAAGTCTGGCGAATGAGAACAATTAATATGTGATGATTAAGTGCAATGTTAAAACTTTTCTAAGTGATGCAGGATGTGCAACAAGTGTCCATGAATTCCTAAGGTTCAATACCTAAATATTCTTATCTAACACAATAAGTCAAACTACTAATCGAACCTCACACTAACGATCGACCAACTTCCTTAGAGTTATCTGAAACTACTTAACGCTCGAGGGGAGAACCTGGAAATGCACGCTTGTACTGTGAACTAATAATGCACCTCATCATATGCATCCATTATCCACCTCTTGATCATGGTGCTAAAGTGTCTTATCGTAGCCTCTAATCATCATGCTCTGACGTCCACATGTACCACGTCATACCAAAATCGTGCATACAAGAACTCCCATTAGGACCGAGGTTACCCATTTGGTATTTATATAAGTGTTGTCCTAGTCAACTCTTAACTCTTATTTGGGTATTTAACTATTACTCAAAGCATGATGGCCTATTGTCCTTTGATAGGGAATTTACGGGCCTACCATCACTTTATAGGAGATTTACGGGCCCATAATTCTCTTGATAGGTGATTTACAACCCTATAATTTCTACCGATAAGGGATTTGTGGCCCTACCATCTATAGTATATGTACTTAGCTCCAAAATAGGATGAAACAATCAACTTACCGTATTGTATAACTTTTTACAAAATTATATGATTTTTAGTGTTTAACTTGGGCCTTATGCCATGGTTCAAGATCTGTAAATTTTCTTTCGATCAGTCGATCTAAGTCTCCCGAGGTAGACCGCTAATGGTCGACCCCTAATAATCCAGGTCTACCGTTCACACGATAAAATTAGGATTTTGTTTTCTTTCAGATCATCAATTAATTTCTTGTTTAAATTACGTCGATTAATAATTTTAGTTAGCCTCAATCGTTACTAATAACCAGTTTAGTTTTCCAATTTCAATCAAATCTAGGGTTCATGATTTAGGGTTAAAAATTTGACATCAAACAAGGTTTTATTTAACTAGTTAAATTTGCAATTACTGCGAATTGAATTTTAGGGTTTTAGGGATCAAATTAGTGTTTAGACAATTTCAAATTTAAGCTAGCAAGTTCAATTGTAGGGTTCTTGCATATCCAATTAGGGTTCTAACATCTCGATAAATTATAACAGTTTAAATTTAATTACACTACTAAAATTATCAGATTTGTGTCTACTCACCTCTAGCCTAAGATCTTACACTTGAGAATTTGGCCTCCAATCAATATCTCCTTTCCTAGATTGCCTTAGTCCTCCTTTGATTGCTTGCTCTTACCTCGTAGAATGATTAGGGTGTGATTTTAGGGTTTTACAAAATTAAGGTTCGGGGAAAATTTTGGTAGAGTGTGGTTATCGTAAGCTTTCATTAGAGAAATAGGGTTTCATTAGCTATAAATTTATAAAGTTAGAGTTAGGTTTAAGAGTATTAGATCAACTTAGTTGGCATCTAGACCACTCATTTAAATCTTCTCAGTAAGCAATAAATCTAGGGATTTGAATCACGTCATTACAACATGCTAATCACACGATTTTACCCCATCTTAGATCGACCGTCCCTAGGCATATGTCGACCACTACTGGTCGACCTAGGGTCTTCTTGGGTTGACCCAAGGCCATGTTTATTTTTAATTTTAAGTTTTAAATTTTAATCTTGTTCTAACATCCTTAAGTCTCTCATACTAAATCAGATTGCGAAGTGATTCATATGAAAATTGTTTGGAAAAGCGCTACGAACACAATACTTCAAGTTTCGTAGCCAAATTCGGGCAGTTGTAAAAATTGTCTTCTATGTTCTTATTTTACTTAATTTAATTTCCTTGTTAAATTTCCATTTAAATCTCTATTGAACTCTTGTTAAATTGTATCTGCTGGTAAAGACGAATTGTGGTTCCACTAGAAAATACTCCCTCTAATAAAACCCTTCTCCAACAACTCATTAACCTGCTTACACAACTCGCATCATTCCGTTGGAGCCATGTGCCTTACAACTAAGGCATAAGGCAACGAGTCATGCAATATCAATAAGCTAGATCCCAAACTAGTTACCTCTTTGGGGCGGAAGATCGGTAACCTCAGTAAAAACATCTGGAAAGTCTCTAACTACCAGCACTATACTATGCTCGTCATGTGCTAGGTCTAATGAATATAGGTCGCTCAACATAATAGATCCACGTGGATCGCAGTAAACCTCTAAGCTACGCCCATTACACATGCTCAACCTGACAATCCTCCTACCACAATCTATAATAGCCCCATAAATAGTGATCCAATCCATGCCTAGTATCAACCTAAACCTAGAAAATCCTAGTAAAAAGGCAACACAAACAAACTCGACCCCTAGGATAAACAACTTCAAACCCCTACATAACATAGACAAATAGGCCGATCCTCCTATGGGTTTTGACACAACAACGGGGTTACTGACTATACTAGTGTGTTAGTGCAAATCATTAATAAGTCTGCTAGAAATGAAAGAATATGAAGCCCCAATATCAAATAAAGTGTGAATAGATGAACCAAAAAGAGTCAACAACCTTCGATCCCTTGACTGTCACTAATTATGCACTCGAGATAGGGACCGCCTCTAGTGCATAAGCCGGAACTACCTGAGTAGAAGTCTGAGCAGGAGCTTTTGGTGGTGCTTTGTAAGCTCGCTTCAAATGCCCAATCTGATCACAGTTATAACACTTTATCTTTAAGAAGTCCAATCTACACTCCTTAGTAAAGTGCCTCAGTTTGTCACATTTATTACACTTCATATTCTTCTTCTTCTGAATCTTCCCCTTTGGTTCAAATCCTCCCTTCTTCTTATTCTTCTAGTTCCCTGTCTCTCCATCCTTCGGAGCCTTCTCTTACTCTTCCTTCTTGGAAACGGTAGTGACCAAAGCCATCTCCACTAACCCCTCATAAGTAACATCCATCGGAATGTGATGTACAGCCAAATCTAGGTGAGGTTGGTTCGGTCCTTTAGAAAATTTAAGAGCCTTCTTGTGTGGTGTACTAACCAACTCCATATTGAATCTAGCTAGCTCGTTAAATTAGCTCACATACTCCTTAACGATCATATCTTCCTACTTAAGATAAATAAACTTACCAATTGAATACCTTCCTCCATCCTAAAAGGAACTTTATCTCAAACCTCCTTTGGAACTCACTCGAAGATATATCATCCCCTTCATTCTTAGACTCAATAACCTTCCACCAGCTCAAAGCCTCTCCCTGCAAATGAGAGGTAGCTAACTGCCTCCGCACAACATCGGTCAAAACCATTAGACCAAATATTCTCTCGTAAGCATGGATCCATGATTTCACATCCATGTCAGAATTCATCCCCGTATACGGCTAGCCTCCAAGACTAGAAAAATCTTTGCATAGCGTAGCAAAGTCCGGAGTGGAAGGTAGGTGGGAAGAAATCCTACCCATCACTCCTTCCATGGGTTCTCTAGCGGGAGTAAGCTCTGCCTGTCCCCTAGCCTGAAGGTATCGGTGGAACCATATAAGGATGTTCATGCCTTGGATTTCATCCTGCATTACCAAATCCTGAACCTACGAGATCGGTCATCTTCTATCTATAAATTTCAAGAATTTGATTAGCAACTTTTCACATATATTTTAGGCACAGATAAAAGAGATAACATAGACCAAAGAAAGCATAGGCACGATAAAGAGTGAGTGCAGCTTGTATAAAATCTTTACAAAAGCTCTTTGAAAATGTTTACCTCTATACGTATATATTTCAAAAGGTCTATTTTGAAAAACTTGGAAAAATATTTAGAAGATATGCTCTAATACGTTCTCTCCATATAGTCCTAGTACTAAGGGACATTGAACCTATGCTCTAATACAAACTGTGACAACCCGCACCTCCTGATACACCGATCCAAAGCTCAAAGAGGCTTTAGGCCTTGCATTGTGCCAGGAAATACTGTTCGTTGGGGTTATTAACATATAAAAATTCAAAGACTAATACAGGCAATTATAATCCAATGGTAACTAAACTTTCAGATCTCACAGTGGAAGGAATATAACATGTAGATAGAATAAAAGTATCAGTCTTGAAAAACATTAAACCATAGTCTCAAAAGAATATGAATACGTGATCCAAAACAGAGTATATAGAAAAATATCCCTTAAAGTATGATACAAGAAAACAACTATACTGATATAATAAAATGATACATGAAGAGAAGATGTAGTTAAGCAGAGTATGAGAAAAGCGCTACTCTCTCACGGTATCCAAAACGGGCAATTTACCTACTGACCTATCCACCTACGGTGGGAAAAAGATGGAAAAGGATGGGTTAGAAAAAAGTCCGATGGATAAAATCAAGTTTAATATGTGATGATTAAGTGTAACTAACTTTAAAGCTACTCTGAGTGATGTAGGTTGTGTAACAAGTTTCTGTGAATTCCTGAGGTCTGATATCTAAAGATTATTATCTAACACAATAGGTCGAACTATAAATTGTACCTCACACTAACGATCGACCAACTTCCTTAGAGTTATCTAAAACTACCTATCATTACTACGCTCGAGAGGAGAACCCCAAATGCACACTTGTACTGCAAACCAATAATGAAACTCATCGTATGCACCCATTGTCCACCATTTGGTCATGGTACCAAACATCGCCTATCGTAGCCACTTATCTTTCTACTTCGGCATCCACCTATACCACATCATGCCAGAGCTGTGCATACAAGAACCTCCATTAGGATCGAGCTCACTTTTGGTATCTCTGTAAGTGCCGCATGCCACTACGATGGAATACCTTTTTGTGTCTATGAGAAATGTTGTCGTAGCAATGCTTAACTCTTATTTGGGTATTTAACTGTTACCCAAACCACGACGACATATTATCCTTTGATAGGAGATTTACGGGCCTACCATCTCTTTATAGGGGATTTACGGCCCTATAATTCGCTTCGTAAAGTGTCGTTGTTGTAAGTTTTCATTAGAGAGTTAGAGTTTCATTGGTTAAAATTTATAGAGTTAGAGTTAGGTTTAAGACCATCAGATCAACTCAATTGGCATCTAGACCACTCGTCAAACTCTACTCAAGTAAGCAAAAAATATAGGCCATTGAAACATGATCATTACAGCTTGCTAATCATAAGATTTTACTCCGTTTCGGGTCGACCATCCCTAGGCATAGGTCGACCGCTATCGGTCGACCTAGAGCCTTCTTAGGTCGACCCAAAGCTATTTTATTTTTTTATTTTTAAGTTTTAAATTTTAAACTTGTTCTAACACCCATTACTCTCTCATGCTAACTCGAATTACGAAGTGATACATAGAAAATTGTTTGGAAAATCGCTACGAACAAAATGGTGCAAGTTTCATAGCCAAATTCGAATGTTCGTGAGAATTTTCTTCTATGTTCTCATTTTACTTTAATTTAATTTTCTTACTAAATTTTCATTTAAATATCTATTAAACTCATGTTAAATATTACGTAAAATTCTAGGGTGTTACACTAGGTCAACGAGCAAATTGAAGACTACATTCTAATACCAATTAGAATTATGGATATCTTGATTAGGAGCATAGTCCAATTCTAGACAGCGAGTAATTTAAGGTCTTACTTAGGTGAGTGGTTTTTGCCTAATTTGCTATGTAGTCTATTCTATCCCATCTAGTTCTTGGATAATTATGGCCAGGGAATGAAGTTTGGGATAAACTTGACAATTATTAAATTTAGGTAGTAATTAGTGATGAAATAAATATGAAATTTAATAATCATACATGTTAAATAAGATAATAATACGTAGAGAATACGATGAAATGATCTCTAGAGTAATATAAAGCATTTTAGAGATTAAATATGAATTTATATAAAATTTAATAATTTATATGAATTATATAATAAAGATGTGATGTATAGAATCTAAATGGAAGAAACTAATTTATATCCAAAATATATTATGTAATAGGAATATATATATATATATATATATATATATATATATATGCTTACTAAATGTAAAGTAAGCCATACTATAATAGACCGAACACTAGTCTCAGTTGTTACTAGAGACTAGGTGTTAGTATATATAAGTTAGGTGAAGCTATTCTCTGACCATCCTACTGACTACTGGAGAATCTTACAACAGGACAAATGTATGTTTTCCAAGGTTTGGAACGAAATCCAACATCATACGGAGGTGGGCAATTATTTTAAACTGATATGTCATAACTAGATAGCTAGGAAATTCTTTTTACGATGTATATGGCTTACCTGGACACCTAGTTACAGTAGATAGATTGACAAATTTGGGACTACACATTAATACATAGTATGTGCTATGCAATAAATATAATGAAAAACATCAAGATATATTCTTTGGATGTGAATTTAGTACCTATATTTGGGATTATTTGATGTCGAGACTGGATCTAGTACCAATACGAGCATGCTGCAGCAATGGATCTCGAATCTTGAGCGTATTTTTGACCCACAATCAGCTCTACAAGACTTAGCTTTCATTGTGGTATACCCCTTAATACACCATATTTGGCTTGGAAGAGTTTGACAACAATTTGCGAAGAAGATCTGCTCGGTGGAACAAAGATTCAAACTGGTGGAAATTGATATTCGGCTATAATTTGTTTGATGCTTTCACCATGAGAGAGTGTCAATGTAAGAAACGGAGAAGCTTTTGAGATGGGATATTGAGTTAGATGATCCAGGAAAATGCACCGTGGTTTTTCTAGAGTACGATTTATGGCTTGTTGACTTCTGTCTTAGGATGGTTCGGGTAGTTTCGTTTTAGCTAGCGGAGGTGTGTTTTATTCCCGATGTATGGGCCATTTATATGTTTGTATTGAGTTTGTATTTATGTTTTTTCAGCTATGCAGGAGTTTGCATAATAGAGGATGTCACTTTTTCCTTAACATAATGGCAAGACTTTTAAGGGGGCAAATATCTCTCTTTTGGTTCTTACACGTCATTAATAAAGAACCTTTCTTTTCAAAAAAATCAAAAAATAAAAATAAATGCTTACTAAATGCCAAATGATATTCCAGGTCATAATATGACTTTTATCTTGAATTTCAATGATTTTTAAATGTATTTTAATATATATATATATATATATATTTAAGTAAGTGTAAAAATCTGAAAAACCAGTTCTATTAATACTAGATCCTAAAGCAATTTCTGGACAAGAATCTTTGATGAAATTAAAGTAGAAAGGTAGTAGAGGAACATACCAAATTTTAGGAAAAAAACAAATCGAGAGTTGAATGTAAAATGAGTAAGAAATTAGTAAGCTAAAACAGAAAGGAAAAAATAATACTTATTCATATTAACAGGAGCTACTCCTATCAAAACGCCACCCATCGGTCGTGCAGTGGGAAACTCACGAATCGATCAATGGCATAGGTCGACCTATGCCTTGTGTAGATGCGTGTACATTTGGGTGTGTGTGCACGGTTCGCTACGGGCCTTTTTTCCTTATGTTTTAAGTGACGTTTAGTAATGTTTTGATATGGACTTATGATTTAATGGACTGGATGATTGGACATACATATATTGATGAATGTGTATGTGTGTTTATGTTGATATATGGATAAATACATATGGATTGTTGATTTTTATTCGTGACTTGTTTGACTATTGATTTTGAGACCTCTATTGGTTATAATGGTAAAAAGATTACTTGGTGGGTGCTAAAATAATGAGGGCATATTGTTGTATGAGAATGGGTCCGTAAGCCGTATATAGAACTGTGTTATTTCGGTGATTCAACCATGTGTTAATGCAAAAGAGTGGGCTTGACTTTGTATATGTGTTAGATCATATCATCGGCCCTTGTAACTATACTGGACTAAGACCTTATTTCATGAGTTACCCATGTGTTATTGTATTGGACCGTCCGACATGTTGAATGCAGGAGAAACATGACCAAGGGACAATTGTTTACTACAGTTATCTTGGTATTATTTAGGAGTGATTGGAGAGTGTAGCAATGTAGACACACATAACTTACTAGACTATAGTCTGATCCAATCCATATTTTCCCTTTTGCTTCACAGGTTAATGGAAATTAGTGTGCAGTATTAGGTGATGCTTGATGGTGTGGACGACAAAGGTGTTGCTTATGTATATAGATTTGTATATAAATAATCATCTAACATTGACAATGGTTGTGTATGTGCATATTTGAATTTGGTTTCGATCGGGTTTGATTGTATTTGACTATGCATGTACAATGAATCTATCGATTTCTAATAAAGTGATATTTGGTTATATGATGTGTTGTTGCTTTCAGTTGTGAGTTCAGAAAGAGATATGCATAATATATTTATTAGTTGTCCCTTATTATCAATCATCAACTTTACATGTTTTTTTGGGTTTACACAATGTGAGTTGCACTAAATCAGAGGGTCAAAAATGGTGGGTTGTTACAATAGTAGTATGATTAAAAATAAATGTTATTATTGAACCAAAGATTTTAGTTTTTGATAAATTGAGTTAAATGTGGTAATATAGGAATTTTAACCAATACCAAATTCCATATTTCATAAAATGATATAGTTTTGATGAAGAAAACGTGTGTAAATTATCTACAAAAGTGCAAATTGCTTAAGAAAATATGAAAGTGAATTTTACTATAGATATCTTTATGCGATAAATTAGGTCAAACTATGCACCACTAGCTAAGTTAACATGTGAATAATAGTATTTTAATTGTTTAATATTAATGACTGATTGAATTCACATTTCTGAGTCTTACAACCACATTTGTGAATTCTTTAAAAAACCACAGTTTACAAAATTTTATACATTAATTAAATTAATTAATATTTAATATATATTATGATTAATTTTTTGATTTTTGATGTTGTTGGTAATTATTTGGATGTATATATAAAATTACATCTGCAGTATTGACATACGATATCGGTATGTACTTAAATGGGCTTTAAATGCAGTTAATTAGTTGATGGGCTTTTTTGATAATCAATCCTTGTAGGAAGGGAATACTTGGTTGGCTATGCAGAAGGATAGGGAAAGATTGGATTTATTGAAAATTAATAGGGATCAAAAGGGAAAGTTTTAAAGAAATAATGGGTGAGGTTTCTATTCTTTCTTAAAATAATTTCCTGTCATTCATTTCTCCATTCAGTTTTCTTTTCCGCCTTCTTCCCTCTTCCAAGGCCATCTCCTCGATCTCTTATGGCCAAATTCGGATGTTGATTCTGGGAATCACTTTAAATAAAATAAAATCAAGTGTTTCATCTGATTCTAGCAAAGTTTGGATGTTGATTCTAGGAATTTGGGGAGGATTTGCAGATCAAGATATCACTAATTGGCTAGTTCTACAAGTAATAATTCCTATTTGCATTTGCATATATTTTAATTATATCATTCTTCTCACAATTTTATATATTATGGTTGTCCTTAACCTGATTTAGGCATATTAGTACTTTCTAAACAAATTGTTGATTGGTTTGGTTTGATTCAATTTGATAGATTAAAATCAAAATACATATATGTTCAAAACTATGTTTCTTGCTATGGTTTTAGCAAATATGTGATAGCTTTCTAAACATAATATACTTTTTTTTAATTCAATTTTTAGTTTTGAATTTTGATCATTCATAAACATAAAATTTATTAATTTCTTATTCAAGTTAACGTTGTATTTTGACTTCAAGTTTTTGGTTGTTTTAAAATTAAGAAAGTTTTTTTTGGAAAACCGTTATTTTATATGATTTATACAAACATACACGCACATAAATATAAGTGTATATATTTATGTATGTATGTATATGTGTGTGTATGTATAAGCATATGCATATATGTATGTATATAGGTATGCATGCATATGTATGCATGTATGTATATATGCTTGTAAATGGATTCAAACAATTTAACATAACTTTTATGTGTATAATTAAAAATTATTTTTATCCTTATTATTATGTATGTGTGTGTATTATAATGTTAATACAAAGAGAAATTTTATATTACTTAACTTAATATAGATCTGAATTTAAATATGCTCTGTAAACCAATCTAAGATTTCGATCTATGATTTTGTTTTTGTAACTTTAATTTAATCAATCTTTGTTAGATATTATCAATTCAACCTTTATGTTACTAAGATATGTTTTTTAGAAACATTATATATTCATTTGTGTTTGTGTATCACTAAATAATTAAATCAGTAATATATATATATATATATAACAAATATCTACATGGTAGAGATAAACCTAATATTTATAGATTTATATATTGACTTTGTCACTACTTGCTATATCATCATGCTTGTATCTCTTATTAACTCTTGTGTGTATACATGTTAGATGCAGTCGTTCATATATAAATCATTAATTGGCTGTCCTAGATGGAAGAATATGGTCTGATTTTTGTATCCGAAATTAATGGAATGTTTTAAAAGAGAGAAACAAAAAGGTTTCATTCTCTAAATGAAACAAATCTATCCTTCCATTTTATCGAATTTGGTTGAATTTATATTTCATCTATGGTTGTCCACTCCCTCCTCTACCTCTCTTGGTTGTATATTCACATTAAATATATATATATAATATATATCAAATTACATAAATAAAGAAAAATGTTCAAAATAAAATATGATTTTATTAAAATAGCAAGATTTGATCTACTGTTAAATATTAGACTTTATACGCCCACATAGATCCAATTATGAATTTTTTTGGAATCAACTCATTTTATCCGTTTCGAAACGAACCAGGTTCCTAAAAATCAAGTGTGTGTGTGTGTGTGTGTGTGTATTTGTTGGTCTGACTCTGTGGACACTGGAGACACATGTTATGGGATGTTACATATTTATAAGACATTAACTATGTTATACAATTATGTTTGCGGTAAATGTTAAATAGATTTGTTTCACTTATTCTAACATATGTATAATCCTTCTCTATATTTTTCTTTATATCCAGCATCAATTGGTTGATGGAGTATGAAGATATGTTGGTGTAAGTGACGTTGAAGGCATGAATAATGAAGATGTTACTTATTAATATATTGTACATACTAACATCTGACATTAAGTATGATAGTTTGCAAATGATCGACACTGGGTATATTAATTACCGTGAGGCCAAAAGGTTGTTGACGTAGGATGTGAATTGAGGGTTTGCATCAATGGAGTTCTAGTGAAGCCGATATGATAAGGTGTCCGTTGGAGACTTTGAGGATGTGTTATTGTAGCTAGATTATTAGTTATGGAAAAGTTTGGCTATGGTAGGCTGACAGTGAGTTAGGTCGAGCAGTATGACGAGAAGAAGTGGACAAAGTAGAAGGTTGAGAGATCTAGGGTTATGGATTGAATTCCCGCTCTAATACCATGTTAAAAAAATTGTAAAGAAATAATTGACAAAATTATTAATTGAATAACAATTTGTATTACCACTCGACAATGGTTCTACAATACAAGCCTCGTATTTATATTTATATTACTTGAAGCCTAAATAATTATATAATAGAAAAATATTGTAACTTGGAAAAGTACAAATATCAAGATACTCTTGTTATATTTCTTAACATATAAATATCATTCACTTAATAGGTTCAACCTCAAAATCCTGGAAAAACCAAAAGAATGGTATTTTTGAACCCTAAGGCTCTCCAAATTTGAGAATAAAAATATGAATCTCACTCTAGGTTCATTTTGTTTTTCCATAAATCAAGTTAACAAGTAATGCGCAACCTTAGCAACCATATTAAAATATTGGATTACCTTATTAACTTTGGACCATATGAGATATTAGTAGTGTATATTTTACGAACTTGAGTTGTTTTATCTTAAAAAAGAGGAAATTTATACTTTTCACTAAAGAATTATTATATACTTTTTATATCTTACCAAATGTTCAAAAATATTTTTTGTGTTAGTATATTAGTCATAATTAGTTAAAATTTAACATTAAATGAATCAGTTGTATATTTAAATAGGAGAAATTTAACTTTAAATAGAAGAAACTTCATATGGAGGGGTGACAGTTCCTGTAATAGTACTAACTATCTTGTTAACTGGAAAAGAGTTTTAAAATCGAAATATAAAGGGGACCTAGGAATCATAAACATTTATAATCTTAATGTGTCTTTACAAAGAAAATGGCTATGAAAGGAAATTTAATAACATGAACGGAAATCTAGTTTGAAAAGAAACGATTTCAAATCAATTTTATGATAGCACTTATATTCTTCATTATCTGCTAATCCCGGCAACATATCTTCCTTTTAGGAATACATTTTAAAAAAAATCTAACATTTTTAACATTGGAATTTATTGTTATCCGACCTTCTGGCAAGGCCATAAACAGGCGGATTTAACTAAGTCGATTTCTCAATTATCGAGGATGAAATGCGGTAGGTTTGAGTCGAATGGATGGATAGGTAACGCAACACGTTTGGAAGTCGTTGGAAATGGAAGTCGCTCGAAACAGGAAGCCGCTACAGGAACAGGAAGTCGCTACATGAATAGTAAGTCGCTATAGGAAAAGGAAGTCGCAACAGGAACAGGAAGTCGCTACAGGAAGTCGCTCGGCATGGAAGTCGCTCAGCATGTATATCGTTCGACGTGGAAGTCGCTACAGGAACAGGAAGTCGCTACAGGAATTCGCTCGTACCATGATGAAGGATGTTGGCTCGGCTATGGTCTTGATGGGCCCGGACTACTCAGAAAGCCCAGCAACTCGGGATTTACCTATAAATACAGCATGTGGGGGTTTAGAAAAAGAATCTAGATTTTGTTTCCCTTCTTCTTCCTCATTAAGGCTACTTTGCCATAATAGTTGTGAAAACTCCGGATTGTAACTTTAGTTGATTCTTATATTAATAAAAAGGAAAATTTTGGAGTGGACGTAGGCCAGAGTCAGCCGAACCACTATAAAATCTATTGTTCTTTACTGCTTTCTATTTAATTTTTACCGCTCTTCATATTTATACTCTCCACATACACTTTATCTGTTATCTGCGACTGTTAGTTGGTGCTTTCATTTACATTTGGGTTTTAGTGACCAATTTCGATGCTCACATTTTGGTGCTTTCACTGAGAAGGAAAGCACTCGGGGATCTCGGAGCTAGGAACTTGGATTCTAGAAAGCAATGGCTAGGCCATTAACAAGGAAGCAAGTGACAGAAAGAAGCAATCAGGAGGGAGTCAAGAGGCCTCCTTTGGAGCTGGAGCAGGTCAAGCATCCATATATCACTAGGGATGAGATGGAGACGATGTTGAAAAGGCAGGAAGACATGATACAGAACCTACTTCGACAGGTTGGACATGTTGGAGCACAAAGTCAAGGGAATGAACCAACCGCGGCTGCTGGCATTGCAGACCAGGGAACCAAAACTGTAGAAGTTTTTGGAGGTCAACACCAGAACCAGACTGGAGTGATTGAAGGAAATCAGCAAAGGCATGGGGGCAGACCTCCAGGATTGGATATTGGGAGAGCGGTGAATGAAGCTTAGCAAGCAGGGACCAACGTGAACGTAAATGACCAACATGAAGAGTACTACCCAGAGTACCCCCTAGGACGTGGGGGGCAAGGTAGAGATGCAAACAGGGGACTAACCCCGAATGGAGATGAGCGGATGGCTGGATTAATAAGAAGGGTTATGAGAGGAGGATTGTCAAGCGGAGGCTTAGACGAAGTCAGTCGAAGTCCATTCACTCCGAATATCAGAAATGCAAGGAATCCTCCAAAGTTCAAGTTACTCGTGTTGGATCCTTATGATGGGAAATCAGACCCAACCATGCATGTTAGCAGATGTAGCAGGCATATGGAAGTGCTGGGGGCATCCGAGGAAGTGATGGCACGATGCTTCCCTCTATATCTAACAAACTTGGCTGCGCTTTGGTTCAGGCAGCTAGAAAATGGATCAATCAGAAAATGGAGTGAGCTAGTGGAACGCTACATGAGACAGTTTGAGGTCCATGTGATGCGACCCAAGAGTGTGATGACCTTAGCTTCAATGAAGCAGAGGACCGGAGAGTCCATAAGAGATTTTCTATTGCGATTCAATGCAATGGTGGCTTCAGTAGATCGTCCGAATCCATCGATGATTTTGATGGCAGCGGTAGCAGGAGATGCGGAAGGCACAGAGTTTAAGGATTCTTTGGAAAGAGATCCACCACAAGACCTTGGAGAATTCTATCATGAAGCTGAAAGGTTCATTCGGCTAGAGGATTCACGTGCCGAAAGGCGAGAAATAAACGCCGTGCAAGGCGAAGGAACCTCTAAGGAACAGACCGGAATAGACAAAGGAAAGCGGAAGCCGGATAACAAATACGATGGTCCTGACAAATGGAAGAAATGCCGAGAACCTAGATTCAAACAATACGCTGACTTGACGGCAAACCTGGAACGGATTTACACAAAAACTCGGAGGCACGTCCCCTATCGGAAACCACCCAGGAGAGATCTCACGGAACAGAAACGTGGAAGTGGAAAGTATTGCCTATTCCATGAGCTGGAAGGACATGCTACTGATGAATGCCTCCATTTGAAGAATGAGGTAGAAGAGCATGTTAGAAATGGTAGATTGCCACAGTACGTGAGAAATCGGACAGGGGCCGTAGGACCTGAGAAACTACCGCCTGCACCCAACAGAACTAATCCTAGATCTGGATCACGACTCGTCATCAATTGATCATGATGGCATGGGCCAATTTCAAGACTTGAACTCTGGTTGATTACATAAAATTCTTAGGTTTTGATTCCAAAATAAAATAGCTAATCCACTTACACATGTGAGGGAACCGGAGAGATCCCAAGGCATGCTCTGAAATGGTAATAGACTGCTCTGCCCAGAGTGGCAGTATTTAGATTTTTCCTTTGTTTGTGGTTGAACATTTGGAATTTTAATTTTATAAATGAACTTGAATTTCATGAAATAAACGTCCGATCGGAGAGTTAAAGGATGAATATTGGAAGTCAATTTGAAATTAATCGCTTTGTGACCTTACCCGGAGAGACAAGGTCCGGAGTGCAAGAAGTGAGTTGCTTCGCCGGAGAGCGATAGGATCAACTCACTTAACGCCGTTCTCCATTCACCGGTGAGTGATTGGACTGGGGTTCGATAAGAGCCTGGAGTGGCTGTAATCGACCTAGGATTTGGGCCATGACATCGTTTAACGTTCAGGGACACCGAATCGAAGCGCATGGAGTGACGTTGCTTCGCCGGAGAGTGACAGATCGGCTCACTCAACGTTGTTTTCCCTTCACCGGAGATTAACATGATGGGATCCAGTAGGAGCCCGGAGAGGCTGATATCGGTCCAGGAGGATCAGGGAATCACTTAACGTTTAGGGACACTGAACCAGAGTGTAGAGAGTGAAGCTGCTTCGTCGAAGAGCGACAGGATCGGCTCACTCAACACTGTTTTTCCTTTACCGGAGAGTGACAGGATGGGATCCAGTAAGAGCCTGGAGAGGCTATGATCGGTCTAGGATGACCAAAACGTCGCTATTTGCCCTCGTTGGGGTCAGAGTGCAAGGGATAGAAAGCAACGCTGGAGCGCAATAGGATCTTTCTATTCGACCATCGAGTTTGGATTGGACTTAGCAAGGGTCCGAAGTGACCATCGATAGTCCAAAGAGGCTGCAAAATTTAATTCCTGACTTCCACAAGTGGAAATGAATACGTATTCGGCTTCGAACAACCATGAACTTGATCAAATAGACTATAGCTATTAATAAAATAGGGACTCACGATATTGGATTCGAAGCCATTCAAAACACTCATTTTATCAAAAGGCATGTTATGGGGGCAAAGTGTTATCCCGCCTTCTGGCAAGGCCATAAACAGACGGATTTAATTAAGTCAATTTCTCAGTTATCGAGGATGGAATGCGGTAGGTTTGAGTTGACTAGATGGATAGGTAACACAACACGTTTGGAAGTCGTTCGGCATGGAAGTCGCTCGGAACAGGAAGTCGCTACAGGAACAGGAAGTCGCTACAAGAAGTCGCTCGGCATTGAAGTCGTTCGGCATGGGATTCGCTACAGGAACATGAAATCGCTACAGGAACAGGAAGTCGCTACAGGAAGTCGCTACCGTAAATCGCTTGTACCATGATGAAAGATGTTGGCTCAGCTATGGTCCTGATGGGCCCGGACTACTCAGAAAGCCCAGCAACTCGGGATTTACCTACAAATACAGCATGTGGGTGTTCAGAAAAAGGATCTGGATTATGTTTCCCTTCTTCTTCCTCATTAAGGGTAGTTTACCATAATTGTTTTGAAAACTCCGGATTGTAACTGTAATTGATTCTCATATCAATAAAAAGGAAAAAATTTGAGTGAACGTAGGCCAGAGTCAACCGAACCACTATAAAATCTGTTGTTCTTTACTGCTTTCTTTTTAATTTTTACTGCTCTTCATATTTATACTCTCCATATACACTCTATCTGTTATCTGTGACCATTAGTTGGTGCTTTCATTTACATTTGGGTGTTAGTGAACAATTTTGACGCTAACATTTATCATATAGTTCATTAGACTAATAACACTTCCTTTTGGCATAATAAATGGATTTTGGCTATACCTTTGAGTGTATAATTCAAGAATCTTTTTGATATTTGCAATTTCAAAAATGCCCCAACTTCTAAGGTTTCTAGACCTTATAATGAATTTCCAGATAAATTTAATCGTGCATTTAAAGTTGTCATCTTGACTCGGTTTATAACACTTTGTACCAAGATTGAACTCTACAACTTGTATAATGAGAGCATCACTAAAATTTGGTATCAGGAAAATAATAAAATATACTTATCGAACTCAGTTATTAATTTTTTCTAGGACCAAACAAATAACCTTTGCACAAATTTGAAAATTTAATGCTCTCCATAAAATAAAGTTAGGCATATGGCTGATCATGCACAATAAGTTAAACACATTTAATTCTTAAAGGAAAAAAGTATTTTCCTCTAGATACATAATGTGTTTATATAATTCCAACTTAGAAAACATAACACACTTATCTTATAATTATCCCTTTACAAATTCCATCCTTGTAAACAGTCTTCTTATTTATGATTTTAACACAACTAACGTGGATTCTAACTGTGACTACTGCTGGAACATTCTTTGACTTCAATATGCCAATTAGTATAGAATTTTACTGGACACTATATTCTTATCCACCAATTGGTATCTTTAGTTTGGAAGAATCAAAGGGATGTTTGACAAAGTCACGACTTGACCTATGCCATTATGTTGTTATGTTCCAACTGGATTGCAAAACCCAGTTATATAGTAAGAAAACATGATATTTCTTTAAAAAAAAGAAATAGGTTGCATTGACTCCTTAGTTTAAGGGACTTGGATCAAGTAGCAATGAAGAGAATTTTTTTAGAAAAGTCAAAGAATATATAATTGAAATAAGACGGGATGTTTATTGAAACTATTGAGATGATAATATTTCATGAGAGCATCCCCAACACAATGGCTCAGTCACTTATGCCACATTGGCCAATTTCACTGATTAACCCCTTGTATTACCCCAATGACAAAAAAATTACCAAGTTATTCGGCATTTATAATGTCGGATAGCTAAAGAGAAATAAATAAACCTCGCGTGGAAATTCGCGTGGGGTTTTAAATTTAACCATAGCCGCCAGCTTATCAAGCACTATAAATGTCGGATAAACAAGTATAAAATAACTGGCTTTCTTCCTTAGCCGGATATTCTTCCTCTCCTCCTCATTTTTTCCTAACCCATTTTTCAATTCAAAAACCACCCAAACTCGCTCATTTTCCACCTATTTGATAACATATTTCCAAAATATTGCCTAAAAATGAGAAGAATGTTGCTTGCAGTTCGTGGTAGCAGCAAATCTTCCCAAAATGTTGAGGGTAGTAGAGATAATGGTGGTGAAGGTCCAAACTCTAGTTCTTCGAGAAGGCACAAAGGTGATGGAACAACCGTATCTCAAAGGTGGCATATGGGGGTTGTTTTTGAAGACTCTGCTTTGGCTCTGAATATCGATCAAAACTTAGGACCGAGGATGAGTTAATCAATTTTCGTGTTTTGCTCGATGAACAAGTATGTGTTTCTACCCGTGTCGACATCACTGTACGTAATTTTAAATTCAAATACAAAGATAATGATTAGCATTTATTATTATAAATTATTTATGCATTCAAAAAATATAGAATATAATGTATGGTTCTATACTAATTACATGGTTCTATATTTAGGCATGGTAAAATGTTGACATTTTAGTTTATAAATTGTATAGTTATACATTTAGTTTACGAAGTTATTTGCCAAAATAAATTTCTCAATAGGAGTGGGAAGGAAAAACTCATGGATCTCTCACATCCATTTATTGTCTATTTCAAGAGATTGTAGTAGTCGATCGATGTACTACAGGATTTTCAGGTGACAATTTACGGATTTTATTGGGTATGTTATTTATCACAGATATTTACATTAAATCCGCATTGAATTTTTCTTATCCTTGCATATTCCTTAATATAGGCAATTAGTTGAGTTTAAATTCTGATGCACAATTATGTAGTGCGTTAGCCCCTTTTTGGTAAAAAACCATTTCACTTCATTTTGGAATGATAGGCGTTAGTCCACTAGATTTTTTATGCTTACCGGTATTTCCACTGGGTTACACCTTCCTTTATCTTAGGGTGAGCAGTATCAAAGGCACAGTAACCTTCTACATGTTTTACCTATTATTCCTATTTCGTTATGCTTATCAAGTGGTACACAGATTAGAGTTAGTTTCCTTAGGACATTATTATGAAACTGCTTAACAGTACGATTCTGCTAATGACTTGGAGATAGCTAGGTTCTTTGTCCTATACTTGATGGGAAACCTTTTCCTTTTCGATCCATCTAGTACACTGCCATTAGGACATGTTGCAGCAGCTGTGGACTTTAATCTTTCTTCCCCTGTTTTTAAGATCAAGGAAGGTCTATAATGGCCAATTTGTGTGGTTCATTGGACATATGGTATATGGTGTCTAGTCATGGTGCATCATTATGTGGCTCCTGGGAGGTTTTGTAGTATTGGCGGTATAAGTATAGCCATAATTTATCTCACTCGACTAAAGACCATCAGTTATCATTACTCTTTTCGAAGATTTGTGTATAGTCACTGCAGAATAGGCAAAGAGTACGTGGCGGTGAGGCTAGTTATGTTTTTGTAGTTGCATGGAACTAGATCGAGGTACGTCATACATGTACGGATATTATTTGGCAGTCGTATGATGGATCTCCATACATGACATATCCTAGTACTCCACATGCATTATTTTTATTAGCCAGATTGTTTCTAATGATATCGCCTCCTTTGACGACTGATTGTATGTGGTGTCATGGTAAGAGATTTGGCATTAGATGTGCAGAGGAGACATGGATCCTCATTATCCTCATCCTCATACATTTTCTCTCAAAGTGTAACGACCCACAAATTTCGATAATTAGATTGGTTAATTTAATAAGATTTTGGTAATTAAATTTAGAAAGAAATAAAAACTTTATAATTTATAATGAAGTGAATGTTAAAAATGAAATGTAGCAATGGTAATTAAAACTAATTATTAACAATTGGAGTGAAATCCCAATAAGGAAATGGTGTAAATTATTGCACTTGGTTATAAAAAATTGAAATAGGTAAATAAGGGAAAGTGTTGTAAAATAAATGAATGAATATAATTAATGGCAATTGGATGAATTCAATATTATGTAAGTAATTATAATAATTAGTTGAATGTATAATAAACTTAAGTGTAAATTAAAGTTATGATAACAATTATTATAAATTACCTACTTAATTTGTCAATGAAATTAATTGGAAATCAGTTACAATTAAATGTAAGTAAATGTTCATCAATGTGAGTTAGGACAGTAATTGTAAAGTGTGAATGTAATAAAATGAATGGAAAATTATATTTTAGTCATAAGGTCAAATAAAGAATGAAACCAAGTTGAATAAATTATTTGAGGTTTTAATTATAATAAATGAATATATTTGACGAATTCAATATAATTGAAACAATAGTTAATACAAAGGAAAGATGGAAATTTAAAAATATTAGTGCAATGAAAGACAAAAAAATGTTAACTAGGTTTATAGAGTAAAAAAGACTTAATAAAAAGGATTAGAATTGAATCAAATCAGTTATTTGGAAGTAATTATGATTAAATGGAATTCAATTCACAATAAATGAAGTTAAATATTACGACAATTGATATTTGGATGAATTGGGAAATTATTGATGGTCTAGTATATAAACCAATGTTAACATTACCTACGTGATTATAAGTTACTAATGGATTTCATAACTAGGTTGAGAAATCAAATAAATGGATTCTTATTGGAATTTCAATTGATAATTAATGAACGTATAAAAGTTGAAATTAAATACGGAAATGGGTAAATTAATTAACTTTGAATTGATATCTAAATTGTTCAAAGTATTGTAATTGTTTAAGAAAATAAAAATGATAAGATTTGTCAATTGTGGAATTGGAATTTGGAAATTTCGATATAAATTGATCTATTATTTATTTATTTATTTAATTAGCTGAAATATAGCCATTTTGGCCACTGATCCGGATTCCGACGAAAGCAGTTTCATCAGATCCATAATGGTGGATTATTGTATGATTTAAAGTTTCATTGCGATTAGACTTGTCGGTTGATCGTGCGGGCTCGAAACGCCTAGAAATCAATTTAATTGGAATTAGTTGGAATCAAATTGAAATAAGCTGATTTCAACGTAACTTCTTCATACGATGGAATGTAGATTTGAAACATGTTCCATTGATTTTAAAATATTTGAAAACATCTATTTCGATATATGGGTTGACCCATTTTCGTTCCGGAGTCGGAACGGGCTTTTTGGGCCGTTTATCGTTCCAACCCAAATCAAATCCGATCCTTATTTTTTTCTCTAACCTACCTATAAATATCTCGTTACAAACCCTAGCAACTCCTTATTCTTATTTGTCTATATGTATAATTCTTTATGCTGCTCCCCTTTCTAAATAGCAGACAAACCCAAAGATTCACAATCCAGTTTCAATTCAAAATTCCACCTCAAAAATTCAAATTCCTCAAATAACAACGAATTATAAATCGATTTGAAGCTCTCGACGAGCGCATCTCAGATCTGCATTTCGTTCTTTATTTTGATTTGTCATTTGTTCAGTAAACGTCGAACTATTCACGGCCGTTCATCACGCTCCGATGAACTCAGTCGGATCGACAAATCGATGGTACCACGGTGTGGAGAGCAGCGTACGCACCCATCGGCATAGTTCGTTTGGCATTTAGACGGCTAGATTTGGTGCAGAAATTCGATTAGGATTGGAAGTATTAGCGGCGGCTGCTTATGTTCTCAGCCATGGGTGGCGTACGGCGTTCATCGCGCGAGGAGGGGGGACTGTGCCAGGAGGAGGCGAATTAGCCTGAGGGAGGCCGCGGCAGATCTGTGACGACCCAACTTCCAACTCCAGGAAGTCGCATCGCTAAGAAGAAAGAAAGGGATAGAAAATAGAAAAGAAAGGAAAGAAAGAACAGACAACATCAGAATCTCACAGCGGAATCGAATAAATTATAATCTATCACATAAAACTCTACATAGTATTATATACATCAGAGTTAAACAGCTAATACAACACAAACTAGACAGTTATAAACATCTGTCTAGTAATTACAATCCAAGTACATCAGAGAAAAACAGATAAAAATCAAACACAGCGGAACCACTAAATATATCTACACGCTAAAGCCTCCTGCTCCATTATCTCCTCCAGAACTCGTCAAAGCAATCCTGAAACACTTGACTACTCATACGTAATATAAGTACCCAAGAGTTTAATAAAACAGAAAATAAACACTCAGGTCAGACAGGGGTCTGGTGTGAGTAAACGGGGATAAAAGTTGCTTAACTTTAGAAAATCCTTGGAAAACAAAAGGTATCACGTAAGACTTCCCGCACATAAACATGAAAAAGTTTTTACCTTACGCTAACCAAACCATTTGATAGGAAATCCAGTGATATTATAATAGTGTCTAGGGTTTTCAAAATAAAATACAGAAATAGCTGGAATGCTTACATCTCACGTTCCAACATAGTTGGGCACAATCAAAACCATACAGGCACTTATTGGATTATGGATTCCATCAATGGCAGGGCTACTGGGGTACCGTCCGTCACAGTACGTGGCCTAGATCACCGTACCGAGGAGTACTCCCACTCCCCTGCAACACAAAGCCGGACCCGTTCCTTACTGAACAGTTCCGAACAAGACCACCCCGCAGATTGGTAGTCACCAACTGCCACACAGCCGAATATAAAGGGACCTCTAGACAGGGATAAATCTTGCTCTCCAGTGGGGGCTACCCACGAAGCTTTGCTGCACCTCCCCTGTTTTAGCCATTCCCGTTTGACGAGGCTTGAGGCTACGATTACCTTTATAGGACATATCAATCTTAGAATGCTCATCGTCCACCTGACGATGTTCTGAAAGCATTCAATCCATACAAGTTCGTTCCGGGTTCGAACGAAACCGAATGCATTATCTCGTTACACTCGTATTGGAATCACCCTCAGAGTTAACGACGATAACCCTTGCACTCTAAATCTCCATCTCGAATCTATAAGTACTATTCCGTCAACTCATTATGGAATCACCCACAGAGTTATACTGACGTATAGCCCTTACACCTCGAGTCTTCACTTGCTCCACTTGGATTAACGACCTAACGTTTAATTGGAATAGATGTGGTTTTCGGATATCCAAATATGGAAACCCGGTCCCGGTCTCATCGAAACCAAACGCCATTTTAATGTCCAAGTTGTAGTTGAGGGTTTTATACAATTAATTCATTTCATTATTATCTAATTCACATAGATAGATAAACTACTTCTAACAATAGATAATCACATTCATATCATAAAATGATAATCTGTATCATCCATAACAGATAATTATCACAACAAAATAATCCATCACAAACCATCATACTTAAACCAAGCATTCATATCATACATATACGACTCATCTCATTTCTGAGATCACAACCATTCAATCAATAATATCCATAAACAATGATTTATTAACCAACAATTTATAATTAATTTAAAATAAAATAAATTAATTACAACCATCTCTAATTAATTTAAAATTAAATTAAATTAATTACTCACTAAAATCCTGCTTAACATCGATTAATTAACCCAGTTAATTAATTATTGACTAAGTATCTAACCTGATTAAATATCTTTGATTAATCATTCACTAATTACAATAAGTAATTAGTCCTTAATTAATTAACCTTAATCATAAGTAATTAATATTTAATTACTCATTTATTAATTAATTATAATTAATTATATTTATCCTTAATTAATTACAATTTATTAATCACTTATTTTAATTTAAACTTAATCAAACAATCCTTAATTACATCATTAATTGTAATAATTAATGATCTCTAATATTTAAATAAATTACTTAATTAAAATTAATCACATTTAGTAATTAATCTAATTATTAATCACCTTGATTAATATTAAATTTAATAATTAACTATCTTTGATTACTCATTTACAAATTAATTATCCAATAATTAATCATTAATTAATTTCTTAATTAATTACAAAAGTAATTATCCAAATTACTAATTACATCCCAGTAATTATCATTATTACTTCTCTAAGTAATCCTGCTCCATTAATTACATTTAGTAATTACTCTTTGAAATCATCAAATGATTTATTAAAATTAATTAAACTAAATTAATTAACTTAATTAAATCACATATCAAAATTAATTACAATAAGTAATTAATTCCCTTAATTACTTTAACAATTAATTATACTAACAAATTACAATTAATTATATTCTATTAATTAATCTAGTTAATTATCAAAATTAATTACATTAATTAATTACTAAATTATCCTTAGATAATTATCACCATTTATTAATTATCAACTTTTCAATAATTATATACTTAAGGAAATTTGAATTAGATTAATTATAAATAAATCATTTCCAATTAAAATTAATCTAAACCATTATTTAAAAGTCAAATAATTAAGTGAAATCCTTAATTATTTTAAATATTTTCAAAATAATTTAATTACTTATTAAATGACTCATTTAAATTCAAAATGTATTAAAACAATACATTTCTAAATTTAAATTCAAATTCCATTTAAAAATTAAATATTTAAAATGTTTAATCATTAAATATTAATTCAAATTAAAATAATTATAAACCTTACAACAAAATGAATGTTAAAGAACATTCATTACCTAAATATAAAGAAAGATTTAAATTGATTATTTCAATTTCCAAATTTAAATTAAACACTTCATATTTTAATTCAAATACTAAAGGAAACAAATTCTTTCAAGTTTTTAAACTTGCTTGAAATCAAATTCCATTTTCAAATCTATTTTAAAACATCTAAATCTATTCATTATTATTTCTATTTACAAACTGTTTTGAATCCTAAACTGGTTTCTAAAGAAACTTTGAACAAATTTTTACTTGATTTCAAAAACAAATTTAAATCTTGTTTTAAAATGTTTAAATCTATTCAAAATTTAAAAACTAAAAAAACTGTTAAATCAAATTCTGGTTTTAAAAGGGTAAACCTGAAATTGTTTTCAAAACTTAATTTAAAACTGAATTTAAATCTTGTTTAAATTTAAGATTTTACTTTTGAACTCAAAACTTCATTTGAATTCAGTTTCAATTTATACTTGAATCAGGTTTTCAACTTAAAATATGAATTTATTCAAAAATTTAAAACTGCAAAATCTCTCAGGCTTAAACCTGAAATGTTTTAAATCTTGATTTAAAACAGAATTTAAAACTTGTTTAAATCTAAAAAAATTCATTTTTAAAAACCATGAATTTCAAACTTCATTGGAATTCAGACTTAACTTACATTGAGTCAAGTTACAACTTCAAACTATGAATTCCATTCAAGTTTTTTTTAAAAAAAAAAACTGCAAAGTTCAGGTTTTTACCCTACAGCTACACTAACCCGAGAAACCTTATATTCACTTCGAGTTTCAAACCCATTTACTCCGAGTCAAAATATCAAAAACCCGAGGAATACCCGAGTCAAAAACCCTGCACACCCCATATGAGTTCACCAGAGTTCAATGTGTACAGTGCATATGCACTGTCGCTCCGGCGGCATCCAGTAACTTCAACCTACTGCTACGAGTCACCAACCATCTCATCACAAGCTTACAATCATCAGAAACCTACTGTAACTCGAATTCAAGCTTTTGAGAAACCACTGCAAACCTGAATACTCAGCTACCCCCTAAACTCAAACCTGACAACAACCATAACTCGCCTCCTCCGATCATCATCATCGCTGCAACTCCGGCAAATAACCCGTCTACACCCCCTCTACAACTTCCCAAATCCCACACTTACTCGATGCAGTAGAGAGCATGTGCATAAACAAAAAAAACTGCAACACTTAAGACCAGGGTTTTGAAACCTGAAAAAAAAAACCCCAATCCCCATTCCCTCCTCTCTGATCACTAACTTTCCAATTTTACCTTATTCTTACACCAATATTTCACCTACAGGACGTATCTTAATACCTAAAATTTACTAACTTAACAGATACCTTTAAAATTCCTATTTCTGTCCAAAACTAAAATGCTAATGCCACAGTTCATTTAAAAAGGTGAAATTCGATTTATTTCTGATTTATAACATATATTCATGTTATAATCTTGTAATTAATAATTAATGATGTTTATATTTTTGTTTTATTGAAATCCCTACTGCTGTATTTGCTTCAGAAGCAACAGATTTTTCAAATCAACTAATTATGACTGAAGAACATAATTTATTATTAATCAATCATTATTTGTTGCTCATATTAATTCCTAACAGAGATTAAACAAGTGAATAAAGTTTCCTATTAAACTTAGTTTAAACAGCAAACTGTAAATCAGGATTACTGTAATTCCATACATATATATATCTATATATATTCTCACACATCATGTTGATCACTAATAAACTCATACAAGCATACACAATTTTACATATTCACATGCATCAGACAGATTCAAACTTTTGCATTGAGGTTCTCACAAAAATAAATAACATAGCAGTTTTTGGTTTAAAACAGTTTGAAAAACATAAGCTCTGTAGTTTATGTTTGATTTTGATTTTTTAAAGGAAACTGTTTTTAAAAGAAGAAGTTTACTCACTTTTAAAATTTGAAGAACGCAGAAAACAATTTGATGCAGATCCCATTTTCCAGAGATGCAAATCTGAAGTTGAAGTTGCTTGTTGATTGATCTTTAAAACTGCAGCTGACCTTATTCTTGTTTGCTTAGATTTGGAGTTGAATTGTACTTTAGCAGATTACAGTTTTGAAGATTGAACAGATTTGATTTTTGCAGAATTGAATTAGGAGGTTTGAAGTTTGTTTGTATAAATTGATTTTGATTTTGATTTACTGAAATATGATTCTTAGATTTCAAATGAGAAAATGTGTTTTTAACCAAATGTTTTAGCTATGTTTTATTGTTAATATAATTAAAAATCAAAAATAAATTAACTTTCCACTTGTTGACTTATTATGTTAAATGTTTTACAAGTGTCCCTTTATGTTTTAAAAGGCTAACACATGTTCATTCAATATTTAAAAGAAAATTTTAAATTTATAAATGTATTTGAATTTATCTTAAACCATCTCTAATTTATTTTAGCAAGTTTTAAATGTTTATTAACATTAGTCTTTAAATAAATACATATATACTTCTTTATAAAACTATACACTTACATTTAAATGCTTGTTTAATTATTTTTAAAATAATATTCTTTATGAAACTACATTTCAAAAGAAAAGAATTGTTGAATTAAATTTTATTTCAAAGAAAAGCAAATTTTTAAATAAACAAAACAAACTT
Organism: Allium cepa; assembly: GCA_030765085.1. Classification (NCBI taxonomy): domain Eukaryota; kingdom Viridiplantae; phylum Streptophyta; class Magnoliopsida; order Asparagales; family Amaryllidaceae; genus Allium; species Allium cepa. Next base: position 982,177,689 of record CM060929.1, read on the forward strand.
TTATTATAAAACAAAAATTTAAACTATATTTATTTTTATAAACAAAATAAATACTTACTTACTTTTCTATAAATATATAAGAAAGATTTTTAAAACAAACTTTTGAAAAGTTTACAATACTATTTTAAATTAATTTAAATCAAATTAATCAATTTACAATTTATACATTTATATATAATAATTATTAGAAAATATCCTTTATTTAATATAAATTAAAATTAAAACCAAATCCTCTATTTACAATGTATACACATATATACATTATATTTTTAAATCAGCATAGAAAGATAAATTTATTACTTAAATATTTTTAACTTTGAAAAGAATACCATTAAAAAACTAAATAATTATTAATTTTCAAAAGAGAATTTCTATTTGAATTAATTTATCAAATCAATATTTCACATTTTAAAATAATTATTAAAGAAATTATTAAATAAATATTGCCTCAAATTTCCGAGACATCACATTCCTCCCCCCTTAAAAGAATTTCGTCCCCGAAATTTAAAAGCAAAGGTATTTAATAATCCCATACAGATTTTAAAATTTAAAACAGCAAACATATACTATCATCCAAATACTAGCAACCATAGCAACCAATCCAAACAAACAATTCTAATTACCCAGACAAAAATTCTGGATAAGATTCCCTAGAGTTTCCCAGGTACAAACACCGGGACACCCGCCCTACAGAATCTAAACTAGCTACACCACTCAGATCTAGAGCTCCTATATATCTAGATCTACAAATCTAAACAGAATACAGGACTACAGACAAGTCTTGATCAACTCCCAAATCTCTCAGAATTTCTGATTCTAATACCAGAGATAAACCATACACGTACTCCCTTAGAGATACGTGAAAAAACAAAACAAATTCCAACCGTCTGAACTGACAATTCAATCCCGTAGATCAAACACTTAATCCTTAAGAGAAGACAGAAAGATCCAATCTCCTATCCATAAATCTCTCATATTGGTCCTGGGTCGCCCTCAACTTCTAGATCAATCAAAATCCACCACACAACTCAACTACACAAACATCAGAAGACTTCAAACAAACTTCTCTTATTCTGAAAACAGAACAAATGCACAAGACAATCAAGCCTCTAGATCCAAAATAAATTTCCTGTAGAAATCCTTTGATCCAAAACTCAAATTCGGTGATGCTTCTATTCGGAATAGCTGCCACCATGCTTCCACTGCGCAACTCTGATTCGAGAATGCTGTTGATGAACACAAGTATAAACTTGATCAATTTATCCCGGAATATTGTTCATCAAATTCCATAAAATCTCAGTGACCTATCTGTTTCAGTCACAACACCACAACAAAAATTCAACCTAAATCCTATCAACTTAAACAGATTTCTCTTAAAGAACCTCCCACAATGCTGAACCACCAGTAAAGCTCCAAGAATCAAGTCGAATCAAAACTCAAACTCTTGATGGATGCAAATCTTAACTCCTTCGAAGATATCCAGAAAATCAAACCACTTCGATAACTCAAACATCCACTAGCGATGTTTCAATCCAAACAAAGATTACTCAGAGAACTTCCGAACCGTCGCAAGTCACTTTCGCGATTCCACCTAGTTCAGATCCCAAGAAATCGTTCTCTCTTCAACAATCAGAACAGCTAAAGCCTTCAAAAGAAGAAACTAGTGGTCTACCTCCAACCACAACATCACACCCAACTGAGCTCCAGAAGAAATGGACAAGCTCCACCATCTGCCCGGACTACTGACAGAAGAATCACAGAGATTTCTGAACCATTGAAGAACAGGCCACTCATTGCTGCTACTGCTGCCAAAACTTCCTTAGCCAAAAGCTCATCGAACCTCAAAGCTACACCAACCTCTTCACAATAGAGCCTTCAGAAGACAGATATCTCTCAGGAAACTTGCTCCCAAACCAAGCTCAAAACACTCTGCCAAACTGAGCCTCAAACTCAAATATAGACAGAACTCCTTCCTAAGGTTGCCAAGATACCAATTCTGGCTTCAACACTCCCAACTAATCCAAACTCAAGAGAATCCGCTCAAACGAGTGAAATCCAGCTTACAATCCAAAGATAAACTCCGAATCTAGAAAAGATTCCCTTCAGAGATTAGATAAATCCTTCACCCTAACTGTAAAACTACTCAAGATACCAAATACTGGCCTAGCACATCACTTCCAACTTCAAACACTCGAACTCCAACCATTGGTAGTTGTGTTACACACACCACTACCCTATCTACCCTTATTACTTATATTGGAAAACCTGAACAGGTAATCCAATCTAATAGGTAGAAATATATATATATATATATATATTCAAAATTACAAATACGCTCTCTCAAGAAGGACACCACTCCAGAGTCTAGTAGTCGCTCAACCTAGAGCTCTGATACCACAATGTGACGACCCAACTTCCAACTCCAGGAAGTCGCATCGCTAAGAAGAAAGAAAGGGATAGAAAATAGAAAAGAAAGGAAAGAAAGAACAGACAACATCATAATCTCATAGCGGAATCGAATAAATTATAATATATCACATAAAACTCTACATAGTATCATATACATCAGAGTTAAACAGCTAATACAACACAAACTAGACAGTTATAAACATCTGTCTAGTAATTACAATCCAAGTACATCAGAGAAAAACAGATAAAACTCAAACACAGCGGAACCACTAAATATATCTACACGCTGAAGCCTCCTGCTTCATTATCTCCTCTAGAACTCGTCAAAGCAATCCTGAAACACTTGACTACTCATACGTAATATGAGTACCCAAGAGTTTAATAAAACAGAAAATAAACACTCAGGTCAGACAGGGGTCTGGTGTGAGTAAACGGGGATAAAAGTTGCTTAACTTTAGAAAATCCTTTGAAAACAAAAGGTATCACGTAAGACTTCCCGCACATAAACATGGAAAAGTTTTTACCTTATGCTAACCAAAACATTTGATAGGAAATCCAGTGATATTATAATAGTGTCTAGGGTTTTCAAAATAAAATACAGAAATAGGTGGAATGCTTACATCTCACGTTCCAACATAGTTGGGCACAATCAAAACCTTACAGGCACTTATTGGATTATGGATTCCATCAATGGCAGGGCTACCGGGGTACCGCCCGTCACAGTACGTGGCCTAGATCACCGTACCGAGAAGTACTCCCACTCCTCTGCAACACAAAGCCGGGCCCGTTCCTTACTGAACAGTTTCGAACAAGACCACCCCACAGATTGGTCGTCGCCAACTGCCACACAGCCGAATATAAAGGGACCTCTAGACAGGGATAAATCTTGCTCTCCAGTGGGGGCTACCCACGAAGCTTTGCTGCACCTCCCCTGTTTTAGCCATTCCCGGTTGATGAGGCTTGAGGCTACGATTACCTTTATAGGACATATCAATCTTAGAATGCTCATCGTCCACCTGACGATGTTCTGAAAGCATTCAATCCATACAAGTTCGTTCTGGGTTCGAACGAAACCGAAGGCATTATCTCGTTACACTCGTATTGGAATCACCCTCAGAGTTAACGATGATAACCCTTGCACTCTAAATCTCCATCTCGAATCTATAAGTACTATTCCTTCAACTCATTACGGAATCACCCACAGAGTTATACTGACGTATAGCCCTTACACCTCGAGTCTTCACTTGCTCCACTTGGATTAACGACCTAACGTTTAATTGGAATCGATGTGGTTTTCGGATATCCAAATATGGAAACCCGATCCCGGTCTCACCGAAACCAAACGCCATTTTAATGTCCAAGTTGTACTTAAGGGTTTTATACAATTAATTCATTTCATTATTATCTAATTCACATAGATAGATAAACTACTTCTAACAATAGATAATCACATTCATATCATAAACAGATAATTTGTATCATCCTTAACAGATAATTATCACAACAAAATAATCCATCACAAACCATTATACTTAAACCAAGCATTCATATCATACATATATGACTCATCTCATTTCTGAGATCACAACCATTCAATCAATAATATCCATAAACAATGATTTATTAACCAACAATTTATAATTAATTTAAAATATATTAAATTAATTACAACCATCTCTAATTAATTTAAAATTAAATTAATTACTCATTAAAATCCTGCTTAACATCCATTAATTAACCCAGTTAATTAATTATTGACTAAGTATCTAACCTGGTTAAATATCTTTGATTAAAATCATTCACTAATTACAATAAGTAATTAGTCCTTAATTAATTAACCTTAATCATAAGTAATTAACATTTAATTACTCATTTATTAATTAATTATAATTAATTATATTTATCCTTAATTAATTACAATTTATTAATCACTTATTTTAATTTAAACTTAATCAAACAATCCTTAATTACATCATTAGTTATAATAATTAATGATCTCTAATATTTAAATAAATTACTTAATTAAAATTAATCACATTTAGTAATTAATCTAATTATTAATCACCTTGATTAATATTAAATTTAGTAATTAACTATCTTTGATTACTCATTTACAAATTAATTATCCAATAATTAATCATTAATTAATTTCTTAATTAATTACAAAAGTAATTATCCAAATTACTAATTACATCCCAGTAATTATCATTATTACTTCTCTAAGTAATCTTGCTCCATTAATTACATTTATTAATTACTCTTTGAAATCATCAAATGATTTATTAAAATTAATTAAACTAAATTAATTAACTTAATTAAATCACATATCAAAATTAATTACAATAAGTAATTAATTCCCTTAATTTTTTTTAACAATTAATTATACTAACAAATTACAATTAATTATATTCTATCAATTAATCTAGTTAATTATCAAAATTAATTACATTAATTAATTACTAAATTATCCTTAGATAATTATCACCATTTATTAATTATCAACTTTTCAATAATTATATACTTACGGAAATTTGAATTAGATTAATTATAAATAAATCATTTCCAATTAAAATTAATCTAAACCATTATTTAAAAGTCAAATAATTAAGTAAAATCCTTAATTATTTTAAATATTTTCAAAATAATTTAATTACTTATTAAATGACTCATTTAAATTCAAAATGTATTAAAACAATACATTTCTAAATTTAAATTCAAATTCCATTTAAAAATTAAATATTTAAAATGTTTAATCATTAAACATTAATTCGAATTAAAATAATTATAAACCTTACAACAAAATGAATGTTAAAGAACATTCATTACCTAAATATAAAGAAAGATTTAAATTGATTATTTCAATTTCCAAATTTAAATTAAACACTTCATATTTTAATTCAAATACTAAAGGAAACAAATTCTTTCAAGTTTTAAAACTTACTTCAAATCAAATTCCATTTTCAAATCTATTTTAAAACATCTAAATCTATTCATTATTATTTCTATTTACAAACTGTTTTGAATCCTAAACTGGTTTCTAAAGAAACTTTGAACAAATTTTTACTTGATTTCAAAAACAAATTTAAATCTTGTTTTAAAATGTTTAAATCTATTCAAAATTTAAAAACTAACAAAACTGTTAAATCAAATTCTGGTTTTAAAAGGGTAAACCTGAAACTGTTTCAAAACTTAATTTAAAACTGAATTTAAATCTTGTTTAAATTTAAGATTTTACTTTTGAACTCAAAACTTCATTTGAATTCAGTTTCAATTTATACTTGAATCAGGTGTTCAACTTAAAATATGAATTTATTCAAAAATTTAAAACTGCAAAATCTCTCAGGCTTAAACCTGAAACTGTTTTAAATCTTGATTTAAAATAGAATTTAAAACTTGTTTAAATCTAAAAAAATTCATTTTTAAAAACCTTGAATTTCAAACTTCATTGGAATTCAGACTTAACTTACATTGAGTCAAGTTACAACTTCAAACTATGAATTCCATTCAAGTTTTTTTTAAAAAAAAACTGCAAAGTTCAGGTTTTTACCCTACAGCTACACTAACCCGAGAAACCTTATATTCACTTCGAGTTTCAAACCCATTTACTCCGAGTCAAAATATCAAAAACCCGAGGAATACCCGAGTCAAAAACCCTGCACACCCCATATGAGTTCACCAGAGTTCAATGTGTACAGTGCATATGCACTGTCGCTCCGGCGGCATCCAGTAACTTCAACCTACTGCTACGAGTCACCAACCATCTCATCACAAGCTTACAATCATCAGAAACCTACTGTAACTCGAATTCAAGCTTTTGAGAAACCACTGCAAACCTGAATACTCAGCTACCCCCTAAACTCAAACCTGACAACAACCATAACTCGCCTCCTCCGATCATCATCATCGCTGCAACTCCGGCAAATAACCCGTCTACACCCCCTCTACAACTTCCCAAATCCCACACTTACTCGATGCAGTAGAGAGCATGTGCATAAACAAAAAAAACTGCAACACTTAAGACCAGGGTTTTGAAACCTGAAAAAAAAAACCCCAATCCCCATTCCCTCCTCTCTGATCACTAACTTTCCAATTTTACCTTATTCTTACACCAATATTTCACCTACAGGACGTATCTTAATACCTAAAATTTACTAACTTAACAGATACCTTTAAAATTCCTATTTCTGTCCAAAACTAAAATGCTAATGCCACAGTTCATTTAAAAAGGTGAAATTTGATTTAAAATTTCTGATTTATAACATATATTCAAGTTATAATCTTGTAATTAATAATTAATGATGTTTATATTTTTGTTTTATTGAAATGCCTACTGTTGTATTTGCTTCAGAAGCAACAGATTTTTCAAATCAACTAATTATGACTTAAGAACATAATTTATTATTAATCAATCATTATTTGTTGCTCATATTAATTCCTAACAGAGATTAAACAAGTAAATAAAGTTTCCTATTAAACTTAGTTTAAACAGCAAACTGTAAATCAGGATTACTGTAATCCCATACATATATAAATATCTATATATATTCTCACACATCATGTTGATCACTCATAAACTCATACAAGCATACACAATTTTACATATTCACATGCATCAGACAGATTCAAACTTTTGCATTGAGGTTCTCACAAAAATAAATAACAGAGCAGTTTTTGGTTTAAAACAGTTTGAAAAACATAAGATCTGTAGTTTATGTTTGATTTTGATTTTTTAAAGGAAACTGTTTTTCAAAGAAGAAGTTTACTCACTTTTAAAATTTGAAGAATGCAGAAAACAATTTGATGCAGATCCCATTTTCCAAAGATGCAAATCTGAAGTTGAAGTTGCTTGTTGATTGATCTTTAAAACTGCAGCTGACCTTATTCTTGTTTGCTTAGATTTGGAGTTGAATTGTACTTTAGCAGATTACAGTTTTGAAGATTGAACAGATTTGATTTTTGCAGAATTGAATTTGCAGATTTGAAGTTTGTTTGTATAAATTGATTGCAGATTTTGATTTACTAAAATATGATTCTTAGATTTCAAATGAGAAAATGTGTTTTTAACCAAATGTTTTAGCTATGTTTTATTATTAATATAATTAAAAATAAAAAATAAATTAACTTGCCACTTGTTGACTTATTATGTTAAATGTTTTACAAGTGTCTCTTTATGTTTTAAAAAGCTAACACATGTTCATTCAATATTTAAAAGAAAATTTTAAATTTATAAATGTATTTGAATTTATCTTAAACCATCTCTAATTTATTTTAGCAAGTTTTAAACGTTTATTAACATTAGTCTTTAAATAAATACATATATACTTCTTTATAAAACTATACACTTACATTTAAATGCTTGTTTAATTATTTTTAAAATAATATTCTTTATGAAACTACATTTCAAAAGAAAAGAATTGTTGAATTAAATTTTATTTCAAAGAAAAGCAAATTTTAAAATAAACAAAACAAACCTTTATTATAAAACAAAAATTTAAACTATACTTATTTTTATAAACAAAATAAATACTTACTTACTTTTCTATAAACATATAAGAAAGATTTTTAAAACAAACTTTTGAAAAGTTTACAATACTATTTTAAATTAATTTAAATCAAATTAATCAATTTACAATTTATACATTTATATATAATAATTATTAGAAAATATCCTTTATTTAATATAAATTAAAATTAAAACCAAATCCTCTATTTACAATGTATACACATATATACATTATATTTTTAAATCAACATAGAAAGATAAATTTATTACTTAAATATTTTTAACTTTGAAAAGAATACCATTAACAAACTAAATAATTATTAATTTTCAAAAGAGAATTTCTGTTTGAATTAATTTATTAAATCAATATTTCACATTTTAAAATAATTATTAAAGAAATTATTAAATAAATATTGCCTCAAATTTCCGGGACATCACAAGATCATCGCGTGGTAGCGGCGCTTTCCAGATCGAGACGGCGGCGTGTTTTGAGTCGCGTACGAGATGGGAATGTGGGCTAGGGTTTCTGCATAGATGAGACAATGACGTGGCGAAGTTTGGTGAGTTTTTTTTTTATTTATTTTTTCCATTGATTTCCAAAATGTTCTAACTTACGTAACTTTCGTATACAAGGTCCAATTCACGCGCGGTTTCCTCCTCTAGGATCGTATCAAAATTTTCGATATTTTGACGCTAGTTTGGATGAATTATGAGGCAATTTGAATTTTAGGTTTAAGTTGGATTTACATTCAATTTAAATTCAAAGGTGAGGGTTTTAACCCACTCACAACTTCTAAAATTTCTTATGTTTGTTAAATTTAATTCATGATGCGATTAGATATTTATTTATGATTGTTTGGTATATTTTAATCATCGTCTCAGTTAAATTGAATTTATTTGAATTAAATTGTTATTTAATTCATTATTGCATATAAACTATGAGTTAAATACCTGTTATTTATTATCAGTTTCTATATTGATATTTATGGATTGTTTTGGACGATGATTGTGATGTATGTTGATTATTGATATTGGTTGAATAGATATTTTGTTTTACTGTTATAAAATGCAAGCTCGTTATGGATTATTAATTCGGGATTGTAGTTTTAAATGATATACAATCGTAAAATATTAAATTGCAGATTGATATGATAAATATCTGTATCACTTGACCATAGGATAGAAAATTATATACAGGCATCGTGGTCTATATATACAAATATTTTGAAATGTTCTATGGTTTCGTAAAGAAATATATGGTTTTATATAAATATTGATTTTAAATATTATATGGATGTTATTTTTTTCTTGATTTTGAAGCTATGTACAAATTTGTTTTAATATAGAATAAGTTTAACAGTAAAGTTTGATTTTATTGAAGATAATATGGTTAAGTATTTAATTATATTTTAATATAGAGTTTATAATGATTTTAATGAATTAAGGTTAGAAGATAAATTTGAAAATTATTTGAAATTGAATTTATTTTAGAATTAAAGCCAAATAAGTTTGATTTGGAACTTACTGAATTTGAGATTTTTAAAGCATATGATTTTTATAACTTGATTTTGGTTTAAGGTGAATTAAATAAATATTTCAAGCATAAATAAAGCGAAGGAAATATTTAGTTATTTGTAATTTGAGTTTTATTGTAATGATAATGGATTTATTAAGTAAAATATTTCAAAACTAAATAATATAAAATTGAATTTGATATATATATATATATATATATATATGAAATTACCAAACTTAGTTTTGAAATTGTTGAATACTTAAAGTTTGAAATATATTGAATTTGAAATGGTTTATTCTGTGGATCAAATTTATTTTGAAATCAATATAATTTGGAATAGTTTATTTGGAAACTGAATTGAATTGAAATTTATGATTTGGGATTTGGTTAAATTTAAAATTTAGAAATTCGAGTTGTTTTGGAATTGATTTGTGAAATCGAAGAAGTTATTTTATTATATAAAGTATTTTAATATTTAAACCATTTAAGTGGCGAAAGTTATGTTTCAAAGTTATGATTTTCAAAGTATTATGATTTGAAAGTGTTATATTTCAAGTGTTTTTGATTTCGAAGTGTTATAACTTTGAAAGTGCTATGATTTTGGAAAAGGATATATTTGAAATGAAATGGTATCGTATTGATTTGGTTTTGAAAATAGAAATGATATCATATTTATATGGTTTTGAAAAGGCAATGATATTTTAGTTTTAAAGAATAAACTATTTTGAAAGTGACCGCGGTGTTATAATACTATTTGGTTGTTAAAGAGACAGGGATCATAAGTTGTCATACACTCTGCCAACTCCAAAATCCACTTTAACAACCGTGTAGGCGGAGGAGATTCCAGAATGAAGTAGGATGGTGGCGACGTTATATTGTGGTATATACGTGGACCCGACTCCCGTAAGTTGGCATAAGGTGGCTAAAACAGGAGCAATTGATGGGCTAATGATGTAGCTCCTCTTATCGGACACACTTCTTCGTATGCCATTCTATTACTTTGTGATTGATTGGTGTGCACCTTTGATTTTTAGGAGTGTGGCTCGAGGTGGGCGGTAGTGGCTGCTACGTGTTACCACCGGTCCGGAAGCGTAATTGGTATATCAACCCTGGCATTGTCTAGTTGTGCCGTGTCACCTACCCTAGCACGTCTTGTATGATTTTGGTTTTGTGCCGTAGCCTGTGGAGTATCCTCTGGTGGCTTCCCGATCAGGAGGGACTATGATACCGGATAGACTACAGGGACTATTTACGTGTTAAAGGGGATATAGGTAACTCCTTAACGCTATTTTAAAGTAAGTTTACTTTACTTCTAGACACTATTATAATAGCGTATATTACTACATAGTAGATAGTTTAACGGATCCTTAGGAGACGTGAATCCCGAGCATCTCTTAAGTCACTGCATTGACGTTATACACTGGATAGAAGATGTCAAATCCTGTGAACATCTCTGATGCAGTTCCACTCATACTATTACCGTTGATTTAACTTACGTAAGATCTTTTAGTTCTGACTCGAGTGTTTTATCTTTTCAATTCGCTCGGGTCAGCCTGAGCATTTCAGGGTTTGAAGACCTTACTTTTGGAGGACGAAGACAAAGATTGTATTACTATTAGTTACTATATTGTTTCACTGTATCATGCATTCCGCTGCATTATTTATTATTCTCTGGTATGTGTAACTCTGATCTGTGTTGTATAAGTATAATCAAATGTTTTTTTAAACAGCTTCATGAACTGTTATTTGATTATTGTACTTTTCATTCCGCTGTGAGATTCTGTTTTGTTTTTTTTCTTTATTCTCTGGTTTTTCTTATCCACCCTAATAACAATCTGCCCTTCTGTATGGTTTGAGTCGGCATGTGTGTCTGCCTAAAACGTACAAAAAGGCGGGACGTTATAGTTGGTATCAGAGATTTGGTTTAGCGATAAACCTTAGTTTTGTAGGGTCGGACCCTTTATCTATAGGGTAGTAATACCCTAGGATGAGTCACCGAGTGTGTGTGTGTGTATGTATATATGAGAGAGTGTATTTGTTAGTGTTATAAATGGTTTTTATATTGTGTTAATCTGTTTCGTTTTGTATTTATAAATTCTGGTTATTGCATAGGACATTATGACATCGATAGGATTTCTAAACACTTAATAGGATAAACCGACACAATATTTGTTTTGAATATAGGTAAATGAAATAATTTTGCCTATTATATTTTGCATATATAATAAATTTTATAAATGATATATTTGGTCGCAATATATTGGTTGTTAGGTAGTGAAATTTATAAATATTGGTTGGAAATAAGATCTAAAATAAAATAAATGAAAATTGGAAATTTAGAACTTAAGTTCCGAGGTTTTGAAAATTTCTTTCGAATGATTTTGGAATATAATAATAATAATATTATAAGTATTTTCTGATATAAATATTTCAATATGATTTGAAAGAATTGTTTTAAAGAAATTTTGGAAAGAAATAAGTTATGTACTCCCCTCACTATCGCTGGAAAATAATTTTCGTGATGAGTGCACGCATCATCGACATTCATTTTCGAGTTTCTAAATGGGAAGGCCACTGTAGCAGTTTTACTATAGATTTATGTTGATAAAACAAATATAAAATTTAAATTGTTTTCAATAGAATCGGATATATATAAGTTGTAAGTATATACATTTATCTACTATTTTAAAATGATTTTAAATTTAACCCAGTATTTAGTTCTTAAGCTTCCGTTAATTAATAGTTTTAATTATTGTAGTAAAATAGATTGTAACTAATTAATAATTAGAACCTCTAATTAAAATAAGAGATTAAATGCTAGATTATAAATGATATTTCAAGAAAGTTGAAATTTGTAACCTACAAAAACAAAAGATATGATTTTTGAACATTAAATTAATTTAAAAGAAATGAGATAAACTTGTATAAATTTCAATTGCATTCCTAAAAAAAAGCATATATATAACTTACCAAAAGATTTAAAAGTTGAAATGTTCAATAAGAAAATGTAATGGAAAAATTTACAAGTAAACTTATGTAATAACAGTGTTCAATGAATTAATTTTACAAGTATGAAATTTAGTGTTATAGCTGTTATAAACTTAAGTTATAGTTGAAATGTTACTATAATAAAATAAGATAGAAAGTAAGTATTGTAAATGAGTAATTAGAAAATTAAGTAAATATATTGAAATGCTGAATAATTGAATTACACATGAATACTGTAAATAAATGAAATTAAGTAATGAATAAATGAATGTAATGCAAATAATAGAAATTTGCATTATATGGATAAATGAAAATGAATTTGTAAGCAGTGGATAGAAATAAATGAAAACTGTAAGAAATAAAATGTAAATTAAAAAGACAAGTCATTATATGAATGAAAAGGAAGTGAAGCAATAAATGCTGTGAGATGAATATAATAAGAATGAACTTAATTTATGCTTGGGGTCATTGTTTGTTTGGTTTATGGTTGTTTGGGCAAAGATAATTTAAAATTGTTGGGATGTATGAATAATCTATTTAGTTTCATCTAAGATTGTTGAGTAAATGGTGCACTTAGTAGTTTATTTTTCCATTATGTACAATTTAAATTTTGAACCTGAACAACGATTTTTTTTGTTTGATAAGAATGGATAATTGATTTGTGTTGATTTTATGTGATTGTTGTATGCTTTGTTGCAAGTGATTGTTGTTTATATTGACTTGTTTGTTAGTGGTTGAAACAACTATAAATATTTCATTTTATATGATTTTTAACCTCTTTTGGATTATATAAGTGAAAATACAGGTTATGGAAGTAATCGCTACTGCTTTTGGTTTCATAATTAAACGTTTGTTTGCCCGATAAGTAGGTACGTTTTTGGATTACGATTTTATAGAGTTGTTATATTGTTTTTCCCTTATTTGGATATATTATTTTGGAAATTATATGTTATATATTGTTATGTTTGATAATATATTTTCTCCCAAGCCTCTTCGTACAAAGGAGGCTCCGTCGGAATTTTTTCGGGAATTTTGGACAAAGAAAATTTTATGAAATATTTTCCAAAAAAGTTTGTTACTTGAATATAAAAGGATTTAATGGTTATAAATTGATATATTTTATTTAAATTATTAAATTTTATGAATTTATCTATTTATAAATTGAATAGTTTGAATAAGATATATTGATTATTTAATTCCTTCTTTCCCTCCTTTTTCCTTTTCGGGGACGAAAAGTTTTGAGTGGGGGAGAGGCTAACGACCCGCAAATTTCGATATTTATATTGGTTAATTTAATAAGATTTTTGGTAATTAAATTCATAATGAAATAAAAATTTATAATTTATAATGAAGTGAATGTTAAAAATGAAATGTGGCAATGGTAATTAAAGCTAATTATTGACAGTTGGAGTGAAATCCCAATAAGGAAATGGTGTAAATTGCTGCATTTGGTTATAAAAAATTGAAAATAGGTAAATAAGGGAAAGTATTATATAAATAAATGAATTAATATAATTAATGGTAATTGGATGAATTTAGTATTATGTAAGTAATTATAATAATTAGTTGAATATATTATAAACTTAAGTGTAAATTAGAGGTTACGATAACAATTATTATAATTTACCTATTTAATTTGCCAATGAAATTAATTGGAAATCAATTACATTTAAATGTAAGTAAATGTTCATCAATGTGAGTTAGGACAGTAATTGTAAAGTGTGAATGTAATAAAATGAATGGAAAAGTATTTTTTTTATTCATAATGTAAAATAAAGGAATGAAACCAAGTTGAATAAATTAATTGAGGTTTTAATTATAATAAATGTATATATTTGACAAATTCAATATAAGTGAAACAACAGTTAATACAAAGGAAAGATGGAAATTTAAAAATATTAATGCAATGAAAGATAAACAAATATTAACTCGGTTTATAGAGTAATAAAAGACTTAATGAAAAGGGTTAGAATTGAATCAAATCAGTTATTTGGAATTAATTATAATTAAATGGAATTCAATTCACAATAAATGAAGTTAAATATTGTGACAATTGATATTAGGATGAATTGGGAAATTATTGATGGACTAGCATATAAACCAATGTTAATATTACTTATGAGATTATAAGTTAATAATGGATAACTAGGTTGAGAAATCAAATAAATGATTTTTATTGGAATTTCAGTTGATAATTAATGAATGTATAAAAATTGAAATTAAATACGGAAATGGGTAACTTTGAATTGATATCTAAATTGTTCAAAGTATTATAATTGTTAAAGAAATCGCAAATGATAAGATTTGTCAATTACGGAATTGTGATTTGGAAATTTCGATTTGAATTGATCTAATATTTATTTATTTAATTAACTGAAATATAGCCATTTTGACCACTGACTCGGATTCGATGAAACTAGTTTCATCGGAACCGTAACAGTGAATTATTGAATGATTTAAAGTTTCGTAGCGATCAGACTTGTTGGTTGATCGTGCGGGCTCGAAACGCTTAGAAATCAATTTAATTGGAATTAACTGAAATCAATTTGAAGTAAGCTGATTTAAATGTAACTTCTTCATACGATGGAATTTGGACTTGAAACATGTTCCATTGATTGTAAAATATTTGAAAACATCTATTTTGATAAATAGATTGACCCATTTTCGTTCCGGAGTCGGAACGGACTTTTAGGGCTGTTTATCGTTCCAACCAAATCAAATCCAATCCGTTATTTCTATTTTCTAACCTACCTATAAATATCTCGTTATAAACCCTAGGCACTCCTTGTTCTAATTTGTCTGTACGTACAATTATTTCTGCTGCTTCCCTTTCTCAATGGTACACAATCCCTAAAATTCACAATCCAGTTTCAATTCAAAATTCCACTTCAAAAATTAAAATTCCTCAAATAACAACAAATTATATATCGATTTGAAGCTCTTGACGAGCGCATCTTAGATCTGCATTTCGTTCTTCATTTTGATTCGTCATCTGTTCAGTAAATGTCGAACTGTTCACGGCCGTTCATCACGCTCCGATGAACTCAATCTAATCGAAAAATCGATGGTACAACGGTGTGAGAGCAGCGTATGCAGCCCATCGGCATAGTTCATTTGGCATTTAGATGGCTGGATTTGGTGTAGAAATTCGATTAGGATTGGAAGTATTAGCTGCGGCTGCTCATGTTCTTAACCGTGGGTGGCGTGCGGCATTCATCGCGCGAGGAGGGGGGACTGCGCCAGGAGGAGGCGACTCGGCCTGGGGGAGGCCGCGGCAGATCATCACGTGGTAGCGACGCTTTCCAGATCGAGACGGCGACGAGTTTTGAGTCATGTATGAGATGGGAATGTGGGCTAGGTTTTCTACGTAGATGAGACAGTGACGTGGCGAAGTTTGGTGAGTTGTTTTATTTTTATTTTTTTCCTTTGAATTCCAAAATGTTCTAACTTACGTAACTTTCGCGTACAAGGTCCAGTTCATGCGCGGTTCCTCCGCTAGGATCATATCAAAAATTTTGGCATTTTGACGCCTGTTTGGATGGATTCTGAGACTGTTTGAATTTTAAGTTTAAATTGGATTTAAATTCAATTTAAACTCAAAAGTGAGTGTTTTGACTCACTCACAACTTCTAAAATTTCTTATGTTTGTTAAATTTAATTCATGATGTGATTAGGAATTTATTTATGATTATTTGGTATATTTGAATCATCATCTCAGTTAAATTGAATTTATTTGAATTAAATTGTTATTTAATTTATTATTGCATATAAACTGCGAATTAAATACCTGTTATTTATTATCAGTTTATATATTGATATTTATGGATTGTTTTGGATGATGATTGTGATGGATGTTGATTTGTGATATTGGTTGAATGGATGTTTTGTTTATATTATTATAAACTGCAAGCTCGTTATGGATTATTAATTCGGGATTACGCTTTGAAATGATATACGGTCGTAAAATATTAAATTGCGGATAGAAATGATAAATATCCATATCACTATACCATAGGATAGAAAATTATATACAGACACCGTGGTCTATATATAAAAATATTTTGAAATGATTTCTATGGTTTTGTAAAGAAATATATGGTTTTATATAAATATTGATTTTAGATATTATATAGATGATATTTTTTTTCTTGATTTTGAGCTATATATAAATTTATTTTAATATAGAATAAGTTTAATAGTAAAGTTTGATTTTATTGAAGATAATATGGTTAAGTATTTAAATTATATTTTAATATAGAGTTTATAATGATTTAAATAAATTAAGGTTGGAAGATAAATTTGAAATTTATTTGAAACTGAATTTATTTAAGAATTAAACCCAAATAAGTTTGATTTGGAACTTATTGAATTTGAGATTTTTAAAGGGTATGGTTTTTACAACTTGATTTTGGTTTAAGGTGAATTAAATGAATATTTCAAGCATAAATAAATCGAAGGAAATATTTAGTTATTTGTAATTTGGGTTTTATTTAAATGATAATGGATTTATTAAGTAAAATATTTCAAAACTAAATAATAGAAAATTGAATTATATATATATATATATATGAAATTACCAAACTTAGTTTCAAAATTGTTGAATACTTGAAGTTTGAAATATATTGAATTTGAAATGGTTTATTCTGTGGATCAAATCTGTTTTGAAATCAATATAATTTGGAATAGTTTATTTGGAAACTGAATTGAATTGAAATTTATGATTTGGGATTTGGTTAAATTTAAGATATAGAAATTCGAGTTGTTTTGGAACTGATTTGTGAAAACGAAGAAGCTATTTTATTATATAAAGTATTTTAGTATTTAAACCATTTAAGTGGTGCAAGTTATGTTTCACAGTTATGAGTTTTAAAGTATTATGATTTGAAAGTGTTATATTTCAAGTGTTTTTTATTTCGAAGTGTTATACTTTGAAAGTGCTATAATTTTGGAAAAGGATATATTTGAAATGAAAATGATATCGTATTGATTTGGTTTTGAAAATGGAAATGATATCATATTTATATGGTTCTAAAAAGGGTAATGATATTTTGGTTTTAAAGAATAAACTATTTTGAAAATGATCGCGGTGTTATAATACCATTTGGTTGTTAAAGAGACTGGGATCAGAAGTTGTCATACTCTCTGCCTACTCCGAAAACCACTTTAACAATCGTGTATGCGGTGGAGATTCCAGAATGAAGTAGGATCGTGGCAACGTCCTATTGAGGTATATACGTGGACCAGACTCCCGTGAGTTTGCATAAGGTGGCTAAAACAAAAGCGATTGACGGGCGAATGAGGTAGCTCCTCTTATGGGACACACTTCTGCGTATGCCATTCTATTACTTTGTGATTGATTGGTGCACACCTTTGATTTTTGGGAGTGTGGCTCAAGGTGGGCGGTAGTGGATGCTATGCCTTACCACCGGTTCGGAAGCGTAATTGGTATATCTACCCTGGCATTGTCTAGCTGTGCCGTATCACATAACCTAGTGGGCCTTGTATGATTTTGGTATTGTGCCGTAGCCAGTGGAGTATCCTCTGGTGGCTTCCCGATCAGGAGGGACTATGATACTGGATAGACTACTGGGACTTTATGTGTTAAGGGGGATATTGGTAACTCCTTAACGCTATTTTAAAGTAAGTTTACTTTACTTCTAGACATTATTATAATAGCGTATATTACAACATAGTAGATAGTTTAACGGATCCTTAGGAGATGTGAATCCCGAGCATCTCTTAAGTTACCGCACTCATGTTAGACACTGGATAGGAGATGCCAAATTCCGTAAACATCTTTGACGCCGTTCCACTCATACTATTTTCCTTTGATTTAACTTACATAAGATCTTTTAGTTCCGACTTGAGTGTTTTGTCTTTTCAATTTGCTCGGGTCAGCCAGAGCATTTTCAAAAGAAACTTTTGATTTGAAAAGACAAAATGATTTTTTACAATACTCTTTAGAAAATTCAGAATTTCAAAATTCCCTTCGCAAAAATGAGAACCGTACGTTAAAAAAATGAGAATTCAGAATTAAATAAGAAAATTGATATAATAGTAATATTTCTTTTGAAAATAATAATCGTGACTTTAAGGCTAAATTTGATAAACTTAACACTAAAGTCGCAAAATTTAATAAAGGTAAAAACGATTTAAACATGGTTTTATCTAGTTCTAGAACTTTAAATGATAAAAGTGGTTGAGGATACAATAAAATAGAACGTAGAAATAACACTAGACACGCTTTCATGTATAGTAAATATGATAGTGCTAGTACTAGATTATGAGAAAAGTCTAAATCCAATTTTTATAGAATTCAAATACTGCTATGACAAATAATGTTTATAATTTCTTTTGTAGTACAAATCATTAACGGGAAATATGAATAAAAATTATCTAAATATTTGGGTTCCTGTTAATTGGAAAAATAGAGAAAAATACATTTATGATTATTTTGATATGGTAGTTAATAATGAAAATTATATTTATAAAGGTTCAACCATACCCAAATGGGTATGGTTTCCTAAAAATTAGGAAATTACAAGAACCTTGGGTATCGCATGCTTTAAATGTTAATTTTTTTTCTGATACCTTACATTCTAAGTAATAGTTATTTTGTTTTATATTGTTCTATGATAACACTTATGTAAAATATAATTTATATCATCATATAAACTGTCCTTTTTTTCGATGACAAAGGGGGAGAAAAATATTGCTCTAACACTATTTGCAGGAATAAAACATGCAAGCACAGATTAAGGGGGAGAAAAATTTAATTATTTACAGGAATATATAGCATAGATTCAGAGGGAGAAATCTATAGCACAATTACAGGAATATATTCAGTGAGAGAGAAAAGATCAACAAACCTTATCAAAGATTCGTTCGTAGCAAATAAAATTATCATCATCAAAAAGGGGGAGAATGTTTGATCGTAGGTTTTGATTGCTGACAAGGCACAACAATTCACGAATCTATAACTACGATAACATCCAGACACATTGGATCAATATATGGTTTGTACAATTATATATTTTCATTAGAGTATCAAACATGTATATAAAGTCTAGTTTAGTGCTTTGTTAAAATCTTTCCTCAAGAATCATCATTCACATTCAAATAAACTTGCATGCATATTAATCAAAATCAAGTTTTCAAAAAATGCATGGAGCGGGGCTCGAACCCAGATCACTAGTTTGGAAGGCAAGTACTCTAACCAAATAAGCTGCTGTAGTTTTTGCTTAACAACAGAGTTCAGTCGATTGAATACAGTCAGTCAGTCGATTGAGCCTGTGCATTTTAACATATAAGTGCATTTTCTTAAATTCAGTCGACTGAATGACCTGCGTCAGTCGACTAAATTCTGCAACAGGCATTTTTTGTGAAAAGACACTTCCTTTTTGAATAACCTTCTTCCTCCCCAAGGGTTGTAACCATTGCTATTCACGGAGATCTCTTCACCAGCAGTTGCATCTCCTTAACTATTATATATATGCATGAATTTCAAGATCAAATCACTTTACTTACTTGCTTGTACTTGAATCATATTTTATGAATTAACTACTCTCTTGAATTCATGTATTCATTGCTTACGTATTCATTTCCATATTCTTCAAGCAATTTGAAACTTCCTAATCTTCATATACACACAACTACACACATTATACTTGAGGAAAAGATCATAGGAAGGGTGTACTACGAGTGACAAATCTGTGTTATTAGAACATAAGATCAAAACAATCTTTTGTATTTGTTTAAGTCATGTTCTGCTGCTCAGGCGTGTGAATCCCTCTTCAGTTGTTGAGGCAAAATCTTGTTCTGCTGCTCAGGCCCCTGTTCGGCTGCTTAGGGGTTGTATAGACCTGTTCCTCCGGCTTAAGTGAGGGTTGTTGTTTTAGTGAAATTCCAGAAGGAGTCTGGGACTGGACGTAAGACGGAGCTCCGAACCAGTATAAAAATCTCTGGTGTTATTTTTCTTATACTGCTTTTATATTCCGCACTATTTACTGTATTTCTATCATCTTTATGCTCTGCATTATTGTATATCCATATTGCACGATCCATTGCATAGCCACACTTTCAGGTCTATGGCTGTACCTACTTCATCTGGCTAGGATCGGTACATATTGCACGATCCATTCGCAGAGATCTATTCACCAGCAGTTGCAACTCCTTAACTACTATACATATGCATGAATTTCAATATTAAATCACTTAACTTACGTGCTTATACTTGAATCATATTTTCTGTATTAACTACTCTCTTGAATTCATACATTCATTGCTTACGTGTTCATTTCCATATTCTTTAAGCAATTTGAAACTTCCAAATCTTATATACACACAAATACACACATCATACTTGAGGAAAAGATTATAGGAAGGGTGTACTAGGAGTGGCAAATCTGTGTTATTAGAACACACAAGGTCAAAACAATATTTTGTATTTGTTGAAGTCCTGTTTTGCTGCTCAGGCATGTGAAGTCCCCTTCGGTTGCTGAGGCAAAATCCTATTCTGCTGCTTAGGTCCCTATTCGGCTGCTCAGGGGTTGTATAAACCTGTTCCTCTGGGTTAAGTGAGGGTTGTTGTTTTAGTGAAATTCCAGAAGGAGTCTGGGACTGGATGTAGGACGGAGCTCCGAACCAGTATAGAAATCTCTAGTGTCATATTTATTATACTACTTTTATATTCCGCACTATTCACTGTATTGTTATCATCTCTATAGTCTGCATTATTGTATATCCATATTGCACGATCCATAGCATTAACACTAGCTTCATTGAAGGATAATCCACTGCACGTCTACCACTATTTAATGGCATGAATTATAACTATTGGGCCACACGAATGAGAATATATATGCAACAAATGGTTTTGATTCATGGAATATCACTCAGACAGAATATACTATTCCTACTGAAGAATATTCCACTTGGTCAAATACACAAAAAATAGATGCCACAGCTAATGCAAAAGCCATGAATATGTTGTTTTGTGCCTTAGATAAAAATGAGTTTAACCGTGTTAGCATGTGCAATACTGCACATGAAATATGGCGTACACTCAAAGTTACACACGGGGGAACCAACAAGGTCAAACAAAGCAAAATATCCATGCTTAAGAGTCAGTTTCAAAACTTTAGAATGATGGAAAATGAATCTATAAATGACATGTACTCGAGATTTCAGGATATATATCATTCTAGTAGGATTAGGAGAAAAATATTCTGATTTTGATATTGTACCCAAAATACTTAACTCTTTAACGGAAGAATGCGAAAGAAAAGTTCTCGCTATTGAAGAAGCGAATGATATTTCCAATATAACTCTGGAAGAGTTAATCGAAAATCTAATATCCTACGAAGTGAATTTGTAGGCTAAAAGAGTTAAAGCTCAAGATAAAAAGAATATAGCATTTCATGCAGAACACGAAGATTTAGATTCAGACAAAGACGACCTAGCATTTATTGCCATGAACTTCAAGAAATTTTTGAAATATAGAAAAGGAAACAAAAATAATAGCAAGAGAAGCTCAAACAACAATATACCACCGTCTTTATCAGTTATGGAATGTTTTAACTATCATAAAAAGGGGCATATGCAAAAGGACTATCTAGATCAAAAGAAAGAACATCCAAATAAAAGGAAGGACAAATTCAAAAGAAAAGCATTTTCATTCACATGGGATGATTCAGATTCCTCATCTTCTTCTTCGGGAAGTGAAAGTGACAGCGATAATGAACAAGCTAACGTATTATTTATCGCTAAAGCTAATGAGGTTAGTGATTTTACTTTCGATGATATCATAGAAATAAATTCTGAATTATTAGATACTTTAAAACGTCTCAAAAGAAAATATGAAGAAGCTGTAGAAAATCATAACAAGGCAGAATTCGAAAGAGATATGCTTAAAGACGAGAAGAAAATATTGGAAGAAGAACTCGAGAAAACTCAAGAATCTCTCTTTAATGTTAATTTTCAACTTATATTATTTAGTTAAGAAATTGAAAAATGAAAAGCTAAATTTAGAAAATCAACTTGGTATTTTAAAGAATAATTTTGTAACTTCTAAAGATTTTCTAGATGAACAAAACACCATATTTGAAAAAGAGAGAAAAAATTTCAAAATAAAATTTTGATTTGAAAAGAAAAAATGATTTATTACAATCCTCTTCAGAAAATTCAGAATCTCAAAATTCCCTTCTCAAAAATGAGAACCGTACGTTCAAAAACAAGAATTCTGAATTAAACGAGAAAATTGATATTTTGAATAATAGTAATATTTCTTTTGAAAATAATAATCGTGACTTTAAGGCTAAATTTGATAAACTAAACACTGAAGTCACAAAATTTAATAAAGGTCAAAATGATTTAAACATGATTTTATCTAGTTCTAGACCTTTAAATGATAAAAGTGGTTTAGGATACAATAAAACAGATCGTAGAAATAACACTAGACACGCTTTCATGTATAGTAAATATGATAGTGCTAGTACTAGATTACGAGAAAAGTCTAAATCCAATTTTTATAGAAATTCAAATACTGCTATGTCAAATAATGTTTATAATTTCTTTAGTAGTACAAAATCATTGACGGGAAATATGAATAAAAATTATCTAAATATTTGGGTTTCTGTTAATTGGAAAAATAGAGAAAAATACATTGATGATTATTTTGATATGGTAGTTAATAATGAAAATTATATTTATAAAGGTTCAATCACACCCAAATGGGTATGGTTTCCTAAAAATTAGGAAATTATAAGAATCATGGGTATCGCATGCTTTAAATGTTAATTTTTTTTCTGATACCTTACATTCTAAGTAATAGTTATTTTGTTTTATATTTTTCTATGTTAACACTTATGTAAAATATAATTTATATCATCGTATAAACTCTCTTTTTGTCGACGACAAAAGGGGAGAAAGATATCGTTCTAACACTATTTGTAGGAATAAACCACGCAAGCATAGATTAAGGGGGTGAAAAGATTAATTATTTACAGGAATATATAGCATTGATTCTGTAGGAGAATTCTATAGCACAATTACAGGAATATATTCAGTGAGAGAGATAAGATTAACAAAGCTTGTTAAAGATTCGTTGGTAGCAAATAAAGTTGTCATCATCAAAAAGGAGGAGAACGTTGGATCATAGGTTTTGATTGCTGACAAGACACAACAATTCACGAATCTATAACTACGATAACATCCAAATTCATTGGCTCAATATATGGTTTGCATAATTATATATTTTAACAATAGTCATCAAATATGTATATAAAGTCTAGTTTAGTGCTTTGTTAAAATCTTTCCTCAAGAATCATCATTCACATTCTTGCACGCATATTTTAATCAAAATCAAATTTTCAATAAATGCATGGAGCGGGGCACGAACCTAGGTCACTAGTTTGGAAGGCAAGTACTCTAACCAAATGAGCTATTGTAGTTTTTGCTTAACAACAGAATTCAGTCGACTGAATACAGTTAGTCAGTCGACTGAACCTGTGATTTTTACATATATGTGCATGTTCTTAAATTCAGTCGACTGAATGACCTGAGTCAGTCGACTAAATTCTGCAACAGGCATTTTTTGTGAAAAGACACTTCCTTTTTGAATAACCTTCTTCCTCCCCAAGGGTTGCAACCATTGCTATTCACGGAGATCTCTTCACCAGCAGTTGCATCTCCTTAACTACTATATATATGCATGAATTTCAAGATCAAATCACTTTACTTACTTGCTTGTACTTGAATCATATTTTATGAATTAACTACTCTCTTGAATTCATGTATTCATTGCTTACGTATTCATTTCCATATTCTTCAAGCAATTTGAAACTTCCTAATCTTCATATACACACAACTACACACATTATACTTGAGGAAAAGATCATAGGAAGGGTGCACTACGAGTGACAAATCTGTGTTATTAGAACATAAGATCAAAACAATCTTTTGTATTTGTTGAAGTCATGTTCTGCTGCTCAGGCGTGTGAATCCCTCTTCAGTTGTTGAGGAAAAATCTTGTTCTGCTGCTCAGGCCCCTGTTCGGCTGCTTAGGGGTTGTATAGACCTGTTCCTCCGGCTTAAGTGAGGGTTGTTGTTTTAGTGAAATTCCAGAAGGAGTCTGGGACTGGACGTAAGACGGAGCTCCGAACCAGTATAAAAATCTCTGGTGTCATTTTTCTTATACTGCTTTTATATTCCGCACTATTTACTGTATTTCTATCATCTTTATGCTCTGCATTATTGTATATCCATATTGCACGATCCATTGCATAGCCACACTTTCAGGTCTATGGCTGTACCTACTTCATCTGGCTAGGATCGGTACATTGACATACCACGTTTGTCGATCATTAATTATCTGGAACCATCATAGTTTCTGTACGAGGATTTATTTTAGACGTAGGTTGGACTTAGAGATATTACATATAGAGACTACAGATACAGCATAGAGGAGTATGAGCAAGAGTTCTAGATCTTACGAAACATGTTCAAGATTTGACCGTTGAGGATGAGGGCTCGATATCACCTTTAACCTATACACATTCCTCGCCCATATATGGCAGTTAATTTTGGTGGTGCTTCATATTTCATGCATGGTGGAGTTGATAGAGTTAGGGGTATGCCATAGGTGTAACTATGAATTTCTTGCATATATCTAACTCGTTGACCAAACTTGTTCGAACAAAAAGGTGTTTTCTTTCTATTACATACTTGATATAATGTGTTATATTAATTAATTTAATTAAAGGCATATTTAATAAACGGTCCATAAATGGTATGATTTATGATAGTAGTTACAAAATGTTGTAATCATGAGTAATTTATCACAATAAAAATAAGTATACCATTTTAAATATTCCTAGTCATGATGTATAAAGACTCGATATCAATACATCCGTTGAGACTAGAGTACGTAATGCTTTCTAGATGTTGGGGAATGTATTACCCATGATGGTTGGGGGACACCAAGGGGTTACGTACTGATAGTTGTTGGATAATTATGGAATGGTTCACTCGATAGTTTTCTATTGGTTAATATAACTAAAGTCAAATAGAAAATATCAATGTGACTAATTTACACAGTTCTTTCAACTTGAGAATGTTATTGATCTTCAATGTGGAAGCACCGCTTTGATTGTAGTTAAATCATGGCATGGCGTACATTGAATGACTATAGTTGGGTCGAGTGGAAGCATCTATAAAGAAAGGATCCGTCTCCTTGTTTATATGAGGTTAGTATCACGGTCAACTCAAAGTTGAAGTCTCTGGCCAAAGTATTTCGGTTAATAATAATTCTTATTATTGATCCAATGACTTAGTGTTTGGACTATAAAGTTGAATATGAACGATGCTGGAATTTTGACCATTACTAAATTCCAAAGTCTAAAGTGATATAGTTTTTATAAACAGAATTATAATTGTCACTAAAAGGTACCGCTTAAGTGTTTGTAAAAAGTGACTTTACTGAAAAGACCTGTAAGTGATGAATTCAACTAGACTATTACACCACTAACTAAGGTGAAATGTGAATATTGATATTCGAATTGTATACTAACCACTGACTGAATTCATGGCTCTAAGTCGCACAACCACATTAGTGATTTCTTTGAAAACCCCATGATTTTATTAATTTTTAAAATGTTATAAAATGATTAAATCAATTAATATTTATGAGATATTAATTGTTGTTGATTTATCTGATGTTTTGAATGTTGTTGGTAATTATTTAAATGCACATATACAAGTTATATTTGCATATTCGATATGCGATATTGGTATAACTTTAAACATAGTTTAAATAATAAAATAATTACATAATATTTTTTTTCTTTTATTTGTAAAATTTGCACATTAGGAATGCGCTTGGATCAGCCATATAATGGTGAAAGAAGTAAATTAACTAATTTGATTGATTGAAATTTAAAAGGGGAATAAAAGAAGGAAGTGTTGATAAGAGAACGAGAAATGTTCCTATAATTGTTTAAAAATAAAATCTCCTCATTTTTTTATTTCTGGAACAGAGCATAACTTTTATTTTCCTCTCTTTTTCTTCCTCTTTTCTATCATTCATTCGTGGATGAAACTTCTTCCAATAAAAAAACATCAAAACAAATTCAAATCAACATTTATTAAATTAAAGAAAGGTGGTTCATCCTTCTCTTGCAAAGAGGAATGCTGATTTATTGGAAATCTAAGGAGAATTCACAAATCAAGGTGTGATGATGGGAAAGATTTATCAGTTTGAGAATCACAAGTCAAACTAAACTTTCATTTGATGGCTAAGAGCATCTTTTGCTGTTATAAAATATGTTTATCATTATAAAAACAATCACCATACTTTGAATATATTCATTCTTTGTTGAATTTTGAAATGAAAAGGTTATATTAAAAGAAATTAATGACCCAATTAATCACCACATTAATTCTCTCTCTCTCTCTCTTAATATAACTTAATCTTTAATTTCAAAACCTGCACTCATTCCAAAATTAATTTTCTAGCCATGGGCCCATTTTTAATATATGAATATATTTTACAAAACTCATCCTTAGTTTTATTAGTATATAAGTTTATTAATATCTTTGTCTAGAAATAAAAAGGCTACGTAAGTTATAAAGAGCATTAATTTCACTTTCTTTAAGATGACCGAGCTTTTCATTTCTTAAACTTTCACACTCCAAACTTATATAATTGCCTCATTTGTATTATATAAACCCCGTTCATATTTATATTTATAAGTGCATCTTATATATACATAAATTATATAGACTATTTGATATAATGACTTTTAATATACATGCATATATTTTCATTATATTCATACCAGTTTGATGCACTTATATGTACATTTAGACAGTATAATCGAATGTAGGAATGGATAACATGTCTATAGCGGTGTAAATCTCAACACTTAAATGTGGGCATGTTAAACCATGTATACATTATAATGTTTCTTGTGCATGTTTACACGTATGTGTATATGATACACATGTTCAAAACATAATACCAAATAAATAAACTAAAACTTATTTATAAAATAAATAAAATAATGGTTTTATTTAAAGAAAATTTGGAAGAGTTTTAAATATATTTAGACTTCAAAGGCTAAATATAGATCTAAAGTGGTAAAATCTTTAAAATTCATCCATTTCTTCCGTTGTGGGCTGGCCCTGTTCCAGCAATGGTACCACAACCCAATAGCTTATGCCATCTAAATTATTCACGTTAGGGCTGACTAATTAAGCTTGCCAACTTAGTATGGTGTCTAGAAAGGTAATGCCTAGGAATGAAATTGGGTAATCAAGTACCATGTCCTACCTGGTTACCCACTTGGCTTGAAAGGTGAAGTGAGCCCAAAGGTTACCCCTAATAGAAAAAGGTCCAATTTGAATATGGCCTTGGGCTAATTTTCAAAATTGTTATGAAAACTAAAATACAAGTTTTTAAATTAAAAATTATATTTATAATAAAAGCATATTTATTATAAAGTTATAATACAACATACGTCTTCAAAAAGTTTGAAAAGAAAATGAATTTTTCAAAATGTTTGAAAATATTTAAATACTCATTTTGATATTTAAAATTTATTAATAAGATTAATAAAATAAATTAATTAAATAAGTTAATCAATTAATACTTATATGCATGTATTATATATTTTGATATATGTTATGTTATTTTAAAGTGTTTAAGATAACATAAGCATACAGGTATGTACATAAGATAAATTTTTGAAATTAATATATTTTAATTAAATTTGTTTAATTAAATAAATTAATTAAAGATTAATTAATTAAATAAAAATATACACGTATAAGATATATGTGTTATATTATTATAAAGGTTATCATGCATGTTATAAAGGTTATAATATATACTATAAAGGTTATAGTAGACATGTCCAATTAAAAAGTTGTATTAGAATATTAATATACAATTAATTAAAGACTTAATTTATTAAATAAGATTTATTTAATATAATGTCATATTATAAGTTAATTAAAATATAAAAGTTATATGTTAATGAAACTTATATAATATGAGTGTATAAATTAAAGGTGGAATGGTACGAAACTCTAAATAGACTTAAGGAATAAACTCATACATATACTACGTATACAATGATTTGGATGTGTCTAAAACTTGAATCATAAGGGTATTTCACAAGAATACATTATTCCATAAGTCGATATCACTCGATTTAATATATTGAAGATTATGAATCTTTAATATAAAGTAGTCCTCTATCATTCTCATATTAATAGATTACTTGCATAATCTTTTGTTGCTGAGCTTTCCTCATGCTAGAGATGTTATGTGTAGTTCTATTAATATATTGAATAGACGAGGTAAGATAACTGCACATATTCGTTGAGTTTTTCTCAAGACACATGCATTATACTTAGACTGTCATGGAATGATAGGTCTAAGTGAATAATCTTCACTTGTTAAGGTAAAGGTGAGACTAGGACAAGGAACTATGGGTTAGGCGTCGTATGTGATACAACCGATAAGGATTTATCCATTGTATGTAGTCGTATGATTTGTTGAGCTTTTCAAAAGATTAGAATCCCAAGACATACGAGTCCTAACAAACACTAGTGAAGTTGAAAGACTTCTATGTTTCGCTTAGGGTTTGAAACATAAAAGACTAGTGGGAGCCTTATTAGAAAAATGAAATGATAACATTTAGCCTTTCTAATATTGTTAGAACATATGCTATGTAATGTTATAATAATCTACATTGATAAATTTATGCATATAAATGATTAATAAAATGTTTATCAATTAATGTATACAAATGAACTGAATTGAAAATTGACAAATAGAAGTATAAAACATACTTACCAATAAATGCTTATTGCATTTTAACATTTCGAAACCCATGCAAGCGCTTGATTTTAATACTACTTACTGCGTTCATAATTTGATCGCTTATTAGTTTATTTGGTTAAAACCATGTGCATTTTATGTGTGTCAAACTCAAAAGCAATACGAGATTATGGATATCTGATATATATATGATCACATATAATTGTTTTATAGTGAATGTTCACTGTTCGTAATGTGTGATACTTCGATGAAATTAGTTCATTCGAAGCAAACAAATAAACCGTAATATGAGATCGAGTATTCAATTTGATTGATTACAATAAAGTTCGTATTGTATTAAATGTGAAGCAAGACCAAACTACATGATAAATATAAGAATTCGATAACTAAAATGTCGGTTTGATCAGATTATGTAAAGTGCAACACATTTGATGTTCTTAAATGCTAAGGGTAATTGAATGCGCTTTTGCAAAGAGTTTGTTGTGATATTATAATAAGGGTTTTATTTTTAATGGTTTGACCATTTAAAAAGGAAAACAAATGTATAAGAGTAAATGTAATTTAAGATACAGTTGGGAAGAAGAGAGTGAATGGTCACTTGTGCTTTATAAAGTAACATCAGAAACATGAATTGTAATAACAATGATATGATACTTAACATTGGAATAAGAAACATGATTTCTATTCTAAAATATAATTTTGTAAAAAAAATTGTTTTATATGAGATTTATTTCTATATGTTCAAGGTAATTATTCAAAGAACTCCCCACTGTAAACTTGTTGCAGTATATCAAATTAATAGTCTACATTAAGTGGATGATGGACCTCTGTATTTAGTATACTATTATATTAATGGTGGAAATAATGGAAGCATGCCATATAATACTTATTGGTTGCATAAGTTACGAAATTTGTTTTATAAAAAATAGTGAACACTATTTACGAAATAATGATTATTTTTTGGTGTCGACTGAAAAATTGACACAATTATATTTCAATGTGAATATTCGTTATGAAATAAAACTATTATGTTGTATTTATTTTCATAAAAAATAATGCATTTGAAAATAATGAATTATCTAAACTTATTTACAATTATTTTGGAGTTATAGACTAAGCCATAGTTTTCAGGAATAATTTTTATTGTATGATTATGAATCATATGATACTGGCTAATTATGTCTCAAACAATTAAGAGCTTGTAACGACCTAGATTTTTCAATCGTTTGATTTTGAATATTTATATTTTTTTAAGTGTTGAATTTGAAATATAATTGATTTCGAATGTGGAATTAATTAGTTGAATTCAAGGAATAGATTTAAATTTCAAACATAGCGGTTTATTGTAATACAAAAATGGTGAATAATTTGGAATTTGAGTTGCATATGAATCGAAATGATTTCTAACGTTGATATAAATTCTATTTGAATTATAATTGAGTTATAAGTTTTTAAAATTGGAATTTCCAGTTATTTTGCTAATTTTTGAAATCGTCATTTTTATCGACGCGTTAAAATAGCGATCCGGAACACAGTCTTGGAATTCGATGAAACCAATTCCATTAGATCTGTAATTGTGTATTATTAACGGATTTCAAATTTCATGTCAATAAGACTTACGTTTTGGTCATTCGAAGCTGAAACGCATAGAAATTTATTTAAATAAATTTAATTTAAATAATTCGATTCGAAAACCTATCTTCCAAATATGATGGTATAGAGTCCCGATATATATTCCAATGTGTTCGGAATAGGGATAAGCATTATAAACATAGGGAGGCATGCTTCGTTTGGAATTCGAAAAAATATTCACGTGTATAGTGATATGGATTGCCTATAAACATGGGACCCTTGCCTTCATTTCTAGAGAAACACTAACCCTAATTAGGCAGCCGCCGTTTATAAATTCAATGGCCGAAAACATTCCTGTCTTTCCCCTTTGATTACTCCTAATTCATCAACAATTACACTTCGATCTCTACATGAAAGTTGAAGAGCACGATGAGCTAAAGACATCCAACGGTGGATTTTTGTTGTGGTGGTCTGGATTTGCCAAAATCTGGCGATGAGGATGGAACATTAGAGCACGTATTATGAGGCATAGGGATGGCAGGACCCTGTGGCACTTGGGGTAGTGGTGTAGTAGGGTATGGGCGATGATGTGGCAACATTGGATCAATTTCCATTCGAGCTGAGGAGGGGCGATGATAAATTTCTCATGCATATTGATGGGTTTGAGCGCGTATGAAAGGGAAGGTGGGAAAAGAACGAGTCAATGAAAGTTTAAAATATTAAGTAAGTTTAATTAATATATAAGTTTAAGTTAATTATATTTTTAATTATCGAATGTTTAAAAATGCGAACTTCCTCATACGAGGTCGAAATCGGACGAAATAAGTCGCATTGGGTTCGTATTCGCAAATACAACGCAATGGAGCTAGATTAGATTGATTTGGAGCTTATCAGAATTTTGGGTTAAAACTGAAAGCCATTTTAATTCAGAAACGAAACGTTTTGGCGACTATTAAAAATCAAGATGAGTAAATCTCACTCAATGGGATTACTGGTTTTAGTATAAATTGTTAAAATTTAATTATTGGTTGATTGGGTGAATTTATAAGTTATTACCAGTTGGATGTTATACTATATATATAGCAGTGTGTTTATATATATATATATATATATATATATATATATATATATATATGTATATATATATGTATATATATATAAGTTGGGTATATTCCCACTGATTGGAGCGGATGAGACACTATGCGCCCCGCATAATTGCGGATGACCCTTTTCATTGTGACATCCTACATCAAAGTGGAATTATTATTTTATGCTATATAACATTTATGGATGCAGAGAAACAGGTTGGAGGGATCCAACTGGATTCCTCAGAAATGTGGATTTTAATATCATATGTAGTGATATATGATGTGTTGAATAATTGTGATAGATTATGATATGATTTGATTTATTGGATGCTATAGTAGCGCTGGCCTAAATTTTGGTATTTTAAATACCACAAATGTCCTCTTTGAATTTGAAAAGAAATTAAAAGGCGATTTTGGAAGTGAAATATTTATATTGAGATCTGGATTATTTAAAGAGGAATTGATTTGGATAAAATAAATGATTTGATTTTTGATTTCTACTTAACTTTTTCGTGAAATAATTTAATAGAGATTTTATAATAATGCATATAAAAGATTTTTAAACAATAAATTTCAAAGTAATATTTGTTTAAATGAAAAGAAGTTTTTAAAAAAAATCGATATTTCAATAGATTAGGAGAATAAGGGGAATTTATAAAGGGCTATATTTATAAATGGAGTTGTATAATATGAATATGCTATTAACAGAGAAAACTGAGAGTGAATTATGGATTTATAAACAATGTTTATAAATAAAGTGGAATGATTATCATTTGATAAATTTGGAATATAAATTAATAATGCGAATTTAAAATGGGATATAGAAATCAGTTTAGAAAGAAATAGTGGATTCTATTCAAGAATAGTTGTGAATGAGAAATGAAAATCGATTTGGGATAAATCGAGAGAGATTATAAATATAAGAATGGTTATGTTGAATTTTAAAAATAGATTTTTTTTATCTAGAAGTTAAGTTTTATTTTAGAAAGGGATTTTTTATTTATTGAATTACGTAGTTTAAAAACAGTTTTATTATTGGAAATATTTCGAAAAGTGGGTTAGTCAAATATTTGATATTAGTTGAAATGAATTATAATTTTTATAATAAGCTTGGTAAATCGATTAGTATTATTTATAAAGGAATTGGAAATTGGAAATTGGAAATTAGTATTGTTATTTGTTTTTAAATTGTTTTGTATATTTTAAATTATTACTTAAACATGTTTTGAAAATAAACCATTATTCTTTAAAAATAATTATTATTTATATACGGAATTCAAAGGCTAGTGATTAGGATGTGTTTATAAATACTCTTGAGATTTATAAACTAAGTTATTTAATGGAGATGGTTTTGAAAGAAAAATTTCATAATGGAATTCTGGAAACTTAAGAAATTTCCAAAATGTTTAGATACGGGAACTTTGGAAACGAATCTGTATTCATAAAAGAAGTTATAAATGGTTAGTTGAGATTATAAACAAGTATAATTAGTTTTTGGAAAATGTAAAAAGGAATTTATTAATAATTCTGGAGATTTATGAGATAAGTTAAGAAATATTTCCTAAGTTTGATATTAAAATGATTTTGAAGAACATGTTTATAAATATTTTCCTAAGTATTGAAAAGAGGGTTTTGAGAATATTTTAAGTTGAAATGAATGGTATAGAAATTTTTTTCTAAGTGTTATAAATTGAATTCGAAAATATTTCTAACTGTTTATATGGTTTGAAAATATCCTGTGTTGGATATAAAAATTTGAAATTGTTTTCAAATATTGAATTATTGAAAGGAATTTGAATATATATATATATATCTTTGTAAAGATATTTTAAAATAAATGTTTGAAAGATTTATAATATGGGCCTACTGACTGCTAATGTGTGTAATCGGAAGTTAAATAACCGACTATAAAATCTGGCCAAATTCGTTGATCATTTCGAAGAGACCGTGACTAGATTTAATTATCCGAAAACCACTTCGATCCGATTTGAGCGTTACGAATTATGATATCGTGAAGATATCAAAGATAGTGTTCTTGGAGATTTGATTTTTCAGTCCCAGAATAACTTGTATGGATGAATGCTACCATTGCATTTTTGCCTGGAAGGCAGTGTTAGCATTCCAAGTGGGATTTCTATTTAAAAGGTAAAATGTAGTCGCGAACCTCATTAACCGAGAAATGAAAAAATTCGGGCATGCAACAGGGCCAAGTGGATAACACCCAAGAAGGGTATCGTAATCCCAAATCTAGATCGGTTACTATCTATTCGTGTATGCTTCGGGGCCCAAGCGTGGTGATCATATTCGGTATTACTAGTCAAGTGGTAGGCTAGTCCTGTGTGGTAAGGGTACAAGATGTTCTTGTCAGACCTCGATGCATTTATCTAGAAATGTACCTTCGAAAGATAGCTCCTTACCTTGTCATAGTATGGAATCCGATCTCCAATACGTGCCTTTACAGTTTTAGTTTATACCAAATGTGCTAAAATGTGAGATGCGAGCATTTAAGCTATTTTATAGTTTATTTTCTATAAACACTATTATAATATCATATGATTTTGATACAAATATTTTTGGTTATCGTAAGTTAAAAACCCATCGTATTTATATGTGGTATGGTCTTACGAGATACCTTTGTTTTTCAAAGGATTTTGGTGGCAATTGTAATTGAATGTGCTTTCTCATGCTGGTTTTCCAAACCGACTCGGGTATTATTTTATTTTAATGCTCGAGTCAGACCGAGTATTGTAGATCCAGATTAGGATGCTATGGAGCTCAGAAGGCGAGCTGGCGGATTTCAGGCATATTACACATATTTGATTATTTCCATTGTGTGTGTTATGCTGTATATTTAGTACGTGTGAGGTCTAGTTATTATAAGTGTCCAGATTATTGTTGACTGTTGTACTCTGATGATTATATGTATATTACGGTTACAGTTTCTTTGTATAAAGCTTTGTTATTATATATTATTTTTTATTTTGCTGCGATGTGAGATTATGTATTGTTCTATTTGGTTTTCTTCTTCTCTCTTTCTTCTCTTCTCTTCTTCTCTCTTCTTTCTTTCTCTTGACTTTCCGTCATTCTATGCTTTTTGGGTCGGCATGTGTGGTTTATTGTTGATTCAAATGGTATGGATTTGCGGGTCGTTACATTTGGCATCAGAGCTGAAGGTTAAGAGAGAACCTTGGCTTTAGTGGGGATTACTCATTAGAGATAGGGCCAGTAGTACCCTAGAATGAGTCTGAGTGTATTATAGATATGATCGTGTATTTGTTAGTGAATACAAATTATTTTATATTGTGTCGACTTATCAGTTGAGTGTTTATAAATTCAGGTCGATACAGTCTGGACCACTGTATCGGTATGGATTTCTAAACTCTTGAACTAGGAAAACCGACACAATATTTTTTAAAAGTGGGTAAATGGAATAATTTTTCCCAATTTATATTTTGATATAATAGAAACAATTTTACTCAACTATATTTTTAGTATAAAACAATAATTTTCTGAAATTATTGTAGCATGATTGGTGTGTTTGGTTGATAATATTATAATCTAAATAAGATTATAAAATTTGAAATGGTTTGTATAACCAAATTGAAACAGCATAAGAATGGGTTATACACATGAGTTAGAATTAAAATTGATTCAAATCAATAGTTGGAAATTAAACCCCGGATATTTTTGGAAATATTTTCCAAAGTGTTTTGAAATGAATAATAGTAATATTTTTTGGAATATTTCTGAATGGAAATTTTTTAAAGGTGATAAAAGCACATAACTCACTTCAATCACTGGAAAATAATTCTGTTGATGACTCCAGCATCATTGGTATTCATTTTAGAGTTTCTAAGCGATGGATTGCTACCATAGTAATTTGATATGAAGATTTTTGTTGAAAAAAAAGGCGTTGTTTCAGAAATTCCGAAGGGAATTTGTTTTTGAAATTTCCAACGAAATGGTTTGATATAAATTACGATTTTAAAATGACTTAAGTTAAAACCGGGTGTTTGAATTCTGGAATATTCATTTAAATGTTTTATGAAACCAGAGAAAAATAAGTTTCGAACTTATGAATTTAGAATAATGTTAATAAGGAAAGGAAGTGTGAAAAATTGAATATGGAATTAAATTTTAACTTAAGTAATTTAAAAATAACTGTATGAATTTGAATATAACTTAAACTAAGTTAAATAGAGATCGATTGGGGTTTGAAACAATATCGAATTGAATTGAATATAAAATTTGAGTTGTAAAATGATATATAACTATAAGTTATAATTTGAATAGAATCAACTCAAGTATAGAATTGATGAAAATGTGAAAAATAAGCTATGTAACTTATAAATGGAAAAGTGGGATAGAAAAAACAAAATAGAAATAGTTTGATGTTCTGGTGAAGAAAAGTAAATCCAAATCTGAATTATAAAATAAAGTAAAGCTCAAGTCATGCCAAATGAGGTGATTTTTTAAATAAAAATTAGATTTTGAATTATAAAATGGAAGTGAACTAAATAGATGAATTAATTAATTAAGTGATTATAGAAATGGAACTTAACTTGGTTAAGTAAAATAGATTATGGATTGAAATTGAAACTGAATGTGGGCCTTGAGCATAAATGGAATTTGACTTAAATGTAAGCGAATTAGATATATTTTGAATATTGTCGAATAAATGGAAATGGATTGGAATAACGTTGACTTAAGTTAAAAATGAGCTTGATATAAGTGTAAATAATTGAATATGGTTTTGAGATGTTATGTAAATGAAATTGAGTATGGAATTAAATTTTTAAGTGAAAATGAATATAAGTGATGTATAAAAGTTTAATACACCTTAATACTAATTTTATGAAGTGATTCATAAATAAATTGACATGGAATGAAACACCGTTAAAATAAAATAAAGTGAACAAGATTTTATGAATAAATTGAATGTGAGTCAATGGAGCTTGATAAATTGAATTAAAATCAATTTAAGTGGTTTATAACTTGGGTAGTTATTTTATTGAATGGATATCACCAGATTTGCATAAAGAAATTGATATTCAACGTAAAAGGGAATAAACAAATTATGCAAACAAATGTAAACGGAATAAATTGATTCTAGTAAATTTGGAATGGAAATGTATGCAACGTGTGTAAATATGATTGGAATGCTAATAAATTGTTTGTGAATCATTTAGAATTGAATAAATGGCATATAAGTTGAATTAGAAGTGAATAATTAAATGTTGGGACTTTGTATTTGCATATATCTGCTAGATATACATATCATAACCTGTTTTGGTTATAAAGTATGTGTTAACTTAGTTAAAATCAATTAAATGTCATTGAAGTTCATATTTTTGGTAGTTATGGGTTTTATTTGAGTAAGTACATGTACATGAAGACTATTTGGCCAGATTTTGGTTGCGCAGTTGGATATAATTAAGCGACCTCGCTTAATAATGCTAAAATAAGGTACATTTACGAATTTAGCATGCGGGAAATAAAAATATTGACATACATTGCGCTTTCTGGCCATGAGAGCCGATATATATCTTTTTATCATATTTGTGAAGCTGCAAAAGGCTCTCCGTTCAAGGGAGATTCTGCAA
The DNA here is from genome assembly GCA_030765085.1 of Allium cepa. Classification (NCBI taxonomy): domain Eukaryota; kingdom Viridiplantae; phylum Streptophyta; class Magnoliopsida; order Asparagales; family Amaryllidaceae; genus Allium; species Allium cepa. The sequence continues at coordinate 982,215,211 of CM060929.1, forward strand.
AAAAAAATCGAAAATTTAGGATGTTCGAAATTTTTGGAAAATTTTCATTAACTAAAATTGAATTTTAAACTTTAACTTGCAACAAAGGGTTTTGATGAATGTTTAGAAACTAGTTAGTGAAGGTAGGTCTAAAGATTTAGAAAAGTGAAATGTCGAGTTTTGACTAAGTGGGTTTCGAGCATTTTCCTACCTTGGCAATTTCGGGGACGAAATCTTTAAGGATGGAGGAATGTAACGACCTGCATTTTTCAGTCATTTGATTTCGAATATCTAAATTATTTTAAATGTTGAATTCGAATTATAATTGATTTTGAATGTGGAATTAATTGGTTGAATTTGAGGAATGTATTTAAATTTCAAATATAACAATTTGTTATTATACAAGAACGGTGAATAGTTTGGAATTTGAGTTGAGTATGAGTCGAAATGATTTCTAAAGTTGACATAAATTTTATTTGAGTTAGAATAGAGTAAGTAAGTTTTTAAAACTGGAATTTCCAGTGATTTCGCTAATTTTTGAAATCGTCGTTTTTATCTACGTAGTAAAATAGCGATCCGTGGCACGGTCTCGGAATTTGACGAAACTAGTTCCATTGGATCTATAATAGTGTATTATTATCGGTTTTCAAATTTCGTGTCAATCGAAATTACGGTTTGGTCGTGCGAAGTTGAAATGCATAGAAATTTATTTAAGTAAATTTAATTAAAATAATTTGATTCGAAAACCTATCTTCCAAATACGATGGAATTGGCTCCTAACATATATTCCATTATGTTCGAAATAGTGGTAAAACATTATAAACGCCGGACGACATGCTTCATTTGGAGTTTGAAAAAATATTCGTGTGAATAGTGATTTGGATTGCCTATAAATATGGGACCTTTGCCTTCATTTCTAGAGAAACCCTAACCCTAATTGGAGCAGCCGCCATCTATAACTTCAATGGCCGAAACGTTCCTATCTTTCCCCTCTAATTACTCCTAATCCATCAACAAGTACACTTCAATCTCCACATGAAAGTTGAAGAGCACGATGAGCTAAAGACATCCAACGGTGGACTTTTGTTGTAATGGTCTGGGTTCGCCAAAATCTGGTGATGAAGGCAGCACGTTCGAGCGCGTATTATGAGACGTAGGGATGGTCGAACCCGGTGGCACTTGGGGCGGTGATGCGGTAGGGTATGGGAGACAATGTGGCAACATTGCATCGATTTTCGGTCGAGTTGAGGAAGGGTGGTGATAAATTTCTCATGTGTGTTGATGGGTTTAAGCACGTATGAAGTGGAAGGTGGGAAATGAACGAGTTAGTGAAAGGTTAAAATAGAAAATAAATTTAATTATTATATTAAGTTTAAGTTAATTATATTTTTAATTATTGAATGTTTAAAAAGCGTAACTTCTTCATACAAGGTCAAAATCAGACGAAACAAGTTGTGTTAGCTTCGTGTTCACGAATACTACGCGATAGAGCTAGATTGGATTGATTTGGAGCTTGTCAGAATTTTGGGTTAAAATTGAATGCCAGTCCAATTTTAATTAAAAAACGAAACGTTTGGCGACTATTAATAATCAAGGTGGGTAAATCTTACTTATTTGGATTATTGGTTTTAATATAAAATGTTAAAATTTAATTATTGATTGATTGGATGAATTTATAAATTATTATCAGTTAGATGTTATGTTATATATATATATATATATATATATATAAGTAGTTGGGTATATCCTCGCAAATTCAAGCGGATGAGACACTATGCGCCCTGCATAATAGTGGATGACCTTTTTTATTGTGATATCCTGCCTCAACGCAAGATTATTATTTTATGCTATATAACAACTGTGGATGCAGGGAAACGGGTTGGAGGGATCCAACTGGATTCCTCAAAAATGTTGATTTTAATTTCATATATAGTGATCTACGATGTGGTTGAATAATCTGTGATAGATTATGATATGATTTGATTTATTGGATGCTATAGTAGCACTGGCCTAAATTTTTGTATTTTAAATACCACAAATATCCTTTTTGAATTTGGAAAGAATTTAAAAGGTGATTTTGGAAGTGAAATATTTATATTGCATTTCGGATTATTTAAAGAGGAATTGATTTGGACAAAATAAACGATTTGATTTTTAATTTGTACTTAACTTTTTCATGAAATAATTTAATAGAGATTTTGAAATAATGCATATAAAAGATTTTTGAACAATAAATTTAAAAGTGATATTTTTTTAAATGTAAAAAGATTTTTCATAGAAAAAATCGATATTTCAATAGATTGGGAGAATAAGGGGAATTTATAAAGGGGTATACTTATAAATGGAGTTGTTTAATATTAATTAAAAGAGAAAAACTTATGGCAAGTTAATGGATTTACAAACGATGTTCATAAATAAAGTAGAATGATTATCATTTGATAAGTTGGGAATATAAATTCATATTGTGAATTTAAAATAAGATATGGAAATCGGTTTTGAAAGAAATAGTGGATTCTATTCTAGGCATTTGAAACGGTTGTGAATTAGAAATGAAAATCAACTTGGGATAGATCGAGAGAGATTTATAAGTATAAGAATGGTTAAGTTGAATTTTAAAAATAGATTTTTTTTATCGAGAAGTTAGGTTTTATTTTAAGAAAGGGACTTTTTTATTTATTAAACTATGTAGTATAAAAACTGTTTTAGTATTGAAAATATTTCAAAAAGTGGGTTAGTCAAGTATTTGATATTAGTTGAAATGAATTTTAAATTTTATAATAAGCTTGGTAAATCGATTAATATTATTTATAAAGGAATTGGAAATTGGAAATTGGTATTGTTGTTTGTTTTTAAACTGTTTTGGATATTTTAAATGATTACTTAAACGTGTTTTGAAAATAAACTATTATTCCTTAAAAATACTTAGTTTTTTGTATATGGAATTTAAAGGCAAGTGATAAGGATGTGTTTATAAATACTCTCGACATTTGTAAACCAAGTTAAATAATAGAGGTGGGTTTGTAAGAGAAATTTTATAATGGAATTCGGGAAACTTAAGAAATTTCCAAAATATTTAGGTACGGGAACTTCGGAAATAAACCTGAATTCATAAAAGAAGTTATAAATGGTTAGTTGGGATTATACATAAGCATAATTAGTTTTAGAAAATGTAGAGAAGAATTTATTAATAATTCCGAAGATTTATGAGATAAGTTATGAAATATTTCCTAAGTTTGATTTAAAATGATTTTGGAGAATATGTTTATAAATATTTTTCTAAGTATTGAAAAGAGGGTTTTGGAAATATTTTAAGTGTGAAATGAATGGTATAGAAATATTTTTCTAATTGTTTTAAATTGAATTCAAAAATATTTTTAAGTGTTGATATGGTTTGAAAATATCCTGTTATGGATATAAGAATTTGAAATTGTTTCAAATATTTAATTATTGAAAGGAATTTGAATATATATATATATATATATTTGTAAAGATATTTTGAAATAAATGTTTGAATGATTTATAATATGGGCCTACTAACCGCTTATGTGTGTAATCTAATAGTTAAATAACAGACTATCAAATCTGGCCAAATTCATTGATCGGTTCGAAGAGAACGTGATCGGATTTAATTATCCAAAAACCACCTTGATCTGATTTGAACATTAAAAATTGTGATATTGTGAAGATATCAAAGACGGAGCCCTTGGAGAGTCAGTTTGTTCAGTCCCAGAACAACTTGTATGGATGAATGTTATCATTGCATTATTGCCTGGAAGGTAGTGTTAGCATTCCAAGTGAGATTTCTATTCAAAAGGTAAACGTAGCCTCGAACCTCATCAACCAGAAAATGATAAAAATTGGGAATGCAGCAAGGCCAAGTGCGTAGCACCCAAGTAGGGTACTACAAGTCAAGTGGTAGGCCAGTTTTATGCCGTAGGGGTACAAGATGTTCTTGTCAGTCCCCAATGCATTTATCTAGAGATGTACCTTTTAAAGGTAGTTCCTTGTCTTGTCATAGTATGGAATCCAATCTCCAATGCATGCCTTTACAGTTTTAGTTGTATACCAAATATGCTAAAACATGGGATACAAGCATTTCATATATTTTATAGTTTATTTTGTATTGATACTATTATAATATCAGATGATTTTGATGCAAAATGTTTTTTGTTGTCGTAAGGTAAAAACCCATCGTATTTATGTGTGGCGTGGTCTTACGCGATACCATTATTTTTCAAAGGATTTTGATAATAGTAATAGTTCAAATTGAGTGTGTTTTCTCATGCTGATTTTACAAACTGACTCGGGTGTTATTTTATTATAATGCTGGGGTCAGATCGAGTATTGTAGATCCGGGTTAGGATGCTATCGAGCTCAGGAGACGTGCTGGAGGATTCCAGGCGTATTGCACGTACTTGGTTATTTCCGCTATGTGTGCTATGCTGTATATTTAGTGCATGTGAGGACAAGTTATTATAAGTGTTCAGATTGATTGTTGACTGTTGCGCACTGATGATTGTATGTATATTACGGTTACGGTTTCTTTGTATAAAGGTATGTTATTATATGTTATATTTTGTTCCGCTGTGATGTAAGATTCTATATTGTTCTGTTTGGTTTTCTTCTTCTCTCTTTCTTCTCTTCTCTTCTTCTCTCTTCTTTATTTCTCTTGACTTTTCGTCATTTTGTGCTCTTTGGGTCGGACATGTATGGTTTATTGTCGATTCAAAGGGTACGGATTTGTAGGTCGTCACAGGGTTATGCGCCCATTTAGTCGGAGCATTATAAGAGTTGATGAACTCTTTGGATTGATACGTGGATGTATGCAATCGTAAGTCTATTAGTACCAAAACGGCTCCATATACATCATCATATTCATCGATGAGTTATCAAAATCATAGACATGTGTATTTGATATGAATGCATAAGTCTATAATAGGATCATAGAATATAACATGGAAGTAAATAAAGTAACATGCGATGAAAATGATTCGATTTGATTGATGACTGGGTATATTGGAAAAGTTCTGTATGTACCTAATGTGAATAAAGATTCAATTTCAAAGGTCACTATTACCTATACTACATAATGATGTATTGATTAAGAATAATCGAACTTTTTTGGACAAAGCACGATTAATAGTGAGTGAAATTGAGTTAAAATTCTTTCTATAAAGTGTGTACTTAAAAGTAGTACACAAGGTTAAGTTTAATATCATCCAAGGAGTAGTTCACAAATCATATAAGATAAGGGTTTATAAGAAGTCCCAATATATTCTAGGCCAAGGAGTTGACAGGTTGTGTGAATCGAAAAACTGCATGTAATAATTGTATGTAAGGGAACTTGTATGAATCATTCCAAGAGAATTTTGGGAACTATAGTCATTAGATGACTAATTTATGTTGTGAACATGAATATATTATGAACTAATGCAAAATTAATTTTATATAAAGCAATTCATAAAATGTTCATGAATGTATGTTCCATTGTATTGAGAAACAACTATTGTTTCAAGAAAAACCAACTTCGTTGCGAAGTAATTTCTCTAAGAAATTATTAGTATAAAATGGATTTAGATATGATCCAAGGATAAAACTGATTGCAAGAGATGGAATGCAATTAACCAAACCTAATTAAACACAACACATTAGAATGCCTAATAAGTATTCTTGTACATTAAACAGATACTACAAGCTTTTTATCAATGTCGAGAATAGATAATCCTTCATGGTCAATTAAAACATTAAGAGTATTGACTATACGATATGGTATGATGCACAAATCCGAAATAAACTTCAATACATTATCAAAATATGATTTTGAAAGTTGTACCCAAGGAGATATGATCCATTGGTCGAAAATATGTCTTTAAGAGAAAGACAAATGCAATTGCAATGTAGTGAGCCACATTGATAAGAATAATGTAATTAATTTCAATTATTGAAATTAACATAATAGATTCACATTTGATGTGCTCTAGTAGGTTTAGATTTTACTCACAAAATCATTGCATAGTATGACTTCTTTTTTTTGATACGTATGTGTTGAAGAAGAAAATCCAAATAATGATTTAGAGTAAAATGTTTACACATAATCACCAAAGTGTCTCGAAGTCAGTCGGAGCTATATTGAGTTTGTGAGTTTTCGGATATAATCTTAGAATGGATACAAAAGTACCATTCAAAAAAGCATCAAAATTGAACAAATATTTTGATAGAAATATAAAATAGTTTGATTATCAATCAAAATGCAAAGGAAGCGTGTGTTCATAAGAAAGATCGTTAAAAGGTACATTGGTATATCTAAACTATAAATAAACAAAACATTGCTGATTTTTTAATGATGTAATTATGTTAACTTCGGCCTTAGTTGTTTTGATACTTGACATTGGATTGGTAAATGATGTCTTTTATAGTTAGTATAAAAGATATTGGGAAGGCCCCCCGACATGCAAGGACATCTTATTAAAATGTTTAATATGAAACATGTAAGAAGGATTCCTTATGTATTTGCAATAGAAAGTATTATACATGTTATGTTGCCTACAATATGGTCATTTGTTTATGTATTTGATACATGAAGCAAATATCAAATCCAAATTGATATCACTAAATGGTTGTTTGAGGTTTTCTTGTGTATTTATGAAATACTAGAAAATTATCTCCAAAAACAACAAACTTCTTGTGAAAGATTGTTCGGACTCAAATTTTCGTAAGTGATATTGAGTATAATATGTCAACAATAAATTCAAGTTAAGAATCTTTAAGTTGGAAATGTTCTAAATGGAAGATGGTGGGAGATTCAATGAAAAAGGCTAAGTACATCGCCTTGAATAGTGCTACGATAAAAGCAATGTATATAAATATTAATGCACAAATTTATAACTGAACTAAGAGTGATTCCAAATGTTGAGAATCTCATTACATTGTTATATGAAAACAATTTCACAATATAGTTCTAATAGAACTTAGAGCTCATTGAAAGTTGAGAAACATATTCTAAATTGTTTCACAATATAAAGTAGTTTTTTAGAATCAAAGAGAGTTAATTGGCAGAGTAGACGATTAAAGCATAATAGCATAATCGTTCACTGAGGAACTGACCCGATTGGTTTTGAGAAAACTGATTAAAGAAGTTGGAATAAGATTCCATAATTGAGCCCTAGTGCAAATGGGAAGTTGATAGAGTAAGGGCATGCCTTAGGGACAATTAGGTAATTTGTTACATATATCTAAATTATCGACCAATCATGTTCGAACTATAAGGTGTTTTCTTTTTATTATATATTTGATTAATGTGCTATATTACTTAATTAATTTATTCAAAAGTGTAGTTAATAGAAAATTCGTAAATGGTATGTTCTGTGATAGTAGTCACAAAGTGTTGTAACTGTGAGTGATTTATCACAATAAAAAATAAATATACCATTTTAAATATTCCTAGTTAGGATGTATCGCGACGGGATATCAATAAATCCATTGAAGCTGAAGTACGTAACGCTCTCCGAATATTGGGCAGTGTATTATTCATAACTGTTGGAGGCACCAAAGGGTTACATACCGATAGTTTTCGGATAAATATGGAAGACTCACTCGATAGTTTTCGGTTGGTTAATATAACTAAGGTCAAATAGAAATATCGATGTAACTAATTTACACCGTTCTCTCGACTTGAGAATACTGTAAATCTTCAATGTGGATGCTCTGCTTTGATTATAGTCAAATCTTAATGCAACGTCCATCGAATGACTATAGTTGGGTCAAGTGGAAGCATTGGAAGTAAAACACTATTCAAGAGTGGATTCGTCTCCTCAGTTATATGAGGTGAGTATCGTGGTCAATGAAAGTCAACTCAAAGATAAAATCTTTGGCTAGAGCATTTCGATTACTAATAATTGTTATTATTAGACCAAGGACGTAGTGTTTAGATATAAAGTTGAATATGGACGATACTAGAATTTAGACCATTACCAAATTCCATAAATCCAAAATGATATAGTTTTTGACAAAGAGAATTGGTATAAACAATTGTCATTAAAAGGTACCGCTTAAGTGTTAGTGAAATTTGATTGTACTGAAAAGACTTGTAAGCAAGGAATTCAGCCAAACTGTCATACCACTAGTTAAGCTGACGTGTGAACGTTGATATTTGAATTGTTCAATATTAATCGCGGACTGAATTCATACCTTTGAGTCACACAACCGCATTTGTGATTTCCTTGAAAACTGCATGATTAAATTAATTTGTACAATGTTATATATTAATTAAATTAATTAATATTTATGACATATTAATTGTTGTTGATTTATTTAATGTTTTGAATGTTGTTGACAATTATTTAAATGCATGTATAAAATTTACATTTGCATATGTCGATATGGGATATTAGCGTAATTTTAGACATAGTTTATATAACCAAATAATTAAACAAAAGTATTTCTCTTTTATTCGGAAAACTTGCACATTAGGAATGTGCTTAGACTAGCCATATGGTGAGTGGAGGAAGTCAACTAATTGGATTTATTGAAATTTAGAAAGGGAATAAAAAAAGGAAGTTTTGATAAGAGAATGGGAAAGGTTCCTTTAATTCTATTAAAAACAAAATCTCCTTAATTTTTATTTTTGGAGAAAAATTTAACTTTTATTTTCCTTTCTTTTACCTCCTCTTCTCTATATTCATTACCTGCTGAAACTTCTTCCAAAGAAATAAAACATCAAATTAAATTAAAAATAGGTGGTTCATCATTCTCTTGCGAAGTGGGATGCTGATTTATTTGAAATCTATGGAGAATTCACAAATCAAGGTGTGACGAAGGGCAAGGTTTAATAGTTTGAGAGCCAGCAACTCCAAAACTGACGATTCGATTTAAGGAGGAAACTTATAGTTTCAAGGTGCAAATTCAAGACAATGGTGAAAGGTTATCTTTTATCCATTGATAAATAATGAATGGTTGTATGTTCAAGTGCATAAACTTATTATTATCATTTTATTAGTTTTGTAATAGCTATGATATTCTCTGCATTAATATGAATTTTTTTCTTTCCTTTTCCAATTTTGAGTCAAATATTTTTTAATTTGCTTTAATTGTATAAATCTACAGTTAAATGATTTACACTTTATAAACTTATGTTTTAATATAAAATGTAGTAAAAAACAATTTTTTTGTTTAAGCCTAAAAGATTTTATATATATATATATATATATATTGAATTTGTACATAAACTCCTTTGTTAATTAATTTAAAATTGATTAAGTAGATTAAATTTATGCATATGCATTTTTGAAAATAACAAATATGCACATTGTATAGGATTTCTATAACAACAATATATTTCTCTTACAACTATAATGTTTCGATTGATTAATTAATAAAAATCAAACTAAACTTTTATTTGATAGCTGAGAGCATCGTTTGCTGTTATAAAATATATTCATCTTATAAAATATATTCTTTTATTAAACAATAACCACGCATTGAATACATTCATTCTATGTTGAATGTTGGAATGAAAAGGTTATGTTAAAGGAAATTAATGACCCTATTAATCACCACATTAATTTAAAAACCTATATTCATTCCAAAATTAATTTTTCGGTTGTGGGCCCTTATTTAAAAAATGAATATATTTTATAAAAATCATCTTTAATTTTTATTAGTATATAGGTTTCCAAATATCTTTGTTTAGTAATGAAGATGCTATATAACTTGTAAATAGCTTTAGTCACTACATTAATTTCCCTTTCTTAAATATGAACTAGCTTTTCATTTCTTAGACTTTCACACTCTAAAACATAAATAACCTCCTCATTTGTATTATATAAACCACATCTATATTTCATTTATACATACATAAATTATACAGACTATTTGATATAATGACTTTTAGTGTATATACGTGTATTTTCATTATATTCACACCACTTTGATGCACTTATACGTACATTTAGATGGTATAATCGAATGCAAGAGGTGATAATATGCCTGTATCGGTGTAAATCCCAACATCTAAACGTGGGCATGTTAAGCTATGTACACACTATAATGTTGCACATGCACCTTTACACATATATGTATATGATACACATTTTCAAAACATAATACAAAATATTTATAAATAAAAATTTATTTATAAATATAAATAAAATAATGATTTTATTTAAAAGAAAATTAAGAGATGTTCTAAATATATTTAGACTTCATAACCCCAATATAGATCTAAAATGGTAATTTTTTTGAAATTCACCAATTTCTTCTGTTGCGCATGGGCCCAGTTCCAACATAAGTTAGTATAGTTGACCCTAATAGCAAGATTCCATATTAGGACAATGACGACGGTGATGATGAGGACAATTATGACGACGATGATTAGTTTATTGTTTGGTTTGTTAGTTTGTTTCATTTATGCACTTTTGTTTGAGGATGTTTTCTTTTTACTCCATGCATAAGACTATATTTTTTATTGGGCTATGTTGTATCGTATTGGACTTTGTTGCACTTATTTTGGAGTATATCCTATGTTATTCATGTTGTACTCTGCTTGTTTATGAGTATGTTATTCATGTGTGTCTATTTTTGGTCATATTTTGTCATTTATTTGTGTTTGATATTATCATATTTCCGTATAAATATTTGACTGTATACTTTAAGCATAAATAAATATCAAAGTGGGTGGGAGAAGTTATAATACATATCTAAACATATATTACAAATTGTAATAAATATCTAAACGGGTGGGACAAGCTATAGTAAATACCTAAACACAGAGTGCAAACTTCAACAAATGTTTGAGCGAATGAGAGAAGGTATAGTAAATATCTACACATATAGTACAAGCTTCAATAAATATCTGAGCGGGTAGGACAGGATATAATCCATACCTACACATATAATACAAACTTCAATGAATATTTGAGCTGGTGAGACAAGGTGTGATAAATATCCAAGAGCTTATATATAAATGTTAATTTTAAAACTCAAAACACACATCAAATATAAACATAAATCCAATTAAAAAGTTTTTTTTTTTTTGAAAATGGTACTTGAAATTAATGGACAAAACAGATCATATATTTCCTTGATATGCCTCATTAAAACCTTACAACCCCCCTAACCTATATGGGTACCTTGTAAGGAAAAAGAGTACATATCAATTCCATATATTAACAATACAACAATTCAAATATTGGACCAGACTGTCAAACAGATGGAGTAGAAAAAAAAACAAATAAGCAACACTCTCAAAATCATCCGTACGAGCAGCTGGTACCAGATATGAAGCCAAGCCATACTCCAACTTAAGTAACAAAACAAATAAAAACTCTAAAGACGTCATATCTTCTTTTGCTATCCTGCCACGCGTTGGGGGGAAAACCAAAAACCCCAAACTAATAGATCTAAATCAACATTCACCGATGAAAATGGAGAAAGTAATGAAATCAACAGACTCCAAAATCATCTATCACAAACTATCACTAGTCACAAATCAACATCAGCTCAAGGGGGTCGGAATTGGACGTGGAGAACTGACGCCATGTTGAGATTCACCAAGATAAGTCTCTCGTCAGAGTTTAAATCACTAGATTGGGTCTTTTGTTGGATAAGATGTTTACTGTCTATAAGAATGTGTTTAATTCTTAGTTCAACTGGTTGTTCAATTCCATTAAACACTCGGTTATTTCGTTCGCACCAAATGTTCCATATTATATTAGTAAAAATGATACTAAAAATGTTAGAATTGGAAGTTTTCATTTGATCCTGAGCTTGTTTAATAGCAGTCATAGTAGGATAGATTTCAAAATTGGTGAGTCATGTGATATTAACCTTGGGAAGAATTTCCATTAGGATGGTCTTCGAATATGTACATTGAAAGAATAGATGATCTCTGTCTTCGATGTGATTAGTACATAATATCTTTTGCTTCTCTTCTTTCTCTTCATCATCATCAACTTTAGGTGATAGTCATATACACGAAGATTCTCAACAACAAGCAATAGCGCTTGAAGCAGTAGAGCTTATTCAGTTACAAGAGATGGAGGAATCTTCCAAATAAGGTGGTAGTGTTATGGGCATAAAGATATGCAAAAAAAAGTATTAATCGAGGCATGATCGGATATCGATAAATTACTTTAAGGACATCCATGTTCTGACATGGTGAAGTTCAGATTAAGGCACTGAATGTCTAAAAACATATTTAGGTGAGTCATAATAGGGGTGAGAGAAACTTATTTTTCACACACGAAATAGTATAGGTGGTCAATTGGGTCTTTGATCGCATCAAAAAATGACTAGTGCCTAACGAATGTTAGCGTATGGGGAAAGCGATGATACAAAAGACAAGTACATCCGAATCGGAGATTCTTCCGCCATCGAATGCTTGAAAGAATTTTTTAGAACAATGGTCCTAGCATTTGGTGTAGAGTATCTTAAAGCAATGAATGATAATGATATCAATCGACTATTGGCTATGGATGAACAACATGGATTTGCAGGTATGTTAGGTAGCTTAGATTGTATACATTGACGTTGGAACAACTGCCCAGTTGCAATGCAAGGACACTACTCTGGACATTACCGCGAGGAAATAATGACTTTGGAAGAAGTAGCTTCATTTGATTTATATGTATGACATGCTATTTTTGGTATACCTTTGTCTTTATACAACATTAATGTTCTATATCAGTCTTATATATTTAGCTCCTTATCTAACGATACTGTACCAACTTGTAATTACATGATAGGGGATATACAACACAACATGGGATATTACCTAGTAATGGAATATATCTAACTTAGAAAATTTTGGTCAAAGGTTTCAAAAAGCCTTATAATAAGAAGGAACAATAATTTACTGCACATCAAACGAGTTTAAGAAAAGACATTGAGTGTGCTTTCGGGGTTCCACAATTAGATTCCAAATTATGAGAAAGGAGGTGTACTCCAATGACCCTGAAGTGATATCTGACATAATGTGTTGTTGTATAATACTTCACAAAATGATTGTCGAAAGAAAGAGGGGTCGTTATAAACTACAGTTGCATAATTATCCAAAATTAGATGTGCTTTTGAGACTCCTCATTTTAAAGAACCAAACACCTTTGAAGAGTACATGAATAGAATTATGGAAATTAGATATCCTGAGGATCATATGGATTCGCGTAGAGAACTAACATACCACTATCATCATTTTGCAGGTAATAGTTGAGTACTATATAAATTATTACTATGTATTTATTTCCAATGTTGGACGTTGTACTAGTTACAGTTGCAATATTTCTAGTTTAATATCATTGTATGAATTTGCTACGATTATGAATTGTTGTTGCATATTGGTTCAGAAAAATGACGAAGGGATAAATTAAAACACATAATAACTACTGACTTTTCAAAAACAGATACATTATGGTAATCAACCAACATATGATAATAATTACCTAAAATACATAACAGTACAGACATAGAAAAGGATTATAATTACCTACAAAGCATACTAGTAAACACATATACTTGGAAGTTATCTATGTATTTTTGTTTCTTAGGTACAATTATTAAGTATAAGTTCTAATCTTCTCACTCTCGATTGCATTTTAAAGGCACACCCTCTTCCTTACCGGTAGAGTTATGGATCAATCCACTGAAGTAGCCACATTCATTCCAATTATCCCTGCATATGAAGTATCTTCGACTTTAATTTTCACATGATTCAGAAATGAGTAAGATCGGTTTAACTCCACATTCGCAATGGACTCTTCTACTTTGAACTTGTTCATCTTCTGGGTTATAAAAACCACCGATAATTAGAACATTATTCAAATTTCTGTTCAACATTATTATATTGATATTCTTGATTGAAACTAAATTGAATGCTAACATTGTTCCAAATTGCATTTATAAACAATTACAATCGAACATTTATTTAATTGCTTATTGTTGATTTGATCGGTCACTCTAAAGATTCCAATTAGGTATCATAGCGCATGTCAAGGAGTGATGTGGTTGATCACCAAAATGATTCCAGCTTTACACTATAGCACATGATAGGGAGCAGCTTGGTTCAAAGAGTGATGTGATCGACCACTGAAAAGATTCCAACTTTAGACTGTAGTACATAACATTGTGAAGCTTGGTTCAGAGAGTGATGTGATCGTTCACTGAAAAGAATCAAACTTTACATCGTAGCACATGACAGGGAGCAGCATGGTTCAGAGACAAATGTGAATGATCTTTGGTAGGATTCCAACTTCACACTGTAGCACATGAAAGGTAGCAGCTTAATTCAGAGAGTGATGTAATCGTTCAAAAAAGAATTAAACTTTACATGTTCGCTCATGGATAGGCTATCATACTGATTTGAATTGTCAAGGACAGAATTATGAAATTACACTATAGGCATATGGGATATGAAAATAGATTTGGCGTAAAAGTTTACTTTCATTGTAAATACCTCTTAAATATAATGTTTGTAGTTCACTCTGCAACTTAGAAACCACCAACTCTTAAGATGCATATTTCTTATCCAGAATCGTACAATTATACAGATTATTTGTATGGATCGTCAAATCCTAATCCATATCCACCCAGAACCCCAACTACGAGGTACATTGAAATGGAAGAACGACAATATGAGGATACGGGACAAAGAGAGCATGAATAGAGGATGCAACAATTGTGAATATAACATCAGCAATAACAACTACCTATCCACCCTACACAAGAATTACATCACGTAATACCATAAGTAAAAACTGCAATTGAGTTGATCGGGTACAATCCGCTAATGCTATGTGCTTCTGTGGTTTCATCGATCACAGTCGTATGAAATGGAGATAATGTTGATCATCGATACTTTTGTTGTCCACTTTACCCAAATAGATGCAAATTTGGATAGTAGATAAATGATCGATTCACTTCTTAGGCTATAACTTACATTTTGGAATCGAAAGAAGAGATCAAGAAGCTTCGTAACCAATACACTGACATTATGAACCAGAACTATATTCTTTGTAATCATTCAACCTAGATGTTTCTCCATTCTAGGACTAACCAGTTTTATTCATGTATCTTTCATTTTTTGTTTGATTGTAAAGTAGAAGTCATTTGTTGAATTTCGATTTTTTAAATCAAGTATCTTCTCATGACCTTAACATCCTAAGTTTTAGTCATATGTCAAAAAAACTATCAAGGTCAAAGGTAACTTAAGAACCAAAGAGAAATACATTTAATAATTAAATAGGGAAATTTATTGAAAAATCAAATAACATAAAGACACACGCATAAAGAAATACCACATCAAAGTACAATGATGCATAATTAAACAAATGCTTAAGCCATTTGTATCTCAATTCGATGCCTCATGATCAGTAAATTCTGGTTGGTTACTCCAATATGTAATGCGAATCGAATAGATTGATTTTCTCGAAATACATTTTAGCCTTCCGGCTCTTGAATTATTTTGCAATACCTATTGCAAGCTGCCATAAAATCACCGTAAGCCATTTTAGTTTCCAAAATCAAGTGCCTCCTTGTACACTATGGTTGATTATTATAAATCTCATTCACTAAATTCTAATACCCTTTATGACTTACATACACAGCTCAATTCATGCATATGGTCAGCCCCAATGTAGGGTTTCACAAGTGCCAGCAACTTTGAAGATGACCAAGCAATATCGGACATTATAGTAATACTAAAATTTATCTACTAACTTTGTACAAAATGTTTGGTTCATAAAAACCTTTATAGGTAAAGTAAATGACTTATGGCCCTTTAATGCACTGTCATAAGTAGACAAATATCCAGTTAAGGTTGATCAGAAAAGGACCATACTGTTCTGTAACATGACAATTGTTGATGAGATTTCTCATCTCATAACACTCAAGTGATTGCAAAAGTAATTATAATGTCAATTAATTTCACAATTAGGAACCAACAAATTTAAGTAATATTAGATTTACCTTAGGGTGGTAATTATGTTTCTGGATACTTACACAATTACATGGTTACACTCTAACTATTTATTAAAAAGTCAAATCGAATTAGTATCTAATTCCGGTAAATAGCAGGATAAAATATGACATTGACATCTAGCCAAAAGTAAAGAAAAATGTAGGGGAAAATAAAGATACAGAGAATTACGTGGTTCGGATGTAAAGGAATTCTATGTCCACCGGAAAAGTATCTCTTTCTTCTTTTATATTTCTTAGTATAGATAATAATGGCAGAGGGTACAAAACTTTCATTTATTAACCTTAAAAGATATCAAATCGAGGAAAAGACCCCTTTCTTTCTACGGTGCCTTTTCTGTTTATAGTATAGAGATGCATGTGGATGGCTATAACTCTTCTTCAGCTGTCTTAATTCCATCTTTGGATCTTTCCATGTGTCATCCATCCATCTCACTTATTTGTTGTGTGTGGATTGCTGATGTGTATTTGGTAGGAAGCTACAATCTGGATGGTTGAATTTAGAACTTTGGCAGGAAGTTTGAAATCGAAGTGGGAACACCTGGAATTGAGGCAGAAAATTTAGATTTGAATGGGTGATGCGTTTTTGATCCAAGGTGCAATCGGTTTCAGAGTTGCCTTTATTTTCCAGGGTGAACTGCGCTATTGTTATCATTTTTACTAAAAATGTTAATGGTTGTGCCTTTGTTCTGCTTTAGGCATTCTTGATAATTGTGGGGTTGAATTGGGCTTTTTGAGGCGTTCTGTTTGCATGGTACTGCCTAGGGGATGGTTAAGGTTGAGTTGCCTCACCTAGTCTGCAGCATTTGTTTGACACCATGTTGAAGGTAAATGGATCTGAGTTTCTTTTCCCCCAACCTGTGGTGTTAGACCAATATATATATATGAATTTGTCTTAAGCTGCTCTTGATGTTGACATACGCTAGTTCCTTGATAAGGATCACTTGTACCTTTGTTGTTTTCTTACAAGCATAGAACTTTATGGGAGTACTGTTTGAGTTAGCATGTGTGCAACGTTTGGAATGCTTTTGATTCCGCATGCGACTACTTAATGATTCCAGCGTAATTCAGACTTGAAAATGTCAGCAATGCATAAGCTCTAGGAATAATGTTAAGGCATACTAGACCTTTTGGTATGTGTAGTATTCACTCACAGCTTGCTCGGCATGGGTTAGGAGTAGGTATTGATAAAAAGTTGTGTGTTATGATTATGTATTCCATTATAATCCTACCTTGATCAAACATTAGTCAGGATTTAGAATTGTTTGGAGGATGGGCATGTTCTGTGCGACTCATTGGTTTTAGGCATAACTTCTTCTAAATTATAGTGTAATTCTAGAAGCTGTGCTACGATTATTAGTGTTAAGGTTGCAGATTATTTTCCACATCTTATAGACACCCTAAGTTCTTTTGCTTAGCACTGTATCTTTAATGCCATGCCTAGGAGAACAACGTTGTCCTTATGTACTGACATTGCTTCTGTGTTGTACTATCTAGATTTCACTTTATTCTTTACCTTCCTTCCTTTCACTTTCCAACCTTTATCGTGGGAGCAGTACCTTTGGTTCATCGCTTGCGTCAGCTTGCCTCTAATATGGTTTAGGAAATACGGATGTAACACTTGCATATGGTCTGCATCGATCGTAAGTAAGTGTGGACTTATTTCCATTCTCATTCATTCTCTACATCCCTCACTTCTTTCTATTCCTTTCTTTCTTTTCAAGAAAGGGAAAAGGTCCTAATAGCCATTTTGCATTTAATACTTTTGCACACGTGTCACTCTCTCATTAGTCGACCCTTTGAATGGCTATCTAATCAACATCTTTATTTTCCAGGTAAATCTATCCTGATCTTTATGTTCTTTATTTTTTATGTTAACCGATTGATTCTTTAGAAAATTTTCATTATTTTGATTGTGTGGGTAGCATTTGAAGTGAGGCATGTATATATTTTCCTCTTCCTCTTCTTATTCTTTTCATGCCTCCCTATTTAAGTAATCATAAAGAGAAAGAAAGAAACAAACAAGAATTCTCATTTGCTTGATCGCTTTGGTCAGGTCTAGTTACTTTTCACCATCACGGTAAGGATCCCCCTTTTCTTGTATCCCTCTTTACATTTTGATAAATTTTAGCAACTAATCCTATGATTCCCAGCATGGTCTCTTCTTCTTTCCCTTTATCTTTGCCTTCTAAAATAACTCAGGTGTAAGTGGTCAAGGGTTTTTTGACTCACTTTGGGTTTGAAGGTTTTGAGGCTAGGATTCCAGGGCCTTATGGACGTATGCATACCCCTCTTAATGGATTTATGTCTCTTACCTCCAAACATATATGTTATGGACTTTACCTTGCTCCAAATCAAATCCTTCATTATTGGTTAACTGCAATCGATCTCATTCCTCTCCAACTCGATCCCTCTTCCTATTCTCTTATGATTGCCACTTTCATTCTTTATGCAGGGAATGCTCGTCCTCCTACTTGTGAGGAGTTCCAATTTTTATTTGATTTCAACAAAAGTCCTAGAGGGGGTAATGTTGGTTTCTATTATGATCAAGCTAAAAAGTCGGTCCTAGTGTCTTTCCCTTGCAAGATGTAGGCCAGTATTTATTTATTTCATATTCTGACAACTTTCTTTCTTCTTTCCTCCTACACCCTAACTGGCCCATTTTCCCAGATTCTGTCATCGAATCATATGAGTCCCGCAGTGATCATATTTTTGGTTTCGGTGAAGAGGAAAGAAGAATGCAGTCGTTATTTACCAAACTGATGCTAGAAAAACATGGATTTCTGCACTCGAATCACAAAATATCTCGATCTATTTTTACATTTTCCCCGATTTTGGATGAACCTGGGGGTATAATTTGTTCGGAATCGATAGTAGACTTATTATTTTGTGTTTCTGACATTCAAGGGGATTTTCAATAATCTTAAGGTTTCTTTTATGTACAGGTGAAATGGATGATTGCCTTTATTCTCTATTTCTCAATCCTACGAAGCAGCTACCACGACAAAGAAAGAGCTTAAGAGGAAACCTACTTGGAGTGATGCCTTTAGCCAATCTCCTAAAAAAGCTATTGTGATTCCTTCCCCTCCTTCTTCGGATGCACTCTATTCTGCCTCTATAGTCTATTAAAGATCCACACACTTGATTTCTACCCCTGCCCGAGGATGCTATAACTTACCATGTTGAGAGGTTTGGGAGGGTTGCTTTGGAAAACTTGTCCAGCGTCGCTTTGTCCCCTACTTCTCTTCTGCACTTTCCACTTCCTGAGCTCTCTTCCTCTTAGCACTTGGCCGAAATGAATAGGTCTTACATAATTTATGTATAGGGGCATTTCACTATAAGGACAGACTTCGCAGTCCAATTAGTTTCTAGGACACACATTCAAAGAAATTACTTTCAAGGCCAAAATCAGCAGAATAATTACTTTCAAGGACAAAGTCGGTAGTCCATTTACTTTCAAGGACATAATTTCATAGGTTTTTAGGCCCCAGAAACTAATTATTTTACGTTTTATCCTTGAAAGTAATTATTTTGATTGTCTGCCCTAGAAACTAATTCTACTTGCTAAAGAGGCCCTTGTATGTATATTATTATCTTTCTCTTTTTTCAGCTTGAGGCCTTGACAGTTGAGTCCAAGAAGAAGTGGGAAGGCGAGTCGGTCGCTTCCTTGGCTTGTGTTGTCGCTCTTGAAGAAAAACTTACTTCAGCCGCTTTTGAAAAGGCTAAAGTTGAGGAGGATCTTAAAGCATGTTAGGCCACAGCTTAAAAAGAAGCAAAGGCTACAGTAGAGGCTTTTGAGTCAAAGGATCGCGACTTGGAGGAGAAAGGAAGAAACTTTGAAGAAAGCTTGGGATGACCTCAAGTGGATTACATATGCCGTTCTTTCTCAATTATACGCTTCAGTTCAGCATCAATTTTCTATCGAAGTCGACTTTACCTTCCTGGGCAAGCCTGAGAAAATTGAAGCTACTCTTGATTGTTGTAGAAAGAAGTAGGCCGAGTAGTATCCTTGGAGGATTTTTCTCCTTCTACTATTGAGCTACCCAACGAGGATGCTACACTTAAGGAATTTGAAGTGCGTGATGATGCTGAGGTGTCCAAAGAAACTGGGGTCTCTTCACCTCCTCATGTAACTACTTTACTTTTGTATGTAATTTTAAGACCTTTTTCGTATGCAAAACAAAAATTAGCTTGTTACTTTTTCTTTGTTATGGTAGATTTTCTTTGTTGTTATTTTACTTCGTTACTACCTTATTAATGACTTTGTCATCTTCATTGCTTTGTTTATTTGTTTTAGTCTTCTGAAGAAGTTTTGTTTATTAAACTTCTGAAGGAAAGCGAGGTCGGACTCAAAACTCAAACCTTAAATCATCTTGATCTTTGTGTTGTGGCTATTCGTCGGCATGAGAAAGAATTATATGAGTCGTTTACAAAACCTGAGGATGAAACCCAAGGATTTCTCTCCAGGATTGATCAGCTGGGTAAAGAAAAGAAGGTACTCGGTTATTTTACTACATTGATGGCGATATACCTTAGAAAGTGGCTTTTTCCCACTTGATAGCCCACACCTAGAGTGGTTTAAGTGTAGGCTTGGAAATATACATAAGAATGAGTTCTTCTTTCTTTTGCCATTTTTTTGTATGTGGGTTTGTTGAATTTATTGTATAAGTCAAACTTATGATTATTACCAACTAGATCGGTTCCCATGGGCTTTCATCTAAGTTTAATAAAGTCTTTGAGTCCAACCTACCTTCTGCCTCCATCGTTCATGACCCTTATGACATGAGTGTGCTCGAATTTGAGGATAAGGCCATATTCCTACAACGACCTCATAAGAGGAGAATATTCATTTGACAATCACTAACGAACCACTTGAAAAGGACCTAAAGAAGATCCATGGGGAGCTTAAGGAGGCAAAAGATGCACTAATCCATCAACATCGGCTTAATGTTAAGCTACGTGAAGGGGTTATGACAACCGAATCGAAGTTGGATGACTTGCAGCAAGCCTTGAAAGATGGCGAGGCACTCTATGGTGTGGTTTATCAAGACGAGATAGTGAAATTGAATAAGACTATAGAAGATTTGTCTATTCAACTTTCCCGCCAGATTGAGGAAAAGGAAGGTATGGAAGAAGGAAGAATGGTAGAGGGGCCCAGTTCGGAATTGGTTCTTGCTCCCCCTTTCGGACCCTACTCTAGGTTTACCAAGAAGTCAAAGGATTAACTTATGGATAAGATTGAAAGTGGCTATGGAATGGGTAAACGGTCTTGAGAACAATATTTTTTTCCTTTGAGTCTGAGTCTCATCTTGATGTTGCTTCCATTTCCAAATGTGGGTTGGATAGGGCTTCCTTAATGGAATAGCTCCATAATGAGAAGGTAAGAAGGTTATGGAAAACATTACCGTGAAGCGTGCGGTTGATGTCTTTGCTCGCTTTTGGTTTGGACTTGATCTGACCTTTTTATATAATCGTGCGGACTATGAATATGATCCACAGGACTACGGTGATGTTTGGCCGGCGCTAACTAAGACCCTCGTGTTGTCTTTTGCAGCGTTGTCCCCAATCGCTCGTCGGTTGTAATTACTGATTTAAATGACCTATCTCCTGTTCTTTAATTTAAAGACAATTTCTGCCTAGTGTTGAGCATCATATGCTTGCGAACATTCCAGTTGAAGGAGTTTCGTAGTTGATTCCTTCATTGAATTTGAGTCTGTGTCATGATGTCGTTTTGTTTTATTATAGGATGTACTTTATCGTTTTTTTTTTTGCGCTTTTAAAATGTTCGTAGAAATGTAAGTATGTGCATATCTTCTGTGTATATTAACTAGACTAAATAAATATAAGAAAATCCTTATTCTTTGATGTTTACCTGGCAAGCTTTAAATAAATTCTGAAACCGCAATTGTTTTGGTAGTTGTTCTGCATCCCATGAGTTGTCTTTTCCTTACCCTCTTTAGGTTTGCTATCCATGTAATCTATTCTTTATGAATGTAGTTTTTAATGTTTAAGCCTTGTCGTATGCTTAGCACGATGTGCCCTGCTATTTGGGAGTGGATTGTTTTTTGACAGAGCAGTCGGATGGTACATTTACAACCTTCTTAATTCATGTGCATGGTTTTTTGTACTGGTTTGGGCCATCTAATATCCTTACGTCCGGTGTGGCAATGTTAATAAAATTTACAAAGGGGGATTTTTATACTGGTTTGGGCATCCAATATCCCTACATCCAGTTCAGTTATTTGGTAGAAAAATCCAGGCCGGTACTTTGTATAGTATTGTTTTGATAGCTGGTTCGGGCTATCTAATATCCCTACATCCAAGATAGTTATTTAGCTATGTTAAAAAGATTAACATAGAGAGATCTTTATACTAGTTTGGGATGCCCAATATCCCTACGTCTAGTTTATTATATTACCATTTTCACAATGATTACAATGCTTATTACAAAAGTAGCATAAATTATACAAAACAAGGCATGAGATGCTACGAGTTCCAGATTCTTGGGACTAGGTTCCATCAGGTTTTGACAGCCTGTATACCCCGTTAGCCAAAGGCTCTGCTATAACTAATGGGCCTTCCTAATTTAGGCCTAAAGTTCCATCCGTTGGATCTTTTATGTAAGCCATTACTCCTTGTTGTACCAAATCTCCCTTGCAGAAGTTTCTTTCCTTAAGCCTAGTGTTGTAATTTCTAGCCATCCTTTGTCGGTATGCGGCAAATATGAATGCTGTCTCATCTATTCTTTCTTAGATGAGATCGAGGAAAGCTTCCTTCAACTTCTTTTTCTTCTCTATTGTGTATGACATCCTTCTATGTGATGGGACCTCTACATCGACAGGGAGCATTGATTTGTATCCATAACTCAATGAACAAGAAGTATGGCCAGTAGGAAATCTGGTAGAAGTCCTGCAAGCCCATCGTACTAAGGATAATTCTTCTACCCACTTTCGTTTCGCCTTCTACGTTCTTTTCTTAAATAACTTTTTTATAGTCTTGTTTGCTGCTTTGGCCTACCATTTGCACGCGGGTGTGCGACGGAGGAGAAACTTTTATGTTATTCTTTTCATTGAGCTCCGTAAATTCCCTACTTTTGATTGTGTCCCATTGTTAGAAATTATCTTATAGGGGATTCTGAACCTTGTTATTATATTTCTTATGACAAAGGTGACTATTTTTTTCACAATGATGATGGCTAAAGGTTCCGCCTCCACCTATTTGGTGAAGTAGTTTATCGCCACTATATTGTGCATCCCCCCCCTTGACATAGGAAGTGGACTTATTAAATCTATGACCCATATATCAAAGGGTATAGGATAGCTAGTGGGATGAACTCTTAGGATGGCTATCTGGGGATACTTGCAAATCTTTGAAAACCTGTCGCATCTTCTGCATTTTGAAGCACTATGGTCATTAACAACCATGACTTAAAATTTTCATTGCTAATTTGGTTACCCCAGAGTGGTCCCTGCATTGCCCTTCATGTACTTCTTTCATGACTTGTATTCCCTTTTCTTTGGAAATACACATATGATAAAATGTGGAATACCCTCTTTTATACAATATGCCATTAAAGAATGAGTAGTACGGACCCCGATACCTTATTTTTCAGGCTTTATTTAGGTTTTAGGGTAGGATTTCGCTTAGCATGAATCATTTTATGGGGATCATCTAAGTTTTTTCTTCAGTTTGCTGAAATGAAGGTTTAGTTGGGGACTGCCTCGGTTTCCTATCTTGAAATTCCTAGATCATTTCCCGTTAGGCTTTGGTTGGGACCAGTATTTGATTAGCTTCTGTGATGCTCGGCTCTGCTTGTTGTCCTATTGGAACTACCTTCATTTCATTCTTTACTTTGGTGCTCGCGAGTTTAGCTAATGAATTGGCTGAAGAGTTGTTTTCATATAGAATTTGTTATATACCAATTTGAACTGTTCTAATAATTTCTTAGAAAGTTCCACATAATTGGCTAAGGTTGGCTCCTTTACTTAGTAAGTGCCATGCACTTAGTTCACAAATAATTGATTATCATTGTAAACTTTAATATGGGTTACCTTCATTACCTGGTCCATTCTCAGGCCTGTAATGGAAGCCTCATATGTTACCATGTTGTTGCCTTAAACCCCAACTGTACTGCTCCACAGAGTTTGTGCTTATCTAGAGTAATCAGCACATATTAGATTCCCACCCCCATCTTCATTTGAAGCTCCATCTATAAACAATTGGCAAAAAAGTAGGGCAGGTGCTTCTTCTTCTAATTGGGGTTGGGTGGAAGTGTGCATTCCACAATGAGGTATGCCAATCCCTAACCTTTTGAATGCTTTCCTTGGGCAGTAAGTGATGTTATATTGACTAAGCTCCATTGCCCATTTCAACAATCGGCCTGATGTCTCCTACTTTTGCAATATTTTTCTTAGTGGTTTGTTTGTGAGGACTTTGATGGGATGTGCCTGGAAATAGGGCCGCAGCTTCCTTGCTGTAAGAGTAGGTTATAAGCTAGCTTTTCGATGACCGAGTAATTCAACTCCGCTCCTGATAAATGCTTGCTTGAGAAGTGAGTGCGCCTCTGAGTTCCTTTTTCCTCCCAAATCATTGCAGCACTAACAGCTTTATCAGTTACAGCAAAACATTCATATAGATCCTGACCTATTATCGGTTTAGATAGTATGGGAGTGTTAACTAGATGGTCTTTTAGGTTCTGGAATGCAGCTTTGCGCTATTCAGTCCATTCAAAGTTTCACCACTTCTTCACCTGATCGAAGAATGGTATGAACTTATCTATTGCTTTAGAGATGAACCTACTTAGTGCACCTACTCTGCCATTTAGGCTCATGAGATCCTTCAGCTTTATTGGTATTCTCATCTTCCTCATGGATTTAATCTTTTCTGGGTTTGCTTCAATGCTCCATGCACTCACTATATTTATCCTAGTAGCTTACCTAACCGAATGCCGAAAGTGCATTTTAAAGGGTTCAGCTTCATATTGTACTACTTCATGACTTCAAATGTTTGTCCCAGGTCTTCAACGTGACTTGATGCTTCTTTTGACTCAACCAGCATGTCATCCACATATACTTCCATATTTCTTTCGATTTGATCTAAGAACATCATATTAACCAACCTTTGTAAGTTGCCCCAGCGTTCTTGAACCCGAACGACATGATTTTGTAGCAGTATAACCTTTTGTCCATCATGACACAAGTATGCACCCGATCTGGCTCGAACATAGCTATCTGGTTGTACCCTGAATATGCATCCATAAATGAGAGTAGTTCATGTTTACTGGTTGCATCCCTAGTCGATCGATTTTGGGTAGGGAGAAGCTGTCCTTAGAGCAGACTTCATTGAGGTTGTTTTAATCTATACAGGTCCTCCATATTCCATTGGATTTTTTCATAACTACTGGATCGGCGATCCGATTTGGGTAACACCTTTCCCTGATGAATCAATTCTCCTTCAATTTCTTGACTTCCCTATGTAGAACGTTATACCTTTCTTGATCTAAGGTTTGTTAACCAAGTTTCTAACCCATTATAACTCAGGGAGGTCATAACACCAACATCAAATCAGAATGTCTTAGAACTTAACAAAAAATGCTAAAGCAAGGAGTTAACGAGAGCCAAGCCATATTATTGAAGCAACGACTCAATTTGACTAAACCAATAAAGCACTCTGCATGTCAAACTCAAAAAACCAACCAAGTGCTTGGATTGCTAGCGATCCATACCCTATGGAACACCAACGATCCATGTAGCATGATGATTCATCTGAGATAAGCATGGGGTGGAAGGCCTAGAAGACAGAGCATAAAATTACTAAGTGTATGGATCGCCAGCAATTCATATACGATGGATCATTAGCAATCCATATAGAGCAATGTTATTAGCGACCTAGTGTGATGAAGTGATGGAGGGTGAGTAGCCAAATAATTAGCTCGTGAACGATCCAAATCTATGGATCGCTAGCGACTCATAGACCATGGATCACTAGCGATCCATAGACTATATCTCAGATCGTGTGCAAAGCTCCTTTAGGTCGTTATGCTTCATCTGCCAGCAATCAGTGCGCAGGCCTAGCCTTGAAGCTCTCTGATCTGTATAAATACCGTCCTGCCTACAACATAAACTGGATCTAATCCGTACTGGTTGCCGAAGCTCTACGGGAAAACATTATTCACTCTCTACCTCCCTTACAACAATCTCCAAAGGGATTCACTATAATTCTCTATTGGATTCCAACTCTGGGGATTCAATATACCTAAGAATAATCAAACAATACTTGTAACAGCGATTAGTCTATAATAAAACTATAAAATGGACGTAGGCTTGATTAACAGCCGAACCACTATAAAAATTATCCGTCTTCTTACTTTTACTGTTCTTTATCTATATCCATTATCTGTGATATTGCTCTATCAGAATAGGGCTGGTGATTTCAAACTCAAACCAGGGTGTTGATCTTTTTTTTTTGGTTAACATTTTGGTGCTATCACTAAGAACCTTGAACGAGATCTGAATATTTGAAGTTTGAATCCGTGATTCAAAGAAAATAAAGAGGCCTAACACCAGATCTAAAACTGGAGCAAGGCAACCGGGGCCTGGGGGCAGCCAGGAAGTGTCCTCAAGTTCTCATCAACCCAACTATGTGATTAGAGAGGAGATGGTAAGGATGATGAAAGAGACGTAGGATGGACTCTTAGCTAGACAACAGGAGACGTTGGACAGATTCTTCCAGAGGATGGAGCAGCAAGGGATGGCTGGATCTACAGGAAATAGGAATCAAACTCCGGGGAACAATGTAGGGACTGTCGGAGTTAGATTGGAGCAAGGTGGAGTCTTTCCCCTACGCCCAGAGCAACCGACAGATAGGGGCAGACTTGGAATCAACATAGGAATCGATGCCAATGTCGGGTTGACTATTGAAACACTAGGGATTGGTGGTACGGGGAGCTAACCTGAATATTAGGATGCGGATGACAGAAGGATATGTACCAGAACTTCCTCAAAGGAACGAAGAAATAAATGAACCTAGAGTCATAAATCAAAATATAGATATGCTACCGGAAGAGTCCATCACGGGATACCCCCAACGGGGCAGGGGCAAAGTATTGCTTTAGGATAGAGGCCTTCATTGGATGGTGAGAATAGAATTACTGAATGGGTATGAAGATTCATTAAAGGAGGACCTCCATATCAGGGTCTAGAAGATGTGAACTGAAATCCATTTAGTGCTAGTATTCTGAACGCGAGAAATCCTCCAGATTTCAAGCTTCCGATAATGAAATTGTACAATGGAAAGATAGACATGATGATTCATTTGATGAGATACGTCCAACATATGGAGGTATTGGGTGCTTCTGGAGAAGTAATGGGGTGATGATTCCCCTTATACTTAATAGATTTGGCTATGATGTGGTTTAGACAATTGGAAAGCGGGTCCATAAGCACATGGACTGACTTAGTGAGCGGGTTCTTAAGACAGTTTAGGTTTCATGTCTCACAACCAAGGAGTGTGCTTATGCTCTCAAACATAAAACAAAGGCCTGGAGAGTTCTTGAGAAGTTATTTAACAAGATTCAATGAGGCGGCAGCCGGTAGACAAATCGGACCCATCCTTTATCCTAATGGTAACAGTATCTGGAGTCGCGCATAATACTGGTTTCAAAGACTCATTGAAAAGGGATCCACCAATGGATCTTGGAGAATCCTATTATGAAGTCGAGAGATACCTGCATCAGGAAGATGCTGAAGTCGGGGATGAAGATGTGGATGCTGAAATTAATGCCATCGAAGACGGGGGACCATTCGAAGATGGAATTGGAAAAGACAAAGGGAAGAGGAAACCGACGACGACATCAAAGACCCAAAATGACAAAGGAAAGAACCAATATTCTCTTCATAGACCGACCAGACTGAAACCCCATAGAGGATATACCTGGATACGAGGGGGAAGAACCTCTACCAAAGGCCACCTAGGAGGGAGCCCATTGACTTAGAGAAAAGATCTGGAAAGTTTTGCATCTTCCATGAGCTGAATGGATATGAAACGAATGAGTGTGGACACCTTCATGATCTGATAGAGGAACTAGTCCAAAACAACTAGCTGCCACAGTATGTGAGGAACAGGATCGTGGTAGAATTGCAGGTACAACCTCCATACGTGGAAAATAATGCATCAAGAAATGCCTAGGGATTTGAACCAAGACAAATTATCCCATGTTGGGGATAAACGGGAGTCGGATTTGGTTCCAATTTTTGTTTTATCATTTCTTTTTCTGCACTTTTCTTTTGGTAGTAAACGATAATGATCGAGGGCCGCTTACACATGTACGGGATCCCGAATGGTCCCTAGGCACACTCTGAGTCGGATGCCTAAGAGAACTTAGGACAATAATAATCAAGGCCGCTTACACGTGTTGGGGTCCCGAGTAGTCCCTAGGTACACTTTGAGTCGGCTGCCTGAGATGAACATTTAAGGTTTCTGCTTACTTTGATTCCTGCTTGTTTAATTTCTACTTATTTATTTTGATTTGAAATTTGAAAAAAATCCACATTGATTGTGATGACTGATATTGATCACCTTAGAGTCCCGCCACGGAACCGTAGTGCAAGGTGAAAGTTCCCTCACAAGAGAGCGAGTAGATGGACTTGTACGATATTCATCGCCTTAGAGTCCCACCATGGGACCGGAGTGCAAGAAGTGAGTTCCTTCACCGGAGAGTGAGCGGATGGGCATACTTAATCCCCCTTGACCTAACAAACAAACAATCTAGAGAGATCATCCCCTTAACTTAAAACATTAAATGATCCAGAGAGATCGCACTTTAAACTAAACATCAAATGATCTAGAAAGATCGCATGTTAAACTAAACATTAATGATCCGAAGAGAACACGCATTGAGCTTAAATGGTCTAAAAAGACCGAACCTTAAAATAGATTTGGTTTTGCAAAAAGGATCTGAATGCCTTATAAATAGAATAAAATGGATAAATCCTGGATGAACATAGGATGGCTTTGATATATGATGTGATATAATGTGATTTTGATATATGATGTGCTATTATGTGATTTTGATATATGATCTCACAACTCTAAATGAGAAGCAAAAATAGGAAGTGATGTAGCCGAATGAACGTAGGACAGTTAGAGATGTGTAATGTAATTAGAGACACGTGATGTAATAACTCCAAATGAAATCAGAATGATTATGATGTATAGATTACACTTAGGCTGAGTCTAGAGCCTTATGCTATAATAGGTTTGGAACGACTCGTGATTGGCAAGAGAATCCGAAGGAACTTGACGGTTTACAAAGGCCAAAGCGGTTGGAGAGCTCATTTATTGAAGATTGGAGACAGGAGCTCGTTCTTAAGCAAAGCACACTTTTTATTCAAAAGGCGTACTTTGGGGGGCAAGTGTTAACCTAGTTTTTAATTCATTAGAACTCAGGGAGGTCAGAACACCAACATTGAATCAGAATGGCTTAGAACCTAACCAAAAAGGCTAAGGCGGGAGTTAACGAGATCTAAGCCATATTACTGAAGCAACTACTTAATTTGAATAAACCAAGAAAGCACTCTGCATGTCAAACTTCAAAACCAACCAAGTTCTTGGATCGCTAGCTAGCAATACCCTATGGATCGCCAGTGATCCATGCATCATGATGATTCATCTGAGATAAGTAGGGGGTGGAAGGCCTAGAAGACAGAGCACAAAATTACTAAGTGTATGGATCAACAGCGATCCGTGATCGCTACCGATCCATATAGAGCAATGTTATTGGCGACCTAGTGTGATAAAGTGATGGTGGGTAAGCAGTAAAGTTATTATCTCACGAACGATCCAAATCTATGGATCGCAAGCGA
The DNA here is from genome assembly GCA_030765085.1 of Allium cepa. Classification (NCBI taxonomy): domain Eukaryota; kingdom Viridiplantae; phylum Streptophyta; class Magnoliopsida; order Asparagales; family Amaryllidaceae; genus Allium; species Allium cepa. The sequence goes on from CM060929.1 coordinate 982,245,015, forward strand.
TCCATCGCCGATGGATCGCTAGCAATCCATGGATTTGGCTTGGATCGTGAGCTAAGCTCCTCTAGTTCGTTGTGCATCCATCTTCCAGCAGTTGGCGAGTAAGCCCGGCCATGAAGATCTCTGATCTCTACAAATACCGTCATGTCAGCAACATAAACTAGATCTTCTCCGGACTGGTTGCCGAAACTCTGCTGGAAACATTCTTTACTCTTTACCTCCCTCACAACAATCTCCAAATGGATCCACTGTGATTCTTCGATGGATTCCAACTCTGAGGATTCAATCTACCTAAGGGTAATCAAAGCCATGTAATCAAACAATACTTGTAACATCGATCGGTCTATAATAAAACTATAAAGTGGACGTAGGCTTCATTAACATCTGAAACACTATAAAAATTCTCTATCTTCCTTCTTTTACTGTTCTTTATCTATATATGTTATCTGTGATATTGCTCTGTCAGAATAGGGTCGGTGCTTTCAAACTCAAACTAGGGTGTTGATCCATTTTTTGGGTTAACAGGGTTCCACGCTTTTACCTAACTGGATGGGTATTATGATCGATGTTGAGTGCATAACAGATGACGGCTGGATCTATTCCTACCATGTCTAAATGTGTCTAGGCAAATATATCCGCTGGTCTCTTTAAGAAGTCTATTAATTTAGTTTGAGCTTCTATACTGAATTCTTCCCTATCTTTGAAACCTTTGTAGGGTCCTTTCGATATATTTGTACATCTTCAAGGTCATCTGCTGGCTTTAACTCTCTTTGTTTCCCTAATCTCATGTCTATTTCACTTTTTGCTTCTTCTTCTCGTTGAGAGTTGATTGTGAGCGCCTATTTCTGAGCCTCTTTGGAAAAGTATTGTGCATAGACCAAATTATATTCGTCAATGCCAATCATATGCGGACATGCCCTTTTCTTTTTTTTTATGGTTGCAGGCTGACTTATTTCGACGTCAATACTGGCACTTGGTACCTATATAGTTTTTTGACTGGTTTGATTTCTTATTTATTACTGTTATGGCAAACAACAAAAGAGACAGCAGAGCATTTTTGAATAATTTTATTTCTAGAGTTAAGATAGACATTGTATAGATCCCTATCTAAAAATTGTACTCCCCTCACTGATCATATCCCTACAGGAATGTTGGATTTCATAAGAAGGTCTTTCTGAGGGATACTTTATAACAACCCTAGATTTTGATAATATTTTTAATTAGATTTTATTTCATTTTGAAAATATTTAAAATTTATTTTATTTCAAGATTTTCTTTTTAAAACATTTTTAAAAGTGTAGTGGTAATTTTCCAATGTTCATTGTATTTTGTTTACAATTTCTAATTCTAGTTTCAATATAACAAACCATTTTCTTATTTATTTTCTATTTTCCTAAAAATATTTATTTAGTTTATTTTTTTTCATTTTCTATTTTATTTACTTGATTTTCTATTAGTTTATTTTGAATAAAAGAAATTAGAATTGGAAGAGACAAGGCTTTTCATTTCTTGTGACTTTTCATTAGCTTGTCTTTTCATTTTTCTTTTGGCTTTTCATTTTTGCTTTAGCCGTACATCTCTTTGCAATAGCCTTGTATTTCTCATTTTCATTCACGTGTAAATTTTCTCATCACTTCACAACTCATGGCTATCTTCATTTCTGAAAAAAAAGAAGGGTAATGGCTTCTCTCTTCTCTTTTCATTTTTACTTCTTCTTTTATTGTTTTTTTTTGCCTTGCTTCTCTCTTGCCTTGCTCGGCCATAACCCCTTCGCCACCTTCACCGACCACCACATCACTTCCTCCTCATCATCATCCACAGCCTGACCTCCTCCTCCTCCTCTGACCAATACTGGCCGTGACCACCAAGTGGAGCAAATACCACAAAAACATTGAAAACCCTTCCAAAAATGCATGGCCGAGCCTAGTTTTCCCATCCCCTTCATATTTCACTTCGGCCACCACCCTAGAACCACCACTACTTGATGACTTCACCTCTGGCTACAGCTTCACCAATGACCTATCCTGTGCCATGCATAGCCGAGTCCGATTGATGACATGGCCGAGCCTAGTGGTTCATAAAACCACTCTATTTTGCCTTGTCCGTTTGTATTCCTATGTTGTAACACCTACCCCTTCACACTCTATGTTGTCGTGCCTATATGATGCTAAACCCAAGCCACCTACCATTAAAACATCACTATGGCCGAGCACATGAAACCCCTAGGCTGAGTACTTGAGTGGTTAAGGCAAGGTCAAGTCACATTGTTCTTTGTTGCTTTTTATTTCAAATTGTTTCAATGATGTTTTTGTGTTTGAATACATATGTTTATATGTTCTTGTTTTATTTGTTGAATACAGGATCAACATCTTGGCTCTCCACTCACTTGAATCAAAAGTCGTGTTGTATCATGCTTTCTGGAATTTATTCGTGTAGTTTGATTTGCTAACTCCAGCTTGAAAAGGTGAGTATTCACGCTTGACATTCATACTTATAGAACTGTGAAGTGATAACAAGTGAATGTGTAGAAATATTATATCATTTTATACCTGCCTGTGATATGAATCATATGATATTAACCCTTGTTTATAAGCCTGCCACATCATCTGATACTGCTATATGTTGCTATATTGTTTATTTTGTTCTGTTCTCACACTGCAAGTTCCATGTAGAATAGAATCACTATGGGTGGAAATGATACATATCCATACGGATTTTATAATAAGGAAAAATCATTATGGGCTGAAATGATAGGCCTGAGTGATTTTTATTTATTTTATTTAACTTGGGATTGCGGGTTTGGAATGATAGAACCCGGATTTTTCTTTATAAATTGCGGATTGAAATGATATATTATCTGTATCACTTGACTTAGGTTAGAAAATTTTGTACACAACCGTGGTTATTTTGTAAAGTTTTCTGAAATTTTTAAGATTTTTTAATGTAAATTTATGATAATTTGATTTAAATTGAATTTAAAATATTTAAATAAAGGATTAATGATTTTTCGATAAGTTAAATATGTTAAATAAATGAATGGTTAAGTTGAAATTTGAAATACAACTTAAAAATTGAAATTTGAGATTTTGTCTAAAATGGAAGTTAAGTTAAGTAAAAATAAAATGGAAATTAAGTTTATATTTTGAAATGGTAATTAAAACTTAAGTGTTAAGTAAAATTTTAAAAAATGCAAAGAATAGAAAATTGTACGCTTGAATTTAATAAGTAAATTATTAAAAATTTGATTTTATGTATAAAATTTTACTTTATAAAAATCATAAGTTAAAGGGTATTTAAATGAAATTTTTTGAGTGGAAAAATAAGATTTTTATATGTTAAAAGGGTTAAAATCGAAGTTTAATTGTTTATGAATTTGTATTGAAAATTTGAAAATTTAATTAATAGAACTTCAGAAATGCTATCATTTCTGAAGTTAACCTAAAATCTGAAGTAAAAGATATTATAGCACTTTGTAAGTGTTGTGGTTGACGCAAATGAACTATAGCTAAAATTTAACTAAGTGATATTACAGCACTTTGTAAGTGCTTTGGTTGCAGAATGAAAACTAAAACCTGAAATTATTAAAATGGCTACAGTAGCACTTGATAAGTGCTGCAGTTTGCTGAAATGAGATTTTCCAAGTGTAACTGAACTACTACAGCAGTTATAAATGCTGTCTTTGTTGAAATGAATTGTTTTCAAATATAACTTACCGCAGCATTTTCTAAGTGCCGTGAAAAGCTGAAATTTCAATATTTTATAGTTTTTAACTGAACAAATAAACTCTGAAAAGGTTAAATTTTAAGTATAATAACTTCACTTTTAAATAGTTTAAATGGAGTATTTTGATTTGCAATATAAACCATTTTAAAATGTGATTTGGAATGGTATTTAAAATTAATAAAATAAATGAGGTTTTGAAAGGATATGATATTTTGATATTTTGAAATGGATTTGAAATGATATTTGAATTTGAAATGATATTTGATTTTTGAAGTATAAAATACCATTTCGAAATGTATAGCCACGAGTTATAATAGCGATTGGTTGTTAAAGAGACGGAGATCAGATATGGACATACTCTCCATCGACACTGAAAACCACTTTAACAACTATATACGCGGTGGAGTTTCTAGAATGAAGTAGGATGGTGGCGACAATCCTATTGTGGTATGAATATGGACCCGACTCCCGTGAGTTGGCTTAAGGTGGCTAAAACATGAGCGATCTCGGGCCAGAAGGCGTAGCTCCTCTGCTCGGACACATTTCTTCGATACCATTCTATTACTTTGTGATTGTTTGGTGGCTACCCTTTGATTTGGGAGTGTGTTTCGAGGTGGGCATAGTGGCTGCTACGTTACTACCAGCCCATGTGCATAATTAGTATATCTACCCTGGCATTAACTTGTGTGCCATGTCACCTACCATAGCGAGCTTTACTACGAGTTTGATTTATGTCGTACCTATGGAGTATCTTCTCATAGTCTCCCGATCAGGAGATATGCAGGTACTGTATAGACTATTGGCACTATTACGTGCTAAGGGGAATATTGGGTCACTCCTTAACGCTATTTTAAAGTATGTTTATTTTACTATTAAACATTATTATAATAGCGAATATTAGTACATAGTAAATAGTTTAACGAATCCTTAGAGGATGGGCGGTCCTAAGCATCCTTTAAGTTACTTGTCAATTTACTACAGTTCACTTGAGTTGGTTTACATTGTATAAGTATGTATGTCCTGACTCGAGTGTTTTGTGTTTTTCTTTACGCTCGGGTCAGCCTGAATATTCACAGCTTTGGATTTCTTTTTCTGGAGCTAGGAATCGCTTGAGATTCTGCTTACCTAGTTATCTATCTATTTCAGTTTCAGTTGTTCTATTTCAGCTCTTGTATTAGTGGAGTTCTATGTATTTGAGATTTCTACTGTGTTTGTTTTCAAACTGATATTATGTATTTTTCTGAGACTTTGTTATAATAGCTTCATGAACTACTATGGTATTTTAATTTCCGCTACGAGTTATCCTGATATTTTTGTGTCAGTGATTCTGTGATTGATTTTATTTGCTTCAAATTTTATTACAATCTGTTATTTTGAATTATTCAAGTCTGACATGTGTGGATTATTGTCTATTTGAATGGTCCAAAATAGTGGGTCGTTACAGTTGGTATCAGAGCTTTGTTTTTAAGGCAAACCTTAGCCTACGGAGCAAAAACTCATTAGAGATAGGGTAGGAATACCCTAGAATGAGTGAAATCAAACTCAGAATCATTTTCTTTATGAGAAAACGTATTTTCAAAGTATAAACTGATTTTAAAAATGATTTTTCAAAGGATTTTTCATGATTATTTTGATATAAACTTTTCTTCTTTTAAAGGAATTTTTTTTTAAAACTTGCTTCCTTTCGTATCTACCTTGTTAGTATTTTCTTTCTTTAGGATATCTTTCCAAGTAAATTTATCTTTGTCTTCTCTTTACCTTTGTCCTAAAATTCATTCTTGACTTTTCAGGACGAATCATGGAAATGCCAGAGGTAGGGGTCGTGGTATCGCCTCAGCTCCTCAGCCTGTTGCACCTGTTAGGTTAACTGTTCTCTGTAAGGATTTCTCTCAACTTGGTGGAACCAAGTTTACCGGTTCAGAGAGCATTATTGAAGCCCAACAATGGTTACGGAGTTTAGAGAGGATATTTACTGGTCTTGGATTACTGATGCTCAGAAGCGTCAGTTAGCGACATGGCAGTTGCAGGAGGCTGCCCAAGATTGGTAGGAGTCTGTTACGGCTAACACCGTCGAGGCTGATCTTACTTGGGAACAGTTTAGGTATCTTCTTGTGTTTCTTTGAATTTTGTTTTCTTTCTCTTTCATGCCTTTTCTGGGTTAATCTATCATCTTTTCAAGGATGCTTTTGTTGTTAAGTGGATGCCAGAGGCCGGGAAATCCCAGCTTTATAGGGAGTTCATGGATCTCAAGCAGGGAAGTAAGTCTTTTTCAGAGTATGAGAGGAAGTTCAACGAACTTTCTAAGTTCGGTCCTGGTCTGATAGACACTCCTCTCAAGAAGAATGAGAAGTTCATTGTCGGTGCTCATCCTGAGTACTATAATCACCTTATTGCCCATGTTCATAGCCCTTTCACTGGACTTGTAGATATGGCTATTCGTTATGAGAACTCTACTTCTAAGGGTCCTGCTGTTGTTGATGCTCCTTTATCTCAGTCTTCCGCTGCTAACTCTAATAAGAGAAAGCCTAATTTCCAGCAGTAGAAGAAGAATTGGCTCAAGAATCCGGGTTTGGGATCTTCATCATCTTTTACTTCTCAGAGGCAGCCTGTTGACCTATCTACCATCACCTGCTTCAAATGTGATCAGAAGGGACACTATGCCAATAGTTGCCCTACTTTAGCTGGTGCTGCTCTTCCTCCTTCGGCTCAGTTGATGAGGCGTGATCTATGCGATGTCTTCAACCTGGCCATTTCAAAAAGGATTGCCCTACCCAGCAGAAGGGTTAGCCTTTCGGTATATTTTCTGTCACCTCTGCATCTTCTCCAGCTCCTACTCCTAGTGATGACCAAGGTACTCTTCACGGCACCTTTTCTTTATTTCAGTATCTTGTTCGTGTTTTATTTGATACTGGAGCTTCCCATAGTTTTATTTCCATTGATTTGTGTGATAAGTTTGAGCATCTCCTTTCTTCTGAGTATGCTTCTGTACCTTTATGTGTTTCAAATCCATTGGAGGCCCCGTTAACCTTAATAGGATTTGTAAGCAAGTGAAACTTCTCTATTATGATCATTACTTTAGTGGTGATTTCTATGTTCTGGGCTTCGATGCTTTTGATTTATTGCTTGGAAGTGATTGGCTTGGTAGGCATGATGCCCATATCTCTTGTAATTCCAGGTCGTTTATCTTGTTGATGATCAAGGAAATTCCTTGATTATTTAGTGCCGCATGCCTCAGGATTTTGCTGGCAGTTTTATTTATTCTCTGGACTTTGTTAATACCTTAGGTATTGATTTTAATGACAACAACCATATAAATATTACTACTAACATATCTTCGAGTTATGCAGTCATATCAGATATATTATGGAGACATTTACAGAGATAAACAAGAATACAGCGGAAGCAAATGAATTATAGAAGAAGTTTAATCAGAGAAATTGAAGAACAAAACCCAATTAGAGAAGAATGCTGAAGCATAAAGGTGTTTGAAGTGATGAGGAGTTGGTTGAACCTTAGAATATCTTGTTAAAAATCTCATGGCAATTATACTTGAAGATCTTCAACCATTGACCTCAATCGAATCACAAAAATCCACAAATATAAGGTAATTTGAAATGCTGAAAATTTGCAACACTTATTAGTGTTGTTGTTCATTTTGCAACAGACCTATGTCAACATGAGGTACTTGGGCATGTCCACATACTAGCAGTTTTCAGAATTTCAAATTTTAAATGAAGAGACATTTCCCTCCACCTCTTCACCAAAAGACACGTCTCTTCAACCACTATATAAAGGCCTCTGAAGACGAATTTTAACATCAAGAATTCTCATTTTCTCTTACTCCTTCGTCTCCAAACATTTGCAAAAGAAATCCATTGCATACTCTTCAAATCTCCTTACAAATCGATACTATTTCACTCCAATTCTTCACCGATTTGTAAGCCACACAATATCATAGAGTTGTACTTTAATTCACATCATTCTCTCTCTGATTTCATCCTACTCCTCAAAGCATTCAAAGATATATTGCCATTGGAGGTCTATAGGATCATTGTACCGAATCTGCAAGAATCTGTATTGAAGATACGAGTACTTGCCATAGTTTGTTGTTGGTGATAAGGAGAAGGTGTTCTTGTAGCCTATAAAATCAAGAGGGTGTGTCTTGTAGCTCGTGAAACCAAAATTGTAAAGGTGTTCTTGCCACCCGTGGAAAGCAAGCGATTATAGTGGAATTCTGCACGATAGAGTGCAGGACTGGATGTAGGATTGGTTAATCCGAACCAGTATAAAAAATCCGGGTATTATTTACATTACTGCATTTTACTTTATTACTTACTTATTCTCTGATTACTTATTTCGATTTGCAATTTGAGTAAATACAGTTTTATCTTCATTCGACCCGTGTGGTCAGATTTTATTCTGATGTATTTGGTGAAGTCACCGCTTTACCTCCTAAGCGGAAAATTGATTTCCGTATTGATCTTATTCCTCGAGCTCGACCTGTAGTTCTTCCTCCTAGAAGAATGGCACCCACGAGAAGGTTGAGTTGGGAAAGCAAATTGAGGAGTTGTTCTCCAAAGGTATGATCAGACATAGCCATTCAGAATGGGGAGCGGCGGTGGTTTTCATCACTAAGTTCGATGGATCCTTGAGGATGTGTGTTCATTATAGGGAGTTGAACAAGCTCACTATGAAAAGCAGTTATCCAATGCCTCGTATCAATGATATATTTGATCGGCTTTATGGTGCCACTGTTTTCTCTTAGCTTAATCTTGCCACAGGTTTCCACCAGCTCAGAGTTGCTGAGGAAAGCATTCCCAAGACTGCTTTCTGTACTGAGAATGGGTTCTATGAATGGTTAGTCATGCCTTTTGGTTTGACTAATGATCCCGCTTTCTTTGTTGATTTGATGAATCATGTTTTTCATGATGTGCTTAATAAATTTATTCTAGTCTTTGTTGATGATATCTTTGTCTTTTCTAAGACCAAGAAAGTGCATGAGTTGCATTTGAAATCTGTTCTGGAAACTCTTAGAAATAATCCGCTGAAGGCTAAATTTTCTAAATGCCATTTCTAGAAGGATGAAGTCCGATTCCTTGGACATATTGTTTCTAGTAATGGAGTTTCTGTTGATCCATTCAAGATCGCTACGATCAATGTAAGTCTTTCTTTCTTTTTCTTTTCCTTCGTCATTTAAATTATTCTATATTTTCTATTGTTCTTATTTCTCTTAGTTCTATACAGGATTGGGAAACTCCTAAGACTCCTTTTGAGATTCGTAGTTTCCTACGCCTTGCCGGTTATTACCGAAGATTCATTGAGAATTTTGTTCGGATTGTTGTACCTCTGATGTGCACGTAAATGTGCATATTTTTACCACCATATTTAATCTATTTAAATTAAATAAATGATCATATTGGGTATTTTAACTTGTATAAACCAAAATTCATATTATTTTGAATTGTCACATATTTATCTTCATCCAGGGGCAAAATGGTCATTTTGTGCATATATTAATTTGAGAAAATTTAATAAGAAATTTTTATATTATTTTGTAGGAAATTAAACTCAATTACAAGTGGGTTCATGAAGGAATATGCATGCACAAAATGAATACAAATGAATGAAGATGAAATAATTCAAAGTGAAGAACATGGAGGACCCCATCTACCCACCACCTTAATGTACAAATTAGAGGCTAATGCACATGCTTATGGAATTAATGGCTTCATGTTGGCCTCCACACTACCTCAAGGGAATTTTGGGCATTCCCCAAAATATGGATTAGGGTTTCATGCTTGTATAAATAACTCATTATGTTCATGTAACCTCCTTCTCTTAGTTAGTCTCTCTTTAGTTAGTTTTAGGTTCAAAATAAAACCAAGCTCTCTTCTTTCTTTTCATGGTTACTTAGCCATTTCTCTTTATATAATTTTTTTATGCAACTTCAATACATGTTTTTTTCCTTTTCATGCTTATTTATTTTCATGTTTACTGTAGATTTATTTTTTATGCAAGTAGAATAGTTCTCTTTTCCATTTGCTTTCATTTTCCTTTTCCTTTCTTTTTGCTGTCATGTTGCCAGCTACATTTGTTAATCAAATGACAAACATGAGAGGCTAAACCCCTTCAATTTATAGGTAATGAAGCGCTCTATGATGTAGCTTCAACTATTTGTTAATTTATGCTCTCTTTTTGTGTTTAATGATGATTAATGAAGTGTTTTATTTGTTGTTCTTGCTTTGAATTTGATAGCCTATATTGTTGACACTATTAGGCTATGCTTAAACAATCACTAGCACAAATGCCTCTTCATCAAAATATGATTATGGCATAAGAAAGTGATTTGAAATTAAAATTTGATGGTCTATATTTCTAATCAATAGTTAATAGGCCATACCTAAAATAGGTTTCATTTTCATTTTCTTTGTCAAGTTTCGTTAAAGTTAGTATGTGCTTTAAGCGATGTGTTATAGTTTGATGGCTTATGTTGTCTAATCAATAGCACAAATATGTCATACTTATGATAAGCACATCAATTAAAGCACTAATGACCATAAAAGAGAGATCATGATTTCATATATGTTGAAATACATGATCTAGAGAGTGGATTTATTCTCTAAATTGTCATTTAACTCTTATATTTGCATCTCTTTTCTTTTAGTTAATTAGCTAATTTTCTAATTTTCTAGCTTAACATTCTCTTAAACTTTGGTTTAATTTGATTGAATAGATTTTTAAAATCATCAGTTCCTTGCGGATCGACCCGTATTCGCCACATACTACACGTGTACGCCGTGCGCTTGCGGTTATTTTTAATTTAAATTCGTTCGATGGTTTTCTAAACCGATAGAATCTCCGTCGACGAACAAGTTTTTGGCGCCGTTACCAGGGAATTTGTTTTGATTTGATTTTCTATTCTTCGAATTATTTTTGTTTGATTTTTGTGTGATTTTATTTTGTGTGTTCTTGCATTTAAAAAAAAAAGTATATGTTTGTTGTTTTATTTTTGTTTTCAATTTGTTGTGTGCATGTTCTAGTTTTCCATTTGCATTGCATTTCCTACAAAAAAAGCATCCACAATTTCACTCCAAAAATGAATTTTCTTTCTATTCATTTTCTTTTTCTCATTTACAACATCCTTTTTCCTTTTAAAATTTTTCATTGATAAAAAATAAAATCTGTTGTCCACCATCTTGCTCCACATTTCTGCCACCAGAAAACTATTGCACTGCCTTTGCTTCAACCTCTGTTTCTCCAGTTCACCACCATCACAGCAGTGCTCTGCCATCTCCCCTTCTCTGTCCTCTCTCAATACCAGCTTCTGCATACATTCATCATTCACTGCTCAATCTATAACCCATTTCATTCATCCACCTACACAACAGTGTGCACATTGCATTCACTCCAACATTTCTTCTTTCATCATTCACCCTATTGCAGTGCATAAAACTAACTTATTGCCTAACAAGCCATTCAAACATCTGCTAACATCCACCCTACTTCACACTCAACTACCAGCATTCCAACCTTCAACCACTCCTCCATCAGAAAACATTTTACTAACCATAACATCATCACTGACACATCCCCTTTTTACTGCCATGGCAACTGTCTCTGTTCAATACCTCAATACATTCAATATCACTTCTCGACCATTCCATATCATAGTATCACATACATTTCAATGCAGTTCACTTCTCCATGCAAACCACTTACTTCTACTCACTTTCACAAGCACCACCACAAATCATCACCTTCATAAACCTTCACCACAAACTCTCTGTTCCGCCTGCACATATCAGTTCACGAACAACCCTTCACCACAACCTACCACCGATAAACATCCATAACAGCTACAACCATAATCGTATCAACTGCCACAAACCATAACAGCCACTCATCCCACTGATCCTTCACCAACAACAATTCTTCAACCACCCTTGCCTCACATTTTTCACAACATCTTACTGCAATTCAACCACCTCCGACTTCTCGATCACCTCTGCCCCTTCCTCAAACCGTCGCCTTTCCTAATCTAGAACTCACGAATCAACCGACGACTTCCAACTGAATCCACATCGCTCACAACCTCGATCCTTAGATTATCCCCAAATCCACCTTCAATCGTGAATCCGCCTGCAATCGCGTCACCTCACCACCAATCGCCAACCACAAACAGCCCATCGAAAACCGTAACTTGCCAAAATCAAACTTCGAAGGCAATTCATGATATTAACCATTGAATGACCTCCCTCAATCGCAAATACCACCAGCTGCCAATTCGTGATTTCCTCTGTGTGATTTTAATCAAGTTACCTATTAACTACCTGAACACATAATCTTTATGATTGTAGGTGCGTTTGTTTGTTTGAATTTGTGTTTGTTTTGTTTAATTTATTTCTACAGAGAAGATAGGAATCGTGGGTCTAGGTATCTTATTGGGCCGGTGTGCTTTTGTTTACTTTTAGCTGCTTTTAGTTTGTTCTTTAAAAAAAAAAAGAGTAAAGAAAATCTTTGAAAAAGAAAAAAACACGTGTTTTCTTTTGTTCACTTTTTTTTCTTTAGTTTCCTCTTTGATATATATTTAAAAGAAAAAAACTGTATATATCTTGTTCAATTTTCAGGTTGTAGGAAATAAAAAGAAGAAGTACTTGCCAAAAAGAATTGCTTGCTCCGCTGCTTCCTAAAAAAGAAATTGCTTGCTTGATATATCTATTGTTTTTATTTGCCTTTCATTGTTGTTAGCTTGCATTTTATTAAAAAAATTCAAAAACAAAAACAAAAATCCATTCATAGTTGCATTGTTAATACAAGTTTAATTTCTATTTTGCATTTCATCCTAGATTTTGATTAATAATAACGGCTAGAAATCAATAACACTTAATTGTATATTGACAATTTGTCCTCTTTGAACAACTTAATTTCTTTGTGTCTAGGCTTCAGCAGAGTAATAACCATTTATAAATATTACGGTGATTTGTAAATATTATAATGGTTGTTCCTCTGAAGGTACTTAAACCTTCGGCTGCATTGCTACGGTGATTCGTGGTGCACCGATAAATCTTGTATGTTACCTAGTTGAGAACTATCTTGTTTATCTAAGACAAAGTGTGACTATACAATTTTGGGTTAGCTTAGGATAAATCATTTGTAATTAACCTTGCATTCATTTAGTTGCATTAGTTCATGCAAATTTATAAAAAAAACAAAAAAAGAATTCAAAATTCAAAACTAAAAAAATTATAAATATTCCTTTTCTTTTGAAATTTTTACATCCTAAATTCTTTGAAATTTCAAAAATTAAAAAAAATTAGAAAAAACAAAATTCAAAAAAAATTACAAAAACCTTTCAAAAACAAAGAATTTTTTTTGAAAAACCAAAAAACAAAACAAAAATCAATTTCCGTTTTGAAAAATAAATTCTGTTTGTAAATATATTTCCTTTAAAAAGAAAAAAAAACTCTTGAAAATGTCCGAGTTTCCTTTTCCTTACTCACTTGAATTTTACACTAGTTGTGAAAACTAATATAATACATATGATTTCACTCCAAATTTGTATGGATATTTTAACAACAACTATTGTGTAAATAATTCGAATTTTGAACAACAAAGTTTTCAAAACAATGTACAGCCCTCGAATCTCGAAAAAAGAATTTCATTTTACTTGAACTCTCTACACAACAAAATCAAAGTATAATGAATTGTGTAATTCATATTTGTGTAATAACTCAAGTCAAGGATTTCAAAATTTGAATTCAATTCAAAATTCAAAGAGTACGATTATAACCCATGCCAATTCAATTTTGAACTCCAAAATGAATTTCAAACTCAACATGAAAATGGGAACAACTTTTCAAAGAATTTGGCAATGGGAATAATCTTGACTATAATACGAATGAAATTTTTTGTTCTCAACAAATACAAATTGAAAATTCTCAAGTTAATAACTATAAATTTGATTTTGTTGAGCAAATGAACGAAATTTACGATGATCACACGAATTCGTTGTTTGAAACATATATGAAACAACGTGATAAACAAAATCAAATTCCAACGTGTGATGAGTCAAGTGATAATCCATCTTTTCCCACAATTGACGATTTTCAAACAACAACTTTTGAAAATGAAAATAACAATCTTAACGAAGTTGTTGAAAACAGGGTAATTGAGTTGGATTTCAATTTTTCTGAGGGAAGAAACTCGATTTAAATTTCGATCTTTCTTTTTCAAAAAATTTGAATGCAACAATTTTGGATTTTGAAATGGATATATGCGATGAAGTTGTTGATAATCCAACAAAGGAAGATGAATTTAACGAACACGAGTTTTATGGAATTTACGAAAATGAGTCATTAAATTTTGATGGAGAAGATTTCGTTCACTGTTTTGACTTTGAAATCGATAATTTGGAAGAAGTTTTCAATGATAAACTTGAATTTTAATTTGCTGAAAATAAATGTGAATTTCAATCAATTGTTTTATCAACCCCAAAATCATTGAAAACAAAACAACTCGTTCAATTTTTAATAAAACAAAATTCATTTTTCCAAATCGACAATCAACTTCGAAATCTTTTACAATATGTTTTTTCGAGCTTAAACTGTGTCTCGCATACTTGACGAGACAAATGAATCGGTTTTTGGAAGACGGTTCATTTACTCTTTAACGGCATACTTTCTGATGTCTTGTAAATAGTCATCTTTCCATTTTCATTTGAATAAAGGTTATGTTTTTACTTTTCTCCTTCCACTTGGGTTGACTGTGGGGACACAGTTAAAATCAAGTGTGGAAGGGGGAGACTCATCTTCATTTTTTTTTCATGGTTTATTTTTGCTTTAAAATCTCAAAAAAAAAATTAAAAAATCCCAAAAACAAATTTCCTTTTGATTTATTTTTAAAAGAAACAAAAAAGGATAAATATATGGTTTTGGTTTATTAAATTGAAAATTTTGAAAATTTATTTGTCTTAACAAAAATAAAAATGAAGTTTGATTACAAATAATAATGGTTTAAATAGTATATAGGAAGATTCATACGTGTTAATTATGAAGTTCATCCTAATTGAAAATCTTTGTTTTAAAAAGTGGTTGATTTAAAGTAAAGGATATAACTTTTTTTGTCTTCTAAGTTAAATGGTGCTAAGATGATTTTGCAAAACTCTCTCCCTGTAAAATAATAATAATAATAATAATAACATCCAAAGTATTCACTCTCATTTAAAAGTCCTCATGGTTATGCATGGGTGAATAAATTGGAATCTTTGACTATGTGCTTTCATACTCATTTAAAGTCCTTACGGTTATGCATGTATCGAACACATGTAAATTTTTTTTTTAATAAAAACCACCTACGGTCGATAGGTGTATGCACAAAAGTGTGTGCACTAGGCATGCTCTATACTCCCCTCATATAAGCCCGCAACGCAGTGCATGGGTGGTATATCTGGCCTCAGTTTACCTGAGTTGGGTGTGTAATTTTCTTGCAAAAAAATAAGAGAGAGTAAGCAATTGAAATCCTAGCACTATTTTTTAACTTATTTGATTTGACTTGTTATTAAAAAGAAATGAATATACCACTTTGATAAACTTTGATAATCAACTAAGGATCCATTTTATAATTACACTTTGTTATCAACCGAAACAACGAGTTAAACTATAGTTTATTTGTTTTGATAACTTAATTTTTGTTGGAAATTTTGACAAGTAAATGACTTAAATTTTCAAGATAATGATCAAAACCTATATTTAACTTATTTGTGTCGATTTAAAAATATATCCTTCATTTATAAATATTTAAAAATTCGCATTCATCTCTTTGTAAATAAACCTTGCATTGTAAATATTTTCATACTGAATTTGGATTTTGTGGGTAGTATCCGCTGAAAACCCTTACGAGACAACACTCGTCCTACTAGGGACACCCAGAGGTTTAACGGCTTGTTGCATGCGCTCAATGCAATCGTGCTCCCTACGAAAATGGATTTATCTTAGTCTCTCTTTATTCGAGAACGAATAAAAAGATAAGTGTGGGGGTATTTGACGTGCACATAAATGTGTATATTTTTACCACCATATTTAATCTATTTAAATTAAATAAATGATCATATTGGGTATTTTAACTTGTTTAAACCAAAATTCATATTGTTTGAAATTGTCACATATTTATCTTTATCCAGGAGCAAAATGTATATTAATTTGTAAGAAATTAAACTCAATTACAAGTGGATTCATGAAGGAATATGCATGTACAAAATGAATATAAAGGAATGAAGATGGAAATAATTCAAAGTGAAGAACATGGAGGACCCCACCAACCCACCACATTAATGATAAATTAGAGGCTAATGCACATGCTTATGGAATTAATGGCTTCATGTACACTTAAATGATGATTAGTAGAAGCTAATGATTACTTGGCCTCCACACTACCTCAAGGGCATTTTGAGCATTCTCCAAAGTATGGATTAGGGTTTCATGCTTGTATAAATAACACATTATGTTCATGTAACCTCCTCCTCTTAGTGGTCTCTCTTTAGTTAGTTTTAGGTTCAAAATAAAACCAAGCTCTCTTCTTTATTTTCATGGCTACTTAGCCACTTCTCTTTATGTAATTTTTTTTATGCAACTTCAATACATGTTCTTTTCCTTTTCATGCTTATTTACTTTCATGTTGTAGTGTAGATTTATTTTTTATGCAAGTAGATTAGTACTCTTTTCCATTAGCTTTCATTTTCCTTTTCATTTCTTTTTTCTTTCATGTTGCTAGCGACATTTGTTAATCAAATGACAAATATGAGTGGCTAAACCCCTTCAATTTAGGGGTAATGAAGCTCTCTAATTATGTAGCTTCAACTATTTGTTAATTCGTGCTCTCTTTTTGTGCTTAATGATGATTAATGAAGTGTTTTATTTGTTGTTCTTGCTTTGAATTTGATAGCATATATTGTTAACACCAAATAGGCTATGCTTAAACAATCACTAACACAAATGCCTCTTCATCTAAATATGATTATGGCATAAGAAAGTGATTTGAAATTAAAATTTGATGGTCTATATTTCTAATCAATAGTTAATAGGCCATACTTAAAATAGATTTCATTTTATTTGTCATTTCATGAAAGTTAGTAAGTGCTTTAAGGGATGTGTTAAAGTTTGATGGCTTATGTTGGCTAATTAATAGCACAAATATGCCATACTTATGATAAGCACATCAATTAAAGCACTAATGACCATAAAAGAGAGGTCATGATTTCATATATGTTGAACTACATGATCTAGAGAGTGGATTTATTCTCTAAATTGCCATTTAACTCTTATATTTGCATCTTTTTTATTTTAGTTAATTAGCTAATTTTCAAATTTTCAAGCTTAACATTCTCTTCAACTTTGGTTTAATTTGATTGAATAGATTTTTAAAATCATCAATTCCCTACGGATCGACCTGTATTCGCCATGTACTATAAGTGTACGTTGCGCGCTTGCGGTTATTTTTAATTTAAATTCGTTCGACGATTTTTTAAACCGATAGAATCTCCGTCTTCGAACGACCTCTCACTGCTTTGACTCTTAGGAATGCTAAGTTTATCTGGGTTATTGTGGATAGACTGACCAAGCCCACTCATTTCATTCTGGTCAAGTCTACCTGTTCTACTTCTAGCTTGCTTGAGATCTACATGAGGGAGATTGTTCATCTCCATTGTGTTCCTCTCAATATTGTTTGTGATCGTGATCATATCTTTACCAGTCAGTTTTGGAAAGCTTTTCAGGAATCTTTGGGTACTCATCTGAATCTAAGCACTGCTTACCATCTACAGACCGACGGTCAAACAGAAAGAGTGAATCAGATTCTCGAAGATCTTCTTCATGCTTGTGTGCTTGATTATGGAGGATCTTGGGAAGATCATCTCCATCTCGTCGAATTCACCTACAATAATAGTTATCAGGTATAATCTAATCTTCTATTTTAAGCATATCTTAATCCTTTATCTATCTCATTCCATCTTTAAATCCAGGCTAGTATCAAAATGTCTTCATTTTATGCTCTTTATGGACGACCTTGTAGATCTCCATCTTGCTGGATTGAATCCGGTAATCGTTTTGTTCTTGGTCCTGATTTGGTTTTGGAGGCTTCTGAGAGAGTTGAGGAGATTAAGAGGAAGTTGAGGGTTGCACTATAGGCAGAAGAAGTACGCTGATAGGCGTAGGCGAAGTTTAGAGTTTGCTGTTGGTGATTAGGTTTTCCTTAAGGTCTCTCCCTTAAGGAATGTCATTCGCTTTGGTCATAGAGGGAAGCTTTCTCCTAGGTTCATTGGTCCTTTCCACATTATGGAAAGAATTGGTTCTTCGGCTTATCGTCTGGATTTGCTCGAGAAGCTTTCTGGAGTGCTTGATGTATTCCACGTCTCACATCTTCGCCGGTATCTTCATGACCCATCTCTTATTGTTCAGCCTTCTGCTCTTGATAATTTGGATATTGAGATTAATCTGACTGTCGAGAGGAAGCCACTTCGTATTATCGACAAAGGAATGAAGCAGCTAAGAAGGAAATCTGTTAGTCTGGTCAAAGAACAGTGGAGTACTGATGATCGAGATTGTACCTGGAAGACAGAGGAGAGCATTCGTGCTTCGAATCCAGAATTATTTGTTTCGGGTACTATTGTTTTTCTATCTTGCTTTTTCCTTATTTTCCTTGTTCGTTTTTTTTAGGACGAAAAGATTTGAGTGAGGGAGAATGTAATAACCCTAGATTTTTGAAAATATTTTTTAATTAGTTTTTATTTCATTTTGAAATTATTTTAAAAATTATTTTATTTCAAGATTTTATTTTTAAAACATTTTTAAAAGTGTAGTGGTAATTTTTCAATGTTCATTGTATTCTGTTTACAATTTTAAATTCTAGTTTCAATATAATAAACCATTTCTTATTTATTTTCTAGTTCTTCTAAAAATATTTATTCATTTTTTTTTCATTTTCTATTATTAACTTGATTTTCTATTAGTTTATTTTGAATAAAAGAAATTAGAAATTGGAAGAGACAAAGCTTTTCATTCCTTGTGATTTTTCATTAGCTTGTCTTTTCATTTTTCTTTTGGCTTTTCATTTTTGCTTTAGCTGTACATCTCTTTGCAATAGCCGTGTATTTCTCATTTTGATTCACGTGAAAAATTTCTCACCACTTCACAACTCATGGCTATCTTCATTTCTGAAAAAAAAAAGATAATGGCTTCTCTCTTCTCTTTTCATTTTTACTTCTTCTTTTATTGTTTTTTTGCCTTTCTTCTCTCCGACCTTGATCGGCCATAAACCCTTCACCACCTTCACCGACTACCACATCACTTCCTCCTCATCACCATCCACGTCCTGACCTCCTCCTCCTCTGACCAATACGGGCCGTGACCACCAAGTGAAGCAAACACCACAAAAACATTGCAAACCCTTCTAAAAATGCCCGAGCCTAGTTTTCCCATCCCCTTCATATTTCACTTCGGCCACCACCCTAGAACCACCACCACCTAATGACTTCACCTCTGGCCGCAACTTCACCACAGACATGTACATGCATAGCCGAGCCCAATTGATGACATGGTCGAGCCTAGTGGTGCACAAAACCACTCTATTTTGCCTTGTCCCTTTGTATTCCTATGTTGTAACACCTACCCCTTCACACTCCATGTAGTCGTGCCTATATGATGCTAAACCCGACCCACCTACCACCAAAACATCACTATGGCCGAGCACATGAAACCCCTAGGCCGAGTACTTGAGTGGTTAAGGCAAGGTCAAGTCATATTGTCCTTTGTTGCTTTTTATTTCAAATTGTTTCAATGATGTTTTTGTGTTAAATACATATGTTTATATGGTCTTATTTTATTTGTTGAATACAAGATCAACATCTTGGCTCTCCACTCACTTGAATCAAAAGTCGTGCTGTAACATGCTTTCTAGAATTTATTCATGTAGTTTGATTTGCTAACTCCAGCTTGAAAAGGTGAGTATTCACGCTTAACATTCATACTTATAGAACTGTGAAGTGATAACAAGTGAATGTGTAGAAATATTATATCATGTTATACCTGTCTGTGATATGAATCATATGATATTAACCCTTGTATATAAACCTACCACATCATCTGATACTGCTATATGTTGCTATATTGTTTATTTTGTTCTGTTCTCACACTGCAAGTTCCCCGTAGAATAGAATCATCATGGGTTAAATGATACATACCCGAACGGACTTTAGAATAAGGAAAAATCGTTATGGGCTGAAATGATAGGCCTGAGCGATTTTTATTTATTTTATTTAACTTGGGATTGCGAGTTTGAAATGATAGAACCCGGATTTTTCTATATAAATTGCGGATTGAAATGATATATTATTTGTATCACTTGACTTAGGTTAGAAAATTTTATACATACCCGTTGTTATTTTGTAAAGTTTTCTGAAATTTTTAAGTATTTTTAAAATGTAAATTTATGATAATTTTATTTAAATTGAATTTAAAATGTTTAAATAAAGGATTAGTGATTTTTCGATAAGTTAAATATGTTAAGGAAATGAATGGTTAAGTTGAAATTTGAAATATAACTTAAAAATTGAAATTTGAGATTTTGTCTAAAATTGAAGTTAAGTAAAAATAAAATGGAAATTAAGTTTATATTTTGAAATGGTAATTAAAGCTTAAGTGTTAAGTAAAATTTTAAAAAATGCGAAGAATAGAAAATTGTACGCTTGAATTTAATAAATAAATTATTAAAATTTTGATTTTATGTATAAAATTTTACTTTATAAAGTCATAAGAATGTTTAAATGAACATTTTTGAGTGGAAAAATATGATTTTTATAAGTTAAAAAGGTTAAAATTGAAGTTTAATTGTTTCTGAATTTGTATTGAAAATCTGAAAATTTAATTAATAGCACTTCAAAAATGATATCATTTCTGAAGTTAACTTAAAATCTGAAGTAAAGGATATTACAGCACTTTGTAAGTGATGTGGTTGATGCAAATGAACTATGGCTAAAATTTGACTAAGTGATATTACAGCACTTTGTAAGTGTTATGGCTACAGAATGAAAACTAAAACCTGAAATTAATAAAAGGGCTACAGTAGCACTTGATAAGTGCTGCAGTTTGTTGAAATGAGATTTTTCAAGTGTAGCTGAACTACTACAGCAGTTATAAATGCTGTCTTTGCTGAAATGAATTGTTTTCAAATATAACTTACCGCGGCATTTTCTAAGTGCTGTGAAAAGCTGAAATTTCAATGTTTTGTAGTTTTTAACTGAATAAATGAACTTTGAAAAGGCTAAATTTTTGGGAATTTAATATTTGATTAGTAAGTATAATAACTTCACTTTTAAATAGTTTAAATGGAGTATTTTGATTTGAAATATAAACCATTTTGAAATGTAATTTGGAATGGTATTTAAAATAAATAAAATGAATTAGGTTTTGAAAGGATATGATATTTTGATATTTAGAAATGGATTTGAAATGATATTAGAATTTGAAATGATATTTGATTTTTGAAGTATAAAATACCATTTTGAAATGTATAACCACGGGTTATAATAATGATTGGTTGTTAAAGAGACCGGGATCGCATGTGGACATACTCTCTGTCGATACGGAAAACCACTTTAACGACTGTGTACGTGGTAGAGTTTTCAGAATGAAGTAGGATGGTGGTGACGGTCCTATTGTGGTATGAACGTGGACCCGACTCCCGTGAGTTCCGAGGTGGGCATAGTGGCTACTACATTACCACCAGCACGTGTGCGTAATTGGTATATCAACCCTTGCGTTGCCTTGTGTGTCGTATCACCTACCATAGCGAGCTTTACTACGAGTTTGATTTGTGTCGTACGTATGAAGTATCTTCTCATAGTCTCCCAATCAAGAGATATGCAGATACTGTATAGACTATTGGCACTATTACATGTTAAGGGGAATATTGGGTCACTCCTTAACGCTATTTTAAAGTATGTTTATTTTACTATTGGACACTACTATAATAGCGAATATTACTACATAGTAAATAGTTTAACGGATCCTTATAGGATGGGCGGTCCCAAGCATCCTTTAAGTTACTTGTACATTTACTACAGCTCACTTGAGTTGGTTTACATTGTATAAGTATGTATGTCCTGACTCGAGTGTTTTGTATTTTGCTTTATGCTTGGGTCAGCCTGAGTATTCACAGTTTTGGATTTCTCTTTCTGGAGCTAGGAATCGCTGGAGATTCTGCTGATCTAGTTATCTATCTATTTCAGTTTCAGTTGTTCTATTTCAGCTCTTGTATTAGTGGACTTCTATGTATTTGGGCTTTCTACTGTGTTTGTTTTCAGACTGATATTATGTATTTGTTTTGAGACTTTGTTATAGTAGCTTCATGAACTACTATGGTATTTTAATTTCCGCTATGAGTTATTATGATATTTCTGTGTCTGTAATTCTGTGATTGATTTTATTTTCTCTAAATTTTATTACAATCTGTTATTTTGAATTATTCAAGTCTGACATGTGTGGATTATTGTCGATTTGAATGGTCCAAAATAGTGGGTCGTTACATAATTACCCTCAAGTCTATTAGTACAGGTCTGCCTAGGAAGGCATGGTTTGGTGATGGCTGGTCAGTAATCAAGAAAGTCACATGGAAGGATTTGTGCAGAAGTGCTATTCCAGTTGCGACAAGCAGGCACGCAGACCCAACATAGACGGTTTTTGTGTTGCTGTAGTAGTAAATTTGCTCAGGGTTGAGTTTTAGAATCTCGGATGGAAGCTTCAGCTGGCCATGTGCCAACTTGAAAATTACATTGACTAGGCTTTTGGAATCTACAAAGACTTTTTTCATGGTGCAATTTGAAATATGCACCGTGACTATGAGCAGGTCCTTGTGTGGAAAGACAACTCCTGCTACATCGGCAGTTGTGAAGACTATTTCCTTTGTCAGCTTCTACTTAATACGGAAGACTGTTTTCTATTGTGACTTAACCTCTTATGCATAATTCTCTCGTGCTTGATTTCTTATTCCAGTGAGGTGTGGTCCACCATGAATTTAGGCTATGTGTTTGGAGAGGTTTCTAGCTTAGTTTCATTCGGGTCGGGAGTGAGGTATCTGGTTCCATTCTCGTTGTTTGCCTTCTAAAAGCTGCCTAGATATCCTTTTTGGATTAGTCTTTCTATCTTTTTTTTCTAATGTCTTCAGTTTTCAGTACGGTGTCTATTTGCCCTGTGGAAATGGCAATATGCCCCACCTTAATTTTGCTTCACTTTCATCCCTTCGTTAGGTACATTATATGCAAGCTCTGTCTTGTTCATCTCATATATCTATCCAGGAGCATGGGAAGGGGGGTCTTTTCCATAAAGCCAAGCTCCTTTTGTCGTTTCACACGTGGATCATACCCTTTTGCGCATATTTTCTTATCATGGCTAGGGGAAGAAATTCTCCGAGCTTATGCTGTGGATCCTACTTCTTCCATTCTAATGTAGCCACTGGCCCCCTCATAAAAATCTTTCATACTATGACTTGGCTTTCTACCGTTTTTCTGCCATATTGATGTATTCCTTCTAATCTCGGCGTAAGCCGCCATGAATAGTGATTCTTCATTGGTTACTTCAATCCGAAGTTCCTCGGATTTGAAATGCTTTACGAAATTGCATAGGCTTTCATTATCGCCCTACTTTATGCATGAAATGGTGTTAACATTTAGGGATGTTTGTCTTCTTGAATCAAATTGCCAAAAAAATCCATGGATAGTTGTCTCCAAGTTTGTACCTCCGTTGATTAGTACATCCTAAACTATTAGGAGGCTGCAGCGGTTAAGTAAATAGGGAAAAGTTTGCATCGGGCCTTCTGCCTACCTTCAGAATGTTCATGTAATACTCAAAAGTGCAGATGTGGTCATCGGTGTTGGTAGTTCCATCGAATTTGTTGATCGATGGGGATTTAAAGTTGTCCTAAAAATTTGCTTCTATAATAGTTTCACTGAATGGGGAAGAACCTTCTTCCTTGACCTTTTCCCTAGTGTTTGTTGGCAAAGCCTTGCCAGTTGTTTTACACAAGCCTTTAACTGTTGGATTTCATTTTCACTTGGGTCCATTTGGGATGAATCAACCTCAAAAGTGGTGTCGTCATCATCACAGGAAGATTGGACATGTTTCTTTAGCAGGAGTGGGTTAACATTAGCTGGCTTGGATTTGATTTGTGGGTTAATCTGGATCTTGTCGTTTAGTTTGGAATTGATTTTTCTGGCCAGCGTCACTACTCCTATTTCTAAGAGTGTCTTTTTCACTTATCCGCTATACATTCAGCGCAGTTGGCGAGCGATGGTGGTGAGTTATGGAATGTGGAGGGGAGCTTGGCCTGAGAGTAGTATGTTGGGCCACCGTTTTCTCCAACCCCTCCATACGTTGGTGTATTTAGTTTATGAAGGATTAAAGTGCAACTAGGATGGGTTCTATAGATGTCTTCGGTTAGAGCTCCCGCCCCAGTTTGAGCTTTTCACTACCATAAAGTTCTTTTAGTGGTGCACAAAAAATCTACGATAACATATGTTAGCGTTTTAGAGAACGCCGTTAAAAAACATGCAACTAAAAATTCATGATGTTATGTTGCGTTTTAGTAAACGCCGCTGTAAATGCCACTAAAATTTTTTATTCTAACATTTGAAAATGCTACCAAAAAGTATTGACCACTACAACAAATATTTTAGTAGAATTTTTATTTGCCACCATATATATTTTGGTAGCGTTTAATAAATGCTACTAAAAATTGTTGATTTTTTGTGCAGGTTTTCCTTATTGTGGTGGCCTATTCAATTTCCACTTTATTTTTTTCACAACGTATATATTATATATAGTAATAATTAACACATATCAGTAGGAAACCAACAATCACTCATATAATTATTACATTCAGACAACCGAAAACGCGGTAATCACATAATGCATTACGATACACAAACGCCTCAAGACAAAATATTTTTAACAAAATGATCATGTTTAAATAAAATCCAAAATCAAATTACAAATCATTGTGTGCTTAAAGAGAGACCTGACTCTTCATCCTCTTCAAAGGAGGAAGCATAGACAAAGTAAAGGGCCTAAATGAGTCTGAACACTCCAGGCAAAATGGTTCTCTACAACATTCTTAGCAACAAATTAGAGCATTACTATAAACAATAAATGATATTATTTAAAATATTGTATGACATGAGAAGCAAAACAAAAATGTTACACTTACAAATTTAAAAGAGGGAGGTCTGCAAAGACATCTATCGTGCTAGTAAACTGATTATTTTGCATGTATATGAATCAAATTGAAACAACTTTCGCTTATAATCTGATTTTAACACATTCAAAGAAGAAACACATAGTTCGCCCAAACCACCATATCAAGCATATACAACTATATTTAAATCACTTGCCCTTGACATATCATCCTCATATGAACCATCATCCACCATCTAAAATAACATTTCTTCAGTGGAACATAAATTTGATACAAATGTCACACTTTTATTTAACATTACCGTTGAAATTGTAATATGTTTAGTCTTGTATATTATTATTATTATTTATAAAAATTGGTTAAATTTTATAAACTTAGTTAATTCATCATCATCATCATTTTTATTTATAAATCTTTGTTATAAGCTTAATTAACTCAATTATATTATTATTATTATAACCTTAGTTAATTTCTATAACCTTAGTTAATTTTTATAAACTTGGTTAATTCATCATCATCATCATTATTATTTATAAAATTTTATTAAATTAGTTATATTATTATTATTCATAAAATTTAGTTAACTTAAACTTGGTTAATTTTATAAAACTTGTTTAATTTTAACAAAGCTTAGTTATTGTTGTTGTTGTGTTCATTATTATTATTATCATAGTAAAGTAAAAATGTACCTATATTATTATTATTATTATAAACTTAGTTAATTTTTATAAACCTAGTTAATTCATTACCATCATCATCATCATCATTTATAAAACTTTGTTAAATTAGTTATATTTTTATTATTCATTAAATTTAGTTAACTTAAACTTAGTCAATTTTATAAAACTTGTTTAATTTTAACTTTTTCCTGTTGTTGTATTTATTATTATTATTATAATGAAGTAAAATGGTAACTAATACATGTTAGCAAATGAGGCATAAATATCAAAACAAATCATCAACCAAATGCGAAAATTAAGTGACACAACTAAAGAAACCAAAAAATAAGGTTGATGGAAGAAAATATATTTATGTAGGCGGTTCTCAGTTTTGACACTGTGAGACATATGTTCTGCAATCATTATAAGTACATACATGCCAATATACTATAATACTTGTGGTGTTATTTCGAAAAGAAAAGCTCAAATAAAATACATTCTCAAGGAGTTTGCGAGTCAGCTTACCTAAAGTGTAAAACATACTTTTTCAAAAAAACTACAAAGAAAAATGTAAGTTACAAATCAGCTCAAAAATCTTTTAGTCAGTAGACTAGCTCCAGAACAATGTTCACTTTTCAAAAGATAATTTTGATATATACAACTAGATGTATGGTTGTCTATAATGACTGTACATAATAAAAACTCATGGTTAATACGGTTGTAGGAATACAATATCAAGTATTCATACAGTTTGAATGCAAAGAATTGAAGAAAAGATTACCTAACTATGCCTCTAACAAGTTAGACGCTTTTCTGCATATTGCAATGCCTTCTTGATGCCTCTACTTTTATTGTCGGGAATTTCACAAGTTCTTTACCTAGTTTTGTGCATATAAATTCAACATGATGTAGTGAATAGCAAATCATGGAATAGCATCTGCAATACTGTAAATCTAAATTAACTAAATTATAACATTATTTACTATAATTGTCCACAAAATCTTTTATGTATTTCCATGTTTATCATCAACTAGATTCATGTTCAAATTCATGAGTAGGCCACTTTGAGTACCTTTGAAATAAATATCTGTAAACAATCAGCCTACACTTCAAACTCTTTTGAACTAAGCTTATAATTATTCAACAAATAGCTTCTGAAAGGCAAATATGCTGGATGAAATTAACAGGACATTATCACATTTTCCAATAAAGCTAAACATGATACAAAACATGAGTTGCATTGATCTAATATCTTATTCCTAAGAGCATCTCCAACAGTTTGGAGTGTGGAAATTCGATTTTCCACACTCCAAAATGTTGGAGCCCTCATTTCTACAATAGAAATGAGGGCAGGCGCCTGTTGAACAGGCGCCTAGGCATCAGGCGCCTGTTCAATAGGCGCCCGCGTTTAAAATAATCGAGCGCCTGTGGAACAGGCGCCTGATACCCAGGCTCCTGTTCAACAGGCGCCTGGTTAACACGCCTATATCAGGCGAGTTTTTCCCCTCCCCACTCATTTTCCTCTCCTCCATACTCTTTTCAGCAAAAAAATTTAACTTAGCTTTGCGTCCAAATGCCGCCCCGTCCGGTCAAAACTGGTAGACGCACCGTTCGATATATGACTGATGCCGATATCGGACCTGTTCATGTCCCTCCTGATGCTACCGTGACTCCAGACGATCTTCGATCTTTGCATGACTTGCCGCCTACTATTTCGCATCGACTTACTGCAGCTATAGCGCCGCCACAGGTATACGGTTATTTATTTATTGCTTGATGAACGACCATGTAAATATACGGTTATGTATAATAATTATTTATTTATTTTAACGGTTATAATTATCATATATTTAGGTTCGTCATGTAGCGGCGTGAGGTAGTTGGTATAGGTGTATGTCTGAGTATTTTGGTCAGTTACCGGAGCCGATTTTGGATAGGCTACATGCGTCACCTTTTGGTGAATTTCTTGCTTTACCTAGATTTGCACATGTAGATCGTTGTCTGGTAGAGGCCCTCGCCGAGAGATGGTGGCCTACCACTCATACATTTCATTTCCTTGATTTTGAGCTAAGACTGACTCCTCTAGATTTTTATATGCTCACTGGCATAGAGGTTGGTAGACCCGACCGTCTCCATGTTCCATTTGATAGTTCATTTGAGGAGTTCAAGTCATATTCAGCTTATTTACCGACTTTGGCCGATGAGGAGGTTAGAGGAGGAGCTGTTACTCTCCCTTGTTTGCAGCGGTATATAGTAGAGTGCATGGCTGTTGAGGATATGCACACTCCGGTTATTCATGCCTTCATATTATACCTTTTTAGGTCTACATTTTTTAGTAACAATAAGGGCACTATTAGGCTTGGTTTTTTGGCTGGATTAGTTGATGTGGATGGACTACACATATATGATTACGGTACTTCTATTATTGGTTATTTGTACGTAGCATTAGATACTTATGCACTTCAGCAGTCTAGACAGATGTATGGATTTTGGTACATTCTGCCATTTTGGTACTACGAGTATACTGCCAATATGCATCCCGACTAATTGTAGAGGCGAATGCCACACCTTATATTTACTTTCCTAGATTGCGTCGTTGGGGTCCTCCTATGCATTTGCCCCGTGCTGCACAAGGGGTGCACAATGAGCTGATGGAGGCTAGACAGCAGATGGATATGAGGCGGCGTGGTAACATTATCGTTCGTCCATGGGATCAGTACTTACAGTTCCTAGAACCCGGTCCCGATCATCCGCTCACATTTCAGTTTTCCATGTCACGACGCAGGATTTGCTTTCAGGTTCCTACATGTCCATTCATATGGTATTTAGGGGAGCGATATTGGCTACAGTTGTATGGTATAGTTTGCATTCCATCTGATCCGCTACCATGGGATGATATGTATGGTGATATTAGGGTTGGACCAGCTTATATTCTTGCGATGAGGGGTGCGGGATGGGTGGATGGTGAGCCATTTACAATTCTTGGGGACTTTGATTCATATTGGGCTCGAGTAGCCCCACGTGCTTACGTGTTGCCTGATTATATTCGGGGTTTGAACTCCGATCATATTGGTCCGCGTACCTCTTCCGGTAGAGTTCCACTACCACCTGCCACCTTTGAGCCAACATCATCTCAGTACTCGCAGCCTCCTACTTTCGACCCCCCTCCACATTCGTTTAGAGCATATGATGTACATGGTCAGGTGGTGGAGTACCCCTTCCAGTATCCTGCAGATGACGATATTACGGGTGTACCATCCACCTGATTGTATCAGCCTCATCAGGTTTATACGAATTTTAACTGTTCTTTAAATAACTTTTCATTATATTCTCCACCTATGTATAATTCTTTTTTGCACATATCAGTATTCTCAGTACATGGATTATGATAGACGGATGATTGCTGCATTTGAGCATATGACGCTCGATTATACACAGATGATGTATCAGAGTTACCAGACTGCGATCCAGCAGCAGCAGACTCAGTATGATGCGCAGGTACAGGGATTACAGACCCAGATTTAGCAGCTTCAGGAGCAGCTCAATGCCGGACCTCAGCCTCACGACTTTGATGACGTCAACGATGACAGTGACGACGACAGTGGAGACGATGAGGAGATTGATAGCGGTTCCGATCACATAGACTGATGTGCTGCATTTAGATGTTTTAGACTGTGTTAGTATTTTTCACACCTTACATTAGTTGGTTGCATATTATGTTGGTAATGATGCTACTGTTATATCTGATTGTCTATATGTTATGGCATTGTGTTGATTATATTTTGTGTTGATTATTGCATTGTGTTGATGTTAATTTACGCTTGTTTATTATTAAGCGTATATGAAGTCAGAATGTTGAACAAACAAACACAGTTGTGTTTGTTTGTCAAAATTTTTATGGATGTTTGACACGTGGACGTTAATCTTATGCTTCATTTTTTTGATGCG
Organism: Allium cepa; assembly: GCA_030765085.1. Classification (NCBI taxonomy): domain Eukaryota; kingdom Viridiplantae; phylum Streptophyta; class Magnoliopsida; order Asparagales; family Amaryllidaceae; genus Allium; species Allium cepa. Next base: position 982,274,579 of record CM060929.1, read on the forward strand.
GATCACGACCTCTTTATTTAAGATAAAGTGTTATATTCTAATGTCACAACATTTAAAAGTTCAGTTAAATCAATCAATGTGTAACATAATATTTTCGGCTACAGAATTGACACTGTTAGTAAATTTTTATATACAAACGGATCAAATGTGCGATGATGAAGATATAATGGCAACTCAGTTTTGGGACACTTTTGCTGAACTTTACAATAGCAATGTTGATGGTAGAAGTAGACGTACGCTGGTGGAGTTGAGGACTGGTTATGCGAACTTATGCAACGCCTGTACGCGGTACAGTACGGTTATCAATGAGGTTATATTTGAAAATTTGCTTAAACCAACCCGTTCTACATTTGAAGGACGTTACTTTGTCAAATACCATAGCATATTCATTGGACATGAGGCTTATATCATACGTCAAAATTGGCTAGAACGATTTGGATATCCATAATTGGAGTGTATTATTGTTGAATGTGTTATTGTTTCTGTGTATGCATATTTATTATTGTCTTGTTTATGAGTAATTTTAACTTTCTAATGCATTGTCAAATCAAAACACAGTGCTAATATTTAAACATAATTAATTTTTAATGTTCACACGCTTCAATATATATGTAAGAGCTTTTCTTCTCCAACACACAATTCAGTTCTCTGCTCTTTCAGTCTTCTCATCCTCCTATCAATGCCTTCCTGGTCATCATCTATTGACTCTGATGTCAGGTAGTTCCAACGAAAAGCGAACACACCAATGAAGATTGGAATATCAATTATCAAGACCAACATTATGAGGACGTTGCTTGGGAATTCCCAAATCTTGACCAACTCACACTTCAAGAAGATGTTCAACCAGTACACGAACAGTTGGTTCATCAACAATCACAAGAGGTTGAACAAGTACAAAATTTGCAACCTTCGGTTGAACAAGAGGCTGACTCTTATACAGTATTTTGCCAGTGTGGTTATAAGGTTAAAGTTGTGGTTAGAGCTAATGGCGAAGATATTGGTCGTCGAATCCAGTTGTGTCGTTTCTGGCCTGAAGGGTGCAATTATGCAGAATGGGTTGATGAACGGCTTTGCCCAAGGGCCATAACATATGCCAACGAGATGGAACAAGAAATACGACGTCTCCAAAATATCGTGCACAACTTACAATTTGACCATAACCGCTAGTTTCTTAGTGGAGTGTATCATTATTGTGGAGCGCATTACTGTGGAGTGTATTATTGTGGAGTGTATTATTGTGGAGTGTACTATTATGCAGTGTATTATTATGGAGTGTATTATTATTATGGTTGTACTACTGTGGAGTCTATTATTATGGAGTCTATTATTATGGAGTGTATTAATATGACAACAATTGTATGATGGGACAAGATAGTGCAGACGTTACATTGCAGACAAGACACTGCATCATCAGTTAATAGTGTATGATGGGAAAAGACACTGCATCAACAGTCAACGGTTGTATGATGGGACGAGACAGTGCAGATGTTACATTGCAGATAAGACACTGCATCATCAGTTAATAGTGTATGATGTGACAAGACACTGCATCAACAGTCAACAGTTGTATGATGGGACGAGACATTGCATCAACAGTCATAGTGTTTAAGCTATAACAGGCTTGTTAGATGCTGAGAAGTATTATTGCTCATTTTTATTTCATACAATTTCAACTATAAGAAATGGCGGCAGAAGATTATATCTTTTTTGATGATAGCGACGAGGAATTTGATGAAATGATGGAAGATCATTTTTGTCTCGAAAATGAACTATTAAGTATGGCTGCACTACAGGTTGGTCAATCGAGTAGGAAACACGGTGGATCAGTTATTGGGCGTTGGTATAAAATTCATAGGCATTCATGGCACAACGACAGACTAATGGAAGACTACTTTGCTCCAAATCCTACTTGCACAGATGTTGATTTTAGAAGAAGATTCCGCATGCGACGTCCACTATTTCTTAGAATCCTAGAATGCATCAAGCAGCATGACAAATATTTTATCTTCAAACCCAATGCATCTCGTACAATGGGATTGACTGGAATTCAAAAAATGACAGCTGCACTTAGAATGCTTGCATACGTAGGACCAGTGGATGCGCTTGATGAAAAATTGAAAGTGGCGGAAAGCATGGTATTAGAGTGTTTGGAGCATTTCTGTCAAGCTATCATGGACATTTACGGTGATCAATACTTACGCAGACCGAACGAGGCGGATATAGTTATGTAATTAAATATGCATGGTAGTAGAGGCTGGCCTGGAATGTTAGGCAGTATAGACTGCATGCATTGGAAGTGAAAAAATTGTCCAAAGGCGTACGCTGGAGCCTATCAAGGTAAGTCTCGTAGGTCCTCTATTATTCTTGAAGCCGTAGCGTCGTATGACTTATGGATATGGCATGCATTTTTTGGAATGTCGGGTTCAAACAATGATCTTAACGTAGTCGAACGATCTACATTGTTCAATGATTTAGCAAACGGTAGATCAACTCCTTATACCTTTACTTTAGGAGGTAACAGGTACAATCATGGATATTATCTTGGGGATGGTATATATCCTAAATGGAGTACCATTGTCAAAACAATTCCTAACCCACAAAACAATAAACAATCAAAGTTTGCAGCGATGCAAGAAGGGCAGAGGAAGGACGTTGAAAGAGCATTTAGGGTTCTTCAGTCTAGATTTGCCATAATCGGTAATCCATGCAGACTTTGGTCACCAGTTAAAATGACCAAAATAATATACACTTGTATTATTTTACATAATATGATTATAGAGGATGAAAGAGACGTGGAAGAAGATTACTTTACGAGGGTGCTTCAACACCACCGCCTGTTTGGCGCAACGATATTATTGGCAGCGCACTAGAACTCGAGTTTCATGTAGAAAGCCAAATGTCCTACAGTAGTGTTCAACTGCATCGCAGATTGCAAAATGATCTAATAGATCATCTTTGGAGGTTTTCTGGAAATCAGTGAAACTATATTTCTATTGTTACTTTTCCTACTGTTGTTTCTGTTGTTGTTACTTATTATTGTTATTGTAATCTGTTTATCTTTAATTAACGTAATATTGTTATAATCTTTTTTCAATGCAATGCAATTTCAATGAAAATACTTATATTAATAATTGCTTGCATTCAGAACACAGTACAAATAATGGTAATTAAAAGATACAAAGGTTGTAGAAACAGTAATTCATTTAATGACCCTCTTCAAGTCTACGCCTCATAATTTCTCTCCTTCTTCGCTCCGTATACTCTGGTTGATCTGCAGACATGTGTGACGTATCCATGAACATTATTGCATCTTCATCTCTTTGGCGGTTTGCAGCAAGAAGTTGATCCATTCTTGATAACTTTTACGAGGGTGCTTCAACACCACCGCCTGTTTGGCGCAACGATATTATTGGCAGCGCACTAGAACTCGAGTTTCGTGTAGAAAGCCAAATGTCCTACCGTAGTGTTCAACTGCATCGCAGATTGCAAAATGATCTCATAGATCATCTTTGGAGGTTTTCTGGAAATCAGTGAAACTATATTTCTGTTGTTACTTTTCCTACTGTTGTTTCTGTTGTTGTTACTTATTATTGTTATTGTAATCTGTTTATCTTTAATTAACGTAATGTTGTTATAATATTTTTTCAATGCAATGCAATTTCAATGAAAATACTTATATTAATAATTGTTTGCATTCAGAACACAGTAAAAATAACGGTAATTAAAAGATACAAAGGTTGTAGAAACAGTAATTCATTTAATGACCCTCTTCAAGTCTACGCCTCATAATTTCTCTCCTTCTTCGCTCCGTATACTCCAGTTGATCAGCGACATGTGTGACGTATCCATGAACATTATTGCATCTTCATCTCGTTGGCGGTTTGCAGCAAGAAGTTGATCCATTCTTGATAACTTTTCTTGGTGTTGAATTGCTCGAGTCTCCATTGCCCGGTTAAATCTATCTTCATATTCAAACATGAGTTTGTTAATGTCAACTTGATCCGCACCAGCAGTCTGCTTCTTTTTTGCCGCTTTTGATCCCAGTGGCCTAACAAAATGATCTTCGGTTGGGATTGGGTCTTCTTCTGATCCTAAACCGTAGCTTCCTTACGATTCTCTAGGACTAGAACTTTCTCCAACTCTAAGCGTTTTACCCCGACCACTGTTTGATTGAACTTGTTGAACGGTTTTCTGAAGCGATGATTTCTATTTAACATGCTCGACCAACATGTCATAAACATGCATGAATTGATAAATATGTGGTGCTTGTTTACTATCAGGTTTATAGATTTGTTTGAACAACTTGTTTGCGGCCATTCTCTGTTCAAAAAATTATTACTATAGTTAGAGAACTATGATAAAAAGTAGAACAATGATATTATATTAAAGCTTACCAAATGCGTTTCATTTCCAAATCCACTAGGATTCGTTTGCTTTAGCTTGAACATTTGAGAACCGAACGTTTGCGTTTGATGATTTATTTTTCCATAATGACCTTTGACTGAAGATAGCATTCTTTTCCGATCGATGTTCTTACGATTGTAGCAATTGGTAACTTTGCCCCAAAATGATTCACCACTTTGATCGGTCCCTCGAATAGGATAAACCTAGAGGGCACAGTAAATGTAGCAAAGATTGTAGTATTCCACAGGGCTCCAACTTGCATTAGTTACTTCTCCCCCGAGCGGAACCGTAACGTCTTCTAAGTCGTAGTCTTCAAAACTAGACCTTGCAGCAACGACGTCGAAATCGGAGTACATTTTCAAGTGAGAGTTATGGCAGAAAAAACTGTAATGGAGGAAGCAAATTGGTTGTGAAGGGAAGAAGAGGTGGGAGTTGTATTTGAAGAGAGAAAATGGCCATTGGAAAATAGCCGTTGGGGGGGAAATAAGTGGGCGCCTGTTAAACAGGCGCCTGGTTGCTAGGCGCCTGTTTAACAGGCGCCTGAACTCAGGCGCCTGTTGAACAGGAACCTGACCTCCAGGCGCCTGTTTAACAGGCACCTCATCCTCTCCGTTATTCTCACACTCTCCCCCCTACTTTCTGCACTATGCGGGATTCTCGACCTCTGTTGGAAGTATTTTCGGGTGCAGATTCGAGAATTCTGCACATGTTGGAGATGCTCTAAGTTCCGCGCTATAAATTGAAAAATGAAAGCACAAGACTTACGCTTCCCAATCCAGCTAATGTATGCTGCAAATATTCAGCTAGAAATCCCTACAAATAACGCATCCAATCAGTTGGTATGAAACGTTGCTATGAAGATGGACTTTTATTCCCTAAAATAATGTTATGTAGGCAATTTGAATTATTATTTTCCACTATAATTCTGTTATGCCTTTTGAAAGATCCAATCCCATACTGCAGAATTAACAAGCTAATTTATACTATAATATTATTATTGAGTTAAATTTCAAGGACGTAGAAGCCCTTTCACAATTTTGAACTCAACAGTTTGTTGTTTCCCCTTCTTCCAACACCCTCTCTTTCCTTCTTTCAGTTTGCATAATTTATTCCACGCAAAGAATCCAAGTCCTTTTCATTTAACTCCAAAACTCTCTCCTTTCCTTGATTTGTGCCTTTTCAGGTCTGGCGCCGTTGTACATTCCTTCTACCACCGTTGCCAGCGCTATTAGCTCCGAATCACTGCCATATCGACTGAGCTGCCAATATAAAATGCCATGTCATCGTCACTAGGCTAGCTCCAAACTTTTAGCCCTCTTCTGATTGCCATCTATAGGTATCGTAAATAGGGGTTTTTTTCGCATCTTCCTATTTTTTTGTTTGCTGTCGCCGATCGATTTGGATATCGAATATTCAAATTAAACTTAGGTATCCGAAATTTTATTGAATTGATTATGAAAAATTATTGTAGATTCAAAGAATTGTTGCACATAAATAGATAGATATGGGAAATCGGCAATCAATACCTGCAAGCGTAATATTCCAATAAGTTGTGATGTTAATTAGTCGCTTTAATTCATTCATATCATATACATATTTGTTAGTTCAATTATCACTGTATTTGTTTCTTTTTTAGGATTATGTTAGTACCATCTTTTGATCATTGTATTTGTTAATTGGGCGGTATTGGCTGATATGATAGTTTCTGCATTAATTATTTTTGTCTGCTCTTAAATAAAATGATCATATCCATATTTTAATCAATACCAATCTGTTATACTAACATGACACTTCATTTTATGTTTTGTGTAAAACAGACCTAAAGACTATGGGGGTTTAACCTGAGATGCGCTGGGTTTGTGAAATTTTCAAACGTTAGCATGCTTGGATCGCTCTACCAAACGCCTCATAAATAATTGGAAATCAATTTGATTATGAATTTACAATTTATAAAGTACATCTTTGAAACATGGTGGGCAACTTTCGAAGACTATCCATAAGGTCACTAGCCAATAAGTTTGTTTGGACAATTCGATGAGGCTTGACGAATCAATTAATGGTGGAAGTGTCTACAGTTCACGTTTCAATGGGTCCTACATCACGACAGAAATGGAGAGTGAGGGTTTAGACAAATATCTATACGGGAGGTCAAGCTATATCCGTGGGATCACAATCCTTGATTGGAACAATAATATTTTTAACTCCTAAAGTGAACTATCTCTCCACGTTGTGTGAAGATCGTTATACCATGTTTTTGTACTGCCTTGATTGTAAGCTCAACGAGGGATTATGCATATATTGTGGTGGACCTGGAGATAGAGATTATGACAAAGACTATGATATTCTCATGTAAGTGTGCTTTATACTGATGTCTTGAAATGTGATATTATATATTTGATCTTCAATTCATCCTTTATGTAGGTTTGCTTTCATAATTCGATTCAATGATGGATTCAAACTTCGATTTTTCAAGGTTATTTCATTGCATTAATTTGATAGGTTAATACATCAAAATTTGATAAGTTAGCCATTTTGTAGGAAATAACTTTTTGTTAATATGTCTTTGTCAAAGTCAAGCTTAATTTCTTATTTCAATTTTTATTGTTTATTTTTGTTTTTGGATTTTGATTGTTTTTCAGATGTACAACTATGAAGTTTTTATGCTTCTCGGTTGATTTCCAAACAAATCATCTAGAATTCGTCTATCATCATTTCTCAAAATTTATATCCTAGGTTTATGATTCCTAATTGCCGGTTAATAAATTCACACTTTACTATCTTTCTCCTGCAAGGCATAAAGCACAGATCTTCGTTGTCACATATACCATGATAATGTAGCCTTTTTAGGGTATTGATAAATCTTTTAAGTACTCATATATTGAGTTTGTAGTTCATTGATTTCTTATTGTAAGACTATATACAGTGAATAAAAAAGAGAACATAGACAACTCTGTAAAAGCAAATAAAATAAATGCAAAAGTAACACCTAGAGTTTGAGACTAAGTACAAAGGAAGATGGGTCAGTCATTTCTAATAATACACAATGATATTTATATGCAATTCCATACCTGGTCAGAGGAAACCCAAAGCTACAGTTTTGTAATCCTTGTAGTATTTCCTTTTCATTCTACTAATTTTTTCATCCTTATTTTCAAATTTGTGGACTCTATTGTTGGTGTGGAGATATAATTACCATGTACGTATGTAAATATCTATTATATAATCTGACTTTTTTATATATCAATTGAACATGATTTCCATTATTTAATTACAATTGCCTTTATGCATAACACAATGACTATTCCTGATAATGTATTGGTTTATGAACTTAAAAGTTATACAATGTTTACATCAAGAAACATTATGTAACCTTTGATAAACAATCTCAATTTTATGTATAATTGGGTAAAATATGTGGTATTTCCATTGTTATGAAAATGAATAGAAAGAGAGTAGATTAGTACGACAGCTCTATTTTAGTTAGTAAATAATTTTGGATTGTGCAAAATTAGTTTGGATCTATAGTATGTTTGTCATTTCTAAGGTGAATTTCAGAACAAATTCTGTGCACCAAACTTTCAAAAGGTATAAAAGTAGTTTGTAGAAAAATAAAGCACAGATGGTGATATTTCATATTATATATTTTGTTTGTTGCTTCATATGATAAGATTCCCATTAAATGCACTAGGCGCAAAGTGTCAGAAATTGTCCACTTGAAGATAATGTATCAAGCTTCATATATTGTCCATAACTGTCTAATTATGAGGAAATGCAATATCCTATTGCATGATTTAAAGATAGTACATATATACAAATAATCAACTTTTCTTACTTTAGACCTAATAAAAACAACAGTTGTTATGTTTATGTATTCAAGTCAAGGTGGATATTATCAAACTATGGCTATGGCAGTTTCAAATATGTCTACGTGCTACTCAATGTAATTTTAGGTTTAATCTAACAATATTTACTTTTATTTTCATATTTCGTAGGAGGACGCAGTAAGTATTATCATCATTGTTAACTTAAGGACAAATGCATCGTTTGAGTCGCTTATTGTCCATATTGTTTACAAGATAAAAGAAAAAAGCCAGTAGTTACAATCTTCTTACACCTCCGGTTACTGACACTTCATAGAGCTTAGAAACACTACAACAGGATGGGTTTCTTTTATTCATAAAGGTTTAGGGTATATGCTTAGGTGTTTATATTTTTTGGTCTGCGCGGAAATAAAGATTGAAATCAATAACTATATAATTATAAAAGATAAATAAAGCTTGCATGACAAATAAATTTAATCTTTAAAATATGGCATCATAAAACATCGGTTAAATATTCTGTTTTGAATAAAAATAATTCAATATGTAAGTTAATTTTTTGGCTTAATTGGGTGCAATTATGAAAATTATCTAAGGAAAAAGAAATTGAACCTTAAATTACGCATCTCTGGTTATATCACAAAAGCAACTCATATTCATTTTTTTTCTTTCCTCTAAAATGTAACTTATACAGTAATTTGAATTTGAATTCTTTTGACAGATTTAAATTTAAACAATTTTTAATTGTGAAAATTTGAATTGAATCATCGTCATAATGACAATTATACAAAATTAAGAAAGATTCATTGAAAATATAGAATCAAAGCATAGCTACAACTCCGTGTGCGAAGCACGGGTTCACACTAGTATGAAATTAGACAAGAATAAATGGAATTCCTAATCATATATATAAATGCCAATAGTCTCGACTTTCCTCTCAAGACATATAATGTATTATACTGTTTGAAGTGAAACTTTATCAAGGAAATACTAGCTTTATTATAATTCTCATAAGTTACTACCAATATAAATAAAATGTACCTTAAAAGATGTTGCTTATCTGCTTTTGTTTGAACATCATGGTGATAAGCTCTGAGTTTTGCAACTAGCTTAGTTGCATCTATTGTATCTAAATAAAATGGTGTTCAAGCTTACCGCATGTATGAAAAAAATGTGTTAGTATAACTAAGTATTCAATGCTATAAAGTACCTTAGGAATAGCCAGAAGAGCCTCATCAAACTCTGCGATTGCTAATTGCTCTCTTAAACCTAATGTTGTCGCAAGGTACTCCAGGTACATAGACAATGCAGACTCTACTACATTATCACCAACAACCACCTATATCATTAATTCACAAAAATGATGTCATGTATTAGAAATAATGGAGTGCCATATTAAGAAACTTTCTTTGCTTCAAAATCTAAACAGAGCTTAGTGTATGTGTAGTTTATTATGATATGGAATCGATCCCTTGATGTCTACATCATAAGGCCCCTTTCTAAAAGTCACAACTCCTTGTTACTTCACGATTAATGCGGACTAATTTTATCTGCAAATGCAGCATGCATGTATTTAACATTAAAATATTATCACATCCCTACCATGTAGGGGTCAGTTCGAATCAGTGTTAATAAGCATTCGAATGAACAAGGACAAAACTTTGACGCGTTATCATTTAATCATCCCTTGCCTGTTCTTTGCATATTGCTGCCACAATTTAGTATGCAATAATGCACGAATTTTTTTGTTGTTATTGTTTTTCTCACCTCTCTTGCCTGTTCTTTGCCTATTGAAATAATACACCACATTTTATATATCTCTCTCGGATGAATGTTAAATAATAATGTTGCAAAACACTTATTAGGTTTACATAGATTTGAATTGATGTGTGTGAGTTGAATTGAGTTTCTAATCTAACTTTAATTTATTCGGGAAAGGCATACATACCTCAAATCCAATGCAAACCCTTCCAATTCGATGAGAGCAACCAAGGCGATAGGCAGTGGCTTCTTTCAAATGGCATCAGCTCTAGGCAAGCACGGCAACAACGACGCACCTCCAGCGACTCCCGAGACGATGTGAATTCTAGATTTCGGTAAGCAACGACAATCTCACAAACATCTATGATTCCCTAGGTGATGACAATCTCTCGAGTAGTAGAGGCACTCGATATTGGGAGATGGCATCTAAAATTTGATGACAGCAGCACGTTCCGCAGTGGTAGCCAAATCATTCTCCGGATCGATGATAACTCCTCTAGGGCTGTTCTTGATTCCAACTACATTTTGACTTTAGGAGGAGGCGGCGGAGACTTCATTATGTGGCGATGTTATGGTTGATCGATTAAGGATAAAATGAAGAAGGAGGAAATGATTTACGGTAGGGGAGATATAGGAATTATGTTTAACAAGTGGATATGATTTTCAGAACGTAATTTTTTTATATAAGGGTAGTGGCACGGCGAAATAAAAAACGGGTGGGCAAGCTAAATTTTTTTGGTAGCATTGAAGCTTAATAAATTATAATTGAAGACCAAATATAGCTGCACTTGCTTTGAAATGCTACCAATAAATGCAACCAAAGCATGTTTTCTTATAGTGTTTGAGATTATGAGCGGATTCTTCGAAATTTTTAAAGCCTGGTTTAACTGTTCTTGTATAGAGGTAGTGGAGTAAACCATGGGATTCATGGCATGTGGAGGAATAATAGGGAAAGTTTGCTGGAAATTGGAATCGAGGTTTAAACTATCCTTCTAGCATTAAAAATGTTGATGGGATTTTTCATCTCACAACACTCGTGTGATTGCAAAAGTAGTTATAGCATTAATTACTTTCATATTTAGAAACTAATAAAATTAAGTAATATTAAATTTGCCTATAGGTGGTAATTATATTATTGGATGCTCATACAATTATGTAGTCGCACTCTAACTGTTTGTTAAAATGTCAAATTGAATTAATATCTAATTTTCGGTAAATGGCAAGAGAGAATCTAACACTGAAATCTAGACAAAAGTAAAGAAAAATGCAGGAAAAAGTAAAGACATAGAGAATTACGTGGTTCAGATGTTAAGGAATCCTATATCCATGGAAAAAAAGTATCGCTTTTTTCTTTTATATTTCTTAGTACAGATAAAAATGGAAGAGAGTACAAAATTTTCAGTTATTAACCTTAAAAGATAGTAAATTGAGGAAAAGATCCCTTTATTGCTACAATGCCTTTTCGATTTATCGCATAGAGATGCACGTGGATCGCCATAACTCTTCTTTTGTTGTCTTAGTTTCCAACTTCGAATCCTGCCATATGTCATCTATCCGTCTCACTTATTTGTTGTGCATGGATTGTTGATGTGTCTTTGGTGGGAAGCTACAATTTGGACAGTTGAATTTTGGATTTTGGCAGAAGTATAAAATTGAAGCCGGAACACCTGCAATTGAGGCAGGAAATTTAGATTTGAATGGGTGATGCACTTCTGATATGAAGAGGGATCAGCTTCGGTGTTTCCCTTTTTTCCTAGGGTGAGCTGCGCTATTTTTAGCATTTTTACTGAAAATGTTAAAAGTTGTGCCTTTGTTTTGCTTTGGGCATTGTTGATAATTGTGGGGCTGAATTGGGCTGTTGGAGGCGCACGGTTTGCATGGTACTACCCTGGAGATGGTTAGGACTGAGTTTCCTCACCTAGTCTATCATGTTTTTTTGGACACTGTGCTAGGGGTAAATGGAGCTGAGTTGCTTTTCCCCCAACTTGTGGTGTTAGCCTAATATCTATATGCATTTTTCCTGAGCTGCTCTTGATGTTGACATGCGCCATTTACATGATAAGGGTCGTTTGCTGTTTTCTAACAAGTGTAAAACTACGTTGGAGTACTATTTGAGTTGCCTAGTGTGCAACCCTTGGAATGTTTTTGATTCCGCATAGTACTTCTTAGTGAGTGTAGTGCGAGTTCACACTTGAAAATGTCGGCAATGCATAAGCTCCGGGAATAATGTTAGGGCACACTGGACTTTTGGCATGCACATTATTCACTCATGGCTTGCTTGGCATGGGTTAGGAGTAGGTATTGATAAGAAGTTGTGCGCGATACTTGTGCAGTACGTTATAATCCTACCTTTGCCAAGTGTCAGTGATTATCCAACATAGTTTGCTTTGTCGTGGTTTAGAATTGTCAAAGGATATAGCATGTTCAGTGCAGCTCATTGGTTTTGGGCGGAACTTCCAAATGGTGGCGCAATTTTGGAAGGTGCGTTGCGGTTCTGAGTGTTAAGATTGTAGATCGTTGTCCGAGGCCTTGGTGCAGTGGTAAAACGCCAGGCTGTTGACGACAAGGTCGGCAGTTCGATCCCTGCCTCTGGCATATTAAACTGTGCGCCACGATGATTCTTGCAGACTTGTGTGCTGCCTACTTTGTAAATATAAGTACCCAGTTTCAAAAAAAGATTGTAGATCGTTTCCCACGTCTTGTAGCCACCTTAAGTTCTTTGGCCCAACACCGTGCCTTGAATGCCATGCCTAGGCGAATAGCGTCGTCCTTATGTTCTGTCATTGCTTCTATGTAATACTGTCTAGATTTCACTTTATTTTTTTTCCTTCATTTCGCTTTTCGACCTCTATAGTGGAAGCAGTACCTTTGGTTCATTGCTCGCATCAGCTTGCCTTTAACAAGGTTTGAAAATACGGGTGCAACAACCATTTTAAGTATTATGCTTGTGTGATGATAAGAGTAAATTACAAAAAAAAAATTAATACACACCGTAGAAAAGAAAGACAAGACCTTTACTAATATTACAAATAGACTAAATTCCGAATTTGCCAGTTAGTAGAGGATAACAAAATGAACATAACAGCACCAACTTAACTATTAATTAGAATCCAAATTAATCTTCATTACAACTTACATAAGTTTCAACCGAAATTAAATTCAAAATAAACTAGTATAACATAAACAATGTTACAATTATCCATAAATATACAACATATAATAACAATTGGATGAACCCATAGACTAGCATAGTATTTTCTAATTTTTATCTGCATTACCTCACGTTGTTCAGGTTCGAGCTTAAAGAGGTCACGGGTCATCATAGCCAAAATGCACTCTTCTTTCTATTGCCTTATTTTCTCTCTTTTGAGTTCCAAATACTCTTCTTGCAGACGAAGATTAGCTCTTCATTGTTCTTCTTTCTCGGCCTTGCGCTCATTTGATTTTTGCATTCTTAGTAATCAATTTTATTCTTCAGTCTTTGTTTTCTTGATGCCCTCCTTGCATTGTTAATACGAAACGGTGGGGATTCTTGTTCTTCAATCGCATTTAAGACATTAGAATATCCCTTACTGGAACCAGGATTCATTCTTCTTGGTGCAAATTGAAATTTTATGTGTTTCCTTTTTATTGTGCTCCATTTGTCTTAATCTTTAAGGATATTGTAAACATGCAAAAGATTGAAAACAACTTCCTATTTTTGTTGTACATAGGCCTCATGAGCTTGATCGAGCTAAAAATAAAAATAAAAATTAGTAAAGTGTAATAATAAATGATTTACTTTGATAGACAAAACTCATCAAGTTAACATTTGCAGCCCCATTTTGTTTTATCATCTCCATAGCTACTACGATCTTATTGCATATCTGACAAGCGTCGTTCATACGTCCCTATTGAGTTTTTAAAGATTCAACTGAACTAGGAATACTATTGGGTAGACGAGCATGAAAAACGTTTGAGATAGACGCTAAAGAAGCAAACTTGGTTTGCGACATACCTTTTTTTTTTAAATCAATAGAACACCGTAGCTAATAAATATTAAGTTCCTCTCGTTCATCTTTTATGTAGAATTAGAGATTAAATTTCTGCTGGAGCTGTTTTATGTGAAATTACCTTGCAGGCCACTTCTAAAATTTGGTGGTTGATATTGTGGACTACTATTCGAATAGCGGTTGCTAAACTGATCGTTGTAGCCTTGACCCATATGCTGCGAATGTTGTTGCGAACGATATTGGGATGCATATTGAGAGTTTGCTGATAATCCCCATTGCTTTGTCGATTTTGCGACGAATTATCGTAAGCATCAGAATTTTGATTATATTCTTAAAATCGTTGAAATGATAAGGACATAGAGTTTTTACTTTTTGATTGTTTGACATTTTTTACAGCTAATAGTGAGTGCCGTTCAAGAGAGAGAAAAAGAAGATGGATACAAAGTTTGTAAGCCGAAAAAATAAACTTGCAATATTTATCAATATAAGGTAGCACTCAAAAATAACATTACTGACCTTATCCGGTATTAATAATGCCGGATAAATGAGAACGGTAATATTATTATTACCGTTGCCTCGATTTACTCGACATTACTAATGTTGTTTATGTATCCGACATTAATAATGCTGGGTAAACCGTTGATTTTGACAGTCAGCCGTGAGCCTACTTTTGGGTTCGCTGACCCCTATTGGTGTCGGTGGGATGGTCTGAGAATCAACGGAGTGGAAAATGGGATTGAACGATAAATTTTGATTAAATTAGAATTTTTTGATTACGTTAAACTACTATCCTAATGTTAATTTCTTGGCGATGCATTTTTCCAAACAACATAGCAGACGAAAGGAATAAATTTACCTAACATACATTGAGAACGGATTGTCAACAGATAACTTCCGTTTGGAAAACGTATGCAGATTAGATAAGAGATGCCCATTTTTGATGCATGACTCTAAGTCAAACAATTCGCATTTGGTATCCACGAATGGAGAATAGTATTTCATTCTTTATGTGGAATTAAAGTCGATCTAGCGTATAGCTAAAAATATCAAAGCAGTTTGTTTCAGTTTACCGGCGTTTAACAAAATAACATACGGCATAGAAAACTAGCCAATAAAGTATGGCAAGCTGCTGTACGGCGTGTTTCAGAATGGTAAGTGTGTTTTAGGAAACCAAGAAAAAGTTGGTGCTGGTGTTTCGGGAATCGGCTAAATAGAAGTAATATACATCCAAACAAACAAAATAACACAGAACAAGTGATTCAGCTTTAAGCTTTGAAATAACACGTAAAATATACGTATACTAAGGTGTAATTTGTCGCTTTCACACGGTAACGTTGGAAAAGATTTCTTTCAAAATATATTGATGAATAATTGAATTTGTTATTCGATATAATAGAATAATTTCATGTCTTGTATATCACGTTTGTTTGAATGAAATACCAAGTTAAGAGGTATAAAATTTACATGAATTCGAATTTGAAAGAATAAATGATATTTAAAGGGCGTTTTGAAGGTAGAATAATTTGAAATAATTAATAAAATGTTCATAAATAATTTTAGAACTATTAACTATAAAGCCTTGATTATAAAAACATGGGAGAGAACTAAGAAAAATCTTAAATTTTTCTAGAATTAATGAGAATTCCAGAAATTATTCTACTTCAATATTATCCGATTGATTAATGCATTTGACTACTAAATTAAAAATTAATATTAAGAAATTAATAGAATAAACTATAAATAACTATGCATACTATTTTATTTGATTATAATTATCAATTTAAAATACTTTTAAAATAATATATTTGAAATTCGAACATATTACAAACTAAGATAATTTATGTGTACTTAAAAATATAGATATTTGTAATAATATTGTTGATAACGTTTATCTTTTAGAATAATTTAGTATAATATTTTTAAAGGGAACATTTGACATAAATACAAAAACATCCCTCCTTTTAATTATAAGTTTCACATTCTTATTTTTAAACTTGACAAAAAGATTTTCCTAAACACCTTTATGTCTTTTTTGAACAAAACCCAAAACCCTTCAACTTCTTTTCATGGATTAACATCTTAAAAAAATAAAACCCTAATCGCATGAATTATAAATCGGAATTAGTTGGTACTTCGAATATCGATGTCCGAATCGAGTACATAACTGAAGAAACTTGAGATTCAGAAGATGAAAACAACGCAAATCATAAAATTAAAGGATGTCTATTAAGAAATTTGGTCATTTCGATTTTTATTCTATTTTAATAACTAAATTTGATAAAATTTGTAGATATTTGCTAGAAAAAATCAAAAACATACACATACAAACAATATCATGTCTAATTTAATGCATCAAAATAGTTACATGAAAATTTAAACATATTTTCCTAAATTAATATACAATATTCTGAATTAATATAGAATTTTCTACAAATTGTTTGTAGTAGTAGAAGTTTTATACAACCGCACCCTTCTATGCAATTGTATGCAATAATTGAGCCATATATGCGACTATGTTTAGTATTTCAGACAATCTGCAATTATTGCAAACCAACATTATGATATATTTTTTGCAGTCAAATATGCAAATATTGAAAATAAATGCATAAAACACTGCGAAAATATTGTTAACATTTATAGTGAAGCATCTAATTATACAAAAAAAATGGAAAAAAAATTTAGTAAATATTTTCTTATCTGTAAGCAGATATGTTGACTATTTCAGTTATATGCAATTTTATTGAAAAGTTGCAGACATATATGCAATTATTATGAATAGTTGCATTCATCTTTGCAATTACCATTAAAAATTGCATTTTTAAATGCATTTCACTTATGAAGTTATGAAGTGCATCATTTTTAAATACATGTCTGATATCCATTTTAAAATTACATTTGTTATATGCAAATTTTAACTGCATACGAAATATGCAGTTTAAACATATAATTAATGATGCAAATTTTAAATGCATTTCACTTACGCAGTTAAAAAATCATAAGAATTTTATTACACTTACAAACACATATGCAATTATTATGAATAGTTGCATACATATTTACAATTATTTATGAACAATTGTATTTCACTTACGCAGTAATAAATTGCATCATTTTTAACCGCATATCTGTTATGCAACTGTTAAGTGCAATTTTTATCTGCATATAATATATGCAGTTAATGCGCTCGGTAGATTCGAAGCGGTGGAGATGCAAAAAGTCATAGCGGGGATACAGCGAGGATATAGCGGGATATAGCGGATGACTCTAAAATAGCATATAAAACTCGTACTTAATGTTTTTACACATACATAAACGGTAGTTAAATGAAAAATTATCATTCAGTTGAATTATAAATAATACATAAATAATTTTAAATAAAAACATGTGTGAATATACTTTAAATAAACGAAAAACTGTTATATAACATAATTGAATTTGGTAGAATATTAGAGTATTTTCATTTCTGAAAATATTTTAAAAATTAAACCAAATAAATTAGTTTCAGAATTTTATAATGTATAAACGCAATTTTTTAATTCATTTTATTAAAAAATATATAGCGGGAATAGCGGAATATAGCGGGAATAATGGGATATAGCGGAAATAGCGGGGATTAAAGCGGAAATACTATGTTCTTGGGCTATATGGAAAAATTTTAGCGGTAGAAATCGGTTATGAGATATAACGGGGTTGTAGCGGGGTAATAGCGGGGCATTAACTACACAGGTTAAAACATACACTTAAATCATGCAAATTTTGAAGCACATTTCACTTATGCAGTTAAAAATTCATAAAATTCTTATTATACTTGCATGCATACCTAATATAAAGTTATGAGTTGTATTATTTTTAACTGCATATATCGTATACGGGTAAAAATTGCAGCTGTTAAATGTGTTTTTTAACTGCATACTTAATATGCAGTTAATAATACAGTTGTTAAATACAAATTTTAACTGTATTTTACATATGCAGTTATGAACTAAAAAGATCAACTGCATTTTACATGTGCAAATTTTAATTGCATATTACATATGCAGTTATCAACATACATAAATTCTACAATAATTCTCGATAACTGCTGAAAAATACATATTTATTTAGATAACTAAAGAATTTGATAAATACAGTCATGAACGCAATTACTTACAATACTTGCAGCAGAGTCTGCAGTTATTTTACTTAACTGCATACAACTCTACATTTACATACAAGATTAAAAATAAAATTTCTTTGAGTAAAAAACATCATATTAATTCAATATTTAATATAACTTATACTTGCTATGCATTATTATACAAAAAACATTGCTAGATTATCAAAAAATTGCAAAAAACAATGGTAAAAAGTCGATTGAAAATTAAATCAAGCGTTTACCTGCAAGATGGTAAAGCCATAATGAGCCGCAAAAAAAAAACAGTAGATCGAATTAAATCTGATTTCTATACGAAGATTTTTAATCTTCATCATCGATACAATCACGAAAATAGTCGACATGAAATAAACGAGGGTTTTTAGAGAAACAAAATATTGTAAAAAAAATAAGGATCGAAATTGCATGTTTAAAATTGAAGGAGTTTTGAACTAATTTGATTTTAGGGAAGTGGGCCTAATTTTCGTATTTTTAAAATCAAATACTATGTGAAGTATCAAACTTAATTAATTTTTATTTTAAAACAATTATGTATACAGTCTAAGATTTAAAAATAATATTTTCCTATATATTATTTTTAAGATTATATTGTTAAGATTATAAATAATTATAAATGTCAAATACATATCTTATTCATTTATACATAATTAAAAAAAAATCAATTTGTAAAAAATATACAATCTTTGTTTTCTTATTTTTATATTTATATAATCTCAATGTTTAATAGATGCCTTGGAAAAGTGGGTTACGAGTGATTGGACTTGGGAAGAAGCCCAACTAACTCTGTTAGCGACCTGAGGCGTGAGAATATCGGCTTATTCAGAAGTGAGTGGATGTAAAGGACACACAAGCAGGCTCGGTTTCAGGGCTAGGCCTGGCAGGCGGCCGTCTAGGGCAACCCCGGATGGGGACAACAAGGAGGAGGAGTAGTGTTAAACTAACCTACAGTTATACGCTAGTTGTTATAATTTTATTTAAACAAATGTTTCTTGTTCAAGTGGTTGTATGCTTGGTTATTTAAGCCGGCCCTGCACACAAGCGTTGAAGTAAAAAAAAATTGAAACTTAATAAATCATACACCAAATGTAATACATGTCTAATTTTCATATATAGTAAATATTTATAAATAACTATACATATTATATTCTAAATCTTAGATATAATATGTAGTATATATGTGTGTTTGTAAATTGATGAAGGGTTTAGATGTGAAACTACAATACGGATTTGAATGAGATACAGAAACGTCATCAGACTTCCATGTAAAAGTAATAGAGATACCTGATTAGAGGATTGCTTTTAATTTACTAAAACTACGAGGGACATAAAAGACACAATAGTGGAGAGAATAAAGGTGAAAATTAAACAGAGACTTGAGAAAAAGAGAATGTTATATAAACGTTTTTGTATACGTATGTAAATCTATCTAGGGCTAGTAAGAAGCCTAAAAACGATTTTAGTAAGCAACCGCCTATATTCCGTTTGTTATTTGCCTGTTCGGATCCACTTATTTCTACCTGCCAATAGTAATTCAGCACATATTCAACAAACTGCTATAATCCTGAGCAGCTTCCTCATCATACGCACGCACATAATGATAAATTATTTTTACAAACGCACGCACATAATGATAAATTATTTTTACATTACTTCTTTTATTCATAATTAATGGACTGGTGTTATAAACGTAAAAGTTTTGGGGTTCACAACGTTTTTATTTCAAGCCGTTATGTTGATGGTATTGAATATAAATTAATAGTAAATAATTTTGATGGATCGAAAAAGAAATGTTTGTTAAAGTTGCAAATCGTTGGTGAGATCCTATTGAGGGATGAGAGGGTATATTCAAAATTTTAAAAGGATACTGTGCAAAATTTATTTTAAATTCGCTTTAATTGCTTTATTAATGGTAGAGATAATAGCTTTGGTGTCGCCTCTCCGTGTATTATCAAATCTTAGGATCTAATAGTTAAACATGCTTTATAAGCTCAAAACGCTTTCAAAATTATTATCTAAAATTAAACTTTATTTACGAATTCAAAATTCTTCATTACAAATATACAAATCTTAATATCACTTGAAAATAGAAAGTTTTTTCAACTGATTTAAACATATACAATTTATAAGGAAAATAATTCACACGTGAATTGCGTGCCGTAACGTTTGTGAATTATAGTAATAGTATAACAGTCTTTCTTTAATAACATTTGTAATACCTTTGGTGTCTCGTTGTTTTAGTGTCAGCGTAAACTACCAAAAATGTCCATCTATCTTAATATTGCTTAAAAAGTGGATCTAACTTCTTTACAAATATTTCAAAATTTCATCATTTAAAAATACAATCTAAAAAATAAACCTTTTTATAAATTCAAAACGCTCCTTTATATATATTATCAAACATTATCACTTAAAAATAGGATCTAACAAATACTAAATGATGTAAATAATAAACGTCATCACACACGAAGCGCGTGCCGTGATGCTCGTAAAATAAAAATTAAATTGAAATCTAGTTTGCATGGATAAACAAAAGATTTACTGTCAGATATATGTAAATATAATAATTCAAGAGAAAAATTACTAATGTCTTAGGCTGGTGAAGTGTCAATATCCAATAACCGCTAATTGAGTTGTCAACACCATGCCTAAGTAAGACAAACAATAACATATTTAACACATTTGCAAATTACGTGAAGTTTTGATAAAATAACTCAATTTGAGTACGTAGGCAAGAATGTACAATAAAATATATAAAATATTATGGTAGTGTTTGGTTTGTTATTTTTAATTTTGGCTTTACATCCATACAAAAATACACACGACGCATTTATATTGTCGAAAACAACCAATTTAGGAAACAAATTTAACATACAAAATAGAAAACAATTTCTTTTATTTTCCGCGTTTTGGGAAATAACACAAACACATAAAATAATTCATTCTTCCATCGTCGTTCTATCTCCTTCATCCTCTCGTTCGCCTTTCTTTCATCTCATCCATTGTCCCTCCATTCTTTACATATTTGAGATACATATTCAAAACCGAAACACAAAATTTGTTTTTAAACCAAACACTACCTAATATTCTTTCTTTCAAAAATATATAAAATATTTACACCAAAAGTGGGACAAACACCCAATTGGATATTAAGCAGTAATTAGAGAAATAAATAAATTGAAAATGAGGCAGAACACGTAGAATTTGTTGTGGTTCGACTGAAATCAGTAGCATACATCTAAATTTAACTTTATTGTTGATTTATGCTTTCTTCTACCATGATGATTTTACAACTCGATTGCTTATTACTCGGGTAAGAATTTAACGTAGCTGGGTAAATCTGTTAATTCAGAAAGTAAGAGAAGGATCCATTTCTAGTGTACTCTTCCTCCTATTTATAGACGAAGATAAATGAATTTGGCTTTGATATTTTCTATCGACATTCTCCACATTTGGCAGAAGGGTCCATAGGAAGATCATGGCCAGATAGCAATTGATGGTCAATTCGATACAAAGTTACGCTTCATAACTCAGTACCGAGTTATGGGGTTTCACTTCTTCAATTCCTTTGCCTTGCTTTGATCTTTTGAATATGCTATGTTGACTCATCATTGATCTGTATAACTTGGTACCGAGTTATGAGCTTGAGTCGGTACCGAGTTAGGGACTTGAGTTGCATTTTCATTTTTGGCTTCTTTCTATTTGACTTATCTAAAGAATAGCAAAGTATATTTAGTGGTAAGGAAGGTTCAACACTAGCTCTTTGAACTTCACCTGAATTCTAATTTCCAAACTTGCACTTCTAGACTTCACGACCACTCAATGATACCGATTCGTCGAGATATTGCTTGGGTCAAAAGCTGAATAATAGATATATTATGATATAGTTAATTAAATAGTTAATTAAGTAATTAATTAAAGTATATAACAAGAATATCCTTAAATAAATTTTTATGTGATTTCAGTTGCAAATAGTTTTAGTTGTGAGTAACTAATCACAGAAATAACACTCTGTTTTAAATATTCTCAGTCAAGATGTTTTAAGAAATGATATTGATGCATCTGCTGAGATCAAAGTGCGTAACACAATCCAAATGTAGGATTGTTCATTACTCAAGACTACTGGGTGCACGAATGGGTTATGTACTCATAATTATTAGATAATTACGGAATGGATCGTTTGAGACTTTTCTTTTGATTGATAACAACTAGGTCGAATATGAAATCTCAGTGTGACGATGTTTCACAACCCCTCGACTTGAGAAGACTATGAAGCTTAAATGTAAATACTCGACTTTGATTATTGTTAAATCATGACATGGAGACCTACCGAACGATTATACTGTGTAATATGTTGATTAACATCTTAAGGCTAAGGATAAATCCTAGAGGGGGGTGAATAGTGTTTTAGAGAACTGTAAAATCTTTTTGAGTTTTTATTAATTTAAACACAAATGTATGCAATATTCATACACAGATATGATCACAGAATCAAAAACAAATGCAAATATAAAGTAAAAGTAGTAAAGGAAAGAACACACCGGATTTTATACTGGTTCGAAGTTACCCTACATCCAGTCTCGCACACAAGTACATGTTTTCTTTCAAAAACAATCTTTACAATTACACCGTCGATTTCAAGGCTACGAGGTACACCCTCCAGAATCACAATCCTCTGGGCAGAGATACTTGATTTCTCGATCAACAAGTTCACCCAATTGATTTCCTAAGGCTACAATCACACCTTATCTCGCTTGATTGATTCAAGGCTACAATCACACCTTTTCTCTCTATGTTGATTATAAAAAGCCTATAACTCTGAATAGCAATGAAGATCTTGTTGAGATAGTGATAGAGAATCAAATCAGAGATAATATAGTTAGATTCAATGTTGATTTCGGCAGAGTAATGATAAGAATTTGTATATAGAAATGGAAGAAGAAGAGGAGTGAAAAACCAGAAAAACTGAATTAAAATTCGTTACAACTAACCCCTATTTATAAAGAACAACAACCGTGTCCATTCATGAAGAGTTATGACGAATAGACACTTCTTTTGAAATTTAAATTTTGAACTCAACTGACATCATGTCGGCATGGGGTACTTGAGTATGTCGACATCCCAAAGGGATTTTTGGTTTTTTTGATTTTCTTTGAAAATAACCTTTATTTTATATTAAAACTATTCTAAACTTTATAAATATACTTGACTATATTTAAAATACATAAGTAAGTATAGAGGATAATATATAAAAAAATTACTACAATTTTATATTTAAAATCTAAGTATAAAAATTTAAAAGTTAAATATATTATATTTAAAAGATAGTTTAAAAAACAAGGATAATTTGATTTTGAAATTAAAGATTATTTTAAGGCTAAAAGTATTTGAACTCAGGATAGATGTTTTTTGATGCTTTTAGAAGGAAGGTTTTGAAATCATTTTGAAAACAAGATATATTTTTGAAAATCATTTTGAATAAAAAGTTAGCAGATACAGAACAATGTTCCACTAGATTTTTCATAGGTTCCATCCCTTTAACAGGCTCGAAGTGGATTCTATTCCACGAATAAATTGGTTTTAAGATGTCAGTGCTTTCCTATGAGTTTTAACAAAATTTCTAATTAAAAAGTAATAAATTACATGAATTCTTGAACTCTTGATAATCTTGATACTCACGAGTCTTCAATCTTGATATCTTGAATCTCTATACTATGCAGTCTTCATTCTTGTTACCTGCATGGTTAAATTTTGCATATACATATATATCTAAACTTATACTGTTAGTATTTATATTTTATGATCTATTCTAAGGTTTTGTCATCAAAACTATCATCTCATGGACTAACAATCTCCCCCTTTTTGATGATGACAACCTTTGTTTATAAAATATTACTTCTATCCTCATAACTCCCCCTTAATCTATGCCTAACTACCTTATTTTATACTTCTCCACTTTTGTCATCAATAAAAAAACTAACTTTAAACTATAAAACACCAAACTATATAACTCCCCATCATTCTTGGACTAAAATACCTGCATTAATAAACTTATACAATGGAATATAGAATTGATAGTCACAATAATGAATCAAAGATTATATACATGTCAATGTATAATTATACATGTTTTGTACAACAAACATCAATCCACACTAAATATTAATCAAATTCAAACTAAGCCAAAGCAAATGAAATCAAATCAATCAAGGCAAACAATTCAAACAAAGCAACCAAATAAAATTAAACGTTATGTGGAACTTCCACCCATCCTTCTTCTCCAAAGAAAGGGTCTGCCTTAATAACATCCCAATTTTCATTGTCGTTGGTGAGAGAGACTGGAGGATGTGCTTCGTTATCATCCTTGTGTAGGGACATCCTTGTGTAGGGAGGGAATCATCCATCGTATTGCATCAAAATGTCTTTCTTGCTCCTTGATCATCTGCATTTGACTCAATTCTAAGTGTCGCTGGTTACGAAGAATGAACGAGAAAATATTTTTGAACGAATTAAGAGTTTCTACAAGATTTTTGGATAAGTTATGAATTAGATTAGCCATATTTGGATTTGTGAGAAGAATGAGAGATAGAGTAGATAAGATATAGTTTTCAGTGATGAATTCTGAAAGAAATAAGTATTTATAGGTGTAGAAATTCGTTTGAAATGAATAGACATATGGTAAATATTCAAATTTCAAATTCAAAAATGAATTATCATTTCTGGCCAGTACATGTCGACATGGTGTAGTGAAATTTGATGATATATTTTGATTTTGTGAATAATTGTGCGTGTGTGTGTATATATATATATATATATATATATAATATACTAACATTTATTATGGAGATAAGATAAGCTAGATAATAGAAAGAAATTCCATTTCGTTTCATACTAAGACGATACAACGATTAATCATAAAGAACAACACGAACATTCAAATCAAAATAAATTAAAATAAATACAGCGAGATACGAAAATGTAGAACTAGTTAGAGGATGATGATGATGAAGAAAGTCTCAGTTTCTTGCTGACTTTGGAAATGAACTTGTTCATCTTGGATGAAATTTTGTCCAACTTCTTACTAAGGGATCGTTTAAGAATCTGTTGATTCTCAACAATCGTGGTTTTGTTGGATGGATTAGGAGGATAGTTGATGCTTTCCAAAGAGGTTTCACCTTCTTCTTCTTCTTCTTCAATTTCCATTTCATCCCCTTCTTCTTCTTCCTCTTCCTCTACTTCCATTTCCTCATGAGCCAAACACTCTTTCTTTTGCAAGAGGCTCACAAGGTTGAAAAACAAATGGAATTTTCATAAGCAAAATGTTGGAATGATTGAAAGCTTTTCTAGAAACAAATTCTTCGCCTTTGAAATCCACTAAAAAATAGTTAAAAATCCAAGTGAGATAAATTCCATGATACAAAGTATTCTCACCTATTTCAAGATTTTTGAGACGAAGTTCATCCAAAATAATTTGCGTCCAATTTATGTCATAATTTCCAAAAATAGCAAAAAGTGCTTTGCAAACTTTTGAAGTAGGATTGTTAAAATTCCCCGACCTTGGGGTCAAAGTATGTTGCAAAAGAAGATTGACAATTCTTGCTTTTGGTCGAAAATTTCGATTTTTGAATTCAAAATTATCATACCCTTCGAAAATGTGACGAAATGTCTCGCGATCATTTTCATCGATTTTAAAATTAGAGAGATCCATTCCCGTACTCTTGCAATTGAGAATGGTACCCAAAAGATCACAATTCAAAACAATTCTAGTGCCTTTGACACTACTCCAAATTTCATCCTCATTTCCATCATAAAATCCACAGTTTAAATTTGCAAAGAAAATTTTGACAAGATTTGGACAGCAAACAAAATCATTTTGAGAAGCATCAACAAGACTAAGAATTTGATTGTTTGCAAAAAGGAAATCAATTTTATAAGAAGAAAAATCTTGAAAATAGCAAACGTTTCGGGATAGACTTTGGCATAATTAGCATAATTGGTGTATGCTTTTATTTCCTCCGAATCATTGAAGAGTTGCTCTTTTATCTTTCTAGAAATTCTCATGGTGGAGGGGTTGCTTAAAGAAGCCATTAAAGTAGAGAGTAGAGAGCTCGAAGTTTTGAAGAGAGAGTTTGAATTTGAAAATGAGAGTGAAAAGATATGATAAAAGATAGTGAATAAATAGATTCTCAACGGGCATGTTCTCTGGTCAAAAGGTAGCTTTTCATAAAATTGAATGGAGTGAAAAGGTGGAGGGAAATTTAAACATTTGAATTCAAATTTTGAAATTCAAATTCCGGTACCCATGTCGACATCATGGTAGGGACCATGTCGACATGTGCTAGTAAATTTTTGTGATTTATTTTTCCTAAGTTCTCTAATAAATATATATATACTTTATTATTTTTAATGTCTATATATTTTTGAAATATTATTGGACTTATAGTATATTTCAGAAAGTATTATTATACTATTAAAAATAATAAAAAATTATAAAAAAAATAAAAAGTAGAAAATAAATTTTAAAATTCAAACAACACACCAATTCAAAACCAATCAATCAAGCAATTAAGCGTCTAATTAAAGCAAGCAATTTCAACCAGTTATATTGTAAATGTGTACCTTTTTCTGAATCCGTTTCTCTGAATTCGTCGGAGTCGTGAACTGCCGTGAAATACAAATTTGAATTATTTGTTTTCTGATCATCATCACTTGAGGATGAGTCTGAATCATCTAGAGTAGCAGTAAATGCACACTTTTCGTTTCTTTGTTGGATCATTGTTCATAGGAAGATTCTGCCTTTCTGGATACGGACAGTCTCTTTTGATGTGGCCTAGTTCATCACAGTTGAAACATTTGACATTATTTGGCACTATATTCTGATTTCCAAAGTTCTTATAGTTATTTCTCTTGATATTATTCATCTTTCTGTATTTCAGGAATTTCCTAAAATTTCTGGTCATAAAGGCTATCTGTTCATCATTATCACTGTTTGAGTCTGATCCATCGGTCAATGCATTGAATGCCATTGATTACTTTTCAGATGCTTAGCTTTCTCTTCTCCCGATCATTTGGACTTCAAATGACATTAGATTTCCAATTAATTCTTCTATCTTTAAGGTACTGATGTCATATGCCTCTTCGATCGCAAGTGTCTTTTGATCCCATTCTGGAGCAAGAGAATTTAAATTTTTTATGACTTGATCTTCTTCAGAAAATTCCCTTCCCAAGGATATTAAAGAATGAACAATATCCTGAAATCTATTATACATATCTGAAATACACTCATTAGGGTTCATTTTAAATAATTGAAACTGGTTTGTGAGCAAGGAGATTTTGGTCTGTTTAACTTTGCTTGTTCCTTCGTGAGTTACTTGTAAATTTTTCGGATTTCATATGCAGACTTACAAGCTGACACTTTATTAAATTCATTTCTATCTAGTAAACAAAACAGAATATTCATTGCTTTAGAATTGTTTTGTGCAACAGTCTTTTGCTCAGCGGTCCACTGTGCAAAATCAGTCGTGGGTTCAGAATATTCAGTTTGTATGATATTCCAAGCGCCCAATCCTATATATTGTAAATATATTTTCATCCTACATGCCCAATATGCATAGTTACTGCCATTAAAAAGTGGTGGTCTGACAGTAGACTGACCTTTTACAAATGAACTAGTGACAGGGGTACTAGTGTTAGTAACAATACCAGTGTTGGTAGCCATTTTGAAAACTTTTTCAAAAATCAGATTATGAAACTTTGAAAACCTTGCTCTAATACCAATTGTGAGAAATGCGGATTAAGGATCTTAAGGCTAAGGATAAACACTAGAGGAGTGGTGAATAGTGTTTTAGAGAACTGAAATCTTTTTGAGTTTTTGTTAATTTAAACACAAATGTATGCAATATTCATACACAGATATGATCACAAAATCAAACACAAATGCAAATATAAAGTAAAAGCAGTAAAGGAAAGAACACACTGGATTTTATACTGGTTCGGAGTTATCCTACATCCAGTCCCACACAAAAGTACAGATTTCCTTTCAAAAACAATCTTTACAATTAGACCCTCGATTTCAAGGCTTTGAGGCACACCCTCCAGAATCACAATCCTCTGGGTAGAGATACTTGATTTCCCGGGCAACAAGTTCACCCAATTGATTTCCCAAGGCTACAATCACACCTTATCTCGCTTGATTGATTTTCAAGGCTACAATCACACATTTTCTCGCTATGTTGATTACAGAAAGCCTATAACTCCGAATTGCACTGAGAATCCTGTTGAGATAGTGATAGAGAATCAAACCAGAGATAATCTAGTTAGATTCAATGTTGATTTCGGCAGAGTAATGATAAGAATTTGCATATAGAAATGTGGAAGAAGAAGAGGAGTGAAAAACCAGAAAAACTGAATTAAAATTCATTGAAACTAACCCCTATTTATAGAAGAACAACAACCATGTCCATTCGTAAAGAATTATGACGAATAGACACTTCTTTTGAAATTTAAATTTTGAACCTGACATCATGTCGACATGGGTTACTTGAGTATGTCGACATCCCAAAGGGATTTTTGGTGTTTTGATTTTCTTTGAAAATAACCTTTATTTTATATTAAAACTATTTTAAACTTTATAAATATACTTGACTATATTTAAAATACATAAGTAAGTATAAAGAATAATATATACAAAATTTTACTATAATTTTATATTTACAATCTAAGTATAAATATTTAAAAGTTAAATATATTATATTTAAAAGATAGTTTAAAAAACAAGGATAATTTGATTTTGAAATTAAAGATTATTTTGAGGCTAAAAGTATTTGAAATCAGGATAGATGTTTTTTGATGCATTTAAAAGGAAGGTTTCGAAATCATTTTGAAAACAAGATATAATTTTGAAAAGTCATTTTGAATAAAATGTTAGCGGATACAAAACAATGTTCCGCTAGATTTTTCGTAGCTTCTATCCTACTTAGGCTTCCATCACTTTAACAGGCTCTTAGTGGATTCCATTCCACGAATAAATTGGATTTCAAGATGCCAGTGCTTTTCTATGAGTTTTAACAAAATTTCTAATTAAAAAATAATAAATTACTTGAATTCTTGAACTCTTGATAATTTTTATACTCGTGAGTCTTCAATCTTGATATCTTGAATCTCTATACTGTACGGTCTTCATTCTTGTTACCTGCATGGTTAAATCCTGCATATGCATATATATCTAAACTTATACAGTTAGTATTTATATTTTATGATCTATCCTAAGGTTGTTGTCATCAAAACCATCATCTCACGGACTAACATATACTTGGGTCTAAGTTGAAGCATATGGAGTGAAATGCTATTCAATAGAGAATTCATCCCCTCAACTTAGACCCAAGGATTATGTTTGGACCCAACGATTTAACAATAGTCCTTCGGTGGGTCATTTCGGTAAGATTGATCGGACTATGTTTGGTCCAAGTTGAAGCATTTGGGTCAGATGACCTCGTTAAACAAATCAACTGGAAAAGCTGAAAGCTGGATCGATAGTTGGATCTTCAAACAAAGCTCCATACTCCAAAGGTGAGTCTCGAATGCTGTATCACTCAGTCTGATCCGAGCGCAAAGAAAAACACAAAACACTCGAGTCAGGATTAACATTCTTATATCAATAAATCCAACTTAAGCAAAATATCAACTAAAATACAATTAACTTAGAGGATGTTTGGGATACCCATCCTCTAAGGATCCATGGAACTATCTACTATATAGAAATATACACTATAACACTGTGGTTATTTCAAATTAATTTATACTTCAAAACCAAAATATCATTTTCATTTCAAATATATATATTTTCCATATATATATATATATGTTAAGTAATTTATAAAGTAAAGTATTAGTAATTTCTTCAAACTTCACAAATCGTTTCAAAATCAACTCGACTTTCCCATTCAAATTAAATTCAATCCCAATTTATCCATTTCCATTCAATTCAGTTTCTGACCAAGCAAATTCAAATTTTATCGATTTCAGACATAGATTTGAACCATAAAATAAACCATTTAAATTTCAATATAATTCAAAGTCAACACATTTCGAAGCTTTAAATATTCAACATTTCAAAGACTAAATTTGATAATTGCATTTGTCTCCAAATTTGACTTCACTATTATTTAGTTTTCAAATGTTCACTTAATAAATTCAATACTATTTATATGACCTTAAATTTACATTTCCTATATATCACCTTCGATTTCTTTAGGCGTGACATATCCATTAAATTACTTAATCAAAATCAAGTAATAAGATCAAAATTTAAAGTTTTGGATTCAATAGCTTCAAATCAATTTAATTAAATAAAATCCTTAATTAAATACAATTTCAAATAATTCTCAAATATATCTTCCAACCTTAGCTTATAAAACAATTCCACAAATCTATTTCTGAAATGCAAGTTTAATAAATCCTTAAACATCTTTCATATTAATTAAATCAATCTTAATTAAATTACATATTATTACTAAATTTATATATAAAATAACCTTTATGTATAATATTTAAATCAATATTTGTTAAAACCATATATTTCTTTCAAAACCATAGAATTCATTTTCAATATATCTATATAGACCAACGATGTCGGTGTATAAGTTTCTATTATATGGTCAAGTGATACGGATATTTATCATTTCAATCCGTAATTTAAATATATACGGGTAGATATCATTACGAACCGCAATCCCAAATTCAAATCCAATGAAAATTGCTTGGGTCTATCATTTCAACCCATAAGGATTTTCTCATATTCTAAAGTCCATTCGGGTATGTATCATTTCAACCCATAGTGAATTCTGTACTAAATGGGGAACTTGCAGAGTGATAACCGATACTATAAAATATAACAACAAGCAGGTATCATCAATAACAATATAATATAATCAATAGGATATGGTGTCATATCTCACAGGTGAACAGTTACAGATAATAGCATATATAACAATTTAAATAACTATAGCAGCATATTCTAATTGTCCTTTCAATTGAAATCAAACTTAATCAATAAAAGAATGTTAATCGTGAGTGAATGTTCACCTTTCGAGGCTAGAGGTTTTAGACTACGCGAGGATTGCGAATCCAAACCCAAATTTCAAAGCAAGCATGATGGGCACGAGTTTGACGATCAAAGCTAATGACATGCAATTGACAGAATCGAATTAGAACAGAAGTTATATATATTATTATTTTTATTATTATTTCCATGAAATAAATATTTAATTTAAACAGATATTAAAGTACATATATATATATATAATTAAAATCATTATTTTTATTAAACACATATATACGAGCAGACATTTTAAACTTTGCAAATATACTCAGATGTGGACAAACAACTATATATATATATATATATAATTAACGTATTATAACTATGAACAAACATAAGTATAAACTTATCGAAATCATTATATATTATATATATGAAGTAAATTAATAGAACAGAACTATATATTGTACGTCTATACATATATGCACTGCGAAACCACTCTTCTTTGACACGCTTTCTAAAACCAAACATATATAACTTATATAAACATGTATCAAAATAAACTGAAATTTATAAACTTAATAACATTTTAAACCAGAATAATTTCAACTTAAAACTTACGATATATGTAACAGAGCATATAGCTAAAAAAAACTGTAATAACAAACACTTACATAGCTATATACGTATATATACTCACGTAAATATGTACATCTGTTTAGACTTTACAATTATATATAAAAGAAACCCACAGCTTATAGCCATTATAAACTTAAATATATTTAAAATCAATATAATTTACTATATATATAATACTATATTATAAACTATTTTTATAAATACATATATTTGTATCTCAACTAAAGCTCGTACCTATCCTTTATCAAAGCTAACACATATCTCTATATTGAAGCAAGTATGCATACTGCAATATATGTATTTAACTTTATATATTATCATAAAACACCAAAGTTATGTACATAACAGAGGCTATTATATAGGTATACTAAATACATAGATATACTATAGCTGAAATGACATCCTAGACCAAACGTTATATAGATATGAGCACTGTTAAATATATAAACACTTAATATTAACAAGAATTGCTATATCCGTATACATAAAATACAAACAACATCTTTGTGTGTGTGTGTGTGTATATATATATATACACACACGTACCCTTTAAAGTATACTTTATCTTAAAATAATATATATATATATATATATATATATATACACCTAAGAATGCAAGCATGGAGGCACAACTATGAAAACTACTGCGTGGAAAGGAGGATGGCCACTGGAAAGGCGGAGGTGGTGACGAGGGGCAAGAGTGTTCGGTGGTGAGGAGGAGTCCAGAGGGGAGGCCGAGGTGGAAGGGAAAGAGGCGGGCGGAGGGGAGTGGGAGCAGCGGAGGAGATGGTGGTTGCACTTCTTGTGTGGCCGTTGGTGCTTGCATGGGGTTGATGGGTGGCCACGGCTCGGAGGAAGGATGAAAGAAGGTCGCGTGGGGAGGGAAGCCATGAATGTCAGCAAATGAAGAGTGTGCGCAGGAAATGCAAATGGTGGAGGAAAAGAATAGGCAAGCTACAGAAAACTTTCTATTATAATAAATATAATCTTTCTTTTAAAGTAAGGTGACCGTATCAAAATGTGAATGGACAAAGCCATGTATTGAACTGTTGGAATAGAAAAGGTCAAGCACAATTTCAGGGAATCAATAAACAGCTGTTTGAAATTTTAACCGATGGAAGATTTTGAATGGACAGACCGGAAAAGGCAGTGTAACGGACCAAATAATAAATTGAAATGATGGATTGATAACAGCTAGCCATTTAATCAGCAACAGTTATTAAAACAATTTATCGTTTGATTGGACAATACGTTTCAAAATTTGAAACCAAACGAAATTGTAGATTCAAAATTAATGGTACAGATACACGTACATTTTATTGTTTCCGTTGTGTACCAGACCTCAAAATACAGAAACGAATATACTATAGAGATCAGCCCGACGAGACGACCAAGATGGTATATAGATATTAGTAGTACGATTGAATTATAAAAAAAATCAAATTTCTGCTAGCGGAAAATGCAGCAAAAACGCAGAAAATAATATTTGCGGAGCTACAGAAGTCCGAATTTGATAAAACGAAATTTGACATCTCATCCAGAAGATGATTTACAAATTTTCTGTATAAAAATATTCAGGTTTGAAAAATATTTTATTATCATCAAGTATTAACAGATTTAAATTGAAATAAAATTACACAACAAAATAAATATTCATATATCCGATGAAAATTTACCACTTGCTATGTTAAAATAGACATATTCGAAATATCAAATTTATTTTTCAAAATTTTATCACCCTAAATCTCACAAAATTTTGATTAATTTAATAAATAAAATTACTAAAAGTGGGTCGTTACACTCTTCCCACTCAAAATTTTTCGCCCCCGAAAAGGAAGGAGGTAGAAGAATAGAAACAACCAGAAAAGAAGACAGATTGAAATACCAAATACAATAAATTAATTTAAAACTATATAAATTTCAATTTAAATTAACTAATATTCAATAATTTGGTTAAACCCATATATTATATCCATAAATAGTCATTTATAAACTTTGCAAATCAAAATATTTCCATTTATATAATATCTTTAAATTATATATTCAAAGAAACTTATATAAATTTTACTTGAAATATTCGTTTAAAACTTCATTTGCAAATCAATTATCTTTAATACTTTAATAATTTTCTAATATTATTAATAAATCAATAATCGTCTACTTATATATGTTTTATTTAATTAACGACTTCTAAATATTAATAATTTTCTATTAACCATGTAGTATATAAATAAAAAATATTTTAAAAGGATATATTCAAAAAATTGGGAAAGAAGGTAGATTTCGAAAAACAGAATATAGGTGAATTAATAAAGCTGAGCAGGTGAGGTAGATTCAAGAGAATAGTGTCGGGCATGAACAGTCAATTCAAACCATAAGAATTTCAATTTCAAATATTAATACAAATATTCTTTGTTGGAAGTACTTCTATAATAAAATACCTTTATATCGAAACAATTTTTCCTTTCGAAAATACTTTTATAACTCGATGTTTCAACAAGTTTATCCTCGTTCTTGCAGACTCTGGCCATGCGATGGTCAGGCGTAAAGCTAGAATTCTTCAAGTACTTAGTAGACCTGTTTCAACACCAAGTGAAAATACTTGAAAAACCTTCAACACCTATGTGGAAAGTACAATCCAAATAAATGACCTGGATCGCAGTACACAATGGTTACGCCTGGATCCCCCAGGAAACATCCGTACCTTTAAGCAATCGTTGCCTTGTGAATTACGCTATGATAAGCAAAACTGTGGACCGTAGGATACATAACAATGGATACGCCTGGATCCTTCAGGAAACATCCGTACCCTTTAAGCAATCTTTTCCTTGCGGATTATGCCACGACAACAAAACCGATAGACCACATGATGCATAACAATGGTTACGTCTGGATCCCTCAGGAAACATCTGTAACCTTTAAGCAATCTCTGTCTTGCGGATTACACTACCCAAAAACGACCATTGGTTACGCCATGGTAGACACTCGAGTATCACATCCGGAAAACCAAAATCAGAGAGAATAATATCGATAGAATGAATCCACAATGTGGCCACAAAGCGGATATCAAGTAGAAGGCACTTCCCATATCTTTTACTTCGAAAATATGTATCATATAGTACCTTTTCAAATCAATTTCAAATATCACACTTATATACAGTCCATTATATATAAGATTTCATTTTCAAATCGAATACTTTCCAAAATCAATAGTATATCAAATCACAATTATAGACTTCGATTATATAAGATTTCACCTTTCAAATTGAGCACCTTTCCAAATTAATAGTTTTCAAATCAACTTCATACTTATATAAACTAATTTTATATAAGTCCGATAACTCCCAAATCAAGTATTTAGTAAAATAAGGTTCTCAATTTCAATTCGTTTCAATATCAGTTCAGTTTCAAATTCCCATACAATTTCACCAAATTATTTCTTCCAAATTTAGTATCTTCATTTCAAGATTTCTAAAATAATAAGTTTTGAAATAAATCCTATTTTCCAAATTGACATAATTTAGGTCAACCAATTCATTTCCAAAATCATAATATAAATACTAGGTTTTACATTCCAATCTATTTTCACAACCAAATGTTTTTCTCCAAATCAATTATATCCAAAATGATTTCCAAGTTTATAACTATCCCTTTAAAACCCTTGAGCTATTTATTTCTATTCGAAAGATCCAATTTACCCTTTGAAAATCATCATTCTATCTATATAGTTTTATAATATATGTTCCAAAGTCAAAACCTTTAGAACTAAGTTTCATTCGAAACATTTTGAAACAAATTTTCAAAGTAGTATAATTCAAAATAGTCTTATTCATTTACTTAACAAAACATTTCAAACTCGTTTACTTTATCAAATGATTTACACTTTTCAAAATTACTTAGCTTTGAAAATTTAAACCTCGATTTGAAAGTGCTCGAACATTCAAAATATTCGAAGAAATCAAATTTCCAATCAGAGTTGGAACTTATCAACCATCAATTTCAATATATGGGTCAAATCCGAAACTCGAGGACTGAACACCGGCTCACTTCAAATCATATCAAATATACATATATATATCTTTCGAAATATCAAATTATACTTCATAATTTGAAATCAAAATTGGTTTCACAAAATCGCTTGCATAGAAAAGCTACTAAAATGGCCTCTCTCCCACTTTGAAACTCGAAAATCAATGTCGATGATGCGTCGAAATTATATTCTGGCAACATAAGTGAGTTCTGGACTGCTATTTCTTGAAAACTTCTTTGAAATTATTGGAACTCATTTGTAGTCATTTGAAACGTTTATTATTCGGAAAATACTTTTAAATCGTATTATTATATATTTTCAAAATCTTAAAACCAATTTCAAAATACCGGAGTTCAATTCCTCAAATCTCCAATTTAAAACCCTTCAGTTATAAATCATTTTTATATAAGTCAAATTTCTTATAAAATTTTGAAATTTCAAATTCTATTTTTAAAAAAGTATATAATCCTTTCAAAAGCATTTTCACTTTTATTTATAGAATATAATCATACTTATCAAAATAATAATTTCAATATATACAAAAATTTCTAAAATACAAAAGAACCCGATTTTTTCTTCAAAGGATGATTCAAGAATGGATTTCCAAAACGAAGATAGAAATTCAAATTAGAGAGACTATAATCAAATAGAATTCTGATTCAAATATAGGATCTAATGAAGATGAGATAATTAAATTACAAAATAGAGGATGGGTACTTATATAAATTGCGGACGACCTTAACCGAGTCAACTGTGACTTCAAAATAAGATTGGTGCGGAATTCTTAGGCAAATCGACATTCGATCGCCAAAGATATAATTCAGCATAACAACAGATAGCAGCATCTAAACCGAGGGATATATAAATCTCCAGTGAATCAATACCAATTGTAAAGGAGTTTCACTCCTCTACAAATCACTCAAAGATTGACGGGATCGCCTATTCTTATAGAAATCATTTGAAGTGGAGTTATGCGATACTCCAGAATCAAGGAACACGAATAGGGAGAGAAGATAATGGATTTTGGACCCGCAGGGAACGTTCCAAAGTGCAAAGGAAAAACCAAATCAAAGAGGAAGAAATTCAAGCTCGAACAAAAGTGATGCTGCGAATAAATTTACTATATATGCCAAGTTTGCCTAGAGCCAAAGCTCTGATACCAACTGTAACGACCTGATATTTTCAACCATTCGCATATCAGATTGTTCAAAATATCAGATTGTTAACTTATTTTTGGCAAAACTCAGCATATACAGTAAATAAATCAATCATAGAATCACAGACATAGAGTAATATAATAATAATGCGACAGAATAGATAAATAATAGTTCATGAAACTATTATATAAACATCCAAGTTAGAAATAAAACACAACAGAGTATCTCAAATACAGTGAAGTTTCTAGTGCAACAGATGACCTCTCTGAATAAATCAATTGGAAAAGCTGAAAGCTGGATCGATAGTTGGATCTCCAAACGAAGCTCCAAACTCCAAATGTGAGTCTCGAATGCTGTATCACTCAGTCTGACCCGAGCATAAAGCAAAATACAAAACACTCGAGTCAGGATTAACATTCTTATATCAATAAATCCAACTCAAATGAAATATCAACTGAAATACAATTAACTTAGAGGATGTATGGGATACCCATCCTCTAAGGATCCGTGGAACTATCTACTATGTAGAAATATACACTATAACACCGTGGTTATTTCAAATTAATTTATACTTCAAAACCAAAATATCATTTTCATTTGAAATATATCTATTTTCCAAAACAGTATATATATTAAGTAATTTATAAAGTAAATTATTAGTAATTTCTTCAAACTTCACGAATCGCTTCAAAATCAACTTGACTTTCCCATTCAAATTAATTCAATCCCAATTTATCCATTTCCATTCAATTTAGTTTCTGACCAAAAAAATTCAAATTTTATCGATTTCAAATACAGATTTGAACCATAAAATAAACCATTTAAATTTCAATATAATTCAAAGTCAATACATTTCGAAGCTTTAAATATTCAACATTTCAAAGACTAAATTTGATAATTGCATTTATCTCCAAATTTGACTTCACTATTATTTAGTTTTTAAATGTTCACTTAATAAATTCAATATTATTTATATGACCTTAAATTAACATTTCCTATACATCACCTTCGATTTCTTTATATGTGACATATCCATTAAATTACTTAATCAAAATCAAGTTATAAGATCAAAATTTAAACTTCCGGATTCAATAGCTTCAAATAAATTTAATTAAATAAAATCCTTAATTAAAAACAATTTCAAATAAGTCTCAAATATATCTTCCAACCTTAGCTTATAAAATTATTCCACAAATCTATTTCTGAAATACAAATTTAATAAATCCTTAAGCATCTTTCATTTAATTAAATCAATCTTAATTAAATTATGTATTATTATTAAATTTATATATAAAATAACCTTTATGTATAATATTTTAATCAATATTTATTAAAACCATATATTTCTTTCAAACCATTGAATTCATTTTCAAAATATCTATATAGACCAACGGCGTGGGTGTATAAGTTTCTATTCTATGATCAAGTGATACAGATATTTACCATTTCAATCCGTAATTTAAATATGTACGGGTAGCTATCATTTCAACCCGTAATCCCAAATTCAAATCCAATGAAAATCGCTTGGATCTATCATTTCAACCCATAACGGTTTTCTCCTATTCTAGAGTCCGTTCGAGTATGTATCATTTCAATCCATTATGAATTCTGTGCTAACAGGGAACTTGCAGAGTGATAACCGATACTATAAAATATAACAACAGGCAGATATCATCAATAAAAATATAATATAATAAACAGGATATGGTGTCATATCTTACAAGTGAACTGTTATAAATAAGAGCATATATAACAATTTAAATAACTACAGCAGCATATTTCAATTGTCGTTTCAATTGACATCAAATTCAATCAATAAAAGAACGTCATTCATGAGTGATTGCTCACCTTTCGCGGCTAGAGGTTTTAGACTACGTGACGGGTTACGAACCCAAACCAAAATTTCAAAGAAAGCACGATGGGCACGAGTTTGACGATCGAGGCTGATGACAAGGAATTGACAGAATCAAACTAGAACAGAAGTTATATATTATTATTATTATTATTATTTCCATGAAATAAATATTTAATTAAAAAGATATTAAAAATACATACATACATAATATAATTAAAATCATCGATTTTATTAAACACACACATAAATATATACGAATAGACATTTTTAACTTTGCAATTATACTCGGATGTGGACAAACAATTATATATATATATGTATATATATATGTATGTATGCATGTATGATTAACATATTATAACTATGAACATACATAAGTATAAACTTATAAAAATCATTATATATTATATATATATATATGAAGTAAAGTAACAAAACAGAACTATATATTATACATCTATACATATATGCACTGCAAAACCACTCTTCACTGACACGCTTTCTAAAACCAAACATATTTAACTTACATAACCATATATCAAAATAAACTGAAATTTATAAACTTAATAACATTTTAAACCAGAATTATTTCAACTTAAAACTTACGATATGTGTCACGGAGCATATAGCTAAAAAAACAGACTGTTATAACAAATACTTACATAGCTTTATACGTATATATACTCACGTAAATATGTATATATGTTTAGACTTTACAAATATATATAAAAGAAACCCGCAACTTATAGCCATTATAAACTTAAATATATTTAAAATCAATTTAATTTACTATATATATATAATACTATATTATAAATTATTTTTATAAATACATATATATGTATCTCAACTAAAACCCATACCTATCCTTTATCAAAGCCAACACATATCTCTATATTGAGGTAAGTATGCGTACTGCAATATATGTATTTAACTTTATATATTATCATAAAACACCAAAATTATGTACATAAAAGTGGCTATTATATATGTATACAAAATACATAGATATACTATAGTTGAAATGATATCGTAGACCAAACGTTATATAGATATGAGCACTGTTAAATATATACACACTTAATATTAGCAAGAATTGTTGTATCCGTATACATAAAATATGAACAACATCTTTGTGTATATATATATATATACACACGTACCCTTTAAAGTATACTTTATCTTAAATTAAAATATAATATATATACCTAAGAATGCAAGCATGGAGGCAGGACTATGAAAGCTGCTGCGTGGAAGGGAGGATAGCCACTCGGCAAGGCGGAGGTAGTGATGAGGGGCAAGAGTGTTCGATGGTGAGGAGGAATCATAAGCCGAGGGGAGGCCGTGGTGGAAGGGAAAGAGGCGGGCAGAGGAGAGCAGGAGCGGCGGAGGAGATGGTGGTTGCAGTTCCTACGTGGCCGTTGGTGCTTGAATGAGGTTGGTAGGTGGCCACGGCTCGGAGGAAGGATGAAAGAAGGTCGCATGGGGAGGAAGCCATGAATGTCAGCAAATGAAGAGCATGAGCAGGAAATGCAAATGGTGGAGGAAAAGAATGGGCAAGCTACAGAAAGCTTTCGATTATAATAAATATAATCTTTCTTTTAAAGTAAGGTGACCGTAACAAAATGTGAAAGGACAAAACGATGTATTGAACTGTTGGAATAGAAAAGATCAAGCACAATTACAGGGAATCAGCAAAACAGCCGTTTGAAATTTTTACCGATGGAAGATTTTTAATGGACAGACCGGAAAAGGCAGAGTAACGGACCAAATAATAAATTGAAATGATGAATTGATAACAGCTGGCCATTTAATCAGCAACAGTTATTAAAGCAATTTATCGTTTGGTTGGACAATACGTTTCAAAATTTGAAACCAAACGAAATTGTAGAGTCAAAACTAATGGCACCGATACACGTACATTTTATTGTTTCCGTCGTCTATCGGACCTCAAAATACAGAAATTAATATACTGCAGAGATCAGCCCGACAAGAAGACCAAAACGGTATACAGATATCAGTGGTACGATCGAATTATAAAAGAAATCGAATTTCCGCTAGAGGAAAATGCAGGAAAAGCGGAGAAAATAAGATCGATGGAGCTATAGAAGTCCGAATTTAATGAAATGAAATTTGACGTCTCACCCAGAAGATGATTTACAAATTTTCTATATGAAAATATTCAAGTTTGGAAAATATTTTATTACCATCAAATATAACAGATTTAAATTGAAATAAAATTATACAACAAAATAAACATTTATATTATCTGATAAAAATTTTCTAGTTGCAATGTTAGAATAGACATATTCCAAATATCAATTTTTTTCTCCAAATTTGATCATTCTAAATCTCACAAAATTTCAATTAATTTAATAAATAAAATTATTAAAATTTATGGGTCGTTACAACAACTCTGGTTGTTAAATAC
This sequence comes from Allium cepa, assembly GCA_030765085.1. Classification (NCBI taxonomy): domain Eukaryota; kingdom Viridiplantae; phylum Streptophyta; class Magnoliopsida; order Asparagales; family Amaryllidaceae; genus Allium; species Allium cepa. The sequence continues at coordinate 982,315,855 of CM060929.1, forward strand.
CAATGTTTGTAAAAATGGTCATTTCGTTTTTATTATTAAATTAAATTAAAGTATCACTTTTATTAAGAGGGAATTAGTTAAATGAAAAAACCTAAGACCGATTTTTATCTCAAGGGCACATGTTTTAAAATATATTCCAAAAGAAAAACGAAACATTATTATTAAATAACTTTCGATAAAACAAAATGTTATGTAAAGTAGCATTAGAAGAAAGTAATGTTGAACCAAACTAATGTCGAATGTTTTATGTTAAATTTTGATGATACAAAGTCACAAATAGAGGGAAACAAATACGCAAAAGAAAGAAAGAGAAGATTTTGTTTCTTCTAATTAATAGGCATATTTAAGTATGTTTATTTCCCTCTCTAATTGGCTAGTCAAATTATTTTTTGCCATCTAGTGCAAACTTGGACACTAAATAATTGGTTATATAAATAGAGTCTAGAAGAGAGGGTAAAAATATGGTGGAAAATCTATTTGCTAATTTTATCTTCTTCATCTTTGTTCTTTTTCTCCAAAAAATTTAGTCATGTAGATGTTTGCTCCCTTACTTAATTTGATCATTGATTCAATGGTATTTTGTTTACTTTAGCTTTGTTCTATTAATTGTAAACAAAATTTTGGTGAATCGATAAAGTGGGTGGTTGGGTGGAATATTTTGATTATTGCGTTTTGATTTCAATTCCGTCTTGTTTTCAATCCAAGTTATCTCTTTATGATTTGGGTGACAAAGATCCGTTGATAAAAGCTTCCGCAAAGTGCTACTATTTTCATAACAGTTTGGTATCAGAGCACAGATCGTTGCAAAGCTTAGAGTAATTTTGGTTTGAAAAATTACTGATGCCGGATATAATTTCGTTTTCAAAGATGGCTATCTTGAATGGGAAAAATTAGGGTATTTGAAAGCTTAAGATGGAGGATGTTCTGTACCTCAATGATCTTTATGATCCGATTAATGGAGATGGAAACAAACTCTCTGATGTAGATGAGGAAAAATGGAAGAACATGGATAAGAAGGCGATTGCTTTGATTTGCCAGTATCTTGATGATTCAGTTTTCCATCATGTGGCTAGTTGTGAATCCGTGAATGCTTTGTGGGACAAGTTGGTATCTTTGTATGAGTCAAAGAGTGCTATTAGTAAGACTTTTCTGATTTGAAAGTTGGTACAACTGAGATTAGATGAAGAGAAGTCTGTTGCAGAGCATTTGAATGAATTTTAGGATGTAATAAGTCAATTGGAAAATATAAAGGTCGATTTTGATGATGAGTTATAGGCTTTTTTTATTAATGAGTTCGCTTTCAGAAAGTTTGAAAACTTTGGTTGTTTCATTGAGTAATTCCAATACTAATAGAACTATCTCTCTGAAAACTGTTCGAAGCAGTCTTTTTAACGAAGAGCTTAGAAGAAAAAGATCAGGTATGAAATCAATTCAAAGTGAGGCTATGGTGGCAGGGGACTCGAAGAAAGATACAATTTGAAAGAAAAAAGACGCTAATGGTAAATGTGTTATCACTTTCATTATTGTAAAGGTCACATACGCAGCAAGTGTTATGCTTATAAAAGAGATCAGAAAAAGGCTGCACATGGTGGTACAAGTAGTGATGCAGATGCAGGTTTTGCTAAAGGTATCGATAGTGATGCTTGTTGTGATGTCCTCTTTAGTGAAAATAAGCCTTGAAAGATGGATTCGGGAGCCAGTTTTCACATTTGTAGAGATGTGGATTATTTTTCTTCTTACTAGTATACAACGCACGTATATGCATATAATATCCAAAGATATTTGCCTTGGATTGACATGTATTTTAAGTACAAATATTTTTGTAGTCACAACACATTTCAAGTTGTTTTGTTGGTGATATTGATAACAAAACGATAGTAAAATTTCGTTGATGGGTAGAAGAAAAAGGTGGTGAGGTTTCATTAACGAATGGGGTAATTTTGGAATTTCAAAATGACGCCATGTAAATCATGTTGATCGAATTCTCGTTAATGGTAGAGAGTAGAGATGTGATCTCTTCATTCTTACTGATAAATTTATTGATGATAATTTTAGTACTATTATTTTTTTGTGACTTATTATTGAAACTTGTTAGCAACTTGCTTACTGGAAAAGCCCAAGCTGAATGCTTATTTCTTACATTCATCACTGATTTTTTTATTATTCACGTAATGTACTCGGTGTATCCAAGAGATTTTCTTTTTCTTTGCAGAGCTTTGGGAACGGGCCTACTAAATTATGTACTGACCCAATCATGTTAGATTCGATACATTTCTAAGAGGATTCTCACTTGTTTTCTTGTTTTAACAATGAACTATGATTGTGTAGGCCACAACATTAGTCCCATCAAAGTAAGAGATAGTATGAATTAAAGCTGAAGAGTAGATTAAGTAAATGGTCTATATTTCACCCTCGGTATCACTTTGCATCGTAGGCATGCATGTAAATATTTGATGAAATGAATACATGTACATGAATATCTATTCAATTTAGAAAACAATGATGTTGTATCTTTCACAATTTTATTCATCTGCTCTTTCTTCAACATAAAGGAGCTAACACCTTATATAACCCAAGCTATTGTAAGAAAGTAGTCGTAATATATTAAACACATTCTAATTGTTTTAATTTGTTCCACATCGTCAAAAATACATAAATTGTTGCTGTATATATGCTAAGTGATGAAGAAAGAAGTTGTTCCAATGACATCTAATTGAGCTCAGATGACGCCGTGAAGTTTGATGATACATCTCTTGAACATTTGACATGCAAATTGAAAAACAAATATTTTAGCCACTATGGAGATATAAAGGGTATTTTAGAAAATTCAAAAAGACACGGTTGAATCACATTCATGGAATTATCGTTATTAATAGTAGAGATGAGAAGAGTGTCGGCATGATTAGGACAGCCAATGGAGAAGAGCTACCGATTTGTGGCGTTGGATCTATCCGATTTCGTATGCATGATGGTGTGGTTAAAGAAGCCTCTGGAGTGAGAAATGTACTCACTTGTTTGCATAATCTTATTTCTCTCGGTCAGTTGGATCGCCGTGGTTGCACTTATGAGACTCAAGGTGGAGTTTTGAGAGTGAAGAAAGGTGGTCGTGTAAGGATGAGAGGAGTGTTGGAAGAAGGAAACCTTTATAGTTTGGTTGGTTCTGTAGTCGACAATGGAAAGCGAGGACGGTTGAAAGATCTAGTCCACAACAAGGTGGAGAGGTTAATGTGGTCACTGCTTATGATTCTAGCATTGAAGATCATATTTTAGACAGAGGACTTCATGTTGATAATGCTCGAGTGATCGATAGTGATTAGGTAACGAGCTCAGATCGAGTGATAGACGAGTGTCGAATTGCAAAATCTACCAAGACAAGACAGAGATCTTTGTTGTATTACAAACGTTTTTGAGACCGGATTTGTGTGGTGCACCTCATGTGGGGATGCATCACTTGCAGACGGTGATTGAGGTTTATAATTTAGTGTCGTCGAGGTATGAGGATTTGTGATAGATCTAGATATGACATGCTCGATATGTTGACTATGTATGATTTTGCATGAAGATGGAGTGTTAAATTCTGGTGATACAAAATCACAAATAGAGGGAAATAAATGTGCAAAAGAAAGAAAGAGAAGATTTTGCTTTTTCCGATTAATATGCATATTTGAGTATTTTTATTTCTCCCTCTAATTGGCTAATCAAATTATTTTTTGCCATCTAATGTTAACTTGGGATTAAGTAATTGATTATATAAATATAGACTAGGAGAGGGAGTAAAAGTGCGGTGGAAAGTAAAAGTGCGGTGGAAAATCTATTTGCTAACTTTCTCTTCTTCATCTTTATTCTTTTTTTCCAACTATTTCAGCCATACAGACATTTGCTCCATTTCTCAATTTTGTCATTGATTCAATGATATTTTGCTTACTTTAGCTTTGTTCTATTAATTGTAAACAAAATTTTGGTAAATCAATAAAGTGGGTGGTTGGGTGGAATATTTTGTGTTACTGCATTTTCATTTTAATTTCGTCTTGTTTTCAATTCAAGTTATCTCTTTGTGATTTGGGTGATAAAGATCCGTTGATAAAAACTTCCGTAAAGCGCTACTATTTTCATAACAAATTTACACTATATGAACTAAAATGACATTAATTTTTACGGTTCAATAAATGCTAAGTTGAATTCAACATGTATAAGCTAAAACTAGCATTTATTTTCACAATATATCTCCACCGCTATGCGTTTTCGTCGCGCTTCCGCAACCATCAATCACACATGCACTCACCGCCAACTACACATGCTGATCCTGCCGCTGCTTGCACTTGTCGCACGCTTGCCTCAATTTCCATCCCCTGCATTCCACCATCGCACGCTTGCCTCATTTTCACTCGTCAAAAACAAGCTACTACCACCAACCTGCACCTATAACCATCGCCTATTTGCACTTGCTATGTCGAACTTTTTTTGACAGTCTAAAATTTTGGCTATCGTCCTTCGTTAGAAAATGCACCAAGCTTTTTTTTTCTTTTTTCTTCTTCTATTTTATCAATTCATAAATTGTTATTGGATTTACCGAGTTTTACATGTGTAACCCACAACAATAACGAAAATTTCCATACTAAGTACAAAATAACAACTACTTTTAAATTAAAGCAATTGCATGTGCTCGTTAATGGCTTACAATGCTATTTTGTGATCTTTGTCTATAATTGTAAAGAATAAAATATCAAAGCGGATGGAGAAGTTTTTATCGAGCAACTAACTCCAAACATCGAAGCTCAAACTAAAGTCTAGTAGTATTGGATCGTTGATTGTTGTAAAAAAATTTTTGCATCAACAGGCTTAAATCATAAAACTATTATGCGTTTATTTTGTTTTTCGAAAAAACTGAAAATGGCGAGTTTTAAAATACTGTTTTCAGTTTCATATGTCATACGTTTTTTCATCATTAATGATTTTGATATTTAATCTTATGAACTACTAACCCCACAGGTTTGATCATTCCAGAAAAAAGTCTTAAAATAGCAAACCAAACGAGCGACGAGCTACTGCGAGGCCCACGGCCTAACAAAATATTCAAATCGAACAACCACGAAGTTTCTGGACGTAATTCCAACCAAACCAAACTTGGCGCCCAAGACACTCGCCCACATCCAGACCTCATCCGAACATTCCAGACTCGTTCTCCATATAAATAGCCTCCTTCGTCCCCTTTTCTTCATCAAATCAAATTCAATAAAAGCAAATTTGAGTTTCATTAATCCAAATCCCACGAATTAAAATGCCATCCCGATCAACCGGAGCAATCGTCCAGCAATGGGATCCGGTCGTCATCTCCCGCCGTAAACCAAAAACCGCTGATCTGAAAGACCCGAAAGTGGTTAACAGTGCGATCCGTGCCGGTGCGCAAGTCGAGACGATCAAAAAGTTCGACGCTGGTCAGAACAAGAAGAAGGCTGAGCCGGTGGTTAATGCGAGAAAGCTCGACGAACAGACGGAACCTGGGACGCTGAACCGTGTGCCAGGGGAGGTGAGGGCGGAGATCCAGAAGGCGAGGTTGGCGAAGAAGATGAGTCAGGCGGAGCTGGCGAAGCAGATCAACGAGCGAGTGCAGGTGGTGCAGGAATATGAGAACGGTAAGGCTGTTTTAAACCAGGGTGTTTTGGCTAAGATGGAGAAGGTTCTTGGGGTTAAACTAAGGGGAAAGCATAAGTAAATTTGAAGAGCGATAGTATGGGTTTTTTTTTTGGGCAGGCATATTAGTCATAATAAGGCATGCTGGGTTCTTTGTATTCATGCTTCTTGTTGAATGCTTCTGGTGCTTGTTTGACGTGCTTTTGATATGAATGGAATAAATTATGCTACGTTGATAAATAGTTCAAATTTTTAATGTTTTCCTGGATTATTGCTGGGTGCATGACATTTCATTTTACAGTTTATTTCAATACATTTACGTTATGGCACTTCAGAGGACCTCTTTGTTCGGAAGTGTATTGTTTAGAATAAGTGGTTCGTAAGCATGTCGTAATTGAGTTTTAATCTGCAACAGAGATTGTAATTTTATGTTTCAATCGGTTGAGATTTGATGTCCGATTTGTAATTTTATATTCGCAATTAGGATGAATTAGTTCAAGTATCTCAATGGAAAAACTCCTTGGATCACATATTGATGCACTCCATTCACGGTTCATTCGTATTTTATGCAACTGTAACGAAGATCAACTCTTGTTGTAATTGTCCCCTTTTAAAGCGAGTGAGCCTAGCGTTTAGGAAAATCGATTGGCAAATATTTCGACGAATGTTTCCATTCCTACCTAGTAATCAATGTCTTTCGGTTCTATTTCCACTATTCACAAAATATCGTCCATAGCTTACGTGAAACTTTTTAATTGGTGCTATGTCGGTAGTGTTCAAACTGCGATGTTCTATTTAACAAACTAATATCTCTGAATTTGCATTTAGCAAGAATTCATTGCAAATTGATTTGACCGCTGATTGATAACGTATATGGTAATAAAATGGTGTGCAAATTAGGAATGCATTCCTTTTTGCTATATTTGTTTTATGTCATCTCGTTATACGAACTATTTTCTCAAATTATTTTTTTAAAAGCTCCTTTTTTATTTTTTTACTTTTGTCGTTTTCACATTTAATGTATTATTATGTTAAAGCTAGAAAATTAAATATTCACGTAAATTTTATTAATTTTTTGAAATTATATGGATCTAATTTATAAAAGAAAATTAGATGGATTGTAAGGTTAATTTTTTATAACCATGACAACCTATGTCAAAATTTCCGTAAAATCTTTCTAAAGATGCGAAGTTAGCGAACTTTACATGCTTTGTTAATTTGTGGGAGTACACTTTCATATTTTTGCATGTATAACAATACACATACATCAACAACTGCAACTAAATCATTATTTCCAAACAAATAGGGGTCGGCTATAGACATAACTTAAAATTAAATGACAAGTCAATTTAGAAATCATAATAACAGCAACAATAACAATGATAAAAATCATGATAATAATAATAAAATAAAGTCAAATAAATAAAATAACAATAATAACGATAACGAAGTAATATAACATAAAAAATAAAATGAAAATAAAAAAACATATTAAGAGAAAACCATGATGATAATCTTTATTAATAGTTGGTTTGAAAGCGCAATCTTTTGATTCGGCCATAAACTTCTCATAATACGCTTTACTCATATATAATCTAACACACTTCTATGTATGCTACCAAATTCCTTCGAAATTGGATTTTAACAAATAAACCCAGTTTACAAATTCAACACGTGTCATTACAAATATTAATAAATATTAATATCGTTTGAAAATAGGATCTGATAAATAGTTTTTTTACAAATTCAGAACGATCAAATATAATCAAATCTTAATGTCACTTTAAAACAGAATATAACAAATGAAATTCCTTTATAAATTCTTTCTTTATGAACTAATAATAAAAATATAAATTCAAACTACTAAAAAAAATTAGATATCCAAACTTAAAAATAAAAATTGAAACTAACTATGCATGAGTTCGAACGCAAAATACGACTAAATAATTCTGGCAATTACCTTTTAAAGTGTTTTGAAACATACAATTTGTAGAACGGCTCACGCGCGAAGCGCGTGTCATAACGCTCGGGATAATGATACTAATGGTAATAATGGTATTAATAGCAATATGATCGAAGACCAAACACTACTGTCTTAGGTCATATTCATTAGTCTTATAATCTAAAACTTATACCTCTACGCCTAAACTAACCCTAAGCAAGCTTATGGTACGTGGATCGCTAACTTCTACGCGTTTTTGTTCGACACCAACTTTTCGGATATATTGCAATCATTCGAGTCCTTTTTTACCACTTTCTTCCATGTCAATCTTGGTCGACCTCTACCTCTCTTCGAGCATTTGATGCGGTCTATAATTCCAACATGTGCAAGTGCTTGGGAGGCCTCCATTAGAGATGTCCAAATTGTGCTAATGCAAGTTTATTACGTATATCAGCATTCATAATTCGATCTCTTCTTGTACGACCGCATATCCATCGCAGTATACGCATCCCTGCTACACTTATCTTTTGGACGTGTTGGCTTTTAACATGTCAACATTCTGCATCGTACAACATCGCAGGCCTAATTGTTGTTCTATAGAACTTTAAGTTTTTGTGGGACTTTCCTATCACAAAGAATGTTTGACGTTTGTTGCCACTTCACTCATCCCGCTTGAATTCTAAAACTAACATCTTCATCAATCTTACTATCATACTGCAACACTGATCTTAAATATTGAAAGGATTCCCACTTTGACACTACTTGTCCGGTCAGAGTGACATCTCTATCCTCTGATCTGATTCGCTGAACCCGCACTCCATATACTATGTTCTAGCTCTGCTAAGCCTAAAACCCCTTGATTCTAAAGTCTGTCTCTACAGCTATAGTTGTTATCAACTTAATCCTACTTTCGTTAATTAGCGCAACATTCTTGACAAAGAGCATACACCAAGAAATCTCACATTGTATATCATTCGTAAGCTCATTCATTAGTAGGGCAAAAATGTAGAGGCTGGAAGCCTACCCTTGATTTAATCCTATAGTAATGGGAAAGTTATTGGTTTCACCCTCGCATGCTTTGATACTAGTCACAACATCATCATACATATCCTTGATAAAAGTAATGTACTTTGTTGGGACTTTTTCTTTTTCAGAGCCCACCATATAACCTTTCTCGGTACTTTGTCATACGCTTTTTCCAAATCGATAAATGCCATGTGTAAATCCTTATTTTGCCCACCTCTCCATAAGTTGTAAAATCGCTTTTGTGGTTGACCTTCCAAGCATGAATCCAAATTGGTTTTTTTGAAACGTTTGTCATCCTTCTTAATCAATGTTAAGTGACTCGCTTCCAATGGTTCATTGTATGACTCATAATCTCAATTCCTCTGCAGTCTTGCAATTCCTTTGTAGTTTTGCAACTTTGAATATTTCATTTATTCTTAAAAATTGGGACTCATATGCTTCTCCTTCACTCATCTAGCATCTTGTTTGATTTGAACATATTATCAAATAACTTAGTTAGACAGGCTATCCCTGCATCTCCAAGGCATCTCCACACCTTAATGGGAATGTCATAAGGCCGTAATGCCTGTCTATTTTCATCCGTTTTAGCGTCTCCTTTACCTCGGACTCTTGAATTCTCTGAACAAAATGTCCACCGGTGTCATCAAAATATTCGTTCAGCTTGATCGTAGTATTATCACATTCTTTATTGAATGGCTTGTCAAAGTAATCTCTCCATCTATTTTTTATTTCACCACCCTTCACCAAAAGTCTATTATTATCATGCTTGATGCATTTAACTTGGTTAAAGTATCTCGTCTTTCTCTCGCGGAGCTTGGCTATCCTATAAATGTTTTTTCACTCTCCTTCGTACTTAGCATTTGATATAGATCTTCATACGTTCGACCTCTTGCTTCACTCATCGCCCCCTTTGCGTTCTTCTTTTCCATTTTGTAATTTTGCATGTTATCATCGCTCCTGTGATGATACAAGCACTTATAGTATTCATTCTTCTCTTTGATAGCCTTTTGCACATCACTGTTCCACTGCCATGAATTTTTAGATTCGCATTTATTTCCTTTCGTTATCCCAAACACCTCGGTAGCCACTTTTTGAATGCGCGTTGTCATCTCATCTCATATGTTATATGCTTTCCCTTCCATATTCCTTGTCCCTTCTCTCATTACTCTATCCTTAAACACCCTGAGGCGTCTCCTTTGAGATTCCACCATTTCGTCTGACTAATCTTGGCTCTTTTATCCTATCGAACACGTATTCGAAGACGAAACTCAAATATCAAAAGCTGATGCTGTGAGATGACACATTCTCCAGGTATGACTTTGTAATTTACACAAGCTCGTTTGTCATCTCTTCTAGTAAAGACAAAATCAATATGGCTAGAGTGTTGGCCACCATTGAAAGTAACTAAGTGCGATTGTTTCTTTCTAAAGAAGCTATTAGCTATCGTGAGGTCATAAGCAATAATGAAATTCAATATTTCTTCTCCTTCTCGGTTCCTATCGCCGTATGCAAAACCTCCATGCACTCTCCCAAACCTCCCAATAGTTGTAGCAGCATGGCCGTTGAAATCTTCTTTTATGAAAAGTTTCTCGTTATTAGGCACATCTCAAACTGTGACATCTAGCTCTTCCTACAAATTTCTCTTGACAGCTTCACTTAGGCCTACTTATCGGACATAGGCACTAATGACGTTTAGAAACATATCACCAACTACCAACTTGGATAGGATGATCATGTCCCCTCGTCTCCTAAAGTCAACCACTCTGTTTTTAAGGTTCTTGTCAGTTAAGATGTCTAACCCATTCTTGTTACGTTCTTTTTCTGTGTATCATAACTTGAAGGCTGTGTTCTCCATCTTCTTCGTCTTTTGATTTGTCCATTTGGTCTCCTGAACGCATAAGATATTTACATGTCTTCTAGTCATAATATCAACTATCTTTCTTAAATTTCCTATTAAGGATCCTACATTTCAACTACCTAATCGATTCCTACTTTCATCGACTAGCTTTCTTGTCCCTCGCACCCGCTGAGTAAAGTGCGAAGATTCTTCCTCATTTATCGCTATATTGGGGTCAATGTAGCGCACCATTAAGAGAGTGATGACCCAGCCCTTGAGTATTTACCCGAGCCTCGATATGGATCGCCATTAAGGGAGTGGCGACCCGGTCCTTGTTCACTTACCACCATACCCAAGTCTCGATATGGCGCGTTTCTAAGAGGTTTGCGCCCCAACGAAATATAATAAGCTTCCATTTCTATAAGAGAGGCTATGGTTTTTATGTTGGCTCGTTAAGCCTTTCACAACCCTCCTCCTTTATCCCGACTTGGGACACGCGGCATAGAAAACTGCACAGGTAGAGCTACACACACTTAAAAAAATGGAAGCAATTGTTTTACACCTCTGTTTTTAACACCTTTTTTACACCTACAAAGGGTTGAGTGTTTTCCGTGCTTGTGTGAAATATAGTGTCAATTTTTTTTTAATTTTCTTTTTGATATGAGGTTATTACAATCTTCTGTTAGGTTATTTCATTGATGATGATAAAATTAATTTAATATATTATGCATCATGTCTGGTGTTTATTCAATTAAATTAAACCATACGCTGGTACCAATATCTCAAGACTTTAATGAAGAATTGGACGTTTAAACTGAGTCTCTTTTGTTTTGAAGTCGGAAAATTAGACACATAATCTTATTTTGTTAACAAATTTCTTTTTCCTTTGGCCATCATTATGTACTCATCCTAACTTAATGAATTCTTACAAAAGAAAACCTTATATGCACCATTTTTAGGTTTATGAAGGTAATGTTTTATTTGACATATCTGTCACGTAAACTATCAAGAACTTAATGAAGAGTATTCAACACTACATTTCCATTTTCTTTAATATTATGTACTCATTTGAATTTTAGTGCGTTTTAGCCATGCGGTATGTTGGCATAGTTTCTTGAATATTCGCAATGTAAAGATATGACAAGCATTGGCTTTAGTTGTAACTTAATATCTAAAGACATATTTAATAAGTGTTTTGCATCTTTTTCAACGGATATAGTGCTATAAATTCAGATTCCATTATTGATTGCGTAATGCATGTTTTTTCTTTAATACTCAAGAAACGTTACCTCTGCTTAACGTAAAAATCCAACATGAGCTTGATTTGTTGTTACAAGTGCTAGTTATCCAACCTACATCTGTATAACCTTACGCTAGGAAACACATTAGAGAAAAGTCATAGTTTGTGTATTTAAGATAAGCAAGAAATCTTTCAGTTACTTTCCAATAATCTATACCGAGATTGCTCGTATGTCATGCAAGTTTGCATACTTCATATGCTATTTCAGGTCTTGTACAATGCATAACTCACATGATACTTCAATAGCACCACCGCACTCAAGTTGAGCAGTTCCTCTACCGTAATTTTTGATGAGATTTACACTTGAGTATATTCTGGTATTTAAATTTATGAAGGACCTTCTCAATGCGATTGACTTAGCTTATGTCTATCACTATTTTTATTAACTTTTATTCCTACTATTGTTTCAAAATCTTTAATTTTGAACTTTGAAGTTAGATACTCTCCGGTATCTACTATACCTTTCATATATGTTGGTGTCGAATATTAGTAAATCATCTACATATAGGAAAATGATTACTTTGTATTTTTTTTAGTAAATTTAGAGTAAAAACATTTATCCACATCATTATATGTGAAATTATGTTAAAAATTTGAAAAATTAATTTTTCTATACAATTATTTTGGTACCTACTTTAATTCTTACATTGATTATTCAATTTGCAAATTTTAGTTTCATTCCAGAAAGAACAAATCCTTTTGGTTATTCCAAGTAAACTTCTTCATTAAGTTTACTATTTAAAGAAAGTCACTTTAATATCCTTTGATGCACATAATTGATAAATTGATGCAAGTGCTATGATGATTGAATGGCTTATTTTGCAACATGAGCGTCGGTGTCGAAGATAGGTCTATCAATGAATACTTTCAGATGAAATATCATATCCGCATTTATATTCGAAATTATTTTCTAATACTGAATATCCGCAATCGTGGATTCGGACGGATATCAGATATTTATCATCTCCGCCGACCATCGATAACTCAATAAAATTGTATGGAAATTTTGGTTTTAACATTATTCTTTTTTCAATCCCGTTGATTATAAAAGTATGAAAATAAACAAATATGATAATAATTAATAGTTTTGAGCAGTTAATATGCACTAAATGCATAAAATGCATACTATTAACTTGTTAAGATATAAATAAACATCTTTCATTATACCAAAATCTACATAATTTAAACTAAAATGTAAACTAGTAACTTATAAAAATAATAAATATATATATATATTTCATTTTACCAAAATATACATAATCTAAACCACAATCTTGACAAAAACCAAATTTATAATTTTCGAATATGGAAGCCTCCATATTCGCATATGTTTTTTCCAAATATCAGATATTTATCCACTTTTTGGATGCGAATGCGGATAGATTTCATATTTTTGGTACTATTGACAATCCTAGTCAAAGAAATCAATTCTCTTCATCTACATATATCCTTTGGTTACTAACTAATATAGCCTTAGAAGTTTGCATACTACCATCATTGTTACGTTTAATTCTAAATACTCGTTAGCTTATTGGCTTTGACCCTTGATGTAAATCTACTATTACCTAAATATTACTTGTTAAAACTAAATTTATTTCATTATTAGTCGCTTCCTTCCAAAAGCAGAATCCTTTGAATTATGGCCTCACCGTATGTTTTTGGGTTATCTTGAACATTTAAATCTATAGGAATTATATTAGAAAATCGATCTCTAATTCCTTTGATGATAAATGTTATAGCTTAACAAAATATAAAACTACGATCCATGTTTTTTTCTTATTCTTTGGGTTCTCTTACTCTTTTTTTCTTTAACCACCTTTCTCTTATTGCTAGAAAAAGGTGAAGGACTATCCAATGGTATTTGAGTAATTTCAGGGTTTGTTGACTAATCAATATTTGAATCGTCTTCGAATTTATTTTCAATAAACTCGATTGTTCTATATTCAACAATATAGTTAAAAGACAAATCTAAAAGTCTATATGCTTTAGAATTTTTAGCATATCCTAAAAATATGCTTTTCAAACCCTTCGACCTAGTTTTATTTTTTGGGTATATGAGCCTTGTGGAAAGCGATCCAAGTTCTTTCTTTTACTTTGGGTTCTCTTATCTCTTTTTTTCTTCTTTAACCACCTTTAAGTTACTCCTAGCAATAGGTCTAGGGTTCTACACTGGCGTTTGAGTAATTTCAAGGTTTGTTGATTGATCAATATTTGAGTCATCTTTGAATTTATTTTTACTACCCTAATGTCCCTATATTCAACAGTACCGCTAAAAGAAAAATATAATAATCTATATGCTTTAGGATTTTTAGCATATCCTACAAATACGCTCATACTCCATGGACCTAGTTTTTTTGGGAATAAGAACCTTATGGAAACTGATACATGTCTATTTTTAGATAATTTAGATAAGGGTTTCTTCAATTTCAAAGTTCATACAAGGAAACTTTTGTTTTCCTTAAGGTAATTATATTAAGCCGACTAGTAAAAAATAATGCTTTACCGCATAGGTTTAGTTGCACTTTTGCATTTAGTAGCATAGAATTCACTATGTCAACTGAAGTTCTATTTTTCCTTTTAGCCTAGTCATTTTGTTGTATTGTATAAGGGCGGTGTGTTGATGCATATTCCCTTGTTATTTAGAAAAGTCAGAGAATTCATTAAAATACTTTCTCCATCGCTTTGAAAAACCTTTATTTTTTTGTTTCTTTGGTTTTTGGCTTCTAATTTATAGCGTTTAAACATATCAAATGTTTCAGCCTTAATATTGAGTAAATACATAAAGGTATAATCTAAGAAGTCATGAATAATGGTTATAAAATATATGTTTTCCCTCTTGTTAAAAGGTCATTCAGTTCATAGATATTATAATGGACTAATCCAATTTTAGACGTAAGAACTACATGTGTAATGACACATATTATAAGTATTAGAGGATCATAAAATATTATTTTTAAAATAAAATTAGTTTATATGATGTTATAAGTTTAGAGATATTGAGTATTGATATTTTTGACGCTTAGTAATTTTATTGGGCGGTTTCTACCCAAAAAACTGTAAGGTCTAAAAGCATTTTCAAATGGAAGATGTTATGGTTTCTCTTTTCGTTAATTGGTTATAATAGCTATTTGGACTTACTGTTTAGGGGACACGAACATTTGAAGTTAAACGGTTTTTGAACAACTTAGTAGGTAATTAGTGAGGCCCGAATTAAGCAAAAGCTAATTTCAAATTTATGCCTAGTATCGCTGATGGAACAACCTTCCTTTATTATTCTACACTTTCTAAAACATTCTAAACTTCATTAATTCTCTCCAAAGCCAAAATGTTACTAATTTTTTTAATTAATTAGCTAAATCTTGTCATTAGAGGAAATTCGCAAGGGGATTAACTTCCGATTGAGGTGCATTGGAATCCATGAAGCTACCGTTCATCTCATATTTCTCTTGGTATTAGTGCATTTGGGTGATTGGGTGAGTGATATATGTCTCTCATTTTATTTTAATTATCATATAATGTTAAAAGTGTGATTCTTGAATGATTTTGAACTTTAAACACATTTTTATGATAGATCTAAACTTGATAATGATTTTAAAACTTATTAAAAAGAGTAGATGTTGATTTTGATTCGTTTTTTGGGTGTTTGACCAAACTGGTGGTAATTGTCTATTTTTGTAGATACATGATGATAAAAATGTTTGAATTCTGTTGGAGTTACTTGAAATGTATGTTTGGGTGTTATATAATATTTTTATTTGGTTCTTTGTATATATTTTGATTTGTTCTATATGTTAAGAGAGTGGTCATCATTTGAGAGAATTGATGTGCAATTTTGAAATCGCACACAATCATTTTTGTGTGAGAAGATGGCTTAGATAGCTTATACTTCTAGACGTTCGGTGTTTTGGATTAGGAAATATGATGTTTTGGACATATTCAAGAGTGGTCGATGGTAGGTTGAAAACTAGTTGGTGGTAGGCTTGCTTTGGGTGTTTTGAGGTAAATCTCCAGGTTGGAGTACTTGGTGCATAGGGATTGCTTCAGGCTTATGCTAGAGAAGAAAGGTTTAGGGATAGAAAAATTCGACATTGAAATATGGTCGACACTAGGCGTATTTGGAACTTTGGGGTACGATTGCACTTGCTTCGGTCTTGGGGATGCTCAATCTCAAGGAATTTTAAGTGGCTGTAAGGTTTTTGGGGATCGAACATGTAAAGGTCCACAAATCCATACCCCTTTGAGTCGACCATAATTCACACTAGTTCAACCCGAATGGAACGGATATACAAATCTTTAGGGGTGAAGAAGAAAAAGGTAGAAGAAAATAAACAAAAACAGCAACACAAATTCTTACAATCACAGCGAAACAAAATATAATATATAATAACAGATTTTACGTATTTTTTAATATATATATATATATATATATATATATATACAATAATCAGAGTCAACAACTAAATACATCAAAATTAACAGTTAAAATAACTTGTTTTCATACAGAGAAGATATAACCAAGTACGCAGATACGTATCTGTCACCCAGCTCGTCTCCTGAGCTCCATAGCATTCTAACGTGAATCCGCAATACTCAGTCTAGCCCGAGTATTATAATAAAATAACACCCGAGTCAGTCAGAGTGAGAAAACACGCTCAATTTGAATTATTAGAGTTATCAAATTTCTTTGAAAAACAAATGTATCTCGTAAGACCGCGTCACACATAAACAGGATGGGTTTTCCCTTACGATAACCAAAACAATTTTTATCAAATTCATCTGATATTATAATAGCGTCTAAGTACAAATACTTATTTAAATAACCGAAATTGTTACATTAATTAAATTCTAGCAAACTAGGTTCTATAAAAAAAATCGTAAGCTTGTATCGGAGAATGGATTCCATATGAATGACTAGGCCACTGGGGTACCACCCATCACGGTACACGTCTAGAAGAATGTACCGAGGACCACTTGGGGATCCCCTGCTACTCAAGACTAGCCTACCCCTAACATGGATATACCCAATATGTTATCACCATGGGTGTTCCCATCCTTACCATCGAGCGCTCCTTCTTTTATACACAACCATATCCATAAATAGGTTTCCGATGGCATCTAGCAAAGTGATAACATACCCTAATTGGGTGTGACCCACTTAACGTTGCTGCATCACCCCTGTTTTAGTCATTCCGTATTGATGAGGCTTGAGACTAAGCGTTACGTTTCAAGAAACAATTCTAAAGAGAATGCTCATCGTCCTCCAATGACGATGCTCTGATAGCATTCGTCCATACAAGTTGTCTTGGGTCTGGACAAACCGAATCACCGTATTCATTATCTTAACGGTATTCATTCATTACGTTCAAATTGAATCGAAGTGGTTTTTGGATAATTAAATCTGATCCCGGTCTCTTGGAAACGATTAACGAAATTGGCTAATATTGATAGTTGGTTATTTAACTATCAATAAAATATCCATAAGCAGACGCTAGGCCTTACTTTATAATTCTTTAAACATTTACTCCGAAATATATTTACTATGATATATTTTCAAATCCCTCCCCATATTCCAATATTTAAAAACAATTTCAAATACTTTAATCTATAATAGGATATTTTCAAACCATCTCAACACTTAGAAATATTCTCGAATTTCCATTTTTATACCTAGGAAAATATTATAAATCTTATTTCCAAAATCCTTTCAAATACCAAAATTTAAGAGCACATTTCGTAGCTTATTTCGAAATCACTAATAAATTTCCTCTCCATAAAATCATATTCATTTAAAATCCCCATCCATGAATCTCGAGAAAATTTATAAATAAAATTTCTAATCACTTCAAAACTCTATATATATAAAATAAATATTTTAAAAAATATATAATTTATTTTTAAAAGCATGTTCAAGTAACTATTTAAAATATCGAAAACACTTTTTATAAACATCAGTAACTTATTTTTAGATAAACCAATAAATTCTCAAGGCTGATTTTAAAAGTTAAAATTTACTAAAATCAATACTTAACATTTGAAAATCAACTTACCAAAGTATTTCAATCCTAATTCCTTTAAAAATTTCATAGTTTTAAAATAATAAAATTCCCCTTTTAAAAACAAACTTAACTTTGAATTTTATATATATATATATATATATATATATATATATATATAAAAGAACTTAATAACTAACTCAATTTATACATTCCTCTCGAATCATATCACATCACTTCCATTCCAATATCCTCACCCATTTTCATATTTCAAAATAGTATCCACTATTTTTCTCACCTTATTTTCATATTCTAATATAAATTTACTCTATGGATTTATATTCCCAAATTTTCATCAGTTATTAATTTCCTTTGTTTATAACATAGTTTATAATTATATAACTTCTTTGAATCTCACTTTTTTTATTAAAATAATTTAATTTATAAATTACATTTTAAAATTTTAATTCCTTACAAATTCTATTCATTTCTGCTATTTTATCCTTAATATCGACTCCAACTTCTTTTCATATTTTCCAAAAATGTCATTTTTTTGAAATCCATCATTTAAAAGAATCCTTTATATAAGTTATTTTACAATCTCTATTTAAAATATTTTTACGAATAGTTAAATACAACCCAAAAATCAATTTATTGTTTTACCCAAATCAACTTCTTTTAAAATAATCCAAACTTCGATATAAATATTTTTATATTCAAAGTCTCCTTTTAAATTCCTTCAGATTCCAAAAATAATCTTATGGTATTTAAAATATCGAAATTCAGGCTGGCGCTACTTTAGCATCCACTTTTTCAGTCACAATAATAATCTGTAACCTATTATTCTAACACATCATATATCACTATATATGAAAATAAATAATATATTTGAGGAATCCAGTTGGATCCCTCTAACATGTTTCCCTACATTCACAGATGTTAATACAACATAAAAATACCAATCCCACTTCGAGGAGGATATCGCGGTATATAGATTCATCTGCTATTATGGGCGGTGCGTAGGGTCTTATCTGCTATAATGTGCGAGAATATCACTTCAAATACTAGTATATATATTACTATATATATATATATTTAACATTCAACAGATAATAATTAATAAAATCAACCAACACCCAATAATTTAAATTCATCATTGTTAAATTATTGTAGCAATCCAAATGAGTGAGATTTTACTCATCTTGAGTTATATTGCAACCCACTCTAATTTTAAATCAAATTAAACTACGTTCAATTTAATATAAAATCTCGATTGACTCTAAAAATCCCCAAACCAATTCTAATGCGTAGCACACATCGATATGGATCCATTATTGCTTGATTCGTAATTTTCGACCTCGCAAGAAATTTTTTACGAACTTGTATAAGTTAACTATTTCTATTTATAATAGATAAAACTAACTGTAATATAAATTTCTAATTACCTTCATCAGTTTAATTCATCTCCTTTCCCAAATAAAAAAGAAAATGAAAGTTTGTGTGGATCAGTTGTATGGATAAATATACTAATTTAAGAACTTGTGTGATATAGCAGTGGAAAATAGTCGATAAATAAAAGAAATGTAAAGTGGTAAGTAAATGACACCAGATACTTTTATACTTGTTCGAACTTCCCGTTCTACATCTAGTCCCAGACTCCTTATGGATTCACTAACACTCTCACTTCACCCGAAGAAATATACACCCGAGCAACCGAATAGGATTTCAGTTCACTTGCCCGAGCAGCCAAACGGGACTTCCAATACAAAGTATTTAGTTTCTTGACTTGATATGTTCTTGAAAAACACCGATTAGTACACCCTTTCTATAACCTTCTCCTTTGTGGTATGTAGTGTTTGTACATGAAGAGAATGGAAGATTTAAATAGAATTTTCAATAGAATGGCTTGTGTGAATGTTTTTGAAAGCAAAAAGTATAGAGAGTAGAATCATAATAGGATAGAAAGAATTGTAATGATTGTTTTTAAAAAGAAATTGATTCTTGGCTATATTTATAATGAATCAAGAGTTATTTTCTTTCAAAGATAGTAGTGCTAAATAGAAACGGAAACAACCCTTGAAGTTGAGATGTTTCTCTTCAGTGAAGAGACACATCTCTTCAAAACTAGCCGTTATATGAATTCAGCAGGCTGACTGCAGAAGATTCATCCGTCTGATTCAAACCCAAAAATAAATAGTGCAAAAGGCAGTACATTCAACCGGCTGAATATTTTGGTAAATTTTAATTTACCTAATATTCAACAGGCTGAATAGCTGTAGTCAGTCGGCTGAAATCAGTGTCTTGTGCATGTGCATACTTCTAAGATACGTGTCAATTTTTTTTTGCAACATACCATTTTGGAGAGATTTTAATATATTTCTAACTAAACTCAGAAATAATAAAACATCTAATCTATCTTCGTGTGTTTCTAAATCCATCCTTTAAAGATTTATCTTCTCCTGAAAATTTGGTTAGTATACAATAATAATATAGCTTATATAGTTGTCACATTCAAAATCGGAGATTTCTGGATCTTAACTTTCTCTCCTTTTTGATGATGACAACTATGTAGGTATAGTGCAATTTAATTCAGAATATACTCCCACTGATTTGTTGCTCCCCTATTGATATGATTTACCTTCTCCCCCTTTGTCATCGGCATAAAAGAGTAGTTGATAGAAGGTAAGCATAGATATGATAAATAGAAATATCTTAAGCACATAGCTTATCACAATATTTAGCACTAATGAATGGCATTTTTACCATAGTTATGTATTTTAGCATAGTTATATATATATATATATATATATCTATGTATGTATGTATGTATGTATGTATGTATGTATGTATGTATAAAACTATGTAGTAAAACATCACATAACTAACAATATATCAACATCATAGAAAAATTACAAAATATTACAGAACAAGCATAGACATATGCTTTTTTTCAAAATTAAAATTTTTCACAAATTAAACATACACATACAACATAATAATGTTAAACCACAGAAGTTTAAAGCTAAGTTATCACAAACATTTTAATCAGAAGGTTGGGAAAGAAATAATTAAAAAGTTGAAAAAGAGATAAAATTAGATTCATAACAAAATATTTCATTCTTCATCCGTAGTATCCCATTCAAGAGTAGTCAAATCTTCAACCACTCCGGTAGAGGTTGACAGAGAACAAGATATCTTTTTCCATATGTTTTTCAAGAAATCCTCTATAGAGTCAAATTTCTTATTTGTTGATTTTTCGAACTTTTCTATGCGTTGATTAAGCTTTACTTGATTTCTAGCTATTGTTTTTAGTGCATTCTTGGAGTTGGAATTGGGGTCAATCTCATGAATGTCATCGTTGCTTTCCTCTTCTTCTTCTTCTTCGGGTTGATGAAAAGAGGATGCAATTTCCATGTTTCGGGGTTGAAGAATACCTTGATTATGGTTTTCAACCCATTCTTGAAATGTGATGATATCATGATGAGGAAAAACTCGAGGAAGACCCATTAAACTTATAGTTTTAGCTCCAATTTCACTTATAGTCGAATAATCGGATTCGAGAGTCGGTACACCAAAATTCAAAAGTATCCTCGTGATATATGCACCATAGTGAATTGTCTTATATATTCTTCAAACGTTGACATTTGAAAATTCTTCTATTATTATTTTTCCCCAATTCACTCGTTGCTGTGAATATAGTGCATATAGGGCTTGAAAATCATGTTTATAAATCTTCTCGTAGCTACCGGTTCTAGCTTGTAATGACCTTATCAAGGCTCGGTGAATTAATCTTGCCTTTGTCCTTAAAATGCTAGTTCGAAGATCACGCATATCGTCGGATAAGAATAGATGAGTGATTTCGTCTCTTTGGACCATATCGACATTACATCATGTGTCAATACCTTGGGATGGACAACGAAGTATGTGTCTTAATCGTTGTAAAGAAAGAAAAAATTTCACACCACATACCAAAGTCCACACACAATCTTCCATCTTATAAGGATTGTGATGACCTAAATTCATATTCGCAAAGAAGAGCTTGACTAGCAAGTGATTAGTTTTTACATTATTCAGATCAAAACCAATTAAAGTATCGATTCGGTTTACCTCGGCAACTTCTCGAAAATTGTATCCACCGAACTCCTGAAGCTTGACGAAAGCTCCTTCGAATTTTTTTGTGTTTTTCATGTTATTATACCTAACCATAGCAGTTTCATTATAGAGCCATTGTCGGATTTGAGATTTAGAAGGCCCTGAAGGGGAGTCTCTTGGTCTTTTGGTTCTTGGAGGCATTGTGATTTTTTAAGAGATTGGAGTTTTTGAGAAGAAATGGAGTTTTTAGGTCTTAACAGTGTAAATTTTCTGTGTTGGTGGAAAAAAATGAAGAGGAAGAAGGTAAAGTGAAGAGGTGCCTTAAAAATAGAGCGAGTGAGTAGAAAAAATTATAAACCCGACGTTCAGCCGGCTGACTAGGGTTATCAGCCGTCTGAACTACTCCTGAAAGAAAATAGACTATTTTGCATATAATTCAGTCGTTTGAACCAGGGTGTGCAGTCGGCTGAATCTGGGTTAATTTTTTTAATTTCATATGAATATTCAGCCGGCTGTTTTCACTGGTGAAGCCGTCTGAATTAGTTACCTACAGCCCAATAAACCCAGTTTAATAATATATTCATTATTCATTTTAATTTTTATATCTTTTACACATTTTTTTAATAAATATTATCAAGATACAATAAATAGATTATAAACAATTATAAACAATATTTTATTTGGAGGAAGAAGATTTAGTAGGAGAATCACATTCTTCGGGCTCGACCTTTGTGTTCTCCCGAGCTGGTTGAATGGTTGACTTGTCCCAAGAATTTGGAGAGTACGGTGGCCTTTGAGGAGATTGAATATGTGCATTCGTGTTTATGGGAAATGATCCACATATCTCCGAAGCACATCTCTCTAAGAAGCGAAATCTTCTTCCATGACTTTTCTGTTCGCAGTGCATTTCTCGCTGTAGATTCAAAGTTTCACGTTGATAGTGATGTAAATCATCTATCTTGTCTTTCGTAGAAGAAGAAGGAAAGAGATTTCTCCTAGAACGCTTCTTTTCTAGAGTATATCCAATGTGATGATGAGGAGGACATACTGGAATATAATATGGAGTTGGTGCATTTTCGGATGATTTTGAAGACAGAGAGATATAAATGATTGATGAGTATCCGGAGTTGTAGCTAGAAGAGCTTGAATTATTTTGAGAAGACACTTTTATGTTTTAGAGATTGAATCTTTTGATACTTTTTATATATAAGTGATTATGTTTTGAAGATTTCCGAGTTCTGATATATACATATAATTTCTATTATTTATAGAAATGCAGTTTATGGTAAAAGTTTATTAACAATTATAAACCATTACTAGTTTTAGATGTTCTATATTTGACTTTTAATAATTTTTGGTTGATATTAATTGCAAGTATGATGTAGACAAGAATTACTAAATAGCAAAATGGAAATGACACTGTACTTCTTTTTATGCAATCCTGAGTTCAAGCACCAGCAGCTCTATTTTTTTTTAAATATTTTTATTTTGACTAAAAATTCTTATAATTTTGTAAATCTTTTAGTGATAAAATTCCTAGTTATCTTCTTAACTTTATAAACATATTTTCATTTAATGGTTTTGTAAAAATATCGGCAACATGATTTTCTGATGAAACAAATTCTAAAGAAATTTTTTCTTTTTCGATATTATCGCGTAGAAAATGATGTCTATATCGATATGTTTGGTTCGAGAATGATTGATCGGATTCTTAGATAAGTTAGTAGCACTAGTGTTTTCATAATATATTGTTGATTTTGATAAATTTGTTCCAAAATCCTGAAGTGTTTGCTACATATACTGACTTAAGCACATACTAAAGCACTAGATATATATTCTGCTTCACATGTCAAAAGTGAAACACAATTTTTCTTTTTACCAAACCAGGATACTAAAGATTGTCTAATGAAATGACAAGTTCCACTTGTATTTTTTATATCGGTTCGACATCCTCCATAATCAGCATCACTATATGATACTAATTCGAAAGAATATACTTTTGGATAGAAAAGTCTGAATTCTTTGGTACTGCTTAAGTAACACAAAATTAGTTTAATTGCTCGCAAATGTGATTCTTCAATATTTGCTTGAAATCGAGCACAATAGCAAACACTCATCATTATATCAGGACGACTAGCAGTTAAATAAAGTAAAGAACCTATCATACTTCGATATAGTTTTTGGTCAACATTTTTTCCATTTTCATCTCAATCGAGATGAATTGTAGTACTCATAGGAGCAGATTTGGCAGAAATGTTTTCCATACCAAAACGTTTTATTACATTATTACAATATTTTTCGATTAATAAATATTCCATTTTTGACCCGTTTAATTTGAAGTCCGAGAAAATATGATAGTTCTCCCATGTGTGACATTTCAAATTCTTTAGTCATAATATTCGAAAATTCCTGACATAGTTTTTCATTTGTAGAACCGAAAATAATGCCGTCAACATATTTTTGTATTACTAAAATATCCTTTTTATCTTGTTTTATAAAAAGAGTTTGATCTATTTTTCCAATTGCAAATCCAGAATTTAAAAGATGACTTTTAAGTCGATCATACGAAGAACATGGTGCTTGTTTTAATCCATATAATGCTTTCTTCAATTTGTATACGTGATCTGAAAATTTTTCATGAGTGAACAAAGGAGGTTATTCTACATATTCTTTAATAAAACCGTTTAAAAACAGACGTTTGACATCCATTTGATATAGTTTAAAATCACGAAAACATGCGAAGGATAATAAGATACGTATTGCTTCTAGTCTGGCGACAGGAGCAAATGTTTCTTCATAATCAATTCCTTCTTCTTAATTATATCCTTGAACTACTAATCTAGCTTTATTTCTAGTAATATTTCCTAGTTCATCAACTTTATTTTTGAAAATCCATTTAGTGCCGATGGCGGTTTGATTTCTGGTCTAGGAACTAAATCCCATACATCATTTCGTTCAAATTGATTTAGTTCTTCCAACATTGCTAAAATCCAATAATCATCTGTTGATGCTTCTTTAGCATTTTAGGTTCTGTAGTAGAAATAAAAGCTATATGACCCATTTAATTTAGTTGATGTCGTGTTTTTACATTTTTGTTAACTTCACCAATTATATTTTTAATTGGATGGTTTTTTAAAATTCTTGGTGGAGATTTCAAAACGTTTTCAAGATGATTTTCTGAAGTATCATTTTCCATAGTTTTATTTTCAGAATTCTGTACAGTATTACTAATTATTTCATCATTATCATATTTATTAGTTTTTAAATTTTCATTGAACGAAACATGAAGTGTTTCTTCAATGGTTTTAGTTCTCAAATTATAAATTCTATATGCTTTACTACGATCTGAATATCCTATAAAAATTCCTTCATCTGATTTTGAATCAAAATTTTCAAGTTGATCTTTAGTATTTAAGATAAAACATTTTGAGCCAAATATTTTTAAATATGATATGTTTGGTTTTCTTCCATTAAACAGTTCATATGGAGTATGTTTTGTTAGAGGAAGAATGGAGACACGGTTCAAAATGTAGCAGGCAGTTGCTACTACTTCTGCTCAAATATGTTTTGGTAGTGTGCTTCCATTCAATAGTGTTCTGGCTCATTCTTGAAGTGTTCTATTTTTCCTTTCTAGAACTCCATTCTATTGTGGAGTTCTTGGAAATGAAAAATTATGAACAATTCCTTTCTTGTTACTAAAATTTTCAAATCATTCGTTTTCGAATTCTCCTCCATGATCGCTCCTAATATTTTTAATTCTTAAATCTTTAGCATTTTGAATTGTTTTAACAAATTTTGTTAAAGCTTTCAAATGTTTCACTTTTACTTTTCAAAAAAAATATCCGAATGAATCTTGAAAAATCATCAACAATTGCAAAAACATATTTATTATGATTTATAGACTGAACTTGAGTTGGTCCAAGTCTAGATGTAATAACTCAAGTGGTTGTAATGTTGAAATGATTTTCTTTGATTTAAAAGATGCTTTTGTTAACTTTCCTAGTTGACAAGCATCACAAATGTTTTTAACTTTAAAGTTCATTTTTGATAATCCTTTTACTAGGTTGTTTCTAGAAATTTTACTTATAGCGTTGAAATTTATGTGACAGAATCTTTTGTGCCATAACCAAGGATCATTTTTTTTAGCTATTAGACACATAATGGTGTTGTGATTAATTTTCATATTTAAAACATATATATTACATTCTCTAATTCCTTTAAATATAAGATTTTTGTTTTGATCAGAAATATTGCATTTTTTTCTGAAAAAGATATACTAAATCCCTTATCGCAAAGTTGACTTTACTAAGCAGATTGTGTTTTAAATTTTTAACTAATCAAACATTTGTAATAAGAGGTAAGTTAGATGTAATGTCATTTCTCACATCGCCTTTGTTGATGACATATCCTTTGGAGTTATCTCCAAAAGTCACAGAACCTCCATCTGAGTAGATAGTATTTGTTACATTTCTTTGTTTCCTTTCATATGTTTTGAGCAACCATTGTCAAGTATCCACTTTTCTCTTTTCTTATTTGGTACCTAAAAAAATATAGAATTGACATTGGTACCCACTTCCACCGTTAGGGTCCTAAGAGTTAGGTCTTAGGAAGCCAAACAAATGAGGGTTCAGAGTTCCCTTTAAAAGTATAATTAATATTCTTATGAATATTGAAAATAAATGACTCTATATACTTACTTCTTATAAGACTATTGTTGGTTTTTAATACCCATATTTTGATAGTTTTCTGATTAGTAGTGTTAACTATAGTTTTATTTGTAAACCTATCATATAACAAATCATATGATTTTCCAGAACTACTAGCTTTGCCATAACCTAGACCTCTCTTACTTGAAGTATGTTGGGAATTTCTAATAATTTTAGAGAGATTCTCTCTTCATTTGTTAAAATTTTCGAAACACTCTTTGTAATACTTTGTAATTTGTTCTTTAGACTCTCTATTTCTAATTCTAAGATTCTATTATTGCTTTCTGAATCATGATTTTCTATAGCTATTAAATCATTCTTGTTTTTCAACGATTCTAATTTTTTTTAATCATTATGAGTTGAGAAGATAAATTTCTTTCTGATTCTTGAATTTTTACTAATTCTTCTTTAAGAATTTTCTTCTCATCTCGTAACGTATCTACTTCTAGTTCACTCCTATTGAATTTTGCTAATATATCTTTATTTGATCATTTCTGATTCTTAATTGTTTTTAATAATTCAGAGTTTACTTCTATGAAATCATCAAAAGAGAATTCACTTACATCATTTTTAGATGCCACGAAGCACACAATAGCTTGTTTGGTGTCGCTATCACTATCGGATGACGAGAGTCGGAATCATCCCAAGTTACTGAAAAGTCTTGCCTTTTCTTTTGAACCGTTTCTCATTTTTATTTTTCTCGGGTTCCGGACAGTTCTTTTTGATGTGACCTGATTGATTGCACTCGTTGCATTTCAGAGTTGAGTTTCAAGGAAAGTTGTTTTGACCTTTATTGCTTCCAAAGTTTTTCTTCATTCTGAATTTCAGGAATTTTCTGAAATTTTTGGCTATGAATGCCATATCATCAACATCTTCATCACCTGATTCTTCTTTCTCGGCTTGAAATGCTATTGTTTTATGGTCTTATGCTTGTACTTTTCTTGCCTGCAAATTTACTTCATATGACATTAGATTTCCTATCAACTCCTCTGGTCTTATAGTAGAAAGATCGTTAGCTTCTTCGATAGCTAAGAATTTTCTTTCCCATTCATCCGTGAGAGAGTTGAGTATTTTTGACACAATATCACAATCTGTATATTTTTCTTCTAGTGCCAAAAGTGAATGATATATGCCTTGAAATCTAGAGTACATATCATTTGTGGTCTCATCTTGCTTCATTCTAAGGTTTTGAAATTGATTCTTAAGCATAGATAGATTGCTCTGTTTAACTTTGTTAGTACCTTCATGTATAACTTTAAGTGTGTGCCATATTTCATATCCAGAAATAGACATACAAACTCTATTGAATTTATTCTTGTCTAGTGCACAAAATAACATGTTCATTGCTTTCGGATATGCAGAAGCATTTAATTTTCGAATGTTAGACCATTCTGCAAAATCATTAGTAGGAACATGATATTCTTATTGAATAATGTTCCATGCATCAAATCCGTTTGATTGTATATAAAATCTCATCCTAGTTGACCAGTAAGCATAGTTTAGACCATTAAATAGTGGTGGTCGAGTAATGGATTTTCCCTTAGTGAAATTAGAGTGACTGTTGTTATCCATATTAACAAATATCAGATAACTTTGTTACCGTTATGTGCTGATCTCGCTTTGATACCAAATGAAAGTTTGTGTGGATCAATTATATGGATAAATATACTAATTTAAAAACTTGTGTGATATAGCAGCGGAAAATAGTCGATAAATAAAGGAAATGTAAAGCAGTGAGTAAATGACACCAGATATTTTTATATTGGTTCGAACTTCCCGTTCTACTTCCAGTCCCAGACTCCTCATGGATTTACTAACACCCTCGCTTCACCCGAAAAAATAGGCACCTGAGCAGCCGAACAGAATTTCAATACACTTGACCGAGCAGCTGAACAGGACTTCCAATAAAAAGTATTTAGTTTCTTGACTTGAGGTGTTCCTGAATAACACTGATTAGTCGATATAGTACACCCTTCCTATAATCTTCTTCTTTGTGGTATGTAGTGTTTGTATGTGAAGAGAATGGAAGATTTAAATAGAATTCTCAATAGAATGCTTGTATGAACGTTTTAGAAAGCAAAGACTATAAAGAGTAGAATCAAAATAGGATAGAAAGAATTGTAATAATTGTTTTAAAAAGAATTTGATTCTTGGCTATATTTATAATGAATCAAGTGTTGTTTTCTTTCATGAACAGTAATGCTGAAAAGAAACGGAAACAACCCATGAAGTAGAGATGTTTCTCTTCATTGGAGAGATGCATCTCTTCATTTAAAACTAGCCGTTATATGAATTCAGTAGGCTGATGCAGAAGGTTCAATCGTCTGATTCAAACCCAAAAATAAATGGTACAAAAGACAGTACATTCAGCCGGCTGACTAAGTGGATTCAACCGGCTGAATATTGTGGTAAATTTAAATTTACCCAGTATTCAGCCGGCTGTAGCTATAGTTAGCCGGCTGAAATCTATGTCTTGTGCATATGCATACTTCTGAGATACGTGTCAATTTTGTTTTGCAATATACCATTTTAGAGAGATTTTAACATATTTATAACTAGATTTAGAAATAATAAAACATATAATCTATCTTCGTGAATTTCTGAATCCATCCTTCAAAGATTTATCTTCTCCTGCAAATTTGGTTTATATACAGTAATAATGTAGCTTATATAATTATCACATTCAAACTCAGAGATTTCTGGATCCTAACAGAAACTTCCCTTCCATCAAGGCTACACAACACCTCCTCCACATCGTCTCCCACGAGTCTAGTAACCCAAAAGCTCGCCTTCATTTCCACCTCTGATTGCCATTGCAATCCTCACTCAGACATCGCCAAACCTTCCCTGTCGCAGCTTCAACCCCTGACAAAACTCGACTTCAGCCTTAACTTGCCAAATGAAAAACAAAACCACCTAACATCTGACCCTAGCTGTCCCCACCATCTGCAATTGCTTCCATCGTCGCGTCCTACCAGATTTACCCCTCCAATGCATTTGCTTCCACCACAACTTGACATGAAGTAAAATAGCCTCCCAGATGACTAAATTGAGCACAACTATAACCCCTGAACTAAAATCAAATGCGATGCCTCTCCCCACCTCGTGTTGCCTCTACCACCAACAGCCGCCTCTACTACAAGAGTTGCTGACCCTCTACAAAATATCGTGACCCAAGTCTACACTGCCCGTCGCTCGACACTTCGTTATGAACGATATCATCCCATTCATGAACGCACGACATCGCGATTTCGACCCTGCCTCTTGGTCATACAAATTGCGATTTTAATTTGACCATATCCATTTTTTCTTTTTCTTTTTTCTTTCTAGCCTGAAGACAAAAGGTGTGAAGGCTCGTGATTTTAAAAGAAAATAGAGGGTCGCATGTTCGAAAAGGCACCATGACCGAGGTGAAAGAAGAGAAAGCCCAGTCCAATTAAATAAAAATAAATTATTTTAAATTTTCAAATTATCTCGATCTAAGCAACTCAAAATCTTGAACCCCAATCGAGGCATGCAGCCGGACGTTTATAATATTGTACCCCTATTTCGAACGCAATGGAAAAGGTTTCGAGTCCTATTTCAATCGTATGGAGAAGTTAGCTTTTTGAACCCAATAATTATATTGAATTTCGATATTAGATTCAACGTGTTTATATCCCATACGATCAAATGGTAACTCCAAACACTTATAACTTTGAAATCCGATAATAATACATTATTATAGATCCAATGGAATTGGTTTTGTTGAATTCCGAGACTGTGCCTCGGATCTCTATTTTTAACGCGTCGATTAAGTCGATGATTTCAAAAATTTACGAAATTACTTGAAAATCCAATTTTAAAATCTTACTAACTAAATTTATAAATCCAAATCAAATATTTAAACCATTTAAATATTCAAAATCGAATGACGAAAAATCTGGGTCATTACAGAACACTTAGCCAATATTTAGCTAAGTGATATGGTCGGTGATGACCACAAGTGGTCGATAATGACCATATTTGGTTGGTACCGACCACATTAATTTTTAAAAAGGCGAGGCATGAATCTAAGAGAGCATTCCATGGTCATTTTCCTATTCGTTTGATGCTTGATTTGAATGTTACGCTCCATAATGAGTGGTTTTGTTAGTAAAGAGATGGCACGACACTTTGACTTAATTACTTCGAAACTTTAATCAGGGGACTCTACGACTTTGGATGGATGTCTAGGGGTGTTTCGGACCCTCACGGATCGATGATGCAAGGCATTTAATTGAGTACATCATGAGAAAAGTGACTATAGTATGAGAGGAGTTACCGAGCAGCAAGTGTCGAGTGAACATTTGTGAAACAGATAAGAGGCAGTTATACTATCGGTACATATGCTAGTAATAGTTTCTCATATATGGAAGGGTAGCCTAATTTTACGCTGGGGTGATTTGAGTGCACCCAAGAGTTGAAAATTTGAGTGGTCCATATCCTTAGCCACTTGAATCATGATGAGTTTGATATTGAGTACCCATGACTTTAAGCAGTTGCATACTATTCAAGTTAGTCATATGAGTTATTTAGAAGCATCTAGGAGTGTGATGGATACTTTGGACGATTTGATTGACTAGGTTGCTTTGGTTGCCTTGATTCTTATTTATTCTATGATGATTGTGCTTGCATTGGTTGTTGCATGTTTGAGATAGTTATCTTATTATATGGGTTTGACTTTGTTAAATACCCTGATACTATATTTTCTATATTGAATGAAAGTACACCTTATGATGATAGTTTAGTGTATATTTGAGTTATGTGCTAACTTGTTTGATGCAGGGACAAAGCAAGTATGGCTATTCATACCCGGTGTTCCTTATACTAGATCAGCTTTTATAATATCTTAAGATTATTTTATTGCTCATACCAGACTATTGTTTAACTTGAGGTTTTATTTTTTACTTCTTATTATCTTGCGTAATCTTAATTAATTAACTAGATGGCAGGCGCATGGAACTGTTTCGGGTATGAGAAGGAGGCTGGCATATTTATATGTGATATTATCAGAGTTTCATTTGCTTATTCCACTGTTTAACACTGCGGAGCTTTACCGGTGTTACATTTTATTTTAAAGATAGAAATTTGAGTTTAATTATATTTTGTATAAACCCAATTGTTATTTATATAATTGTATTAAACCTATGCTCTGATATTTGATGATTCATATAGTTAGATTTCTATCTTGTTTGTTTATGTATGCATTTACCATGATATTTAATCATTGGATTGTGAGATATACGACATGTTTTATGACTGCTTTAGTTACTTTACCCACTAACTATTGGTCTACATCGATCAAGTGCCATTACGGTGCACTACATAAGTATATTGGAAGTTGGTGGTATAGGAAAGTGTCACAAAATATGCGAGGCAAAGTACCGCAACAGCTTCGGTACATGCAACTACACATTACCAATACTCAACTAGCTGCATAAGGCAATCATGATTTTTTTACTTAACTCTGCTTATATACATACTTCGTATTTATCGTAATAACTATTTGTAACAAAATAAGACCATGTTTTGACATATATTTCAATGATACGTAATTTAAACATCCTAAACGTGCATGTCATGGTTTCACAGTTGATGGGTGAGGCTGGGCACGCTTATGCTGATTAGGGTAAATAAAGGGTCAAATAAGAGGCGACAGTTAGTGTGTACCGGCAATGACCGAGCATACGACATCGATTAGGGTAAATAATTCTCTACTGCGTGCTAAGCGCTAAAGAGGTGTCTTTTGCTATGACCAACATGATTGGTTCACAGTGGCACAAAAGAGATAGAATAGGCCGATCAAAGTGTAGAATTAGGATTTCTGCCTAATCAAGTTAACAGCTGAGATGAGATTAGGATTTCAGCCTAATCACAAAAATTTAAAATAAGTGCAAAAAATCACAAGCAAATAATCAAAGCAAACATTCAAACAGAATCAAAAATAGCATTTTATCCCCATTTTATCTTTTCTGTATTTTCCTTTCATACTAAAACTATTGCTTAGTCTAGTATCTTTATCTTTCCTAGAAATGCTAATAATTACTTTCACTTACCAGACTTATTGTCTGACCCACTCCTCTATTTCCCCCTTTTCCCACCAATAGCCAGAAGAGATGAATTAATTCAGGTTGCTTGGATATCCATTCCCGTAGTTGTCTCGTTTCAGATGTATTCTTCTACTTTGCATCCTTTTCATTCATGGACTTAGCACTGGCGAGAGGGGTTATGATTATTATTATCGTTACTTTTTCACTCTGTTTATATGAGACTGAGGTGTATTTTTGTGAGACATGAATTTGAAATATTTTGAGTTTTTGAGACATGTTATGTTTTTATGACTTATTTTGAAATGAAGTTAAAGTTATTATTTAAATGTTTCCACTGTTTTTTTTACTTATTTGTCCTCTGAATCTTAGTCTCTGTAATACTTTAGCTATACCTATAACGCACCACATCATTTGGTGTGCACTTTTTGAATATATTAAGGAGTGTGGGGTATTTCAATAATGCTCTTCTATATCCTAAGAGTGCATACAAATTTTATTGTACATTTTCATAGTTTAGGTAAAGATCTAATAAAATTTTGTTTCTTTTAAAACTAAGTCAACCTTTTAACCTCTTTAACTTAGAGTGTTAAAAAATGATGTTTCATGGGTTGAAAAAAAAATAGCTTACACTAGTTAGATGTTTTAAACAAACATATGATTTTAATAAAATAATGTTTATCAAAACTTTCTTATCTAATTTAATCCATTTCAAACTTGCGTTAAATTATCCACTACCTTATCTAAGGGTAAAATCTCATTTATCAAAACAATCTCTCATTAGAAATACTTTTGTTTTGGAAAATGTTAGCCTAAAAAATAGATCAATACCTATTTTGAGTGTGAAAGCACCAACCCTATTTACAATGGCAAATAAAATGGAAAAAGCAATAGCAAATAGCAGAAAATATAATGAGACAAGAGATATTTATAGTGGTTCGAATGTTAATAAAGCCTTGGTCCATTTTATAGACTCTTTTTTTCATCAATTGCTATTACAAAGGAGTTTAGATTAAAATATAATTCTCCTTTTCTATATTGTATCAAGCCACCATTGCTAGAGACAAAAGGATGATCTCAATTGTCCCTTTATGGCTGTTATGTAGGAGAAGAAGAGTAAAGAAATAATGGCAGAGCTTTAGTAGAGATCGGATCCCCTCCACTGTTGCAGATAGGATGGTATTTATAAGAGTTAGAGAGAAATTATACCAGACCACTTTACCAAAAGCCTGTAGTCATCATGCAGAGGTTGCTCAAGAAGTTTGGAGATGCTTGGAGATAACTTTTAGAAACGGTGATCGGATCGGTACCGATCCGAAAAGTTTTGTAATTTTTGAATCTTTTCAATTTGATTGTCTTCCTATCTCATAATTGAGTACCTTGTCCGAATATCAAGTCATTCAGAGTTAGTTTGATCATCCATCTTCATAGATTATGCAATCCATCCCTTCGTAGAAGATCCATACATATCTCACTCAATACTTAACCAAATGATACGAATTTTCATACAAGCAATGTACATGAGTAGGAGATCCTCCAAATCGAATCTTATGAGGGGGGCCCATCCTAGGTGTGTCGGACCTGATCCGTCAGACTTGCTTAATTTGTAGGAAATCCATCCATAACTCATTCAGTGCCTATTAAAATCAAACGAAACTTTGCAGGTAGCTTATACAGGATGTGTAGGACCTACACTATGGATTACAGGTGGTGGGGCCCAGCCTAAGTAGAGTGGACGATCAAATGAGTTTGGATCAGTTCCAACTCAAAATTTGCTTCGCCAAATGACTTCATATCTTGTGTGAGCCATCTATATGCCTTCTAAGTGTCTCCTCCAAATTTCAAGTCAATCCGAGTCTGTATGAGTTCTGTAGATCCATTCTTAATTGCTCTGGTCCAAAAGCGGATAGGTATTTGAATGAGTCTTCACTTCTTGAACTTGGTTGCTCAGAATTTTACCAAACTTGATATGTGAGCTGGGGGCATAGGAGTGCAATGCAAGTGGTTAGATGGAACCACAAGCCAACATTTCGAATTGGTACCGATCCAAATGAATCAGATTGGTACCGATCCAAATAGTTAGGTAATTCTAGACCAAACTTCTTATGCTTCTTTGGCTTGTACTTTTAGGCCTTTGGATCAAGCTTCGAGTTGTTCTGACTTATTCTGAATGTGTTAACTCCTTCTGAATTATGTTGGGTTACAAACCCATTTAACACTTGCCCTCCAAAGTATGCCTTTTGAATGAAAGGTGTGCTTTGCTGCAGAACAAGTTCCAGTAATGAGTCTTCGATTGTTGAGTTTTCCAGCTGCTTTAGACTTGGTGAACCATTCATTCCTTTAGATTCATTCGTCAATCATAAGTCATTTCAAACTTGTTATATCTTAAGACTCTAGACTCTACCTAACCGTAATCTATACATCACAATCATTTTGGTTCATCACATGTCTTTAATTATATTAGACATCTCTAATCATCCTGTGTTTATCCGGTATTTACATCATTACCACTCATATTTAATTCAGAGTTATAATATCATATATCAAAATCACATTATATATCGAAATCACAGCATATCACATCATATATAAAATTCATTATGTATTCATCCATTTTATTCTATTTATAAGCCATTTAAATCCTTTTTGCAAAATCAAATATGTTGTATAGTTTGATCTCTCTGGACCATTTAAGTTTAACGCGCGATCTCTCTAGATCATTTAATGTTTCAGTTCAGGGGGATGATCTCTCCAGATTATTTGCCTATTAAGTTAAAGGGGATTAAGTAAGCCCATCCGCTCACTCTTCGGTGACGGGACTTACTTCTTGCACTCTGGTCTCGTCTCTTCGGTAGGGACTCTATGGCGTTCGATATCGTACAAGTCCATCCATGTTAGTCCCTGAGAAGTTGGTTTTGATGACAACAACCTTAGAATAAGATTATAAAATATAAATACTAACATTGTTGTTTAAATATATATGTAAATGCAGGATAAATATATACAGGTACCAAAGAATGAAGACTGTACAGTATAGAGATTCAAGAACTGATAAACTCAAGATCGAAGATATCAAGATTTAAGACTCATGATTATCAAGATTATCAAGAGTTCAAGATTTCAATATAAGTAATTTAGTTAGGAATTTTGTTAAAACTCTACGTAGGATGGAACCTATGAAAAATCTAGTGGAACATTGTTTTGTATCCACTAATTTTTATTCAAATGTTCTATAAAATTATATCTTGTTTTCAAAATGATTTCAAAATTAAATCAAAAACATCCATCCTGGTTTTAAAATACTTTTAGCCTCAAAATGATCTTTATATATCAAATTATCCTTAGTTTTAAACTATCTTTTAATTATAATATATTTAACTTTTAATATTTATACTTAGATTTAAATATAAAATTATAGTAAAATTTATATATACCAAAATATTATTCTATATACTTATTTATGTATTTTAACTATAGTTAAGTATATTTATAAAGTTTAAAATAGTTTTAATGCAAGATAGAAATTATCTTCAAAGAAAAACAAATTACCAAAAATAACTTAGGCCTGTCGACAACCCCAAGGAAGCTTTGTCGACAAGGTGACAAATTATTTCAAAAGTTTGAATTTCAAAGGAAGTGTCTATTCGTCATATCCTTTCACGAATGGACATGGCTGTTGTTCTACTATAAATAGGGGTTGTTTTAAACGAATTTATATTCATATACTCTCTGATTTTACTCTTCTTCTTCTTCCACATTTCTTTAGATACATTTTTACCATTACTTTGTCGAAATCACCATTGAATCTAACTAGATCATCTTTGGTTTGATTCTCTATCACTATCTCAACAAGATCCCAGTGCTATTTAGTGTTATAGACTTCTTTGTAATCAATCGAGCGAGAAAAGGTGTGATTGTAGCCTGGAAAATCAATCGGGTGAACTTGTTGCCCGTAAAATCAAGTATCTCTATCCAGAGGATTGTGAATCTGGAGCGGTGTACCTCATGGCCTTGAAATCAAGGGTGTAATTGTAATAATTGATTTTGAAAGGAAATCCGTACTTGTGTTGTAGGACTGGATGTAGGGTAACTCCGAACCAGTATAAAATTCAGTGTGTTCTTTCCTTTGTTGCTTTTGCTTTATATCTGCATATATGTTTGATTCTGTAATCATATATGCGTCTGAATATTGCATACATTTGTGTTGAAACTAATATAAACTCAAAAATAATTAGTAATTCCTTAAAACACTATTCACCTCCCACATAGTGTTAATTCTAGCCTTAGATCCGTAATCCGCATTTCTCACATTTGGTATCGGAGAGAGGTTTTCAAAGTTTCATAATCTGAATTTTGAATAATTTCAAAATGGCTACCAACACTGGTATTGTTACTACTACCAACGCTAGTTCTATTACCCCTGTCACTAGTTCATTTGTAGAAGGTCAGTCTACTGTCAGACTGCCACTTTTTAATGGCAGTAACTATGCATAGTGGGCATGTAGGATGAAAATATATTTACAATCTGTAGGGCTAGACACTTGGAATATGACACAGACTGAATATTTTGAACCCACAACTGGTTTTGCACAATGGACTGCAGAGCGAAAGACCATCGGACAAAACAACTCTAAAGCTATGAATATTCTGTTTTTTTCACTTGATAGGAATGAATTTAATAGAGTGTCAGTTTGTAAATCTGCATATGTAATCGGGAAAACATTGCAAGTTACTCACGAAGGAACAAGCAAAGTTAAACGGACCAAGATTTCCATGCTCACAAATCAGTTTCAATTATTTGAAATGAATTATATGAGTCTATTCTAGATATTTGTAGTAGATTTCATAATATTATGCATTCTCTAATATCCTTGGGAAAGGAATTTTCGAAAGAAGATCAAGTCGGAAAAATCTTAAATTCTCTTACTCCAGAATGGGATCAAAAGACACTTGCGATCGAAGAGGCAAATGACATCAGTACCTTAAAGATAGAAGAATTAATTGGAAACCTAATGTCATTTGAAGTCCAAATAATTAGGAGAAGAGAAAGCAAAGCATTTGAAAGACAGTCAATTGCATTCAATGCATTGATCGATGGATCAGACTCAAACAGCGATAATGATGAAGAGATAGCCTTTATGACCAAGAACTTCCGAAAATTCCTGAAATACAGAAAGAATAATCTCAAGAGAAACAACTATAAGAACTCTGGTAATCTGAATGTAGTGCCAAACTATGTCAAATATTTCAACTGTGATGAACCAGGCCATATCAAAAGAGACAGTGCGCATCCAGGTAAACAAAATCTTCCTATAAACAATGGTTCCGTAAAGAAACAAAAACATGCATTTATTGCTACTCTAGACTCAGACTTGTCCTCAAGCAATGATGATCAGAAGACAGATAATTCAAATATGTGTTTTACGGCAGTTCACGACTCCGACGAATTTAGAGAAACGGACTCAGAAAAAGGTACATGTTTATAATACATTGGTCGAAATGAATGGTTAGGATTGGATGTTTGACTGGTCGATTTTGAATTGGTGTGTCACTTGAATTTTAAAATTTTTATTTGTATTATTATATTTTTACTATTATTTTATTTTTATTTTTATTTTTAAATATTATCATAATATTTTATGGAATATAATATAATTCTAGTAGTAATCCAGATATATATATATATATATATATATATGGATATTAAAAATAATACATACATACATACATACATACATACATATATTAGAATACTTAGGAGAAATAAATCATGAAAATTCAGAGACACCTGTCGACAAGGGCCGCCCTCGTTGTCGATAAGGGTAAAGAAATTTGAAATTCAAATTTAAATTCAAATATTGAATTTCCCACCATCTTTTCACTTCATTCAAGTCTTTGAAAAGTCACCTTTTGACCATAGAACATGTCCCTTGAGAACTTATTTATTTACTATCTCTTATCACAACTTTTCACTTTCATTTTCAAATTCAAACTCTTATTTCAAAAAATCAAGCCCTCTACTCTCTACTCTAATGGCTTCTTCAAGCAACCCTTCCACAATGAGACTTTCCAGAAATATAAAAGAGCAACTTTTCAATAATTCGAAGGCTATAAAAGCATATATCAACTATGTTAATTATGGAAAAGTCCACCCTGAAAAGTTTGCTTTATTTCAAGATTTCTCTACTTATGAAATCGATTCTCTTTTTGTAAACAACCAAGTTCTTGGTCTTGTTGATCTTCACAAAATGACTTTGTCAAATATGGAAATGATGATGAAATTTGGAGTAGTGTCAAAGGCACTAAAATCATCTTAAATTGTGATGTTTTGGGTACCATTCTCAATTGCAAGAGCGTGAGAATAGATCTTTCTAGTTTTAATATCAATGAAAATGATCGTGAGACATTTCATCACATTTTCGAAGGAAATGATAACTTTGAATTCATAAATCGAAACTTTCGTAAAAGCTAGAATTGTTAATCTTATTTTACAACATACTTTGACCCCAAGATCGGGGAGTTTTAATAATCCAACTTCAAAAGTTTGCAAAGCACTTTTTGCTATTTTTGGAAGTTATGATATTAATTGGGCGCAATTTATATTGGATGAACTTCGTCCTAAAAGTTTTGAAATTGGTGAAAACATTTTGTATCATGGAATCTATCTCACTCGGATTTTTAATTATTTTGAAGAAGATTTAAAAGGAGAAGAATTTGTTTCAAGAAAAGTTTTTAATCACTCAAACATTTCTCTTATGAAAATTCCATATGTTTTTCAACCATATAAGACTCTTGCCGAAAAGGAAGAGCGTTTGGCTTTTGAGGAGATGGAAGAGGAGGAAGAAGAAGAAGGGGATGAAATGGAAATAGAAGAAGAAGTAGAAGGTGAAACATACTTGGAAAGAATTGACTATGCCTCTAATCTAACCAACAAAACCTTACTCAAAAATCAAAAGAACATTGTTGAGAATCAATGGACTGTTAAATGGTCCATTAGTAAGAAATTGGATAAAATGTCATCCAAGATGAACAAGTTTTTCTCCAAAGCCAGCAAGAAGTTTGGATTATCTTTATCTTTGTCATCCTCTAACTACTTCTACCTTTTCATGTCTTGTTGTATTGGTTTTAGTTTGTTTTGATTTGAATGTTCGTGTAGTTCTTAATATTTAATCATTGTATCGTTCTATTATGAAATGAAATTGAATTAGTTTTCTGTTATCTAGCTTATCCTATCTCTAGAATAAATGTTAGTATATAAACATATATATATATATACATACACACACAATTATTCACAAAATCAAAATGAGTCATCAAAATTAACTGACCCTTGTCGACAATCCCGCAGAGACCCTGTCGACAAGTACTGGTCAGAAATGACTTTTCATTTTAAATTTGAATTTGAATAACTGCCTTGTGTCTATTCATTTCAAACGAATTTCTACACCTATAAATACATATTTCTTTCAAAATTCATCACTCAAAATCATTTCTTATCTACTTTATCAATATTTCTTCTCACAAACTCAAATATAGCCGATCTAATTCATAGTTTGACCGAGAATCTTGAAGAAACCCTTAATTCTTTCAAAAATATTCTTTCTTTCATTCTTCGTAATCAGCGACACTTAGAGTTGAGTCAAATGCAGATGACCAAGAAGCAAGAAAAGC
The DNA here is from genome assembly GCA_030765085.1 of Allium cepa. Lineage (NCBI taxonomy): Eukaryota > Viridiplantae > Streptophyta > Magnoliopsida > Asparagales > Amaryllidaceae > Allium > Allium cepa. Next base: position 982,356,121 of record CM060929.1, read on the forward strand.
ATTTCGATACTATACGATGGATGATTTCCTCCCTGCAAAAAATGATAATGAAGCACTTCCTCTAAGCTCTCTTACTAATGAAAATGAAAATTGAGATGCCATTAAAGCAGACCCTATATTTGGAGAAGAAGGATGGGTAGAAGTTCCTCGTAATGTTTGATTTTATTTGATTGCTTTGTTTGATTTGAATTCATTGCTTGGACTGAATAGATTTGATTTGGTTTTGTATGGATTGATAAATGGTATGAAAAACATAATATGTATAAATACACATTGATATTTATATGATCTTTGATTGGTTATCATGTCTATCAGTATAATTATCTCTTAATATATCTATCATATACTCATTGTATATTTTATTAATGCGGGTACTTTAGTACAAGAATAAGGGGGAGTTATATAGTTTGGAGTTAGTTTTTTGTTGATGACAAAGGGGGAGAAGTATAAAATAGAATAGTTAGGCATAGATTACAGGGGAGTTATTAGTTTTAGGGTGAGTTATGAGGATAGAAGCAATACTTTATAAACAAAGGTTGTCATCATCAAAAAGGGGGAGATTGTTAGTCCTTGAGAAGTTGGTTTTGATGACAACAACCTTAGAATGAGATTATAAAGTATAAATACTAACATTATTGTTTAGATATATATATTTATATGCTGGATATATATATACAGGTACCAAAGAATGAAGACTGTACAATATAGAGATTCAAGAACTGATAAACTCAAGATCGAAGATATCAAGATTCAAGACTCATGAGTATCAAGATTATCAAGAGTTTAAGATTTCAATATAAATAATTTAGTTAGGAATTTTGTTAAAACTCCCAGAAAAGCATTGACATCTTAAAATCCATTTTATTTGTGGAATGGAATCCACTTCGAGCCCGTTAAAGGGATGGAATCCTAAGTAGGATGGAACCTACGAAAAATCTAGTGGAACATTGTTTTGTATCCACTAATTTTTATTCAAATGTTTTACAAAGTTATATCTTATTTTCAAAATGATTTCAAAATCTTCTTTTTTAAATCAAAAACATCCATCCTAGTTTTAAAATACTTTTAGCCTCAAAATAATCTTTATATATTAAATTATCCTTGGTTTTAAACCATCTTTTAATTATAATATATTTAACTTTTAATATTTATACTTAGATTTAAATATAAAATTATAGTAAAATTTTATATATACCAAAATATTATTCTCTATACTTATTTATGTATTTTAACTATAGTTAAGTATATTTATAAAGTTTAAAATAGTTTTAATACAAGATAGAAGTTATCTTCAAAGATTTCAAATTACCCAAATAACTCAGCCCTGTTGACAACCCTAAGGAATCCTTGTCGACAAGGTGACAATTTATTTCAAAAGTTTGAATTTCAAAGGAAGTGTCTATTCGTCATATCCCTTCATGAATGGACATGGCTATTGTTCTACTATAAATAGGGGTTGTTTTAAACGAATTTATATTCATATATTCTCGGATTTTACTCCTCTTCTTCTTCCACATTTCTTTATATACATTTTACCATTACTCTACCGAAATCACCACTGAATCTAACTAGATCATCTCTAGTTTGATTCTCTCTCACTATCTCAACAAGATCCCAGTGCTATTTCGAGTTATAGACTTCTTTGCAACCAATCGAGCGAGAAAAGGTGTGATTGTAGCCTAGAAAATCAATCGGGTGAACTTGTTGCCCGTAAAATCAAGTATCTCTACCCAGAGAATTGTGAATCTGGAGCGGTGTACTTCGTGGCCTTGAAATCGAGGGTGTAATTGCAAGAATTGATTTTGAAAGCAAATCCGTACTTGTGTTGCGGGACTGGATGTAGGGTAACTCCGAACCAGTATAAAATTCTGTAATCATAACTATGTCTGAATATTAGATACATTTGTGTTCAAATTAATATAAACTCAAAAAGAATTAGTAATTCCTTAAAACGCTATTCACCCCCCTTCTAGTGTTAATTCTAGCCTTAAGATCCGTAATCTGCATTTCGCACAATCCACTCACTCTTTAGCAAGGGGACTTGCTTCTTGCACTTCGGTACCGTCTCTTCGGTCGGGACTCTATGGCGCTCAAAATTAGTCATCACATTAAATATGGATTTTACAAAATTCAATTTTCAAATCAAAGCAAATAAGCAGAAATCCTGAATGTTTATCCCAGACATCCGACTCAAAGCGTGGCAAGGGACTGTAACGACCCATTTTTTTAGACGGTTTAAAACGACAATAAACCACACATGTCAACTTAAACCATTCAAAAGGGAGGATTGTTAATGGGTAAATAAGAAAATAATAGAAAAGAAGGAAAAATAAAACACAGAATCTCACATCGGAATGACAAAATATAATAATCAAATAAATAGTTCATGAATTTGTTTTACAAATAAGATTTGATTACACTTTTACAATACAAATCGGAGTTATACATATAGCAGGAATAAATAAATAATGCAGCGAAACAACTTGATGCAATGGAATAAATATAATAAATATTAATAATATACTAAATCTCCGTCTTCGTCCTCCAAAGTAAAATGGTCTTCAATATGCTGAAAAGCTCAAGCTGACCCTAACGTAATGAAAAGACAAGATACTTAAGTCGGAACTAAAAGATCTTATGCAAGTTAAATCAAAAAAATATACGAGTGTAACTGCTTTAGAGATGTTTATGGGATTTTACATCTCCCATCCAATGTCTAATGTGCGTGCAATAACTTAAGGGATGTTCAGGCTTCCATCTCCCAAGGATCCATCAAACTATTTATATACATAATACAATACACTATTATAGTACGTCTACAGTAAAGTATTAAAATAGCGTCAAGTCGTTACCTATATCACCCTTAACACATTTTATAAATGTCGTAGTCTATACAGTGCCGTAATTCCTCCATAAACTAAAGATCTATCAGAGGGCACTCCATGGTGTATGACACAAACCAAACTCGTAATGGGCTCGATAAGGCATATGATAATCTACAGAGGCAATGCCCAAGGTAGGATACTACCGTTTTGCATAACCGGGCTGGTGGTAATGCATAGCAGCTATTACCGCCCACATTGGAACACACTCCCATAATCAAATCGAGGGTGGCCACCAAATCAATCACAAAGTAACAGATATGGTATCGAAGAAGCATGTCCGATCGAAGAGTGACCTAACTTGGCCCAGGTATAGCTTCTGTTTTAGTCATACCAAGCTGACCCAAGTGGGTCAAGGCTGCGCTCATACCTCATACAGTAGCATTCTCCGAATCATCCTACTTCATTCTAGATTCTGCACCTTGTGCATAATTGTTAAAGTGGTTTGGTATTGGCAGAGAGTATGATAATATCTGATCCCGGTCTTTTTAACAACCAAGCGCTTATTTCACAACGGTTGGTTTTTTACATTTCCAAAACCACTTCATATTGATATCAAAATATCATATTCAATTCAAAATCATATCACTTTCAAAAAAGTTAATTATTCAGATTCATATTCACTTCCAAATCATGATCATTCCAAAATCATATTCACTTTCAAAATCATTATTCACTTTAAATCATATTCGTTTTCAAAATCATAAAACAGGTTAAACCATCATATCAAAATATTCGCATTTAAATCAAGTGAATCTAAATCGTAACAGTTCCAACTTTAAATAGTTTGAATATTGAAATTAGTTTATATATTGGAATAGTTATGCATTAAAAATAGTTTATACATTAATATATATATATATATATTAAAAGTTGTATAAATTTAAAATAATATATATATTAAAATAGTTTATATAATAAAATAGGTTATAAGTTAAAATAGTTAATATATTAAAAATAGGCTATAAGTTAAAATAGTATATATATTTAAAATAGGATTCAAGTTAAAATAGTTTGTATATTAAAAAGAGTTTATAAGTTAAAATAGTTTATATATTAAAAATAGTTTATAAGTTAAAATAGTTTATATATTAAAATAGGTATATATTAAAAATAGTTTATATATTAAAAATTATTAATATATTAAAATTGTTTAAATGAGAAAAATAGTTTATATGTTAAAAAAGTTTGTATATTAAAAGAGTTTATATCGAAAATAGTTTCAAATTAGAATTGTTTCTTCCAGTTTTACAAATCAATTCAAATCAACTTTAGTTCCAAAAATTCAATTTAAATCAATTCCAGTTCAACTATTTCAATTCAAAAGGCTAAAGGTTTCAATTCAAAATCCCATTAAAAATAATTTAGAATTTATATCGATTTCAAATCCATGTTTGAACTAAAAGTTTAAACCACTTCAAATTCAATAGATTTCAAATTTTAAATATACAAACATTTACAATAACTCAATTTTGATAATTTCATTTATATTTCAAAATTCAAATTTAAGATTCTAATCAAAATTCTTTAAATAACTCATTTAAACCAATTTCAATTTTAACATTTTTAAGCTTGGATTTGAAAATAATTCTATTCATATAAATCTAATTCTATTTCATAATATTATTTAACTATTCAAAATTTAAGGATTTAAAATTAATTAATTTAACCAATCCAGTGTCCGTATATAATTTTCTACCCTATGGTTAAGTGATATAGATATATATCATTTCAACCAGCAAAAATTTAAATTTACGGGTATATCATTTCAACCCGCAATCCCGAGTAAAATTCAAAATCCATAAAATCGCTTGAGTTTATCATTTCAACCAATAACAATTTTTCCCTAATCTATAAGATCATGCGGGTACGTATCATTTCAATATATAGTAATTTTCCTAACAATAACTAAGGGAACTTGCAGTATGATAACAACATATAAATATAATATTCAATCATCCAAATATCAACAATTAAACATATATCACAATCATCATCCAAATCAACCAATAAATCGCAACAAATAAACTGATTATCACTATCAGGTATTTAACTGGAAATAAATTCAATATTAATTTAAATGGAAATTCAATTCAAATAAACCCAATTTAAATTTAAATGACAATTTAAAATACCAAAGAGCAATCAATAAATTTTCAATCACATTATAAATTTAATTTAACTAACATAAGATGGTTTTGTTTTCGTGAGTGGGTTAACTCACTCACCTTTAATTTGTTGTCAAATTAAAATCCAAATTAGGCCCAAAAATGTTAAAGTTTTTGAATGCAACCATACTTATCCCATATTTTTTGGAATTTTGATACGATCACAGTGGAAAAACCACACCCAAATCCTAGTTCGTATGAGAAAGTTATGATAGTTAGAAGTTGCAAATTTTAAATTAAAATTAAAATCAATTCAGGAGCAAAAACGTCATTTCGCTTACCACTATCTCTAGAAAAACCCTAGCATCATCTATAGAGCACGTAACCCATGCCGTCGATGTTCACTGCTAAAACGCACCATCCACGTCCACTTCCACCAAGATCAAAGACCGCTATCATCCTGCTTACGTCCAAGTGCCCATCCTCTGGCCTCGCTCGAAGCTCCGACATCCCCAATTCACTACGCCGCCGCCGCCTTTTTCCAAAAATTCCAGATAGCTCGAGAGCATCTGACATTAACAAACATTATGGATCGAAAGCTCTTGGCCTCCTCTATGCTCCAGCACTAACTGATCGCCATATCGTTGAAGATCTATTGTTGAATTGACAACCTAATTTTAACAGCCGAGATTTCTTCGCCAATTTTTGGCCAAACCATGACTCAAATTGAAAAATGAATCATAGCATGAGATTACCCTTGTCGAGGGCTTTGAAACGATATATTATATGTTATAGTTTGAGGGGTTTAAATTTTCGATTTGATTTTGGTTTGAAATTGGATTTTGGAATTAGGGTTTGATGCTCTGACTTTTGAGAAAGGGGAACAGATAAAAAATAGAAGTACGTATAGAAATAAAACGAAAGGCTGGTAGGGTTAGAGAAACAAAATATAGATGGATGGATAAGAGCGAATGGTACAGATTGAATTGGTCGAAATGATCATGCGAACCTGAAAGCCCGTTCCATTTCTGAAACGAAAGTAGGTCATCCAATATATCAAAATATAGGTTTTCGATATTTTTAAACTCAATGGAACTATTTTCAAACCCAAATTCCATTGTATACAGAGGTTATCTTATAAAATTAGCTTATTTTAACCGAATTCATTAAATCACACGATCAAACGATAAGTCCGATAGCTACGAAACTTGAAATTCTACAATAATTCACTGTTACGGATCCAATGAAACTGGTTTCGTTGAAATCCGAGACAATAGCTAAAATGGCTAATTTGCACGTTAGTTAAGCAAATTATTATTAAATAAATTTAATCATTTTAAATTCTGCATTAAAGCGAATAGCTACATCATTCTTGATTAATCAGGAATTTATAAACTTTACATTACAGTTTTCCATGTTGAATCCAATCTTTAAAAATTACATTAATTTCATATTTCAGTTGCAATTATAATAAAATTCCAGTTAATTATATTTTAAATTCAATCAAGTTCTTTTATTTTGATTAACACTCTTATTATTGAATCAATTATTACCTTATGAATATAATTAACAATGATTTACATTTTAATACACTCATATTTTATAGTTATCATTTTAACCATATTAATTATATTATTTCAATTACATTAGTTCCATTAATTTCCAATATAATTTCTTATTTACAATCATAACCAAATTAACTTTATAATAATTTCAGTTGATTGAAATTACATTAAAATAGTTTCAGTAACATCCAACAACATTATTACATCCTATTCTAGTTATTTTCTTATTAATAAATCATAAACTTTTTATTTCTCACAATTGTAAATTGCAAAGTATTAATTAATTAGATATTTTTAATTACCGAATATTACGGTCGTTACACTCTCCCTCACTCAAAACTTTCGTCCCTGAAAAGAAAAAAGTAGGAATTAAGAAACTAATATATTTTTATTCAAATAATCAATTTATAAACACTTTAAACTTACATAATTAAGTATTTTAAATGAAATATATCAATTTATAAACAATTAAGTTTCCATATCCAAGTTTAATAAAATTTGAAAATAATTTCACTTTCATAAAAATTTTCTAAGTCCTAAATTCACGGAAAATTTCGGTAGAGTCTCCTTTGTACAAATAGGTCCGAAAAATAATAATATCAATAATTATAGTATATATCATATTTCAAAAATAAAATATCCCACACCATGGGAAAAATAATAAAATATCGCTATCAAACTGTAATCCGCAAACGTACCTATTTGTTGGCAAACAACTTTATTTATGAAACCAGAAGCAGTAGTTGTTGCTTCCATAAACCTGTATTCCACTTACATAATCCAAAATAGTGATAATTATGTACAAGCGAAATATTTAGTTGTTTCAATTAGTAATAAAAGAAAATCAACACAAAACACATGCAAACAAAACAATACAACCACCATATGCATCTGAAGAATCCATCACACACCCATAGCAACCAAAACTAATAGTTTGTTCAGTTTAGAAACTTCTCATCATTCAAGGGTGATAAATAAACTACTAAGTGTACCTTACGCTCAATGGCCTTAGATAATTACTTAATAGATTATTCATACAACTTTAAACAATCGAAGTATCATTTTTCAAACTTCCCATCAGCCCAATAACATGGAATTTAATATTATTTAAGTTTATTCTATGGGTTTCATTTTTACTCTTTTATTTATTCTAATTCATTCATACAATGTCTCTTCCTTTTCATTCATTTACTTACATAAATGATTTCACTTTCAATATCTGAAGTCATCAATAAATCAATTCTTGAAATGTTATATAAGTTTCCTTGTAATTTATTCACATTCATTTACTTATATAACTTGATTTTTATTTAATATGAATATTCATAGATAAAAATTTCATACTTAAGTGTTTCTACCTTTTAATTCATGTTTATCCTTACTTTTATAGTGCCAATTAATAATAAACTTCTTTATGAATCATTTCAGTCATTTCTTAAGTTTATAAATAATTTCTTAATAATATTCATTTTTTACCATTCAATCTAATTATTAGCATTTCAAAACATTAACTTACGCTTATAACATTTCTTGTACATCAAAATTCTTATTTATAGAAATAATTCCATTTGAACACTTTTGTTGCTTAAGTTTTACCTGTATAATATTCTATTGCATATCCATATTAACATTTCAACTTTTAAATATTTCTGGTAAATTATATATATGTTTTATAGAATGTAATTGAATGTTATACAAACTATCTTATTCAATTTATTTAACAAAAATGTCCAATAGTTTACACCTTCTTAATTTTCATCATCTTTGATCTACAAGTGACAAATTTCCAACTCTTTGCGGTTTCATCAATCACTTTGCTTCTACTTTCTTATTATTTCATTTTTAGAGGTTTCCAACTATTAAAATTTCACTTTATTTTTACAACTGAAAATCATTGATTTAATAGGAAGTTAAGAATTCAAATTCCGGATTCATTTTAAATAACTTTGAAATAATACACATACTCATATCTTTTAAATATATCAAATCATATTTAACAAAATAAAATTAAAATTTGTTTATCAAAACAAATGTGTAGTAAAGCTACTACAATGGCCTTCCCACTTTGAAAATCGAAAATGATTGTCGATGATGCGGCCGTCATCACCGAAATTATTTTACAACGAAAAAAAAAGGTGAGTACAGAACTTATTTCCTTTTAAAATTCTTTTAAAACATTTCTTTCAATCTCTTTTGAAAATATTTCTATCCGAAAATACTTATAAATAATACTAATATTATATTCCAAAATCTTTGAAAACTAATTTCAAAATCTCGAAATTTAAGTTCTCAAATTTTCAATTTAAATTCACTTTATTTATAAATCCTATTTTGCAACCAATATCTATATAATTTCACTTCCTAACAAACAAACATATCACATACGATATATCCATTTATAAAAATTATTTTTTTATTTACAAAATATAATACTAGGTAAAATTATCTCATTTACCTATATTTCAAAACCAATATTGTATCGGTGTGCCCTATTAAGTGTTAAGAAATCCTTTCAAAATCAATATTGTGTCGGTCTGCCTTATTAAATGTTAAGAAATCCTTGTCAATGCCGTAGCATCCTATGTATTGTAACGACCTAGATTTTTCGTCATTTGATTTTGAATATTTAAATGGCTTAAATAATGGATTTGGAATTGTAATTTAGTTAGTTAGATTTTAAACAGAAATTTCAAGTGATTTTGACAATTTTTGAAATTGTCGATTTAATCGACGCGTTAAAATAACGATCAGGGGTACAGTCTCGGAATTCGACGAAACCAGTTCCATTGGATCTGTAATTGTATCGACCTATAAATTTTAATGGTTTTATAACGTAATTAACTGAAAGTTTTCTTGAAATTGCATTAAAATTTTGAAATAAAAGTTTGATTTTGGATTATGTCTAATTAAACATAGAAGATGGTAAATTTTCATCAGAAAATATAAAAGTTAATTCTGTTGTGTAATTTTCAATTTCAATTTAAATTCAATTAAATTGATGAAAATAAAATCTTTTCGAAATCTGAATATTTTTATACAATGAACTTGTAAATCGTTTTCTGAGTTAGAGGTCAAAATTCGTTTCGTCAAATTTGGACTTCTCTAGCCCCGTTTATTTTAATTTCGACGAATTAGCAGCACTTTGGCAACGAATATCTAGTTTTGATAAAATGGTCGTATCGTTGATATTTGTGTGTCGTTCTTTTTGTCTCATCATGCCGATCTTCATAACATATTCGTTTGTGTGTTTCGGTTCCGATACGCGGCGAAACCCGCGAAACGCTTAGCCGTATCGGTACCCATTTTGGCCTTTTAGTTTCCCTTCATCCTTTCATTTGTCCTGGAAACCAATGGCCACCATCTGTTAAATTTTTCTAAATTCATGTTATTGACTTTCTCCATTCCTATTCACTTTATATATTGGTCCGTTCATGCTTTCTGTCCTTTTCTTCCATTTTTGAAAATTTGATAAATATTTATATATTGGTTGCCATTTATATTCTGAGAAATAAAATATAAGTTATGCATTACAACTATTAGCTGTTGCTTCCTCTCCCCGTTTGAAAACCATTCCTCTCCTTCTGCTTTACTTATATATGTTTGTCCCTGACACACGTCGTCCTTCTCTTTCAAACAAAGAAAATATATATCATAATATAATGTCTAATTTGATGATTCCTGTAGCTCTATTATTTTCCTTCCGAGATCTGCTGCTCTCCATTCCCATTCGAAAGCCTCTCTACCCGTTCACCATTCCCCATTGAGAATAGCTGCCCTCTCCACATTTCTCCTCCCACTCCGTCACAGCCTGCTCCGCTCTCTTCCTTTCTCCCCTTACCACATAGCCATAAATCCACCAACCGAAGACACCACAACCGAGCCACTCCTAATAGCCAAACCTACGGCAGCTGAGCCCCTAACAGCCGCCTTCTATCTCCACTGCCGCATCAACATCCCCATGGCCAGCTCCTCCATCCTTTTGCTCGACCGCCCCTACTCCTGACCAAACAACTGACCACCCTCTACCTGAACCATAACCTGCACATTCCACCTCAGATCTTCCATCCCTCCTCACCGAAAAAAACCCACTAACTCGCAAACAACCCACGCCATACTTCGCCCTGTTCTCCGCCCATCGGACGCTGCGTCACCACCCTCCAGCCACGCCTCCCTACCAACCTCCGAGCCTGTTCTTTCAGCTTCCACTTTCTCCCCGCTTGATTCGAGCTTTTGACATTATATATATATATATATATATATATATATATATATATATATATATATATATACATATATATATATATATACATATATATATATATATATATACATATATATATATATATATACATATATATATATATATATACATATATATATATATATATAAAGCTTATATATTTATATAATACAATATTATTCACGTGTTCAAAGATGTTCCTTTCCAGCTGCAAGTTGGAAAATCTACTACTCTCCTTTTCATTCTAGTACTTTATATATATATATATATATATATATATATATATATATATCGAATTTTTGAAATATTGAAAAAAAAGAATAGTGATATTGTATTAATTTTTAATATTATATATGTACATATCCGTATGTTATATATTTGTTATATACGATATACATGTATAAATATATTATGCGTTTAAAGTATTGATTTTTATTATCATTTTAAAACGTTATATATATATACTGTGTTTGTTAAGTTGCAGGTAGGTGTTTTATAATAAATCATATTTGTATTTGTTCCCATAATCTTACCAGTGATAGCATCTTTTGTATAAGGTATATATTATATGTATGTTTATTATTTATAATATATTAGTTTATATGTGTCAGTTTATATGTGTCAGTTTATATAAGATTTTAAGGTTTATTTGTTATAATGGGTAGATTTGCTTTGCTTTGTCCCTGTCTCCTTGCCACTTCATGCTTATCCGCATCAGTTCGATGATTTGTCAATTACCTGTGTTTATTCGTGCCCGTTTTCATCTTGTTCTCGTCTTTCTCTAGCCTCGAAAGGTGAGCAAACACTCACGATTAACATTCTTATAGTTAATAAATTTGATTTCACTTGAAACGACAATTGAAATATGTTGCTAAATTTATAATTGTTGTATATGATATGCTATTATCTGTAACTGTTCACCTGTGGTATGCCACAATATCTTGTTGTATATATTTAAATTTGTTACTGATGATATATGTCTATTGTTCATATTATTTTTATTATCACATTCGTTCTCACTCTGCAAGTTCCCTCTTAATTTAGAATTGCCTATGGGTTGAAATGATGCATACCCGAACGATCTTGTAGAATAGGAGAAAATCGTTATGGGTTGAAATGATAAACCCAAACAATTTTCATTTATTTTAAAATTTTGGGATTGCAGGTTGAAATGATATATACCTTTAAATATTTCAATTGCAGATTGAAATGATAAATATCTGTATCACTTGACCATAGGATAGATAATTATATACGGACACCGTTGGTCTATATTTTGAAAAATGATTTCCAAAGTTTTGAAAGAAAATATATGGTTTTAATAAATATTGGTTTTAAAATATAATATATATAGGCGATTTTTATATATGTATAAAATCTAAATTTTAAAATAATATGTTTTGGAAATTTTAATTTATAAGTTAGTTTTGAAAATATAATTTTCAAGATTTTTCTTATAATTTGTTTATTTCAAAAATATGTAAAAATAGATTTAATACATAATACATTTAATAATAAGATTTAATTTAATAAAAGTTTAATTTAATTATTATATAATATGTTTAAGTATTTACTTAAATTTATATTAATATTTTAAAATAGATTTTTTTAACTTTAATAATAATGGTTAGGAAGAAAAATTAATGTTCACTTGGAATTTAAATTGGTTAATAATTGAATTTAAATAAAAAATTACTTGAACTCATTGATTCTTAGATGTTGAAAATATGGTTTATAAATTGATTTAATAAAATATGATTAAATGAATATTCTCAATTTTAAATAAAACTGAGATTGAATATTTATTCTTTATTTAAATTTATAAGTTGGGAATTTAGTAAATTGTTATTAAAAAGATTAAGTGAATACTTTCCAATTCGAATAAATTTAAAGTTAGGTGTTGAAATATAAATGAAATTTATATTGCAAAAGTTTGAATATTTAAACTTGAAACTTTGAACTTTAAATTGAATTGGTTAAAATGGAATTGATTCAAAATTGAATTTGTGGAATTTAAAATGATTTTAATCGATTTGCGAAAGTGGAGGAAACTATTTTTGTTATAAAAGTATTTTTAATATATAAACTATTTTAATATATAATGTATTTTATTATATAAACTATTTTAATTCATGATTATTTAATTTATATACTTTTTTCAAAATCTAAACTGTGCAAGCCGAAAGTGTTATGATTTCAAAAGTTTTGTGATTTCAGAAGTGCTATGATTTTGGAAGTGTTATAATTTTGAAAAGTGTTACGATTCTGAAAATGAATATTTTTAAAAAGGTATAATGATATCGAGTCTATATGGTTTTGAATTTGTATGTGATATTTTGACATGAAGTATGAATTATTTGAAATGAAGCGACCATGGTGTGAAATGAGCATTTGGTTGTTAAAGAAACCGGGATCGGATATTGTCATACTCTCTGCCAATACCGAAAACCACTTTAGCAACTATGTATTTGGTGGAGATTCCAGAATGAAGTAGGATGGTTTGATGATGATTCTATATGGTATTTACGTAGCCCTAACTTCCGTTAGTTAGCTTGATGTGGCTAAAACAGGAACCATGCCGGGCCAAGTGAGGTCATTCCTCCGATTGAATACATTTCTTTGATACGTTCTATTGCTTTTGTGATTTGATTGGGTGCACCTTTGATTTGGGAGTGTTTCTCAAGGTGGGAGGTAGTAGCTACTATGCGTTACCACCAGTCCGGATTTGCAAACGATATATCTACCTTGGCATTTCCTCGCATGCCATGTCACATGCCCTATTGTGCCTTCTACGAGTTTGTTTTTTGTCGTACCTATGGAGTGCTCTCTGATAGCCCACTTGCGAGTGGAGTTTACAACATCTGTATAGACTATGACATTATATAAAATGTGTTAAGGGGGATATGGGTAACACCTTAATGCTATTTTAATATTTTACTTTACTATAGACATATTATAATAGCGTATATTACTATAGTTCCACGGATCCTTAGACGATGGGTATCCCAAACATCTTTTAAGTTACTTGTATTTGAGTTAGCATTTCACTTGAGTTGAATTTACTGATATAAGAATGTTAATTCTGACTTGAGTGTTTTGTGTTTTGCTTCATGCTCGGGTCAGACTGAGTATCAGAGCATTTGAGACCCATCTTTGGAGCTGGAGCTTCATTTGAAGATCCATCTGTATCTATTCAGCTTTCAACTATCCAATTGTTTTTTTCAGACTTGTCATCCGTCTGTATTCAAGACTACATTGTATTTGAGATATTTCGTTGTATTTTATTTCAAATTCTATTGTTTATATAGTAGCTTCATGAACTACTATTTATCTATTCCGCTGCTCATTATTATATTCCTCTATGTCTGTGATTGATTTATTTACTGTATACGTTAAGGTTTGCTAAATATAAATTAACAATATGATATTTTGAACAATAGTTTCGAAATACCGGGTCATTACAGTAATAGTGTATTATTATCGGATTTCAAATTTCGTAGCATTTGGAGTTATCATTTAATCGTACGGGATAGGAATGCGTTGGATTTAATATCGAAAATTCAATATAATAATTGGGTTCAAAATGCTATCTTTTCCATCCATCTCATTAGGACTCGAAACTTTTTCCATTACATTTGGGATAGGGGTATAACATTAGGAATTTCTAGCGGCATGCCTCCATAGGGGTTCATGTTTTCATGCTTTGTAATATGAGATATTTTATGATTAAATAAATTAATAAATCAAGTCAAAGTCGTTCCTTCCTTTTAAAGCAAGCCCAATGTATACGTAAGCTCTCCCCTCTTTCAATTCAATCAAATTGTGCCCCCTTCCTCTTGAAGTCACGAAATCCTTCATTTTCTTTAGGGAATAAAATCAACTTAAATAAAAAATAGGAAAAAAAAATCAAAATCTAGTTCTCGTATAAATAAAAAATGTTGAATCGCGATGGAAACACCTCGCGATGGTAAGCAGAACTCAGCGAGCATTGAGGAGGGCGGCGTGGAGGGTCTTGAGGTGGGTCGTTCGAGCAAGTCAAGTCGTGATTGGGGTCGAAGGTGCGGCATCTTCCACTAGGGCTGGCGAATGTGAGATTTTCATCGCGCCTAGGCTTGTAGGTCGCTGCCACGTGGGAGAAAAAACAAAGGTTCGTGGTTTGATGTTCTTCACGATGGAGACGTAGAAGACCATGACAAGTAGCTGAATGAGGTAGTGGCATAATTATCTCAGGCTAAAGCATATATTCTCGGGCCAACAGTGATTTTGGTTAGTAATTTTTGCTCACAGTTTTATCTATATCTATATCCATCGTGCATATATGTAAATCTAGATTATTATTCCACCATTGTATTGCTGGTTTAGTATGTTGAATTGGAATTTGATTAATGATATAGACACTTGTTCGATAGTGTTAGTGGGAAGTGTATATTTACAAACGAAACTCTATCCGTTTGAAAATTCAGTTAAATATTATTTATATATCGATATGTATGTATGTATGTGTAGATGACCAAAGCTCGATGGAACTCGACTTAGGTTACACAATAGATTTAAAGTGTTGCTTTGTTGATAAAATAAAATTGGAATGGATTGCAAATTAAAAATCAAGGTCAGAAAATTCTCACTCATTTGGATTGCCAATTTAATTTTAAACAGTTAAAATTAATTATTGTTTGCTTGGTCGAATTTAGAAATTATTATATGTTGAATGATATGTTAAATACATATTGTAGTATCTATTAGTATTTGGATTGATATTCTCGCACATTAACGGATGAGACCCTATGCGCCTCGCATAATAGCGGATAACCCTATATACCGCGATATCCCCGTCGAAGTGGGATTGGTATTTTTATGTTATATTAACATTTGTGGATGCAAGGAAACAGATTGGAGGGATCCAACTGGATTCCTTAAATTCATATTGATTGTTTTCATATATAATAATATATGATGTGTTAGAATAATATGTTATAGATTATTGTTGTGATGTGAATTATTGAAAGGCATAGTAGCACAGGCCTAACTTTTGGTATTTTAAATACCATAAATATTATTAAAAGGTGATTTTGAATATAAAAATATTCATATATAAATTTGGATTATTTTAAGAAATTGATTTGGATAAAAACAATAATTGATTTTGGTTTGTATCTAACCATTCGTAAAAATATTTTAAATAATTTATATAGAAGATTTTTAAACAATGGACATTTAAACGATATTTCTGGAAAAATGAAAAGAAGTGAAATCGATATTTTAAATAGATTTGTGAAATTAATGGAATTTATTAAGAAATGGATTTATAAAATGAGATTTTATAAATGGGATTAGTTTTATAAACAAAGTGAAACTCAAAGGAGTTATAAATGTGCAAACGATGTTTATAAACAAGGGAAATGAAAATTAATTGATAAATTGGAATATAATTTCACATGGTGAATTTATATCAAGATATGAGAAATAGATTTGAAAAAATAGTGAATTCTGTTTTTGATAAGTGAGGATGGTTAGAAAATTGAAACGGGATCGATGTGTAGTAAACTCAGAGGACTTATAAATTGAATTGTTATTGGGATTTTAAAAATATATTTTATTAAAAGATTAAGTTTTGACTTGGAAAGGGAAATGCTATATATTTAACTATGTAGTTTTAAGCTAGTTAGTATTGGAATACTTCGGAAGTGAATTTTTCGAATATCTAATATTAATTGAATTAAATTCTAATTTTTATAATCGGCTTTGAAAATTGATTTGTTGTCCTAAAATGGATTATTGATTTTTATATAAAGTGTTCGATATTTTTAAATAATTACTTGAACATGTTTTAAAAATAAATTATTATAATTTTAAATACTTATTTATTTACATACATATATATATAAAGAGAGTTTTGCAATGATTGAAATTTAATTATAAATCTTCTCTAGAATCTGGAAACGGGTTTTATTCAGTAAATGGGATTTATAGGAGAAATTCTCAAAAATAGAATTTGTGTAGAAGTAAGAAATTTTTCGAAATAGTTAAATAAAAGTAAACTTCGAAAAATGAATTAGAATTCATAAAAGAAGTTAGAAGTGGATATTTGGAATTTTAAATAAGTGTTGACTTGGAAAATATTAAAGGAAATTAACTAAGAAATCCCAAAACTTAAGAAATCTGTATAAATGAGTTAAGGGATTTACAATATAAAATGGTAAAAGATTTGAGAAATAAGTGGAAATAAACTCCTAAGTTTTTGAAATAAATGATTTGGGAAGATATGCTTATAAATATTTCTTAAGTGTTGGACTGGAAGAAATTGAAGATAGTTTAACTACAAGGACTTTTATGTTAGGTGTATTTTCAAGTGTGAATCATAAAAATAAATTGGAAGAAAAATATTTATTAGTATTGAAATAATTGAATTGTCCTATTGTGGATATAAGTTTGAATGGTTTTCATATATCGAAGTTCTGGAAGAAATTTGAATGTATAAATCTTACAAGGATATTTGAGAATGCATATTTTGGGAGAAAATTATAATATGGGCCTAGTGACTACTTGTGGATGTTGTTTGATAGTTAAATAACTGACTATCAAATTTTGACCAAATTCGTTGATCGTTTTGAAGAGACCGAGATCAGATATATTATCCAAAACCACTTCGATCCGATTTAAACGTTCCGAATGGATATCGTGAAGATAGTGAAGACGGTGATTCAGTTTGTACAGACCCAAGACAAATTGTATGGACGAATGCTTTCAGAACATCGTCATTGGAGGATGATGAGTGTTCTAAGTGAAATTGTTCTTGAAGGGTAATTGTAGCCTCAAGCCTCATCAACTGGAATGACTGAAAATCAGGGGTGATGTAACAAGGCTAAGTGGGTCACACCCAACTAGGGTATGTTACCAACTTTCTGGATACCCTCGAATATATATTACAAATTACGGATATGGTAGTGCATGCAAAAGAGCTCTCAATAAGGGTGGGAACAACTAGGGGTGATAACATATTCGTTTCTATCTAGGTTAGGGATAGGGCTAGTCTTGTGTTTTAGGGGATCCCGACAAGGTCCTCGATACATTTTTTAGAAGTGTGCCATGATAGATGGCACCCTAATGCCTAGTCATTGTACGGAATCCATTCTCCAATAAGCGTTGTACGGTTTTGATTGCGCCCAACTATGCTGAAAGGTGAAATGCAAGCATTTCAGCTATTTTCTATTTATTTAGAGACTATTATAGTATCATACAGTTTTGATAAAAATGTTTTGCTATCGTAAGGAAAAAACCGATCGTGTTTATGTGTGAAGTGGTCTTACGAGATACCTTTATTTTCGAAGGTTTTGATAAAAGTTAATAATTCAAATTGAGAGTGTTCTTCTCACACTGGTTTTCCAGACCGACTCGGGTGTTATTTTATTATATTGTTCGGGCCAGATCGAGTATTATAGAATGCTATGAAGCTCAGGAGATGAGCTGGAGGAGTTCAAACGTATATTACGTACTTGGTTATTTCCGCTGTGTGATTATGTATATCAGGACAAGTTATTATAACTGTCCAATTTAATGTATTGATTATTGTACTCTGATAATGATATGTATATTAAAAGTGCAGTTCTTGTATTTAAAATCTATTATTATATATTATATTTTTTTCGCTGCGATTGTGAGATTCTATGTTGTCGATCTTTTTCTTCTATCTCTTTCTTCTTCCTTACCCTAGTTATTTGCTCTTTCGTATAATTTGGGTTGAACAGGAGTGAATTTTTATCAACTCAAAGGGTACAGAAATGCGGGTCGCTACATATACCAACAAGAATTTATAAATACAAAACAAAACAAAGTAACACAATATAAAAACATTTTATAACACTAAAAATACGCTTTCTCGTATATATACACTCAGAAAAACTCATTCTAGGGTATCACTACTCTATCTCTAATGAGTCAGACCCCACTAAGCTTGGGTTATCGCTAAACTAAGGAGTCGATACGAAATGTAATGACCTACCTTTTTGGACGGTTTAAAACAACAATACACCACACATGTCAATTCAAACCATTCAAAATGGAGGATTGTTGATGGGTAAATATAAAAATAATAGAAAATATGGAAAAACCAAAAAAACAAAATCTCACAACAAAATGACAAAAATATAATAATCAAATAAACAGTTCATGAAGCTGTTTTACAAATAACAAATAATTACACTTTTACAATACAAATCAGAGTTATACATGCGACAGGAATAAATAAATAATGCAGTGGAATAAATATAATAAATAGTAACATATACTAAATCTCCATCTTCATCCTCAGAAGTAAAATGGTCTTCAATATGCTGAAAGCTCAGGTTGACCTGAGCGTAATGAAATGACAAAACACTGGTTAGAACTATAAGATCTTATGTAAGTTAAATCAAAATAAAGTAAATATGAGTGTAACGGTTTAGAGATGATTACAAGATTTTACAACTCCTATCCGATGTCTAACATGCATGCAATAACTTAAGAGATGTTCGGGTTTCCATCTCCTAAGGATCCGTTAAACTATCTGCATAAATAATACAATAAGTTATTATAATATATCTACAGTAAAGTAAAGTGTTAAAATGGCGTTAAGGCGTTATCCATATCCCCCTCAACACATTTTATAAATACCGTAGTCTATACAGTACCGCGATTCCTCCGTAAACCAGAGGGCTATTAGAAGGGACTCCATAGTGTACAACACAAACCAAACTCATAATGGGCTCGATAAGGCGTATGACAAGGAACGCGAGGCAATGCTCAGTGTAGGATACTACCATTTTGCAGAACTGGGCTGGTGGTAACGCATAACAACTACTACCGTCCACCTCAGAGCATACTCCCATAATGAAATCGAGGGTGGCCACCAAATTAATCATAAAGTAATAGATACGGCATCGAAGAAGCATGTCTGATTGGAGGAGTGACCTCACTTGGCCCAGGTATAGATTATATTTTAGTCATATCAAGCTGATCCAAGGAGGTCAGGGTTGCGTTCATACCTCATACAGTAGCGTTCGCCAAACCATCCTACTTCATTCTGGATTCTCCACTACGTGCACAGTTGTTAAAGTGGTTTTTGGTGTTTGCAAAGGGTATGACAATATCTAATCCTTGTCTCTTTAACAACCAAATGCTTATTTCACACCGGTTGGTTCTTCTACATTTTCAAAACCAATTCATATTGATATCAAAATATCATGTTCAATTCAAAATTATATCACTTTCAAAATTATTATTTACTTAAGAATCATTTTCACTTCAAAATCATGATCATTTCAAAATCATATTCACTTTCGAAATCATTATTCACTTTAAATCATAATCGTTTTAAAATCATAACCACAAGAATAGGTTAAACCATCATATCAAAATGTTCGCATTAAAATCAAGTGAATCTAAATCGTAACAGTTCCAACTTTAAAAAGTTTGAATGTTGAAATTAGTTTATATATTGGAACAGTTATACAATAAAAATAGTGTACACATAAAAATATATATCTTAAAGCTTGTTTATAAATGTAAAATAATATATAAGTTAAAATAGTTTATATATTAAAAATATGTTATAAGTTAAAATAGTTTATATATTAAAATTGGTTATATATAAAAAATAGTTTATATATTAAAATATATTAAAAATAGTTTATATATTAAAAATTATTAATATATTAAAATGGTTTATATGAGAAAAATAGTTTATATGTTAAAAGAGTTTGTATATTAAAAGAGTTTATGTCGAAAATAGTTTCAAATTAAAATTGTTTCTTCCAATTTCACAAATCAAATCAACTCTAATTCCAAAAATTCAATTTAAATCAATTCCAGTTGTTATGACCCGTAAATTTAAATAGTTAAAAATATTAATTAAATAAGTTTTGGAATTTAATGCTGTTAAAAAAAAAGTTTAATAACGAGAATAATAACTAGAATGAAATGTAATAATGTCACTGTAAGTTAACGGATAACCATTTTAACGCAATTTCAATTAAATGAAATCTAATAATGATAATTTAAGGCAATTGATAACTATTTTAATGGAATCTCATTAATTGGAACGATTGTAAAGTTAAAATTGGGTATAATTTGTGAATGAGTAAATAAATCAAATGTTGTATTAAATGGTGAAATATTATGTAATTAATTGGAATTGATTAAAATAAAATAAATAATCTGTATGTGAATTTATTAGTTTTGTTTGTTAACAATAAACATATAATTGTGTTTGAAATTATAGTTTGTAATAATGATTTAATTATCGTTGCATTATTTAATCTGTTGAAACTTATTTGTAAATCAATTGCAATAAATGTAAGTAAATATTGCATAAATATGAATTAAGATGAAACTTGTTGAATATTGATGTAATAAATGGAAAACCAATGTTAACTATGTCCATAAAGTAATAATTGATTGAATAAAAGGATTGAAATCCAAATGAATCAATTTATTGGGTTTTAGATTACAATTAATGAATTTATTGCAATTGGAATTGGAACGTTGTAGTTAGCGCAATATTAATAGTTCAATTTGACATGGAAAATTTATTTAAAAGATTATAAAAATCGTTAATCAAAAGTGATAAAAATTTGTTAATTATATAATTTGAATTTGAAAAGCGATAAATTTAATTTAATAATAATTTATTCAATTAACATGAAAATATCCATTTTAGCCACTATCTCGAATTTCGATGAAACCAGTTTCATCGGATCCGTAATAGTGAAATTTTGTAGGGTTTCAAGTTTCAGAGTAATCAGACTTGTCGTTTGATCGTGCGGGCTCGGAATGTGTAGAAATCAATTTAACTGAAATCAATTTGAAGTAAGGTGGTTTTGAAATCTATCTTCTGTATACAGTGGAATTTGGACTTGACACTTCTTGCATTGAGTTTAAAAATATCAAAAACCTATATTTCGACATATTGGATAACCCATTTCCGTTTCGGGAACAAAACAGGCATTTCGGGTCGTTGTTATCGTTTCGATCCAACCCTGCCTATATATAGGCTATTATAAATCCTATTTGTTTCTCATTTTGTTATTTCTGTATGTACAACTTCTTCCTCCTTCTTAAATGTCGGAACATCAAACCTAATTCCCAAATTCCAAAACCTAATTTTAGAAGAAGAATTTTTTTTGCTCCAGCTTTACTTCGAGTCGGAAAGAGTTTCACTTCGAGTTCCAAAGATGAAAACCCTCCAGCGACTTCAGGTCAGAGGGAGTTCCAAGCTAAACAAGGCAGATCTGGACGTGCTTTGAATTCTAGAGGAGAAAACCCTATAGTGACTTCGAGTCAGGAGCTAAACAACTCAGGTCTTGGGTCATTTTGGCAAAAACTCAGAGCAAGCACCGGGTAATTGAGGTTGCGACTCGAAATAAGACCCAAAATCAAAATTTTCCAATCACCTAACATTATAACTTTTGCATACAAGCTCAGATTCGCACGCGGTTTTCTATTTTGTGATCGTATTGGAATTCCGGATATTTTGGAACAGGTTTGGCTGCATTTCACGATTGTTGAGATTTTAGGCTAATTTTGGATTTTAAATCGAGGACAAATCGAAGGTGAGTGTTTTGACCTACTCACATTATTAAATTGTCTTATGTTAGTTAAATTGAATTTATGATGTGATTAGAAGTTGATTGACTGTTATTTGATATATTTAAATCATCATTCTAGTTAAATCTGTATTTATTGGATATAATTGTCATTTAATTTAATATTAAATTTTTACTGCCAGTTTATACCTGTTAATGATAATCAGTTAATTGTTGATGTTTATTGGTTGACTTGACCGATGATTGTGATGAATGTTTAATTGTTGATGTTGGACAACAGGATGTTATCTTATTATATATATTGATATCACATTACAAGTTCCCTTAGTTAATGTTAGAAAATCCCTATGGGTTGAAATGATACATACCCGAACGCCTATAGATTAGGAAAAAATCGTTATGGGTTAAAATGATAAATCCGAGCGATTCTATGGATTTTGAACCTATTCTGGGATTACGGTTGAAAAGATATATACCCCTAAATTTTTAAATAATTACAGATTGAAATGATAATTATTTGTATCACTTGACCATAGGGTAGAAAATTATATACGGACACTGGATTGGTTAAATTAAATGATTTTAAACCCTTAATTTTTAAATTCAGTTAAATGATATTTTAAATTTTAAGTTCAATTAAATGATATTTTGAAATAAAATTAGATTTATAATACCGAATTATTTTCGAAAATGCAAGCTTTAAATGTTGAAATTGGAATTGGTTTAAAGGAATTGTTCAAAGGATTTAAATTGGAATTTCAAAGTTGAATTGTCAAATATAAATGAATTTTATCGAAATTGAGGTACTGAAATTATTTGAATATATCTTTGAAATCTATTTTAAACTAATTTAAACTATTTTAGTCAATTTAAACTACTTTAATTTATTTTAATCTATTATAATCTATTTAATCCAATTTAATCTATTTTAAACTAATTAAATTTATTTGATCTATTTTAAATCTATTTAATCAATTCTAAATCTATTTAATCTATTTTAAATTTATTAATCTATTTTAAATCTATTTAACATAGTTTAACACTATTAAATCTATTTCAAATCTATTTAAATCATTTTAAATCTAATTTAATCTAATTTAAATCTATTTAAACTATTTAAACTATTTAATCTATTTTAACTATTTTAGAGTATTATAACTCTTTTAAATAATTTTTAAAACCACTAAAACTATTTATGACCATCTAAGCTATTTTCTAAAATTTTAGACTGTGTAAAGTTGAAGTATATTTATTTAAATCATTGATGATGATAAAACCTAAATTGGGATTTGATGTTGATACCTTTTTGTCAAATGACATACTTGATTAAATATGATTATTTTGGAATGAGGATTTAATTAACATATCTTATCTATAATTGAAAATGAATATGGTTTTGAAAGTGAATATGATTTCGAAAGTGATATGGTTTGAAATCGAATATGATATTTTGATATTAAATATGAATTTAATTTTTTTGACATGTAAAAGAACCATTGGGTGTGAAATAAGCGTTTGGGTGTTAAAGAGACCGGGATCGGATATTGTCATACTCTCTGCCAATACCGAAAACCACTTTAACAACTGTGTGCGTGGTGGAGACTCTAGAATAAAGTAGGATAGTTTGGTATAGAGTTCGATATAAGGTATTTACGTAGCCTTGACTCCCGTAAGTCAGCTTAAATGTGATTAAAACAGGAGCCACACCGGGCCAAGTGACGTCATTCCTCCTATCGAGCACACTTCTTTGATACCATATTATGATTTTTGATGAATAGGTGTCACCCCTTGATTTTGATTATGGTAGCGTGTTCCGAGGTAGGCGGCAGTAGCTGCTATGCATCACCACCTATCTGAATCCGCAAATGGTAGAATCCTACCCTGGAATTGCCTTGAGTGCCGTATTCACATGTCGTATTACGCCTTCTACGAATTTGGTTGGTACTATACCTAAGGAGCGCCCTCTGATATCCCTCCAGTTTATGGAGGAATTACGTTACTGTAGAATATGGGAATATATAAAATGGGTTAAGGGTGATATGGGTAACGCCTTAATGCTATTTTAATACTTTACTTTACTATAGACACTATTATAATAGTGTATTGTACTATGTATGTAGATAGTTTAACGGATCCTTAGGAGATGGAAATTCCAAACATCTCTTAAGTTATTGCACTCACTTTAGACACTGGATAGGAGATGTCAAACCCCGTAAACATATCCGACGCCGTTACACTCATATTTATTTACTATTGATTTAATTTACATAAGATATTTCAGTTCTGACTCAAATGTTTTGTCTTTTCAATTCGCTTGGGTTAGTCTAAGCTTTTCAGTGTATCAGAAGCCACTTTCTAGAGGACGATGATGGAGATTTGTATATGATATTATTTATTATATTTATTCAACTACATCATACTGTTCCATTGCATTGTTGTTTATTTATGTTGTATGTAACTCTGATTCTATGTTGTAAAAGTGTAATCAAATGTTATGTGTAAATAGCTTCATGAACTGTTTTTTGATTATTATATTTTATTATTCCGTTGTGAGACTCTATGTTTGTTGTATTTCTTTCTTTTCTTTTTCTTATTTACCCTATAATAATCTTCCCTTTTGAATGGTTTAAGTTTAACATGTGTGGTTTATTGTCGATTTAAACCGTCCAAAAAGGTGGGTCATTACATTTGGTATCAAAGCTTCGGTTTAACAATAACCTTAGCCTTATGGGGTCTGACTCATTAGGAATAGGGTAGTAACACCCTACAATGAGTCGTTGAGTGTATATATGAGAAAGCGTATTTGTTAGTGTTATAAAAGGTTTTGTATTGTGTTAATTTATTCTATTTAGTATTTATAAATTTAGGACGGTACATGGGATGCTATGACATCGTTAGCTATATAGGGCAGACCGACACAAATTGAAAGTCTATAGGATGGATCGTGTATATACAAGTATATGTGATTAACTATATGATGCAAATGAGATAAAATTAATCTAGGTTAATATAGAATAAGCACACCAGGATTTTATACTGGTTTGGACCTCCCATCCTACGTCCAGTCCTGAAGCTCCCATTCGGAATTCGACTATCAAACACCCTCACTTTGCCCAGAGGAATAGGCTTGGTTATAATAGCTTGTTCTTGTCAAGTACGTGATCTATAACACGGATATTGACTATTAAGTACAAATGCTTCCAATACATACATACATACATATATATATAGTATTGATTGAGGTGATTTGAATATATGGAAGAGTGAAATACAAGTATAGAGTGTTAGAGATCAAGAATATAACAGTGTAAGTAAGTAAAGATCGCAAGTGAGTAAAAGTGAGTTATTCTCTTTGATTCTTGATGTTATTTATAATGGTAGGGAGATTCTTTGAGTAGTTGCATCCATTAACAAATGCTCTATAGTTGCTTCTGATGGTGACGAAGAGTTGCAGTGAAGATAAGCGAAGATGTCTTTTCAAATGCGGCAGTTGTAATTTACCGGACGTCTCATCCTTTCTATTTTGAGTTTCAGAGGATTTCTTCAAACGTCTGGCTAGTGTACCCAGACGTCTGAAACCTGTGCATGTTTTCTTTGTGCATCTGTTTTGTTGCTTCATTGGTCCTATCGACTTGTAGTCTCTTGTAACGTTCTTTGAGTCCTTTTCTTGTCTTTCCAGTGATGTTACTCTAGCAAGTATCTGCAAATAGAAACATATATGCATATTCGATTTCGATTGTATAGTTGTTGTCATCAAAACCATATATTTGATTTACTAACAATATGCGCATATTTATAGTTTATATATATACACTTATATTTCTCCCCATTTGGCATTATCAAATAGAATTCTAAAATTATAGCCAATCATCAAAGTTAACACCCAAAAAAGAAAATTTCATTAATAATTTGAAATGGAGTACATTAATAGATTTTGTCAAGTATACAAAAGTCGAAATCCTAAAATCTATGAGTCTTTCGGTGAAGTTTTTTCTTGATCATATCCTTTATCTTCTTTTTGGGAAGAGCTAGGTTGCTTTGTAGGAGATGTCGAAGCTTGTTTTAGATGTTCATCCTCAAAAAGTTTGGAATGTTTCGAAAGAGAAGATGGCACTAGCGTTGGCCAATCTTCAGAAGGAGGTGTTGGTCCGTGAACCCTTTGAAGTACCTCTTTGAGAACCGATAATATAGTTGAAAGTGATGTTTTAATGGTTGCTAGGCATGTGGCAAAAGATGTTTCAAAGCTGTCAATACACTTAGTCAATTTTTTTTGATTTTGAGACAATATATGTTGATTTTTAAGAGTGAGATCTCGAACGCTTTCATTTGGATTTGTTTCTATTCAAGTTTCCAAAATCTCATCCTGGCTTGTACAATCAAATGGTGCAAGAGGAGGAGGAGTTGTCTCATGATATTGTTCCTTCACTTGGGATGGTTCATTTTGTGGTTAAGGTGGAGTCCCAACTTGTCTAGCTTGATGATTGTGCATCCAATCTTCAAAAGAGATAAATTCCGGAGGAATTTTCGGTAGGTGCATTAGTGAGAAAAACTTTGTGGAAGCATATTTTAGCGAGATTTCTTCAAAAGTTGATAAATAAGATGGGATGTTGTGAGCACGTAGAAGTCTCATGATGTATGTGGGGTAGATAATTGATGGCCGTGACTGAGTCCAAAAATGTTTGAGCTCGTCAAAAATAAATTTGGCCCAATTCACCCTTGTTCTGCTAAATAGAGCATATAATGCTTTGTGTTCTAAGTCGGTTATCTGCTAATGACTTGCCAGACGTGGAACGATGGTATTGATCATCATTCGAGTAAGAAGTCTTTCTTTTGGTCGTAGATATTTTGATGAAAATTTAGGCATTTCATCCTCCCATATTTGATTTGTTATACTGTTCCTTGGTTTGAAGTGTATATCGAAAATATTATATAGATCTTCGCCCGTATCGAAACATCCGAGAGTTCTACCTATTATTCCTGGAGTGAGTCTAATCGTGTTTCCATACATGCTAGACCATAACCAGTTGTCTTCATTTTCATTGTTCCATACTGCCATGCTATCCAAATTTGCGTAAAAAAGAAATATAGCCAATTGATCAAATTTGAATGTCAATGGAAGTGAATGATATCAATGTTTCTAGACCGGCATTCTCACACATTTCATCCAAATCGTACATTGGAAATTTAAGTAGGTTATCAAATGGACCTATGTGAAGCTTCTTGTTCTGTATATCCTCATATCTCTTGATTGAGTATGGTGCTCGATTCATCCATCTTTCGATTTGATCATTGGAGCAAACTTATGGATTTGAGGATATTGGTTGGTCTTGTTTTCTTTTGGAAATCTTAGGCTTTTTAGTTCTAGGAGGCATTGTAATCAAGCAAGTGTAAAACAACAAGATTGTTTTGAGAGAAAAAACGTCGATGGAGAATACGAAGTTGAACTTAGAAATGAAATTAGAAAAAAAATGATGTTATCTGGGTGTTTTTAAAGTGTCGATTGAATTTTAGACGTTTGAAAGCGAATTCAGACGTCTGATTTACCCTAATTCGAACACAGTAAATAATTTAAGACATCTGGTTGAATTGCTAGATGTCTGGTTTGGTCGATTTTTAAAAATGTGACAGTCAGAGAGATTTTTCAAACGCCTGGTTAAAATATCAGACATCTGAAACAGGTCGATTTTTGATAATTTAGTGGCAGAAACAAAATTCAGACGTCTGGTTCGAAGTCCAGACGTCTGAAATTGTCTGATATCTATTTTAAGGAGGCAGAGCAAATTTTCAGACGTCTGGAGGGTTATAATAGACGTCTGACATATGCGCAGTGATAAAAAATTCGTGGAATATCAGAGTGTCAGACATCTGAGGTCCATATTCAGACGTCTGAAACTGGCAATTTTTCTAAAAATAGCCTAAATTTTAACGGTGTTGCTTATTTCTCGACCCTTTATTGTTTAAAAAGAAATGTAGTATTATTTTTGTGAAACAAAATTTCAAATATACGTAGATACAAGTACAAATAAAATATATAATCTATTTAGATGGCGATGGGGTGTTGTGATCATCTGACTTGTTATCCTTCCATGGTTTGAGTGGAGACCATATATTTCCACGTTCGTGGGTTCTCGGAGAACCATAGAATCGCCTTGGTGAAGGGTCCAAGGGTTTATGATACGAGGAAGAGTGATCCAACTAACAACAAGGGATCGAAAGTGGCTCATGAACATCTTTCTTCCGTGAAGTACAAAACTTCATCGCTACTTGCTCCGAAAAGCTTAGTCGACGTGCCATGACTTTTTGTTCAAAATATAGTTCTCGTTGTAGATCTATTTGTTATTTTTGATAGTAATGCATTTCATCAATTTTCTCCTTTGTGTTAGGAGAGACAAATAAAGATCGTTTGGACTTCTTGTTATCGGGAGTGAATTCTGTGTGATATGTGGACCACCTATACGTCGGTTCCTGATTTGGTGTGGGTGTAGGAAGCCGTTGTGGTGTATCAGTCGAGCTATCCGTTGTAGGTGTCGAGATGGATAGATAAGAATTTTCAGAAGCCAAGACTATATTTTGTTAAAAATATGAATTGTGTATATATTTTTTCTTTCTAGTTGTATGAATATTTATATATAAGTAAAATAAATTATTTATAGATAATTTTCAGAAACTAACTAACTAAAAAATTAAAGGTGAAGGATTTATCAATTGCAATTTATGGATAGAAAATTATTAGCTAATCATAGCATAAATGAAGGCATGTTTATAAGTTTGGAAGATCATTAAAAGAGCATATCCCTAAATCGCGTCGGAATTTAATAAAAGTTTATTCATTTAGTGGTTTTGTGAAAATATCTGCTATTTGATTTTCGGTATTTACATATTCTAATGAAATAATTCCTTTTTCAACATTGTCACATAAAAAATGATGTCGTATATCTATGTGTTTAGTTCGCGAGTGATTTACATGATTTTTTGATAAATTTATTGCATTCTTGTTATCACAATATATTGGAGATTTATTGATAATTTTGCCAAAATCCGTAAGTGTTTGTTTCATGTATATCACTTGTGCACATGCTAGAGCTACTGAAATATATTCGGCTTTGCAAGTAGATAAGGAAACACAATTTTGCTTTTTACTAAACCATGAAATTGATAATTGCCTGATAAAGTGACATGTTCCACTAGTACTCTTACAATCTATTCTACATCCACCGAAATCCGCATCACTATATGAAACTAGTTCAAACGAGGATCCTTTAGGGTAAAACAAACCGTGATCTCTAGTACTAGATAGATACCGTAAGATACGTTAACAGCTCTTAGGTGATATTCTTTTGGTTTTGCTTGAAATCGAGAACAGAGACATACACTCATCATAATATCGGGTCGACTAGTCGTCATGTAGAGTAAGGAACCAATCATGCTACGATATAATTTTTCATCGAAATCTTTTCCATTATCATCCTTTTCTAAGTGAACAATAGTACTCATTAGTGTTGGTTTGCTTGAAGTTTTATCCATTTCAAAACGCCGTAATAGATCGTTACAATATTTTTGTTGATGAATAAAAATACCATTTTAAAGTTGTTCTGTTTGTAAACCTAAGAAGAAATTTAATTCTTCTATGTGAGACATTTTAAATTCATTTTTCATAATATTTGAAAATTAATTACATAGATTTTCATTAATCGGACCGAAAATAATATCATTAACGTAAATTTGTACAACTAAAATATCGTTATTTTCTCGTTTAATAAATGAAGTTGTATCGATTTTTGCCTATTTGAAAGCCAGATGTAATTAAGTGATTTTTAAGACATTCTTACCATGCACGAGGAGCTTGTTTTAATCCATATAATGCTTTTTGTAATTTAAAAACATGGTCGGGATATTTTTCGTGAAAAAATAATGGGGGTTGTTCAACATATACGTTTTCTTTAATAAAACCATTTAAAAAGGCATTTTTGACATCCATTTGAAATAATTTAAAATTATGATGATTTGCAAAAGCAAGTAATGTACGAATGGCCTCTAATCTTGCTACTGGAGCAAAGGTTTCGTCATAATCGATACCTTCTTCTTGATTATAGCCTTGAGAAACTAAACATGCTTTATTTCTAACAACATTTCCGTTTTCATCAGCTTTGTTTTTAAATATCCATTTTGTTTCCATAACCGATTGATCTTCTGGTTTTGGTACTAATTCCCAAACATTATTACGTTCAAATTGATTTAATTCTTCTTGCATAGCAATTATCCTAAAATTATTATTTGAAGCTTCTTTATAATTTTTTGGTTCAAAATTTGACACAAATGCTATATGGCTTATTTGATTAAGATGATTTCTACTTGCTATAGAATTAAGATCTCCAATGATATTATCTTTTAGAAGATCCTTAAGGATTCTAGGGGATGATACCAAAGTATTGTTTTGCACATTTGTCTCTTTATAAATAGAGTTTGTTGTATTTATTGGAATTACTTCTTCATCATCATTAGTATGATGGTTAAGACGATTTTCATCGAATGAAACATGTAAACTTTCTTCGATAGTATTATTTCGTTTATTAAAAATCCTATATGCTTTGCTGCAATACGAATATCCAACAAAGATTCCTTCATCGGCCGTCGGGTCAAATTTTCCTAAATTATCATTTGTATTTAATATAAAGCATTTTGATCCGAAAGTTTTAAAGTATGATACTTTAGGTTTTCTTCCAAAAAATATTTCAAAATAAGTTTCTTTAGTCATCGAACGTATGGTTACTCGATTCAACACATAACAAGCTGTGGCTATAGCTTCAGTCCAAAAATGTTTTGGCAGACCACTACTATTCAGTAGTGTACGTGCACATTCTTGTAACGTATGATTTTTTCTTTCTACTACACCATTCTATTTAGGCGTGTGAGGAAAAGAAAAATTATGACTTATTCCTTTCTTATTACAAAAATTAGTAAAAAGACCATTTTCGAATTCTCCACCGTGATCACTTCTAATATTTCTAATTTTCAAATCCATTTGTGTTTTAATTCTTGTATCAAATATTTTAAACATACCAAAAGTACTACTTTCGTGTTTTCAAAATAAAGTCCATGTATATCTCGAAAAATTATCAACTATTACGAAAACATATTTGTTATGATTTATAGATAGTACTTGTGTTTGACCAAATAAATCGAAATGTAATAATTCTAATGGTTGTTTTATGGAAATATTATTTTTAGATTTAAAAGAGCTTTTCTTTAGTTTTCCAATTTGAATTGTCACATAAATTTTCTACTTTGTGATTTATTTTAGGCAAACCTCTGACTAGCACGTATTTTGCTAATTTATTAATGTATTTAAAATTGATATGATAAAATCGTTTGTGCCATAACCACGGATCATCATGTTTGGTGGTTAAACCCAAATTTGAATTTTTATTTATATTCATATTTAAGACATGAATATTTTGTTTTTAAAACCTTCAAATATAAGTTGCTTGTTATTATCGAAAATATTAAATCTATGTTTTTTGAAATTGATTTAAAAACCTTTGTTGCATAATTGACTAATACTTAGTAGGTTGTGTTTTAGACTTTATACTAATTAAACATTTGTAATAAAAGGAGAGTTAGAAACACCAGAGTTGAAGACTTCTCCAATGCCCACGACGTGTCCTTTTTAGTTATCTCCAAAAGTTACCGTTCCACCATCGATATATGTTATATTTGACAACATTTTAGAATTTCCAGTCATATGCTTGGAGCATCCGCTAAATAGTATCCATTTCTCCTTATTTTTTATTTTCGGTACCTACAAAATAAAAGATGTTTTAATTGGTACCCATATACAATGTTAGGATCCTAGATGTTAGGGGAAGTAGGTGGCCATACCCAAGATGGTTTGGTACCCTTATGAATATAATTTTTTATTATAGACTATATTCTTTAAGAAATTATTAATATATTTTTGCTAATAAATTTATTATTTGTCTTAGGAATCCAAATTTTCGTATTTTTGACATTCATATTAGACTTTGGAGAGCATTTAGTCTTTTATAACTATATTTCTTAACATCATTTCCTCTTTGTTTAGGAGTATTTTTAAATCCTATTCCATTTCTATTACCTGATGGTTTTGAAGTTTTGATAAGATTTTCCAAATCTTTTTTGCCTTTATTAAATTTTGAAACATTATTTGTAATTTTATCTAACTTTTCTTTGAATTAAAAATTTTCAATTTTCAATATTACTTTTCAAGTTGACATTTTATTTTAACAAATTATCCTTTACTATTTTAGTTTTATCAAGATCAATAGCAATAGATTCATTTCCGACTAAATTATTTTTAATTTTTTCTTAAGATAATTCTAGTTCTTATTCTAAAATAATTTTTTCATCTTTTAACATTCCTACTTCAAGTTCTAATCTATTTATTTTGGCTATATGTTCTTTATTCAATTTTTTAATTTGTCTAAATTTATCATCTAATTCCATGCTAAGTTCTAATAATTCATCATAGCTAAGTTCGAGACATACCTCATCAGTTTGTGCCTTAAAACACACATTAACTTGTTCTCCATCACCATCATTATCACTATCAGATGATGAAGAATCTGGGTCATCCCATGTTACTTTGAAAGCCTTCTCCTTTTTGATCTTTTCAAATTATTCTTCTTTTTATCATTATTGAACTTGGGACTGTCTTTCTTCATATGTCCAAATTGATCACATTTATAACATCTAATTGATGTTTGATTTGTTGAGGTTGATTTTCCTCCTTTCTGAAATTTAATCATTTTCCTAAACTTTTTGAATCTGTTGTAATTTTTGGCAATAAATACAATTTCTTCTTCGTCTAAGTCGAAGTCTTCATTTGTTGATGGGAATGTTGTATTCTTCTTTTCCGAATTTAATTGTTTTCGTGGTTGCAAATTATCTTCATATGACATTAAATTTCCTATCAACTCTTCAAGTAAGAGTGCTGAGAGATCATTAGATTCTTCGATAGCTCATACTTTTCTTTCCTTCTCTGGAGTTAAAGAATCGAGTATTCCAGATACTAAATCAAAATTTGTGAATTTGACTCCAGGTGCCATTAAATCATGTTGAATGGTTTGAAATCTAGAGTGCATATCTGTTATAGATTCATTTTGTTTCATTTTAAATGATGAGAATTGATTTTGTGAAATTGAAATCTTAGTTTGTTTAACTTTGTTTGTGCCTTTGTTTGTAACTTGTAAGGTACGCCAGATATCAAATGTAGTGTTACATAACATGACCCGTGAAAATTCATTTTTGTCTAGTGAACAAAATAAAACATTCATAGCTTTGGAATTATTAGAAGTTGCCCTTTTTTGTGCATCTGTCCATGTGTTCATAGCGGTAGTAAATGATACATATTTATCTTGAGTGGCTGACCGGCCACTCAAGACCATTAGCTTTCATAAAAATTCTCATACCGAGTTGACCAATATGCATAGTTAGAGCCATTAAAAAGTGGGGGTTGTGCTGTGGATTGTCCTTCTTGAAAAATACTTACCATAATAAAGTGATTCAGAAATGTGTTATTGTATTTTGATCAAACCTTGCTCTGATACCAATTGAAAGTCTATAGGGTGGATTGTGTATATGCAAGAATATGTGACTAACTATATGATGCAACTAAGATAAAATTAATTTAGGTAAATATAGAATAAGCACACCAGGATTTTATACTGGTTCAGACCTCTCGTCCTACGTCCAGTCTCGAAGCCCCCCTTTAGAATTCGACTATCAAACACCCTCACCTCGCCTGGTGGAATAGGCTTGGTTACAATAGCTTTTTCTTGTCAAGTATTATTATATAACCCATATATTGACTATTAAGTATAAATGCTTCCAATATATATCTAAAGAGTATTGATTGAGGTGATTTGAATATACGGAAGAGTGAAATACAAGTATAGATTGTTAGAGATCAAGAATATAACAGAGTAAGTAAGTAAAGATTGCAAGTGAGATAAAGCGATTTCTTTTCTTTGATTCTTGATGTTATTGATAGTGGTAGAGAGATTCCTTGAGTAGTTGCATCCATTAACAAGTGCACTATAGTTGCTTTTGATAGTGATGAACTATTGCAGCGAAGAGAAGCGAAGATGTCTTTTCAAATGCGGCGGTTGTAATTTGATTTTTAAAACCTGAGTTCAGAACCAGACGTCTGGTATTTATTTCAAATGTCTGGCTATATATATTTTTTTGTATGCAGAAGCCTTTCAAACGTCTGAGTGCATTAACCAGACGTCTGATCCTTTTTGTTTTGAATTCCAAAGGATTTCTTCAGACATCTGGCTAGTGCACCCAGACGTCTAAAACCTATGCATGTTTTCTTTATGTATATGTGTTGTTGCTCCATTGATCGACTTATAGTCTCTTGTAACGTTCTTTGAGTCTTGTTCTTGTCTTTCTAGTGATGTTACTCTAGCAAGTATCTGCAAATAGAAATATATATGCATATTCGATTTCCATTTTATAGTTATTGTCATCAAAACCGTAGATTTGATTTCCTAAGACAATATTATTTTGAAATATAGGTAAATGAAATATTTTTACCTATTATTATATTTTGTATTTAAAAGAATAATTTTATAAATAATATGATTAGATGTGATATAATTGTTTGTTAACAAGTGGAATTATAAATCTTGGTTATGAAATAGAATTTACAGATAAATAAATATAAATTAAAAATTTAGAACTTAAGTTATGGGATTTTGAAAATTTCTTTCAAAATATTTTGAAATATAATATTAGTATAATTTGGAAATATTCTCTGATATAAATAGTTCAATGTGAATTGAAAGAGAGTTTTAAAGGTATGTTTTAAAGGAAATAAATTCTATGCTCCCCTCTCTGTCGCTTGGAAATAATTTCGATGATGAGTGCACGCATCATCGACGTTCATTTTCTAGTTTCAAAGTGGGAAGACCGATGTAGTAGTTTTACTACACATTTGTTTGATAAACAAACCATAATTTCTAAATAGGATTTGACATATAAAAGAGATATGAATATACATATTATTTTGAAATGGAACCGGTATTTAGTTCTTAATTTCTGTAAATTAGAAACTTCAGTTATTGTAGTGAAATGAGATCTTAAATATTTATTAATTGGATATGAAGTGTTCAAAGGGAATTATGTTTCTAAGTGAAGAACTAAAATATAAAAAAATGTTATAAATTTAAGTGATGTTTGAAGCCAATTATAATTAAAGTAAATTGTCAAAGTGAATACTACATGTGAAAGAAATAAAAGCTGAAAAAATGGAAAGAATAAAAATTTAAATATGGATGCTTAACAAATGAATATTGGTGTTAAAATGAAATCAAAGTAAATAATAAATGTGGAGTAAACTGAAATAATAAAAATGTAATGCTTAAATAATGAATTCATTGATTATTTTAAATAATTGAATGGAAAAGGTGATCATGTAAATAAATGGATGTAAAGAAATGGAAAATAGCATTGTATGCATAATTGAGAAATGAAATTTTGTAATAATGAACTTAAATTTATGAAGATAAGCGTAGTATGAATGAACTAAAGAAATATATAAGAAATTGAAAATCTATAACTTGTAGATATGAAAATTTAAAAGATGTAATTATTGAACATTTATTTACTAAATGAATAAGATAAACTTGTGTAACATTCAGTTGCAATCTAAAAGACATATGTATAACTCACTGAAACATTAAAAATTAAAATGTTAATAAAAATAGGTAATAGAATTTTATAAAAGTAAAACTTAAGTAATAAAAGTGTTCAATGGAATTGTGTCTAGATGTTGTAATATGTTATGAACTTAAGTTAATAATTTGAAAGGCTACTAATTAAATTTAATAGAAAAGAGAATACTGTAAGTAAATGATTATAAACTTAAGTTGGTGCTTGAAGTCATTTATAATCAAAATGAGTAGTAAAGGTGAGTATTATATAAATTGAATGATTATAACTTCAGAAATGTGAAATGATTTAGAAATGGATGTGAAAAAGAAATAATCTATTAATGGTGAAATAGATTGTAAAGAGGTTTACATAACAATGGATAATCAAATAATTAAAATGGAAATAACTTATGTAAGCAACGAATGTTGAGTAACGTAAAGGAAAAATTTGCCATTATATGAATAAATGAGAGGGAAATGGATCTTTGTAAGCAATGAATGTAAATTAAAAAGAATAATTATCGTATGAAAAATAATGATAATGATGAACAACAAATAATGTGGAAGAAGATTAATAAGAAAAACTTACATGACATTTGAAATTATTGGTTGTTTTGGCTTATGGAACGGTTGGGAAAGGATACTTCTAACCGTATGAAGATGTAATCTATTAAGTTTTATCTACAAATGTTGAGTGTATGGTATACTTAGTAATTTATTTATCATTTATATGATTAAAAGTTTCTAAACTCAAACAAACCATTTTTTTTTGTTGCTATGGATGGTTGATTACTTTGATTGCATGTGATGATTGTATGGTTTTGTTTGCAAGTGACTATTGTTATGTTGTGTTGAATTGGTTGTTATTAATTGAAACAACTTAAATATATCTCATGTACAAAATTATTAACTTCTTTGGATTATATGAGTGAAATACAGGTTATGGAAGTAATAGCTATTGCTTTTGGTTTCATAAATAAGCGTTGTTTGCTCGACAAATAGGTACGTCTTCGGATTACAGTTTTCTTGCAATATTATATTGTTTTTTCCCGTGGTTTGGGATATTTTATTTTGAAATATGATATATATATTTTTATTATTGATATTATTATTTCTCTCGGACCTCTCCGTACAAAGGAGACCCTGCCGAAATTTTCTGTAAATTTGGGTCTTAGAAATTTTTGTGAAAGTGAAAATGTTCTTAAGACTTTTATTAACTTGAATATAAAGGATTTAATTGGTTATTAATTGATATATTATATTTAATACTTAATTATGTAAATTAACTGTCATAAATTGACTATTTTGAATAAATTATTTTAATTCCTTAATCCCTTCTTTCCCTTTTCGGGGACGAAAAGTTTTGAGTGGTGAAGAGTGTAATGACCCGTAAATTTCGATAATTAAATTTATTAATTAAATAAGTTTTGGAATTTAATGCTGTGAAAAATTAAAAATTTATGTTTAACAACGAGAATAATAACTAGAATGAAATTTAATAATGTTAATGTAAGTTAATGGATAACCATTTTAATGCAATTTCAATTAATTGAAATTTAATAATGTTAATTTAAGGCAATTGATAATTTAATGAAATATCAATTAATTAGAATCATTATAATGTTAAAATTGCGTATAAACTGTAAATATGTAAACAAATCAAATGTTATATTGAATGGTGAAATTGTATATAATTAATTGGAATTGATTAAAATAGAATAATTAATTCGTATGTGAATTTATTAGTTCTGTTTAGTAACAATAAACATAGAATTGTGTTTGAAATTGTAAGTTGTAACAATGGTTTAATTATCATTGCATTATTTAATCCGTTGAAACTTAATTGTAAATCAATTGCAATAAATGTAAGTAAATATTGCGTTAATATAAACATGAAAATTATAGAATATTGATGAAATAAATGAAAAATCAATGTTAACATGTCTATAAAGTAATGATTGATTGAATAAAAAGATTGAAATCTAAATGAATCAATTTATTGGGTTTAAATTATAATTAATGAATTTATTACAATTGGAATTGGAACGTTGTAATAGCGCAATTTCAATAGTTGAATTTGATGTGCAAAATTTATTTTAAAAGATTATAATTACTAGTTAATCAAAAGTGATAAAAATTGTTAGTTATAAAATTTGAATTTGAAAAGCGATTAATTTAATTTAATAACAATTTATTTAATTAACGTGAAAATAGCCATTTTGGTCACTGTCTCGAATTTTGAAGTAACTAGTTTCATCGGATCCGTAACAGCGAATTTTGTCGGGTTTCAAGTTTCGAAGCAATCGGACTAGTCGTTTGATCGTGCGGGCTCGAAACACGTAGAAATCAATTTAACCGAAGTCAATTTGAAATAAGGTGATTATGAAAGCTAACTTCTGTAAACATTGGAACTAGGACTTGAAACTTGTCCATAAGTTATAAAATGTCAAAAATCTATATTTTGATATATTAGATGACACATTTTGGTTTCGGGAACGAAACAGGCCTTTTGGGTCGTTGTTATCGTTTCGATCCAACCCTGCCTATATATAGGCTGTTAAAACACTACTTGTTTCTCATTTTATTATTTCTGTACGTACATCTTCCTCCTCCTTCTCAAATGTCAGAGCATCAAATCTTATTCCAAAATTCCAAAACCTAATTACAAAAAAATATTTGCTCCATGTTTACTTCGAATCGGGAAGAGGTTCACTTCGAGTTCGAAAGGCGAAAACCCTGCAGCGACTTTGGGTCAGAGAGAGTTCCATGCCAAACAAGGAAGATCTAGGCGCACTTCGAGTCTCCGAGGTGAAAACCCTACAGCCACATCGGGTCAGGAACCAAATAACCAGGGTGTCGGGTCATTGCGGCAAAAAATCAGAGCAAGCACCGGGTACTTGAGGCGGCGACTCAAAGTAAGACCCAAAGTCGAATTTTTTTAATCTTCTAACCTTAATAACTTTTGCATATGAGCTCAGATTCACATCCGGTTTTCTCCATTGGGATCATATTAGAATTCTAGACATTTTGAAACTTGTTTGGCCGCATACTGAAACTGTTAAGTTTTTGGGCTAATTTTGGATTTAAATTGACGAAAAAACGAAGGTGAGTATTTTGACCCACTCAGGTTACTAAATTGTCTTATGTTAGTCAAATTGAATTTATGATGTGATTAGAAGTTGATTGTTGTTTGATATATTTAAATGGTCATTCCAGTTAAATCTAAATTTATTGAATATAATTGTCATTTAATTTAATATTAAATTTTAACTGCCAATTTATACCTGTTAATGATATTCAGTTGATTGTTGATGTTTTTTGGTTGATTTGAACGATGATTGTGATGAATGTTTAATTGTTGGTATTGGATGACTGGATGTTATGTTATTGTATATATTGATATCACATTACAAGTTCCCTTAGTTTATTGTTAGAAAATCCCTATGGTTTAAAATGATACATAGCCGAACGATATATAGATTAGAGAAAAATCATTATGGGTTGAAATGGTAATCCCGAGCGATTTTATGGATTTTGAATTTATTTTGGGATTGCTGGTTAAAAAGATATATACCCATAAATTTTTAAATAATTGCGGATTGAAATGATAAATATCTGTATCACTTGACCATAGGGTAGAAACTATATACGGACACTGGATTGGTTAAATTAAATGATTTCAAATCCTTAATTTTTGAATTAAGTTAAATGATATTTTCAAATAAAATTGGGTTTATAAAACTGAATTATTTTCAAAAATCAAGCTTTAAATGTTGAAATTGGAATTGATTTAAAGGAATTGTTCAAAGGATACAAATTGGAATTTCAAATTTGAATTGCCAAATAAAAATGAATTTTATCGATACTAAGTTATTGAAATTGTTTGAATATAACTTTGAAATCTATTTTAAACCTCTTTAAACTATTTTAGTCAATTTAAACTATTTTAATTTATTTTAATCTATTATAATCTATTTAATCCAATTTAATATATTTTACCTATTTTAAACTAATTAATTTTTTTAATCTATTTAATCTATTTTAAATCTATTTTAAATCTATTTAATATATTTTAAATTTATTTAATCAATTTTAAATCTATTTAATAATATTTAAATCTATTTAATAATATTTAAATCTATTTAAATCATTTTAAATCTAATTTAAATCTACAAACTATTTTAACTATTTAATCTATTTTAAATCATTTAAACTATTTTGGAGTATTTTAACTCTTTTAAGATATTTTTAAAACTATTAAAACTATTTATGACTATCTAAACTATTTTCTAAAAATTCAGGCTCTGTAAAGTTGAAGTATTTATATTTAAATCCTTGATGATGATACAACCAAAGTTAGGATCTGAAGTTGATACCTTTTTGTGAAATGATATACCTAAGTAAATATGATGATTTTGGAATGTGGATTTAATTAACCTATATTATCAATAATTGGAAAGTGAATATGGTTTTGAAAGTAAATATGATTTCGAAACTGATATGGCTTGAAATCGAATATGATATTTTGATATTAAATATGAATTTGATTTTTTTGAAATGTAAAAGAACCATTCGGTGTGAAATAAGCATTTGGTTGTTAAAGAGACCGGGATCAGATATTGTCATATTCTCTGCCAATACCGAAATCCACTTTAACAACCGTGTACGTGGTGGAGACTCCAAAATGAAGTAGGATGGTTTAGTGTACGATTCTTTTTGAGATATTTACGTAGCCCTGACTCCCATGAGTTAGCTTAGATGTGACTAAAACAGGGCCACGCCGAGCCAAGTGAGGTCATTCCTCCTATCCGGCACACCTTTTCGATACCATATTATGATTTTGTTATGATTTGGTGCCACCGCTTGATTTTGATTATGAGTGTGTTCTGAGGTGGGCGGTAGTACCTACTATGCGTTACCACCAGTCCGGATCCGCAAATAGTAAAATCCTACCCCGGCATTGCCTCGAGTGCCATGTTCACATGTCATATCGCGCCTTCTACGAGTTTGGTTTTATACCATACCTATGGTATGCCTTTTGATAGCCCTCCAGTTTACAAAGGAATTACGTATTGTCGACTATGGATATATATAAATGTGTTATGGGGATATAGGTAACGACTTAATGTTATTTTAATACTTTACTTTACCATAGACACTATTATAATATCGTATTGTACTAAATATGTAGATTGTTTAATGGATCCTTAGGAGATGGAAATTCCGAACATCTCTTAAGTTTTGCACTCACTTTATACACTTCATAGGAGATGTCAAACCCCGTAAACATATTCGACACTGTTGCACTCATATTTATTTACTATTGATTTAACTTACATAAGATATTTTAGTTCTGACTCGAGTGTTTTGTCTTTTCAATTCGTTCAGGTTAGTCTAAGCTTTTCTATGTATCGGAAACTGCTTTCTAGAGGATGAAGATGGAGATTTGTATATTATATTATTTAATATATTTATTCCACTACATTGTACTATTCCGCTGCATTATTATTTATTTCTGCTGTATGTAACTCTGATTCTGTGTTGTAAAAGTGTAATCAAATGTTATGTGTAAACAGCTTCATGAACTGTTATTTGATTATTATATCTTGTCACTCCACTGTGAGATTCTGTGTTTATTTTATTTCTTTCTCTTCTTTTTATTATTTATCCTATAAAAATCCTCTGTTTGAATAGTTTGAGTTTGACATGTGTGGTTTATTATCGATTTAAACCATCCAAAAAGGTGGCTCATTACAACAGTTCAACGATTTCAACTCAAAAGACTAAAGGTTTCAATTCAAATTCTCATTAGAAACCATTTAAAATTTATATCGATTTCAAATCCATGTTTGAACTACAAATTTAAACCACTTTTGATTCAATAGGTTTCAAATTTTAAATATTCAAACATTTACAATAGCTCAATTTCGATAAATTTCGTTTATATTTTAAAATTCAACTTTAAGATTCCAATTTAAATTCATTAAACAATTCATTTGAACCAATTTCAATTTCAACATTTTAAAGCTTAGATTTGAAAATAATTCAGTTCATATAAATTTTATTTTATTTCATAATATCATTTAACTGGATTAAAAATTTAAGGATTTTAAATCATTTAATTCAACCAATCCGTATCCATATATAATTTTCTACCCATGGTTAAGTGATATAGATATATATCATTTCAACCCTTAAAATTTAAATTAACGGGTATATATCATGTCAACCCGTAATCCTGAGTAAAATTCAAAATCCATAAAATTGCTCGAGTTTATCATTTCAACCCATAACGATTTTTCCCTAATCTATAAGATCAATCGGGTATGTATCATTTCAACCCATAGTGATTTTCCTAACAATAACTAAAGGAACCGACAGTGTGATAATAACATATAAAGTAAATATAATATTCAATCATCCACATATAACAATTAAATATGTATCACAATCCATCAATAAGACGCAAAAAATAAACTAATTATCATGATCAGTATTTAACTAGAAATTAAATTCAACATTAATCTGTATGGAAATTCATTTCAAATAAACTCAAATTAAATTTGAATGCCATTTAAAATACCAAACACCAATGAATAAATTTTCAATCACATCATAAATTTAATTTAACTAACATAAGATGGTTTAGTATTCGCGAGTGGGTTAAATCACTCACCTTTAGTTTATCGTCAATTTAAAATCCAAATTAAGCCCAAAAATATTATAGTCTCAGAATGTAGCCAACCCATACCTATATTATCCGAAGTTTTGATACAATCGCAACGGAGAAAACCACAACCAAATTCGAGTTCGTATGAAAAAGTTATGATAGTTAGAAGCTGCAAATTTTAAATTAAAATTAAAATCAATTCAGGGGAAAATATGTCAATTCACTTACCACTATC
The DNA here is from genome assembly GCA_030765085.1 of Allium cepa. NCBI lineage: Eukaryota > Viridiplantae > Streptophyta > Magnoliopsida > Asparagales > Amaryllidaceae > Allium > Allium cepa. The sequence goes on from CM060929.1 coordinate 982,399,094, forward strand.
TCCAGGGAAATTCTAGCGTCATCGATCAGAGCACATAACCCGTACCTTAGATGTTCACTGTTAAAATGCGCCTCCCACGACCACTTCCACCTATATCAGAGACCACAATCATCCTGCTCACGTCCAGGCGCCCATCCCCTGGTCTCGCTCCAAGCTTCGACACTGATTATTTTCCTAAGCAATCACTCCATATATCCGACTCAGAGCATGACTAGGAACCAATCTTGGTTTAACACACGTCTAAGCGGTCTGGTGGCATTATTGTCCTAAATAGTCATCTTAGGCATCCGACTTAGAGCATGCCTAGGGACCGTTCGGGATCTTGTACATGTGTAAGTGGCCTGAGGTTATTGGAGGCAAAAAAGTGAAAGGCATAGAGTAAGGGATGAACCTACCCCCTGTTCAGATGTGGGATTCTTGTTTCAGCTCATGTGGTCATGTATTCGTACTCTGATTTGCTACTCTAGCTCCAACATCACCCGTTCCACGCATTAGAGCTCATTCTAGATCCAAATCTGTCATGTTCCTAGTCGTGTGGGTGTTGTTTCATTTTGTTTTGCTCTAACTCTAGATGCTCCTGCATTAGATTCTATTGTTGATTCCAGCATTGCCCTCAAGTAGCGGTTGCTCTGGACATGGAGGCAAGACTTCTTCTTGTTCTAATCTAACTCCGACGATTGGTGTGCCGTTCTAGGGTGTGATGTCTCGGAAATTTAGGCAATATTTATTTAATAATTTCCATTTATAATTATTTTAAAATGTGCAGTATTGATTTTATAATCTAGTTATCTTTTAAAAAACTAATAATTGTTTAATTTGGCAAATGTTATCTTTTCAAAATTTAAATTGGTAATTTAATCTTTTAAGGGCTAATAAATATTTAATTAGGTAATATTTAATTAGATCTTTCCTAACAATTTAAAATTGGTAAGATTTATCTTTCAAAGTTAAAAATATGTTCTATTTATAATGTATATATTGGTATGTATATTGTGAATAGAAAGTTTTTTGTTTAATAAAAGATGTATTTTCAAATTGTAATATATATGTATGTATATGTTATGATTTGAAATTGTTTTAAAATCTAATATAATAATTCTCAAACCAATGTCAAAAATATTTTCTATTTAAAATGTATATGTATATTTGTATATATTGAAGTTTGGTTTGAATTTAATTAAAGTGTTTCAAATTTTAATATATATATATATATATATATATATATATATATTGTAATTTGGAATGTATAATACATATAATACTTTTTCAAAGGATATTTGGTATTTTAATTTATCTCTTAAACAATAAAAATAATTATTTTGGATTTTAAAAATATGTGTATAAGAATTTATTTGTATTATAATTGGTTTTATAATATTTTCTTTAAAAGTAATTTATATATACATATATTAAGATAAATGTTTATTTATTTAACAAATTAAGTATGAAAACTTTATATTAACATTTAATTTAAATAAAAATTTAATTTAAAATGTTTAAGGACATGTGTAAGACCATTATAACATATATTTACAACTGTCACCTAAGTAACCTATCTATTAACAAGTGGCAAGTTTTTTTATCTTCGCTAAAATTTTAATTAAATTAATAAAATGCTGTAAAAAGAAGAAAGTATGATTTACATTTTTCAGTTCTAAAACTTTTCTTTTCTTCTTCATTTCTTTCTAAAGCAAAATCTTAATTTTCAAACCCGAGAAGCAAAATTTCCAAAACCTGAAGAAAAAAATGCAACTTAAAGCAAAATGAAAATCAAAAGGGAATCAAGATGAAGGTTAACAGCAAGCAATTGCAAACTCAAATGCAAAGGTTTCAGATTTCCACAGTGAAGCAAAAATTCAAAATCCAGTTTCTAGATAAAACTTAAACCTCTGTTCTCTGCTTTTTAAAGGTGAGTAAACATTGTAAAACGGTTTTAAAAATCTATGGTTTAATTTTGATGCATGTGATAGATTGTGCTGTGATGATTTATATATGTTTATATGAATATTGTTTATGAATGCATGTTCGGAATTGTGAAATGTCCGGAAATATAAGTGCCTGTATAAATTCATCTTCTCTGTTTTACTTACGAGGTTTTTTTTTCTTAAGAAAATTCAAATCTCCAAATAAAATCAATATCAGACTTTTGATGTTTAAATGAAAAATTGCTATTAATGTATGATGATGATTTTAAAAATAGTTACGGGGTTTAAAGTTCAACAAATTTATTTTTAAAATTGAAAGAACAGTGGAAATACTTATTAATGTTAAAAATCAACTTTCTTAATTTCAATCTTGAATTATAGGAATGAATTCGTGATTGAAATCACGAATTTTGTTATGTATTTCATAATTTTTAGTGTGCTAATTCATGGAAATTTTGGAGTTGTTCGAATTTGGCATTTTGGGTGATGGCCGACGATCGGCCGTGTTTGGGGGCCGATGTTTGGGCTGAAGGTGGTCTGAGTGAATGAGAGTGCGGGAAAAATGTTGGTGGATTTTCTCGTGGGCCGTGGTGGTCGTACTAGGGAGAAGTAGTGTTTAGTATCGGGTTTTGGGTAGTCGGCGTTGTCGAGATTTTTCGTCGTCGACGAGTAACCGGGAGCAATCGCGTGGTGGAGTGTTGACCTAGAAGTCAAGACGATTCGATGGTGGTGCCGGTGATGTTCAACGTGGTCGAGATTCTCGTGGAAGGGCAATTTTTCGATGATGAGAGTTTTCGGTTAGTCAAGATTTTGACTCGATTTCGTTTCAACGAAGATGCTATCGATCTGAGTGTTCGAGTGTGATCGCGTGAGTTTGTATGATGATTGAGCATCGCTGCGATGATCACCTAAGGTGGGAGGCACTGGTGTACGTGCACTACGTGCACGTTGTGTCTAGGACGATGGGTTTAAGTGGTGGCTCAGGTTTTTATCGTGCGAATGTAAGGATGTCTCGAAGCTGATGAAGGAAGGTGTTGTCTCGAGTTAGGCACGCGGGTTTTAAGGGGTTAGACTTGATTTTGCTGTAGTGATATTTTGGTTTTAACTAAAAGCTAATTTTGTAAAGGAAATAAGGTTTACAAATTTAAAAGCTAGTTCTTTCAAATAAATGTTATCGAACTCCGTGAGTGTTAATTGAATATATTTTCAAATTTGAAATGTTTAAGATAATTGCCTTTGAAAGTAATTAACTAAATTAAATTTTGAATTTTAATTCAGATGGTGTTTTCAATTTAAAATATTAGATCAAAGTTTTTAAGTAATTATAAGTAATGTTTAAAAACTAAGTTTTCAAATTGTACCGAAATGGATAAGTTCTAAAGATATGATAATTAAGTTTCTAAAGATAAATATTTGTAGAATTTAAATTAAACGTGTTTGAAAGGTTTCAAAGATTTTAAAGTTTGAATTAGATTATTAAATTGTTTTAATTTTAAATTGCTTTCTAAATGTTTTATTTTTAAATAATGTTTTATGATAATTATGTAAATCAATTAAAAATAATGAGTTTGTCTTTAAGTTATTAAATTCTGATTAATTTAAAATAGTCAATTTGTGAAGATAAATAAGATTAATTAATTATTATTATTAACTTAAGAATAGTTGATTAATGATTTGTTAATAAGTAAAAGATTAAGTAAGATAAATGATTTTCTTAATTAATTAAGGATTTTTAAATATAAGGAGTTAACTAATTATTTATTTAATTTTAAATGATTAGTTAATTGTTTGGTTAATTTAAATAATCACTTAATTATGAATTAATTGAGTATAATTAATTGATAGAGTAATTAATGGATAATTACTAAATGTAATTAAGGAAAGAGAAATTACTTATGGAAGTAATTAGTGGAAAATTACTTATGAGAGTAATTAATGGAAGTGATTAAGAGTAAATCACTTAGTGTTATTAATTAAAGGATTAATTAATATAATTGATTAAAGAGTTAATTAATTAAAGAGTAATTAATTAATTAAAGGATTAAGGTTAATTAATGATGTGATTAATTACTTGTTAAGGTAATTAATTAAGAGAGTAATTAACTAATGAAAGTAATTAGAGGATAATTACTTAATGGAACTAATTAAGGATTAATTACTTAGTTAATTTGGTTAATTAATTAATGTGATTAATTAATTAATGAACGTGATTAATTTAAGATTAATTACTAAATGTAATTAATTAAAAATGTGATTAATTAATAAAGTAATTAATTAAGGATTATTAATTAATGTAATTAATTAATAATTACTTAATGAAGAAATTAAGGATAAATTAATTAATGTAATTAATCAGAGGATTAATATAATTAATTAAGGAGTTAATCAATTAGGTAAGTAACTACAAGATGATTAATTACCGTTTATGATTAATTAAGATTAATTAATGAAGGTGGTTAATCAAAGATTAATTATTTAATTAATTAAAAGGTTAATTAATTAATGAAGTAATTAGAGGATAATTAATTAATATAATTAATGAAATTAATCAAGGTTGATTAATGAAAGTGATTAATTAAAGTATAATTAATTAATTGTAATTAATTAAGGATTAATGTATTTAATCATAATTAATTAATTAATGGAAGTAAATAGAGAATCATTAATTAATGTAATTAATGATAATAATTAAAGGTTAATTACTGTAATTGGTTAAAGATAATTAATTTGTATAATTAATTAAAGGGATAATTACTTAATGTAATTAAAGGATAATTACTTAACGTAATTAAAGTATATTTAATCAAGGAAGATTAATTAAGGAAGATCATTAAGAGATGATTAATTAATTTGTAATTAATTAATGTTAATAAGCAGGATTAAGGAAATCCATGTGATTAAAGGTTAGTAATTAATTTAATTAAAGGTTAATTAAATTGATTAAGAGTGAAACAAACCTGCTTATGGATGATTGATATTGGATGATTGAATGATATTAGATGATTGAATGATATTATATGATTTGGATGTGATATCTCTGATATGTGATATGTGCTGCTTTATGATGTGAGATGTTTGGTTGATTTAGATAATATGGATTATCTATCTGTGATAATGTAAATCATCTATCTGTGTATATTACCCTTAATATAAGTTTAAAATTGTTTAAACCCTTAAACAACTTGGACATTTAAAATGGCGTTTTAGATTTCGGTGAGACCGGGATTGGGTTTCCACATTTGGATATCCGAAAACCACATCGATCCAAATTAAACGTTAGGTCGTAAATCCAAGTGAAGAAGAAGGTGAAGACTCGAGGTGTAAGAACTATTCATCGTTAAAAACTCCGAGGGTTATTCTAAGATGAGTTAACGGGGAATAGTACTTTCAGATTCGAGATGGTGATTCAGAGTGCAAGGGCTATGGTCATTGACTCTTAGGGTGATTCCAAAATGAGTGCAACGAGATAGTGCCTTCGGTTTCATTCGAACCCGAAACGCACTTGTATGGATTGAATGCTTTTAGAACATCGTCAGGTGGACGATGAGCATTCTAAGATAGATGCGTTCTATAAAAGTAATCGCAGCCTCAGGCCTCATCAACTGGGAATGGCTAAAACAGGGGAGGTGCAGCAAGGTTAAGTGGGTAGCACCTAAGTAGGACGAGATTTACCCCTGTTTAGAGGTCCCTTTCTATTTCAGCTTAGTGTGTGATTGGTCGCGCCAACCACGGGGTTGTTTTGTTCGGGACTCACCAATAAGGGATGGTTCCGGCTTTGTGTTGCAGGGGATTTAGGATGGATCCTCGGTATGGTGATCTAGGTCCTGTACTGTGACGGACGGTACCCCAGTAGCCTTGCAATTGATGGAAACCCATTCTTCCTACGAGCCCTTACGGTTTTGATTGTATACATATGTAGCTGGAATTTAATAAATGTAACAATTTCAGCTATTTTCTTATTTACTTGAAAACCCTAGACACTATTATAATAATAATGGACTTCCTATCAAATATTTTGGTTAGCGTAAGGTAAAAACTTTTCCATGTTTATGTGTGGGATGTATTACGTGATGCCTTTCTTTCCAAAGGTTTTCAAAGTTAAACAATTTTAAACCGTTTACTCACACCAGACCTATGTCTAACCCAAGTGTTTATTTTCTGTTTTATTAAACTCTTGGGTACTCATATTATGTATGAGTATTCGAGGGATTCAGGTTAGCTTTGACGAACTTTGGAGGAGATTTGGAGCAGGAGGCTTCGGCGTGTAAATATGTAGAGTTTCCTCTGTGATGATGTATTGTATTGATGATCTTGAGTTGTATGATAGACAAAAAATTATAACTGTCTAATATGAGTTGTATAAGTTGTGTACTCTAATGTATATGTTACCATATAATATCTTATGTGATATATTATATTTCATTCGTTCCGCTGTGAGTATCTGATGTTGTTCAGTTCCTTCTTTCCTATCTTTTCTTTTTCTATCCCTTTCTTTCTTAATTCATGATGCGTCTTTCTGTGGAGAGAAAGACTGGTCGTGACGGTTGGTATTTAAATTTTTTGAAAGCATGATTTAAAATAAGTTTTAAATCTAAGTTTAAATCTGGATTCAAATCTAAATTTGTATTCTAGTTTGAAATAAAATAAAGTTTTACCAAATTTAAAATGTTTAAACAACTTTAAAATGTTTAAAGTGTATTTTAAATTGATTTGACTTTAAATTAAATTTGGTTATAAACTCTTGTGAATTCCTTTTATAAAGATAAGTATCCTTTAACATTTGATTAAGAAGGTTTTTAAATTGTTTTTAAACTTTGTTAATGTTAAATTGTATTCATTTTAAATCTTAATTTGAAAAGTAGTTTAAAAGTAAATTTGAAAGTAAAAATTTTCAAATGCTTTTGTTAATGATAATTTAATCATTAATAGGAAAATGTTTTATATTAAAAATTAATTAAGATCTAAAAATTTAGGATAATTAAATTATTAAGGTAATTAAAATGGATACTTAATTAAATTACTTAATTAATGATTTGGGTTAATTAATTAAGTAATTAAGGATTTAATTTTAACTAATTAAGTTTCAAGATTAATCATTTAAGGAATAATTAAATTGTAATTAAGGATCATTAATTAAATAAGATTAGATTTTAATTAAGGATAAAAAATTGATAAATCAAATAATTAAGGATTAATTAAGTTATTGTTAAGCACTTAATTAATTAAATAATTAGAGATTAATTAATTGATTATAAAAAAATAGTAATTAATAAAGATTAATCTAAGTTTAATTACTTAAGAGAAGTAGTTAAAGAATTATTAATGTTAATGAAGATTGTTAACTAGGGATTATTAGATAATTAATTAATGTGATTAATTTTAATAATTAATTATATTAATTAATTAAATATAATCATTTATGGAATTGTTTAAGCATAATTACTTAATGAAGATTATTAAAGGAATTAATTACTCAATGTAATTAATTAAAGTAATGTGATTAGTTTAAGTTAATTAATTTAAGATAATTACTGGATGATTGGTTAAGCATAATTACTTAATGTAATTAATGAAGTGTAATTATTTAGTGAAGTAATTAAAATGGGTAATTACAGGATGTAATTAATTAAAGTATGAAGTGATTTGGGTTTATTTACTTTGTGTAATTAATATGAAGGATAATTACTTAATGAAAGTAATTAATAATTAATTACTTAGTGTAATTAATTTAAGAATTGATTAATGATGTTATTTGAAGATAATTAAGTGATGTAATTAATTAAGGGTAATTAATTACTGAAAGAGATTAATGAAGGATGATTAATAAATATAATTAATTAAAGATTAATAATTAAATGTAATTAATTAAAGAGTAATTTATTTATTTAATGAAGTAATTAATTAAGGATAATTAATTACTCAAAAGTGATTAATCAAGGTTGATTGATGAATAAAGATTAATTATTAAATATGATTAATAATTAATTATGGATCATTAATTAAGGTAATTAATGATGTAATTAAAGGTTGATTAATTAAGATGTATTAATCAATAATAAGTGATTATAGAGTAATTAATTAATTGTAATTAATTAATTGTAATTAATAAAGGATTAATGTAATTAATTATAATTAATTAATATAGTAATTAAATGTTAATTACTGTAAGTGGTTAAGGATAATTGATTTGTGTAATTAATTTAAAGGCTAATTACTTGAATGTAATTAAAAGATAATTAGTCAAGGATGATTAACTAAAGTGAATAATTAGAGGATGATTAATTAATTGATTTGTAATTAAGTAATGGTGATGTAAGCAAGATTTATGTGATGAAGCAATTAATTTAATTTATTTTAAATTAATTAGAGATGAAAGTAATTAATTTAATCAATTTTAAATTAATTATAGATGATGATTAATAAATCATTGCTTATGGATGTTGAATGGTTTGAGATCTCAGATATGAAATATGTCATGCTTTGTGATATGGATGCTTTGGTTGATAATATAAATTATCTATGTGTGATGATAATGTGAGTTATCTATTTGTGATGAAAATGTGGACTATCTATCTATTGTGATATGTGAGTTATCTATCTTGGTGAATATGGATAATAGAATTGAATTGTTTTAACTTTAAAACAACTTGGACATAAAAGATACGTTTTGGATTTTGATGGGACCGAGATTTGGTTTCTAGATTTGGATATCCAAAAACCACATCGATCCAAATTAACGATTGGTCGTGAATCTCAAGTGAAGAGTGAAGACTCGAGGTGTAAGTACTACCCCGTTAAACTTGTATTGGAATCACCCTAAGAGTTTTAACGGCGAAATATCCTTACACTCTGAATCTTCACCTCGAATCTGAATCAAGTGAATTTTCCTATTAAAGATTTTATGGAATTTGATGAACATGTTTCCCGGATGAGTTGATCAGGTCTGTGCTTGTGTTCTTCAACAACATTATCATCTTTCTTCAAATCAGAGTTGTGCAGCGGAAACAAGGTAGAAGCTATTCCAGAATAGAAGCAAACCTCGGATTTCTCGGAAGTTTGTGTTTGTCTTGGATCAGAGGATTTCTTCAGGAAGTTCATTCGGGATCTGAAGGTTTGGTTGTCTAGTGCACATGTTCTGTTTTCCCGAATAGGAGTAAGGTGTTTGAAGTCTTCTGATATTGGTATAAGTAGAGTTTATGTGGTAGATTTTGATGGATCTTAGGAAAACCATCTTGTTGAGTAGGATCTGGAGATCGTTTATTTCTTTGTCCAGTTTTGATCCGAAACACATCTGCGAAGTTTGGATTGATCAAGAAGGTTAAAGGCATCCCAGGATCGGTAGGAGAGTTTTGTGGATAAGAGTCAAAGAATTCAGAATTTGAAGTCGGAGAATTAATTTTTTGGTAAATTTTCTCCGATCGTAAGAGCGATAAGATAGGGTATGTCTGGAAGCTTGCTAGAAGTGTGTTGGACCTTTCTGTATTCTCTTAAGGATAAGAGTTTAATCTACCGGATTGAATTGCCAGTTCGGATAGCTGGGATTCGTTTTGTATTTCACGTATATCTGAGGGAGTACGTGTATAATCTATATATGGTTTTAGAATCAACAGTTCTGAGAGTTTTGGAGGTTGAGAAGGACTTGTCTGTGGTCCGACATCCTATTTAGATTGTAGATCTAGATATAGGAGCTCTGAATCTAAGTAGTGTAGCTAGTTTAGATTCAGTAGAACGAGTATCCCTGTGTTTGTACCTGGGAAACTCTAGGGAGTTCTATCCGGAATTTCGTTTGGATAGTTAGAATTGTTTGTTCGAATTGATTGCTATGGTTGCTAGTATTTGGTTGATAGCATATGCTTGCTATTTTAAAATTAAAATCCGTGTGGGATTATTAAATTAACTTTGCTTTTAAATTTCGGCGACGAAATTCTTTTAAGGGGGGAGGAATGTGATGTCTCGGAAATTTAGGCAATATTTATTTAATAATTTCAATTTATAATTATTTTAAAATGTGTAATATTGATTTAATAATCTAATTATCTTTTCAAAAAATAATAATTATTTAATTTGGCAAATGTTATCTTTTCAAAATTTATAATAACGACAATAATTTAATTTGGAAATTTTATCTTTTCAAAGTTAAAAATATATTTATTGATAAAACCTATCTTTCTAAGCTAATTAAAAGGATATTATATTTATAATGTATATATGAGTGTATACATTTTAAGTAGGGAGTTTGATTTAAATTTAAATTTAATATGAAATATTTTCAAATTTATAATATATGTATATGTGTGTATATTATGAATTGGAAGATTTGATTAAATTTAATATTAAAACTTTTCAATAGCTTATTTTAAAAATCTATCTTATATCTTCAAAAGTAATTAAAGTAAATATTTATTTTGTTTAAAAATATAATAGTTAAATTGTATATTATAATAAAGGTTAAATTTGTTTTCTCCAAAAAATTGGCTTTTGAAATAAATTTAGTTCATATATCAAAGTACAATGTTTTAGTTGAAAACTTTGAAATAAGGTATAATTAAATATTCATTTCTTTTTAAATTTTCTTTCTTTAAAATTTAGCATTGGAAATACATTTTAATAATATACAAATAAACATTAAAGAATGTACTTAATAAAGGTAATTTATTTATGTAAACATTTAAGGCTAGTTGAAAATAAACATTTAAAACATGTTAATATGAATAAGAAATTGATTTAAATTAAATTTTAAAACATTTGTAGAAATAAGAAATTTATTTAGAAATAAATTGTAACACTTGTAAAATATAAATTAAAATTCAAATAAGGTGTTTAACACAAAATCTCTTGTTTCTTACATTTGTTAAGCATTTAAACCATGCAAATTACACTTGGAATCATTCTAATATCTTAAGAAACAAGTGGCATTCTCTAGATTATTTTTGAAAACATTTTTGTTAATAAATGTATTTTAGTTCAAACCTTTCTTCTCTTCCAAAACTGAAAATGTAACGACCCAGAATTTCTGTCATTTGAATTTCGTATATTTAATTGATTTTAAATATTAACAAGTAAACTTTGTAAGTCGAATAAATTTTATTTCGAATATCTAGATTTAATTGGGTTATTAAATTGATAATTTAATATTTCAAATAAAAGAAATGGAAATTAGGTTTAATGTGATTAAAATTGATTTGTAAAGTTGTATTAAATCATATTGGAGTTAGAATGATGTTATAGAACTTTTAAAATTGAATTAAAAGTTAATTTGTGAAAATTGAATATTTTAATATTTAATTGACGAGTAAAAATAGCCATTTTTCAAACAGTCTCGGATTTCGACGAAACCAGTTTCATCGGATCCGTAATGTTATATTATTATATGGTTTCAAATTTTGTGTCAATCAGATTTACGGTTTGTCCGGGGCAAGCTAAAACGCATAGAAATCGATTGTGTGAATTTTAAATTTAAATAATTTGATTCGAAAACCTATCTTCCAAATACAATCGAATTGGCTCCCGATATATATTTCATTGCATTCGGAATAGGGGTGAAACATTATAAATGCCAGACGGCATGTCTCGTTTGGAGTTCGAAAATTTTTCGAGTGAATAGTGTTTGAGAATTTTCTATAAAAGGCCCTCCATTATTTCATTTTGCATCATACCCTAGGGTTCAAGCTTCATCCGCCGTCCCTATAATAAATTGTCGAGAATTTCACTTCTTCCTCTTCTATTTTCTTCCAATCCGTAAACTTTTACAAGAAATCTCCAACTACAACATTGTAGACAACATTGAGCTCTACAAATTCAACGGCTACGATCGAAAATAACTTGGTGGATTGACGGCAAATCGAGCTTGAACGGCCGTGGTTTGTGCACGTTTTCCAACGCAGGATGGACGACCGAGTTTGTTGTGCCTCTGGCCGATAGTTGCGCGCGTAGGGGGCTTCGACGTGGAAGTGTCAGAACGTCTTCAAGTTGCTTATAGGAGTCGCGAAAATTTGATGATAAAGGCGGCCGTGGGTTTCGATTGCAACCTGAATATAAGTAGGGAAGAAAAGGAAATCACGGCTGGGATTGATTGAAGCAGATTGTACGGCCGAGATTTAGGTTATAAAATATAATATGAAAATTGTAAATTATTTTATTTTAAAATCGTCCAAACTTTAAAATGCTGTAACTCTTTCATACGAGGTCCGTTTTGGACGAAACGAATTGCATTGGGTTCATATTCGCGAACACTACACGATGGAGCTGGATTGGGATTGATTGGAGCTAGTGAGAATTTTGGGTAAAGTTAAACGCACGTTTAATTTTATTCGAAATAAAACACTGCAACTGTTATTTGAAAGCAAGGTGAGAACTTCTCACTCAATCGAATTTGTTTCGATTTAATTGTGTTGATAGTATGCTTGGATGATAAATTATTATCTATTATTTTGAAAATAGACCCTATGCGCCGTATATTAAGCGGATGTTATTTATTAAGCACATATACCGCAATATTCCATCTTGAAGTGGAATTGGCATTATATATGTACTTGGAGTTGATTTTCCCGCATTATATAGCGAATGAGACCCTATTGCGCCGCATAATAGCGGATAATATTTTATATGAACATATATACCGCGATATTCTGTCTTGAAACGGAATTGGTATTGTGCTAACATCCACAGATGCAGGGAAACAGGTTGGAGGGATCCAACTAGATTCCTCAACAGTATTGATTTATTTACAGATATTTGCGATATATTCTGTTATCATATTGATATATGATGTTTGGATGCCGTGGTTGATTTATTGGTGCTGTTGCAGCATTGGGCCTATTTTTGGAGTTTTAAAAATGTTAAAATAACGATTTTGAATTTAAAAGGATTTTTCAACTGATTTTGAAAGTATACGTTTTATTGAATTTTGGAATTGATTCATTTTAATTAAATAAACGTTATAATTTTAATGTTATAAAAATTATGATTTTTGAGAGATATAGTTGAAAATTGATTTTTGAAATATGGAGTTAATGATTTTATAAAATAGTTTAAATAGAGATTTTTGAATTTATTATAAAAGCTTTATACATATATGTATATATAATTTATAAAATTGGATTTATTTTTATAAATTAAGCGATGAAATTATAAAGGAGTTTTGAAAATGTTTTAAAATAATGTGATAAATGGATTTTATAAAAGAATAAAATCTACGATTTGTGAAGTTATAAAATGAATGAATTTGTAAATAAGAATTATAAGTAATTTGCTTATAATTTGGATTTTGGCGTGTAAATGGGATATGGATAGAATTTGTTAATAAAGTGATTTTATAAGTTAAAGTTGTTATAAAATATCAATGGAATTTATAAACATTATTTTATAAATCCGAAAATGACTTATTTTGATAAGTTAATTATTATAGCTTATTAAAGGAGATATATCCACGATTTTGGATAGTGGATAATCCTTTAAATAAAATGTGTAAAAAGGTTGAATTTGGTTAACGAAGTATATTCACGATTTTAGATAGTGAATAATATATTAAAGAAATGTTTTGGGAAGTGATATTTTAAATAGAATTAAAACGATTTAAAGGTGTTTTAAAATGCATTAACTATCGAAACCATAGATTTCAACATTCATTGTTGGAATAGATGTTTTCGAGAAATAAGGAAATGGTGGACTATAACATTGTTGTTATAGTAAATGATTTCGAAAGGAAGTGTTTTATATAGTATTGGGATTCATATATCTATCTAAATGTCGAATCCCTATACTAGTGATTTTGGGTTGTCGTAACGATGTTTTACGCAACATTCGTTTTGACTCAAATGAATGTGTTTAAGAGAACGTTTTCCTTAGAAGAATAAAATATATACTTAATCGTGTTCTAAGTATATCGAATATTTTTCAAATGTTGAAAATAAATAGATTTGTTAATTACTTATTATTAAATAAGTATGGAAATGTTTTCCAATATGAAGTGAAATGTTTTGAGATTATATCTTTTAAAGATAAATTGAAAGTGAATTTTTGAAATCGATTTGAGAATCGTATATATTTTGGAAATATGAATTCACCATGGAATCTATAGAGGAAAGGGAAAATTGTTTTAAAAATAAACATTGATTTATTTTTGAAGTGTGGAAATAAATTTACGGATTTGAAACGTAAATTTGAAGTAAATCGATAAGGATTTATTTAATTGGTTCAAAAGAACCATTTTGAAATGAAAATGACTAAGTATTTGGAAATGTTTTCCAATGTAGAAATTGAAATGGTTTAGAGAATATATATTTTTAAAGATAAATTGAAGTGAATATTTGGCAAGTTATTTAATTTATGGAAGATTAATAAAAAGGGCCTAGTGATTGTTATGGTGCTGAATATTTGTTGGTTTGCTTTGATAGTTAAATAACCGACTGTCAATATTTAACTTTAAATGGGTATTTATTTTGATTTGCTTGGATTTGAATGCTACACTTATTTTTTTAAAATAAGCGCTCGTTTTTCGGTTTAGCCGGGAGAGGACCTTTGGGTCACAAATCCCATTCCGAATAGTGATACGTCGTAATGGATAGCATTTGAAAATCGGTGTTGAAGACCTGAAATTTTCGAAAACGGAAAGATTACCGTCGAATGACTCTGCATCGGCTGATCTCCGATATAGGGATTTTATCACCCTTTGTGATGGGAATTCCGGACGTGATTGGAGTATATCCGGATTGCAAGGGCTTCTTTTGGAAGTGCCTTCGGTTCTGTTCGATACCGGAACGGACTTATATGGATGTGTGTCTGACGTTACAATTTGAGATGTAAAGCTGGTTTCTATCAAATATATTCCTGTTGGTGGCGGAGAATTTATTATCTTAGCTTAACACCCTTCTTTGAGACGTACGAGCTCAGAGGTTATTAGTTGATGGTTACTAGTGATATATTCCCAATTTGGTAACGTGGCATGCTGAGTGCTGCTAATCATTTGTTGATTAAAGCATGACTTTCATGAAAAGCGTAGCTTTGTGGACGAGACTTCGTCGGACCTCACACCCCGGAAATGGTCAAAATAGGAAAGATGCAGCAAGGTTATTAGGGGATAGCGCCCCCTTAGTGTATGTCATTCCTTCTGGATAGAGGTGGTATCATGATATGGAGCCTAGATACTTAACCTATGTTGTTGCTTGTAACGACCCGTATTTTTACGGATCGAAGGATCGTAGAACTGTTGTCATTAGGTTGTTAATGTTGTTAAGTCGTTTGAAGCTTAAGTCGTTCAGAGTTAAGTCGTCCAAGGCTTAGGTCGTGCAGTGGCTTAGGTCGGTGGAGCGACTTAGGAGTTGGAGCAACCTATAGGAGTGAGCGACTTAGGGGTTTGGGCGACCTAAGGGAACTAACGACTTAAGGGTTAACGGCTTAAGGATAGTAGCGGCATAGGTGAGCGATTTAGGAGTTAACGACCTAAGGAGGGTAAGTCGTTCGAGCGACTTAAGGGTGATAGCTTAGGTCGGGTAGTAGATAAGTCGGTTGAACGACTTAAGGATTTGGAACGACATAAGAGAATCGGCGACTTAAGAGAGTTAGCGGCTGGGTTTAGTTTAGGTCGCTTGAAGGCTTAGGTCGTAGGTCGCATGAAGGCACGGGTGTTAGGTCGCGACCATAGTTAAGTCGCTAAAGGCGCATAGGTTAAGTCGTTAGGTTGTTGAGCCGTGGAAAGTCTTAGGTCGGGGGCACTGCTAAGTCGCTAGGTCGTTGAGTCGTAAGTCGTTGAAACGACTTAGGACTTAGGTAGAAATGCGGCAGTATGTTAGGTCGTGTGTGTGTTGAGCCGTGTTTGTGTTAGGTCGGTAGGTCGTCTCCTGTGTTCAGTTGCTGAGTCGTTAGGTCGTATCTAAGTTAAGTCGCGTAGAGGCTTGAGTCGTAAGTCGTGGGGCATTGTTAAGTCGTGACCGACTTAAGGGGGGCGAACGACTTAAGGGTTTGGCCTATAAATAGAAGTGCCTATCTCACTTTTTGGCACCAGATTTTGAAACGAAGAAGTGCTACTATTTTGAGGGCTCGACTACAACACTTCTTCACTTCTTTTCTCCACTTTAATTTTGTGCATCCATCCATCTAAATCGAAGATCCAAGAGCCAAAGTTGAAGATCTACGTCCATCGAAGAGAGATTTCATCGTTTGAAGGGAAATCTTGTCGGATCAAGCTAGATCCTTCGCTGTCCGGATCTGGAGTTTGTTGCTTTTGAAGCGTGTAGGTGATTTGGTGAGTGGTGGTTATCTCTCACACGGACCCAAAGGAGTATATTGGATCGGTGGCTTATTTGTGTGTTAAAAATAGTGATTTCATGTATTTTTCTTAAGTCTGCATGTAGATCCATCGTTCACAAAGTTTTGATATCCACTTTACTACATGTTAGCCTATGCTAGTTCATTCATCAAGATATTACTTAGAATTCATGCTTGTTAGATTTGGACTCTTTATTTACGAAATTGCCATTATTGTTATAACTGTTTATTTAGATCTTGTTTGAATGATTGATTACTTGGATTAATGATTGATCTGATTGATTGTTATAAGTTAGTTGATTGATGATTTGATTTGGACAAGTTAGTCAAAGATGATTCAAAAGCTAAGTGGAAAGGCTCTTGAATAAGGAAAGCTGCTTGTGGCATATGAAGCGGATGATAAAGCTCATATGAATAGATTTGATGATGATGTTGAGATGGGACTTTGCTATGACGCGATGAGGCAAGCATGATGTTGAGATGGGACTTTGCTATGATGCGATGAAGCAAAGCATGATGTGAGATAGCCTTGGTTTAATCCAGACGGGATCATCCTAAGCATGTTGATAACTCGGTGATATGGTTCGAGTTAGTTGATAATGGTTGGCTCGAGAGGCGCTTGAGCTAGTATGAGAATAGTCGTCGAGGAGGATGACTAGGAGGCTAAGATTTCATCGTTGTTGAAGGTTCTAGCATGCTCAAAGCAAGAGTACGCTGGGCAGATTCGATAGTCCCAAGACTAATAGTTGATGGTCTAGTACTCTGGGCAGATTCGATAGTCCTAGGCATGGGTCACGATGACGTGCAGAGTTATGTCTAGAACCGGGGTTACCATTAGCCCTTGACGGACGGATGAAAGAATGAGCCGGTCATTCAATTAACGGTGATATCGAGGCAATGATAACAGTGATAGCCAGAGTCATGGATGTTTGGATGCTTTGGTTGTATCTTCACTCAGTCTCAAGAGCGATGTTTTGTGGGTGCTTATCTGATCTTGGTTTAGGCCTTGGGGGTTTGTGCTTGGAAAACATCTACCTTGACTTGAGTGATAATTGTTTTACTTTAAATGTCTGCTTTGCTATGTTTATTTCTGCTTAGTGGGTCTGGGGGCTATCACTGTAGAAAGAGGTGGAGTGGGAAGGTTGGGTTCCTATTCCTTTTTACCCTTTATGCTCTTTTGGTATGTTTGATAGTTTATTTACTGCTCACTAGGACTTTTTTCTGACTCAAGGTTTTATGTTCAACTCTAATTACCTTGGGATGTTCATCCGTTTTGGGATGGACAGACTAGGTAGCAGGTGACAGGTGCTGTTCTTAGTGACCAACGCTGTTGATGACGAAGGCGAGCTGGAGGCTTTTGCATATTATTCTCTTACTATATGTACTGGATGTTCCGCTGCTTCTATGATTCTCTGAGTGTTATGTAGTGAGGCTTGATGTATTGACTATTCAGATGTTTGTATCAAATTGTTTTGCAGTGTATTGATGAGATTCTATTTAGTGAAGCTTCACTATATATATTTCTCTATTGTATTTTATCC
This sequence comes from Allium cepa, assembly GCA_030765085.1. Classification (NCBI taxonomy): domain Eukaryota; kingdom Viridiplantae; phylum Streptophyta; class Magnoliopsida; order Asparagales; family Amaryllidaceae; genus Allium; species Allium cepa. The sequence continues at coordinate 982,416,825 of CM060929.1, forward strand.
CTGCGCTGTGAGTAATACGATAGACTATTCTGTGTTTATCTTACCTTGATGACCATCCATAGCTGCTGGGCAGGCCTTTCAGCGCACTATCTCCTTGTTTAAGTGCAGGAGTCATGGGCGGTCGTCACATTTGGTATCAGAGCCAGGTTAATCGATTTTAGCCAACGCTCGCTGACGTAACTACGTACGAGAGACGTAATTGTATTTTGATGGATGATTACTATATATAATATAGTAGTTTAGAAGGATTTGACCCCTTTATGCAGTTGTCTCTCAAGGTGTATTAATCATTTTCTTATAGATATTAAGAATGAGTCGAAGGGGGAGACCAGCTACTTGGGAAGGCCGTGATTCTGAGGGGGCTGATCATTATGTTGCTATGTTTGAGGCCATGATGACTTCGATCATGAGAAGGATGCCAGCTCCAGGGCCATCAACAGATGTTGGAGTTCAGGTTCAAGTCCCAAAACCAGTGGATTTTGCTAAGCTGTGTAAAGACTATACTGCTCTTGGGGGAAAGGTTTTCTTGGGGATAGAATCAACCATAGAAGTCCAGAGATGGATAGATACTTGTAGAAGGATCTTTGGTGATTTGGGAATCGAGGATGCAACTAAGAGGAAGCTTGCATTAAGACAGCTTCAAGGAAGAGCTTCTGATTGGTGGAATTCTATCACCATTGATACTCCGGAGGAAGAGATCACTTTGGTGCAATCCCAAGCTAGATTTGAGGCTAAGTTCATTTCTACAGCTCAGAAATCTGTTCTGTTTAAGAAGTTTGTGGAGCTCAAGCAAGGTGGAAGACCAGTCCTTGAGTATGTTTCGGAGTTTGAAGCCTTGTCCAAGTATGCTCGGTCGTATATTGAATCTCCCTATCAGAAGAATGAGAAGTTTGTGACAGGCTTGGACACTTATCTTGGGAGACAGTTGGTGGATCATTTGGATGACCCATTTGAGAAGCTTGTGGAGAAAGCTCTCAGGCACGAGAATCTGTTTCCTAAGGAAGGATCTGTTGTTGCTGTGACTAAGGAGGAATCTAAACCACAGCAGTGTGGAAACAAGAAGAGAAAGCAGCAGCAGCAGAAGGGTGAGGATGGCCAGAAGAAGCCGAAGGGCGAAGTGACCTGCTATAATTGTCAGCAGAAGGGCCATTTCTCCAAAGATTGTAAGAATCCAAAGGTGCCGGTGAAGTGCCACAACTGTGACAAGCTGGGGCATATCAGGAAGAATTGTCCGAAACCGAGGAAGGACAAGCAGATTGTGCAAGCTTATGCTTTGGGGGCTGTGCCATCGTCTTCGAAATCTCCTCCTACGGAAGAGAAAGGAAAGAGTGTGGTGGTTCAAGGTACTCTTTCCATTTGTGGTGTTCCAGTTAGAGTGTTATTCGATACTGGAGCATCGCATTCCTTTGTTTGTAATGAACTTATAGGCCGGTTGGGTTTGGAACCGGATATTGTTGATAGACCATTGGTTATGACTAATCCAGTTGGGGGTTCGTCATGTTTGTGTATGCTATGCCGTGGTCTGATTGTATCGAGTCATGATTGCTCTTTTGTTTGTGATTGTTTTGTTCTGAACTTTGCGGGGTTCGGAATTATTTTGGGTATGGACTGGCTTAGGAAATATGCGGCAAGGGTTGATTGTAAGAGGCTGGAGGTGACAGTCGAGAATGTGGAGGGGCGAAGGGTTGTGATACGATGTAAGCATGAAGAAGGCGTCTTCATGAGCTTCCTGTATTCGCTAGTTGTTCCACGGGATGGACTGTCATCGGTGCCTATTGTGAATGGATTTTAGGATGTCTTTGACGAGGTCAAAGGGTTACCGCCGCATAGAGAGATCGAGTTTCGCATCGATCTAGTTGAAGGAGCCAGACCTGTTGTGATGCCTCTTAGGCGGATGGCGCCTAGGGAACAGCAAGAGTTGAAGGTGCAAGTTGATGACCTTTTACAGAAAGGATTCATTCGGCGTAGTGTGTCCGAATGGGGTGCACCAATTGTGTTTGCAACCAAATCGGATGGATCGTTGAGGTTGTGTGTGGATTATCGTGAGCTGAATAAAGTGACTAAGAAGAACAAGTATCCATTGCCGAGAATAAATGACTTGTTTGATCAGCTCCACGAAGCTAAGGTGTTTTCTCAGATAGATTTGGCAACGGGATTTCACCAGTTGAGAGTGGCAAAGGATAGTGTGGCGAAGACTGCTTTTAGGACACCATCCGGTTCCTTTGAGTGGCTGGTAATGACGTTTGGATTGACCAATGCACCAGCATATTTTGTGGATCTTATGAATAGAGTGTTCAGGGATCAGTTGAACAAGGTTGTACTTGTGTTCGTGGATGATATTTTGATTTATTCCAGAACCGAAGAAGAGCACAAGATGCACTTGCGTATTGTTTTGGAAATCTTGCGGAAACAACAGCTGAGGGCTAAGTTTTCGAAGTGTCACTTCTGGAAGAGCGAAGTGAGGTTCTTAGGCCATGTTATCTCTGGAAGTGGAATAGCGGTTGATCCCGCCAAGGTGGCAGCAGTCCAGGATTGGATTAGACCTAAGAATGCATCTGATGTGAGAAGTTTTCTTGGATTAGCAGGATATTATCGTCGATTTATCAAAGACTTTTCCAAGATAGCCGCACCATTAACAGGATTGACGAAAAAGAACCAAGTGTTCAGATGGGATGCTAAGTGTGAACAAGCTTTTGGAATCCTGAAAGAGCGACTAACAAGTGCTCCTGTTTTGACTATTCCAAGTGGAAATGATGAGATGGTGGTTTACACCGATGCATGTGGTACTAGACTAGGAGCAGTACTGATGCAGAAGGGTAAAGTTGTTGCATATGCAAGTCGACAACTGAAGCCGCATGAAAGGAATTATCCGACTCATGATTTGGAGTTAGCGGCGATTGTATTTGCTCTGAAGATGTGGAGACATTACCTATTAGGAGTTCGATTCGAGTTGTTTACAGATCATAAGTCATTGAAGTATCTTTTCTTCCAAAAGGATTTGAATCTCCGACAGCAACGATGGCTAGAGTTTTTAGCATCATATGATTTTGGTATAACCTATACTCCGGGAAAAGGTAACGCAGTGGCAGATGCGTTAAGTCGAAGACATGCAGGATTGGGGGCCATGTTTTCGGAATGGAAGAGTCTTGAGTATTTGGCTGGATTTGACTTCAGGCCTAGATGAGAATTGGAACCTGAGATGTTGGCAAACTTATCAATAAGAGCTACACTTGTGGAAAGGATTGGCGAGAGCCAAAAGCGAGACGATAAGCTTATCAAGATTATCCATGATTTGGAATCTGGATTGGACCCGGAAAAGGATAAAGGATTCGAGGTCGATCGAGAGGGTTGGCTTCGGAAGCAAGGACGACTGGTTGTTCCCGATATAGATGAATTGAGAAAGGAAGTTCTGAAGGAGAGTCATCACTCGAAGTTAGCAAATCATCCAGGTGGAAATAAGATGTATCGGGATATGAAAAGAACCTATTACTGGGAAGGTATGAAGAAGGATATTGGAAATTTTATTTCCAAATGCATGAACTGCCAGTTGGTAAAAGCCGAACAGAAGAAGCCCAGTGGATTGCTTCAGCCATTAGAATTTCCTACATGGAAGTGGGAGCAAATATCGATGGATTTTATCGATGGACTACCTAGAACCAGAGCAGGAAATGAAGGGATTTGGGTCATCATAGATCGATTGACTAAGAGTGCAAGATTCATTCCTGTTCGATCAACCAGGACTGCATCGAAGCTGGCTGAACTGTATGTTAAGTGGATAGTTCGATTCCATGGTATTTCGAAAAGCATAGTGAGCGATCGAGACCCATTGTTCACTAGTGGGTTTTGGAAGAGCTTTCAGGATGTTTTGGGAACCGAGTTGTGTTTGAGTACAGCTTATCACCCCCAAACAGATGGTCAGACCGAGAGAGTTAATAGAGTTTTGGAAGATCTCCTCAGAGCATGTGTTTCGGACTTCGGAGGATCTTGGGAAGATTATCTTCATTTGGTGGAATTCTCATATAATAACAGTTACCAGTCAAGTATTGGTATGGTACCATATGAAGCATTGTATGGAAGACCGTGTAACTCTCCGACATGTTGGTTGGAAATAGGAGAAAAGTTGATACTTGGGCCAGAAATGATTCGACAGACTACAGATTGTATAGAGATCATTCGACGACGAATGAAGGCGGCCCAAGACCGTCAGAAAAGCTATGCCGATAACCGTTGTAAGGATTTGGAATTCGACGTAGGTGATATGGTTTTTGTGAAGATTTCTCCACTGAAGAATGTTATTCGATTCGGGAAGAAAGGAAAATCGACTCGGAGACTTGTTGGACCATTCTCGATCATCGAGCGAATTGGAAAGCTCGCCTATAAATTGGAATTACCAGAAAAGATGTCGGGTGTGCATAATGTTTTTCATGTATCGTATCTACGGAAGTATGTGCATGACTCGAATACAGTGGTTTCTGCTGATAGCTATGAAGATTTGGAGGTTTCTTCAGTTGATAAGAGACCTCGTAAGCCGCTTTGTGTTGTGGAAACTGACACGAAACAGCTTAGGAGGAAGGTAGTCAAGTTGCTCAAGGTACAATGGAGTGATGATGTTAACGACTGTACATGGGAGGAGGAAGAGAGGATGAAGGCAGCTCATCCTGAACTCTTCGAGGTATGGCCCTAAGGTGTCGTGACATCTCATGAATTTGTAACTTGTTCTAGTCTTAGAATTCTGCATGCTAGGCTAGTAATTGGATGCATGGTTTGTTGATTTCTATGGATGGTAGGCATGTAGGATAGTTTTGGTTGCTCTTGTTTGTTTGGAATTTCGGGGGCGAAATTCTTAAGGGGGAGAGAATGTAACGACCCGTATTTTTGCGGATCGAACGATCGTACAACTGTTGTCATTAGGTTGTTAATGTTGTTAAGTCGTTTGAAGCTTAAGTCGTTCAGAGTTAAGTCGTCCAAGGCTTAGGTCGTGCAGTGGCTTAGGTCGATGGAGCGACTTAGAAGTTGGAGCAACCTATAGGAGTGAGCGACTTAGGGGTTTGGGCGACCTAAGGGAACTAACGACTTAAGGGTTAACGGCTTAAGGATAGTTGCGGCATAGGTGAGCGATTTAGGAGTTAACGACCTAAGGAGGGTAAGTCGTTCGAGCGAATTAAGGGTGATAGCTTAGGTCGGGTAGTAGATAAGTCGGTTAAACGACTTAAGGATTTGGAACGACTTAAGAGAATCGACGACTTAAGAGAGTTAGCGGCTGGGTTTAGTTTAGGTCGCATGAAGGCTTAGGTCGTAGGTCGCATGAAGGCAAGGGTGTTAGGTCGCGACCATAGTTAAGTCGCTAAAGGCGCATACGTTAAGTCGTTAGGTTGTTTAGCCGTGGAAAGTCTTAGGTCGGGGGCACTGCTAAGTCGCTAGGTCGTTGAGTCGTAAGTCGTTGAGTCGCTGAAACGACTTAGGACTTAGGTAGAAATGCGGCAGTATGTTAGGTCGTGTGTGTGTTGAGCCGTGTTTGTGTTAGGTCAGTAGGTCGTCTCCTGTGTTCAGTTGCTGAGTCGTTAGGTCGTATCTAAGTTAAGTCGCGTAGAGGCTTGAGTCGTAAGTCGTGGGGCCTTGTTAAGTCGTGACCGACTTAAGGGGGGGCGAACGACTTAAGGGTTTGGCCTATAAATAGAAGTGTCTATCTCACTTTTTAGCACCAGATTTTAAAACCATGAATTTTATAACGAATTTGGTAATTTTTCATTTAGTATTAGCCGATAATTTGAGTTCTTCTCGAATTTGGGATTTTTGTCTACTGCCGTAGATCGGCGATGTTTGGTGGCTCGAGGTTTGGCCTGAAGGTGGTTGGAAAGTCGGCGATCACTGAAAAAATAGAGTTGGATTTTTCTATTGATCGTGGTGGCCGCAGAGGGGAAGAGTAGGGTTTTTGTCCCTGTTTGTGTCGTCGAGTTTCGGAAGGGTTCCGTGATGTCATGACGTGGTCGGAGGCGATTGCGAGGCATGCCGTAGAAGCTGGAGGTCGATTGTGAACTACGGCGAGGATAGCGAAGATTATGGATGCTGGGATTGTCGGCATTTTTGGATTTTCGATGATGGTGAAATTTCTAGATTTTGACCTGGAAGCTTATTTTTGATTTTCGATTCGATTTTCATTTCTGAGTGGTTGAGGCAGTTGTCGAGTTCAACGTCGACTTGCTGAAGGTCTAAACGATGATCAGAGAGAGGCTGGGTTGCCGTGCACGTGCACGGTGGCCATGGCACGTATATGTGTTTTTGAGTTTTGTGAAGAAGATGTCTGACCCGAAGATTTTGAGTTTTTCGCTCGTGTTCGTCTCGGGTGGATGCGAAGTGGGATGCAACGCTTTGATTACTTCGAGTTCTCATGAGCATTGAGATGAGTCTGACTCGAGAACTGTTGTGTTTTGCTCGAAAACAATGTTGTTTCCAGTTTTTAACTTAACCAGGTTTTAATTTAAAGTGATTTTCAAATTTTAAAAAAAGACAAACCTAAATTTTTAGCAAAGTTTGACTGGTTTTAAAAGAGGTATGAAATGTTTAAAGTTAGAAATGATGTTTAAAACAAATTTAATTTTTAAAGGAAATAGATTTTAAAGTTTAAATGTTGTTTTAAAATAGTTTGAGTTATACAAATATTACATTAGAGTAAAATTGTAATTAGTTTTAAATATTTTCAACTTAAATAAAATTTGTTGAAATATAATTATGATTTAAGTAAAAGGGGATCTTAGGCTCAAGGAAAAAGTTAGAGAAAAATTTAGTTTCAGGGACAAAAGTTTGTTTTTTAGGCTGAAGGACACTTTTTAGTGTAAATCACAGAATGATAGTTGTAACTATCATTTTCAGTTTATACTAAAAAGTGTCTTTCAGACTAAAAAGTAAACTTGTTGTCCTTGAGAGTAATTTTTTTTGTCACTTCTTCCTTATGCCTAATTACTTGTAAGTAAAAAGTATTTAACTTGAATCAAAGAATAATGATTTTAATAAATCACACTCAATGTTTTATATTTAATTTATTTTAAATGGAAGTTAAGAGTTTAATGTAATAAATGATTTATCTTAATTTTAATCATGTTTTATTAGCTAAAGTAATTGAAGTATAATTACTTAATTTACGTAAATGATTAATTTAAGTAATTAAATTAAGATAAATTAATTTATGTAATTAATTAAGTGTAATTAATTACTTAGTTAATATTTGATTAATCAAGGTTAATCAATTAGGGAATAATTAAATAATAAGTAATTAAGAGATTAATTACTTAATTTTAAGAAGATTATTAGAGTAATTACTTATGAAGTGATTAAAGTAATTAATAACTCAGTGTAATTAATCAAGTTAATGTGGTTAATTGTAATTAATTAATTATGTTTAATTAATTAAAGAGGATTACTTAATGATGGGATTAAGTATAACTACTAATGTAATTAATGAGATGCAATTACTTAGTGAAGTAATTAATGAATAATTGCTGGATGTAATTAATTAAGGGAAATTACGTGATGGGAAGTAATTAAAGGATAATTACTTGATGGATAGTAATTAGAGGAATAATTACCTGAGGGAAGTAATTAAGTGATAGTCACTCAATGTAATTAAGTAAGGGATTAATTAATGTAATTAATCAAGAGATTGATTTAATTGATATAAGTAATAAAGGGAAGTTAATTACCGATTGTGATTAATGAAAGTTGATTAATAAATGTAATTAAGTTAAAGATTAATTATTAAAAGATAATTAAAAGGATAATTAATTAATGAAAGTAATTAAAGGATCAATAATTAAAGTAATTAAAGGATCATTAATTAATTAATGATAATAATTAAAGGTTTAATTAATTAATAAAGGTGATTAATTATAGGATAATTAATCAATGAAGTGATCATGATATAATTAATTAATGTAATTAATTAAGGATTAATGTAATTAATTAATTATTTAATGAAATTAATTAAGATTAATTACTAAGTGATTAAAGAATAATTAATTTTTGTAAATAGTTTGAAGGCTAATTACTTAATGTAATTAAGTAATAATTAATCAAAGGGTGATTAATTTAGTAGATAATTAAAGAATAATTAATCTATTAATTAAGGATTAATTAATTTGTTTATAAGATGATTAAAAGTTGATTAATTAATTAAATGGTTAGTACTTAATTAATTAATGATTGTTTAAGCAGGATTATGTGATTAATTCTCAAGTAATTAATTTAATTTAAGATGATTAAATTAATTATAATTTGGATTAATGGTTCTTGTTTGTGGATGATTGATTGAGTGGAATGGCTGAATTGAATGATGCCTATAGTTTGAATAATCTGTGATGTGCTATGATATGATGTTGATTATAGCTATGATAAATGTGTGATATTTATTTGCGATGATGCTGTGTGAATTCAATGTTTTAAATTGAATTAATTGTTCAAACTAAAATCACTTGGACATTAAGATGGCATTTTGGATTTCGGTGAGACCGGGATTGGTTTTCAAATTTGGAATTCCGAAAACCACATCGATCCAAATTAAACGTTAGGTCGTGAATCTCAAGTGAAGAGTGAAGACTCGAGGTGTAAGGACTATTCGTCGTTAAACTCTGAGGGTGATTCCAATACGAGTTTAACGGTGTAGTATTTTCAGGTTCAAGATGAAGATTCAGAGTGCAAGGGCTATTGTCGTTAGCTCTGAGGGTGATTCCAAAATGAGTGTAGCGAGATAGTGCCTTCGGTTTTGTTCGAACCCGGAACGAACTGTATGGATTGAATGCTCTCAGAACATCGTCAGGTGGACGATGAGAATTCTAAGATAGATGTGTTCTATAAAGGTAATCGTAGCCTCAAGCCTCATCAATCGGGAATGGCTAAAACAGGAGAGGTGCAGCAAGGCTAAGCGGGTAGCACCCAAGTAGGATGATATTTACCACTGTCTAGAGGTTCCTTTTTATTCGGTTGTGTGGGCAGTTGGCGACGACCAACTACGGGGTTGTCTTGTTCGGGATTGTCCAATAAGGGATGGTTCCGGCCTTATGTTGCAGGGGATTTAGGGTGGATCCTCGGTACGGTGATCTAGGCCTCGTACTGTGACAGGCGGTACCCCAGTAGCCCTGCCATTGATAGAAACCCATTCTTCCTACGCGCCCTTTACGGTTTTGATTGTATACCTTTGTAGCTGGAATTTAATAAATGTAACAGTTTTGGCTATTTTCTATTTACGTGAAAACCCTAGACCCTATTATAATATAACTGGATTTCCTATCAATTGTTTTGGTTAGCGTAAGGTAAAAACTTACCTATGTTTATTTGTGGGGAGTCCTACGTGATACCTTTTGTTTCAAAGGTTTTCAAAGTTAAGCAACTTTAACCCGTTTACTCACACCAGACCCATGTCTGACCCAAGTGTTTATTTTCTATTTTATTAAACTCTTGGGTACTCATATTATGTATGAGTAGTCGAGGGATTCAGGTTAGCCTTGACGAGTTCTGGAGGAGATATGGAGCAGGAGGCTTCAGCGTTTGTACCTATATAATGGTTCTGCTGTCTAGAGTTGTGTCTGTTTTTCAGTGATGTACTTGAATTGTAATAACTAGACATGTGTTTATAACTATCTAGTTTGCGTTGTATTAGCTATATAACTCTGATGTATATGATACTATATAATATCTTATGTAAAATAATATAATTTATTCGTTCCGCTGTGGGATTCTGATGTTATTTGTTCTTTCTTTTCTTTTTTCTATCCCTTCCTTTCTTCTTAATGATGCGTCTTTCTATGGAGTGAAAGGTGGGTCGTTACACCGGGAGTTTGATTCCTATTTCCTACAGATCTAGCCATCCCTTTTTGCTCCATCCTCCGGAAGAAGTCGTCCGTCATAACCTGTTGTTGTAACATCTCCCTACTTAAGGGCCTAAAACTATTGGCTACGGATGCTGTAGTCATCCATAGTGATTAATCTTCGATGACCGAATACGGCAGTGTTAGAGTTAATGATACACAGATCACAAGAATATGGAAAAAAAAAATAACAATTCAAAAACATATTTCCACATTCCATTCAAAACATTTCATATTCATTACATAATCCCAAAACGTTAACTACGTTCAGCAAAATATAATTATTATACATATGCCAAAAGCAACATATGAAGATGCCCCCTTGGCTGATCAGAGTATATAATAAGGATAACAAACCTGCCTTTACATCCAAATACACAGCAGAAAAAGATAACTCTAAATAACAAACTGCTTCCTACACATCTCCAGAAGCTTTATTCGTCTAAGAAGAGAACCTTAAAACCCTAAACCTCAAACTACTCAAAGTCAATTATGTACACGAGAGTTTAAGGGGAAAACAAAAACTTCAAGTCAAACATAGAGCCTAGTATGAATAATAATATAACATCTCAATCCTTTAGATATATACCGAGACCATGCCACTTAGCGGAACGGGTTTTCCCTCACTAGTATCCTAAAACCTTTTTAAAACCAAATTTTGTGCTCCTGCATTCACGATGGTTAAAACATACATTTTCAAAATATTGTGATGTTATGCACACTTTAAAAAAAATTAGGATTTCCCATCCCCGGTTTAATTTGACCCCCTGTCAAAATTATTGTTTTAGCGTCACTATTAACTTTTTAGTTTTTATGGGTTTACTATAACCTTTATATAATTAATAAACATCCAGTTCTTTTTATAGTTTTCATGAGGTCACTAAGAACCTATAGGCTCCTGCTAGTTAACTTAATTAATTCATGGGTCCCTCTGAATCTATTAGCTACTCCAATAACTAATCCCTTAACTAAGTTTTCATGGATTGATTAGGAACCTAAGGATTCATCTAGTAACTCATTTCGCATCCTAGTTTTCATGGGTTGACTAGGAACCTACTCATACTTCCATTAGCCACTTTCTTATCCTAATTTTCATGGGTTTACTAGGAACCTATTGACTGGTGTCAATTCTTAATCCGGATATAGTTTTCATGGGTTCATTACAAAGCAATTAGCCCATTCTAACTATCCTTAGTACATAGTTTTCATGGGTTTACTATGAACCTGTTGGTTACCTCCAATTGCTACATAATCATAGTTTTCATGGGTTTACTATGAACCAGTTGGTGACCTCCAATAACTACATAATCATAGTTTTCGTGTGTGTACTATGAACCTTTTGGTTACCACCAATAACTACTAAGTGTAAGCATTCTATATATTTAGTCACCTGAATCCTTGGATGTAATACTCATTTAGGAGTTTAAACAATTTATATTCACTTTAGAGTTAACCTAGCTGGTTCTTCTACCCCTTTTTCCCCAAAATACATTATGAAGTATCATGTGAGTATATTCATATTTGAAGAAGCAAAACAACAATTTAGCGATACCACTCCTATGGGTTTAAGGTCCTTGAATTTCATTTCATATAAAACATAGTTAACCCCTTCTAACTTATATTTTTATCAAGGAAATACTTCTTCAAAATTACAAACTTAAAGTCATTACAAAATCCAGTAATATAAGCCATGGGTTTTCCTTTAAAATTTTTAAGTAGGGTTTAAAAACCTTTCGGCTGTATCGAAGGCTTCGACCTTCGACCCTTTCGAAAGCATAAATCATATTTTTTTTAAACAATAAGTTCCATCCTTTTTAGCACTTTAAAACACTTCCTTCGAAACCTTTCGACCATGTTAAAGTATCAATAAATAGGAGCCTTTCGAAACCAATGAAGTTCAAACCTTCCGAAACCATTGAAATCAAACCTTCCGAAAGCATTAGGTTTATACTTAAAAATATTTCTTTGGGTCATAGTGAAAATAGGCGAAAGTATCTCATTCAAAACCACACTTTATTTTATAAAATATTGGGAAAGTTTGATGGTGTCGAAACCATCCTTTCGAAAGTATTATAACATCTGGGAAACAACTGAACCTTTCAACAATGTTGAAAGCTCCTACTTTCGACCCCATTGAAAGGTTTGGGAAGCAGCTTGATTTTTTAAAACCATGAAACATTTCAACAATGTCGAAAGCTCCTGCTTTCGACCCTTTCGGAAGCTTTAAACAAAAATAAAGGTGGCAGCTCTTTTTTTCGAAATCCTTTTTGAAACAACCTTTCGAAAATATAGCTTCAGAATGCGTCGAAAGCTCATTTCAAAACTATCCTTTCAAAACCATAGCATTCGACCCTGTCGAAAGCAAGCATAGCATTCGACCTTGTTGAAAAATCTTTATAAGACCAACCTTTCGAATTCATAGGTTTCGAGCTTGTCGAAAGAAAACACAACTTTCGACCTTGTCGGAATCTTTTTAAAATAGGCAAGTGATTTTCTTTTTCGAATCAAAGTGAACTAAGGGTCCATCTCCTTTGAAAGAAACCCTTCGAAAGCAACCCTTCGACACTATACCTTCGACTTGGTCCAATTCACTGCATACCACCTGAATGATATCATCTGCATTGCTATCCACCTTGTCGGTTATTGAAGTCGAAAGATCTTGGTTGATAGGTCTAAGTTGAAAGGTTGCCAAAGAAGGTGGAACCACCTTTTTCTAGGTAAAAGATGATTTTGCAAAAAATAAGTGAACTTTTTATAATAAACTTGTCTACTTGTAAACATTTGATTGGCTTTCACAACTTTTGAATAATTTTGGATAATATTTTCCACACTTTCTCAAATCTAAAATCAAATTAACGTTTAACAAATAAGCCCTTTCTTTTATATAAACAATTAAATTATTCAAGTCCACCTTTCGAAATAATTTATTTCCATACCACCACTTAGTAAAAATTCTAAAAATTCCAGAAATTCATTTTAATCATGTTATCTAAAGTATCAAAATTTCAGACCTAAGTGCTTAATATATTTTTTGAAATAAATTTGTAAACCCAAACAACCATATTTTCCTTTAAAAATTCATAACTAATTATCCACGACTTAGAAAATTAAAAAAATTGAAACCTATCTCCAAAATCATGTTTTCCATAACATAAAATTGTCCAATGGCATTTCAAAATCGTTTAATCTCGGTTTTACCATAAAAACGCATATATCTCCTTTAACAACCATTTTTAAACATATATAAATCATTAATCAAGTATATCATCATTCAATATACCATAAAATACTTTTACCATGAAATCCGAAACTATATGAATACAAAACTAAAATAGAGATGTAAAAATTATTATTCACCTTAGATTGGATAAGGAAATTGATGATTGATTAAGATTGATTTCTTTTAGCTTGAATCCTACGCATAAATTTGATTTTCTCTTCTCTTCTTTCTTTTTTATGGTCGGCCTTGATTTCTTACGGTTATAAATTTTTTGTTTGAGATAAAATGAACATGTATGACTAAGGAGAATTGTATAAGAGGGAATATGGATGACTATTTACCCTAATGCCCTTATGATTAATTACTTAACAATTTATAACTTCATTTTGATACATAAGCACGACCATTAAATTTTTATTAACCAACCTCAATCTCCTTATCTACATTATTAAATTTAATTTATTCTAATTAAATCTCCTTAATTATGTCATCGTTAAAATTAGGGGTGTTACAGTTGTCTAGCTAAGATCTCCTCCTGCATCTCTTTCATCATCCATTCCATCTCCTCTCTAATCACGTAGTTGGGTTGATGAGAATTTGAGGATAACTCCTGGCAGGCCTCAGGCTTTGGTTGACTTGCTATAGCTCGAGATTAAGTATAAGGCCTACTCATGTTCTCTAAATCTTATATTCAAACTTCAATTCTTCAGATCTCGTTCAAGGTTCTCAACGAAAGCACCAAAATGTTAACCTAAAAAAGGGATTAACACTCTAGTTGAGTGTGAAACCACCAGCCCTATTTACCAAGGCAAATAAAATAGAAAAAGCAACAGTAAATAGCAGAAAATATAAAGAGACGAGAGATTTTTATAGTGGTTCGGCTGTTATTGAAGCCTAGTTCACTTTATAGATTCTTTTATTAATCAACTGCTATTACAAAGGAGTTTAGGTTAAAATATATTTTTCCTTTCCTAAATTAGATCAAGCCACCATTGTTAGAGGCAGAAGGAGGATCTCATTTTCCCTTTCATGGATGTTGTGTAGGAGAAGAAGAGTGAAGAAATAATGACAGAGCTTTAGCAAATATCAGATTCCCTCTACTACTGTAGATAGGATGCCATTTATAGGGGTTAGATAGCATTTGGGACAGAGCCACTTTTCCAAAAGCCTGCAGTCATCATGCAGAGGTCACTAAAGAAGTTTGAGGATGTTTAGAGCTAACTTTTCAAATCGGTACCGATCCGATTGGATCAAATAGGTATTGATCCGAAAAGTTGTGCAATTTTTGAGTCTTCTTCATTTGGTTGTCTTGTTATTCTATAATTGAGTGCCTTGTCTGAATATCAAGTCATTTGGGGTTAGTTTGATCATCCATATCTTCATAGATCATCCAGTCAATTCCTTCATAGAAGATCCATCCATATCTCATTCAATACTTAATCAAATGATAAGAAATTTATATAAGCAAGGTACATGAGTAGGAGAGCCTCCAAATTGGATCTCATGAGCTGGGGCCCATCTTAGGCTGGTCGGACCTGATCCGTCAAACTAGCTCAAATTTGAGAAGATCCATCCATAACTTACTCACTATTTATCAAAATCAAACAAAAATTTGCAGCTAACTTCTATAGGATGTGTGGGAACTACACAACGGATTGCAGGTAGTGGGGCCTAATCTAAATGGATCGTACGATCCGATGAGTTTGGATCGGTGTCGATCCAAATTGGCTTTTCCAAATGACTTCATTTTTGGTATGAGCCTTCCTTTTTGTCTTCTAAGTTCCTCCTCCAAATTTCAAGTCAATTCGAGTCTGTATGAGTTCCGTAGGTCCATTCTAAGTTGCTCTAGCCCAAAAGCGAGTAGGTATTTAAACGAGTCTTCACTTCTTAAACTATGTTGCTCGAAATTTTGCCAAACTTGGTAGGTGATCTTAGTAGAGGCATAAAAGTGCAATGCAAGTGGTTAGAAGGAATCATAAGCCAACATTTTGAATCGGTACCGATCCGAATTGTTAGCGTAATTCTGGGGCAAACTTCTTATGTCTCTTTCTCTTGTACTTTTAGGCCTTTGGGTCAAATTTCGAGTCGTTCTGACTTAATTTGAATGTTTAACTCCATTTCAATTCTGTTGGATTAAAAACCCAGTTAACAGAATACAATTACTTTTTTAAGGGACCTTAGAAATCAGATACCTGGTCTTGATTTCAAAAAATCAATTTTGAAATCATATTAAATATATTTTGATATATGATAACTTCAAACGATTTATTTATTAAAACATACTTTGGATTCATTCGGATTTAAACTCATTTCAATCGCACAACGATAAAAAGAACAATTTACCAAGTACTTCACAATGTTATCTAAGCAAACATCCGATCGTCACTTAGAAGATTATTCGGATTACCAAAAAACTAGTCGAAACGGTTTCCTCTTAATTATCCTAAAGAAAATGCATTCCATTTAAAATTTACTTCCTAAAATATTTTTTACTTTCAATTATACTACTATTTCATTTTCTAAAAATTCTTTCGAAACTATTTTCAAAAATTCTTGGATTTAGATTCAAAAATGGTGTTTAAACACATTTTATAAACTAATTCCTCTATATAAAAATCATTTCATATTACAATAATTCTTTTTTATTATAATATAATTATCTCGAATATTTATTCTCTAAATAGCTTATCCCATTATTTAGATTATATCAACAACTTTTTATTTAAAGTTAATCCTTAATGCAACTTTATAAGAAGGTGAATTTTTCACTTAACATATTCTCCGAACACCTTAGAGTAAAATTGTGAAAATTAATTCATAAAGGGTTCGTTTTAAATCAAAGCGATAAATGCTCATAAATAAACCAAGCATAATTTTGCAACTAATAAGCAATAGTTAATGCTTCTTATTTAAACTAAGCACCACTAAACAAACCAAAGTGATAATAAATGAATATTATCACATTCAAACAAACACTCTATATAACTATATAAAGTTTTGAAAATTATTCCTTTATATATACATATATATAATATAATCCTAGGCAAAATATTTTGTTTGCCAAATTTTCAAAAATTCAGTATCATGTATGTTGGCCTTGGTCGAGTGTTTAGAAACCAAATAGATACATTGGCGTCCCACATCTCGACCAGAATTCTTAAAATCTCAATAGACCAATAAACAAAATACATTTTTATAATATTAGCAAATAAGCTTTCGTATATATAATGCTCTCAAGCTCCTTCTTAGGTGTCATTTACCCTCTCCCTAATGAGCCAGACCCTACTAAAGCCAAGGTTCTCGCTTAACCTTGCGCTCTGATACTATGCTATAACGACATGCCTTTTTGACCGTCGAAATTCGACACCGAACACTACCACTATGCTCAAATGCCGCGCATTCAGTCGACAAAAGGTTAGATTGTTTGCATAAATAAAAAGAAAAGAATAGTGAACAGAGAAAATCAAAATCTCACAGTGGAATCGACAACATATAATATTACAAGTGCGGTCTCTAAAATATAGAGTATATTAGAGTTGAAAACAACATTCTCGGCTGGACAGTTATAAAATCTTGACCTTACAATTGCTGATAGGGATACTATAATACAGGAAAAAATAAAACCGTATGATAGGTGAATATCTAGCTTCCCTCTAAGATCTTCATAACACCAAAGAAAACCTGGAAAAATACTCAGTTTGACCCAAGCATTATAATAAAATAACATCCGGATCAGTTTGGAAATACTAGCGCGAGATAAATCAAATAATAAGTAACATAGTGAGACCACGTCGCTAACGCGGAACGGGTTTTTACCTCACAAGAATAACATCCATACATTCAAGAGAAGAAATAAAAATCAGGAAACAAATCCAAATAAGAATTGGCAGAAATAATATTAAAACCAAACTTAAAAGAATGAAAATAACTAGAGTAAAATCCAAACTGGACAAAATGGATAAAACAAGGAAACAGTCCAAATTTGATAGAATGGACAAAATAAGGTAACAGTCCAAACTTGGTAGATGGATAAAATTAATTCTTAACAACACGAAAAGTGGTTGACTCTTCTTGTGGTAGTTTAAAGATAAACAAATTTAAGGTGTCGAATCAAACAAGGAAATGAAAATTTCCAACAAATGATAGGAAGGTGCACCCCCATGAAGTATACCGCTAGTAAAAAACTTATGAGAAGCTCATATACTCCATGACACTTCTCGGATAATACCAAGCCGGACCCTGCCAAACCTTATCGAGTATCCGAATATTACACGTCTAAATATGAACCTTTTTCACGAGATGGTACACAAAAATCTAGATTAGATGTTAAAATGCCCTAATAGGAGCAATACCGCATAACTTGGCTTCCTTGCGCTCTTTTGGTTTAGTCATTTCTGATAAAGGATAACAAAGCTCAAAAAGCAAATCGTTTTTAATGTGACAATACATCATAAAGAAAGCTAAATCGGATAATTAATAAATCAACTATCGAGGACAATTAAAATGATTGTATATGGAAATTAAATATCACATATTTACCACTACTCATTCATTCCATATAAGTGTTGTCTCTCAATTGAAGATAAAGCAAGGCAAGTTGAGGTAGTGTTACCTCTAGGCATCGCTTTGATGACATTTTTAACCTTTGAGATAGAAACAAGTTCAAGCCTCAACATTGAGCGTTAAAGTATGAATAAAACCTTTCCATACAAGAGATATCGATCATGGAATTATTTTTCCATAACCGAAATCGAATTTTAACTTTTAAAAACTAAACTTGTACTTGATTTACATATTCCAGTGTTGGTAAAATATTTTTAGAAATATTCTTTCAAAATGTTCTTTTATATGACAATAATTTATAATACTAAGTGCATTAAAACAAGGGTCAAAAACAAATGTCATTAAAACATTGTTCATTATAAACCCAAACCGTTGACACTTAGTTTTATTTATAAATAATTCCTTTTAAAGGCTTTTCTCATTTATAAACCATTATTTATAAATTTAAAACAATGTTTATTATCCCAAAAGATAAATAAACAATTTAAATACCTTTATAAATTTAAAACAATACTAATTATTTCATAGGATAATTAATCATATTTACAATCTCTTTTAAATAGACTAATCAATTATTTTAAATAAAATAGTTATTTATTTTCGAAACATTTTTATATCATTAATAAATTAACTTTAGAATATCCATTAAATTAGTTTATAAACTTTAGATATCACTAATCATAAAGATTTATTTAAGTTAAATAATCATTAGTTAAAATAAATGATCAGTCTCAAACATCATTAATTAAAATCATTAAATAATTTTCAAAGCCACAAATTAAAATAATTAATTAAGTTCAAATAATCATAAATTAACTGGATTAATGAAATTCAATTCCTTATTTGGTTAAGACTATTAATTAAAACATCATTTGTTAAAATGATTTACTTAACTATAAAACATATCAATTAAAACGATTTAACTAAATTCCAAATATCACTAGGTAAAAAAATTAGTTAAATTAAAAAAAATCATTAAATAAAAATGATTAATAAAAGTGCAGAATCATTAATTAAAATGATTTAATTAAATCCAAATCTCATTAATCAAATAGATTAATAAATTTCAAAACATCATTTACTAAAAATGATTAATGAAATACAAATATCATAATTTAAAGTGAATAGTTTCTTTTAAATATCATTAACTAAGATGATTATTAATTTTCAATTATCATTAATTAAAATAATTAATTAATTAAACTCAAGTAATCATTCATTGAAATGATTAATTAAATCCTTTCTAATTTAAATCAAAGATAAACCAATTTTTAACATCATTTGTTAAATTGGTTAATTAATTTCAAAATCATTAGTTATAACGTATTTTAACATTCTATTTAGTGAAAACACAAGCTCATGTTCAAAAACTTACGATCGGGTTACGGCTCTTATGGGGATGAAAATTAATAAATGGGGATGAAAATTAATAAATGACGATATAGCGAAACCACTATAACGACACTTAACAAATTAAATGGAATATTGGGATTATTTTAATTAACCATCAGTACAACAACATAAGGATGTAAATAAATAATTATTGTGAGAAACCCCTAAGGATCTCTCTATAAATTTTCCCTACAAAACAGCGGTTATAGATAGTATATAAATAATCATATGGGGTCATAACGAACAAATTTATATGTCATCCATTTTCCAAATGGAAATTCAACCAAAAAATTAATCAAGCAATTTAACTATCATCTAGGCAAACCAATAATAGTTTATAACATCGTAGATATGATATAGTAAAATGTAATGTGAGTTAAACTCACACTGATTTTCGTTTTCACCGAGACGTTCTGATTTTGGATTAAAACTGAACTACCGTCTGATTTTAGCATAAAATCCAACAAGCTCCAAATAAAACCAAATTGACTCCATTGCCTTACCATCGTCGCTACAATTCAATGCAAAAGTCGGTGTTTGGATCTGACCACATATGAGAAAGTTATTAAAATTATCAGTTTTCAGATTTTTAAATTATAATTAAACATTGATTACAACAAAATCCACCTCATAACTCTTAATGCCATCATTTTCTTCTTCCCCCCAATTAAAACATGCACAGAGACTCACAGCCCATCAAAAAAGTTCAAGGAAATGCACTGGCATAGAGAATTAATCGACGAAATTCAATTCCACCTTCACCGTTGAACTTCTCATCACTTCCTTTGCCGACCATCAGCGCGGCAACAACCTTGGAAGTCCATATAAAAATGCAAACTACACCATGATATCCATGACCTGCTCATGTCACAATCTCCAATCATGCATCGCCCCACCCCAAACTTCGACCCAAGCATTAACTTTCAATCCTAAACTCAAATCCACGCTCCGCGCATCGAATCAATGACCACATTCTCCTAAAAATCCTACTCTAGTCCATGCCCAAATAAGTCGATTCTAGCCAAGATGATCGCACGCAACATCGTGGGTATAGGATTAAAGCCTATGGCCATATGAGTTAAAATATACTTTTATTCATGATTTTTCATTGAAATGTATTTTGTTTTTTATTTTTAAACTTTGGATTTCAAAGAGGAAGCACCATTTTTTTAGTCAAAGGCAACGCCAAATAAGAAGAAGGAGGTATAGCAGCCATGTGACGGAGGTATTGGCGTACATGAGGAGAATGGCATGGGTATGGGCAAGCATGGCTGAAATTAAGGAATATGTATTTTTTTTAATATTCATCTTTAAACGTCCAAAAATCTCTAAACACCAAAAGCGATGTGTTGTCCGCCTTTCTATATGTTATACCCCTATTTCGAACACAATGGAACTAGTCCCAAGCCCTAATTCAATAATATAGAGATATAACTTTTCCACCCAATTATTATATTAAATTACCGAAATTAATTAACGTGTTTCGAACTCGCACAACCAAACGATTCGTCTGATCGCCATGAAATTCAATGGCATATTATAATTCATTGTTACAGATCCAATGAAACTAGTTTTAACGAAATCTCAGATAGTGCCTCGGAATGACAATTTCATAAATTTAAATATCGTTTTATATTTTTGATTCAATTATCGAATTTATCCGATCTATTTTGCGAATAATTTTTCAAATCGAATTCACCAATATTATTTATTCATAAAAATGAGTTGAATAAAATTATCAAATCCGTTTAATTAACATTCAATTTCATAATTCAAATATTTAATCATTCTATATATTTGATTATAAGTTATTAAATTCCAAAATGTAATTATTTAAATATTTAAAATTAATTAAACATTTAAAATCAAATTACCAGAATTATTGAGTTGTTACATTCTCCCCTCCCCTTTTAATGAATTTCGTCTCCGAAATTCCTAAGGAAGAAAATATTTCCAAACATTTAAGTTTGAAAATATTAATCAAAATGAGTTATTAAACTTATTAACTTCTCAAAACCAATTAGCTAGAATACATTTCAAAATTTCTAAATCTTTAAATTCACCCACCTATACCAACTAATTCTCTTGCACTCATTCATTCCAAGTAATAACTTAATAGTTAATTCTTTTTGTTTAAATTAAGCACCGCCAAACAAACCATAGTGATAATAAATGAATATTGTCACCTTCAAACTAACATTCTCTATAAATATATAAAGTTTTGGAAATTATTCCTTTATATATATATAATATAATTCTAGGCAAAATATTTTGTTTGCCAAATTTTCATAAATTCAGTATCGTGTCCATTGGCCTTGGTCGAGTGTTTGAAACCCCTATCGACAAAATGGCGTCCCATGTCTCGACCAAAATTCATAAAATCTAAATAGACCAATTAATCTCAAAATACGTTTTTATAACATTAGCAAATACGCTCTCTAATATATAATACTCTCAAACTCATTCTAGTATGTCATTTACACTATCTCAAATGAGCCAGACCCTACCAAAGCCAAGGCTCTTGCTTAACCTTGCGCTCCGAGACCATGTTTTAACGACCTGCCTCTTTGACCATCGAAAGTCGACAAACAACACTACTAATATGGTCAAGTGTCATGCATTCAATCAACAAAAAAGCAAATTGTGAGGGTAGATAAAAAAAGAACAAAGAAAATCAAAATCTCGTAGAAGAATCAACAACATATAATATAACAAGGACAGTACAACTATCATTCCAAAAATACTAAGTATATCAGAGTTAAAAACAACTTTATCCACTGGGTAGTTCAAATCATGACCTTACAACTGCTGATAGGGATATTATATAATACAGTGGAAAATAAAACCCGACCATAGATGAATCTCCAGCTTACCTTCAAGATCTTTATAACACCAAAGACAACCTAGGAAAATAATCGGCTGACTCGAGCATTATAATAAAATAACATTTGGATCAGTCTGGAAATAGCAGTGTAGAATAACTCAAATAATGGGGAATATATAAAAGTTATGTGATAACGCACCACTAAAACGGAATAGGTTTTTACCTCACAAGAATAATATCCAAATAGGCAAGAGCACAAATAAATATCAAGAAACAAATCCAAATAAGAATGGGCATAAATAATATTAAAACCAGATTTGAAAGAATGAAACCAACCTGAGTAAAATCCATACTAGACAGAATGATAAAACAAGGAATATGTCCAAATTTGATTGAATGGACAAAATAAGGTAACAGTCCAAACTTGATAGAATGGACAAAATAAGGTAATAGTCCAAACTAGATAGAATGGACTAAATAAGATAACAGTTCAAACTTGATAGAATGGAAAAAAATCATTACATAAACACCGCGAAGAATGGTTGACTCTTCTTGTGGTAGTTTAAAGATAAGCAGATTCAAGGATTCGAATCAAACAAGGAAAGGAAAATTTCTGACAAATGACTAGGAAGTTTTACCCCTCTTGATATATACCTCTCGTAATATACTTTTGAGAAGCTCATACACTTCGTGACACTTGTCGAACAATACCAAGCCAGACGCCATCAAACCTTACCAAGAATCCAAATATTTCACATCTAAATCTTAACTATTTTTCCCGTGACAGTACACATAAACCTCAATAAGATGTGAATATACCCTAATGGAAGCAACCCCACACAACTTGGCTGCCTCTCGTGCTTTTGGTTCAGTAATTTATAACTAAGGCAACAAATCTCGGAGAGCAGCATATCATTTTTAAGGTGACAATACACCATGAAGAAAGCTTAACCGTCTTCACGATTGAACTTCTCATCACTTACTCTACGCGACCACCACTACGGCGACAACTCCGGAGGTCCATAGAAAAACGCCACCTACACTATGATTTTCGTGACCTACTCATGTCGCGATCTCCAATAGTGAATCGACCTACCCCAAACTTAGGCCCAAGCATCAACTTTCAACTCTAAGCTCAAATCCAAGCTCTGCTCGTCGAATCGATGACCACATTCTTCGAAAAATCCAACCCAATTCACGCCTAAATAAGTCGATCCTAGCCAAGATGATCACATTTAACATCATAGATATAAGATTGAAGCCTACGACTCTACGAGTTTAAACATATTTTTTTCATGATTCTTTGTTGATTATATATTTTGTTTTTAATTTTTAAAATTTGGATTTCAAAGAGGAAGCACCAATTTTTTTTTACAGGCAACACCATATAAAAAGAAGGAGGTATAGCAGCCATATGATGAGGATAAGGGCGTACATGAGGAGTATGGCATGGGTATGGGCAAGATGGCTGAAATTAAAAAATATATTATTTAATTTTAAAATATTCATCTTACACATCCGAAAATCTCGAACCCCAAATGAGATGTACCGCTAGGCGTTCTATATGTTGTACCCTATTCCGAATGCAATGGAACTAGTCCCGAGCCCTAATTCGATTATACGTAGAAAATAGCTTTTCAATCTAATTATTATATTAAATTATCGAAATTAATTTCTAAGCATTTTGAAATCATGCAACCAAATGATTCATCTGATAGCCATAAAATTCGATGGCATATTATAATTCATTATTACAGATCCAATGAAACTAGTTTCATCGAAATCTAAGATAGTGCCATCTAATGATAATTTCACAGATTCAAGTATCTTTTTATATTTTCAACCCAATTATCGATATTTATCTGATCTATTTTGCAAATAAATTTTCCAAATCGAATTCGCTAGTAGTATTTATAGTTAAAAGGAGTTGAACTAAATTATTAAACCCATTTAATTATCGTTTAATTTCAAAATTCAAATACTTAATCATTCCCTATATTTGAATTATAAGTTATTAAATTCAAAAATCCAATTATTTGAATATTTGAAATTAATTAAACATTTAGCATCAAATGAACAAATTTTTGGGTTGTTACATATTGTTGTGCCCATTCCTTCGGAGTGGAACTACAACTAATTCGATAGTCATAACTCTTAGAATCTAATGCAAAAATATAATATTACTAGATAGGAAAGGACAATATGTCCTCTTAATTTATCCTTATTCCTCTGTTCTACTAACCTAGGATCTGATACCAAATATAACAAACCGTACCTCTATGGGCCTAAATTTCGACAAAAATTGAAACTCAAGTTCATCAATGCATAGATCATTGGTTTTGGTACCTGCAACTAAGCATGTGCATTATAAGAGATGGACAAAAATCTAAACTCACAAAAGAAACAATAATAGGACAAAAATAGACTACTATCTTGGAATTAATGGTATCCCTTGGTTAGTAGATTGTCACATCAGCAACAAGCATGAGAGAAAAAAACTTCTCAAATAACAAAGCACATCCAGCTATAGTATCCTGTTCCACTAAAATCTGTTCTATGGGTTGTAATGAGAAGGGGGTCAGAACAAAGTTCTAGAGGCTAGAAAATTATAAATTGTCCATAACATAAACTTAGACCAATAGGTTTCCACTTAATTATTATGTCCATTAAGAGTGGCAATTCTAATCTAACACGTATTGCATACATGATTACTTACTTACCCCTTCCTAAGGTACGAAATACTAATAAAGCCATATCAACAACCCAATATTTTCAAACCCATTAGCCATTTGGTACTTCTAATACGAAGTAGGCTTTTATAATACTTTAAAAAAAAGAAATAGGCAGATTCTGCCATTAAGACCTTAATCAATGTAGACCATGTCATTTAGGACCTATTCCCAAAGTGGTTTCCAAACAATTTTGTCAATGGTTGGTGGGTCCAAGCTATAAGACCTCTAAACACTATTAAGGCTTCCGACATTTAATGTCCACCTATTGCCGCATCTGTTGCCAAAAAAATCAGTCATGTAATAAATAGTACCCAAACCACTTAATATTTTTTATTAGAAAATAGGTAGACTCTGGTCATTTAAGACCTTAACTAAGGTAGACCCCATCATTGTGACGCCCCACCTCTATACCCATGCTAGCCAAGAACATTACGGAGTATTGTCGTTAACTAGCGTGGAGAATAAGGCTGTTGAGGAGCGACCATCTGTATAATTGCTTTGTGCGAGTACCGATATGCCAGATAAAAACACAACTTTTCATCACAAGAGGAAATCCGACATACCAATGCAAACTCAAGGCTACTACACAGTGGCTATAATATCCTCGAAAACAAATATAGAAATAAGCATAACACAGATCACTCACAGAAGTTCATATCTCAAAGGTGGAAACAAATATGAATATTACACATAAAAGTGTACATCAGAGTAGTTGTCAAATAAGATCCACAATATCACAAAAGAATAGTTACAAGTACTACACAAAAGAATAAGTATACATCAATGAGTCTATATCTCAAATGTATACAACCAAACACTACAAATCTAAGTAGCTAGCCAAAAGTCAGGATAATAATCCTAGATGAGGAGTCAAGTAGAAGCACCTGTAACATCTCGGTCTGACCCGAGTATTATTTAATAAGAAAACAATAAACGGATCAGTCTAGCTATAAATATCAGATGAAATGATATAGAATAAGAGATATGAAAAAATGTATGATAACCATAATGCCATACTGTGATAAGTATGTAATTGAAAATCAACTAAAGATTAATCAATATCACAAGAATCTTCTCAAAGATCAAAAAGAATGTCATACTCTTTAATTTTATTCACTAAACCATAAATATTGACAATTATATCGATGCCAATCACAAAAGTAAATGACACACAAATTCACCAAAGTACAAATATTGATAAAACTTATCAATGAAGTCACAAAAATTGGTGAAACACAAATTTCCAGAAATCACAAAAAGGGGGGAGGTCTATCACAAAACGGGAGCATGAAAACTCACCAACACGTGTATCACAAAATGGAACGCTACTCCATGGTTGTTAACCATTAATTTTAAGCCGAAGCTCCACAAAATTCCCGAAGACCATGGGTTGCTACCCCACCAAATTGAGTCAAAACTCCACAAAAACGGAGTTTAGTCTCCCTCGCAGACAAAGAGACATCGCACATTGCTAGTCTAAATCACAAAAATGATCATCATCGATCATCAAGAAGTGTCAATTACACCAAGCTGGTAAATATATGAGCTTAGCTTCATGTCCCATAACCACTAGCTTAACTTAAATATTTACGAACAAATTGTAGTTCTCCACTCGAAAATTGTCAAAAGAGATTCAATCGAACAAGTCCAAGAATTAACCGACAAAGTAAACGCAAGCGTTCCATACCACTTGTTTTTCTATGTCGTTTAACTAGATTTCTCATACGAGTGAGGTAAAGGTTTGTATATGCTAGTAGATTGGAAAACAATTTAAGAAACGAGCTTTGTAATAAAATATTGTTGAAATCGTTTTGATGAAAGAGTTATAATATTTACTACTAGTATAGAAAACCTTTATTTATTTTTTAAAGTGACCAATCACAAAAATGATTGTAGAAACAATCAATCACCGAAATTCACATTCGAAGACGTGAAAAAGGTCCAAAGAAATCTATACCAAATCCATCAAAATGGATATTCCAAAAAAAATCACACAGAGAATGTCATCAAAGTCGATAATAAATGATAACAACAAAAGGGAAACATCACGAATCGATTAAATTTGGAAACTCAAGCTAAATAGGCAAAATAGGCAGATTCAGACGTCTGAAGTGTATGATTAAGACGTCTAAATCTAGAAAATAAAAATATTTTCCAGAACAGAATTCAGACGTCTGAATCAATAAATTCAGACGTCTGGAAATGCTAAATTTTAGCCTATTTCCTCTCTCGTTCAATTCGAACCAATTCGGAGGTCCGGAAATATTGATTCAGACGTCTGAATCTGGGAATAGAAAATTTCCCAGTATAATATTCAGACGTCTGAAAAGGAGCATTCAGACGTCCGAAACCTATTTCTCAGGCCTCTCTTGAACCTTGGCCAAAAATGGCCAAAACAAATATCGAAAGCAATCGAAAGAGCAACAACGACTGAGGATTTATGCCAAGTGACAACCCAGCCCTAAAGGCTCTTTGATACGCCTCGAATATTAATGTCTAAATATCCATATAAGGATTTTCATAAATTTGCTTTCAAAACACCAAAAATTGGAATATTCATCAAGGTAATCCAAACCAAAAGCAATTACACATGAATAAGTGTTAGGAATTCATACCTAACAACACGGATAGATATAGACATAGATGTGAGACAAAAATCTCACCTTTTTACATAAGACAAATGAAGAAGAAGCTATAGAGCAATAGCAAGAACAATCACTCTTCAATTCCAACCCAAAGAGCTTGAATCTAAGCTTAAAAGAGAAACATTTCCTAAATTAGGTTTAGGAATTTCTGAAATTGGCAAGAGAATGAGTTGGAGAAGAAGAAGAGGAGGTTTACCAAAGCTTCTTCTATAAATTTGGAGCTAGAACTTGATTTGCAAATGGAAACTAGGGTTTGGAGTTTTAATTTCCCATTCCTCTTTCCATTGTTGCTAAAGCTTGATTATTAGGAAATATAAGCAAAGTAATGAAGAGAGGAGGGGTGAAGCTTGGGTCTAATGAGCTGAAACAAAACCAAAGCCTAAGTGAAAAAGTAGCAAAATTCTACTACTTCCAAACATATCGAAGTTTATACTCAAAAAGATCGCAAACGTCATTTTGAACTCAATGGGAGTGGTCTCGAGTCCTAATTTGACTGTTTGCAAAAATTAGCTTTCCGAACTAAAATCCGACTAACGATGAAATATTTAAATAAAATATTTAAATACCCAATCGTAAAATATGCAGGTTGTTACAGACCCTCCTCCTTAAAGAAATTGCGTCCACGCAATATTTAAGAAGGAAATAATAGTAACAACCATAAAAGCATATCAACACAAAAGAAATTTGAAACCAGAAGTTCATCTCAAAGAGCACGAGAAAGTAAGTCTGGATGTGTTCGCTCAATGAATTCTCTAGATTTCCAAGAGCAATCCTTAGGATTTGATGACCATTGAACTTTCACAAGCGGGACGTCTTTATTTCGAAGGCATTTGACCTCCGAAGCAATAATGTGAATATGATGTTGCTTATAAGTTAAATTAGGCGAAACTTCAATTTCTTCCACAACACCAAGCTCAAGGATAGAATCGGGATCTCGAAGGCATTTCCGTAATCGGGAAGCATGAAACACGTCATGAATAGCAGAAAATTGAGCCGGTAATAAGAGGCGATAAGCCACGGAACCAATATGTTCGGTGATGGGAACTGGACCAATATATCGAGGTGCTAATTTTTCCGATTGACTGAAATGCGCAACACCCTTCATAGGTGAAACACGAATAAAACACAAAATCTCCCACAGAAAATTCTAATTTCCTTCTTGGGTTATCGACATACGATTTTTGCCTACTTTGAGCTTCTTTCATCCTATGGCGAATAAGGTCAATCTTTTCTGTGGAATCACGAATAAAATCTGGACCTAAAACCAGCTTCTCACCGGCCTCAAGCCAACAAGAAGGACATCGGCATGGCCTTCATAGAGTTCCTCGAAAGGTGCCATACCAATACTAGATTGGAAGCTATTATTATAAAAAACTCAACAAGAGAAATATGATCTTCCCAACTTCCACCAAAATCAAGAACACATGTACGAAGAAGATCTTCAAGAGTTTGATTCACATGCTCGGTTTGTCCATTGGACCGAGGATGATAAGCGGTGCTAAAATTAAGCTTCATTCCCAAAACTTTTTGAAGACTCATCCAAAATCCACTAGTAAACAATGGATCACGATCATTAACAATAGAAGTAGGAACTCCATGTAATTTAACAATTTCTTTAATAAAGAGCTTGGTCAAAAGAGGAACGGTTCGATTAGACCGAACGGGAATAAAATGGGCGGATTTAGTAAGTCTATCAACTATCACCCATAGGCTATCATGACCCGAACGAGAACGGGGAAGGCCGTCAATAAAGTCCATGGAAATTTGATCCCACTTCCAAATTGGAATATCTAAAGGTTGCAATAACCCACCGGGCCTTTGATGCTCGACCTTAATGAGTTGGCAAGTCATGCAATGCCTAACAAAGTTAGCAATATCAGATTTCATTCCATCCCAATAATAAAGTCGCTTCATATCCACGTACATTTTACTATTACTGGGATGAATGGTTAATTTAGAACGATGAGAATCTTCTAAAATATCTTTACGAAGATCACTAATATTTGGCATGACAAGTCTACCAAATTTTCGAATACCGCCACGAGAATCAATATTAAAGTCTTTCAAACTTTCAATACCAATTTTGTCCCTACAACTTTGGCTAAGAAGACCCAATTCGGGATCTAGCTTTTGAGCTTCAAGGATGCGGTCAAAAAGAGAAGGATGGGCCTCAAGGCTACATAAAACAAGAGATGAATATAAATCGGATTCATGATCTCGAATCTCACAAGTGGATAAAGTCTCGAAATCATTCCATTCAGATAGCATCAGGGAAACAACCGCTTGTTATTTACGACTAAGTGCATCGGCAACTCGATTCCCTTTTCGGGAGTATAAAGAATATCAAGATCATATGATGCAAGGAACTCGAGCCAACGTTGTTGACGCAAATTAAGTTCCTTTTGAGAAAATAAATACTTCAAAGATTTATGATCGGTGTAAAGAATACATTTTTCTCCCAAAAGATAATGATGCCAAATCCAAAGGGTGAATACAATAGCCGCGGGCTCCAAATCATGAGTGACATATCTAGTCTCGGCTGGCATCAATTGCTTAGAAGCATAAGCAATAACACGTTCTCTGTGCATAAGAACGGCTCCCAAACCAACACGACTAGCATCGGCATAAACAATAAAATCTTGATTCTATTCAGGAATAACAAGAATAGGAGCATCGGAAAGGAGTTCTTTTAATTTCTGAAAAGAAGCTTCGCATTTGTCCGACCAGATGCATTTAACTCCCTACTTTTTCAAACTAGTAAGAGGCATGGAAATTTTGGAAAAGTCATTTATGAAACGGCAGTAATAGCCCGCCAATCCAAGAAAACTACGAATCTCCATCACACTCTCCGGTCTCTTCCAATTTTGAATCGCTTCAATCTTTGAAGGATCCCCGGAAATTCCGGATTCGGAAATGATATGACCGAGAAACTTCACACGAGATTGCCAAAAGTGTCATTTAGAAAATTTTGCTTTCAATTGATTACTCCTAAGAGTTTCCAACACAATCCGAAGATGCTTTTCATGTTCCTCCTCGGTTTTTGAATACACAAGAATGTCATCAATAAAGATGAGAACAAATCGATCGAGGAAGTCTTTGAAAACTTTATTCATAAGGTCAACGGAATAAGCCGGAGTATTCGTTAGACCAAATGGCATAACAAGCCATTCATAAGATCCATAACGAGTACGGAACGATGTCAAAGGAATGCTATCCTCTGTAATACGAAGCTGATGAAAACCAGTTGCCAAGTCCAATTGAGAAAAGACTCTAGCACCACTAAGTTGATCGAATAGATCATCAATCCGAGGTAAAGGATATTTATTCTTAATAGTAAGATCATTAAGCTTGCAGTAGTCAACGCAAAGCCTAAGTGTACCATTAGATTTCTTCACAAAAATAGCCGAAGCTCCCTAAGGCGAGGAACTAGTGCGAATAAGTTGTTTCGTCTCCAATGCGGATAGTTGTTTGCACATCTCATCATTTTCCTTATTGGACATGCGATAAGGAGGACGAGTGATAGGTTGAGCTCCAGGAATTAGATTAATTCTGAATTCAATTGCTCGCTCAGGTGGTAATCCTAAAACGGGATCAAATATGTCGGAAAATTCACGAACAACGTGAATAAGAGAAATGACATCTTCCTCATCATCATTACCATCATCATGAGGATTTAAAGAATATAAAGATGCAGCTAAGTTGGAATCCGAATCTTTAAGATCAACAGAAATCCGCTTAACAGATTGAGGATGTCGAAGATGAATAGTCCACTCAGGACATAGGATTTGAGCTTCATAGCGGTTAAGCCAATCCATTCCCAAAATCATTCCAAAGCCTAAGTAGCGCATGACATGTAAATCGGTCCGGAAAGAAAAATCACACAAAATAATCTCGACATCTTTACAAAGCAAACTAATTGTTGCAGATCCACCAACCGGATTCGCAATTCTCAAAGAAGTCATTAAAGCAACAACACTTAAAGAAAAAGTATCAACAGGTTCTTTTGATATAAAAGAATGGGATGCACCCGTATCAAAAAGAACTCGAATGATGCGACATAATCTGCCACGGAGGATTCACCTTGAACAAGGTCAATGAAACGACGAGCCAATGTCACCATCTCAGCTTCTGGCACAAACTTTAATTCGAATCGTTCCCGGAATTTCTCCCAAGTAAGATCCGCTTCATTCATTTCAGAAATCAGAAGCTCGTACCAGTCTAATGCTCTTTCTTGGAGCATACAAGAGGCCACCTGAACTCGGTGAAGATCAATAAGATTCATACGAGAAAAGATTCGATCACATGATCATAGCCAAGCTTGGACTTCAATGACGCTTTCGAAACCCTTAAATGGCTTCCCACCCAAATTGGTATAATCGTTGCACAAGCGTGCAAATCCAGACTTAGGGTGAGTAGGCTCCGGATTAAAATCGGCTGCTTGAGCATTCTTTACTAGATCAAGAAGCTACTGGGAAGACACAAATACTCCATCCAGGAGAGTAGCACTAGATTGACTGGCGCTGGGACAGCCAGGTCTAACCATTTATCTTCTTTAAGAAAGAAAGAAAGAAGAATAAAAAGGTTATTCACAAAATGAATATCAAACAATAATGATTGATAAAACAAGGTATCACAAAAGAAAATAGGATGAGACGGCACGAAGACTTGAATCAAATCCTAAGGCGCGACTCCTAAGATGGACTTAGGACGATGATCCTTGTTAAATTATTCTACATTGTTCCGAAGTTTGGCTCGGATACCAAGCTGTGACGCCCCACTTCTATACCCATGCTAACCAAGAACACTACAGAGTAATGTCGTCAACTAGCGCGGAGAATAAGGCTATTGAGGAGCGACCATCTGTATAATTGCTTTGTGCGAGTACCGATAAGCCAGATAAAAATACAACTTTTCATCACAAGAGGAAATCTGACATACCGATGCAAACTCAAGGCTACTACACAGTGGCTATAATATCTTCGAAAACAAATATAGAAATAAGCATAACACAGATCAGTCACAGAAGTTTATATCTCAAAGGCGGAAATAGATATGAATATTAACATAAAAGTGTACATCAGAGTAGTGGTCAAACAAGATCCACAATATCACAAAAGAATAGTTACAAGTGCTACACAAAAGAATAAGTATACATCAATGAGTCTATATCTCAAATGTATACAGCCAAAAACTACCAATCTAAGTAGTTAGCCAAAAGTCAGGATAATAATCCTAGATGAGGAGTCAAGCAGAAGCACCTGTAACATCTCGGCCTTACCCGAGTATTATTTAATAAAATAATAAACGGATCAGTCTAGCTATAAATATCAGATTAAATGATATAGAATAAGAGATATGATAAAACGTATGATAACCACAATGTCATACTGTGATAAGTATGTAACTGAAAATCAACTAGAGATTAATCAGTATCTCAAGAATCTTCTCAAAGATCAAAAAGAATGTCATGCTCTTTATTTTTATTCACCAAACCATAAATATTGACAATTATATCAATGCCAGTCACAAAAGTTAATGACACACAAATTCACCAATGCACAAATATTGATAAAACTTATCAATGAAGTCACAAAAATGGTGAAACACAAATTCTAGAAGTCATCAATGGAAATCCAGAAATCACAAAAAGGGGGGAGGTCTATCACAAAACGGGAGCATGAAAACTCACCAAAACATGTATCACAAAATGGAACGCAATTCCATGATTGCTAACCAATAATTTTGAGCCGAAGCTCCACAAAACGTCCCGAAGACATGGGTCGCTACCCCACCAAATTGAGTCAAAGCTCCACAGAAACGGTGTTTAGTCTCCCTCGCAGACAAAGAGACATCGCACATTGCTAGTCTAAATCACAAAAATGATCATCATCGATCATCAAGAAGTGCCAATTACACTAAGCTAGTAAATATATGAGCTTAGCTTCATGTCCCATAACCACTAGCTTAACTTAAATATTTACGAACAAATTGTAGATCTCCACTCGAAAATTGTCACAAGAGATCTAGTCGAACAAGTCCAAGAATTAACCGACGAAGAAAACGCAAGCGTTTCATACCACTTGTTTTACTAAGTCGTTTAACTAGATTTCTCATACGAGTGAGGTAAAGGTTTGTATATGCTAGTAGATTGGAAAACGGTTTAAGAAACGAGCTTTGTAATAAAATAGTGTTAAAATCGTTTTGGTGAAAGAGTTTTAACATTTACTACTAGTATAGAAAACCTTTATGTTTTTTTTGAAGTGACAAATCACAAAAATGATTGTAGAAACAATAAATCACCGAAATTGACATTCGAAGACGTGAAAAAGATCCAAAGAAATCGATACCAAATCCATCAAAATGGATATTCCAAAAAAAAATCACACAGAGAATGTCATCAAAGTCGATAATAAATGATAACAACAAAAGGGAAACATCACGAATCCATTAAATTTGGAAACTCAAGCTAAATAGGCAAAATAGGCAGACTCAGACGTCTGAAGTGTATGATTCAGACGTCTGAATCTAGAAAATAAAAATATTTTCCAAAACAGAATTCAGACGTCTGAATCAATAAATTCAGACGTCTGGAAATGCTAAATTTTAGCCTATTTCCTCTCCCGTTCAATTCGAACCAATTCGGAGGTCTGGAAATATTGATTCAGATGTCTGAATCTGGGAATAGAAAATTTCCCTGTATAATATTCAGACGTCTGAAAAGGAGCATTCAGACGTCCGAAACCTATTTCTCAGGCCTCTCTTGAACCTTGGCCAAAAATGGCCAAAACAAATATCGAAAGCAATCGAAAGAGCAACAACGACTGAGGATTTATGCCAAGTGACAACCCAGCCCTAAAGGCTCTTTGATATGCCTCGAATATTAATGTCTAAATATCCATATAAGGATTTTCATAAATTTGCTTTCAAAACACCAAAAATTGGAATATTCACCAAGGTAATCCCAACCAAAAGCAATTACACATGAATAAGTGTTAGGAATTCATACCTAACAACAAGGATAGATATAGACATAGATGTGAGATAAAAATCTCACCTTTTTACATAAGACAAATGAAGAAGAAGCTATAGAGCAATAGCAAGAACAATCACTCTTCAATTCCAACCCAAAGAGCTTGAATCTAAGCTTAAAAGAGAAACATTTTCTAAATTAGGTTTAGGAATTTCTGAAATTGGTAAGAGAATGAGTTGGAGAAGAAGAAGAGGAGGCTTACCAAAGCTTCTTCTATAAATTTGGAGCTAGAACTTGATTTGCAAATGGTAATTAGGGCTTGGAGTTTTAATTTCTCATTCCTCTTTCATTGTTGCTAAAGCTTGAGTATTAGGAAATATAAGCAAAGTAATGAAGAGAAGAGGGGTGAAGCTTGCGTCTAATGAGCTGAAACAAAACCAAAGCCCTAAGTGAAAAAGTAGCAAAATTCCACTATCTCCAAACATATCGAATTTTATACTCAAAAAGATCGCAAACGTCATTTTGAACTCAATGAGAGTGGTCTCGAGTCTGGAAATGCTAAATTTTAGCCTATTTCCTCTCTGGTTCAATCTGAACCAATTCAGACGTCAGGAAATATTGATTCAGACGTCTGAATCTGGGAATAGAAATTTTTCCAGTATAATATTCAGACGTCTGAAAAGGAGCATTCAGACGTTTGAAACCTGTTTCTCAGGCCTCTCTTGAACCTTGGCCAAAAATGGCCAAAAAAAATATTGAAAGCGATCGGAAGAGCAACAATGACTAAGGATTTATGCCAAGCGACAACCCAGCCCTAAAGGCTCTTTGATACGCCTTGAATATCAATGTCTAAATATCCATATAAGGATTTTCACAAATTTGCTTTCAAAACATCAAAAATTGGAATATTCACCAAAGCAATCCAAACCAAAAGCAATTGCACATGAATAAGTGTTAGAAATTCATATCTAACAACAAGGATAGATATAGACATAGATGTGAGATAAAAATCTCACTTTTTTACACAAGAAAAACAAAGAAGAAGCTATAAAGTAATAGCAAGAACAATCACTCTTCAATTCCAACCCAAAGAGCTTGAATCTAAGCTTAAAAGAGAAACATTTCCTAAATTAGGTTTAGGAATTTATGAAATTGGTAAGAGAATGAGTTGGAGAAGAAGAAGAAGAGGAGGCTTGCCAAAGCTTCTTCTATAAATTTGGAGCTAGAACTTGATTTGCAAATGGAAACTAGGGCTTGGAGTTTTAATTTTCCATTCCTCTCTCCATTGTTACTAAAGCTTGAGTATTAGGAAATAGAAGTAAAGTAATGAAATGAAGAGGGGTGAAGCTTGGGTCTAATGAGCTGAAACCAAACCAAAGCCCTAAGTGAAAAAGTAGGAAAATTCTACTATCTCCAAACATATCGAAGTTTATACTCAAAAAGATCGCAAACGTCATTTTGAACTCAATGGGGGTGGTCTCGAGTCCTAATTTGACTGTTTGCAAAAAGTGGCTTTTCGGACTAAAATCCGACTAACGATGAAATATTTAAATAAAATATTTAAATGCTCAATCGTAAAATATGTTGGTTGTTACAGACTCCCCTCCTTAAAGAAATTGCGTCCATGCAATATTTAAGAAGGAAATAATAGTAACAACCATAAAAGCATATCAACACAAAAGAAATTTGAAACTAGAAGTTCACCTCAAAGAGCACGAGAAAGTAAGTCCAGATGTGTTCGCTCGATGAATTCTCTAGATTCCCAAGAGCAATCCTTAGAATTTGATGACCATTAAACTTTCACAAGCGGGACATCTTTATTTCGAAGGCGTTTGACCTCCGAAGCAATAATACGAATAGGATGTTGCTCATAAGTTAAATTAGGCGAAACTTCAATTTCTTCCGCAACACCGGGCTCAAGGATAGAATCGCGATCTCGAAGGCATTTCCGTAATTGAGAAATATGAAACACGTCATGAATAGCAGAAAATTAAGCCGGTAATAAGAGGCGATAAGCCACGAAACCAATACGTTCGGTGATGGGAAATGGACCAATATATCGAGATGCTAATTTTTCCGATTGACTGAAACGCACAACACCCTTCATAAGTGAAACACGAATAAACACAAAATCTCTCACAGAAAATTCTAATTTCCTTCTTCGGTATCAGCATAGGATTTTTGCCTACTTTGAGCTTCTTTCATCCAGTGGCGAATAAGTTAGGGTAGTTGAAGGGAAATATAGGCATAAGTAACATTCTTATACCCTAAACCCTCACCCATGTTCATTATTCACGTTCACAACCAAAAATCAAATGGTACAGGCCAACCACCATTAGACAAAGCTAGAAGAAGAAAATCTAAAGATCAAGAGAAAGACTAATCAAATCCATTCTCAAATCTCAATTCCTTAATTACAAAGCTAAGATGAATAATATGTTACATCTCATGTTTTTATTATTTTTGGTTCTAGATTGAAATCCGATTTATTTTGCAAATGTCCATATTTTTTATTGTTAAAATGGACATACATGGTTTTTGGTGATTTATGCTATTTCATATGGATTTTATGATAAGTTTTAATGTGAAAACCTTATTAGATGACATCCAAATGTCTTGCAATTTGGAGATAAGGTTAGAAATAATATTTTAGAGATGATTTTCAAATTTTATAATCTTCTGAATTACTGTGGATTTATTATTAATTTTGTAGTAAACAAAATTTTTAATTGGGTTTAAATATAATTACGGCTAATTTATATTTTTTGGGTCAGAAAGTAATGCATGTTATAAAACATATTAAAAATGATTTATATGAAGTTTTTTAGAATTTTCCCAAGTGTTTTAATAAGTATATAAAATTATTTAAAGTATGGGACTTAAATGTTTTATATATTTACAAAAGGAGAAGGGACAATTTGTAAATCTTCTAAATTATTTACTTCTGAAATTTTTATAGCACTTTTAGAAATAATTCTGGAAAAGAAATTAGCAAACAATTACATGTTGACAAATAAGCAGGTTAGTTGAAAAGAAATTACTTTAAAAAGAAAGAAAACAGTTTTTGTATGCTTTTGTTGTTTCGCCACTTTTGGCACCCACATTTCGACTAAGCACTTCCGTCTTCATCTCCATCAAAACCAATGTGTTTGGTATCAAAGACTTGGTATGTAGCGAATGGGACAAAGGCGAAAGGTATGCAGTCGAATCAATGGGTTCCGAAGTGGTTAAAACCTTGCCTTTCTTTTAAAAGGAAATGTGCCTGCTTTGCTTTCGAGAGACTTAGATGGCTTTCGACTTTATTAAATGGTTTTAAAGAATGGTTTTGAAAGAGGTTGTGCTTTTATTTTATAAAGAAGCATTCGAAGGGGGTCGAAACCCCTATCGGCCGCATCTTACCTTTTGAAGCAATGCTATCGAAAGGGATTCTTTGTTTTAAAACCTAAGCCGCTTCTCTAATGCTTTCGAAGGGGTTGGTTTCGACACTATCCACTTATTTAACTTAGGAAATCGCTTTTGAAAGAGTGCTTTCGACTCAATATGCTATTGAAAGTTAAACCCAAATGGTTTCGAAAGGAAAGTTGTAAATGTTCTAGAAAGGTTGTTCCACATGTTTTACTTGAACTCAATACTTTCAAAAGGTTTGTTTATACAAAAGTATTTAAATGATTTTTGAAGGTTTTAAATGAAGGTTCGAAGGGGTGGCTCCCAAATGTTTTTGAAAGGTTTAAGTGGAAGGTTTCCAAAGGTTTCGAAAGGTATGTTTTGGCCTTCGGCCTAGGTTATAAAGTAAAGTAGTTTATCTGTATCGAAAAGGGTACTTTCAATGGTTTCGAAAGAGGTACTTTCAAATGCTTCGAATGTTTTCATCAATAA
The DNA here is from genome assembly GCA_030765085.1 of Allium cepa. Classification (NCBI taxonomy): domain Eukaryota; kingdom Viridiplantae; phylum Streptophyta; class Magnoliopsida; order Asparagales; family Amaryllidaceae; genus Allium; species Allium cepa. The sequence goes on from CM060929.1 coordinate 982,454,904, forward strand.
TGTTTTGTGTATATTATATATATATAACACGGAAAGTTATTTGAGTAAAACATAAAGTATATTTCCTTCTTTAAGCATGATCTAAAAGGTTAAATCGATTGGAAAGAAATATTTTCAAGGAAAATTATCAGGGTAGATGACCCTAAGTCAAATGATTTAGATAGTAGAATACCAGACGGGACTGGTATAGGGTCGCGCCTTATACGTTAGCTATTAGCCCCTTGCTAATTTAGTCCAAGATTCAGGTGTATAGTGCTTTGTCACAGGTAAGACTTCTACAGAAAGGAATATACAGATTAAGGCTAGTATATTGGTGAGCCCGTAAAACCATTAGGATCAGTTGACTCTTGGAGAAGTAAGTTAGGGATAGACCGTCCAGAGGAGGAGTATATAATAGAAGGAAGATTATTTGTTTATTTTGTATAGTAGGCCCGAATCAGCCAAGGTTAGTTATTAGCCAAACAAAACTATAGTGTTTGGATAGAAAGTCCATTGATTACCTGATTTATATGCTTACATGATATCGATTTTAGTGTTTTGACCAGTTCGGTTGCAAGGTTTTGATTTGCAAAAGATATGTTTTTAAAGGGGATATTAGTGAGGGGAAACCATTCCCTTTGCGGCATGGTCTCACTTAATATCATATAACCGAAATGTATAGTATTATTCACACCAGGGTTTATGTCTGACTCGAAGTTTACGTTTTCCCCTTAAACTCTTGGGTGCTCCAAATTGATTTGAGTAGGCCGAGGGTTGAAGATTTATAGTTTTAGTAGGTGGATGAATAAAGTTTCTAAAGACGAGCTGGAGGCTGAAGTGATCTATTTAGGAGTTGTTACGTTTTATTTCCGCTATGTTACATAAAGTCTGTATGACTATTTAGTGTTCTGGTCATCCAATGGGACATCTTCATATGTCGCTCTTGGCGTATTTGGTAATAATTATATTTGATCTGAACTTGGAAAAAGTTTGGGATTATGTAACTTAGAATATGAAATGTTGTTTTAAAATGTAATCAAAAAATGTTTTAATCTGTGATGATTTTATTTCATATTCATGTTCTCATGATATTATGAATACCATTAACATTACCATATTTGGTCATCGAAAGTTAATACTATGGATGACTGTGGTATCTATAACGCTTAGTCGGGCCTCCAGATAGGGAATGTAACAACTTGGCATCAAAGCATAGTAAGAAAAACTTTAAAAATAAATGACTTTAAAATATAATCCTAAGGAATTAGAGAAAAGATCGGGGTATGGGATAACACTTTAGTAAACGTGCTTGTATTTTATATATATATATAGTATACGCTACATCTCTATTCTTGTAACGATCCCGTTTTTAAATAAAATTTAAATTTTGTAATTAACATAAATTCTAGAATGAAATTATGAATTAATTTAAAATTTTCAAAACAAATAAAATAAGGATTTGTGTATATATATGGATTGTAAGATAGAATTTGAATTTGAAACTCAAATATAAATAAGGCTATATATACTTTATCTCCTACCTTTCTCATTTTTCTTATATTATAAAACTCAAACCGGTAAATTAAAATCAAAAACTTGGAAAACTTTAAACTAGGAAAAAAAATTCAAAACAAAAGAAAACCAAAACAATCTCTTCAAATTTTTTAAAGCCTGAGCAAATACAAAGATCAAAAGCAAATAAAGCAATCAGCAAGATCATCAACATCAGTTTTAAATCAAAATAACATGCGATTCAACTCAAACAAGATTTCAAAACAAAGCAAGTTTAGATCAAAACCAAACCAGTTTCCAGATTTTCAAATTCAAAAACATTTCCCAGGCTCTTCTCCATTTTCTTCTTTAACATGTAAGTAAACTACTTTAAATCTGAGCTAAAACTTGATGTTTGTGATGAATAATTGAAGTGAAGCTGTGAAATATGATTGCATGTAGACAAATATGAAAATATACATCTATGCATGTCTGGGAACAGGCACATTGCCTCTGTTTTTAATTACAGGTTACACAACCTGTTAAAAATCCAAATTCGCTCTCTCTAGTCCTCTTTAGGCTTTAAGGTTCAAACAAATCATGTTTGTATAATCACAATTTAAGTTTTAAAAATAATTTTAAGTACAATTAATTAATGTATTTTTTGAAAATTAGGAAATACAGTAAAACTTAAATGCGTGTCAAAATTCAAGTATCTTAATTTCTTGATTCATCTATATAATATGATTTTCTTTCGAAAAATATGATTTTTAAAAGAAAAATCATGATTTTTAGTTAGTAAATCATGAGAATTTGCAAGTTGAACGTAAAGAAGGTTTTGGTCATTTTCTAGTGATCGACAAGGTGAGGGAGGTCGTGGTCATGGCTGAAGGAAGATTGGAGGTCGGGGATCTCAGGAAAAATGATGGGTGAATTTCCTGATCATCATGGTGGCCGGACGATGAGGGTTTAGGGTTTTAGACCTAGTTTTGGTCGACTTGTTTTTAGACCTAATGATCAGGTTTGTTCCAATAGAGCTCCATGTTGTTCGATTCCAATTTCGTGGTTACTTCGAAGTTCTGGGTGTTCATGATGCTCGTGTCGGTCATCGTCGATGTGTTGAAGGTTGGAGCGTTGGTCTGAGATGGCCAGATCGCCTGTGGACGTGCACATGATTTTTTAGGTTATGTCAGTAGGTTGGGATTGGGGAAGAAGGCGATTGACTCGAATTTGATCTCGGGAAATAAGGTGGTGGCTCGAGTTTGTGATTGGGTGTTCTCGTGTATGTAACAGGTTTTAAAATTTTTAAAAATAAAATAATGTAAAGAAAGGAAAAGGGATGGCTCGGGTTATTGCTCGAGGAAACTGGCATCTGGCTCGGGGGTGAACTTGGGATCGTCTCGAGCATAGATTGAGTCAGTTTTAAAATTTTGAAATTAACAGGTTTTATAAAAGTTTAAATGAATCAAATTTAACAAATTTTCGTAAACTTATTCTTTGATATAATATGTGTTTATTTAAGTTTGGGATTAGTGAAAGATTTTGAAAATAAATTATTTTAAATTAATTAAGTTTAAAATGTTTTAAAAATATATAACCTTTATTTTTTAAAGTTTATTTTAAATGAACTTAATAATGTAATTAAGGAATTAATTTAGAAGATAAATGCTCTTTTAAAGGTTAATTAACTTAAAGGCATAAGTTAATTGGTTAATGATGATTAGTCCCAAAGGTTATTAAATATGATTTTAATGGTAATTAAAATAATGGATTATCTTTTAATTAATTAAGATCTTATGTATTTGAAGATAAATTAATTAAAGAAAGTAATTAAAGGATAATTACTTAAAGAATAGTTACTTAATATAAGTAATTAAAGAATAACTAAGGTTAATTAAAGAATAATTAAGGTTAATCAATTAATAATTAAGGGTTAATTTATTGACGATTAAAGTATAATTAATTAATAATTAATCAGTAATTAAGAATAATTAATGAAAGTAATTATGTGATTAATTAATTCAATTACTAAAATGGTTTGTAATTACTTAATATTAATTAAGCAGGGTTAAGTGATTAATTCACAAGTAATTAATTTATTTGAGTTGATTAAATTAATTATAATCATATGATTAATTAATCTTGCTATAAATGATTGGATTATATTAAATGCCTTGGATAGGTTGTTATCTTTGATATGTGATTGTGATACTCTGTGATATGAATTGCTTTGGATTGAGCTATAACATATGTGATATATTGCTGTGTGAATGTGAACTTCTGAATTGAAGTTAAATTGTCTACTTAAACAACTTAGCCTTTAAAACGGAATTTGAATTTCGATGCGACTAGAGGTCGGATTCCAAATGGTTATCCGAAAACCACATCGAATCTTAAAGGTGGATCTTTTGTTTTAAAGATTAAAAATGGAAATTTGTATCCACTTGTTTTTAAAATAAGCGCTCATTATTTGGTTAAGCCGGGGGAGGACATTGAGTCATAAAACACATTTCGAAAAATGATACGATGAAATAGGATGGCATTTGAAGACAGTGGTTGAAGACTGGGTATTTTCGAGAACAAAAGGATTGTCTGTTGATTGTCTCTGCACTGAGTTGCTTCGGTATAGAGATTTCCCTATGTAATGAGGAGTCCGGTCGGGATTGTGGATATCCGGATTTGCAAGGACTTTTTTCTTAATTGGACGAAGTGCCTTCAGTTCTGTTCAGACCCAGGATGGACTTGTATGGACGTATGTCTGACATTACACTTTGAGATGTAAAGCTGATTTCTATCAAATACATTTCTGTTTGGTGGGGGATAATTTATTCACTTTTCTTAACACCCTTTTCTAAGATGTACGAGCTCAGAGGTTATTGGTTGATGGTTGTTAGTGATATATTCCCAATTTGGTAATGTGGCATGCTAAGTGCTGATCATTGGTTGATCGAAGCAAAGAGTAGTTTTGTGGGACGAGTCTTCATGGAACCTCACACCCCGGAAATGGTCGAAACAGTAAAGGAAGCAGCAAGGTTATGGGAGTTGCGCCCCTCAGGGTACTTCCTTCTAGATAAAAAATGGTATTCTAGTATGGAACCCAGATAATTTGCTTATGTGGTTGTTGGTGTTGAGGGCCCTCGATAAAGGTCGGTTACGACTGAGGAATGGCATACTCGTGACTGTTAGTTACCTAGTTACAGAGGTAACCCAGCCTTGTGTTGGCAGAGATCCGGTTTGGTTCTTGAGGCATCTCTCCAGAGGCGTACCCTTTTGGATAAAGGAAGTTCCTTAGCCTTGGCCATTTGTTGGAAATCCAATCACCCAATACGAGCCCTGTACGGTTTTAGTTGTAGAACCTGATATTTAACATGGTAGCTATAGTAAGCATACAATAATGGTATGTATGCTAGCTAAGATTAATATTATACTTTCAAAATGTTTTCACACTATGCACTAATAATAATATCAAAAGGATTTTCACATATCAAGCATGTTTGACTATCATAAGGAGAAACCTTTCCCATGTATGCGATTGCATTGAGTGTGTGCCGGGAGACCTTATGGTAGTTTCATTTTCCAAAAGCATGAACGGATTTATTTTTATTTCTTTGTACAAACAACTGTTTTATGTTTGCTCACACAAGTTCCATGACTGGCATGGAGTTTATTGTTTCCTTTGTTAAACTCTGGGTGCCCATAATTTTTCATACGTGCAGTCTAGAGTCAGGATATCAGTAGGTTCTAGAGCTAGCTTGGATGTAAATCTGGATCTGGAAGTCTTTGAAGTTTTTGGAGGCTTTTGATTTTCAGAGCTTTTTTTCTTTGGAGTTTTGGATTGAAGATGCAGTATGTTGGATTCTTTTGAAGACCCATGTTGATGTTATTCCGCTGTCACGTTATCATTTCCGCTGTGTTGTTGTATTCTGTTGTTGTATCATATATACGTTGTGCTTTGATGTTGTATCAATGTTGTATCCATGTTGTGTACCAATGAAATTATCATTTGTTTCTGCTGTGTTGTTATCATCTAATGTGTTATAAGCTTTTCAACGAACCGAACTCCAACATTTGAATCTTCAGCATTTGAATACGGGAGATGTATTAAATGTCGATTTTCGAGTGTTGAAATCCAGGTTGTCACAATTATCCTATCTCTATTAGACTATTCTTTCGTATCTTATGAAGGCTCGAATGTAAATATGGATGTTAGAAGTGGGAGAGTTAACCTTGGAGGAGTTGGTATCATAACCAATGGAAATGCCAAACCAAATACCAGGAGGAACCCAAGCCAGGCAAAGGCTGGAAATGTGGGTGTTGGAATCCTGCAAGTTGACATGGGAGCAATGTATTAGTTCTTCGTAAACATGATGCAAGCATGGGTTACTGCTGGAGTAATTGGAGGAGGAAATCAGGAAGCTCCGATGGTCAATAACTATGTCGTTTTGTATAGAGATTATGCTCGGCTTGGAGGAAAGCCATTTATTGGTACTGAAGAGGCAATTCAAGTGGAGAATTGGTTACTTCGTTGCGAGACAATTTTCGTTGATTTAGGGCTCAGTGATGAGCATAAACGAAGGCTTGCTTCTAGATAGCTACAAGGAGCATGTAATGACCGGTATTTTTTCGATAATTTAAGATATTAATTAAATAAGATTTTAGAATTTAATATTGGAAGAAATTAAAATTTTATAATTTATCTATGAGAAAATAACTAGAATGAAATTGAATAATGTTAATTGAAGATAATTGCTAACTATTTTAATGTAATTCAAATTAATTGGAATGACTGCAAAGTTATAATTGGTTATATATTGTAAATAAGGAAATAAATTAAATGTTATATTAAATGGTGAAATAATATGCAATTAATTGTAATTGAATAGAATCAGTGTTGTGTAAGTAGTTATAACGTTTGTTTGTAGATAATAAACTCATAAATGTGATTTAATTACGTAAAAGGTAACAATTGTTATTTATCACCTATTTATTTAGTCTGTTGAAATTAATTTGGAAATTGATAAAAAATTAATATGATTGAAATATTGTAATTAATATAGTAAAAGATGACAACTGTAGACTATTAATGTAATAAAACGTAAGCCAATGTTAATTATATCCATAAGATGATAGTTGATTGAATAATAAGACGTAAATCTAAATAAATGAATTTATTGGAATTTAAATTATAACAAATGAATTTATTTCAATTGCAAATTGAACGACGTGATTAGTGCAATATCTGAACATTGTATTGGACAAGGAAATTTGTTTTTTTTTAAATTACTAGGTATGCAAAAATGATTGAAAAAAGTTGTTAGTCATTAAATTTGACTTTGAAAAGGGATAAAATCAATTTAATAATAATTGATCTATTAGCATGAAAATACTCATTTTGGCCACTGTCTTGGATTTCGGCGAAACCAGTTTCATCGGATCCATAATATTAAATTATTATAGGATTTCAAGTTTCATAACGATCAAACTTGTCATTTTATCATGCGAGCTCGAAACACTTAGAAATCCATTTAATGAAATCAATTTAAAATAAGATGACTCTAAAAGCTAACTTCTTTATACAATGGAATTAGGACTTGAAACTTGTTCTATTTAATTTAAAAATATTGAAAACATCTATTTTGATACATGGGATGACCCAATTTCGTTTCGGAAGAGGAATGGGCTTTTCGGGTCGTTATTGTCGTTTCGAACCAATTCGATATGTTTATTCTTTCTATCGAGCCTTGTCTATATAAACAGGTTTTCTAACCCAAGCAGCCTTTCTATTTCTCATTTCTATACGTACAAATATGTATGTATATTCCTATCTCTTTTCTCCAATAGCAGAAACCTAAATTCAATTCAGGAAACCCTAAATTCAATTTCAAAAAAATTCCAACTCTCCAAATGTTATCATATTATACATCGTTGGAAAGCTTCGATCGAACACAATTAATTATAGCAATTCATTTTTTGATTTGGTGTATAGTTTGACCAGAAATCGAGGATGAACTTCAGCTGTCCATTTCTAAGGCTTTCATTTTAACAGTGGATCTTCGTCGATAGAACGATCGAAGGTGACTAGTGGGTAGAGGGTGTCAAGCAGCACGCATCCATATGGTTAGTTATATCTCAAGTGCCACGAATTCATGGTAATTTGGTGAAATATGTAGGCGTTTTACCCATGGAAGTGGGTAGCTGGAGGCATCACCGTGGTCACGGAGGGTGTGGTCGAACGTACCTGGGCTGGGAAAGGGGACGGTGGTATGGGATTTGATAGAAGGTGGCCGGAGCGTGCTGGGTAGTGTCGATCAAAGTGGAAGCTTCATGGGTTTCATCGCGTTCGAAACTAGGCACGATCGAGTTAGGGTAAGGGTGACGTGTTGTTTTTATTAATTTATTTAATTATATTATATTTTAAAATTTAAAATGTTCTAACTTCAATAACTTCTTCATATGAGCTTAGGTTCACGTGTGGTTTTCTCCGTTGCGATGGTATTGAAATTCTGAACATTATGGAATGGGTTTGGTTTCTTTTTGAGGTTGTTAAATTTTGGGCCTTTATTTGGATTTTAAACCGTCATTAATCAAAGGTGAGTGTTCAAACTCACTCACAACTACTAAATTTTCTTATGTTAGTAAAATTGAATTTATAATGTGATTAGAAGTTGATTGATTATTGTTTGATATATTTAAATGGTCATTCCAGTTAAATCTGACTTTTGTTGAATATAATTGCCATTTAATTTAGTATTGAATTTTAAATTGTTCGTTTATACCCGTTAACGATAATTTGTCAAATTATTGTTATTTATTGGTTGATTTGTGAGACGTCCCGCCTTCCCCTCCATAGAAAGATGCATTATCTTTAAGAAAGAAAGGAAGAGAAAAGATAGAGAAAAAAATGAAACAACATCAGAATCTCAACAGCGGAACGAATAAATTATATTAATCACATAAGTATTACATAATATACAACATCTATCAGAGTCACATAGCTTATACATCACATACCAGACATGTATAAACACATGTATAGTTATTACAACTCAAATACAACACAAAGATACCAACACGGCGGAACACTATATATCTACAAACGTTGAAGCCTCCTACTCCATATCTCCTCCAAAATTCATCAAAGCAAACCTAAATCCCTTGGCTACTCGTAAAAATTTGAGTACCCAAGAGTAAAAGAAAACAGAAAATAAACTCCGAGTCAGACATGGGTCTTGTGTGAGTAACAGGTTAAAGCTGCGTAACTTTGAAAAACCTTTGAAAACAAATGGTGTCTCGTAAGACTTCCCACACATAAACATGGAAAAAAATTTATCTTACGATAACCAAAACATTTGATAGGAAATCCAGTGTCACGACAAGAATTTCAGCGTCCGAAAATCGACATTCGTACTTCACTTGTACATGGATGCCCCATATTCAACGATTGAAATCTGATTCGTGCCAGAGCTTATACCACATTAAGTACAATAACACAGTGGAAGAAAAGAGTATATCATATAATTCCAATGAATACAATATCCAGTGATATACAACAATGATCTCAAATACACATCAGAGATCAAATACAATGCTACATCGGAATAAATAACTTGAACTTGAACCACCAAGTGAGAACCCCAATATCTGCAACTCCATCTCAGATGCATCAATCCATAAATAGCTCGAACTCCCAAACAAGTTATACTAAGCAAGGCCAATCACCCAAAGACTGAAGAAGATTACCAAAGACTCTAAAGACCATCGAATCTACATCTACAAGCTGGTTATCTGAAAATCCCAACTCTAGACTGTCTGTATGGAAAATTGTGGGCACCCAGAGCTTAGAAAGGGAACAATAAACTCTAGGTCAGTCATGGGACTGGTGTGAGCAACAAAAACAATTTTATCTTTAAAACAAACAACAAAAGAATTTAAGATTGAAATCCGCAATGCTTTTTGGAAAATGAAACTGCCATAAGGCCTCCCGCGACACACAAAATGCAAGCACACGCTTGGAGGAGATTTCTCCTTATGACAGTTAAAAATGCTTGATACACGAAAATCATTTTGATATTATTATTAGTGCATAGTGAAGAAAACATTTGCAAGTATAATATTAATCTTAGCTAGCATGCGTACCATTATAGTATGCCTACCATAGCTACCATATTAGATGGCAGGTTCTACAACTAAAACCGCACAGGGCACGTATTGGATGATTGGATTTTCAACAAATGGTCAGGCTAAGGAACTTCCTATTGCCACATGGGAACGCCTATGGAGGGACGCCCCGAGAACCTACCCGGATCTCTGCCAACACAAGGCTGGTTTACTCCCTTCTTGGGAGTAACACCTAAGATATGTCATCCCCGGTCGTTTGCGACCTTTATCCGAGGTATCTCAATCACAAAGCAACATCACACAGTAATAAATATACAGTGTCCACATGAGTTAAGTACCTGGGCTCTATACCATGATACCACCCTTTTCCAGAAGAAATGGACATACCCTAGGGGCGCGACCCCTGCAATCTTGCTGCATCTTTCCTATTTCGACCATTTCTGGGGTGTGTGGTCCTGATGTAGTCTCATCCACAAAGCTACGCTTTTTCACAAAGCCACGCTTCGATCAACAAAGGATCAACAATGCTTCGTATGTCACATTGCCAAATTGGGAATGTATCATTAGTAACCATCAACTACATAACTTCTAAGCTCGTACATCTCAGAGAAGAGTGCTAAGCAAAAAGAATAAATCTCCGCCACCAAACAGAAATGTATTTGATAGAAACCAGCTTTACATTTCAAAGTGTAACGTCAGACACACATCCATTCAAGTCTGTTCCGGGTTCGAACAGAACCGAAGGCACTTCTAAAGAAGCCCTTGCAATAAGGGTATTCTCAATCCCGATCGGGCCATCACATATGGAGATCTCTATACCGTAGCTACTCAGTGCAGAGTCATTCGACGGTTATCCTTTCGTTCTCGAAAATACCCAGTCTTCACCACTGGTCCTCAAATGCTGTCCATAACATCGTATAATTATTCAGAATAGGTTATATGACACCAGGTCCTCTCCCGGCTAAACCGAATAATGAGCGCAATATTTAAAAACATATGGATATTGGGATTTCAATTAAGTCACAACTTTAAAACCCAAAACTTTCCTTTCAAATGGTTTAAACAAATTACATTTTCAAATCTTTAAACAAAAAGATTCACTACACAAAGTTCACCCATTTTACAAAGATTCATTCATAGATTTCAATACAATTTCCATTTCAAATCGATTAACTCATCCAATCCTTAAATCAAAGATTTAATTCATAGTTTCCAAAATCTTTACCAAAGATTCATTTATAACTTGGAAAACCATTTTTATTTCGAACTGAAATCCTTTCAACACAAATTGGAAATTCTTTCCTTATATGAAAGCTTTTATTATTTGAAAACAAATAGTTTTCGTTTCAAAAAATCCGATTACCTTTGCACAAGTTAAAGCTCTTTAAGTATAAAATTTGGGTTAAATTAAAATTCCCAAAATAATATTGTAAAAACGGTTTAAAACCCACATTTATAACTTATATAACCTTTTTAAGCCATAATTCTCGAATATAGAATTCAATTCCAAAACTTGAAATCAAATTTAAATCAAATTACTTAAATTTCAAAACATTATCGAGTTATTCAAAATAATTTTTATCTTTAAAATTCCTTTACAAAAGCATTTCACATTTAACCCAAATCCGTTTCCAAAACCATTTGAATTCAAAAATTCCATTTCAAAAACCATTTCAAAAAATTTGTGACTTAACCAATTTCCTCGTGCAATCCATATTTGTGTGTGTATGGTGTAGTCCAGGGATTTTACCCAATAGTGCAACATCATCAATCATCACAGATTCATGCACATCGATATCGATAAGCGGTACAATCCAATAATGTTTATCTCCATTCACAGATTCAAAGATATACAATGTAAATTTATCACAGAAAATAAATTACATCATCACAGATCACACCAAAAAAATTCGTAGCACAAAGCATAACATCTCAGGGATATTAAACAATTCAACAATAAATAGAATTCAAAACATCCATAAGTAAGATTGATAAATTCTTAATTAATATAATTGATCTCTAATTAAATTACTTGGATTACTTTAATCCAGCTTACTTAACATTAATTAATTATAAACAAAATAATTAATTATCTCTAATTATCTACCTTAACAAATCTCCCTTGATTAATCATTCTTTAATTACATTTAAGTAATTATCCCTTAATTAATTATTTAATTAATTATTCTTTAATTAATCACATTCATTAATCTTTGATTAATCACTTTCATTAATTAATTACCCTTAATTAATTACATTACTTAATTAACTTCTAAATAAATTTTATCAATTAATTCTTAAATTAATTACACTAAGTAATTAATCCTTAATCACTTCCACTAAGTAATTATCTTTCATACTAATTACACAAAGTAATTAAACCCAAAACTACTTTTATTAATTAATTATGCTTTAATTAATTACATCCAGTAATTACCCACTAATTACTTCACTAAGCAGTTATTCTTTACAAATTACACTAAGTAATTATACTTAACCCATTGTCCAGTGATTATTTTAAATTAATTAAACTTAATTAATTAACTTAAACTAATCACATAAATTTAATTAATCACGTTGAGTAATTAATTCCTTTAATTACTTTCATTAAGTAATTATACTTAAATAATTCCACAAATGATTATTTTTAATTAATTAATATAATTAATTATTAAAATTAATCACATTAATTAATTATTTAATAATCACTAGTAAATTATCTTCATTAACTATTGACAATTATTTAATTACTTCTCTTAAATAATCGAACTTTAATTACCATCATTAATTACAAATTAATTAATTTTTAATAACAAATTAATTCATCTCTAATTACTTAATAAATTAAGTGCTTAACTGTAACTTAATTAATCTTTAATTACTTAATTAATCAATTTTTAATCATTAATTAATAATCTATAATTATCTAATTAATGATCCTTAATTTTCCCTTAATTAATTTAAACTTTTAATTACTTAATTAATTAATCCTAACTTATTAATTAATTAAATTAATTAATTACCATTGTATTTCCTTATTAATTAAATAAATCACCAATTATTAAAACTTAGTTATCTTATTAAATTTAAATAATCTCAAATCATTTAAATCTTAATTAATTTTAAGATAAAATCTTAACCTTAGTAATGACTTAATTATCATTTACAAATGCATTTGAATTAATTTTGAATTTACTTTTAAGCTTCATTTCAAATTGAGGATTTAAAATAATAACTTTAACAAAATTTAAATCAATTTATAAACCATTTAAATAATTGTAAAGAAACATTATTTTATATAAAAAAACTTATATAAAGAAAAGTTTTTAACTAACTTACTTGATTAAATTTAAACCAAGCTTTAAAAATAAATTAATCATTTAACTCAAAAATTTAAGTTAATCTAATTTATATAACTTTCTATTGAAATAGTAAAGAAACTTTTAATAAAAGAATACAAATAAAGTTTTAACATTTTCTTAGTAAACAATTCATTTAATATATACTTTAAACATTTAAAGTTGTTAAAACATTTTGATTTTTATAAAACTTATTTATTTCAAAATTTGGATACAAATTTAATATGAATCCATACTTTAAAACTTGATTTAAAAACTCTGTTTTAAATCCTGCTTCAAATTTCAGATTTATTTTAAATTTTTGGAAACCTGACAAGTTTAAAACCTATAACAGGCAAATGACTCGAGCTTAAAAAAACTTCGAGTCAAAACCCATATATCTTCGAGTATCACCCGCAACTGACTTGAGTAAACTCGAATAGCTCCTTCCCTTCAACCCAGGCTTCACCAGAAACAAACAAATGCACCGTGCATATGCACGGTGGTGCCGACCAACTCCGACCATCCACGACGCCTTCCTCATGTCGACGTTCACGCTTGCACCCAATCTCGATCACCATAACATCAAGAATAACTCGAAATCGAAATGAGTAACCTATCACAACCAGTAATAGGAAACCCAAACCTGGAAATCACTCGTGCTCACCTCACCAACCACCGGAGCATCTGAAATTCCGGCTACGCTTTCGTCAACATCCCCACCTCCATTTCCCAAAGATTGGTGGCACTCGATCCACCAGAGAAGCCATGGTGGATCCAATTCCGATCAAGCTCCAAACTAGGTTTACGAACTTTACTAATCATCCACCGCCTTCACAGCCACTCGATCGCCATTTTGACAATTTTGCCGAAGTTCCCGATCATCCTTCCTCCTCCAAAAAGAACCACGACACCCATACCTCTTCCATTCGCCAAGATTTGGTAAAATTACTTATTCTGATCAACTTAGCAATGCTCACCTAAACCCCAACTAAAATTATGTTTTTATTTTTAAAAATCATGAATTCAAATAAGATTTCAGATCATATGCCTGAAATAATTAAATTAAGATGTTGAATTTTTACAAAACTTAAGCATGCACTGTTCCACCTGATTTTCCAGAGCATTTCAATTTTAGTTCACTTAAATAAAATTTTAAACTTTAATTCATGATTAAATAGATAAATTTTTTTTGAATCCTAAATCCAAACAGTGATTGGTTCAAGAGATAATGAATTTTTTTCAAAATCTTAGCTTTTAAAACTAAGGACAGGCAACAAACAGTTACAACAACAAGCATATGTCTATACATTAACACGCACACAGAAAATTCAATCATATACATCCACACAATACATACTTTATTTCCAGAAATTATCATGCTCTATACTTAGTTTTTTTTTAAAAATGAAGTTACTCACCTGATTTAAATGAAGAACATAGCCCCTTTGTTTTTTTTGAAAACTTCGAACTTGAATTGCTTCTTTATTTTGAAAACTTGAATGTTTGTTACTGGATTTTGCTTTCAAACAGAATTGAAGTTTCTTGTCTCAGGTTTGCATGTAGGCTTTGATTCCAGATTGAAGAAAAAAGTTTGTAGGCTCTTGATTACAGGTTTCAGGTTTGAGGAATGATGTTTGATCTTGCAAATGAGCTACAGTTTTTTTTATTCTATCTCAGGTTTTGATGTTGAAAATGAATTGCAGGCTTATGATTTTGGATTTTAAGTGATGAACGGGTTTTGCTTTGAACATGATTTTCTGGTTTGAAGAGGATTACAGATTAGGATGAGTATCTGATCTTTGAAATGATACAGGTTGATGATTTGAATCTTAAAAATGGTTTACAGGCTTTGATATTGATCTTTGAAAATGTGCAGGCTTGAACTTTTTTTAGCAAAGGCTAGCGGGGTTGACGAGAACCCTACCTGTTTTATTGCAAGGACAATAAAAGGAAAAGAAGCTCAAAACATACTCCAAGCCCCAAAAAGGAAAACCACACAAGGAAGAACAGTAGAAGAAAACACAAACACACATCGAAACACAAGGGGAAACAAAAAAGGAGACACAAAAGCAACCCAAAGAAAGGCACACCTATCTTCAATTCCGACATAAAGAAGGAGAAAAAATGGATGCCTTAGAATTGCTGCATGAATTTAACTTTTCATGTCATTCCATAGAATTTCACCTGCTCTCCTCTTCCTATGAAAACAAATTGCATTACGTTCTTTCCAAAGCACATAGAAGTATTTCTTCATGCATAGGGTTATCAGTCGGGATTTCAGGGTTCTCCATCTAGTACCTTTGAAGATTATGCTCAAATCAATAGCTAAGGAGGTTGCCAAGGCTCTGCTTCCCACCACCATCATCATTCTTCTCCACATGGAATGGTTAGCACCACATTTAAAGAATATGTGCTCAAAACTTTCAGGTCTGCCAGAGCAGTAAAAACACATGCTCCCATGATTCGAGCCCATATTAAGCATGACAGTTCTCGTAAGCAATGCATTATGAACCACTTTCCATAACATGAAGTTTTCCTTTGGGATGGAGTCATCGGTCCATATTATCCTCAGCCACCTGCAATAGGGAACACTACTCAACCCATAAATAAAACTATAAGCATGAGAGGCAGAATGGCGTCATTCAAAAAAACATGGTCAGCATCCATAGTTTCAATACCAACACCTTGGATTTGGTTCCAGACACCCCTAAGCTACTGATTAGTGTTAGTCCACGAGATGATGGTTTTGATAACAACAACCTTTGAATAGATTACAAAATATAAATACTAACACTATAAGTTTAGATATATATGTATATGCAGGATTTAACCATGCAGGTACTAAGAATGAAAACTGTACGGTATAGAGATTCAAGATATCAAGATAGAAGACTCATGAGTATCAAGAGTTCAAGATTTCAAGCATAAGTATTTTTATTAGGATTTTTTTTTAAAACTCGTAGAAAAGCACTGGCATCTTAAAATCTAACTTATTCGTGGAATGGAATCCACTTCGAGCCCGTTAATGGGATGAAACCTTAAGTAAGATGAAACCTACGAAAATCTAGTGGGACACTGTTTTGTATCCACTAATTTTGATTCAAAATGATTTACAAAATTATCTTGTTTTCAAAATGATTTCAAAACTTTCCTATTAAAAAGATTCAAAACTCTCAATCCTGATTTTAAATAATTTTAGCCTCAAAAACTCTTTATTTTCAAAGTCAAATTACTCCTGATTTTAAACTATCTTTTTAAATAATATATTTAACTTCTAAAATATTTATACCTAGATTTAAATATAAAATTCTAGTTAATATATATATATATATATATATTATTCTCTTTATTTACTTATGAATTTTAACTATATTCAAGTATATTTATAAAGTTTAAAATAGTTTTAATATAATATAAAGGTAATTTTCAAAAGAAAATCAAAACATCAAAAATAGCTTTGGGATGTCGACATGCCAAACTGTCACCATGTCGACATGGTGACAGTTTGGTTCAAAAATTCAAATTTCAGAAGAAGTGTCTATTCGCCATAACTCTTCATGAATGGTCATGGCTGTTGTTCTTCTATAAATAGGGGTCAGTTTCAATGGAATTTTAATCAGATTTTCTGGTTTTTCACTCCTCTTCTTCTTCCTCTTTTCTTAATACATATTCTTATCATTACTCTACCGAAATCAACATTGAATCATACTCGATTAATTCTATTTTGATTCTCTATCACTATCTCTATAAGATTCTCGGTGCTATTCAGAGTTATTGACTTCTTTTTAATCTATTAAGCGAGAAAAGGAGTGATTGTAGCCTTGGAAATCAATCAAAAGGGAAAAGGTGTGATTGTAGCCTTGGTAAATCAATTGGTAAACTTGTGGCCCGGAAATCAAGTATCTCTACCCATAGGTTCGAAATTCTGGAGGGTGTACCTCGTAGCCTTGAAACCGAGGGTGTAATTGTATGATTGCCGTTGAAAGGAAATCCATACTTGTGTTGCGGGACTGGATGTAGGGTAACTCCGAACCAGTATGAAATCCGATGTGTTCTTTCCTTTACTGCTTATTATTTTATTTCCGCATCTGTGTTTGTTTCTATGATTATTTCTGTTTCCGTATATTGCATACTTTTGTGTCTAAATTAACATAAATTCAAAAATATTTAGTAATTCTTTATTAATACTATTCACCCACCTCTAGTGTTAATCTTAGCCTTAAGATCCTTAATCCGCATTTTCTCACAATCAGTATTAGAGCAAGGTTTTCAAAAGTTTCATAATTTGATTTTCGAAAAAGTTTTTTTTTTAAAATGGCTATATTTGTTAATACTAATTTATAAGTATTCCAATCATCATTGTTTCATGAGTCTGCATATAATCAATATTAAAATTCAAGTTGTCTACCAAGATTGTTTGATGTGCAGGAATCATGCTTTATGGGTGTTGAGGAATCAATCCACAACGGACAAATTGTACATATCAGAAAGATCAAATGGGTACTTGATAGTGGATTTTCTAGACACATGATTGGCAATCCGGATATACTGAGTGATATAATATACAAAGACAGAGGACTGGTTAATTTTGGAGACAAATCAAAAGGATATGTGATCGACATCGGCAAAGCCGGTAATTCTGAAACTCCTACTATTTCTAATGTTTTACTAGTTAAGAATCTGAAACATAACTTGCTAAGTATAAGTCAACTATGCGATAAAGGATATAAAACTAAATTTGAAAAAGATAAGTGTCATATTGAAGATAATAATTCAACCATTATATTTGTGGGAGTCAGGAAAAAGAATATTTATATTCTTAGTATAAAAGTTTCAAATGATAACCTGTGTTTGTTGGCAAATACAAGTGACCCATGTATTTGGCACAAGTGATTTGGGTATTTGAATTTCAAACTCTTATCTAGACTGTCAAAACATGATCTAGTAAGAGGTCTCCCTAAAATGAATTTTGAAGTAGATAGTTTATGCGATGCTTGTCAATTAGGAAAACTTAGAAAAAGTTCTTTTAAGTTAAAAGATATGATTTCAACTTCAAAACCACTTGAATTACTTCATCTTGATTTATTTGGTCCATCTCAAACTCTATCAATAAATCATAGTAAATATGTCTTTGTAATTGTAGATGATTATTCTAGATTTACATGGACAATATTTTTGAAACATAAAAGTGATACTTTTGAATGTTTTAAGACATTTTCAAAAAGAATTCAAATTCAATTTTCTCTAAATATTATAACTATTCGAAGTGATTACGGTGGTGAATTTGAAAATGAAAAGTTTGAGGAATTCTGCTATAAAAAGGGAATAACTCACAATTTTTCATTTTCGAGAACTCCGCAACAAAACAGAGTAGTAGAACGCAAAAATAGGACGATTCAAGAGTGTTCGAGAACTATGCATTCAGATAGTAATTTACCAAAGAATTTTTGGGCAGAAGCAGTTGCTACCGCCTGTTATATTTTGAATAGAATTTAATTAGACCTCTAACTAATAAGACATCTTATGAACTTCTTTATTCAAAGAAACTTAAGGTATCTTATTTCAGAATTTTTGGAAGTAAATGCTTTATTTTAAATACAAAAGATAATTTAGATAAATTTCATCCTAAATCCGACAAAGGTATCTTTATCGGATATTCTAATAGAAGTAAAGCGTACATAGTATTTAATTTAAAATTTAATTCCATTGAAGAAACAATGCATGTTTCATTTGATGAAAATTTCAAAATTTTTGAAGATACAAATGATGAAGGGGATTTAATCTCTCAAAACCAAGAATCAATTGAAATTAATAATTAAATTAATCATCCTAATAAAAGGACTAAACTTTTAAAAGATCATCCTATAGAAAATATACTAAGAGATATGCAATCTGTTGATAAAACTAGAAATCAACTAAGTCAAATGAGTAATGTAGCTTTTATATCAACTATTGAACCCAAAAATCCAAAAGAAGCTTCAACAGATGATTCATGGATTTTGGCTATGCAAGAAGAATTAAATTAATTTACCAGAAATAATGTTTGGGAACTTGTTCCTAGACCAGAAAATAAAACTATAATTGGAACTAAATGGGTTTATAAAAATAAAATGAATGATCAAGGAGAGGTAGTTAAGCTCGATTAGTCGCTCAAGGTTTTTATCAAGAAGAAGGAATAGATTTTGATGAAACCTTTGCTCCCATAGCAATATTAGAAGCCATTAGGATCTACTTGCTTTCGCAAATCATAATAAGTTCAAATTATTTCAAATGGATGTTAAAAGTGCATTTTTAAATGGTTTTGTAAAAGAAGAAGTATATGTTGAACAACCACCTCTTTTTGAAAATAATAAATTTCCAAATCATGTTTACAAATTTAAAAAGCATTATATGGTCTAAAAAAAGCTCCTAGAGCCTGGTATGATAGACTAAGATCTTATTTGTTGCAATCTAATTTTGAAATTGTTAAAGTAGATAATACTCTTTTTGTTAAAAGAAATAAAAATGATATTCAACTAGTACAAGTTTACGTAGATGATATCATTTTTGGTTCAACTAATTTTGAAATGAATAAAGAGTTTTCTAAAATAATGACAAAGGAGTTTGAGATGAGTCATATGGGTGAATTAAGCTTCTTTTTAGGATTACAAATAAAACAATTAGATAATGGTATCTTTATTAGTCAAGAAAAATATGCTAAAGACCTAATTAGTAAATTTGGTTTGACTACTGCGAGTGGAAAACCCACTCCCATGGCAACCAATGAGTACCTTAGTAAAGAAGATCTTCGAAAGGTGTAGGTCGAAAATTATATAGAGGAATGATTGGCTTATTCCTCTATATTACTGCTAGAAGACCTGATATCACGCATAGTGTCTGTCTCTGTGCCAAATATCAATCTCAACCTAAAGAGACCCACTTAAAAGCCGTAAAACGCATCATAAGATATGTTAAACACACATCTCATTATGGCTTATTTTACCCAAAAAATGATTCTTTTGAATTGATATCTTACTGTGATGCTGACTATGCTGGTTGTAAATCAGACCGAAAAAGTACAAGTGGAACTTATCACTTTTTAGGACATTCTCTGGTTTCCTAGTTTAGTAAAAAGCAAAACACAGTTTCTTTATCAACAACTGAAGAAGAGTATATTTCTGCTGCTTTGGCTTGTTCTCGAGTAATATATATGCAACAAACTTTAAAAGATTATGGTCTAAATATCTCGAAATCGCCAATTTATTGTGATAATACTAGTGCAATAAATTTATCCAAAATTACTACTCAACATGCTTGAACTAAACATATTGATATCAAACATAATTTTCTTAGAGATAATATAAGCAAGGAAGTAGTTACTCTCGATTATATCAATTTTGAAAATCAAATTGCTGATATCTTAACAAAACCTTTAAATGAAGCAATATTTACTAAATTAAGAAGAGAATTAGGCATTTGTTCTATAACTGAAATATAAAATATAAATAAAAAGTATAATTAATAATTAATATTAAAAATAAATCAAAGAGTTAAAATATATATACCATGTTGACATCCCCTAGGTATACATGTCGACATATAACGTTTTTAATTTTTTAAAACTTTCCCACCAAAAATCAAAAATGTAGTTATATATTCTTCTTAATTTCGACTTTTTATTCATTATCTCTGTTTTCTCTTCATTCTCTCTTCTGAAATAAACAAAATCATGGCTTCATCTTCAAAATCTAACATAAAATCAACTTTCTCTTTCCCCTCTTCTACTTCTGGTCCATTCCAATCCACTACTCTCGCACGTATAACGAAAATGGAGGAATCTATGAAGGATGTACTTGAGATGTTAACTGAATTTCAAGTAACTCAACTTCGTATGGCAAAGGAACAGGAAAGGAAACACCAAATTCTTAGGAATTTGCAAAAATTCCTAATGGACAACTAGGCCAACCCTATCTTAATCGACGAAGACTCTTCGCTCAATCAAGAACATGAGGCCAGCTACGAAGAAGAAGAAGAACCCATGGAAGAAGCACACGAGGAGGATGATGACCAAGTAGTGTGTGTTGGAGAAGTGTGTTTCGACAAAAATAGGAATCTTGTCGAACAACATGGAAATTTCTGTTTCCACTATTCAAACTGTTCGATTCATAGATCTCCTATGTTCAGAAACACACATTAGTTTCTTCTCTTTCTTCCCGTTGTTGTTTGTGTTTTTATGTTTTCCAAATGCAAATGTATATAAAACCATACTCGTTATAAATAACTCGTGTTCTTATATGTGTTTTAATTATAAGTATTATTGTGAATTCTTAGTTAGGATAGTTAATAGTTTAGAACTAGGTTTTAGTATTAGAATTAAGTGTTGATTATTAATGATAACACTATCATTATAATCACATGTCATAGTGTAATAGTTTTAGGGGAGTTATATAGTTTAGATAAAGTTTTTGTTGATGACAAAGGGGGAGAAATATAAAATAGGATAGTTAGGCATGGATTAAGTGGGAGTTGTTAGTTTTAGGGGGAGCCATTAGGATAGAAGTAATATTTTATAAACAAAGATTGTCATCATCAAAAAGGGGGAGATTGTTAGTCCGTGAGATGATGGTTTTGATGACAACAACCTTAGAATAGATTATAAAATATAAATACTAACATTATAAGTTTAGATATATATGTATATGCAGGATTTAACCATGTAGGTAATAAGAATGAAGACTGTACAGTATAGAGATTCAAGATATCAAGATAGAAGACTCATGAGTATCAAGATTATCAAGAGTTCAAGATTTCAAGCATAAGTATTTTCTATTAGGAATTTTTGTTAAAACTCGTAGAAAAGCACTGGCATCTTAAAATCCAATTTATTCGTGGAATGGAATCCACTTCGAGCCCGTTAAACGGATGGAACCCTAAGTAAGATGGAACCTACGAAAATCTAGTGGGACATTGTTTTGTATCCATTAATTTTAATTCAAAATGATTTTACAAAATTATCTTGTTTTCAAAATGATTTCAAAACTTTCCTTTTAAAAAGATTCAAAACTCTCGATCCTGATTTTAAATAATTTTAGCCGCAAAAACATCTTTATTTTCAAAGTCAAATTACTCCTGATTTTAAACTATCTTTTTAAATAATATATTTAACTTTTAAAATATTTATACTTAGTTTAAATATAAAATTATAGTCAAAATCTATATATTATTCTCTATATTTACTTATGAATTTTAACTATATTCAAGTATATTTATAAAGTTTAAAATAGTTTTAATATCATATAAAGGTTATTTTCAAAAGAAAATCAAAACATCAAAAATAACTTTGGGATATCGACATGCCTTGGGTGACCATGTCGACATGGTGACAGTTTGGTGCAAAAATTCAAATTTCAAAAGAAGTGTCTATTCGCCATAACTCTTCATAAATGGTCACGGCTGTTGTTCTTCTATAAATAGGGGTCAGTTTCAACAAATTTTTAATCAGATTTTCTGATTTTTCACTCCTCTTCTTCTTCCTCTTTTCTTAATACATATTCTTATCATGACTCTGCCGAAATCAACATTGAAGTCATACTCGATTACTTCTATTTTGATTCTCTATCACTATCTCTATAAGATTCTCGGTGTTATTCATAGTTATAGACTTCTTTGTAATCTATTAAGCAAGAAAAGGTGTGATTGTAGCCTTGTAAATCAAGCAAAAGGGAAAAGGTGTGATTGTAGCCTTGGTAAATCAATTGGGTAAACTTGTGGCCCAAAAATCAAGCATCTCTACCCAGAGGATCGAAATTCTGGAGGGTGTACCTCATAGCCTTGAAACCGAGGGTGTAATTGTTCGATTGTCGTTGAAAGGATATCCGTACTTGTGTTGAGGGACTGGATGTAGGGTAACTTCGAAACAATATAAAATCCGGTGTGTTCTTTCCTTTACTGCTTATAATTTTATTTATGCATCTGTGTTTGTTTCTGTGATTATTCCTGTTTCCGTATATTGCATACTTTTGTGTCTAAATTAACATAAATTCAAAAAGATTTAGTAATTCTTTATTAACACTATTCACCCCCTTCTAGTGTTAATTAGCCTTAAGATCCTTAATCCGCATTTTCTCACAATTAGAAGTATAGGAAGCTGAAGATTTCCATGAAATAAAAAGTCAGCAGCCTTAGCATTGACAGGAGTACTAGACTGATGGACTTGTTGATGAGTTAATAATTTGATAAGGATCAAACCAGGGGACACCCATGGTTCATTCCAGAACCTAACATAAGATGAGGAAGCCAACTTCATACAAATGAATGGAAGAAAAGTAGACCTTAAACCTAGTAACTTCCTCCATGTCCAACTAGATAATTGAGGAACCATTGCACTCCAAAAGTTATTGCAGCCAATTCTATGAGTCCATACCCATCTCACCCAAACACTATCATGCCTAGATAGAAGTGCATTGAAGTGGGAACTAAAGGCAGCCAAATTCCACTTTAGAATGTTAATTACTCCCAAACCTCCCTTGTCTCTGGGCTGTTCAATGAGTTTGAAAGAGCAGGGAATAGGCTTCTTACTATGAATAGAACCACACTAGAGAAAGTGCAACATGTCACTTCTAATCATTTTCAAGAGCTTAGTAGGAAATATGAAGGCCTTGGACCAGTAAACTAACATGGAAAAGGAAACTTATTTGGTGAGAATAAGTCTTCCAGCCTGAGATAAAAAATGATTTGACCACCTATCCATGACAGAAGTGATTCTGGAATAAAGAGGGAGGCAGGAAGAAGTGGTTAGTCTTGAAGTTAAAAGAGGGAGACCTAAATATGACATATTAGCATCCATAGGCTAAAGACCTAAAGCTTGCAGAAGAGAGGAGGATAGGTAGAATCAATGCCAGAGAAGATGATGCTAGATTTAAATATATTTATCTTAAGACCAGACACCAAGTGGAAAGAAGACAATGTGGACAGAACACAAAGGATGAATGAGAGTTGTGGTTTAGTAAAAATCATGATATCGTCAGCGAACATCAAAGTTGTAACATTATGGAAATTGCACTTCGGGTGGAAGGAGATCAGATTGGTAGAAAACTTATTGTTGAAAAGTCTAGTTAAAGCCTCCATAACTAGAATGAAAATATATGAGGATATAGGATCGTCTTGCCGAATCCCTTGCCTTGCTTTGAAATACCCCACAGAATGACCATTAAGTATAAGCGAGAAGCTTGGAGTTGAAATGCATTCAAAAATCCACCCCACAAAAGATTTAGGAAAGCCCATTAAAGCCATAACCCTAACAATGGAAGATCATTGAACAGTAATATAAGCCTTCAAAATATCAAGCTTCATCATAGCAGCAGGAGAAGCATTAGACCTACCATAACCACAGAGAAGCTCCTGAGCTAGAAGAAAGTTATCCATTATGTTTCTTTTGGGGATAAAGGCGACTTGGTTCTGAGAGATTATGTCGGAAAGAACACGAACAAGCCTATTAGAAAGAATCTTGGATAGACACTTATATACTACATTACAACATGATATAGGTCTGAAAGAAGAAACCGTGCTTGCATTAGAAGATTTAGGAATCAAGACTAGGTTGGTAGCATTCACTTCGGAGAGGAGAGAACATTTGTCAAAAAAATTGTGCACAGCTTTGCAAAAATCATACTGGATAGGATCCCATAAAATGTGAAGAAAAGAACATTGAAACCATCAGGTCCCCCATAAGACTTCTTATTCATCGCAAAAGAGCTTGTTTTATTTCGTCATTAGTAAGTTTTTCAACAAGCAAAGAAGAATGCTCAGTGCTGAGTGAAGGAAGAGATATATCATCAAACTTGTTGAGGTCGGGAGCAAAATTAGATGAGTTACCAAGAATACCCATGTAATAATTTGGGAAAGCAGTGTCAATTTGATCATGAGGGGTGAAAAGAGAGCCATCCTGCCCACGAATTATACGAATATTTTCCTTAGCCTGCTTAATTTTGATCGAAGCATGAAAGAACTCAGTGTTTCTTTCCCCAAAATGGAGCCACTTGTTACGCAACTGTTGTTCTTTCATGTTGCTTTCAACATCAAGAGTCTTGTTAAGAAGAGTGAATAATTTCCCTTCCTCTTCAGTAGCCTGAGAAGAGTCAGGTTGGTTCATCATGAATTCCTGTGCCTTTATGTACTTTTCTTTAATACCAGAAGACTGCTTTGAACCATCACCATACAGGTTGCTAGCCCAAGGTCTCAGAGCATTCATAACAAGTTTTGGCTTCCTGCACAAAATAAACATTGGATTACCATAACATCTAGTGGACCAGACAGTATTAACCAATGGCATGAAATCATAGGATATAGTCCAAGTATTGAAGAATTTAAAGCTCCTTTTTTTCTTAACCACGAGAGAAATAGAGGAGAGAATCAAGGGAGAGTGATTAGAAAGGATATGAGGAGGTTGAGACTGATTGGGATGAGAAGAGCTTGAGGGTAAAGTTTTGGAAAGAATGGAAGGAGGATCAATATTTTCATGCATGGATTGAACAAGATGCATAATTTGAATTTCTAGATTCCTACAAATGACAGATTCAGAAAATGCTTCACTGTTTTGTTTTTAGCCTTCGACCTGATGATGATCTGTTTCAAGTTGGTGCAAATTGGATAAGCTACTGTCCTCAGGGAGATTAGCATGACTGTGCACATGCACAAGAACCCGGTTGTGTACCATAGTGCACACATCAATTGTGGAACCAGAAAGTGGTGTGACTTCGGGGACTTCTCCAGGTAAAACATTGTTTTATCGGGGCAAAAACCTTGTCATCATCGGCACATGCAACATCAAAAGTGTGAAACGAAACTACAGACTCACTATGAGGAGTTACAGGAGGAGCCTTAGGTTCATGATGAGGAAAAGGCAATCTACTTCGAGAAAATCACCTTCCTCGACATCGTCAATATTTGCATATCTTTTTCCCTGAGCTACTGAGTCTATTTTCTCAATATCAATTTCCTCATCATTTGCCAATACTTGAAACATATTTTTAATTATATTAACTGAAGCTGCATGAAAGGCGGCACTGTCTGTAATAGTTATTGTTTGATCATGGGTATCAATCCTATCACTAGCAACTGCACTTTCCTTTGCAATATGAACTGCATTTGCCTTTGGCCTTTCACCATTTGACATAACATTGGTAACCCTATTTTTCTTTTTATACTGGGGAACTTTTCTCCATACTTGCTTAAATTTATCTGGCCTGGTTGCATTCACAGAAGAAACACCTCCTCTCTCAACCCCAACATCAGGAAAAGAAACCACATGGTCGTCCATCACCTTAGAAGCTGCTGCCAAAGGACATGATAGATCAGAATGACCAAATTCAGAGCACGAAACACAAATTTTTGGTTTCCATAGATAACTAACTTGGACAAATTGACCGCTACCATCAAGCAGCTTAACAGGGAACTTATTGACTAGCTCATGATCTGGTTTAATCTCAACAAGACATTTTGCATAAGTTATCCTCTCCAACTTCTCGGTTAATTGAACCATACAAAAGAATTTCCCTAATCTTGAAGCTAGCCAGTTAATGCCATAGTGAGACCATGCATAAAAAGGGATATGGCTTAACCTAATCCAAACAAGAACAGAGCTAATAGTGCCACAACTGTTACCAATGGTAGCATACCATGGTTTCAATATAAAGAGTTTGTTTCTCATTATAATGGGATCAGCCTCTGCAATTCTATGACGATCGTTCATAGATGAAAAGTTAAAAAGAAAGAGAAAACCATCAGACTTCATAGAGACATCACCTTTCAACTTCCATATCATTTTCAAATGGAACACCACAGTTGAATAAGGCAAAGGCTTGTCAAGGAAGAAACCCACCAGAGAGCCCTTCCAAACATCATTACATGCTTTGATGATCTCATTAGAAGGCAAAAGAACATCACCAGAGAAGGACATAGGAATTAGCTGAGGAACATAACTTCCTGCATTTCGTGGCCAGGACTTAAAAGCGAAGACTAGGGAGGAGGAGCGATAGGGGTATAGGAAGAAGAAAGACAAGGAGGCGAAGGAGGAGGAGGAAGATGATCCGGGGGGACATGCTTGGGAGGAGAAACAGAAGAAGGAGGGAACTCAGAAGAATTCGAGGGAGAAGCAAGGACAGGTGGAACAAGAATAGGGGATGCAGAGGAGGAGGCATGGTGATAGGATGGGAGAGATGGAGCCGAATGATAGGAGGAGGCTCGAACTTTGATTTTTTTTGTATAGATTTTGTTTTGAGTATACAAGTTTAAAATTTTCTTAGCTTTTGATTTGAAAAGAAAAAGAAATTGAAGGGAAGAGGCATATGTTTATATAAGCTAAAAATATGATTAAATAAAAATAAGAGAAAAATCAAAATTGAAAATGACACATGTTTAAATTTTGACATTTGTCAATTGCCTTAGTTTATTAGCTAACATTTGTTATAATGAGTCTTGATTTTCTTACACTTGTCCCTTAAGTAATTTCTTTTTTACTTTAAATGTTAATATGAAGTTTTATACTTATTTATTATTTTATAAATACTTATCTACATATATATATATATACAAATTTCTTTAAAAAATATATAATATAACCAATTATATACAAATACAATCTTATTCATATATTTTAAATCCAAAACATTTTAAAATATCTATCCTTTGAAATTTGAATTTAAATTAAATTTGAAAGTCCAATTTAAAGTCAAGTTAAATATACATATATAATCAACACACATATGTATATCATAGGATTTTAACTTTAAACAATTGTTTTGCAAATCATTTGTATTTAATTCAAAATATCACTTTAAATTATATGTATATTAAAATAAGGAAACAAATTCTTATTAATTTTAAAATATATTTTTAAATCCAATATATCTTTTCAACACATTTATATTTGAATTTCAATTCCAAAATTAATTTATATACATATAAAACAAATAAACAAATATTTTATTTGAAAAAATCAAATAAATTCACAATTTAATCCAAAAATTATATTAATTACTAATTTAATTCAAATTTATCCCCAAAAACTTAAATAAATTACCAATTCAAATTTAACTCAAAACTAGGGTCGTTACATATTTCCCGCTTAAGAAAAATTTCGTCCTCGAAATTTGAAAGTAGGGGGCAATCCCAAAACTTCAGTTTTAACAAAATATACCTGTTTGGAGTTTATGTCCCATGCCAGCTCATTCTTTGGCGCAGCCAAAATAATGATCTCTCTTCAAAGCTTCTCCCCGGAGCTGCTAGGAACTATTAAAGAATTGAACTTGATGATGAACAAAAGAGGTTGATAGAGAAAGATTTTTTCCGTGTCGTTACAGGGTATTAACCATTTGTAGTCGCATTTCCCTTTCCCTTATCTCGTCCTCTTCTTGCACTCATACTCACTATTAGTGGATAGCAAGAGAATTTACTGAAGCCTACGGACGGATATCTTAGTGATACTCATTCTAGGGTATACTTCACCCTATCTCTAATGATCTACCTAATGTGTTATACTCCTGAGCTAAAGTTCAACCTTCAACTTTGATACCAAGATGTCACAACCCGAATTTCAGTGTTCGAAAATCGACATCCGTACTTCACTTATACTCGAATGCCGCAGATTCAACCATTGAAATCTGATTCATGCCGGAGCTTATAACACATTAAGTATAACAACACAGCGGAAGAAAAGAGTATATCATATAATTCCAATGAATACATTATCCAATGATATACAACAATGATCTCAAATACATATCAAAGGTCAAATACAATGCTACATCGGAATAAATAACTTGAACTCGAACCACCAAGTGGGAACTCCAATATCTACAACTCCATCTCAGATGCATCAATCCAGAAATAGCTCGAACTCCCAAACAAGTTGTACTAAGCAATGCTAGTCACCCAAAGACGGAAGAAGATTACCAAAGACTCCAAAGACTATCGAATCTACATCTACAAGCTGGTTATCTAAAAAACCTAACTCTAGGCTTCCCGTGTGGAAAATTGTTGGCATCCATAGTTTAGGAAGGGAACAATAAACTCCGGGTCAGTCATGGGACTGGTGTGAGCAACAAAAACAGTTTTATCTTTAAAACAAACAACAAAAGAATGTAAGACTGAAATCTGCAATGCTTTTTGGAAAATAAAACTGCCATAAGGCCTCCCGCCACACATACAATGCATGCGCACACTTGGAGGAGATTTCTCCTTATGACAGTCAAAAATGCTTGATACGCGAAAATCATTTTGATATTATTATTGTTAGTGCATAGTGAAGAACATTTGCAAGTATAATATTAAACTTAGCCAGCATACGTACCATTATAGCATGCCTACTATAGCTACCATATTAGATGGCAGGTTCTACAACTAAAACGTACAAGGCGCATGTTGGATGATTGGATTTCCAACAAATGGTCAGGCTAAGGAACTTCCTATTGCCACATGGGAACGCCTCTAGAGGGACACCCCGAGAACCTACACGGATCTCTGCCAACACAAGGCTGGTTTACTCCTTTCCCGGGAGTAACACCTAAGATATGCCATTCCCGGTCATTTGCAACCATTATCCGAGGTACCTCAATCACAAAGCAACATCACACTGTAATAAATTTACAGTGTCCACATGAGTTAAGTATCTGGGCTCCATATCATGATACCACCCTTTTCTAAAAGAAATGGACATACCCTAAGGGCGTGACCCCTACAACCTTGCTGCATCTTTCCTGTTTCGACCATTTCCTGGTTGTGAAGTCCTGATGCAGTCTCGTCCACAAAGCTACGCTTTTTCACAAAGCCACGCTTTTTCACAAAGCCATGCTTCGATCAACAAATGATCAGCTGCACTTCATATGCCGCATTACCAAATTGTGAATGTATCACTAGTAACCATCAATTACATAACCTCTGAGCTCGTACGTCTCAGAGAAGGGTGTTAAGCTAAGAGAATAAATCTCCGCCACCAAACGGAAATGTATTTAATAGAAACCAGCTTTACATCTCAAAGTGTAACGTCAGACACACATCCAGACAAGTATGTTCTGGGTTCGAACAGAACCGAAGGCAATTCCAAAGGAACCCTTGCAATATGGGTATTCCCAATCCCGATTCGACTCCCCATCACATATGGAGATCTCTATTCCGTAGCTACTCAGTGCAGAGTCATTCGACGGGTTATCCTTTCGTTCTTGAAAATACCCGGTCTTCACCACCGATCTTCAAGTGCTACCCATAACGTCGTATTATTATTCGGAATGTGTCATATGACACAAGGTCCTCTCTCAGCTAAACCGAATGATGAGCGCAATATATAAAAACATATGGATATTGGGATTTCATTTAAGTCACAACTTTAAAACCCAAAACTTTCCTTTCAAATGGTTTAAACAAATTACCATTTTCAAATCTTTAAACAAAAAGATTCACTTCATAAAGTTCATCCATTTTCACAAAGATTCATTCACAGATTTCAAAACAATTTCCACTTCAAATCGGATTAGCTCATCCAATCCTTAAATCAGAGATTTAATTCATAGCTTTCAAAATCGTTTCCAAAGATTCATTTATAACTTGGAAAACCGATTTTATTTCAAACTGATATCCTTTCAACACAAAATAGAAATGCTTTCCTTATATGAAATCTTTTATTATCTGAAAACAAATAGTTTTCGTTACTGGAAAAATCTGATACCTTTGGACAAGTTAAAAGTCTTTAAGTGTAAAATTTGGGTAAAATTCGATTTCCCAAAATAATATTGTAAAAACGGTTTAAAACCCACATCCACAACTTATATAACCTTTTTAAGCCATAATTCCTAAATATAGAATTCAATTCCAAAACTTGAATTCAAATTTAAATCAAATTATTTAAATTTCAAAACTTTATCGAGTTATTCATAATAATTTTTACCTTCAATTCCTTCACAAAAGCTTTCCACATTTAACCCAAATCCGTTTCCAAAACCATTTGAATTCAAAAATTCAATTTTAAAAACCATTTCAAAAAATTTGTGACTTAACCAATTTCCTCGTGCAATCCATATTTGTGTGTGTATGGTGTAGTCCAGGGGTTTTATCCAATAGTGCAACATCATCAATCATCACAGATTCAAGCACATCAATATCGATAAGCGGTATAATCCAATAACACTTATCTCCACTCATAGATTCATAGATAAACAATGTAAATTTATCACAGAAAATAAATTACATCATCACAGATCACACCAAAACAATTCATAGCACAAAGCATAACATATCAGGGATATCAAACAATTCAACAATCAATATAATTCAAAACATCCATAAGTAAGATTGATAAATTCTTAATTAATTTAATTAATCTCTAATTAAATTACTTGGATTACCTTAATCCAGCTTGCTTATCATTAAATAATTATTGATTAATTAATTAATTATGTCTAATTATTTATCTTAACAAATCTT
The DNA here is from genome assembly GCA_030765085.1 of Allium cepa. NCBI lineage: Eukaryota > Viridiplantae > Streptophyta > Magnoliopsida > Asparagales > Amaryllidaceae > Allium > Allium cepa. The sequence continues at coordinate 982,486,286 of CM060929.1, forward strand.
CCTTGATTAATCATTCTTTAATTACATTTAAGTAATAATTTATTTATTTAATTATTCTTTAGTTAATCACATTCATTAATCTTTGATTAATCACATTCAGTAATTAATTACCCTTAATTAATTACATTACTTAATTAACTTCTAAATAAATTTTATCAATTAATTCTTAAATTAATTACACTAAGTAATTAATCCTTAATCACTTCCACTAAGTAATTATCTTTCTTATTAATTACACAAAGTAATTAAACCCAAAACTACTTTTATTAATCAATTATCCTTTAATTAATTACATCTAGTAATTACCCACTAATTACTTCACTAAGCAATTATTAATTATAAATTACACTAAGTATTATACTTAACCCATTATCCAATGATTATTTTAAATTAATTAAACTTAATTAATTAACTTAAACTAATCACATAAATTTAATTAATTACATCGAGTAATTAATTCCTTTAATTTCTTTCATTAAGTAATTATACTTAAACAATTCCACAAATGATTATTTTTTATTAATTAATATAATTAATTATTAAAATTAATCACATCAATTAATTATTTAATAATCCCTAGTTAATGATCTTCATTAACTATTAACAATTCTTTAGATACTTATCTTAAGTAATTAAACTTTAATTACCATCATCAATACAAATTAATTAGTTTTTAATAATAAATTAATTCATCTCTAATTACGTAATAAATTAAGTGCTTAACTATAACTTAATTAATCTTTAATTGCTTAATTAATCAATTTATAATCATTAATTAATAATCTATAATTATGTATTTAATGATCCTTAATTTTCCTTTAATTAATTAATTTAAACCTTTAATTACTTAATTAATTAATCCAAACTTATTATAGTTAAATTAATTAATTACCCTTATATTTCCTTATTAATTAAATGAATCACTAATTATTAAAACTTATTTATCTTATTAAATTTAATTAATATTAAATCATTTAAATCTTGATTAATTTTAAGATAAAACCTTAACCTTAGTAATGACTTAATTATCATTTACAAATGCATTTGAAAACACTTTACTTCTTAATTTACTTTTAAGCTTCATTTCAAATTAAGGATTTAAAATAACAAATTTAACTTTAACAAAATTTAAATCAATTTATAAACCTTTTAAACAAATGTAAAGAAACATTTATTTTATATAAAAGAAACTTATATAAAGAAAAGTTTTAAACTAACTTACTTGATTATATTTATACCAAGCTTTAAAAATAAATTAATCATTTAACTCAAAAATTAATTGTATATATTTCTAAATACTAAAATGTAAATAGGTATAATAATGTAAATCATTATATATAATGTTTAATTAATCTAATTTATATAACTTTCCGTTCAAATATTAAAGAAACTTTTAATAAAAGAATACAAATAAAGTTTTAACATTTCTTAGCAAACAATTCATTTAAAATATACTTTAAACATTTAAAGTCGTTAAAACATTTCGATTTTTATAAAACTTATTTATTTCAAAATTTGGATACAAATTTAATTTGAATCCATACTTTAAAACTTGATTTCAAAACTCTATTTTAAATCTTGCTTCAAATTTCAGATTTATTTTAAATTTTTGGAAACCTGACAGGTTCAAAACCTGTAACAGGCAAATGACTCGAGCCAACATCAAAAAAATTCGAGTCAAAACCCATACATCTTCAGGCATCACCCGCAACAGACTCGAGTAAACCCGAGTACCTCCTTCCCTTCAACCCAGGCTTCACCAGATACAAATAAATGAGCCGTGCAAATGCACGATGGTGCCGACCAACTCCGGCCATCCACGATGCCTTCCTCATGTCGACGTTCACGCTCGCACCCAATCTTGATCACCATAACATCAAAAATAACTCGAAATCGAATTAGAGTAAGCCATCACAACCAGGAACAGGAAACCAAAACTTGGAAATCACTCGTGCTCACTTCACCGACCACCGGAGTATCTGAAATTCCGGCTACGCCTTCGTCAACACCCCCACCTCCATTTCCCAAAGATTGGTGGCACTGGATCCACCAGAGAAGCCGTGTTGGATCCAATTCTGATCAAGCTCCAAACTAGGTTTACAAACTTTACTGATCATCCACCGCCTCCACAGCCACTCGATCGCCATTTTGACAATTTTATAGAAGTCCTCGATCATCCTTCCTCCTCCAGAAAGAACCACGACACCCATACCTCTTCCATTCGCCGGGATTTGGTAAAATTACTTATTCTGATCAACTCAGCAAATCTCACCCAAACCTCAACTAAAAATTATTTTTTTATTTTTAAAAATCATGAATTTGAATAAGATTTCAGATCATAGGCTCGAAACTGTTAAATTAAGATGTTGAATTTTTACAAAACTTAAGCTTGCACTGTTCAACCTAATTTTCCAGAGCATTTCAATTTTAATTCAATTAAATAAAATTTTAAACTTTAATTCATGATTAAACAGACAAAATTTGTTTAAATCCTAAATCCTAATAGTGATTGGTTCAAGAGATAATGAATTTTTATCAAAATCTTAGCTTTTAAAACTAAGAATAGGAAACAAACAAATACAGCAGCAAGCATATATCTATACATTCACATGCACACAGAAAATTCAATCATATACATCCACACAATACATACTTTATTTCCATAAATTATCATGCAACAAATATCCATACTTAGGCTTTTTAAAAAAAATGAAGTTACTCACCTGATTTAAATGAAGAAAAGGGCCCCTTTGTTTTTTTTTGAAAACTTTGAACTTGAATTGATTCTTCGATTTGAAAACTTGAATGTTTGTTACTGGATTTTTCTTTCAAACAGAATTGAATTTGCTTATCTCAGGTTTTCATGTAGGCTTTGATTCCAGATTAAAGAAAAATGTTTGTAGGCTCTTAATTACAGATTTCAGGTTTGAGGTATGATGTTTGATCTTGCAAATGATCTACGGGTTTTTTTATTCTTTCTCAGGTTTTAATGTTGAAAATGAATTGCAGGCTTATGATTTTGGATTTTAAGAGATGAACGGGTTTTTATTTGAAGATGATTTTCTGGTTTAAAGATGATTGCAGATTAGGATGAGTTTTTGATTTTTAAAATGATACAGGTTGATGATTTGAATCTTAAAAACATTTTACAGGCTTTGATATTGATGTTTGAAAATGTATAGGCTTGAACTTTGATTTGTTTTCTATAGATTTTTTTTTGAGCGTACAAGTTTAAAATTTTCTTAGGTTTTGATTTGAAAAGAAAATGAAATTGAAGGAAAGAGGAATATGTTTGTATAAGCTTAAAATATGATAAATAAAAATAAGAGAAAAAACAAAATTGAAAATGACACATGTTTAAATTTTAACATCTGTCAATTGCCTTATTTTATTAGCTAATATTTGTTATAACGAGTCTTGATTTCTTACACTTGTCCCTTAAGTAATTTATTTTTACTTTAGATGTTAATATAAAGTTTTATACTTAATTATTATTTTATGAATACTTATCTAAATTTATATATATATATATGTGTGTGTGTGTGTGTGTGTGTGTGTGTGTGTATTTCTTTAAAGAAAATATTATAAAACTAATTATATACAAATAAAATTTTATTCATATATTTTAAATCCAAAACATTTCAAATATGTATCCTTTGAAATTTAAATTCAAATTCAAATTCAAATTCAAATTAAATTCGAAAGTCAAATTAAAGTCAACTTAAATATACATATATAATCAACACATATATGTATATCATAGGATTTTAACTTTAAACAATTATTTTGCAAATTATTTGTATTTAATTCAAAATATCACTTTAAATTTTATGTATATTAAAATTAGAAAAAAAATTCTTATTAATTTTAAAATATAGTTTTAAATCCAATATTTTTTTTCAACACATTTATATTTGAATTTCAAATCCAAAATTAATTTATTTACATATAAAATAAATAAAAAAATATTTTATTTGGAAAATCAAATAAATTCACAATTTAATCCAAAAATTCTATTAATTACTAATTTAATTCAAATTTATCCCCAAAAATTTAAATAAATTACCAGTTCAAATTTAACCCAAAACCGGGGTCGTTACAGATTCCCCCCTTAAGAAAAATTTCGTCCTCCAAATTTGAAAGTAGGGGACAATCCTAAAACTTCAGTTTTAACAAAATATACCTATTTGGAGTTTATGTCCCATGCCAGCTCATTCTTTGACTCAGCCAAAATAATTATCTCTCTTCAAAGCTTCTCCCTGGAGCTGCTAGGAACTATCAAAGAATTGAAACTTGATGATGAACAAAAGAGGTTGATGGAGAAAGATTTTTTTCCTTGTTGTAACAGGGTATTGACCATTTGTAGTCGCATTTCCCTGTCCCATGTCTCATCCTCTTCTTGCACTCATACTCACTATTAGTGGATAGCAAGAGAATCTACTGAGGCCTACGGACGGATTTCTTAGGGATACTCATTCTAGGGTATACTTCGCCCTATCTCTAATGGTCTACGTAATGTGTTATAGTCCTGAGCTAAAGTTCCACCTTCAGGTCTGATACCAAGATGTCATGACCCGAATTTCAACGTTCGAAATCGACATCCGTACTTGATTTGTACTCGAATGCCGCAGATTCAACCATTGAATCCCGATTCGTGCCGGAGCTTATAACACATTGAGTATAACAACACAACGGAAGAAAAGAGTATATTATATAATTCCAATGAATACAATATCCAATGATATACAACAAAGATCTCAAATACATATCAGAGATCAAATACAATGCTACATCGGAATAAATAACTTGAACTTGAACCACCAAGTGAGAACTCAAATATCTACAACTCCGTCTCAGATGCATCAATCCAGAAATAGCTTGAACTCCCAAACAAGTTGTACTAAGCAAGGCCAGTCACCCAAAGACCGAAGAAGATTACCAAAGACTCCAAAGACTATCGAATCTACATCTAAAAGCTGGTTATCTGAAAAACTCAACTCTAGACTGCACGTGTGAAAAATTGTGGGCATCCATAGTTTAGGAATGGAACAATAAACTCCGGGTCAGTCATGAGACTGGTGTGAGCAACAAAAACAGTTTTAACTTTAAAACAAACAATAAAAGAATTTAAGATTGAAATCCGCAATGCTTTTTGGAAAATGAAACTGCCATAAGGCCTCCCGCCGCACACACAATGCAAGCGTGCACTTGGAGGAGATTTCTCCTTATGACAGTCAAAAATGCTTGATACGTGAAAAATCATTTTGATATTATTATTAGTGCATAGTGAAGAAAACATTTTCAAGTATAATATTAATCTTAGCCAGCGTATGTACCATTATAGTATGCCTATTATAGCTACCGTATTAGATGGCAAGTTCTACAACTAAAACCGTACAGGGCGCGTGTTGGATAATTGGATTTCCAACAAATGGTCAGGCTAAGGAACTTCCTACACATGGAAACACCTCTGGAGGGACGCCTTGAGAACCTACCCGGGTCTATGCCGATACAAGACCGGTTTACTCCCTTCCCAGGAGTAACACCTAAGACATGCCATCCCTAGTCGTTTACGACCTTTATCCGAGGTACCTCAATCACAAAGCAACATCACATAGTGATAAATTTACAGTGTCCACATGAGTTAAGTATCTGGGCTCCATACCATGATGCCACCCTTTTCCAGAAGAAATGGACATATCCTAGGGGCGGGACCCCTGCAACCTTGCTGCATCTTTCCTGTTTCGACCATTTCCGAGGTGTGAGGTCCTGATGCAGTCTCGTCCACAAAGCTATGCTTTTTCACAAAGCCATGCTTCGATCAACAAATGATCGGCAGCACTTTGTATGCCACATTACCAAATTGGGAATGTATCACTAGTAAACATCAACTACATAACCTCTGAGCTCGTACGTCTCAGAGAAGGGTGCTAAGCTAAGAGAATAAATCTCCGCCACCAAACAGAAACGTATTTGATAGAAACCAGCTTTACATCTCAAACTGTAACGTCAGACACACATCCCTACAAGTCTGTTCCGGGTTCGAAGCAGAACCGAAGGCACTTCCAAAAAAGCCCTTGCAATACGGGTATTTCCAATCCCGATCGGACTCCCCGTCACATATGGAGATCTCTATACCGTAGCTACTCAGTGCAGAGTCATTCGATGGGTTATCCTTTCGTTCTCGAAAATACCTGGTCTTCACCACCGGTATTCAAATGCTATCCATAATGTCGTATCGTTATTCGGAGTGGGTTGTATGACACAAGGCCCTCTCTCGGCTAAACCGAATAATGAGCGCAATATTTAAAAACATATGGATATTGGGATTTCATTTAAGTCACAACTTTAAAATCCAAAACCTTTATTTCAAATGGTTTAAACCAATTACCATTTTCAAACCTTTAAACAAAAAGATTCACTTCACAAAGTTCACCCATTTTCACAAAGATTCATTCACAGATTTCAAAATAATTTCCAATTCAAATCGGATTAACTCATCCAATCCTTAAATCAAAGATTTAATTCGTAGCATTCAAAATCATTTCCAAAGATTCATTTATAACTTGGAAACACTTTTTATTTCAAACTGAAATCCTTTCAACACAGATTGGAAATTCTTTCCTTATATGAAATCTTTTATTATTTGAAAACAAATAGTTTTTATTTTTGGAAAAATCTAATTACCTTTGCACAAGTTAAATCTCTTTAAGTATAGAATTTGGGTTAAATTCAAATTCCCAAAATAATATTATAAAAACGGTTTAAAATCCACATTTATAACTTATATAACCTTTTTAAGCCATAATTCCCAAATATAGAATTCAATTCGAAAACTTGAATTCTAATTTAAATCAAATTATTTAAATTTCAAAACTTTATCCAGTTATTCAAAATAATTTTTATCTTCAAAATACCTTTACAAAAGCTTTTCACATTTAACCCAAATCCATTTCCAAAACCATTTGAATTCAAAAATTCAATTTTAAAAACCATTTAGAAAAATTTGTGACTTAACTAATTTCCTCATACAATCCATATTTGTGTGTGTATGGTGTAGTCCAAGGGTTTTAACCAATAGTACTGTGACGAACCGCCCTTCTACTACCAGAAAGACGCATCATCATTAAGAAAGAAAGGGATAGAAGTAGAAAGAAAGAGAAAGAAAGAACAACAACATCAGAATCTCACAGCGGAATGGAACAAAATATAATATATCACATAACTATTACATAGTTTTACATATATCAGAGTTATACAATATCAATACATATGACAGTCATACATACATCTATCACTATATACATCAAAGGTACAGTCCATATCAACTAACACAGCGGAACTAGGTAGATAGCTATATACATCTGGAATCTCCTGCTCCAAGCTCCTCCAGAAATCAAGTCCGAAACCTATCACTTGGCAACTCATAAAAATTTGAGTGCCCAAGAGTTTATGAAAACCAAAATATAAACTCCGGGTCAGACATGGGTCTGGTATGAGTGAATGGTTTAAATTGTTTAACTTTGAAAACATTTGAAAATAAAGGTATCACGTAAGACTCCCCACAAATAAATACGGGTAAGTTTTTACCTTACGCTAACCAAAACATTTCATAGGAAATCATATGATATTATAATAGTGTCTATGGTTTTCAAGTAAATAGAAAATAGCCGAATTGTTACATGATTAAATTCCAGCTACTAGCCACAAAAGTGGTAATACAAATCAAAACCGTAGGGTCTCGTAGGGAAAATGGATTTCCAACAATGGCAGGGCTACTGGGGTACCGCCCGTCACAGTACGGGGCCTAGATCACCGTACCGACGATCACTCCCGATCCCCTACAACACAAGGCCGGAACCATTCCTTACTGAACAGTCCCGACCAAGATAAACCCCGCGGTTGTAGCTAGCAACCGCCCACACAGCCGAAATAAAAAGGGACATCTAGACAAGGGAAATATCTTGTCCTGCTTGGGCATGACCCGCCTAACCTTGCTGCGTCTCCCCTATTTTAGCCATTCCCGGTTGATGAGGCTTGAGGCTGCGATTACCTTTATTGAACATATCACTTAGAATGCTCATCGTCCGCCTGACGATGTGATGAAAGCATTCAATCCATACAAGTTCGTTCCGGGTTCGAACGAAACCGAAGGCATTATCTCGTTACACTCGTTTTGGAATCACCCTCAGAGTCAACGACGATAACCCTTGCATTCTGAAAACACCATCTTGATCTTCATTTCAGGATTCATGACCTAACGTTTAAATTGGATCGATGTGGTTTTCAGAGAATCAAAATTGATTCTTCTGATCCCGGTCTCATCGAATCCAAACGCCATTATAAAGGCCAAGTTGTCTAATTACCGTAAACAGTTTAATTCAAGTTATAATTCAAACAACATTTATCACAGATAAACATATACAGTCATCATAGATATATCACAGCATATCAGAGAGCATCATAGAATATCATCAATTTAAACATCACAAACCAGACATTCTACATACACAACAATCCATAAGCAATTACCTTTAAATCTTATTTGTAATTAATTCAGTTTAGAACTAATTACTTGAGAGTTAATCACTTAACTCTATTTAATTAATCATTAACTAACAATTGATTTCCTATTTCATTTCAAATTGTTTAATTAATGATTTCTTTATTAATCCTTAGGTCTAAATTACATAATTGTTTATTTCACACTATCAATTACTTAATTACTTCTTAACCCAGTTATTTACTCTAATTAATCATTTAATTAATAGTCTTAATTATTAATCAACTTAATTACCCATTTAATTACTGCTAATTACTTACTTAACCATTTATTTATTCTTAATTAATTTACTCGATTAATTAGCTATTAATCATTCATAAATTGACTTTAGTAATTAATTTCAAATTTACCGCTTTTCTTAATTATTTACTCGATCTCTTATTATAAAGTGATTACTCCCAATCACTTCCCAAAAATAATTAATCTATCGCTAATTACGATTTAAAAGTAATTGTTCTTAATTTCTTTCTAAAAAAATTTATTTATCTTATATGTTCAACTTAATTAAACATGTAAAAGTCTTCTTTTAAAATTTGATAATCAATTATAGTATTAACTACAACTTAATTATTAGTTAACCTAATACTTAATTTAAATTAATTCCATAATTAAAATAGCATCTAAGAATTTGAAACATTGTAAAACATTAATTTCATAATTAACTAGTATTAAATTTTATCTTATTTTGTTAAACATTTCCACCGAAAACAGCAGATCCAAAATCAACAGACCCGAGACTTCCTACTAAAACCCGAGACCCTCCCTGTTCTTACTCGAGTGTTGCTTCGAGTTCCACCCACCTTTTCCCGCGTCACCTCTGATACATCTTCTTCTACTTTTTTTTTCACAGTAAGCTTGCTAAAAGTTTAAACTTAAATTAAACCATGTTGAATAGCATCAGGCTACCTATCTCGCTCACGATAAACTCGAAGCCAATTCCATTTATACACGAGCACGACTCGAGTAAGAAGGCAGCCGATCCCTGATACGCAGACCCGACTCCAACGCCACCGTGCACGTGCACGGTGGTTCGCCACGACTCCGGCCACTTCCATCACCTCCAACAACCCACAAATCAGCCCATCCCTCGAGTTCAGAACTCAAATTAACAAGAACAGATCGAATTCGAAAAAACACCTGACGCACGAACAAAAACTCAAACTACCCTGAGACATTGCTTCGCCCCTACCACCACTGACCATCGGAGGCGAAGATGCTTCACCTATGCCTCGTCCACATTCTCCCCTAACACCCCCCAGAATTGAGATCAACTCGTACACGTGATGAGGCCGAACACCACTATTTTACAGACATGAAAAAAAAACTAGAACACAAGCCCTAATTTGCCTTTATTCGACAAATTCTGGAATCTGAAAAATTATTCAGTATTTTTCCCAACATCTTGTATGTTCGAACTACCTCCAAAATAAATTCCAACAATTTAAATTGAATCAGTAACTAGGAATTTGCAAAAATACAATTTTTGTCTATTTACTAACAGCTATTCAAATGTCAATCTAAAAGTCTTGATTTTTGTTGTAAAAATTAGGATTTGCAGTATAGATTCATTAAAAAATCTTGAATCAACATTTTGCAACATTCGAATATTATCAATGATCACTTAATCTACCTGTATATCAATATGACAGTGAAGTGCTTGATGAAATGATTGGAATCACCCTTTAGAAATCTTAGTTTAAGTTTACATCTTGTTTGCTAAGGAAATCAAAGTTTATCAATGATCAAATAAGAGTATCTTTAAGTTAATGATTCAAATATGAACCCTGAACCAATTTTCAGAAAACACAGTGCATCTCAACACATAGAAACTGAAACATATACAAATCAATTCATCAGATAAATTTGAACTATTTAAATTAGCTTAAAACTTTTAAAAATTTAGTTTACTCACCTTAATCATGCCTGAACAAAGAATAACTTGATGTTGATTATCTGAAACTTGTACTGTTTGAAATTGCATATTTGAATCTGTTTTTGTTTTTGAATTAACTTGAGTTTACTTCCCCTTTCTTTTTCTTATTAGCTACTGATCGAACCAAATGGGGATGCATACAAATATATATATAGAAGATACAGTGATATGATGGAAGGCTTTAACTGGACTAGTTTATACTTGTTTGACCTGTAGGTTTGATTTTGTATTCGATTTACTGCAAATGAGAGGATTTGATAAATATTTGAAATGACACAATTTGGGCTTGAGCAGATAGAAATTAAATGCTTGTTGTATAATATGTTTACATAATTATCATTGTACTTCGGCTGTGTATACATATAGTTGTATGAAGATATATACTATCTTGCAGGTCAAAGTTTGGCTTGTGAATGAAGACATCATGTATAAGGTTATTTGTTTGGTATAAAAACTGTTTGTCTTATTTTTATTTTTATTTTGCAGTTAGACCTGGTTTGTACAGAAAGATATCTTGCCTAAAGACATATGTTCATAAATATTTGCTTTAATATCTTCTAGTTTGAATCATGTACAGGTTATAATCATGGTTTACTATCTATAAAAATGTTTATTTGTTGATTATCACTTTGCAGGCTAACACTTGGTCTTGCTTAAACAACAAAATATTTGTTTTGTTATTTATATCCCAGTTTAATAGTGTACAGCATATGTTTGCGTTCACATTTGTATCCTGACTTTGACTAACAATATTTGAATTATATTCCAGATGGTGATTTATATTGGCTTTATACCTTTGTTTGTATTTGTATTATAGCTATAAATATTTAAATTAGGTTCATATAAATTTATTTACATTTACATTTAGATTTATATTTATTTCCAATTGTATTTTAACTATAAATATTAAACTTAGATTCATGAGTTCACTTATTTCTTTATATTTTGACTTACATTAATATTAATATTTTATATTGAACATTATCATCTATTTATGTTTTATATTTTATATTTTAGACCTTGATCTTATTTTAAACACTATTATCTATATGTATTTGTTTATCAAATGTTAGCAATGTAAAACATTTTAATTAAATTATATAAGGTAAATTTTATCAAAAATATTATTAAAAGATTTAATTTTAAAAACTCCAAATCAATCTCCTTTTTAAATTACAAATTTATATAAACAAATGGTAAATATCTCCAAAATCATGTTCATTTTAAGATGGTCAATTCACATTTTATTTAATTAGATTAAACATTTATTAAAATAAACAGGGCCAAAAATCCAGGGTCGTTACATTCCTTCCCCCTTAAAAGAATTTCGTCCCCGAAATTTAAAACAAAGATAATTTAAAAGCTGTTATACCAACCATTCAACATAGATATCATTTACACATTAGCAAACAATCGAACAGTCTATCCTAAAAAACATCACTAGCTATCTGAACACGAATCCAGATAGTTTTCCTAAAATTGTCGAGAGTTTGTCTCTCGATGATGAACAGTCCAAACTGGATTCCTGACCACAGTTAAATTTGATTCAACTTCCGAATTCCTGAATTACTGGTTTAACAACTAATGATGAATCATGAACAAATTTCTAAGATGGGATATACGGAATACACAATTAATTCTAGATATCCACTCTGGCAATTCAATTCTAAAATTTACAGCATTAATTCTTTCCAAATCTTATTTACTCTCTACAGAATTTCAATATCTATTCAATCAAGTCTGTACGATGTACATATACTATTCGTACGCAATATCAAATCCAATCGCTCGCTTGATCACACAATTTTACTTCCGAACTGGTGTCGTCCACTCGACTTCCTAGTATGGACTCAGAACTGGTTTCTTGATCAAAACTGTCATTCTCCTTGCATAGTCACAACTATGATAGAGAATTTCCAGAATCAATCAAAATCCAAATCCATGGTTCGTCGTCGAAAATCGAGTGAAAAATCCTAACTCGGATCGATATAACTATCTCGAAATTCTGTGCTCGAATCTGGATCAATTTGTTATGCAAATAAAATAATATACATTCATCCTACGTATTTATATCCACTGGTTATCAACTATATCAATTTCTTTTATTCACATTATTCTGATTTCTATCCACTTGGAAAATTTTCTCAATATCAAATTTACTTAAGAATTTCACTCTTCATTTCTTAAGTTTAATATAAGCATAATATATACTCCTATATTATTACTCTACCACTTTAGCCTTTATATCTTCTTATTTAAATCTGAATTTCCAATTTCTTGTGAATTCAATTTATCTTCAACTCTGAATATTTAATTTTATTGGCTATCTTTCATTAATGACCGATCTTATCATTATTTTAAATTAGTTTCATCCACTAGTTTTTTTCAATTCCTAATTTGAAATTGTTTTGTTCCTAAATTTTTAAATTATTTTTTTTTTCAAAATTTTGAAAAGTTTTGGCAGAGTCTCCATTACATATTTTCATAAGCACATACGTAAGGTTTCAATCGTTATCACAATTAATTCCAATCAATTCTCAAACCATTCCCTTTAGTTAAAGTGATTTATAACTTACCTGCTTATATATATATATATATATATAACCCATTTGAGCAAAACAAACTCATACACATTCCAAATGATTCCAAAATCATCCCATTTTTCTACTAATAATTCATAAAATTTATCTAATTTCATTTACTTCAAACAACCCATTTTCTTATGCAATTCAACAATATTATTGTGAATAAACAATCACTTAAGCTTTATAACAATTTTAAACTAATTCCAACTCAATTTACACTTGACTCCACCACATTTAATTTATTCACAATCTTTACATTGCATTTTATTAATCCCGACAACCAATATTTTAAATGATCATCTCAAAATTTACTTAAGTCATTTATTTTCTTCAAACTGTTCCACCTAACAACTTAGGTTTATTCTATTTCACCAATTTCCATTCAAATCTTTGATTTGATTTTCCTTTAATCAAATCCCAATTATTTACTGATTAGTTTATTCTTTTATCCATTCTTAAATTTACATGAACAATTTATTATTGAGTTTATAATAAAGTCATTTAATTTATGCTTGAATTAGATTTGTTTACAACTTATTCCAATTCTATTTTATCCAAATTCAAGGCTTACTTGGTTTATATTTACTTATTTACATAAGAATTTTATTTTATTCAATATTATTTATAACTCGATTGAATTTATTTAAATTCAGTTTTATTCCAACTCAACTTTAGTTAAATTTAGCTACTTACCATTCTTTAAATTTATTTCTCAATATATGAGCTCAAAACCTATTTATCTACTTAACAGCTTATATTACTCATTTGGGTTATTTCATCTTATAACCACAATTTCAGATTATATATATATATATATATATATATATATATATAACACTTACTATCTTAAAGTATAAATTTCCACCTCACAATTACAATCATTTTACATTCAAATTTTATATCTAATTAAGTTCATTTTGAACTTCAATTCCATTTAACTTATCTCAGGTTAAGCTCCAATATGTTTTCTTCACTTTTATTTACTTAAATTAAATTTTAATTCCTGGATTAAAATTCCCAATTTCATCTTATTAATATCAACTTTACTTTATAAGTTCAACAGTAATTCATTTAAACTTTTCACATTATCTAAATAGAATTTCTTAGAATTCAATTGCCCGGTTATCATTTCCAAAACCATTTTGAAATGATAACTACACATACCTACTTGGTATATCAAATCAAATTTTCAAATTCCAAACACTTGTTTTCACCAAAACAATTTTCCTCTTTTTGAAAATTTCTAAAACAACCTGTATACCCAACAAGTCCAAACAATATCATGGTCAACTATCCTGGCAGCAATCCATCACTTTAGAAACTCGAAAATGAATATTGATGATGTGGCCATCATCATCAGCATTATTTTCCAGCGACTGAAGTGAGTTTAGTGCTTCTATACTTCCAAAATTTCCTCCCAAAACAATTCCCATTCAACAATATTTTCCCAAAACAATATTCCATTATTGCCTTCAAATCTTTTGGAAAAACATTTCAAACATTCGCAAGATTTTAAATTCCCAAATCCTTTGTTTAAATTTATTTAAACACCCTTCAAATTTTCGGGACATAAATTCTGTTTTAATCTAATTTTTATTATATTCCTTTTTATTTAAACCTTACTTAGATAATTTTATTTGGCTATAAACCACTCGAATTTTAAATTCTTATTCCATTATATTATTAACAACCAAATATCCAAATATAAAGAATAATTTCAGAAAAATATTTCTTTTATGTCAAAATATAATTTTGGGTAAAATTATTTCATTTACCCTACTTTAAAAACAATACTGTGTCGGTCTACCTTGTTTAAGAGTTTAGAAATCCCTATCGATGAAATGGCGTCCCACACATCGACCAGAATCCATAAACACTCAACAGATAGGTCAACACAATATAAAAATAATTTTATATTCACTAACAAGTACGCGCTCATATCTATTAATACACTCAAACTTATTTTAGAGTTCTACAAACTCTATTCTATGAGTAATTCCTACCAGAGCCAAGGTTATCACCAAACTATGCTCTGATACCAACTGTGACGACCCGCCCTTCTACTATCAGAAAGACGCATCATCATTAAGAAAGAAAGAGATAGAAGTAGAAAGAAAGAGAAAGAAAGAACAACAACATCAGAATCTCACAGCGGAACGGAACAAAATATAATATATCACATAGCTATTACATAGTTCTACATATATCAGAGTTATACAATATCAATACATATGTCAGTCATACATACATCTATCACTATATACATCAGAGGTACAGTCCATATCAACTAACACAGCGGAACTAGGTAGATAGCTATGTACGTATGGAATCTCCTGCTTCAAGCTCCTCCAGAAATCAAGTCCGAAACCTATCACTTGGCAACTCATAAAAATTTGAGTACC
Source organism: Allium cepa (assembly GCA_030765085.1). NCBI lineage: Eukaryota > Viridiplantae > Streptophyta > Magnoliopsida > Asparagales > Amaryllidaceae > Allium > Allium cepa. Next base: position 982,501,769 of record CM060929.1, read on the forward strand.
CAAGAGTTTATGAAAAACAAAATATAAACTCCGGGTCAGACATGGGTCTGGTATGAGTAAATGGTTTAAATTGTTTAACTTTGAAAACATTTGAAAATAATGTTATCACGTAAGACTCCCCACAAATAAATATGGGTAAGTTTTTACCTTACGCTAACCAAAACATTTCATAGGAAATCATATGATATTATAATAGTGTCTAGGGTTTTCAAGTAAATAGAAAATAGCCGAAATTGTTACACGATTAAATTCCAGCTACTAGCCACAAAAGTGGGTAATACAAATCAAAACCGTAGGGTCTCGTAGGGAAATTGGATTTCCAACAATAGCAGGACTACTGGGGTACCGCCCGTCACAGTACGGGGCCTAGATCAATGTACCGAGGATCACTCCCGATCCCCTCCAACACAAGGTCCGAACCATTCCTTACTGAACAGTCCCGAACAAGATAAACCCCGCGGTTGTAGCTAGCAACCGCCCACACAGCCGAAATAAAAAGGGACATCTAGACAGGGGAAATATCTTGTCCTGCTTGGGCATGACCCACCTAACCTTGCTGCATCTCCCCTGTTTTAGCCATCCTCGGTTGATGAGGCTTGAAGCTGCGATTACCTTTATTGAACATATCACTTAGAATGCTCATCGTCCACCTGACGTTGTGCTGAAAGCATTCAATCCATACAAGTTCGTTCCGGGTTCGAACGAAACCGAAGGCATTATCTCGTTACACTCGTTTTGGAATCACCCTGAGAGTCAACGACGATAACCCTTGCATTCTGAAAACACCATCTCGATCTTCATTTCAGGATTCACGACCTAACATTTAAATTGGATCGATGTGGTTTTCAGAGAATCAAAATTGATTCTTCCGATCCCGGTCTCATCGAATCCAAACGCCATTATAAAGGCCAAGCTGTCTAATTACCGTAAACAGTTTAATTCAAGTTATAATTCAAACAACATTTATCACAGATAAATATATACAGTCATCATAGATATATCACAGCATATCAGAGAGCATCACAGAATATCATCAATTTAAACATCACAAACCAGACATTCTACGTACACAACAATCCATAAGCAATTACCTTTAAATCTTATTTGTAATTAATTCAATTTAGAATTAATTACCTGAGAGTTAATCACTTAACTCTATTTAATTAATCATTAATTAACAATTAATTTCCTATTTCATTTCAAATTGTTTAATTAATGATTTCTTTATTAGTCCTTAGGTCTTAATTACATAATTGTTTATTTCACACTATCAATTACTTAATTACTTCTTAACCCAGTTATTTACTTTAATTAATCATTTAATTAATAGTCTTAATTATTAATCAACTTAATTACCCTTTAATTACTGCTAATTACTTACGTAACCATTTATTTGTTCTTAATTAATTTACTCGATTAATTAGCTATTAATCATTCATAAATTGACTTTAAGTAATTAATTTCAAATTTACCCCTTTTTTTAATTATTTACTCGATCTCTGATTATAAAGTGATTACTCCCAATCACTTCCTAAAAATAATTAATCTATCGCTAATTACGATTTAAAAGTAATTGTTCTTAATTTCTTTCTAAAACAATTTATTTATCTTATATGTTCAACTAAATTAAACATGTAAAAGACTTCTTTTAAAATTTGATAATCAATTATAGTATTAACTACAACTTAATTATTAGTTAACCTAGTACTTAATTTAAATTAATTCCATAATTAAAATAGCAGCTAAAATTTGAAACATTGTAAAACATTAATTTCATAATTAACTAGTATTAAATTTTATCTTAATTTTGTTAAACATTTCCACTGAAAACAGCAGATCCAAAATCAACAGACCCGAGACTTCCCACTAAAACCCGAGACCTTCCCTGTTCTTACTCGAGTGTTGCTTCGAGTTCCACCCACCTTTTCCCGCGTCACCCCTGATACATCTTCTTCTACTTCTTTTTTTTTTACAGTAAGCTTGCTAAAAGTTTAAACTTAAATTGAACCATGTTGAATAGCATCAGGCTACCCATCTCACTCACGATAAACTCGAAGCCGATTCCATTTATACACGAGCACGACTCGAGTAAGAAGACAGCTGATCCCTGACACGCAGACCTGACTCCAATGCCACCGTGCACGTGCACGGTGGTTCGCCACAACTCCGGCCACTTCCATCACCTCCAACAACCCACAAATCGGCCCATCCCTCGAAATCAGAACTCAAATCAACACGAACAGATCGAATTCGAAAAACCGCCTGACGCACAAACAAAAACTCGAACTACCCTGAGACATTGCTTCGCCGCTACCACCACTGACCATCAGAGGCGAAGATGCTTCACCTATGCCTCGTCCACATTCTCCCCTAACACCCCCCAGAATCGCGATCAACTCGAACACGCGATGGGGCTGAACACCACTATTTTACAGACATGAAAAAAAAAACTAGAACGCAAGCCCTAATTTGCCTTCATTCGACAAATTCTAGAATCTGAAAAATTATTCAGTATTTTTCCCAACATCTTGTATGATCGAACTACCTCCAAAAAAAATTCCAACAATTTAAATTGAATCAGTAACTAGGAATTTGCATAAATACAATTTTTGTCTATTTATTAACTGCTATTCAAATGTCAATCTAAAAGTCTTGATTTTTGTTGTAAAAATTAGGATTTGCAGTATAGATTCATTAAAAAATCTTGAATCAACATTTTGCAACAATTGAATATTATCAATGATCACTTAATCTACATGTATATCAATATTACAGTGAAGTACTTGATGAAATGATTGTAATCACCCTTTAGAAATCTTAGTTTAAGTTTACATCTTGTTTTCTAAGGAAATCAAAGTTTATCAATGATCAAATAAGAGTATCTTTAAGTTAATGATTCAAATATGAACCCTGTACTAATTTTCAGAAAACACAGTGCATCTCAACACATACAAACTGAAACATATACAAATCAATTCATCAGATAAATTTGAACTATTTAAATTAGCTTAAAACTTTTAAAAAGTTAGTTTACTCACCTGAATCATGCCTAAAAAAAGAATAACTTGATGTTGATTATCTGAAACTTGTACTGTTTGAAACTGCATATTTGAATCTGTTTTTGTTTTTGAATTAATTGAGTTTACTTCCCCTTTCTTTTTCTTATTAGCTACTGATTGAACCAAATGGGGATGCATACAAATATATATAGAAGATACAGTGATATGAAGGAAGGCTTTAACTGGACTAGTTTATACTAGTTTGACCTGCAGGTTTGATTTTGTATTCAGTTTACTGCAAATGAGAGGATTTGATAATTATTTGAAATGACACAATTTGGGCTTGAGCAGATAGAAATTAAATGCATGTTGTATAATATGTTTACATAATTATCATTGTACTTCGGCTGTGTATACATATAGTTGTATGAAGATATGTACTATCTTGCAGGTCAAAGTTTGGCTTGTGAATGAAGACATCATGTATAAGGTTATTTGTTTGGTATAAAAACTGTTTGTCTTATTTTTATTTTTATTTTTATTTTGCAGTTAGACCTGGTTTGTACAGAAAGATATCTTGCCTAAAGACATATGTTCATAAATATTTGCTTTTATATCTTCTAGTTTGAATCATGTACAGGTTATAATCATGGTTTACTATCTATAAAAATGTTTATTTGTTGATTATCACTTTGCAGGCTAACACTTGGTCTTGCTTAAACAACAAAATATTTGTTTTGTTATTTATATCCCAGTTTAATAGTGTACAACATATGTTTGCGTTCACATGTGTATCCTGACTTTGACTAACAATATTTGAATTATATTCCAGATGGTGATTTATATTGGCTTTATACCTTTGTTTGTATTTGTATTATAGCTATAAATATTTAAATTAGGTTCATATAAATTTATTACATTTACATTTATATTTTATATTTATTTCCAATTGTATTTTAACTATAAATATTAAACTTAGATTCATGAGTTCACTTATTTCTTTATATTTTGACTTACATTAATATTAATATTTTATATTGAACATTATCATCTATTTATGTTTTATATTTTATATTTTTAGATTTTGATCTTATTTTAAACACTATTATCTATATGTATTTATTTATCAAATGTTAGCAATGTAAAACATTTTAATTAAATTATATAAGGTAAATTTTATCAAAAATATTATTAAAAGGTTTAATTTTAAATGCTCCAAATCAATCTACTTTTTAAATTACAAATTTATATAAACAAATGGTAAATATCTCCAAAATCATGTTCATTTTAAGATGGTCAATTCACATTTTATTTAATTAAATTAAACATTTATTAAAATAAACAGGGCCAAAAATCCAGGGTCGTTACAAGTACAACATCACCAATCATCACAGATTCAAGCACATCAATATCGATAAGCGGTATAATCCAATAACGCTTATCTCCATTCACAGATTCAAAGATAAACAATGTAAATTTATAAAAGAAAATAAATTACATCATCACAGATCACACCAAAACAATTCATAGCATAAAGCGTAGCACATTAGGGATACCAAACAATTCAACAATCAATAGATTCAAAACATTCATAAGTAAGATTGATAAAATTCTTAACTAATTTAATTAATCTCTAATTAAATTACTTGGATTACCTTAATCCTGCTTACTTAACATTAATTAATTATTAATTAATTAATTAATTAATTATCTATCTTAACAAATCTTTCTTGATTAATCATTCTTTAATCACATTTAAGTAATTATCCCTTATTTATTTAATTAATTATTCTTTAATTAATCACATTCATTAATCTTTAATTAATCGCATTTAGTAATTAATTACCCTCAATTAATTACATTACTTAATTAACTTCTAAATAAATTTTATCAATTAATTCTTAAATTAATTACACTGAGTAATTAATCCCTAATCACTTCCACTAAGAAATTATCTTTCTTATTAATTACACAAAGTAATTGAACCCAAAACTACTTTTATTAATTAATTATCCTTTAATTAATTACATCCAGTAATTACCTACTGTTTACTTTACTAAGAAATTATTCTTTATAAATTACACTAAGTAATTATACTTAACCGTTATCCAATGATTATTTTAAATTAATTAAACTTAATTAATTAACTTAAACTAATGACATAAATTTAATTAATTACATTAAGTAATTATTTCCTTTATTTACTTTCATTAAGTAATTATGCTTAAACAATTCCACAAATGGTCATTTTTAATTAATTAATATAATTAATTATTAAAATTAATCACATTAATTAATTATTTAATAATCCCTAGTTAATGATCTTCATTAACTATTAACAATTCTTTAATTACTTCTCTTAAGTAATTAAACTTTAATTACCATCATCGATTACAAATTGATTAATTTTTAATAACAAAATAATTCATCTCTAATTACTTAATAAATTGAGTTCTTAACTATAACTTAATTAATCTTTAATTACTTAATTAATCAATTTCTAATCATTAATAAAAAATCTATAATTATCAAATTAATGATCCTTAATTCTCCCTTAATTAATTAATTTATACCTTTAATTACTTAATTAATTAATCATAACTTATTAATTAATTAAATTAATTAATTACCCTTATATTTCCTTATTAATTAAATGAATCGCTAATTATTAAAACTTAATTATCTTATTAAATTTAACTAATCTCAAATCATTTAAATCTTAATTAATTTTAAGATAAAACCTTAACCTTATTTATGACTTAATTATCATTTACAAATGCATTTGAAAACATTTTACTTTTGAATTTACTTTTAAGCGTCATTTCAAATTAAGGATTTAAAATAACAAATTTAACTTTAACAAAATTTAAATCAATTTATAAACCTTTTAAACAAATGTAAAGAAACATTTATTTTATATAAAAGAAACATATATAAAGAAAAGTTTTAAACTAACTTACTTGATTGTATTTAAACCAAGCTTTAAAAATAAATTAATCATTTAACTCAAAAATTTAAGTTAATCTAATTTATATAACTTTCCATTCAAATATTAAAGAAACTTTTAATAAAAGAATATAAATAAAGTTTTAACATTTTCTTAGTAAACAATTCATTTAAAATATACTTTAAACATTTAAAGTTGTTAAAACATTTTGATTTTTATAAAACTTATTTATTTCAAAATTTGGATACAAATTTAATTTGAATCCATACTTTAAAACTTGATTTAAAAACTCTATTTTAAATCTCGCTTCAAAATTTTGATTTATTTTAAATTTTTGGAAACCTAACAGGTTTAAAACCTGTAACAGGCAAATGACTCGAGCCAACATCAAAAAAACTTCGAGTCAAAACCCATACATCTTCGAGTATCACCCGCAACAAACTCGAGTAAACCCGAGTACCTCCTTCCCTTCAACCCAGGCTTCAGCAGATACAAATAAATGAGCCGTGCAAATGCACGATGGTGCCGACCAACTCCGGCCATCCACGACGCCTTCCTCATGTCGACGTTCACGCTCGCACCCAATCTCGATGACCATAACATCAAAAATAACTCAAAATCGAATTCGATTAACCTATCGCAACTAGGAACAGGAAACCCAAACCTGGAAATCACTCGTGTTCACCTCATCGACCACCGGAGTATCTGAAATTCCGGCTATGCCTTCGTCAACACCCCCACCTCCATTTCCCAAAGATTGGTGGCACTGGATCCACTAGAGAAGCCATGGTGGATCCAATTCCGATCAAGCTCCAAACTAGGTTTACAAACTTTACTGATCATCCACCGCCTCCACAGCCACTCGAACGCCATTTTGACAATTTTGCCGAAGTCTCGGATCATCCTTCCTCCTCCAAAAAGAACCACGACACCCATACCTCTTCCATTCGCCGGGATTTGGTAAAATTACTTATTCTGATCAACTCAGCAATGCTCACCCAAACCTCAACTAAAATTTATGTTTTTATTTTTAAAAATCATGAATCTGAATAAGATTTTAGATCATATGCCTGGAACAATTAAATTAAGATGTTGAATTTTTACAAAACTTAACTTGTACTGTTTTACTTTATTTTCCAGAGTATTTCAATTTTAGTTCACTTAAATAAAATTTTAAACTTTAATTCATGATTAAACAGATAAAATTTGTTTGAATACTAAATCCTAACAGTTATTGGTTCAGGAGATAATGAATGTTTATCAAAATCTTAGCTTTTAAATCTAAGAACAGGCAACAAACAGATACAACAACAAGCATATATCTATACATTCACATGCATACAGAAAATTCAATCATATAAATCCACACAATACATACTTTATTTCCAGAAATTATCATGCAACAGATATCCATACTTTGGCTTTTTAAAAAATATGAAGTTACTCACCTGATTTAAATGAAGAACGGAGCCCCTTTGTTTTCTTTAAAAACTTTGAACTTGAATTACTTTTTTGATTTGAAAACTTGAATGTTTGTTACTGGATTTTGCTTTCAAGCAGAATTGAAGTTGCTTGTCTTAGGTTTGAATGTAGGCTTTGATTCCAGATTGAAAAAAAATGTATGTAGGCTCTTGATTACAGGTTTCAGGTTTTAGGAATGTTGTTTGATCTTGCAAATGAGCTACAGATTTTTTTATTCTATCTCAGGTTTTGATGTTGAAAATGAATTGCAGGCTTATGATTTGGATTTTAAGAGATGAACGGGTTTTGATTTGAACATGATTTCTGGTTTGAAGATGATTAATATTAGGACGAGTTTCTGATTTTTGAAATGATACAGGTTGATGATTTGAATCTTAAAAATGGTTTACAGGCTTTGATATTGATCTTTGAAAATGTACAGGCTTGAACTTTGATTTGTTTTCTACAGATTTTGTTTTGAGTATGCAAGTTTAAAATTTTCTTAGCTTTTGATTTGTAAAGAAAAAGAAATTGAAGGGAAAAGGCATATGTTTATATAAGCTAAAAATATGATTAAATAAAAATAAGAGAAAAATCAAAATTGAAAATGACACATGTTTAAATTTTAACATTTGTCAATTGTGTGACACCCCACCTCTATACCCACGCTAGCCAAGAACACTCCGGAGTAGTGCTGTCAACTAGCACGGAGAATAAGGCTGTTGAGGAGCGACCATCCATGTAATTGCTTATCACACGGTGGCTATAAATAATCTTCGGAAACAAACATAGAAATAATCATATCACAAATCAGTCACAGATATCCATATCACAAAGGCGGAAGAAGATATGAATATATAACTAACACATGAAAGTGTACATCAGAGTAGTGGTCAGTAAGATCCACGATAATACAAAAGAATAGCAACACGTGCTATACAAAAGAATACAACTATGAGTCTATATCTCAAGTGTATACAACAAAAACTGCTAATCTAAACAGTTAGCCAAAAGTCAGAGTGATGAATCCCTGGGAAGAAGTCAAGCAGAAGCACCTGTAACATCTCGGACTGACCCGAGTATTATTTAAGAAAATAATAAACGGATCAGTCTAGCTATAAATATCAGATGACATGATATAGCATAAAGATATGGCATAAACATAAACATCCATAATGACATACCACTATAAGTATGTAAATAATGATCAACAGAAGATCAATCAATAAGAGATAATCAATATCACAAGAATCTTCTCAAAGATTCGGAAAGGGCATCATACCCCAAACTTGTACTCATAACAAGTCAATGACATAAATTCTAGAAATCAATGCAAGAAGTCCAGAAATCATAGAAAAGAGAAAGAGGCCTATCACATGACGGTCCGAAGACCAAGGGGAGCTACCCCACATGTGTGAATGGAATCACACAGATTAAGGTCCAGACTAACCAAAAAGCAAAAAGGTATGTGTGAGTGGAATCACACAAGTGGTGTCTAGTCTAACCTCGCAACAAGAGACATCGCACAGTTGCTAGTCTAAATCATCAGAATGATCGTCATGATCAACGAGAAGTGTCAATTACACTAAGCTAGTAAATATAGAAGTTTAGCTTCATGTCCCATAACCACTTGCTTAACTTAAATATTTACGAACAAACTGTAAATCTTCACTAATAAAATTGTCACAAGAGGTTCAATCGAACAAGTCCAGGAATTAACCGACGAAGTGAACGCAAGCGTTTCATACCACTTGTTTTACTAAGTCGTTTAATTAGATTTCTCATCCGAGTGAGGTAAAGGTTTGTATATACTAATAGATTGGAAAACGGTTTAAGAAAAGAGCTTTGTTATTAAAAATAGAGTTGAAATTGTTTGTTAAAAGAGTTTTGATATTTACTACTAGTATTGAAACCTTTATATTTTTAAAATGACAAATCACAGAAGAGATTGTAGAAACAATCATCACAAAGATCACATTCGGAGATGTGAATAAAATCCAAGGAAATCAGCTCAAAAGCATCAAAGTGGAAGTTCCCCAACGACCAAACGTGGCCGAGATAACCAGAGATGGTTTGTCTCGAAGAATGGTCAACTCAGCATCTCAACAAAGCAAGTTTTGTTGAACGTTTTTCGGATAAGATCGCCTACGGAGGGGGGTCCAGGGGGGGTGGCAACCCCCCAAGGTGGGGGTGCGGGGGCAACGCCACCGCTTACGGGGTTCGACCTAGTGAAGATAAAATGAGGTCTAACGACCTAAGGACTCAAGGGTCTAACGAGCTAACGACTCAAGGGTCATACGACCTAACGACTCAAGGGTCTAACGACCTAACGACTCAAGGGTCATACGACCTAACGACTCAAGGGTCATACGACCTAACGACTCAAGGGTCATACGACCTAACGACTCAAGGGTCTAACGACCTAACGACTCAAGGGTCATACGACCTAACGAGCTATGGCCAAACGACCTAACGACTCAAGGGTCATACGACCTAACGAGCTATGGCCAAACGACCTAACGACTCAAGGGTCATACGACCTAACGACTCTAGGGTCATACGACCTAACGACTCAAGGGTCCAACGACCCAATGACTCAAGGGTCCAACGACTTAAGGGTTGCACGACTTAAGGGTTAGGCCAGGAGCGACCTAACGAGATAAGGTCCAACGACCTACGAGTTAAGGGTCCAGCGACCTATCGGGATAACTCGTAACCGACTTAAGGGTTGCGTGACTAAAGGGCTGCACGACTTAAGGGTTAACTCGTAAATGACTCACGACCTATGGATGAACGACTTAACTCTGAACGAGCTAAAAATGGCCAGAACGACCTAGGGTTAACTCGTGAACGACTCACGACTTATGGACGAACGACTTAACTCCGAACGACCTAAAAAAGGCCAGAACGACCTAGGGTTAACTCGTGAATGACTCACGACCTATGGACGAACGACTTAACTCCGAACGAGCTAAAAATGGCCAGAACGACCTAGGGTTAACTCGTGAACGACTCACGACCTATGGACGAACGACTTAACTCCGAACGACCTAAAAATGGCCAAAACGACCTAGGGTTAACTCGTGAACGACTCACGACCTATGGACGAACGACTTAACTCCGAACGACCTAAAAATGGCCAGAACGACTCAAGTGCAGAAAATTCAACAAAACGCTAAAAATTGGAGTTTTTCGCCAATCCAATCCAAACCAAATGCTAACATGCATGCAGAAATGATAGGGAATCATTCCCAACAGTCCAATATAGTTATAGGCTAGAATTGTGAGATAAAAATCTCACCTTTGCACCAAATATCAATAAAAATGAAGTTTTAAGCAAGCAAGAATCAATCCTTCTTCTATCTAAGCACAAGAAGCTTGAATCCAATGTCTTCTTCTTGAATTTGGAGTAGAAAGATGGATTGCAATTGAATTTGAGTTTTGGAATTTTAATTTCCCATTCCCTCCACCATTAATGCCAAAGCTTGATTAGTTAGGAAATTTATGAAGAGTGAGGAGAAGAGGGTTGGAACTTGGGCTTAATAGGCTAAACTAACTCAAAGTCCAAAGCGGGAAAAGTTAGTGAAATTTCACTAACTCCAAACCTATCGATGTTTATACTTAAAAAAGTTGTAAACGACATTTCGAACTCAATGGAAGTGGTCTCGAGTCCTAATTTGACCGTTTGCAAAAAGTAGCTTTTCGGACCAAAATCCGATTAACGAGTTAATATTTAAATAAAATATTTAAATACAAACTCGATAAATATGCGGGTTGTTACAAATTGCCTTAGTTTATTAGCTAACATTTGTTATAGTGAGTCTTGATTTTCTTACACTTTTCCCTTAAGTAATTTCTTTTTACTTTAAATGTTAATATAGAGTTTTATACTTATTTATTATTTTATAAATACTTATCTAAATTTATATATATATATATATATTTCTTTAAAGAAAATATTATAAAAACAACTACATACAAATAAAATCTTATTTATATATTTTAAATCCAAAACATTTTAAAAGACCCATCCTTGAAATTTAAATTTAAATTCAAATTCAAATTCAAATTAAATTTGAAAGTCCAATTTAAAGTCAACTTAAATATACATATATAATCAACATAAATATGTATATTATAGGATTTTAACTTTAAACAATTGTTTTGCAAATCATTTGTATTTAATTCAAAATATCACTTTAAATTATATGTATACTAAAATTAGAAAAAAAATTCTTATTAATTTTAAAATATAGTTTTAAATCCAATATATTTTTTCAACACATTTATATTTGAATTTCAAATCCAAAATTAATTTATATACATATAAAATAAATAAACAAATATTTTATTTGGAAAAATCAAATAAATTCACAATTTAATCCAAAAATTATATTAATTACTAATTTAATTCTAATTTGTCCCCAAAAATTTAAATAAATTACCAATTCAAATTTAACTCAAAACCGTGGTCGTTACATCCAGTGATATTATAATAGTGTCTAGGGTTTTCAAGTAAAATACAAAAATAGCTGGAATGCTTACATCTCACATTATAGTCGGGTACAACTAAAACGTAAGGCACTTATTGGAGATTGGATTCCATACAATGGAAGGGCTACTGGGGTACCGCCCTTCATAGTACGTGGTCTAGATCATCGTACCGAGGATCCACCCTAAATCTACTGCAACACAAGGCCGGAACCATCCCTTACTGGATAGTCCCGAACAAGACAACCCCACAGTTGTTTGCAACTAACCACCTACACAGCTGAATAAAAAGGGACCTCTAGACAGGGGAAGATCTTGTCCTACTTAAGCATGACTCACTTAGCCTTACCACGCCTCCCCTATTTTAGCCATTCCCGCTTGGTTAGGGTTGAGGCTACGATTACCTTTATAGATCTCCATCTTAGAATGCTCATCGTCCAACTGACGATATTCTGAAAGCATTAAATACATACAAGTTCGTTTCGGGTTCGAACGAAAACGAAGGCATTATCTCGTTACACTCATTTTGGAATCACCCTCAAAGTTAACGACATTAACCCTTGCACTATGAATCTTCATATTCACTTGAGATTCACAACCTATCGTTTAATTTGGATCGATATGGTTTTCAGATGTCCAAATCTGGAAACCCGATCTCGATCTCATCGAAATCCAAAATGTCGTCTTTTAAAGCCAAGTTGTTTTAAAGTTAAAACAATTTGATTCTATTATCTATATTCACACGGATAGATAATTCACAACCTCACAAATAGATAATGCATATCATCACAATTCAACCAAAGCATCCACTATCACAGATTAACACATATCTCATATTAGAGATATCAAACCATCCAAAGTATTCAGCCATTCATAAGCAAAGATCTATTAATCATACTATTTATAATTAATTTAAAATGAATTAAATTAATTACTTCCATCAAATAAATCTTGCTTACTTAACCATTAATTGATTACAAACTAATTAATTAATTTCTAATTATCCATCTTAATTAATCATCTTTGATTAATTGTCCTCTAATTACATTAAGTAATTAGCCTTTAATTAACCTTAACCATTTACAGTAATTAACCTTTAATTACTCCCATTAATTAATTAACTATAATTAATTACATTAATCCTTAATTAATTACATTAATTAATTATTCTTATAATTACTTATATTGATTAATTAGCATTAATTAATCAACCCTTAGTTACTTCATTAATTAGATTAATTAATGTTCTCTTAATTACTTCTTTAATTATTTTTATTCTAATTAATCACATTTAATAATTATTATTTAGTTAATCTTTATTCATTAATCAACCTTGATTAATCACAATCAGTAATTAATTATCCTTAATTAATTATATTACTTAATTAACTTCAAAATAAACGTAATGTGCCGCCTTTTTGCATGCTTTAAACCGACACACGTGCCAATTCAAACCATTCGTAAGGGCGGATTGTTACGGGGTAAATAAAAAAAACGAGAAAGAAATAAAATAGAACAGAATCTCACAGCGGAAGGATAAAATATAATAATCAAATATACAGTTTACAAAGCTGTTTTAAAATATTCGATTATACTTATACAACATACATCAGAGTTACACATACCATATAACAATTCAGCGGAACAATATGAGTGTGGTGAAATATAATAAATAATAACTATAGAAATCTCCATCTTCGTCCTCCAGAGCTAAAGTCTTCAATCCTGAAACGCTCGGACTGACCCGAGCGAATTGAAAAGACAAAACACTCGAGTTAGAACTAAAAGATCTTATGTAGGTTAAATCAACAGAAATAAATATGAGTGCAGTAACTCAAAAGATGCTCGGGATTCACATCTCTTAAAGATCCATTAAACTATTTACTATGTAGTATATTTCGCTATTATAATAGTGTCTAATTATAGAATAAACTTACTTTTTTCTTAGCATAAAGGGGTTACCCATATAGCCCTTAACACGTAATAGTCCCAGTAGTCCATCCAATATCAGCACATCTCCAGATCGGGAGACTACCCTAAACATTCCACGGGCTACAGGAGAAAACCAAACTCGTACAGGGCGCGATAGGGTAGGTGACATGGCACAACTAGGCAATGCCAGGGTAGATATACCAATTACGCTTTCGGATCGGTGGTAACGCGTAGACGCAGCTACCGCCCACCTCGAGCCACACCCCCAAATAAAAAAAAATCAAAAGTGGCCACCGAATCAATCCAAAAGTCAAAGTATAATATCGAAGGGATGTGTCCGATCGAAGGTGCTACCTCAATTAACCCGTTAATCGCTCCTGTTTTAGCCACCTTATTCCAACTCACGGGAGTTGGGTCCACATATTTACCTCGAAGGAAACGCCGCCACCATCCTACTTCATTTTAGAATCTCCACCATGTACATGGTTGTTAAAGTGGTTTTCGAAGTTGGCAGAGAGTATGACAACTACCGATCCCGGTCTCTTCAACAACCAAACGTTATTATAACACCGCGGTTATTTCAAAATAATTTATACCTTTAAAAACCAGAATAAAATATTCATTTCAAAACTACATAAATACGATATCATTTATATTTTAAAGACCCAAATCCATATGATATCAAATATATCTTTTTCAAAAATCATAGCCTTTTCAAATCTATATACCTTGAAACCATAGCTTTGTAACATAAATTTAATACTTAATGGTTCAAATACTATATTACTTTATAAAATAAAACAGCTTCTTTAAGTTTCACAATAAATTCCCAATATAAATTTGAACCTACAAATAAACCATTTTAATTCCCATATATTTCTAAGCTTAAATATTCTATATTTCAAAACTTTATAGTTCATATATTCCAATCTTTAAATATTCCACTATTTCAAAATGGATTCTTTGATAATTTAATATATATCAAATCCAATTCCTATTATTTAAATTTGAAATATTTACTTACTAAACAAATATTATTCAGGTAAAACCCTTAAACTTCAATAACAGGATATTTTTTTAATTAAATTAACTTGATAATATTCTTTAAATCAAATGGATATTTATTTAAATTCTCAAATCAAAAAAATCAAGTTATACAATCATACCCTTTAAATCTTAATTTATTTACATTTCAAAACAAATTTTTCGAAGATAATTCTTAAATACTTTAGTTCAAATCATATTCACATTTATCTTCAACCTTACTTTTATTTGAGTTATTAAAAACTCTATATACAATAGAATTTCAAATATATTCTTAACCATATTATATAAACGAAATCAACTTCATTATTTAGCTTATTTTACAATTCGAAACAAATTTATACATAGTTAAATTCAATAATTTTTTACTATATATATATATCACAATTTAATATTTATTAAACCGTATTCTTTCCAAAACCATAGAAAATCGTTTCAAAAATAATTATATATATATATATATACACACACACCGGGGTGCCTGTATATAATTTTCTATCTTATGGTCAAGTGATACGGATATTTATCATTTCAATCCGCAATTTAAAAATAAAATGCGGTTGTATATCATTTCAAACCGCAATCCCGAATGAAATGAAAATGCATAATAACTTGCAGTTTATACAATATAAATACAGAATCCATTCATCCATCATATCAATCATCAAACATTTATCAATTTATCATCCAATTCAAACAATCACATCAATAAATAATAATTAATTACTGACAGTTAATTTTTCAATAATGAATTAAATAACTGTTTAATGTAGTTTATATGCAATAATAAATAAATTTAACTAGCAGTTTATATGCAATAATAAATTTAACTAAAATTTTAACTGGTAGTTTATATGCAAAAATGAATTAAATAACAAGTAAATTATATGAATGCAAATTTACTGAGATAATGATGAAATATATGTCAAACAGCTATAAATAAATTTCTAAACATATCATAAATCAATTTAACAAACCTAAGAAATTTTAGAAGTTGTGAGTGGGTTAAAACACTCACCCTTTGGATTTAAATTGAATTTAAATCCAATTTAAACCCAAAATTTTGAAAGTCTCCAAATCTATCCAAACTAGCACCAAAATATCTGGAATTTTATTACGATCCTAACAAAAAAAATCGTGCGTAAATCGGATGTCGTATGTAAAAGTTATTAAGGTTTGAACCTTTGAATATTAAAACTAAAATAGATTAAATAATAATAAAAATACAGGTACACAGTACCGTCTCCTACACGAGCGAAATCAATCGAGCCAGTAAACCTAGTCGCCACAGCTTCACGAATTTACTGCCGCCTCCACGCCGCATATCACCTCGATCAGCCTCCGCCGTTGGCAAGACCACGCTGAGCCGTGCCTAACCAATCCCATCGTCGCAAGTCCGGTCCCCCTTCCATTCGCCGCCGCCTCAATATCGTTGCCAAAATCTGGTGATTTGCGGCCACCTTGATGCAGGCGACTTCATCCCCGCGACCTCCTTGACGTCCTCTACAGTGCAGCGCCATTCGTTCGTCGTTACGACAAAGATCCACCGCGCGATCAAAACCCTACCAATAAACGACCGGAACTTCTTTGATTTTTACTGATCAAATGACACTTCAAAACGAAAAACGACCACCACCAGTGAATTACTCTAGTCGAGAGCTTCAACATATATTTTTTGTGAATTTTTCTAAGGAGTTTGGTTTTTCAGCTTTGGATTTTATTTGGGATTGGATCTGAAAACATGTTGTCTTCCATTGAGGAGGAGGGAGCTGAGATATACGTACAGCCAAATGAAAATGAGGAGAATTAGGGTTTATAATGATATATTTATAGACAAAGTTGAAATAGGATGGATCAGATAAGATAGATGTACGCGCTAAACGATATATGGCCCGAAAAACCCGTTTCAACTCCGGAATGAAATTGGGTAAACCCATATATCAAAATAGATGTTTTAAAATATTTTAAATGCAATGGAACAGGTTTTACGTCCAAATAATATCGAATGAATGTGTCCGATCGTAGGAATGACCTCACTTGGCCCGAGATCGCTCCTGTTTTAGCCACCTTATGCCAACTCACGGGAGTTGGGTCCACGTAATATACCTCAAGATCGTCGCCACCGTCCTACTTCATTCTGGAATCTCCACCGCGTATACAGTTGTTAAAGTGGTTTTCGGTATCGACAGAGAGTATGCCAGATATCCGATCCCGGTCTCTTTAACAACCAATCGTTAATATAACCCATGGTTATAATTTAAAATATAATATTTTATACTTCAAAATAGAATATCATTTCAAATCCAAATCTTTATCAAAATAAAGATTAAATCATTTCCAAACCATTTCAATATATCAAAATACCATATTCTTTCAAAACTTCCTTTTCAAATCATTTCAATATATTGAAATATCATATCCTTTCAAAACATCACTACAAACCATTTTAATATCAAAATATCATTTCAAAGATAGTTTATACTTCGAAAACCCAAAATCATTTTTTATTTCAAAACTATATTTATTTAAAAAACAATATCATTTCCATTCCAAACATATATTCACTTTTCTAAATAGTTTATACTTTCAAAGTTATAACTCTTTCGAAACCAAAACATTGAAATCATACACTTTAAAAATCAGAACATTTTGAAATCATACATTTGCAATCATCCTTTAATTCTATATATTTACAAATTTACTAAATTATGCCCAAATTTCAATTTTAATTTCAATTTAATTTAATCCAAACCATCATTTTCAATTCAAATTCAATTTACTAACAAACCATTTCAAATCTTATCAAATTTAAATATAGGTTTAATCCATAAAATACAATATTCAATCTTTAGTATATTTCAAGGTTTGAATATCCCACCTTTCATAAATCCAATATCATTTAAATAAACTCAAATGATATATACTTCAAATATTCATTTATCAAATAAATTAAATAAATCAGAAATCAAATATCCTTTCAAAATATCAAAATGTCAAATATTATTCGAACATCATTCATTTTTATTCATTTAAATAACTTTTAAATCCCTTCATTTTATTTAGGAATTAATTACCATTTCAAACTTACGTTTCAAAAGATTTTATATCAAAAATTAAATCTCTCCATTTAAATCATTTAAAGTCAATTCCTTATATTATTAATTAAATATTAAATTTTCAAAATTTAAATCCTTCCATTTAGAGCCATATAAATGTCTCTTCATTATCTTTAGAAATTTAACATTTAATCTCTAAAATTTTATCATTTTTTCAAAGATTATTTTTTTCCATAAAAGTTATTAAAACAACAAAAATATAGTTTCCGTAGCACTTAAAAATGCTATGTAAAGTTATAGTTTAAAATAGTTCATTTGACAAAAGACAGCGTTTAAGTGCTGTGATAGATTTCCTTTAAATTTCAAATAAACTTAAATGTTAAGTTTAACCACTATAACATTTACAAAGTTCTATAATAGCCTTTATTTCAATTTAACTTTTTAGTACATTTAAAACGACTACAACATTTACAAAATGCTGTAATACCCTTACATTACATTTCAAAAATGCTGTTAAATCAAATTCAAGGCTTCAATACAAATTTCACCAACAGTTAATTTTAATTTAAACCATTTAACTTATAAAATCATAAATTTCACATTTTAAAATTATCATTTCAATACTCTTATTTTTATGATTTTTATACAGTTAAATTTCATCGAAAAATCAAATTTTAACATAAGTTCTTATTTAAATTAAAGTATTAAATCCCATTTCTTTAATTAATTTTATTACTTAACCATTAAGTTTTAAATTACCAAATTATAACTTATTTCTATTTATTTTACTCATTTTTAACAAAAGTTCAAAATTTCCCACAATAAGTTATATTTCAAAATTTTGACTTAAAACATTCATTTATTCACATTTTCATTTATTCAAAAATCACTTTTATTTTTATAAAAAATAATTTTATTCATTTTAATTTAAAATATTATACTTTACTTTTAAAAATAATTTTAAAACATTTCAGAAAATAATTTATAACCCACGGGTCTGTATATTTTTTTCTAGCCTAGGTCAAGTGATACGGATGTATATCATTTCAATCCGCAGTTTACAAAGAAAACCCGGGTTCTATCATTTCAAACCCGCAGTCCCAAGTAAAAATGAATGATTTTGAAAACCGCTCAGGCCTATCATTTCAGCCCATAACGATTTTCCCTTATTCTAAAGTCTGTTCGGGTATGTATCATTTCAACCCATAGTGATTCTAGTCTACAGGGAACTTGCAATGGTGATAACTGATATAAATAACAGAAATAGCATGAAATAACAGTAACATATGATATACAAGGTGTAATAACAGGTGTGAACATCATGTGATAATAATATAGCAGTTATAACAAGATGATATAAGTTACAGATTCAAATGATGTCCGTGTATCACTATATAAGTACATATTAGTCTGATGAGATTTACTCACTTGTATTAGCTGGAGATGACAAACAACTACACGCAACAAAGATCTTCGAAGGCACGAAAGCATGAATATGATTTAAGAATGGAGAGCCAAAGATTAATAGCCTTGGATACATTCAAACAAAACAAATATATATAACATAAGTTTCAACCAAAAATACGATTAAACAATAGTAAAAATGAATGCATAAATCATCTCCAAACCACTTGCACTTGCCTTCTACCACCTATGCTTCAGCTATATGTCAGAAATACATGGCTAAGGAGTGGGTTTTGATTTGGTTTTGGGTTGAAATGGGTCCGCCAAACATGCATGGTGATGGAGCAAAAGTAGTGCAAAGGAATAAGTGCATGGATAACAACTACAAAGGCAAACTACATAGATACAATGCAACATTGGGCCCGGCCCAAGCAAGACCAGGCACGACCATCACTGTAGTGGGCTGGAGGATGGTGTCGCAGAGGGTTTCAGGTCGTCCATGGGTGGTGAAGGTGGAGTAACGGCCACAATTGAATGCATGTAATGGTTGAAATTGAAAAGGTGGAATACAAAAGGACATAAGCAAATCAATGGTCACAACTCTTCAAATTTCTCTTATTTCTTTGTAAATTTTATATAACTGAAATATATATGTAAATTCAGATAAAAATACGAAAATTTAGTAAATAAGCAAAAATAAATAAATAAATATTAATTATATATAATTTAATTAAATAAAACAGCAAAATTGCAACTAGTCTTGAAAAAATGAAAAATAAATGCAATGAACTTTGGAAAAAATTTGTGTACTTGAAATTTTTTATAAATAAAGATAAGAACACAAAATAAAAATGAATTCACAAAAATAAATAAATAAATTTTAAATTAATAAAATTTAAATGAAGAAAATAGCAGAAAAATTGGAATTAGGCTTAATAAATTGAAATAAATTCAAATAAACTTTAGAAAAATTATATTATCATTTTAAAAATATTAAAAGGAAAATATACGTAAAATAACATATTAACACATATTAAAATAAAATATGAAAATAGAAATATAATTTATATAATTAAAAATAGATAAATTGTTAAATAAACAAATTATACTCAAAATTGAAATGTGCATAACTTTTGCAGTTTAACTCCGTTTTCAACGAAACGAAAAGCAGTGTTCAAGTTATTTCATCTATTTTCATAATAAAAGATAAAATTTAATATTTAAAATAATTTAAATTTGAAGTTTGAAAGTCAAAGTTTGAATAGTTTGACCAGAAATTCACTTTACAGTAAAATATTCAAATTATACTAGTTTGAACTATAAATCACTTAATAATCAACATTTATATTTAAAAATGAAATGTTTGAAATAAAAAAATTAAATTAATTTAAAAATAAAAGAAAGTCCAATTTAAATAATATACAAAAATCTAGGGTTGTTACACTCTCCCCCACTCAAAACTTTTCGTCCCCGAAAAGGAATGAGGTACGGGAAAGCACATAAAAAGATAGTGTGAAATAAGATTAAGATAAGATGAAAAGGAGATTTAAATTACACCTGATAACTATTGTTATAGGTAAGTTTCACAAGGGGGAGATGGTCTTCCCAAGATTCTCTAGAATCAGGAACACAATCACGAAATGATCCTTTAGAATCTGATTCACTCTTCCCGCTTGACCGACGGTCTGTGGATGGACAGCAGTGCTCAGATTCAATATGAGTAGCAAAAATTATTTAAGATTATAGAAAATTTCTAAACAGAAAGATTAAAGAAAGATGTCTATACCAGTCTATAGCAAGATGAGGAAAATAAGGCCAACTAAAGACAATTTTGAGAACAAAATAAGATAATAAGTTTGAAACCATGAAATTTTCAACTTAAATTGATAATTAATTTTACACAAGTTAAATAAATCTTAACTATTTCTAATTTCATTATCTTATCATCTAATTTTCATAAACTAACAATTTTCAAAAATCATGGATTTGAAAAATCATTATTATACTTAAAATGTACACAATAAATTTAATTCCTCTTTATCCTAATTAAAATTAAGTTTATTCCTCTCAATATATTTTATCACCTATGCTAAATATACTTACATTATTATAATTGTTTTAACTTATTCTTATTTCCTTTAACATCATTTATATTGTAAATTATTCAATTTACTCTTTTATTCTATTTACCTCTATTAATCTTTTTATAACAAAATTTAAGTGTATAATATTTATTATAACCACTCAAATTTTATTTATAAAAATCTTTTTATATTGTATATTATCCAATTACATTGTTAACTTCTAAAATTTAAGGTAAGTTATGTTTGAATGCAATTGAATATTATACAAATAAACTTTCCAATTCAATTATCTCAAGTTTGAATTATTTATTCAAAATTTTTGATTTTCTTTTTATAACTGAAATTATTCTTTAAGGTAAAACTTAAGAATAAATTTTCGATTCCCTTCAAACCATTTAGAGATAAATAAATATATGTACATAATATGTCAAATCAAATTTAAATCATATATCTATATAAAATATAAATCAAATCATTTTTTAAAAATTCAAATCAATTAGATTTCCCAAAACAAAGCTGTAGCAAGACTACAGAACGGTCTCTTCACTTCAAAACTCAAAAATGAATGTCGATGATGCCGCGGTTCATCACCGAAATTATTTTCCAGCGACAAAGAGAAGAGCACAAATTTCTTTAACTTTTCAAATTCTTTGGAAACAAATTTCTATTCAAAATGCTTTAAATAAGATATCCTTTTAAAACTTGAAAACACAAGGTTTGAAACCATCGGAAATTAAATTCTCAAATTCTTGTTTTAAATTCATTTTAGTTCCTAAATCAATTTATAAACAGCTATTTATATATTCATTTATAGAACAATAAATGATAAATCAAGTATTATCATTTCAAATGATTAATTTAAATCAATTTATAAGTTCCATAAATTTACTTATATCAAAATTTATTTCATTAACCAATTTTTAAAATAATATTGTGTCAGCTTGTTCTGTCAAAGTGTTTTAGAAATCCTATCGATAGCGTTGATTAGACGAATCAATCGGAAACCCAAATCAACATCAACAACTCAAACAACACAATACAAAACAAAACATTAATATTGATTTACAAGTACAATTCAAAATGTTTGGAAGATAGATTGGAAACAAAAGACAAGATGATTGAATAACAAAATAGGGAGGGGGATAAGCTTAAATAAATCACGGGCAACCTTAACCGGGTCAACCGTGACTTAAAGAATAAGATCGATGTGGATTTTCTAGGGTAAATCTACATTCGATCTCAATAGAGAGAGTTTGGAATAACAAAAGATATTAGCATCTAAACTAAGGATAGATATAAATCTCTAGTGAATCGATGCTAATTGTAAAGGAGTTTCCCCCTTTACAAATTAATTTTTGAGATTGGCGGGACCGCGGATTCACTATAAAGCTCATTCGAAGTGGAGTTATGGGATACTCCAGAATCAAAGGAAGACGAATAGTGAGGGACACAAATGGATTTTGGAACCGCAGGGAACGTTCCAAAATCAAAGGTATCGAGTCAAAAAGGAAGAGATTTAAACTCGAATGAAAGTGATTCTGTAAATACATTTACCATATATGCTGCATTTTGCCTAGAGCTACCAAAGCTCTGATACCAACTGTAACAACCCGATATTTTCAACCATTCACATCCGCACATGTCGGACTTGAATTGCTCAAAATACCGCATTGTAAATAAAATTTGGCAAATCTCAGAACATACAGTAAGTAATAACCACAGAGCACAGACACAGAGTAAGAAATGCAGCGGAAGTAAAAGAGATAGTAGTTCATGAAGCTACTATGTAAATATATCAGAGTTACATAAAATACAATAGAATAAATAAAGTACAACAGAAGTCTCAAGATGATAACCAAGTACAAGCTGAATAGAACAACAGAACTAAAATAGATAAAACTAGATAAGCAGATAATCTCCAGCGATTCCAATCTCCAAAATGTGGAATTCAAATCTGTGAATAACTCAGGTTGACCCGAGCGTAAATAAAAATACAAACACTCGAGTCAGGACAATATATACTTATATAATGTAAACCAACTCAAGTGAACTTTAATAAGGTACAAGTACCTTAAAGGATGTCTGGGACCGCCCATCCTCTAAGGATCCATTAAACTATTTACTATATAGTAATATTGCGCTATTATAATAATGTCTGCAGTAAAATAAACTTACTTTTAAATAGCGTTCCGGGTTACCCATATCACCCTTCACACATAATAGTCCCAGCAGTCCATCCAATATCATGACATCTCCATATCGGGTGATTGTCAGAGGATACCACACGGGCTACGGGAGAAAAAAAACTCGTAGTAAAGGCTCGGTATGGTAGGTGACATGGCACACAAGGCAATGCCATGGTAGATATACCAATTACGCACACGGGCTTGTGGTAACGCAGCAGCCACATACGCCCACCTCGAAACACACTTCCATATCAAAATCGGAGGATGGCCATCTAATCAATCACAAGTAAGAGTATAATATCGAAGGAATGTGTCCGATCGGAGGAATGACCTCACTTGGCCCGAGATCGCTTCTGTTTTAGCCACCTTATGCCAACTCACGGGAGTTGGGTCCACGTAATATACCTCAAGATCATCGACACCATCCTACTTCATTCTGGAATCTCCACTGCGTACACAGTTGTTAAAGTGGTTTTCGGTATCGACAGAGAGTATGCCAGATATCCGATCCTGGTCTCTTTAACAACCAATCGTTATTATAACCCATGATTATAATTTTAAAATATAATATTTTATACTTCAAAATAGAATATCATTTCAAATCCAAATCTTTATCAAAAGAAAGATTAAATCATTTACAAACCATTTCAGTATATCAAAAAAGCATATCCTTTCAAAACTTCCTTTTCAAATCATTTCAATATATCGAAATACCATATCCTTTCAAAACTTCACTACAAATCATTTTAATATCAAAATATCATTTCAAAGATAGTTTATACTTCGAAAAATTCAAAACTCTATTTATTTCAAAAACAATATCATTTCCATTCCAAACATATATTCGCTTTTCAAAATAGTTTATACTTCCAAAGTTATAACTCTTTCGAAACCAAAACATTGAAATCATTACACTTTAAAAATCAGAACATTTTGAAATCATACATTTGCAATCATCCTTTAATTCTATATATTTACAAATTTATTAAATTACGCCCATATTTTAATTTCAATTTAATTTAATTCAAACCATCATTTTCAATTCAAATTCAGTTTACTAACAAACCATTTCAAATCTTATCAAATTTAAATATAGGTTTAATCCACAAAATACAATATTCAATCTTTAGTATATTTCAAGGTTTGAATATCCCACCTTTCATAAATCCAATATCATTTAAATAAACTCAAATGATATATACTTCAAATATTCATTTATCAAATAAATTAAATTAATCAGAAATCAAATATTCTTTCAAAATATCAAAATGTCAAATATTATTCAAACATCATTCATTTTTATTCATTTAAATAACTTTTAAATCCCTTCATTTAATTTAAGAATTAATTACCATTTCAAACTTACGTTTCAAAAGATTTTATATCAAAAATTAAATCTCTCCATTTAAATCATTTAGAGTCAATTCCTTATATTTATTAATTAAATATTAAATTTCCAAAACTTAAATCCTTCCATTTAAAGCCATATAAATGTCTCTTCATTATCTTTAGAAATTTAACATTTAATTTCCAAAATTTTATCATTTTTCCAAAGTTTATTTTTTTCCATAAAAGTTATTAAAACAACAAAAATATAGTTTCCGTAGCACTTAAAAATGCTACGTAAAGTTATAGTTTAAAATAGTTCATTTGACAAAAGACAGCGTTTAAGTGCTGTGATAGATTTCCTTTAAATTTCAAATAAACTTAAATGTTAAGTTTAACCACTATTACATTTACAAAGTGCTATAATAGCCTTTATTTCAATTTAGCTTTTTAGTTCATTTAAAACAACTACATCATTTACAAAATGTTGTAATACCCTTACATTACATTTCAAAAATGCTGTTAAATCAAATTCAAGGCTTCAATACAAATTTCACCAACAGTTAATTTTAATTTAAACCATTTAACTTATAAAATCATAAAACTTCACATTTTAAAATCATCATTTCAATACTCTTATTTTTATGATTTTTATACAGTTAAATTTCATCCAAAAATCAAATTTTAACATAAGTTCTTATTTAAATTAAAGTATTAAGTCCCATTTCTTTAATTAATTTTATTACTTAACCATTAAGTTTTAAATTACCAAATTATAACTTATTTCTATTTATTTTACTTAATAAAAATGTCATTTTTAACAAAAGTTCAAAATTTCCCACAATAAGTTATATTTCAAAATTTTGACTTAAAACATTCATTTATTCACATTTGCGTTTATTCAAAAATCACTTTTATTTTTATAAAAAAATCATTTTATTCATTTTAATTTAAAATATTATACTTTACTTTTAAAAATAATTTTAAAACATTTCATAAAATAATTTATAACCCACGGGTCTGTATATAGTTTTCTAGCCTAGGTCAAGTGATACAGATGTATATCATTTCAATCCGCAGTTTACAAAGAAAACCCGGGTTCTATCATTTCAAACCCGCAGTCCCAAGTAAAAATGAATGATTTTGAAAACCGCTCAGGCCTATCATTTCAGCCCATAACGATTTTCCCTTATTCTAAAGTCTGTTCGGGTATGTATCATTTCAACCCATAGTGATTCTAGTCTACAGGGAACTTGCAATGGTGATAACTGATATAAATAACAGAAATAGCATGAAATAACAGTAACATATGATATACAAGGTGTAATAACAGGTGTGAACATCATGTGATAATAATATAGCAGTTATAACAAGATGATATAAGTTACAGATTCAAATGATGTCCGTGTATCACTATATAAGTACATATTAGTCTGATGAGATTTACTCACTTGTATTAGCTGGAGATGACAAACAACTACACGCAACAAAGATCTTCGAAGGCACGAAAGCATGAATATGATTTAAGAATGGAGAGCCAAAGATTAATAGCCTTGGATACATTCAAACAAAACAAATATATATAACATAAGTTTCAACCAAAAATACGATTAAACAATAGTAAAAATGAATGCATAAATCATCTCCAAACCACTTGCACTTGCCTTCTACCACCTATGCTTCAGCTATATGTCAGAAATACATGGCTAAGGAGTGGGTTTTGATTTGGTTTTGGGTTGAAATGGGTCGGCCAAACATGCATGGTGATGGAGCAAAAGTAGTGCAAAGGAATAAGTGCATGGATAACAACTACAAAGGCAAACTACATAGATACAATGCAACATTGGGCTCGACCCAAGCAAGACCAGGCACGACCATCACTGTAGTGGGCTGGAGGATGGTGTCGTAGAGGATTTCAGGTCGTCCATGGGTAGTGGAGGTGGAGTAGGTAGCGGTCAAGGGGTGGTTGAAGGTGATGAAGGCATAGGTGATTGGCTATGGTGCATATAGGTGAAGTTTGTGTAGATATTGTTGGATTTGGTCACATGGCTGCATGGCCAGTGGCTTGGGGTTGTAGAGGAGGTGGTGGCGGCTGGCTCAGGTGGTGGTGGTGGCAGCCATAGTGAAGGAGGAGCAAGGGGCTGAGCTACATGGAAGAAGTCAAGAGCAAATAACATAAATTCAAGCAAAAAAATGAAAAAGAAAAGAGGATTTTTACCAAGCTTTCTGAGATGATGGGAGGCCGAACCTTTTTCTCAGGTTTGAGAAAGATAATTCACGTAAAAAATGAATAGAAGTCAGCTAAAGGTAGTGAAGGAACGGCCACAATTGAATGCATGTAATGGTTGAAATTGAAAAGGTGGAATACAAAAGGACATAAGCAAATCAATGGTCACAACTCTTCAAATTTCTCTTATTTCTTTTTAAATTTTATATAACTGAAATATATATATGTAAATTCAGATAAAAATATGAAAATTTAGTAAATAAGCAAAAATAAATAAATAAATATTAATTATATATAATTTAATTAAATAAAACAGCAAAAATCGCAACTAGTCTTGAAAATATGAAAAATAAATGCAATGAACTTTGGAAAATTTTCGTGTACTTGAAAATATTTATAAATAAAGATAAGAACACAAAATAAATAAATATATTTTAAATTAATAAAATTTAAATGAAGAAAATAGCAGAAAAATTGAAATTAGGCTTAATAAATTGAAATAAATTCAAATAAACTTTAAAAAAATTATATTATCATTTTAAAAATATTAAAGGGAAAAAATATACATAAAATAAAATATTAACACATATTAAAATAAAATATGAAAATAGAAATATAATTTATATAATTAAAAATAGACAAATTGTTAAATAAACAAATTATACTCAAAATTGAAATGTGCATAACTTTTGCAGTTTAACTCCGTTTTCAACGAAACTAAAGCAGTGTTCAAGTTATTTCATCTATTTTCATAATAAAAGATAAAATTTTAGATTTAAAATAATTTAATTTTGAAGTTTAAAAGTCAAAGTTTGAACAGTTTGACCAGAAATTCACTTTACAGTAAAATATTCAAATTATACTAGTTTGAACTATAAATCACTTAATAATCAACATTTATATTTAAAAATGAAATGTTTGAAATAAAAAAATTTAAATTAATTTAAAAATAAAAGAAAGTCCAATTTAAATAATATACAAAAACTAGGGTTGTTACACTTTGAATCTGGAAACAAACACGCATGAAATCACCCGAGAACTCACTCGAGAAATCAACCACAAAACCCGAGCTACCCTTCGAGACAACACCCAGACCAAAACATCTGACACCAAGAAATGCACCGTGCACATGCACGGTGGCTCCGACCATCTCTGGTCAACGTCCGACCTTCCCATAGCCGGCGACCACAACCTTAGACGAACCAAACCCCAAACCCCTTCAATTCCCACTCGAAATCAAATTCGAGTATCCTAGCACCAGCCTGAAACAGGAACTTAACCTGGAAAACCCTTCGACTTCATGCCTCTGATCACTGGAGTGTTAGAACTTCCGGCCACGCCTCCTCAAACATCCCAACTTCCATTTCCCCGAGTCTAGTGGAATTCGGTCCACCAGAGACGCCGGGATGAACTCTTTCCCAACCAAGCTCTAAAACTAGGGATATGGACTACAACGACCATCTGCCGCTGCCACAGCGCCTTGATCACCACTCTGACATTATTGCCAGCCTCTCTGATCATCCTTCCACCTCCAGTGAGAACCATGACCTCGTCGAGCATTTAGATCGCTAGAGACAACCAAAATTACCAATTCTGATCAAACACGAACTGCTCCCTCAATTCTTTACTAAAATTTGTGATTTTATTTTAAAAAAATAATATCATATTTTGGATAAGAATTCAGTTTACATTCCTGAATTGATAAATTAGGATGTTTGAATTTTCACTTATATTAAGCTTGCTCAGTTTTTTTTTGGTTTCCAGAGACATTTCAAACTTATTTTGGCTTAAATAAAATTTTAAACTATAATTTATGATGAAACAAACAAGTTTTGTTTAGGACATAAATCCTAACAAAGATTAGATCAAGAGATTATGTTTTTTGTTTGAAATCTTGGTTTTGAAAACAAAGAACAGAGATATCACAAGTGAAACAGGCATGCACACATTTATCATCCAAACGTACATAGAAAATTCATATATACACAAACATATTTTGCTTCAAAGATTCACATGCAACTAGATTTCATACTTGAACTTTAAAAAAAAAATGTTAATCACTAGTAAAAATGATAAACAGAGCACCTTTATTTGAAATAGCTTTTGAATCTTTAAAACTTGAATTGCTGGAAAGATATCTTTGATTTTCAAAACTTGAATGTTAGGATCTGAAAACTTGTTGAGATGACTCACAATTGAAACATTAAATCTCAGGTTTGCTTGCTCTGTTTATTTCAAGTTTGAAGAAGATGTTTGCAGGCTCTTTGATTTTTCATCTCAGGTTTGAAAAATGCAGGCTTTTGGTTTGATTTTTGAAAATGAATTACAGGATATTGATTTTGTTTCCAGTTTGAGGAATGATGTTCAGGTTTTGATGTTTGAATTTGAAGATGATATATAGGCTATTGGATTTTGATTTTTGGTGTAAAAAAGTATTTGATTACTGATTGTTTTTTAGAGAATTTGGTTTTAATTTTGTACAGGCTGAAGTTTCTTAGTTTGAACTTGAGGAAGATAGAAAAAGAAATGAGGCTAAGAGCATTGTGTTTATATAAGTTAATTTGTGATTTAATAAAAATAAAAAAATAAAAAAATTATAAAGGACACTTGTTAAAACATCTTAACATTTGTCATAATTCTTATTTATTTGTTAACACTTGTTACAAATGTTTTGATTTAATTACACTTGTCATTTAAGTAATTAATATTTATTTTAAATGTAAATAAAAAGCTTTATACTAATTTACAATTTTTTATCTATATTTTTTTTAAAGAGAATATTATAAAACCAATTATACACAAATAAATTCTTGTACATATATTTTAAATCCAAATATTTTTAAATATCTATCTTTTGAATTTTAAAATTAGATAAATTCAAATTCAAATCAGTTTTAAAAATCCAAATTAAAGTCAATTTACAACAATACATTCAATTTGAAATAATAATTCAATTTTTATTTAAAATATATTTATATTTATATATAAAAACAACATATTATTAATATTGTTTAAAAATAACAAATTTGCCAATTTAAATAATTTACAAAAAAGATTATAAATTACTTCTATTACCAAATGAATTAATATATCATAAGCTTTATATACTTGTGAATGGTATTTTAAACTTTAATATATATATAATTACAAATCATTTTATTTAAGCAATATTTAAAAAGAAAATAAACAAACCTTTTGTTATTCTTATTTAAATTTAAACTTAAGCTTAAAAATATTTTAAGCAATTAACATTTATCTTAAGTATTTTTAAAACTATATAGTTAACTATTAAATAGCTTTGAAAAGTTTTATATTAAATTAAATCATAATTTGCAAATTACTAGAATATATATTAGAATTTGAAAACAAGATTTTATTTGTTAAATTCACAAAAGCTTTTCTATTTACAATATATACAAATATATATATATATATATATACATACATTATAAATAAAAAATATGTTATTAACTTTAAAAGATAAATTTTACCAATTATATATTTATTTGCTTTTAAAAAGAATAAACATGCCAATTTAAATTACAATTATAAAAGAAAATTATCAAGTCAATTTAATTATTAATACAGATTATTAAATTGTTATTGCCCAAAATTTTAAGTTATCACAATTTGTATGATGATTGTGATGGATGTTGAACTATTGATATTGGATGACTAGACGTTATATTTAGATTCTGTTATCACACTGCAAGTTCCTTGGTTATTGTTCGAAAAAAATCACTGTGGGTTGAAATGACACCAAGCTAAACGATTTAATAGATTAAGGGAAAAGCTTTATGGGTTGAAATGATAGACTCGAACGATTTATGGATTTTGAATTTAACTCAGGATTGCGGGTAGAAATGACATATACCCGTAAATTTTAAATTTATTGCATGTTAAAATGATATATATCCGTATCACTTGACCAGAGGGTAGAAAATTATATACGGACACTGGGTTGGTTAAACTAATATAAATCCTTAACTTTTTTTAGCAAAGCTAGCCGGCTTTATAGTGGGTCGTGCCACTATATATAAATGAAGAACAAGTGCTCTGCACATGCATAGAGCAACTATGATTGTTTTTATAGTGGACAGATCACTAAATACAAGTAAAAAACATAAAGAACATGAGCTAGACAGAGAGTCTAGACTACACGAAAGGACGAGAAACCCCCCTGTCATTACTGATATCAGCATTAGTACCAGGTCCTATAACATGCTGAACAACAGAAAAGGACGTAGCCAATAAAGGATCAAAAGATCTTGAGAGTGAAGAGTAGAGATAAATCTGGTCCCAAGTAGGATCTAAGAGTTGCTACAGTTGCAAGCACCAACAAATCCGAAGGACGTAAGAGTAAGACCATCACCCTCAACATGATAAATAAGCTGCCTAGACTCATCGTAGCCACCAAGGAACATGTGATAACTGTGTAATCGTGAGTCATACCTCATTTCCATGGCCGTGTGAATCCAAGAACCCTGATCTGGTTGCCAATAAATGATGTCATCAACATAATCACTATCAGCTGCATCAGAAACTAGGTCAACAGTGGGAGAGACAGGAATCTCAATATCAGGAACGGGTAACCTAACTTTGGGTACCCATTTTAAGTCCGATCTGAGTAGGGGGACTTTGGGAGCTAAAGGAAGAGAAGCAGTCGTAGAGAACTTATCCGCGTGATGTCCAAATGACTGACATATAGAGCATATATCGGGCTTCCAACTGTAATTATCTCCATCTCATGACCATCTTTTATTCTAACTTTCAGAAAACGACGGAAGCAGATTTAGAGGAGTTACTTCAATCAATGCTCTGGCATACAATAAATTCTTGCGAGCGATAGTGTCAGCATCAAAACATTTGAACTCACCAATAAGCCTCATAAGCCAATTCAGACCAAGAAGGGGTTGAAGGACAGATTAGATATTGGAGAACGTGGCCCAAACCAAAATAGAGAGAACCTGCTTTCAAGTTTTTTTATACTAACACTCCAAGAAGTCACAATAAATGGTTTACCTTCAGTAATTAGAGGACTCGTCTCAAGAACATTAAGCTTGTCATCATTATTCCCGAATTTGAAATAGAAGAAAGAGTTAATAGCCTGAACATGTAGAGTACTTCTCATTTTCCATGCGCATCTACAATGCTCACGAACAATGGAGTATGTAGCGGCAGAATTAAGAAAATAACCTACAAGGTGATCGGACCACTGGTTTTCGGCTTAAAGAACAACTTCTGGAGGGAGAACACTAATCCCATCAATAGTTTGAGTGCAAAATTACTGAGAGGTGAATGCACCAGCA
The DNA here is from genome assembly GCA_030765085.1 of Allium cepa. NCBI lineage: Eukaryota > Viridiplantae > Streptophyta > Magnoliopsida > Asparagales > Amaryllidaceae > Allium > Allium cepa. Next base: position 982,534,235 of record CM060929.1, read on the forward strand.
TTACGAAGCAGCTTTTTAAACAACGAAGACCAGGCAGGCCTAACATCTTCTGGAACAGTGATAAATGCTGACATATTAACCTTTGGTTATTCAGAGAAAACAACAGTATTAGCCAGAGGAAAGCCAGCGTCAAATTTCTTAGTAATATCACCAGTAGGGGAAGGGATAGAGTTATTCGTATGGTCAGCAACAATATCAAGCATCATAGGAGGGTTATAATTCACTGCGGTGCACAAATCTTTGGCAATAACAGAGCCACCACAAGTAGTAGTACGATCGAAATTTCTACCTGAACATCCAGTTAAAACAACTGGAACACTACCAGATTCGAGATTAGGCAATACTACAGAATCTAATGGAGCAACAACACAACAATCCTCTAATGCTGGAATACAATTCATAACAGCAAACGGAAAATCGCGACTAAGACCTATATTTTCAAATGCAACCACTTGTATACCTTCAGTCATCCGACCAGAACCATCGATATGAGAACGAAAGTCACAACCTTCACTCCAATTACCAGCAACCGATACCAAATGAGTAATATGAGAGGTTGGTGTTATTGTGGCAATACCTGAGAGTGGAAAGTCACAAGTCAGAGGCGATTGAAGGTTGTGAGCAAGATTCAGAACAGGGTTACACTCAGAAGGGTCAGACGAAATCGACCCATGGTTGCGAACGCCAGATGACTCCGAAGTTGATTCTGAAGCAGTAGTGGGAGGCCCTGGAAATGAGAACGATTTACCAGATCTGGTTTGGGAAGAATAAAGCATTGGTTTGTCCTTAGGGTTCTTGGCCATCGGAGGAGACGCAGGGGAGTTAGGAGGAGAAAAATGAGGCAAAGGAAAAAGAAAGAGACGATGAGAAAGAGGATGGCCAAAGAAACGACAACTAGCAACGGCGACTATTGAATTTCTTACTATAAAAAAATATTACCATGAAATCCTTATTTTTTTAATTCATTTAAACGATAGTTTGAAATAAAATTTGATTTATATAAACTGAATTAACTTCAAAAATTCAAGCTTTAAATGTTGGAATTGGAACTGGTTTAAATGAATTGTTTAAAGAATTGAAATTGAAATTTCAGAGTTGAATTTTGAAATATAAATGTAATTTATCGAAATCGAGTTATGAAAATGTTTGAATATTTAAACTTTGAAATCTATGAATTTGAAGTGCTCTAAAATTATAGTTCAAAAATGAATTTGAAATCGATAAATTGAAATGATTTTTGGAAATTTGTATTGAAAGAAAATTTAGTTTTGTTAAAATCTGTATATGGTCTAGATTTGTTGAAATGGAAGAAATAGTTTAATTTGATATAAATTTTAAATTAATTATTTTAATATAAACTGTTTAAAGATATTTTGTTGTAAATTCTGATTTATTTAGATTTTCAAACTATTTATTATATAAACCAATTTCAATAATCAACCTATTTATATTAAACTATTAAAACTGTATTAAATGTATTTTTAAACTATTTTAATCTATTTTAAACGATTTAACTATTTTAATCTTTTAAAGTGTGTAACTATTTTAACAATTTTAAAATATTTTAAACTATTTTAACTATTTAAAACTATTTTAATCCATTTTAAACTATTTTAATCTATTTAAACTATTTAACTATTTTAATCTATTTTAAACTATTTAAACCATTTAAACTATTTTAAAATTCTAAAATATTTTAAACTATTTTAACTATTTTAAACTATTTTAATCTATTTTAAACGATTTAACTATTTTAATCTTTTAAAGTGTGTAACTATTTTAACAATTTTAAAATATTTTAAACTATTTTAACTATTTAAAACTATTTTAATCCATTTTAAACTATTTTAATCTATTTAAACTATTTAACTATTTTAATCTATTTTAAACTATTTAAACCATTTAAACTATTTTAAAATTTTAAAATATTTTAAACTATTTTAACTATTTTAAACTATTTTAATCTATTTTAAACTATTTAACTATTTTAATCTATTTTAAACCATTTAAACTATTTTAAAATATTTTTACTATTTTAACTATTTAAAACTATTTTAATCTTTTTAAACTATTTTAAACTATTTATCCATTTTAATGTATTTTAAACTATTTAAACCATTCTAAACTATTTTAAAGTATTTTAACTATATTAACCTATTTTAACTATTTTAAACTATTTTAATCTATTTTAAACTATTTAACTATTTTAATCTATTTTAAACTACTTTAAACCAATTAAACTATTTTAAAGTACTTTAACTATTTTAAAACTTTTTAAACTATTTATGATATCTAAACAATTTTTTAAATTTTCAGACCGTGTAAGGTTAAATTGGTTATATATAAATCCTTGATTTTAAAGAAAATATGGTTAAATGATGTTATAACCTACATGAAATTGGAAATGATATTTTTTAGTGAAATGACATATTCTAATTAAATGTGATGATTTTGAAATGAGGGTTTAACTTGTTTTGTGAATATGATTTCGAAAGTGATAATAATTTCAAAAGTGAATATGATTTCTTAGTAATATGATTTTAAGTGAATATGATATTTTGATATCAATTATGAATTGGTGTTGGAAATCTAAAAGAACCATCTGGTGTGAAATAAACGTTTGGTTGCTAAGGAGACCGGGATCAGATATTGTCATGCTCTTTGCCAATACCGAAAACCACTTTAACAACTATGTATGCGGTGGAGAATCCATAATGGAGTAGAATAGTTTGGCGAATGATCCTGTATGTGGTATTAACGTAGCCCTGACTCCTGCGAGTCAGCCTGATGTGACTAAAACAGGAGCTATACCTGGGCCAAGGGAGGACGCACCTCCTATCGGACATGCTTCTTCTATACCATATCATGACTATGTGATTGATTTGGTGGCCACTCTCAATTTTATTATGGGAGTGTTCTGGAGGTGGGCTGTAGTAGTTGCTATACGTTATCACCAGCCCAGTTCTGCAAACGGTATAATCTTACCATAGGATTGTCTCACGTGCCTTGTCACATGCCTTATCGCGTCCATTACGAGTTTAGTTTGTGCCGTACCTATGGAGTGCCCTTAGATAGCCCCCCAGTTTACGAAGGAATTTCGGTATTGTATAGGCTACGGGAATATATAAAATGTGTTAAGGGGGATATGAGTAACGCCTTAATGATATTTTAATATTTTCCTTTACTATAGACACTATTATAATAGCATATTGTACTGTGTATGCAGATAGTTTAACGGATCCTTAGGAGATGGAATCCTGAACATCTCTTAAGTTATTACACTCAAGTTAAACACTGGACAGGAGATGTAAAGCCCCGTAAACCTCTCTGAAGCCGTTACATTCATGTTTATTTACTGTTGATTTAACTTACATAAGATCTTTTAGTTGTGTCTCGAATGTTTTTCCTTTCCATTATGCTCGGGTCAATTTGAGCTTTTCGGTGTATTGAAGACCTTATTTCTGAAGGACAAAGACGAAGATTGTAACAACCCTGGGATTGGAGATTACCTGTAAAGATTAAAGTATAATGGTAGTTATGATTCAATATTTTGAATTAAAATAAAATTAGAGAAATTAAATTGCTTATTTGGAATAAACAACGAATTTGGGAAAAAATTATTGAAAATAAAGGATAAAGCTTTATTTTAATGGTTTGGGCGATAATAAATGTGAGAATAATTTTATTTTGAGTAAAAATGCAATAAATTTGTTAATTATTGCGTTGCGGCTTCTTTTAATAATTTTTTTAAAAGAAGTAAGCTCTTTTAGTAAGTGTTTATTTAAATAAAAGATGGAAATTGGGTTAAAAATAAGTTTTGGCTATTAATAATGTTTTGAAATGGTTTGAAATATTTTTCTAAGTGATAAAATAAATTTTTTGGAATTTTAGGAGCTAAAAACAAGGTTTTGTTCATTTATTTGAGTAAATAGTGCATTTTTGTTAAATAAAGAAATTTAATAATAAAAAAATATTTAAAATAAAAATTAATCTTTTTATATGATAGAAAATGTTTTATTTTCTATGTATACAAGTTTTCATAATCTTCTAGTGAAAAACTTGTGTGAAAATGTTTTTTTTATATGTGTATATGTGATATACACATATTTTGGCTAAGTGTTGATTTTAATCTTAAGCCACCCTATTTTCTTTTTAATTTGGGTCCAATTCAGCCCATTAGTGTTCCTTAGCCTAATTAAGAAAGTAAGAAAACAGAGACAACCTGTACTATATTTCTGTTCTCCTTTTCTTCTTCCTCCAGTGAGCAAAATAGAGAAACCCACTCCTCAAACATCAAAATCCAAGCCAAATCTTCAAATCAAATCAAAAACTTGTTGTTTTCTTTCAAACAAAAACATATTCTACAGGTAATCTACTCCAAAACTGAAATATTTCATCAAAATCTAATTTGTGATATAGGGTTTGTTTGTAATCTCTTTTTTTTTGGCTTGCATGTTTCTATTTTGAGTTTTTGTAGGTATTTGAAGCAAATCCTAGCTCCAAGCTCTTATCTTTCAACCACAAATCCAAGTCTTTTCATTGCAATAGCAAGGTGAGTTACAAAACTCACAAAAACTAGCTGAGCCAAGCTCAAAATCGCCAAATTGCTTTGTATTTCGTTTTTACCTTCAATTTTGTTTGTGTCAAAACCTTCTCTGGTTGCTACTTTGAATGTTTGTAACTTTTGATTCCGGCAACGAAATGCTGCCGGATTTTATTCACTTGATAGTTCATGTGTTGTAATATATATCTGCCAAATTTCATAGCAAAACAATTTCGTTTGCTATGTGAAAACCTTGCTGCAAAATCAATGCACAGCTTGAAATTTACCTGTACATTTGTGTTCAGAGTTGCTGCAAACATGGCTTGAGTCCATGTTTGCAATGTCATAACTCTTTCAATTCTTGATGAAATTGCGTGATTCTTCTTTTGTTTGAATGATCGAGTTTTATACTATATTCTTACCAAATTTCAGGTAATTTTGATCGATATAGCATATAGAAATATGCTACCGAACTTTGGTTCGGAGCATGTTTTTGCCCAGATTTTTACAGTGAAAACACCGTCTGGGTTCAATTTCAAGACATCATAACTTTCTCATATTTTATCCTAATTGCATGACTCTTTTTTTGTTTAAAAGATGTTGTTCCCTTCTACGTGCTTAAAAATTTTGAGCACGATCCGATGTAATTTGATCCTCGTTTTTATGCCTGGAAGTTGAGCCCAGAGTTTATTTTTAAGCCTGGGCACATCCTAGTTGAACTGTTACAAACATGGTCTGAGTCCATGTTTGTGACAGCATAACTCATTGGTTTTAAATCATATTTGCATGATTCTTTTTTCAAATTGAAGTAGGAGTGTTGATTTATATTCCTATAAATTTCATGAAAATCTGGGTTGGTTTGCTATTTCTAAACGGCTGTCAAACTTGTACTTGCAGCTTGCTAATTCAGTGTTTTAAAACCTTTTTGAGATGATTTCTACCCTTGTGTGTTGTCATTTTGGAATCGGTCCTTTGAACCATTCGGTGGCGATTACTTTGGGATTTTTGGACTCTTTGGAGTTCTTTTGAGATTTTCCTTGCCTACACTGGCGTGTTGAAATTTGCCTTTTGGCGTATATATATATTGAGATTGCCTATTGGCGTTATTTATGAGTTTTGCCTTTTGGCGTTGTATGAGATTTTTATCTCTTTGTCGACATTTGCCTTATGGCTTATGTCGAGATAGCTTTTGCTTATGTTTTTCTTGGAGTTGTCGATATGGCATTGGGAATCACTCTTTTAGGAGTTTACATTTTACTATTTCCTAAACCATTCTTATTGATTTATGATTGCCGATGATATGAGGCATGCTACATTTTAGCGATTCATGAGATTTTGTGTTTTATTCGTATTGAAGCAATAGTGTTTTATCACTTAGTATAACCATATATGCCATACATGTTCTGTATCCTCCATATAACCATAGTTAGCTTTCTTATGGTTTCTTCTTGTTTAAGAAGAATATCACTATGCTCTTATGCTCTATTATTCTACTATCACCTTTTACTGATTCGTTTAGCTAGACTGACCCGTGTATTTTATACTCGGGTCATACCGAGGTGTTTCAGGTTAGGTACTTTTGGACTTAGCCTATTCTGCATCTGCATGGACTATTCTGCTGGCTCTTTTAGTTATAGCTTTTTGTGTAGTCCGTTTTGTTTTGCTACTCTGGTATGTATATTCTTTTGACTCATGTTTGTATTGTGGTTGTCATACCACATATGTGATGTATCATTTTGTATACTTTGTGATGTATCTGTGTATGTGTGTATCTATGGGATTATCTGCTGTTCTGTGATGTGTTTTACATTTGAGTTATTGTATATTGTTCTGATAGATCCTATAGCCACCTATGGCTTTGTATTAAGTATTTATTGGATATGTCGATCCACTTGAATCAAAAAAAAATTAGATGGCATTGTCGACGTATTCAATAGATATTTAAGACAAGGCTATAGAAGGTCGCTCCTATCCCAGCCCTATTCTCTGCATTAGCAGACAGTATTACCCAGTAATGCTCTTTGTTAATGTGGGTCTCGGGGTGGGGCGTTACAGCTTGGTATCAGAGCTTAGTTCAGAACAAAATATGATAAACACAGAACTGAAACACATATTACGGTACATCAAAGAGTAATACAAATGTTACGAATCCCTAAATCATCATGCTTTCGTTCTTTTTGTGTCCTTTGGGGTAGATATAATTGTGGGAATATGTCTAGGAATGCATTTTAATTCCGTAGTATTCCATATTTGAATTAACGATATCTACCATGTGAATAATCTTTTTCTTATCTTAACTTTCAGTTAATGGCTGGAAGAGGCAGAGGGCGACGTTCGGATGTGGGGCAGTCCAGTGGCTCCCATCCGGATGGAGTATATATGTCTACCGGTCAGTTTATGGAGTTATTTAGGAGCACCCAGTCTCCAGCTCCTACTCCAGCTTCTCCTTCGCGCAAGTCTCCTTTCGCGCGCATGTCTAGTGATTTTTCACATCTCGGAGGCAAGCCATTCAAAGGCTCAGAGTCTGTTTTAGAGGTTCAGGCTTGGATTCGTTCTTGCGAGCGGATATTTTCTCGCATGGATCTTTCGGATTATCATAGGGTTCTTGTAGCATCTAGCATGTTACAAGAGCGTGCTCTTGATTGGTACGAGCTATTCACAGCCGAGCTCGACGAGTCTACTCTTACATGGACTCAGTTTCGGGAACGATTCGAGCTTAAATTCGTTCCTAAGTCTGAGAAAGCATCTCTTGCCCGTTGCTTCCTCGAGCAAAAGCAAGGGAAATCATCTGTTTCAGATTATGTGTCTTCTTTCGAGGCTCTTTCTAAGTATGGCCTTGAGTATATTAGCACTCCATACAGGAAGAATCTCAAGTTCGTTTCCGGTCTTAAGAAGTATTTGAAGAAATCTTTGATGTTGCAGCTTAAGCTTTCTTTTGAGGAGCTAGTTGACTCGGCGCTCCATCTTGAAGCCGTCGAGAAGGAGATCGATAGCGGTGATGATGTTGAGGTTCGCAAGAACCCCAACAAGAAGCGGTTTCCTTTTCAAAAATCCAAGTTCTTTCCATCCAAGAAGAAGAAGCCAGATGGTTCTACTTCTCAGCCTCAGTCTATCGAAGCACCTCCCTCTCGCAAGGGGTGTTTCAATTGTGGTTCGCCCGACCATATGATTCGACAGTGTCCTAAGCCTCTCTTTTGTCGATATTGAAAGAAAGAGGGCCATCGTATTTCCACTTGTCCTATTGCTCCGAATAATGCCAAATCTGGCAAGCTGAATGTAGCGGATGCTTCTGGAGGTTCTTCTCAGCGCAAAGGTACTTCTCCTTCTATTCTTGAAGGTTCATTGTTATTTCGTGATCGTTCTATTCAAGTCCTCTTTGATACGGGTGCGTCGCATTCATTCGTATCGAAGAAGCTCGTAGATGATTTGTCTTTGGATGTTTCTTGTATGCTTACTTCATTGAGGATTGCGAATCCTATCGGGGGATCCGCAACCCTTAGCATGCTCTGTGATGATGTTGAGATTGTTTTATGTGGCTTTTCTTTTCATGCGAATCTGCACGTTATTTCTTATTTGGGAATTGATATGATTTTTGGTATGGACTGGCTAGTGCAATATGATGCCAGGATTGTTTGTGCTCAGCGGATTTTATATCTTCGACATCCAGATTCATCTACTCATCTATCACTTGTTCTTCGGAATGTGGATAATTCCGAAGTGGCTTTATATTCTCTTGACTCACAAGATGATGATGATATATCTCATATTCCTATTGTTGGTGAATTCTCTGATGTATTTGAGCCTGTTTCGGGTTTGCCACCCAAGCGGGCGATTGAGTTCCACATTGATCTCATTCCAGGCGCGCAGCCAGTTAATCGTCCTCCCACGAGGATGTCTACAAAAGAAAATGAGGAACTCAAGAAGCAACTTTTAGAGCTTGAGTCCAAGCAACTGATTCAGTCTAGTTCTTCACCGTGGGGTGCCGCGGTCGTCTTTGTGAAGAAGTCTGATGGAACTCTTAGGCTTTGCATCGACTATCGCAAGCTTAACGAGTTGACCATCAAGAATAGATATCCATTACCTAGGATCGACGATATGTTCGATCAATTGAGTGGCGCTAAGGTCTTCTCTCAGCTCGACCTTGCCACTGGTTTTCATCAACTCCGAGTCGCGGAGGATAGCATACCTCTTACAGCTTTCCGCACTCGATATGGATCTTACGAGTGGCTCGTTATGCCATTCGGTTTGACGAACTCTCCTGCTTTCTTTGTTGATCTTATGAATCGAGTATTTCGGGAATATCTCGATAAGTTTGTCCTTGTGTTCATTGACGACATCCTTGTTTGTTCGAAATCTGAAGCGGAGCATGCTAATCATTTGAGAATTGTCTTGAGTACTCTTCGTCACCATAAGCTTAAAGCCAAATTCTCCAAGTGCCATTTCTGGAAGAATAATGTTAAGTTCTTAGGCCACGTTGTTTCTTCTGAAGGCATTTCTGTCGATCCTACGAAGATTGAATACATCCAGAATTGGAAGAGGCCTGAGAATGTTCATGAGATTCGTAGTTTCCTTGGATTGGCGGGTTATTACCGTCGGTTCATTAAGGATTTCTCTCGTATTGTGCTTCCTCTCACTAGCCTTACTCGGAAAGGCGTTCGGTTTATTTGGTCCGACAAGTGCGAAGCTTCTTTTCAGCAGTTGAAGGAGCTTCTCACTAATGCTCCTATTCTAGTGGTTCCTGAAGGGAATCAAGATCTTGTTGTCTACACCGATGCTAGTAGATGTGGCCTCGGTGCCGTGCTTATGCAGAAGGATCGGGTAGTTGCTTATGCTTCTAGGCAACTGCGGTCGAATGAAGTACGCTATGCCACTCATGACCTCGAGTTAGCTGCCATTGTCTTTGCCTTGAAGATTTGGCGCCATTATTTATTAGGCGAGCACTTCATTCTCTATACCGATCACAAGTCCTTGAAATATCTATTCACACAGAAGGAGCTCAACATGAGGCAACAGCGTTGGCTCGAGTTCCTTGCTTCCTATGACTTCAATATCCAATATACCCCTGGTAAGGGTAATCGTGTTGCTGATGCGCTTAGTCGCAAACATTCGGCTGTTGTTTCTATGATGCTAGCCGAGTGGGATGTTCTAGAGACCTTATCCCTTTGTGATATTCGTGATCGAGCTCCATCTTCTGATTCTCCTATCTTATTATTTAGTTTGGAAGCTCGACCCAGTTTATTGGATCATATTGCCGATGCTCAACGGCGTGATCCCAATCTTGTCCACCTTATTCAGTTTTGTGAGTCTGAATCCCATCACGAGTAGTTGAGGGATTTCAGCATTGATTCTCATGGGTGTCTTCGAAAGAAGAACCATCTTGTTGTGCCTTCTGATTCTGCACTTAGGCATGACATTCTCGATGACTGTCATCGTTCTAAGTATACCATTCACCCTGGCAGTAGTAAGATGTATGTCGATATGCATCGCCTTTATTATTGGGAGGGCATGAAGCGTGATGTGGCGAGTATTGTGAGTAATTGCATGACTTATCAACGTATCAAAGCTGAACATCAGCGCCCTTCTGGTCTCCTTCAGCCTTTAGAGATTCCATTATGGAAATGGGATCAGATTTCGATGGATTTCATTGATGGCCTACCTCGTTCGAGATCGGGCCATTCTAGCATTTGGGTTATTGTTGATCGCCTCACCAAATCAGCTCATTTCATTCCTATTAAGTCTAATGGGAGTGCTTCTCATTTGGCCAAGTTATATGTCAAGGAAATCGTGAGACTTCACGGTGCTCCTAGTTCGATTGTTTGTGACCGTGATGCGCTATTCACGAGTCATTTCTGGCAGAGTCTTCAGCAAGCTTTGGGAACAAAGCTTAGTTTCAGCATAGCATATCATCCGCAGTCTGATGGACAGACTGAACGGGTGAATCGTATCCTTGAGGATCTTCTACGTGCTTGCATTCTAGATTTTGGTGGTAGTTGGGAGGATCACCTACCCCTTGTAGAATTCTCCTACAACAATAGTTTTGAGTCGAGTATCGGTATGGCTCCTTTCGAAGCCTTATACGGAAGGCCATGTCGATCACCTTCTTGTTGGTTAGAAACTGGTGAGAAGCTTATTCTTGGCCCAGATTCTGTTCGTGATTCTTCTGAGAAGATTGATCTTATTCGTCAGAGAATGAAAGAGGCACAAAACCGCCAGAAATCCTACGCGGACAACCGTAGGAAGCCTCTCGAGTTCTCGATTGGTGATCTCGTCTTTATTCGTGTTTCTCCTCTGAAAGGGGTTATGCGCTTCAGTACGACTGGAAAATTGGCTCCTCGCTTTATAGGACCATTTCCTATTACTGAACGTATTGACCCTGTGGCTTATAGAGTTTCACTTCCAGCTCATTTATCTGGCATTCATGACGTGTTTCACGTCTCTCAGCTTCGGAAGTGTCTTCAAGAGTCGAATTCTACCATCGATTCTCCTAATTTGCAAGAGCTTGAGATCTCACCGGACCTATCTATTGTGCAGAAACCTATTCGAGTACTTGCTTCGGAGGTGAAACGCCTTCGAAACAAAGACGTGCCGCTCGTTAAAGTTTAATGGTCCGCTAATCCCAATGATTGCACTTGGGAAACCAAAGAGTTTATCGAGCGATCCTACCCTGGTTTTCTTTCTTCGCATAGCGATGGTGAGAATCTATTTATCTCAAGCTTATTTCATTTCTTTTGATTAATGAAGTTAATAAGTTGAATACAAATTCTTCTCTAGAAATTGCGAGGACGCAATTTTGTTAAGGGGAGGAGTCTGTAACAACCCTGAGATTGGAGATTACCTGTAAAAATTAAAGTATAACGGTAGTTATGATTTAATATTTTGAATTAAAATAAAATTAGAGAAATTAAATTGCTTATTTGGAATAAACAACGAATTTGGGAAAAAATTATTGAAAATAAAGGATAAAGCTTTATTTTAATGGTTTGGGTGATAATAAATGTGGGAATAATTTTATTTGAGTAAAAATGCAATAAATTTGTTAATTATTGCGTTGCGGCTTCTTTTAATAAAATTTTTAAAAGAAGTAAGCTCTTTTAGTAAGTGTTTATTTAAATAAAAGATGGAAATTGGGTTAAAAATAAGTTTTGGCTATAAATAATGTTTTGAAATGGTTTGAAATATTTTTCTAAGTGATAAAATAAATTTTGTGGAATTTTAGGAGCTAAAAACAAGGTTTTGTTCATTTATTTGAGTAAATAGTGCATTTTTGTTAAAGAAAGGAATTTAATAATAAAAAAATATTTAAAAATAAAAATTAATCTTTTTATATGATAGAAAATGTTTTATTTTCTATGTATACAAGTTTTCATAATCTTCTAGTGAAAAACTTGTGTGAAAATGTTTTTTTTTATGTGTATATGTGATATACACACATATTTTGGCTTAGTATTGATTTTAATCTTAATCCACCCTATTTTCTTTTTAATTTGGGTCCAATTCAGCCCATTAGTGTTCCTTAGCCTAATTAAGAAAGTAAGAAAACAGAGACAACCTATACTATATTTCTGTTCTCCTTTTCTTCTTCCTCCAGTGAGCAAAATAGAGAAACCCACTCCTCAAACATCAAAATCCAAGCCAAATCTTCAAATCAAATCAAAAACTTGTTGTTTTCTTTCAAACAAAAACATATTCTATAGGTAATCTACTCCAAAACTGAAATATTTCATCAAAATCTAATTTGTGATATAGGGTTTGTTTGTAATCTCTTTTTTTTGGCTTGCATGTTTCTATTTTGAGTTTTTGTAGGTATTTGAAGCAAATCCTAGCTCCAAGCTCTCATCTTTCAACCACAAATCCAAGTCTTTTCATTGCAACAACAAGGTGAGTTACAAAACTCACAAAAACTAGCTGAGCCAAGCTCAAAATCGCCAAAATGCTTTGTAATTCGTTTTTACCTTCAATTTTGTTTGTGTCAAAACCTTCTCTGGTTGCTACTTTGAAATGTTTGTAACTTTTGATTCCGGCAACGAAATGCTGCCGGATTTTATTCACTTGATAGTTCATGTGTTGTAATATATATCTGCCAAATTTCATAGCAAAACAATTTCGTTTGCTATGTGAAAACCTTGCTGCAAAATCAATGCACAGCTTGAAATTTACCTGTACATTTGTGTTCAGAGTTGCTGCAAACATGGCCTGAGTCCATGTTTGCAATGTCATAACTCTTTCAATTCTTGATGAAATTGCGTGATTCTTCTTTTGTTTGAAAGATCGAGTTTTATACTATATTCTTACCAAATTTCAGGTAATTTTGATCGATATAGCATATAGAAATATGCTACCGAACTTTGGTTCGGAGCATGTTTTTGCCCAGATTTTTACAGTGAAAACACTGTCTGGGTTCAATTTCAAGACATCATAACTTTCTCATATTTTATCCTAATTGCATGACTCTTTTTTTTGTTTAAAAGATGTTGTTCCCTTCTACGTGCTTAAAAATTTTGAGCACGATCCGATGTAATTTGATCCTCGTTTTTATGCCTGGAAGTTGAACCCAGAGTTGATTTTTAAGCCTGAGCACATCCTAGTTGAACTGTTACAAACATGGTCTGAGTCCATGTTTGTGACAACATAACTCATTGGTTTTAAATCATATTTGCACGATTCTTTTTTCAAATTGAAGTAGGAGTGTTGATTTATATTTCTGTAAATTTCATGAAAATCTGGGTTGGTTTGCTATTTCTAAACGGCTGTCAAACTTGTACTCGCAGCTTGCTAATTCAGTGTTTTAAAACCTTTTTGAGATGATTTCTACCCTTGTGTGTTGTCATTTTGGAATCGGTCCTTTGAACCATTCGGTGGCGATTACTTTGAGATTTTTGCACTCTTTGGAGTTCTTTTGAGATTTTCCTTGCCTACACTGGCGTGTTGAAATTTACCTTTTGGCGTATATATATATATATTGAGATTGTCTATTGGCGTTATTTATGAGATTTGCCTTTTGGCGTTGTATGAGATTTTTATCTCTTTGTCGACATTTGCCTTATGGCTTATGTCGAGATAGCTTTTGCTTATGTTTTTCTTGGAGTTGTCGATATGGCAGGTTTGGGAATCACTCTTTTAGGAGTTTACATTTTACTATTTCCTAAACCATTCTTATTGATTTATGATTGCCGATGATATGAGGTATGCTACATTTTAGCGATTCATGAGATTTTGTGTTTTATGCGTATTGAAGCAATAGTGTTTTATCACTTAGTATAACCATATATGCCATACATGTTCTGTATCCTCCATATAACCATAGTTAGATTTCTTATGGTTTCTTCTTGTTTAAGAAGAATATCACTATGCTCTTATGCTCTATTATTCTACTATCACCTTTCACTGATTCGTTTAGCTAGACTGACCCGTGTATTTTATACTCGGGTCATACCGAGGTGTTTCAGGTTGGTACTTTTGGACTTAGCCTATTCTGCATCTGCATGGACTATTCTGCTGGCTCTTTTAGTTATAGCTTTTTGTGTAGTCCGTTTTGTTTTGTTACTCTGATATGTATATTCTTTTGACTCATGTTTGTATTGTGGTTGTCATACCACATATGTGATGTATCATTTTGTATACTTTGTGATGTATCTGTGTATGTGTGTATCTATGGGATTATCTGCTGTTCTGTGATGTGTTTTACATTTGAGTTATTGTATTTTGTTCTGATAGATCCTATAGCCACCTATGGATTTATATTAAGTATTTATTGGATATGTCGATCCATTTGAATCAAAAAAATAATTAGATGGCATTGTCGACGTATTCAATAGATATTTAAGACAAGGCTATAGAAGGTCGCTCCTATTCAGCCCTATTCTCTGCATTAGCAGACAGTATTACCCAGTAATGCTCTTTGTTAATGTGGGTCTCGGGGTGGGGTGTTACAAAGATTTAGTATGTTATTACTATTTATTTTATTTATTCCATTGCGTTATGTTGTTCCGCTACAATTTTATTTATTTCTGTTGTATGCAACTCTGATCTATATTGTAAAAGTATAATCAAATGTTATTTGTAAAACAGCTTCATGAGCTATTATTTGATTATTATATTTTGTCATTCCATTATGAGATTCTTTGTGAAATCACTTTCGTAAAATCACTTCTCACCGAAAGCGTTTGGTTTCATTTTCGTGCTTGGATTAGTTTTACAAGTTAAGTAAGTTTTTGAAATAATAATGATTTCCAATTTAATTAATTATTTTAATAATGATTAATTAATTAAATTAATTATTTAATTAATAAGGACTAGGGTTAACTAATTAACATATTAACGATGTTTTTTAAAATGAACTAATTACTTGGTTAATGTTGTTTTGAAATTAATTAATCATTTTATTTAATGTTGTTTATAATTAATAAATCACTTTGAAATATGATATTTAATTAATTATTAATTAATTTAATTAATTATATGTTAATTTATCAATTAAATGAGTTAATGATGTTAAAGGTGATATACCCTTTTTAATTAAGGGCATTTGAAGTTAATTTATCAACTTAATTAATGTAGTTTTCAAAGTGAATTTATCAAAGTAATAAAGATGTTTTGATTTTGTTATTCATTTTAATTAATGATAATAAATTATTTATTTAATTAATTTAATTAACCATAATTAATTTTTAAATTAAACTAATGGTGATTAAAAGTGATTAACATCTTTTAGGATTAAAGGCTATTGAAGTAAATCATCGACTGAATTAATGAACTTTTATGGAAATGAATTAATTCCCATAAACGATATCATTTATATGGAAATGATTTATTTGTGCACGTAGCTAAATGTCGAAGAAGTAGACTTTCTTTTATTTTGAAATCCAAGAATAGTCGTGAGACATGACTTTGAGATAAGACTACCTTGACTTGTCTGGTATTATTGTTAACCAAGAAGCAGTACAAGTTTGAATTCGATGAGCGGTAATAAGTATACAAGACTTAATTTTCATATACGATCGTTTTATATCCTCGATAGTAGGTTTTACAACAATCGGTTACCTCATCTACTTCATTATCGTCATTATAAGATAATTTGTTGCTCCATTGAGCTTTGTTATCCTTTATCAGAAATGACTAAACCCAAAGCGCGAGAGGAATCCAAGCCATGTGGGGTTGCTTCCAATAAAAGGGTATTATTCATATCTCATCTAGTTTGGATTCGGTTGTGTACTTAGATGTGGAAATATTCGAATACTCGGCAAGGATTGGCGGGGTCCAACTTGGACATGTCTAAGAAATGTCACAGATAACATGACCTTCTCAAAGTATATTACTAGAGGTATACTTTAAGGGGGTGTACCTTCCTAGTCATTTGTTGGAAGTTTTTCCATTACTTATTTGGTTCGAACCTTCAAATTGTTTTCCTGTAATTGCAGCGGGAAGAGTCAACCACTCTTCACGATGTTTAATCATAAGATTTGTCCATTCTATCAAGTTTGGACTGCTATCTTGTTTTATCCATTCTGCCCAGTTTGGATTTTTTTCAGACTATTTCCATTCTTTCAAGTCTGGATCTTTATAGTTTTTTCCCATCATCTATGTTTGGATTTTTTTTGCTATTGTTCTTTTCCCTTCTTATGCTTACTTGTTGTTTATATGGGAGAAAACCTATTCTGCGTTAGTGGCGTGGTCCATATATTATTGTTAAATACACTTCCTTTTGTTTCAAGGTTTTACTCATACTAGACATATTTCTGACCCGAGTTGTTTATTTCCCCTAACCTCTCGAGTACTCAATTATATTTGAGTAGTCTAAGAATAACATATTTATCTTTGGAGCTCTTTGAAGATGGTGATCGAGCAAGTGGCTCCTTAGTTATCCAGTTATTTATTTCCGCGGTATGATTAAGTTGTTATATTTTATATCTGAAAAATGTAAAGTCAGAATGTATAACTGCCAATCTGTAAGGTGTAGTACTTTTGTTTAACTCTGATAACTCCATGTAAGGAGTAACCTTCTGTACTATATCATTTTGTATTATATATAACCATTCCATTGTGATGTGTTTTCTATTCTATTCTTTCTGTTATTATTTTATCCCAAGACAACTTATCTTTCGGATGCTTGGGTAATGACACACTAATACTTTATTACATTCTCAGTATTAGTATAGGATTAGTAATGTTGGGGTAAACTCTCTAAGCATAGGATTAGTAATGTCCTAGGATAAGTCTAAGAGTATAAATATATATATAAATATTTATCAAGTGCATATTTGTTAGTGTTATAAAAATATTTAATAATGTGCTGTTTGATTTATTGAGTGGTACATGAATTTTGATTGATGCATCTAATCAGCGTTATCGATAGGGATTCCTAAACACTTGAACAGACCTACCGATACAGTAGTTGCTTTATAATGGTAAATGAAATAATAATACCAAGGAATATTTTTATATATACAAGAATGATTTTCAAAAATTAATATAGTATTGATGAGTTGATTATTATGAGATGACAATATTTTATTATCATCATTTGGAATTTGTTTAGTTATGCTTGTCCAGTTTGAGCATTAACTGTGTTGAACAAGTTCATAAGAGATTTTCCTTAGTAAGGTATAGGTTAGGTAAATAGGAATTGGGGAGTCTCGAGAAAGAACCCCTTGTGAATTCAGTTTTACAGTTTGACTACAAGGTATTTGGTGAAAGGATTAAGTTTAAAATTATCTTATAACGAAGTTAAGATGAAAATAAACTTTTAATAGAAAGTAGTTTAATATAATCTGAATGGTAGAATAATACATTTGAGAATAAATATATGAGAAAATTTAATTACAACAAAGGAGAATTGTTTAAATATGAGTTTACTTCACATTCAAAATTTAATATATCATATAGATAATGCCATAAACTGTTGTTGATTGATTAGATGTTAGTTAAATTGTTTGACTGGATGTTTGGTTGAATTTCCATTTGGAAAATGGATGTTTAATTGGAGTTAATCTGGATGTTCCATTTAAACTATTTAAGTGTCATTATAGCGATTTTCGCTATACCGTCATTTATTAAATACCATTCCCTAAACCCTTGTGTGTGTATGTGTGTGTTTGAGCTTAAGCTTGTGTTTTCGTAAAAGTAGATGTTCAAAATTCATTAATCACTTTGATTAATGATATTTTAAATCATTTAATCATTTTAAATTATGATGTTTAAAACTAATCTATCTTTTTGATTAATGAGATTTGAATTCAATTAGATCAATTTAATTACTAATGTTGAACTTTGATTAATCATTTTAATTAATGGTTGGTTAAATTTAATCAATTGTTTTAAATAGTAGTGTTTTGAAATTTTGTTAATCATCTTAATTAATAATGTTTGAATTTAACTAAATCATTTTAATCAATGATATTCGAAATATAATTAATCAGTTTAACTAATGATCATTTTGAATCTAATTAACTGTTTTGAAAATAGTATGTAAATTTTGTAAATCATTTTAGTTAATGACGGTTGAGAATAATTATCTATCTTAATTAATGATTATTTGGATTTAATAAATCATTTGATAAATGATATTTTAAGTTGGTAAATTGATTTAATAAATGAGTTTAAAGTAAATTAATTGATTTGATGAAAGTATTTTGGAAGTAATTAGCTATTTTATTAAAGATGATTGATTTGTTTATTAAGGAAAATTATAAATTCAATTAATTATCTTTTGGGGTAGTTAATATTGTTTTATATTTTTCTTTGAATAATCGAAGGAAAACATTCAGTTAGTTTTGTGGTAATGCGAATAATCTTCTAAATAACAATCAGATGTTGCTTGGACGAACATTGTGGAGCACTTAGTACATTATTCTCTTTATCATTATGCGATCGAAATGAGTTCAAATACAAACGGACCCCAACGTGAATTTTAGTAAACAAATTGTTTGAAGTTACTTTATAAAAGAAATATATGTAGTATGTTATTAAAGATGATTTTTGAAAATTATAATTGGATATTTAATCTATAAGTTCCCTTAGTAGGGAATTTATTTTAAAAAATAAAAAGTATCTTGGTAAAGGATAGTTTTGGATAAATGAATTTTTACCCTTAGATAAGAAAAGGGATAGGTTAACACTGATTTAAATGGGTCGAATTAGATAGGAAGGTTTTTAACATTGTTTTATTAAAACCATAGAAATTATTTAAGCATATATGTAGTGTGAACTAATTGGTGTTATTGGACTAGCCTATAAACATCAATTATTATAACACCTTAAGGTAAAAAGGTATGAAGGTTAATAGACATTGTTTTATTAAAACTATAGCTTTTGTTTAAAACATATAGGTTTTAATATTATTTTAGGTCGACCCATAAACATCGTCCAATTTAACACTCTAAGTTAAAGACGTCGAGAGGTTGGCTAATTTTTAAAAGACCCAAATTTTGATAGAATCTTTAACTAAATTGTGAAAAGTAAAATAAAATTTGTACTTGTATGTACTCTTAGAATATAAAAGAGTATTAAACAAGTAAAAAGGGTGGAATAGGATATCATTTGTTGTTTTATAAAGAAATAACTTTATAAACTATTTTTAAACTTTGATGAAACTTTATGATATAATTCATTAACAAATTTTATATTGAATAAAATACTAAATGCAAATTTAAGTGATTCAGAAATATTGGTCTTATTAAGAAAACAATAATTTTAGAAAGTGACTTTCAATTTTTTTTGAAGGTGCATAGGTAATCCTCTAGCAATAACCAAAGGTTGACGAGAAAAATGGTACGCTTAGAAAATTATTTATATTCTTAGGGAATCGAGAATTTTTTAATCCTAAGTTAAGATTTGTTTGTTAGTCATTTAAAATTTTAAGTAATATTAAGTGTTAGATTTTCCTTTATGGATTATGATTGGTTTGATTGAATTGATTGATTGGGTGATCTTATATACCACAATTTATAGAGTTAAAATTTATTAACCAAGGTTTTTGAATCGTCATTATTAAGATCTAAATCCTGGTGATTTCAAAAAGTGATTTTGGGGAAAATTTAAGAAATAAATTGATTATTTACTCTAGTTGTTGTTTTAGGAGGAACCGAAATATCATTGGAAGCTCCATATTGTTTTGATACTAGAGGTTAACATGTTTTGTTAGAAGGACCCGATCCTTGACATTTTTTAGTTTTTTTATATATTTCTCCTTTCAAGGAATTCAAAAATATTTTGAAAAGATTTGGAATATAAAACCTAGGAATTTAGTTCTAAATTTTGAAAATACTTTGAAAAATGTTAGATGCATAGCATTTATTATAGAATATTCTTTGCATTTTGTTGCATATGTTTGTTACATTGCTTTTAGTTGCATCATGCTACCCATTGCATTATGGTTGTTATAGTGTTTATATTGCATATGTTTATGGTTGGAAAATATAATTAATTGGATTTACTAAAAATCAAGTAAGTAAATCGATTTTCTTAGGATGGTTATTATTTCTTCCACTCCATAATAATTCAGAACGAAATTCTTCTAAGGGGGGAGAGTGTAACGACCCATGAATTCATCGCTTTGTATTTGAATATTTAAATCTTATTTAAATATTTAAATAATGGATTTTAATAACCAAATAAACATATTTTAAACATTGATTAATATTATTAAAATCATTTTCAAATTTTGTTCATCGAAATAATTAGTTCAAATAAAAATAGAAAATGTGGCTGAAAAGATTTTTCCGGAATTTCAACTTTTCGACACCGAAATGTTGTCAAAAACGTTGTGCACCCTTATGCAACAATGCACACACAAATACATGTCATATGTTAAGTTAATTAGGGTATTAGTACTAATAAACCATGCTTGCTTTAAATATAAACATGATGTGACGTATTATGTTTAAAAGAAAAAGGAAAGGAAATAATAAAATATAAAATAAACTCTCATGTATCACCATACTTCAAGTACACACACGTGGATGCATTTGCATGAGTAAAGGTTTGGAAGAGGAGAAGAAGGATGTGTACTAGTGTATGGGAGGGGATGGAGCACCTTATGCTATGATAAGCTTAATATATTTTATTCCTTTAGTCATTTTACTAAAATACCCTTCTCATTTTCCTATAAATACCTCCACCTCCACTCATTTTTCACTTTACATTTTTGTTTCTTCATCTCCATTCCCTAGCTTCTTATCTTCATCAATGGCTTCTTAGGTTCCTAAGTCAAAAAGTTATCCATCCACCTTAAAACTAGTTTCTATATTCTTAAAACCAAGTTAAAACCATTCCACATCACCTAACATCCAAAACAAGACCAATACCCCTCATTTTGGACCATGGCCATTCCCTATAGCCCACTAGGACAAGCCTAAATAGCCCATTAAGGATCCAAAGCTCCAAAATTCAATTGAAGAGAGGAGTCTTTGAAGTTAATGCAAGATGTTGTATTGATTCATCGTAATTCGGTATAGTTAATAAGTGCTTAGGTGAGTAAAACATTACCCTCATAAACCAAAGTTTCAAACTATTGTAATTCTCGTATTTGCGACCAATTAATGCTTATTGTATGTGTTTGGTGACGTATTGATTGTTGGTTTGGATTATGTTGCGAAAAGTTCTCGCTTTGGAATGGTGGTAAATAATTAGTAAACTATATAAAACAGTAGTAGTTAATGTTAGTCATATTGTTAGCAAATGTAACGACCCGTATTTTTCATAACTAAAAATATTAACTTTATTAGGATTTTTGGATTAATATTGTGAGATAATAAAATTTATGATTAAAAATGAATTTTTTTATTAGAATATAATTTAATAATGTTGATTGAATGAAATTTGACTGAGAATAATATGTAATGTAATTGATAAAGGTTAACGACGAATAAGATAAATGTTGTATTAAGACTAGGAATAATATGTAACATAATTGAAATTGGTTAATATAGGATATGAAATCAGTTTTGGGTAAGTAATTTATAACCCTTGGTTGTAAGCAATGAGTTATTAGATTTGAATTACTAATGTATAATAATTGCTTTAATTATCACCTTATTATTTAATTGGTTGGAATTAATTTAGAAATCGATTAAATTTATGTAATCGAAATATTGCAATTATTGTAGTAAGACGTTAAACATAGAGTGATAAGAATAATAAGAGGGAAACTTATGTTAAATAATTTCACAAGGGAATTTATGATTAAATAAGAATGTCAGTGAAAATAAAAGAACTTATCGAATTTTAAAATATAATAAACTAGGGTTTATTACAGTTGTAGTTTAACATTAAAATTCATGTAATATTTAAAACTTGAAATTTAACTTGGAAAATTGAATTTCAAACGATTATTAATTTCAGTTTCAAAATGATGATAAAAGATATTTAAATTTGAATTTAAAAGTGAATAAATTTATTTTAAAATAAATTGTTTTAATTGACATGTAAAATTTGCCTTTTTGGACACTGCCTCGGATTCTGATGAAACCAGTTTCGTCGAATCAGTAATAGTGTATTATTATAGAATTTCAAGTTTTGTAGTGATCGGACTTATCGTTTGATCGTGTAAGCTCGAAACACGTAGAAATCAATTAAATGAATTTAAATGGATGTTCCATTTGATTAAAAATAATTAGTTAATTTATTAATTTGAAAATTTAGTTGTTTAGCTTCAAAAGATTTATTGTCGTTAAATTGAATAGTTGTATGCTTTTGTTGGAAAATTTATTTCATTTCAACTTGAATTCGGAGTTACGGTGTATAAAAGAGCTGTGTCATAGGATTAAATTAGGTACGTAGCTATTTTCGGGTCAAACAGGTATGTACAACTAGACCCACCTCTTTGTTAGTACAAATAACTATTATAAACCAAAACACTGCCTTCACTTCATTTTTTTATTCTTAATACCGAAATCAACCCTAAATTACCTGCTAATGGCTATCAACAAAAATCAATAGAAAATTCAAAGTACTCAAACTGTATCAAATAATATACTGTCGGAAAGCTCTCAACGAATGTAATCTAGATCTGAGATTCTTTTTTCGATTTGGGGTGTGCTTTGACCAGAAATCGTTGAAGAAGTTTTGACCATTTGTATTATGGCTTGCAATTTAACTTTGGATCTTCGACTTTGGAATGATTGGAGGATACCATGGCGTAGAATTTGACGAAAGGAGTCGATCCATGTTAGCCGTTCATCTCCTAGTGGCTCGAGATCACCAAAATAGGAGAATTATGGGAGGCGGTGGCGGAGCACATGGGGACATCACGGATGGTCGCACGAGCAAGGGGGAGACGGCTTGATGCGTGCATCGTGTTAGTAATGTTTGAACTTGGTGCATGTAGTCGTAGGCGTGGCGAACTGGAGGGGAACGTGGCGGCAGTTGGGTTTAAGGCATGCATACACGATTGTCGGTAGGGTTAGAGAGGTTTGTTAATTTACAATTTTGCCCTTAAGTTTATTTTTAATTTAATTTCTTAATTTCGATCTTTTAACATTAATAACTTTTGCATACGAGCTCGGATTTACACATGGTTTCTTTCGTTGCATTCATATCGAAACTTCGGACAATATAGAACTGGTTTGGCTACATTTATAGACTGTTGGAATTTAGGCATTCTTTTGGATTTTAATTTGACTAAAATCAAAGTTGAGAATTCAAACCACTCATAAAATACTAAAATATTTTGATGTTCATTTTATTAAAATCATGAAGTGATTTAAATTTATTGGTTGTTGTTTGAGTGTTTAAATTTGACATTTATATCGAATTGCATCGATAGTGTAATTTAATTTGATAGTTAAATTGAAATTGAAATTGACATTTAAATTCAAATTAGAATTTAGTTTGCTAGTTAAACGCTCGAGAATTTATAACTAGTAGTTTGTTATGATATGTGACTTTTTTGGATGTTGATTGTGATGGATGCCTAGTTATTGATATGTTTGGATGTTTGTTGATGCTGATCTATTCCTATTATTCACCATAGATGTTTTTTATGATTTATTCCTATTATTCACCTTGGATGTTATGGGCATCAAATAAATCTGAAATTAAATAAATTAAGAAATAGATTGAAATGATATATATCTATCCATGAAATTAAAATTAAATTTAACCGATCACCTGGCGACAGGATAGAAAATTATATA
This sequence comes from Allium cepa, assembly GCA_030765085.1. Lineage (NCBI taxonomy): Eukaryota > Viridiplantae > Streptophyta > Magnoliopsida > Asparagales > Amaryllidaceae > Allium > Allium cepa. The sequence continues at coordinate 982,557,908 of CM060929.1, forward strand.
CGGACACCGTTGGTTGATTTTAAATTATTTTCTAAAATTTTAAAGTATGTTTTGATTTAATAAATTCGATTTTAAAATTTTATTTAAAATTTTGTTTAAAATTTATATTTTAGTTAATATAAATTTTAAAAATCTAAATTTTAAGATTTTAACTTATAATTTTAATTAGTCTTAAAATATATAATTTAAATAATGTAATATAATTAATATACTTTAAAATTTTAATAAAATTTTCAATATAGTTTTAAAAGATTTATTTAAAAATTTAATTTAAGATAATAAAAATAGACTTTTATAATAACTTTAATAGATAAAATATTTTAGAATTTTGTAAAAGGTTTTGTAAGGAATTTATAAAAGCTTTGAAAGATATTTTATAATGGATTTTATAAAAGAATTTTATAAAATATTTTCTGAAAAGGATTCTTCAATTGTTTTATAAAGGGGTTATAAATGTTTTAAAGGATTTTATAATGGGTTTTATAAAAGAACTTGTATAAAGGGATTTGAAAGCGTTTTAAAGGAATTTGCATAGAAGTTTATGAAAAGAGAAGAGTTGTAAACTGTTTTGGAATTTATAAATAGTTTTATAAATGGTTCTAAAGCATAGAAATAGTTTATAATTGTTTTAAGACGGATTTATAAATTATTTTCGAAATTGATTGAAAGAAAGTCTTCCTCGGTATTTATGAGTATATTTATACTTTTGGAATAAGTATATAGATATCTTGAGGTATAAACTGTTTTTTGAATATATTTTTAATGACAATGGTGTGAAATAAGCGGTTGGTTGTTAAAGAGATCGGGGTTGGATATTGTCATACTCTCTGCAAATTCCGAAATCACTTTAAAAACTATGCACGTGGTGCAGAATCCAGAACGAAGCAGGATGGGTTTGGCGAATGCAATCAGTATGAGGTAAGGACACAACCTCGAGCTTCGGGTCAGCTTGATATGACTAAAACATGGGCTATACTTAGCCAAGTGAGGCCGCTCCTCCTGTCGGATATGCTTCTTTGAAACCATATATTTTGCTTTGTGATTGATTGTTACACACCTTTGATTATGGGAGCGTGTCTTGAGGTGGACGGTAGTAGCTACTATGTGTTACCACCAGTTCGGGAGTGCAAAATGGTAAAATCCTACCCTAGGCATTGCCTCGCATGCCTTGTCATTTGCCTTATCGAGCCATTATGATTTTAGTTTATGTTGTACTTATGAAGTGCTCTTTGATAGCCTACCAGTTTACTGTGGATTTTACAGTACTGTATAGATTACGATGTTTATATAAATTGTGTAACGACCTGCCTTTTTGGACGTTTTAAGAAGATACACGCGTTAACTCAAATCATACAAAGAGGCAGATTGTAATTGAGGAAAATAAGAAAAAGAGAAAGAAATAAAAACAAGTATTGAATCTCGTAGCGGAATGAAAAAAATATAAAAATCAAATAATAGTTTATGAAGCTGTTATAAATAAATTTGATTATACTAATACAATACCAAATCAGAGTTATAGACAACAAGAATAAATAAATAAATGCAACAGAACAACATGATGTAGTGGAATACATATCATAAATAATAATAGCACCAATCTTCATCCTCCAGAAATAAGGTCTTCATCCCTGAAATGCTCCAGCTGACCCGAGCGAATTGAAAAGACAAAATACTCGAAATAGAACTAAAAGATGTTATATAAGTTAAATCGACGGTAAAATATGAGTGAAATGGCGTCTGAGATGTTTACGGGGTTTGACATCTCCTATCCAGCGTCTAACGTGAGTGTAATAACTTAAGAGATGTGGGGATTCACATCTTCTAAGGATCCCTAAAACTATCTACTATGTAGCACAATACGCTATTATAATATGTCTACAGTAAACTAAAAGTATTGAAATAACATTAAGGCATTACCCATATCCCCCTTAACACATTTTATATATTCCCATAGTCTATACAGTACCGTACACTCCTTCGTAAACTGGAGGTTTACCCAGAGGGCACTACATAGGTATGGTACAAAACAAACTCGTAGAAGGCGCTATAGGGCAAGTGAACACGACACTCGAGGAAATGCCATGGTAGACATACCAATTGCAGATCCGTACTGCTGGTAACACATAGTAGCTACTACCGCCCACCTCGAAACACAATCCTAAATCAAAATCAAGGGTGGCGACCAAAACAATAAAAAAGAAATAGAATGGTATCGAAGAAATGTGTCCGATCAGATGAATGACCTCACTTAGTCAGGCATGACTCCTGTTTTAGTCACATCTACGTTGACTCATGGTAGTCAGGATCACGTCATACCTTATATAGAAATCGTTCGCCAAATCATCCTATTTAATTTCTGGAATCTCCAGTACGTACATGGTTGTTAAAGTTATTTTTGGTATTGGTAGAGAGTATGACAATATCCGATCCCGGTATCTTTAACAACCAAACACTTATTACACACCGGATGATTCTTTTACATTTCAAAGAGTCAATTTACAATTGATATCAAAATATCATATTCTCAAACCACATCATTTTCAAATCATATTCACTTTCAAAAATCACATTCACTTCCAAAATCATATTCATTTAAATATATCATTTTCAAAAAGGTATCAATTCCAAATTATAACTAGGTTGTATCATCCTCATGGATTTAAAGATAAATACTCCGACTTTACACAGTCTGAAATTTTAGGAAACAGTTTAGGTAATTATAAGTAGTTTACATAGTTTTAAAAAACTATTTAAATAGATTTAAATAGTTTAAATAGTAAAATAGTTAAAATAGATTTAAATTTGATTTAATTAGGTTTATAAAATGATCTATATAGATTTAAAGTAGATTAAATGGGTTTAACTTATCTTAAATAGGTTTTAAATGGATTAACTAAATTTAAATAGATTAAATAGATTTAAATTATATTAAATGTATTTAAAATAGATTGAATAAATTTAATTCGTTTAATATAGGAAAATAGGTTAAATTGGGTTAAAAGCTTGTAATAGATTAATATAATTTAAAATAGTTAAAATTGGTTTAAATAGATTTCTAAGTTATACCCAAACATTTCAATAACCCGATTCTAAGAAATTCTTTTATATTTGGCACTATAACTTTGAAATTCAAATTTAAATTTTTTGAGCATTTCAATAAGCCAATTCCCAATTTCACATTTTTAACACTTGGATTTTCAAAACTAATTCAGTTTATATATATATATGTACACATCAATTTCTATTTCAAAATACCACTTAACTGAATTCAAAATTCTAAAGATTTAAAAATCATTTAATTTAACCAATGTGGTGTATGTATATAATTTTCTACCATAGGGTCAAGTGATATGGATATTTATCATTTCAATCTGCAATTTACAATTATACAGTTATATATCATTTCAAACCGCAATCCAGAATTATACAACGTCCATAAAATCGCTCGAGTCTATCACTCAACCCATAACGATTTTTCCCTAACCTATAGATCATTTGGGTATGTATCATTTCAACCCATAGCGATTTTCCTAACAGTAACTAAGAGAATTTGCAGAGTAATAACAATATATAAACCAAACATAACATCCAATCATCCAATAATAAAATAAAACATCCATCACAATCATCATCCAATTCAATAAATATCAACAATTAACAAATTATTATTTACCGAAAATTAACTGAAAATTTAAATTCAATAATAAATTAAATGACAACTTAATTTAAAATAAATTCAAATTAATTGGAATAGTGATTTAAATATACCAAACAGCCGTAAATAAATTTGTAATCACATCATAAATTAATTAAACTAAAATAAAAAAATTTAGAAGTTGTGAGTGGGTTAAAACACTCACTCTTGAATTTAAACTGAATAAAAATCCAATTTATGGTCCAAATTCAAACAGTCTCAGAATTCATCTGAACAAGCGTCAAAATATCTAGAATTTCAATACGATCCCAACGGAGCAAACTGTGCGTGAATTCGAGTTCGTATGCAAAAGATATTAAGATTAAAAGTTATACGATTTATAATATAAAATAAATAAAATATTAATACACATAAACACGCATTACCTATCCTTCTTCGCTCTGATCGAACAAACCCATGCGACATTTGACCACCTCGTTCTAACGCCTTCAATTATCAGAGGACCACCGACCATGTCTCTAAGCTCGCCTTCCACCCCTCCACCGCTGAGCACCCAGGCATTCCTCCCAAAGTAACGCCACCGCCGCCCAACTAGGGTTTTCGAAACCCTAATTCAATTTTTCGGCCGCCTCAGGCAAAATTAGGCCACACGACCACCTCCTCCAATCTCCTAAAGCCAAGCCTAACAAAGCCCATCTCCCAATTTCTCCAATCAATGATGAAATCAAAAAACCCCAAATTGGCAACCTAGTACCGCGTTTGCCAATTTTGACTGCGATTTGGCGATGACTGAAGCACTGTTACGAAAAACGGACACCTGATTTTAGTTACGCTCACTGAGAGCTTCAATTGCATATATAATACGATAGGGTTTGAGGGATTTGAATTTTGGATTTTGTTTTGATTTGCAATTGAATTTGGAATTGGTAGTTGGATTGTTTGCCATTAGAAAGAGGAGACGAGAAAGAAATGTACGTACAGACAATAGAAAATAAAATGATTGCTAGGGTTTATAACGGGCTATTTATAGGCAAAGCTGAAAACAGAAAGAATGAACCAAATTGATTTACACATTGAACGATAAATGATCTGAAAAGCCCATTCTATCTCCGTAACGAAAATAGATCATCCCATAAATCAAAATAGATGTTTTCGGTAATTTTAAAATCAATGGAACAGGTTTCAAGTCCTAATTCCATTACATGCAGAAGTTATGTTAAAATCATCTTATTTCAAATTGATGTCAATTAAATTGATTTCTAGGTGTTTCGAGCCCGTACGATCAAACGACAAGTCCAATCGCTATGAAATTGAAATCTTACAATAATTCACCGTTAAAGATCCCATGAAACTTGTTTCGTCGAAATCCGAGATAGTTGCCAAAATGACTATATTTCAAGTTAATTAAATAAACTAATATTAAATTAATTAATTCACCCTTTTAATTCAAATTAATTAACTAACCAATTTTATCATTTTTGATTGCATAAACATTTAAAATAAATCAAAACAGGTTTACATATAATTCAGTGTTAAATATTTCACAAATTACAGTGTTCAGTTACAAGTGTAATTAAATCTAATTAATAAAATTTAATTTCAATAAATTTATTAGATTTGATTTCGATCTTTATATTCAATCAATTATTATTCTATAGACATATTTAACATTGTTTTATATTTCATTACATTAATATTCTCCAATTTCAATCCTTTTATTTTTAAACTATAATTTTTCAATTCTATTGAATTTCGTCAATTTTCACATTAATTATAATTTAGAATCCCATTAGATTAATTTATCTTGGTTTCGCTCCTTTATTAAATCAATTATTACCTTATGAAATAAAATAACATTTCTATTCATTTTATTACATTCACAATTTCAGTTATTGTCTTAACTCGCATTAATGTAACATTTAACTATATTTAATTGCAATTGCGTAATTAAATTGGTAAAAAAATAATAATTGTCACCATTTCTACATTTAATAACATTTGTAAGTTAATTATTTAAAACAAAAGTTATAACCACTTACACTATACTAATTCTATCCAATTTCTATTTATTGCACAATAGGTAATTAATTAATACATCCTTTAAATTTATCAATTTCTTCTTAAATTCGATTATCAATTAATACATACATTACTAAAATTTATTTACAATCTATAACCAATTTTATCTTTTTCATCAATTCAATTAATTGGAATTACAATAGAAGAACAAATTAATACTATTCCATTTCATTTGATTCCATTTATATTCTTATTATTTTATCACAAAATTATTCCCAATATTAAATCACGAAACTTTATTTAATTAATTAATTTTAATTTTCGAAAATTAAGGGTCATTACACTCTCCCCCGCTCAGAACTTTTTGTCCTCGAGAAGGAAAGAAGGGAAAAGAAAGAATGAAGTAGTCAATATATCTTATTCAAAATATTAAATTTGTAAACATCTAATTTACAAAACTAAATAATGTAAGTAAAATATATCAATTTATAAAAATTAAGTCCAATTTATATTATTTTATTTACAAATGTTATTTTCAACTAATAGTTATAAATTTCACCACTTAACAACAAATATATTACAACCAAATATATCACTAAAAAATTGTTATTTATGTACAAAAATATAAAATAAGTAAAATTATTTCATTTACCCACACTTCAAAACAAATATTGTGCCGGTCTGCCCTATTAAGCATTTAGAAATCTCTATCGATGCCTGCAACGACCCGATATTTTCAACCATTCGCATCTGCACATGTCGGACTTGAATTACTCAATATATCAGATTGTTAATTTATATTTGACAAAACTCAGCGTATACAGTAAATAAATCAATCACAGAATCACAGACATAGAGTAATATAATAATAAGCAGCAGAAACAAATGAATAGTAGTTCATGAAGCTACCATATATATATATATATATATATATATATATATATATCATAGTTAAAGCAAGATACAACAAAAGTCTCAAAAACATAGAAGTCTCGATACATTAGTCAAATAACAAAATTTGAATATATCACCGAAGTCAACTGAATAACTGGAAGCTGAATGGATATAGATGGATCTCCAAGCGAAGCTCCAACTCCAAAGGTGAGTCTCAACTAAAATACATGCAACTCAAAGGATGTTTGGGATACCCATCTCTAAGGATCCATGGAACTATCTACTATGTAGTACAATGCGCTATTATAATATGTCTATAGTAAAGTAAACTATTAAAATAGCGTTAAGGCGTTACCCATACCCCTCTTGTGTACATTTTTATATATTCTCAAAGTCTATACAGTACCGTAATCTCCCCCATACTAGGCATCGTCAGAGAGCACTCCATAGGTGTGGTACAAAACAAATTCGCTGTGGTCTCGATAAGGTAGGTGACAAGGCACAACTAGGCAATGCCAGAGTCGATATACCAATTAAACTTCCGGGCTGGTGGTAACGCATAGCAGCTACTACCGCCCACCTCGGAACACACTCCCATATCAAAATCAAGGGTGGCCACCAAACAAATCACAAAGTCAGAATATAGTATCGAAGGAATGTGCCTGATCGGATGAATGATCTCACTTGGACCATCAATTGCTCCTGTTTTAGCCACCTTAAGCTAACTCATGGGAGTCAGGTCTATGTATATATCTCATATAGGATCGTCGCCACCATCCTACTTTATTCTAGAATCTCCATCGTGTACACAATTGTTAAAGTGGTTTTTGGTATTGGTAAAGAGCATGACAATAACCGATCCCGGTCTCTTTAACAACCAACCGTTATTATAACACTGTGGCCATTTCAAATATCATACTTCAAAAACCAAAATATCATATCCATTTCAAAACCATATTACTATGATATCATTATCATTTAAATATCCATTTCCAAAATCATAGCACTTTTAAAGTTATAACACTTTCGAAATTATAAAACTTAGAAATTATAACACTTTGGAAATCATAACACTTTGAAACATAATACTTTGGAACCATAACTTGGAAAACCATAACACCTTTCCCTCAAACAGTTTAAATATTAATAATTATACATATTGAAATAGTTTAAAAAACAAAATAGTTTTTGCGTTAAAATAATTTGTATAACAAGAGTTATAAATTAAATAGTTTATATTAAAATAATTGGTATATTAAAATCATTTATATTAGAATATTTTTTATTTAAAATATTTTTATATTAAAAGTAATTAAAAATTAAAAATAGTTTATATTAAATAATATATATATATACAAATATAGGTTTTCATATATAATAAAATACTTCATAAAATAAAATAGTTTCCTCCAGTTCCACAAATCGATGCAAATTAACTCAAATTCCAAAACCCCGTTTAAATCAAATCTCAGTTCATCCATTTCAATCCAATTCCAGTTTCAAATAACCATTTTATATCGATTTAAAATACAGATATAAACTATAATTTAAAGCATTTCGATTTCAATATATTTCAAAGCTTTAATTATCCAAACATTTATAATAACTCGATTTTGATAAATTCGTTTATAATTCAAATTCCACATTACCATTATTTAATTGATCCAATAATCATCTAAATGAAACATTAATTATAATTTAAATAAACTAAATATTCCCTTCAATTTATTTAACTTGAACTATTCATTTAACCATTTTAAATCAAAATCAAGTTATAAAATCATGTCTTTAAAATCTCAAATTCATAAGTTTCAAATCAATTTAAATTTATCTTTCCAGCCTTAATTTATTAAAATTATATGAAAATCTACCGTTACAATATAATTTTAAATAATACTCAAAACATATTATATACTGTCTAAAACCAAATCTTATTATTTAAATTTATTTTATATTAAAGCTTATTTCATATATTTTAAAATAGTAAAATTATAAGTAAATTCTTTAAGATTAATAATTTCAAAACTAACTTATAAATTTAAATTTTCAAATATATAATTTTAAAAATAAAAAATTCAAAATGTAATTCTTTAAAATTAATAATTTCAAAACTAACTTATAAGTTTAAATTTTCAAACATATAATTTTAAAAATCAAGAATTTATAACATATATAAAATAACATATACATATATAATATTTTGAAATCAATATTTATATAAAACCATACATATATCTTTTTAAAACTATGGAAATCATTAATATATATATATATATATATATATATATATATATATAGACCAACGGTGTCTGTATAAATTTTTTTATCATGTGGTCAAGTGATACAGATATTTATCATTTCAATCTGCAATTTAATTATCTACGGGTATATATCTTTTCAACCCATAATCCCAAATTCAATGTCAATGAAAATCGCTTGGGTTTATCATTTCAACCCATAACGATTTTTTCGTATTCTACAAGATCACCCGGGTATGTATAGTTTTAACCCATAAGGAATTCTGAACTAACCTGGAAACTTGCTAAGTGATAATATGTGTGATAATAATATAAAAATAAGCAACAGGCATATATCATCAATGATAAAAATAAATATCACATCATGGTGTCTGATGTCACAGGTGAACAGATACAGATAAGAGCTTATATATAGCAATTTAAATAACTAATAACAGCATATTTTAATTGTCGTTTCAATTGACATCAAATTTAATAAATATAAGAACGTTAATCATGAGTGATTTCTCACCTTTCGAGGCTAGAGAGATTCGACAAATGAAACGAGTTATGTATCCAAGCACGAATTCCAAAGCAAATCTAGATTGGCACAAATTCGATTAACAAGCTGATAAATTGGGATCAAAGGAAAATCAAAATCAGCTTGACGCAACTGAAGCGAAATATTTTATATAAAACCAAAATTAAATTTAGAAATACACTTTTAAAAAAAATTCCATAATATATATATATAAGCTTAACATATTAACAAATATATATATATATATATATATATATAATTACACAATCATTACTCAAAATTTAAACAGATATATTATAAAAATCAAACCCATACACTATATATTTTAACCAACATAAACTATCATACAGATTTATATGCATGAACTAACAGATTTAATAACTTATATATAAACTCTATATATATATAACTAGATCATATAAGCTATATAACTTACATATATTATGTTAAGGTTACAAACATGTAAATCAAAATTTATTAATAGCGGTATTTAAGGTTATATACACTTACATATAAATTTATGTATATAAACAACAGGTTGTCTACCCATATAAAAAGTATGTATATAACACAAACAATTTATATAACTTGTAACTGCTATAACATACATTAAAAATGTCGTATATAAACAAATGTATTATATAATTAACATAACTTACATATTATATATAACTAACACACGGTACATACAACATAATATAATACTCCTATATACATGACTTACTCTATTTTATTAATATAATTCACTACCATAAACACATTTATGCATCCATATAAACAAAAGAAGTTGGGAATACTATACTATGCTATAAATATAAATCAAAATTTAAATACATAGGATAAAACACATGTTTCAAAATCTAAGACATGTATATATTTAGAAATCCAACAGAATATATAATACATACTAATATATGAAACATTGTATATATTATTATCAAACTGTTCAAATATACTACATAGCTTCAGTATATATATAAGTTACAGGAAAAGACCATATATATAAACTTATTTAATATATACTTTTAAAATTTTTATAACTCTATATATGGACAACAGATCACAAAAAAAAAAATTCATTTCACAGGCCTATATACTATAGTACATTAACATATATATATATATATATATATAATTTCACCTACATACAATTGTTGCAGGAGGCAGGAGGTGTTGGGTTAGATCAGAGGAAGAGCTAGAAGTGGGTGAGGCCAAGCGGAGAGAAGAGGACAAGAGGGGAAAGGAAGAGGGGACTTGTGGCCTGGCTTGAGTCGTGGGAGTAAGGAGGGTACGGTCTCGGCTGGAGATGTATTGGAGAGGGTAAGCGTTGCGGAGCTGGGTGGCTCACTATGGTACTAGATTATGCGAAGTTCGGCCATGGAAGATGCAAGTAGGGAAGAGGTGAATGCGGGGTTGTCTGCTAAGGAGGTGAGGAAAGCACAGTTGCGATCTGGTGGTGAAGTTGTTGTGCCGTGCCAAGGAAGACGGAGAGCTAGAGGTCGGTGACGGAGAGGAATGGAGTTGTGGCTGATGTAGAAAGTAAGAATGTGCGGCACTTGTAGGAGAAGAGGCTATATGGGTTGCTCTCGATCTCGGCTGCATGGGGAGTTGCTACACGGTGGGAAGTGGATGACTAGGTGGAAGGCAGAGGTGGAGTTGTAGAAGCAAATGGTGGTAGGGTCGAAGGTCAGTGGAGAGGAGGGAAAACTTGTGGCTAGGGGAGAGAAGAAGCTGAGCAGTCAAGGTGAAGTGCTGATCGTTCAAAAAATTTGAGGGAGCAGGCTCAAAAATAGAGTGAACAGTACCCGTTTATATTATTTATTTACAAAAAAAGAGTAGCAGAGAACAAATGAACCGGAAATATTATTGATTATAGCCCGAGAATAACAAAAGTCATGACAAAAATTTTGGAAATATAAAAGGTTAGTGACTGCTTGTTTTTCAACCGTTTGAAAGATGAATGGACATAAGAAACGAAAAGGTACAAAACATGTATCGCTACGGTTAACCATTTCGTAGACTCTTCTGTGCACCTTTCGTCGAAATCGACAAATGAATATACTATGGAGATTAGCACGACGAGGCGAACAGAAGAGTACGTAGATATCTATGGTATGATCATCTAACCAAAAGTCGATAATCGGTACCGAAAATGTTGTTAATTTGCCGAAAATAAGATAAATGGAGCAATAGCAGTCCAAATTCGATGAAACGGAAGATGACATCTCACTCAGAAGATGATTTACGAATTTACCTTATAAAAATATTCAGGTTTGAGAATATTTTATTATCATCAAATATTAACTGATTTAAATTTAAGTAAAATTACACAAGAAAATAAACTTCCTTATTATCAGATGAAAATTTATCGTTTGCTATGTTTAAGTAGACGTATTACAAATACCAAATTTTTATTTCAAAATTCAATTATTTAAAATTTCACAAAATTTAATTAATTACGTTATTAAAAATCATTAAAATTTACGGGTCCTTACACTCTCCCCCACTCAAAACTTTTTATCCCTGAAAAGAAAGGTGATAGGAGAATAGGAACAACCAAAAGAAAAATAGATTTGAAATATTAAATAAAATTATTAATTCAGAAAATAAATTTCAATTTTTAAATAAATTGATATTCAACAATTTGGTTTAATCCATTTAATTTCACTTAAGTTGATTTCACTTATTTTTCAATCTTGACTATTTATTTATTTACTACCTTATTATTCAATTTATCCAAATTAAAAATTATATAATTATAAATTAAGTGTATAAACATCTATTATAACCACTCAAATTTATTTATACATTCCTTTAACATCATTTTATATTGTATACTATTCAATTACATATTCAACTTCTGAATAATTTAGGTAAGTTATATTGGAATGCAATTGAGTATTATACAAGCAAAACAATTCCAATTTAATTATTTCAAATTTACATATTTTCAAGAATTTAAGAGTTAAAATTTTGATTTCAATTCAAACCATTTAGAGATAAGTATATACATACATACATACACACACACACACACACACAGATATATATATATATATATATATATATATATATATATATATATATATTCTATATCAAATCAAATCTATATATAGGTATATATACCTATATATATTATACATAAAATCATACTTAAGAAATTGGAAATAAAATTGTTTCCCAAAACAAAAGTGTAGAAAAGCTACTAAGAAATCTCTCCAATCTGAAACTCGAAAATGAATGTCAATGATGTTGTAGTCATCACCGAAATTATTTTCCAGCGACGAAGGAGGAGAGTACTAATTTAAAACTTTTGAAATTCTTTGGAAACAATTTCTATTCGAAAATACTTTTAAATAATATACCCTTAAAATTTAAAACCAAATTTATAAATTATCGAAAACTGAATTCTCAAATTCTTAATTTATATTCATTTTAAATTCCAAATCAGTCCATAACCATGCTTATATTTTCATTTATTTATGGTTTAAAATACAATAAATGATAATCAAATATTATCATTCCTAACAGCGAATTCAGTTGAATAAAAATTTTAGAAAATTTTATACTTATATATATAATTATACAAACTTATTATGTCAGTTTGCTCTGTTCAAATTTTGGAATTCCTATCGATATCATTGATCATATGAATCGATCAAAACCCCAAATCAACCTAACGACTCAAACAACACAATATATAAAAAAAGTTTTATATTGATTACAAATACGCTCCCTTGCTCGATGACGCGATGAGGGATTTCAAAGCAAGGGTAGAGATCTAAATCTAAGGGAACCCTAATCAAAGAGAATTCAAACTAGAAGATGAGCTCGAAACGAATAAGATAATTCAATAATAAAAGAGAAGAGATGGATAGACCTATATAAATCTTGGGCATCCATAATCAGTTCAACTGTGACTTCAAGAATAAGATCGATGTAGAATTCTGAGGCAAATCGACATCCGGTCACAAGAGAATAGAATTCAGGCATAGCAAGAGATAACAGCATTTAAACCGAGGATATATAAATCTCCAGTGAATCAATGTTGTTGTAAAGGAGTTTCACCCCTTCACAAATCATATAGTGGAGCTATGGGATGCCCCAGAATCAAGAAAACACGAATAGGGAGAGACGAGAATGGATTTTGGAACCGAAGAAACATTCTAAAATTCAAAGAAATCTGAGTCAAAGTGAAAGGAATTCAAGCTCGAACGAAGGCGATTCTGTAGTTAAATTTACTCTATATGCTAAGTTTTGCCTAAAACCAAAGCTCTGATACCACATGTAATAACCCGATATTTTCAACCATTCGCATCCGCACATGTCGGACTTGAATTGCTCAAAATATCAAATTGTTAATTTATATTTGGCAATACTCAGCATATACAGTAAATAAATAAATCACAGAATCATAGACATAGAGTAATATAACAATAAGCAGCGGAAACAAATGAATAATAGTTCATGAAACTACTATATATAGAGAGAGTTAAAGCAAGATACAACAGAAGTCTTGAATACATAGAAGTCTCAGTACAATAGTCCAATAACAAAATCTGAATATATCACTGAAGTCAACTGAACAACTGGAAGCTGAATAGATATTGATGGATCTCCAAGCGAAGCTCCAACTCCCAAGGTGAGTCTTAAATGCTGTGGCACTCAGTCTGACCCGAGCATAAAGCAAAACACAAAACACTTGAGTTAGGACTAACATTCTTATATCAATAAATCCAACTCAAGTGAAATATCAACTGAAATACATGTAACTTAAAGGATGTTTGGGATACCCATCCTCTAAGGATCCGTGGAATTATCTACTATATAGTACAATACACTATTATAATATGTTTATAGTATAATAAACTACTAAAATAGCGTTAAGACATTACTCATATCCCCCTTAACACATTTTTATATATTCCCACAGTCTATACAGTACCGTAATCTCCCCCGTACTGGGCGTTGTCAAAGGGCACTCCATAGGTATGGTACAAAACAAACTTGTAGTGGTCTCGATAAGCTAGGTGACACGGCAGAACCAGGAAATGCTAGGGTAGATATACCAATTACACAACCGGGCTGGCGGTGGTGGTAACGCAAAGCAGCTACTACCGCCCACCTCGGAACACTCCCAAATTAAAATCAAGGGTGGCCACTAAATAAATCACAAAGAAAGAATATAGTATCGAAGGAATGTGCACAATCAGAGGAATGACCTCACTTGGTTCGTCAATTGCTCTTGTTTTAGCCACCTTAGGCTAACTCATGGGAGTCAGGTCCACGTATATACCTCATATAGGATCGTCGCCACCATCCAACTTCATTCTGGAATCTCCACCGCATACAAATTTGCTAAAGTGGTTTTGTTGGCCGAGAGTATGACAATAACCGATCCCGGTCTCTTTATAACCAACCGTTATTATAACACCATGGTCATTTCAAAAATCATACTTCAAAACCAAAATATCATATCCATTTCAAAACCATATCACCATGATATCATTATCATTTAAATATATCTACTTCCAAAAATCATAGCACTTTCAAAGTTATAATACTTTTGAAATTATAAAACTTAGAAATTATAACACTTCGGAAATCATAACACTTTAAAACATAATACTTTGGAATCATAACTTGGAAAACCATAACACCTTTCCCTTAAACAATTTAGATATTAATAATTATATATAATAAAATAGTTTATGAAATAAAATAGTTTTTGCGTTAAAATAATTTGTATATAAAATAGTTATAAATTAAATAGATTATGTTAAAATTATTACTATATTAAAACAGTTAATATTAAAATAGTTTTTATTTAAAAAATAATTTTATATTAAAAATAATTATAAATTAAAAATAGGTTATATTAAAATAATATATATATATATATATTCATATATAATAACATACTTTGTGAAATAAAATAATTTCCTCCATTCCATAAATCAATTCAAATTGACTCAAATTCCAAAATCCCATTTAAATCAAATCTCAGTTCATCCAATTCAATCCAATTCAAGCTTCAAATAACCATTTTATATCGATTTCAAATACAGATACAAACTACAATTTAAATCATTTCGATTTTAATATTTCAAAGCTTTAAATATCCAAACATTTATAATAACTCAATTTTGATAAATTCATTTATAATTCAAATTCAACTTTACCATTATTTAATTAATCCAATAATCATTTACATAAAACCTCAAATTACAATTTAAATAAACTAAATATTCCCTTCAGTTTATTTAACTTAAACTATTCATTTAATCGTTTTAAATCAAAATCAAGTTATAAAGTCATATCTTAAAATCCCAATTCCAATAAGTTTCAGAACAATTTGAATTTATCTTTCCGACCTTAATTTATTAAAATTATATAAAAATATACTTTTAAAATTTAATTTTAAATAATACTTAAAACTTATTATATAATGTTTAAATCAAACTTTGTTAAATCAAATCTTATTATTTAAATTTATTTTATATTAAAGCTTATTTCATATATTTTAAAATAGTAAAATTATAAGTAAATTCTTTAAAATTAATAATTTAAAAACTAATTTATAAATTTTAATCTCCAAACATATAATTTTGAAAATAAAGAATTCAAAACATATATAAAATAACACACACACACACATATATATATATATATATATATATATATATATTATTTTGAAATCAACATTTATACAAAACCATATATATATATATCTTTTAAAAACTTTGGAAATCATTTCAAAAAATATATATAGACCAACGGTGTCTGTATAAAATTTTCTATCCTATGGTCAAGTGATACAGATATTTATTTCAATCCGCAATTTAATTATCTACGGTATATATCTTTTCAACCCGCAATTCCAAATTCAATGTTAATAAAAATCTTTTGGGTTTATCATTTCAACCCATAACTATTTTTTTCTATTCTACAAGATCGTTCGTGTATGTATCATTTCAACCCATAGGGAATTCCATACTAACAGGGGAACTTGCAGAGTGATAACATATATGATAATAATATAAAATTCAGCAACGGGCATATGTTATCAGTGATAAAATAAATAACAGATCACGGTGCCAGATGTCACAGGTGAACAGACATAAATAATAGCATATATATAGCAATTTAAATAACTAGCAATTGTATATTTCAATTGTCGTTTTAATTGGAATCAAATTTAATTAATATAAGAATGTTAATCGTGAGTGATTGCTCGCCTTTTTAAGCTAGAGAGATTCAACAAATGAAACGAGTTACGAATCCAAGAACGAATTCGAGAACGAAGCTAGATTGGCACAAATTCGACTGACAAGCTGATAAATTGGAATAAAGGGAAATCAAAATCAGCTTGACACAACTGAAGCGAAATATATTACATAAATCCAAAAATAAATTTAGAATTACACATTTAATTTTTTTTCCATAATATATATATATATATATATATATATATATATATATATATATATATATATATAAACATAACATATATGTGTGTGTGCGTATATATATGTATATATATATATATATATATATATATATATATATATATATATATTGTTACACAACCATTACTCAAAATTTAAACACATATATAATAAAAATCAAGTCCATACACTATATATATTGACTAAAATAAACGGTCATACAGATTTATATGCATGAATTAACAGATTAAATAACTTATATATAAACTATATATATATATATATATATATATATATATATATATATATATATATATATAAATAGATCATATAAGCTATATAACTTGCATATATTATGTTAAGGTTACAAACATGTAAATCAAAATTTATTAACAGTAGTATTTAAGGTTATATACACTTACATATAAATTTATGTGTATAAACAACAGGTTGTCTACCCATATAAAAAATCTGTATATAACACAAACAACTTATATAACTTGTAACTGCTACAACATACATTATAAACGTCGTCTATAAACAAATGTATTATATAATTAACATAACTTACATATTATATATAACTAACACACAGTACATATAGCATAATATATATATAACTTGCTCTTTTATTATTAATATAATTTATTACCATAAACATATTTATGCACGCATGTAAATAAAAGAAGTCGGGCATACTATACTATATGCATAAATCAAAATTTAAATACATAGGTTAAAATACATGTTTCAAAATCTAAGACATGTATATATTTAGAAATCCAACAGAATATATTATACATATTATATGAAACATTGTTTATATTATTATCAAACTATTCACATATACTACATAGCTTCAGTATATAAAAATTACAAACAAAGATCATATATACAAACTTATTTAATATATACTTTTAAAAAATTTATAACTCTATATATGGACAACAAATCACAAACAAAACAAAAAAACCATTTCACAAGCCTATATATTATAGTATATTAACACACACACACATATATATATATATATATAAGTTCACCTGCATGCAATTGTTATAGGAGGCGGGAGGTGTTGGGTTGGATCGATGGAAGAGCTGGAAGTGGGCGAGACCAAGCGGAGAGAAGAGGACGAGAGGGGAAAAGAAGAGGGGACTTGTTTCTTGGCTTGAGTTGCGGGAGTAAGGAGGGGTACGGTCTGGCTGGAGATGCTTTGGAGAGGGGAGGCATTGCAGAGCTAGATGGCTCAGGTATGCATCGGGTTGTGTGAAGGTCGGCCATGGGGGATGCGAGTAGGGAAAAGGTGTAGGGCAGGTTGTTTGCTGAGGAGGCGAGGGAAGCACGGTTGCGATCTGGTAGTGAAGTTGTTGCGTCATGCCAGGGAAGGCGGAGGGCTAGAGGTCGGTGACAGAGAGGAACGGAGTTATGGCTGATGTGGAAAGTAAGAATGTTCGGCAATTGAGGGGAAGAGGCTACACGAGATGCTCTCGACCTCGGCTGCATGTGGAGTTGCTACGGTGGGAGGTGGATGACTTGGTGGAAGGCGAAGGTGGAAATGTAGTAGCAAATGGTGGTGGGGTCGAAGGTCAGTGGAGTGGAGGAAAAATTGCGGTTGGGGGAGAGAAGAAGCCGAGCAGGCGAGGTGAAGTGCTGATGGTACAAAAAATTTGAGGTAGCAGGCTTGAAAATATAGTGAACAATACTCGTTTATATTATTTATTTACAACAGAAGAATAGCAGAGAACAAACGAACCGACAATATTATTGAATATAGTCCCGAGAATAACAAAAGTTGTGGCAAATTTTTTGGAAATATAAAAGGTTAGTGACGGTTTGTTTTTCAGCCGTTTGAAAGATGAATGGACATAAGAAACAAAAAGGAACAAACGAGTACCACTACGGTTAACTGTTTCATAGACTCTGCCGTGCACCGGCCGTCGAAATCGACAAATGAATATACTGCGGAGATCGGCACGACGAGGCAAACAGAACGGTACACAAATATTAGTGGTACGATCATCCAATCAGAAGTCGATAATCAGTACTGAAAATGCTGTAATTTGCCAAAATAAGATAAACGAAGCAATAACAGTCCAAATTCGATGAAACGAAAGATGACATCTCAGTCAGAAAATGATTTACGAATTTATTATATAAAAATATTTAGGTTTGAGAAATATTTTATTATCATCAAATATTAACTGATTTAAATCTAAATAAAATTACACAAGAAAATAAACTTCCATATTATCAGATGGAAATTTATCATTTGCTATATTTAAGTAGACATATTACAAATATCAAATTTTTATTTCAAAATACAATTATTTAAAATTTCACAAAATTAAATTATTTGCGTTATTGAAAATCATTAAATTTACGGGTCATTACAGTACCATAGCGTCCTATGCACCGACCAGAATTTATAAATACAAAACAGAACAAATTAACACAATATAAAAACCTTTTATAACACTAACATATACTCTTTCTCATATATATACACTTAGGGACTCAGTCTAGGGCACTATTACCAAATCTATAGCGAGTCATGCCCCCACAAAGCTAAGGTTATTGCTAAACCAAAACTCTGATACCAACTGTAACGACCTGCCTTTTTGGAAGTTTTAAGCAGACACACGCGTCAAATCAAACCATACAAAGAGGCAGATTGTTATTGGGATAAATAAGAAAAAGTGAAAAAAAATAAAAACGAATATAGAATCTCACAGTGGAATGAAAAAATATAAAAATCAAATAACAGTTCATGAAGTTATTTTCAAATAAATTTGATCATACTAATATAATAAAGAATCAGAGCTACAGACAACAAGAATAAATAAATAAATAACTACAACGGAACAACATGATGCAGTGGAATACAAATCATAAATAACAATAGTACAAATCTTCGTCTTCGTCCTTTAGAAATAAAGTCTTGAACCCTAAAATTCTCAGGTTGACCCGAGCGAATTGAAAAGACAAATCTCTCGAGTTAGAACTGAACGATCTTATCTAAGCTAAATCAACTGTAAAATATGAGTAGAATGGCATCAAAGATGTTTAGGGGTTTGACATCTCCTATACTTTGTCTAACGTGAGTGCAATAACTTAAGAGATATTCGAGATTCACATCTCCAAAGGATCCGTTAAACTATCTACTATGTAGTACAATATACTATTATAATATGTCTACAGTAAAGTAAAAGTATTAACATCACGTTAAGGCATTACCCATATCCCTCTAAACACATTTTATATATTCTCATAATCCATACAGTACTGTACGCTCCTCCGTAAACTAGAGGTTTACCCAGAGGGCACTCCATAGGTATGCTACAAAACAAGCTCGTAGAAGGCGCTCTAGGGCATGTGACACTCGAGGCAATGTTAGGGTAGATATACCAATTGCGGATTTGGACTGGTGGTAGCATATAGCAGCTACTAGCGTCCGCCTCGAGACACACTCTCAAATCAAAATCAAGGGTGGCCACTAAATCAATCACAAAGCAATAAAATGGTATCGAAGAAATGAGTTCGATCGGAGGAATGACCTCACTTGGTCTGGCATGGCTCCTATTTTAGTCACATCTATGCCGACTCACGGGAGTCAAGGTCACGTCATACCTTATACAGAAATCATTCGCCAAAACATCCTACTTCATTTCTGGAATCTCCACCACGTGCACAGTTGTTAAAGTGGTTTTCGGTATTGGGAAAAAGTATGACAATATCCGATCTCAGTCTCTTTAACAACTAAATGCTTATTACACACTGGATGGTTCTTTTACATTTCAAAGAGTCAATTTACAATTGATATCAAAATATCATATTCTCAAACCATATCATTTTCAAATCATATTCACTTTCAAAAATCACATTCGCTTCCAAAATCATTTGAACTCAAATATTTCTTTTTCTAAAAGGTATCAATCCCAAATTATAACTTAGGTTTATCATCCTTAAGGATTTAAAGATAAATATTCCAACTTTATAAGGTCTAAAATACTAGGAAATACTTTAGGTAATTATTTAGTTTATACAGTTTTTAAAAATACGTTAAATAGATTTAAATTAGTTAAAATAGATTTAAATTTGATTTAATTAGGTCCTTAAAATGATCTATATAGATTTAAAATAGATTCAATGGGTTTAATTTATCTTAAATAGGTTTTAAATGGATTAAATAAATTTAAAATAGATTAAATAGATTTAAATTATATAAAATGGATTTAAAATAGATTAAATAAATTTAATTTGTTTAAAATAGGAAAAATAGATTAAATTGGATTAAATAGGTTGTAATAGATTAATATAAATTAAAATAGTTAAAATTGGTTTAAATAGATTTCCAAGTTATAACCAAACATTTCAATTACCTAATTCTAATAAATCCGTTTATATTTGACATTTTAACTTAGAGGTTCAAATTTAAATTCTTTGAGCAATTTAATAAGCCAATTCCCAATTCCATATTTTTAACACTTGGATTTTCAAAACTAATTCAGTTTATATAAATCAATTTCTATTTCAAAATACGAGTTAACTAAATTCAAAATTCCAAAGATTCAAAAATCATTCAATTTAACAAATCCGGTGTCCGTATATAATTTTCTACCATAGGGTCAAATGATACAGATATTTATCATTTCAATCCGCAATTTACAATTTTAAGGTTATATATCATTTCAAACCATAACTCTGAATTAAATAACATCCATAAAATCCCTCGAGTCTATTATTTCAACCTATAATGATTTTTCTCTAATCTATAGATCATTCTGGTTTGTATCATTTTAACCCTAGTGATTTCCTTAACATAACTAAGGGAACTTGCGGAGTAATAAAAATATATAAATCAAACATAACATCCAATCATCCAATAATAAAATCAAACATACATCACAATCGTCATCCAATTCAACCTATAAATATCAACAATTAATAGATTATTATTTACAAGAAATTAACTGGCAATTTAAATTCAATAATAAGTTAAACGACAATTTAATTTAAAATAAATTCAAATTAACTGGAATGACGATTTAAATATACCAAACAACCACAAATAAATTTCTAATTACATCATAAATTAATTTAACTAATATAAGAAATTTTAGAAGTTGTGAGTGGGTTAAAACACTTGCCTTTGAATTTAAATCGAATAAAATTTCAATGTAGGGCCCAAATTCAAACAGTCTCAGTATTCATCCAAACTTGCATCATAATATCCAGAATTTCAATATGATCCCAGCGGAGCAAACTGCGTATGAATTCGAATTCGTATGCAAAAGATATTGAGATTAGAAGTTATACGATTTATAATATGAAATAAATAAAATATTAATATACATAAATACGCGTCACCTTCCCCTTTCAGCTTCAATCTAACAAACCCATGCGACTTTTGACCGCCTCGTTCTCATGCCTCCGATCATCAGAGGACCAACGACCACGTCTCTGAGCTTGCCTTCCACCCTTCCACCGTTCAGCACCCACGCGGCCCTCCTAAAGTAACGTCGCCGCCACCACCCAATTAGGGTTTTCAAAACCCTAATTCAATTTTTGGTCGGCTCAGGCCAAGTTAGGCCATACGACCACCACCTCTGAACCCCTGAAGCTAAGCCTAACAAAACCCATCTCCCAATTTCTCCAATCAATGATGAAATCAAAAAACCCCACATCGGCAACATAATACTGCGTTTGCTAATTTTGACTGTGATTTGGCGATGACTGAAGCACTGTTACAACAAACGATCGTCAGATTTTAGATGCGCTCTTCGAGAGCTTTAATTGCATATATAATTCGATAGGGTTTGAGGGATTTGAATTTTGTTTTGATTTGCAATTGAATTTGAAATTGGTAGTTGGGTTGTCTGCCATTGGAAAGAGGAGAAGTGAAAGAAATGTACGTACAGACAACAGAAAATAAAAGGGTTACTAGGGTTTATAATGGCTATTTATAGGCAAAGATGAAAATGAAAAGAGTGGACCAGATTGATTTACACGTTGAACGATAAATGACCTGAAAAGCCCGTTCTGTCTCCGTAATGAAAATGGATCATCCCATATATCAAAATAGATGTTTTCAATAATTTTAAAATTAATGGAATAGGTTTTAAGTCCCAATTCCATCATATGAAGAAGTTATGTTAAAATTAGCTTATTTCAAATTGATTTCAATTAAATTGATTTCTTGGCTTTCCGAGCTCGTATGATCAAACGACGAGTCTGATCGCTACAAAACTTGAAATTTTACAATAATTCACTATTACAGATCCGATGAAACTGGCTTCGTCGAAATCTGAGACTGTTGCCAAAATGGCTATGTTTCAAGTTAATTAAATAAACTAATATTAAATTAGTAAATTCACCCTTTTAATTCAAATTAATTAACTAACCAATTTTACATTTTTGATTGCAAAGACATTTAAAATAAGTCAACACTGGTTTGCATATAATTCAGTGTTACGTATTCCACAAATTACAGTGTTCATTTACAACTGCAATTAAATCTAATTAATAAAATTTAATTTCAATAAATCTATTAGATTTGGTTTCGATCTTTATATTCAATCAATTATTATTCTATAGACAAAGTTAACATTGTTTTATATTTCAATACATTAATATTCTCCAATTTCCATCCTTTTATTTATTAATTGCAATCTTTCAATTATATGGAATTTCGTTGATTTTCACATTAATTATCATTTATAATCCCATTAGATTAATTTATCTTAGTTTCACTTTTTTATTAAATCAGTTATTATCTAATGAAATAAATTAACATTTCTATTCATTTTATTACATTCACAATTTCAGCTATTGTCTTAACTCACATTAATGTAGCATTTAACTGCATTTAATTGCAATTGATTAATTTAAATTGGTAAAAACAACAATTTTCACCATTTCTACATTTAATAAAATTTATAAGTTTATAGTTTACAACAAAAGTTATAACCACTTACACTATACTAATTCTATCCAATTTCTATTTATTGCGCATTAGGTAATTAATTAATACATCCTTTAAAATTATAAATTTCTTCTTAAATTCAATTATCAATTAATACATACATTACTAAAATTTATTTACAATCTATAACCAATTATAACTTTTTAATCAATTTAATTAATTAGAATTACAATTGAAGAACAAATTAATACTATTCCTTTTCGTTTGATTCTAGTTATATTCTTATTATTTGATCACAAACTTTTTACCAATGTTAAATCATGAAACTTTATTTAATTAATTAATTTTAATTGTCGAATATTACGGGTCGTAACAAAATGTGTTAAGGGGGATATGTGTAACTCCTTAACACTATTTTCAATATTATACTTTACTGATAGACAATACATATATAGCGTATACTACTACGTATAGAAAGTTGATGGATCCTTAAAAAATGGAAAAATCCCGTAACATCTGTTAAGTTATTATGCTTACGTTATACTCCAGATAGAAGATGAAAATCCCGTAACATCTCTAATTCTACTACATTCATTTTTTCACGTGGTATTGATTTGACTTACATGAGAATATTTTAGTTCTGATCCGAGTGTTTTGTCTTTTCATTACGCTCGGTTCGGTTTAGGCTTTTCATTCTATTGAAGACCATTTTATTTTTGGAGGATGATGATGGAGATTGGTATACTATTTATTATATATACTCCATGGCATCATGTTGTTCCGTTGCATTATACTATTATACATGTTGTATGTATAATTCTGATTGTATTGTAAAAGTGTAATCAAATGTTATTTGTAAAACAGCTTCATGAACTGTTTATTTGATTATAATATTTTTTCATTCCGCTGTGAGATTATATGTTTTGTTCTCATTTTTTCTTTTATTTTTTTAATCAACCCCATTAATTATCTATGTTCCATATTGTTAAAGTTGGACATGTGTGGATTATTGTCAATTTAAACCTTCTGAAACATGGGTTGTCACAGTTGCTATCGGAGCTTTGGTTTAGAGATACCTTAGCCTATTAGGGGTTCAAACTCATTAGATATAGAGTTAGTAATACCCTAGAATAAGTCTGAGTGTGTACATATGTGTAACGATTCATAATTTTTGATGTTTAAAATTCGTTAATTTTATAAGATTTTGGTAATTAAATCAGGAATAAATAAAAATTTGTAATTTGTTAATGAATTAATAACGGGAATGAAATGTAAGAATGTTAATGCAAGTTAATAAATAAATAATTTAGTGCAGTCCCAATTTATTGAAACAATTGTAAGGCTATAATTGATTGTAAATAGTAAATTAGGAAATAAATCCAAAGTTATATTAATTGATGAAATAATATGCAATAAACTGTAATTTGATAAATCAATGCTAGACTATAATAATTGTTGATCGGTAATAAAGTATGGATGGGATTAAATTAGGCAAATAGTGATAATTATTAATTGCTTACCCATTTATTTAATCTATTGAATTAGATCTAAATCCGTTGCAATTAAACATAATTAAAAACTACGTTAATATGAATTTAGTTGATGACTGTAAAAATATTAGGGCAATTGGATATATACTAATGTTAAATTTATCCATAAGATGATGATTGATTGAATAAAGAGACTGAATACAAATTGTATTAATTTATTTGAAACTAAAATATAATTTATTTGAATTTAGTTAAATTGAAGGTAAACACTATAAATTTTGCAATAAATCCTTATTTGATTGACTAGAAATGTTAGTTAACGAATTATAAGTTTATTCGTAACCAGAAAAGATAGAAATGGTAAATAATTAAATTTGAATTGAAGAAGTGATAAAATAATTTAATATTAAATCATTTAATAATGTGAAATATAGCCATTTTGGCCACTAACTCGAATTTCGACGAAACCAGTTTCATCGGATTCGTAATGGTGAATTATTGCAGGATTTCAAGTTTCATAACGACCGGACTTGTCGTTTGATCGTACGAGTTTGAAACGCCTAGAAATCAGTTCAATTGAAATCAATTTGAAATAATTTGATTTTCACATAACTTCTTCATACGATGGAATTTGGACTTGAAACCTGTTTCATTGATTTTAAAATATTTTAAAACAATTATATATTTGCATGTGTGCTCTCCTCTATTCGTAGGGGATCACACATTTTTCTAAAAAAATATATTTTAAAACATCTATTTTGATATATGGGTTGACCCATTTTCGTTTCGGAGGTAGAACAGGCTTTTGGGTCATTTATCGTTCCAACCCAAATCAAATCCGATCCGTTATTTTTATTTTCTAATATACCTATATATATATATATCCGATTATAAACCCTACCGGCCTTTCTATTTCTCATTTCTGTACGTATAGAAACTTCTATTACTCCTCTTCCTCGAAGGCAGGCAAAACCGATTCTCAAATTGCAAATCCAAATCAAATTACAAATCAAAAAATTTAAACTTCTCCAATCCAAACAAATTATATATCGATTTGAAGCTCTCGAAGAGCTTAATCTTCTGGTGCTATTCGTTTTTCAATTTGATACATTGTTTGTCCAAAAATTCAAGGTGAACCTCGGCCGTTCATAGGTCACAATCTCGTTCAACGGTGGATTCTCGCCGATGGCTCGATAAGGGGTTACTACATCGTAGAGGGCTTCGTGCATTGTTGATCTATCGGTTTTATGATCGCCAGAGGGGCCAGGATCGGCAGGATCTGGTTCGAAAAGGCGAACGGGGGTGCGGCCACCGGAGGGAGGTGGAGAGTCGCGTGACCTTCGTGTAGGCGCGGCTTGACATAGGCAATCCATTGGCGTAGGCTGATCGGCGTGTAGATCGACGATGGGACGGTGAAAATTAGAAAGGTATAGACGATGGTAGCGGCTGATGTAACAACCCGAATATTTAACGATTATATATTTAAATGTTTGATTTGAATATAGCGTCGTTAGTCGGATTTTGGATCCGAAATGTTACTTTTTGCAAACGGCCGAATTGGAACTCGAAACCACCTCCATTGGTTCCAAAATGGCGTTTGCGATCGTTTTCAGTATAATCTTTGATATGTTTGGAGTAAGTGAAATTTTGGCTACCTTTTCTATTTGAGTTTTGGGTTTGGGTTCAGCCCATTTGTTAGTTTAAACCCCTAACTCAGCCCTCTCTTCATCCATTCTCTCATTCCACTCCTCCAAACTTTAGCAAAACTGAAAATGGTGGAAGGGAAAGAGAAATTGCTAGCCCTAATTTCCTCTTGTAACTTGATTTCTTGCTCTAATATCAAAGAGAAGACATAGGTAAGCTCCTCTTCATCTTCTCTATCTCTTTCTCTCTTCAATCTCAGAAATTTCCTAAAACTAAACTTAGGAAAAATACTTGTTTGATCTTAGATTGAAGCTAGTAGAGTAGAAGTGGAGATTAGTTGGTCTTCTCCTTGCAAATTGAACTCCTTCTTCTTTGTTTTGTGATATAAGGTGAGTTTTGAACTCACATCTACTTCTCTTGGTTTCATTAATGTTGGGTATAGATTCCTAACACTTGTTCATATGCTTTTGCTTTCGATTTGGATTGTTTTGGTGTAATTGCCAAATTATGATTTTTGAATCCAAATCTATGTAAAACCTTATATGGTTGATGTTTATGTTGTTCGGAGTGTTTGGGGGTGTTGTTAAGGTTGGGTAGTCGTTTGACATAAGCCCATAATCAACACGCATCCGATTGCTTTCGATTTGTTTGGCCATAGTTGGCCTAGGTTCAGGAAATGTCTGGCCATCTGGTTTCAGACGTCTGAAATGCCCATTTCAGACGTTTGAATATTGTTCTTGGGAAGAAATTTATTCCCAGATTCAGACGTCTGAATTTATATTCCAGATGTCTGAATTGGCTAAATTTCGACCAGAAAGGAAATGGGCAAAATATTGCCCATTTCAGACGTATGGATGTTAGGATTCAGACGTCTGAATTCTGTTTTGGGAAACAAATTGATTTCCAGATTCAGACGTCTGAATCCCTTCTTTCAGACGTCTGAATATGCTGTTTTTGGCCAATTTGCCTTGTTCGTTTAATTTTCCAAATTTGATGTATGCATATTGATTCCAATTAGTTGCTTATGCATATTTGACCTTGATAATTCCTTTTTGAATTCATTCATGGGTTTTTATAAATGATTTCTTCAAATCGTATTAAAAACTTCCTTCTCCAATTCGTAAATTCTATTTAAAACGCACACAAAATTTCGCACTTCGAGCGGAGTGGAAAGGAGATTAAATGGTTAGATAAAATGCGGACCATGAATCTGTGCGTTTATCCTTCCGATTAATCCCCGACCTATTCAATTGATCATTTTGACCTTCGGGTTTGGTTTATCGATGATATGAGGTAAACTTTGTACTGCTTTGAGTGTGAAAGTGACTGACGGATAGTAAACCGTTTAGTGCGAACGAGTGGTTATGGGACATACGTTAACACTTTTCGGATTCCTTTTCGAGAGTTGTGACACATTCCGCCAGTTAGTGGTGTCCAGTACTGGGTCTTCGACCTTCACCACTACGCCTTGTCGTCCTATAGTATCGCTTCCGATGTTGGTCTTGATGAGCCGCATGGGTGGTATTGGGTTTGTGCCTTCGAGTTTGTCACCCTATAGTATCGCTTTCTATGTTGGTCGTTATGAGCCGCATGGGTGATATTGGGTATGGATTCTTCGGGCTCACGGATCCTTGTTTATACAGTACTTAGCTCGAGCAATCATATGTTTCATTGATATAATATTCCCTTGGTATCACCCATCGGTGTTGGTCTTTTTGAGCCGCATGATGTATAACGATTACCTTGTGGAACTTGTATACCTTATGGGTATTTGTTATTTGTCTTTTTGGCTTGCTTTGGGATATTTGTATCCTTTGTTTATCTATGTTGCCAATGATATGAGGCTTGTCTTGATATGTTCATCTTTTGTTAGATGATTGTGTTATCTCTTTTAGAGATATTTGTTATACTTTGTAACTTTGCAGGTTTATTATTGTTCAGTTTATCTAACTGATTTGTTTAGCTAGACTGACCCGTGTATTAATTACTCGGGTCAGACCGAGATGTTTCAGGTTAGGTGCTTTTGGACTTAGCCTATTTTGCTTCCACATGGACTACTCCGCTAGCTTTTTTTTGTTATAGCTTTATGTGTAGTCCTATTTTGTTGTAACTCCGATATGTATTCTATTGACTCGTCTGTATATTGTGGTCTGCTATACCACTTGACTTGTATTGTTTTGTAAACTCTGTTATGTATCTGTATATGTGTATATGATGATCTACGGTTCTGTGATGTATATTACATTTGAGTTGTTATATTCTGTTCTGATAGATCCAACCACCTATGGTTTTGTTTTGAGTATTCATTGGGTATGTCGACCTTATTGTTACATCTTTGCCGATGTATTCAATAGATAGTTAGAGCAAGGCAATAGATGGTCGCTCCCAACCAGCCTTATTCTCCGTGTTAGTTGACGGCATTACCTTGTAGTGTCCTTGGCTAGCGTGGGTATAGAGGTGGGGCGTCACAGCTGAAAAACCTAAGGCATGCTTGAGTATGCTGGAAAAAGGGTTAACGCGGCGTGAATTCATTGTTCCGTTCTTTCATTATTTTATTCTACTTTAATTCAAATATAAATTGTTTAATGTTCTAACATCAATAACTTTTACATACGAGGTTCTTTCCAGGTGCGGTTTGTTCCTATGGGATCGTATTAATATTCCTGACATTTTGACGCTGGTTTGGACGAATTCTGAGACCGTTCAAATTTTGGGTTTAAATTGGATTTAAATATAATTTAAATTCAAAAGGTGAGTCTTTTAACTCACTCACAATTTTTAAAATTTCTTATGTTTGTTAAATTGATTTATGATATGATTAGAAATTTTTTTATGACTGTTCGCTATATTTTGAATCATCATCTCAGTTTATTTGAATTAATTTGGATAAAATAGTTATTTAATTTATTATTGAATATAAAATGCCAGTAAGTACCTGTTATTTATTATCTGTTCTATATTGATGTTATTGATTGAATTGGATGATGATTGTGATAAATGTTTGATGATTGATATTGGATGAATGGATGTTGTATTTCATATTGTTATAAACTGTAAGTTGTTATGGATTTTATTTCATTCGGGATTGCGGTTGGGAATGATATATAACCGTATTTATATTTTAAATTACAGATTGAAATGTTAAATATCTGTATCACTTGATCATAGGATAGAAAATTATACACAGACACTGTGTTCTATATATAAAAATATTTTTGAAATGATTTCTATGGTTCTGTAAAAAAATATACGGTTTAATATAAATATTGATTCTAGATATTATATAAATGTTATTTTATTCTTGATTTTAAGCTATGTATAAACTTGTTTTAATATAGAATAAGCTTAATAATAAGTTGATTTTTATTGAAGATAATATGGTTAAGTATTTAAATTACATTTAATATAGAGTTTATAATGATTTAAATAAATTAAGGTTGGAAGATAAATTGGAATTGTTTAAGAATTAAACTCAAATAAGTTTGATGTGAAATTTATTAAATTGAAATTTTTTAAATGTATGATTTTTATAACTTGATTTTGGGTTAAGGTGAATAAAATGAGATTTCAAGTATAAACAAATTGAAGGAAATATTTAGTTATTTGTAATTTGGGATTTTTTTAAATGATAATGGATTTATTATGTAAAATATTTCAAAACTAAATAATAGTAAATTGAATTGGATATATATATATATATATATATATGAAATTACCAAACTTAGTTTTGAAATTGTTGAATACCTAAAGTTTGAAATATATTGAATTTGAAATGGTTTATTCTGTGGATAAAATCTGTTTTGAATTTGATATAAATTGGAATAGTTTACTTGGAAACTGAATTGAACTGAAATGTATGATATGGTTAAATTTAAAATTTAGAAATTCGAGTTGTTTTGGAATTGATTTGTGAAATTGAAGAAGCTATTTTATTATATAAAGTATTTTAAATATCTACACCATTTAAGTGGTGGAAGTTATGTTTCAAAGTTATGAGTTTCAAGGTATTATAATTTGAAAGTGTTATATGTCAAGTGTTTTGATTTCGAAATGTTATAACTTTGAAAGTTTTATGATTTAGAAAAAGGTATATTTGAAATGAAATGATATCGTATTGATTTGGTTTTGAAAAGGCAATAATATTTGGTTTTAAAGTATATACTATGTTGAAAATGACCGCGGTGTTATAATAATGTCTGGCTGTTAAAGAGACCGGGATCTGAAGTTGTCGTACTCTCAACCAACTCCGAAAACCACTTTAACAACCGTGTACGCGGTGGAGATTCCAGAAGGAAGTAGGATGGTGGTGACGTTCTATTGAGGTATATACGTGGACCCGACTACCGTGAGTTGGCATAAGGTAGCTAAAACAGGAGCAATTATCGGGTCAATTAGGTAGCCGCTCCGATCGGACACACACCTTCGATATTATATTCTGACTTTAAGGTTGATTCGGTAGCCACTTTTGATTTTTTATTTGTGGATGTGGCTCGAGGTGGGCGGTAGCTGCGGATGTGTGTTACCACCAGCCCAGATAGCAATTGGTATATCTAGCCTGGCATTGCCTAGTTGTGCCGTGTCACCTTCACTATCGCACCTTGTACGAGTTTGTATTTCTCCCATAGCCCATGGAGTATCCTCTGGTGGCTTCCCGATCAGTAG
This sequence comes from Allium cepa, assembly GCA_030765085.1. Classification (NCBI taxonomy): domain Eukaryota; kingdom Viridiplantae; phylum Streptophyta; class Magnoliopsida; order Asparagales; family Amaryllidaceae; genus Allium; species Allium cepa. The sequence goes on from CM060929.1 coordinate 982,589,420, forward strand.
GACTATGATACTAGATGGACTACTGGGACTATTATGTGTTAAGGGGAATATTGGGTCACTCCTTAACGCTATTTAAAAGTATGTTTATTTTACTATTGACAATATTATGATAGCGAAATATTACTACATAGAAAATAGTTTAACGGATCCTGAGGAGATGTAAATCTCGAACATCTCTTAAGTTACCGCACTAACGTTAGACACTGGATATGAGATGTCAAATCCCGTGAACATCTCTGACGCCGTTCCACTCATATTATTTATCGTTGATCTAACTTACATAAGATCTTTTAGTTCCAACTCGAGTGTTTTGTCTTTTCAATTCGCTCGGGTCAGCCTGAGCATTTCAGGATCTGAAGACCTTACTTCTGTAGGATGAAGATGAAGATTGCAGTACTATTATTTATTATATTATTCCACTACATTCATACTGTTCCGCTGCATTGTTATCTATTATTCTCTGGTATGTGTAACTCTGATTCTATATTGTATTAGTATAATCAAATGTTTTGCAAACAGCTTCATGAACTGTTATTTGATTATTATATTTTGATGTTCCACTGCAAGATTCTATCGTTTTCTTTCTTTCTTCCTTTTTCTTATTTACCCTAATAATTCGCTCTTTTGCATGGTTTGAGTCTGACGTGTGTGATTTATCGTCGATTTAAAACGTACAAAAAGGCAGGATGTTACATTTGGTATTAGAGCTTTGGTTTAGCGATAAACCTTAGCTTTGTGGGGTCTGACTCTTTATTAATAGGGTAGTAATACCCTATGATGAGTCGCTGAGCGTATATATATGAGAGAGCGTATTTGTTAGTGTTATAAAAGATTTTTATATTGTGTTAATTTGTTCCGTTTTGTATTTATAAATTCTGGTTGGTGCATAGGGCGCTATGACATCAATAGGGATTTCTAAACACCTAATAGGACAGATCGATACAATATTGTTTTGAATATAGGTGAATGAAATGATTTTGCCTATTATATTTTCTATATATAAAATAATTTTTTTATGAAGGTTATATTTGGTTGTATTATATTGATTGTTAGGTAGTGAAATTTATAAACATTGGTTGTAAAATAAAATTTATAAATGAATGAAAATTGGAAATTTAGGACCTAAGTTCCGAGATTTTTGAAAATTTCTTTCGAATGATTTTGGAATATAACAATAATATTATTTAGAAGTATTGTCTGATATAAATATTTCAATATGATTTGAAAGAATTGTTTTGATGAAACTTTGGAACGTGATAAGTTATGTACTCCCCTCTCTATCGCTGGAAAATAATTTCGGTGATGAGTGCACGCATCATCGACATCCGTTTTCAAGTTTCAAAGTGGGAAGGCCATTATAGTAGTTTTACTACAGATTTATTTTGATAAACAAATATAAATTTTAAGTTGTTTTAAATATAATTAGACATATATAAGTTGTAAGTATATACATTTATCTATTATTTTAAAATGATTTGAAATGGAACCCAGTATTTAGTTCTTAAGTTTTTGTTAATCAATAGTTTCAATTATTGTAGTGAGATGGAATGTAACTAATTAATAATTGGAACCTTCAATTAAAATAAGAGATTAAATGCCAGGTTATAAATGAAATTACAAGTAAGTTGAAATTAGTAACCTATATAACGAATGATATGATTATTGAACATTAATCTGATTAAAAGAACTTGTATAACTTTCAACTACATCCTTAAAGCATATATATAACTTACCAAATATTAAAAGTTGTAATGTTAATAAGAAAATGTAATGGAAGTTGTACAAGTAAAATTATGTAATGAAAGTGTTCAATAAATTGCTTTTATTAATAGGAATTGATGTTATAGAGTTATAAACTTAAGTTACAATTGAAATGTTATAATAATAAAATATGATAGGAGGTAAATGTTGTAAATAGATGATTTTAAACTTAAGTAAATGAAATTGATATGCCAAGTAACTGAATTGAACATGAACACTATGGATAGATAAATGAAAATAAATGAAAATTGAGAAATGAGTGAATGTAATGCAATAAAAAGAAAATTTACATGATATGAATAAATAAAAATGAATTTATGTAAGTATAAGTGCAAATAAGTGAAATAAACACTGAATCAATGGATGGAAATGAAAATTTGCAAGAAATAAATGTAAATTAAAAGGATAAATCATTATATAAATGAAAAGGTAATCAAACAACAAATGTATGAAATGAAATTAATAAAAATGAACTTGATCTATTGTTTGAAATCGTTGGTTGTTTGGTTTATGGTTGTTCGGCAAGGATACTTAAAAATTGTTTGGATGTATGAATAATCTATTTAGTTTCATCTAAGACTATTGAGTAAATGGTGCAGTTAATAGTTTATTTTCCATTCTGTAGAATCTAAAGTTTTTGAATCCGAACAATTATTTGTTTTGTTTGATATGGATGGATAATTGAATTGTGTTGATTCTGTATGATGATTGTATGCTGTAGTTGCAAGTGATTGTTGTTGTTTGACATTGATTTGTTTGCTAGTGGATGAGACAAAATTAATATTTCATTCTATATAATTATTAACTCTTTTACATTATATAAGTTAAATGTAGGTTATGGAACCAATTGCTACTGCTTTTGGTTTCATAATTAAGCGTTAATTGCCCGACAAATAGGTACGTTCTCGGATTACGGTTTTATAGCGTTATTATATTATTTTTCCCGTTGTTGGGATATATTATTTTGAGATATTGTGATATATGTTGTTATATTTTATATTATATTTTCTCTCAAGCCTCTCCGTACAAAAGAGATTCTGCCGAAATTTTTCTTGAATTTTGGACTTAATGAAATACTTTCCAAATTTTGTTACTTGAATATAAAAGGATTTAATGGTTATAAGTTGGTATATTTTATTTAAATTAATTAATTTTGTAAATTTATTTGTTTATAAAGTTAATATTTTGAATAAGATACTTTGATTGCTAAATTCTTTCTTTTTCCTTCTTTTTCCTTTTCGGGGATGAAAAGTTTTGAGTGGAGGAGAGTGTAACGACCCATAATTTTTGGTGTTTAAAATTCGTTAATTTAATAAGATTTTGGTAATTAAATCAAGAATAAATAAAAATTTGTAATTTGTTAATGAATTAATAATGGAAATGAAATGTAAGAATGTTAATGCAAGTTAATAAATAACTAATCTATTGCAGTCCCAATTTATTGAAACAATTGTAAGGCTATAATTGGTTGTAAATAGTAAATTAGGAAATATATTCAAAGTTATATTATTTGATGAAATAATATGCAATAAATGGTATTTGATAAAATCAATGCTAGATAAGTAATTATAATAATTGTTGATCGATAATAAAGTATAGATGAGATTAAATTAGGCAAATAGTGATAATTATTAATTGTTTGCCCATTTATTTAATCTATTGAATTAGATCTAAATCCATTGCAATTAAACGTAATGAATAATAGCGTTAATATGAATTTAGCTGATGACTATAAAAATATTAGGGCAATTCGATATATACTAATGTTAAGTTTATCCATAAGATGATGATTGATTGAATAAAGAGATTGAATACAAATTGTATTAATTTATTTGAAATTAAAATATAGTTTATTTGAATTTACTTAAATTGAAGGTAAACACTATAAATTTTGCAATAAATCCTTATTTGATTGGCATGGAAATGTTGGTTGATGAATTATAAGTTTATTCGTAACCAGAAATGATAGAAATGGTAAATAATTAAATTTGAATTGAGAAGTGATAAATTAATTTAATATTAAATCGTTTAATAATGTGAAGTATAGCCATTTTGGCCACTGAATCGGATTTTATCGAAACCAGTTTCATCGGATCCGTAACGGTGAATTATTGTAGTATTTAAAGTTTCGTAACGATCGAACTTGTCGTTTTATCCTAAGGGCTTGAAACACCTAAAAATCAATTCAATTGAAATCAATTTGAAATAATTTGATTTTAGCATAACTTCTTCATAAAATGGAATTTGGACTTAAAACCTTTTTCATTTATTTTAAAATATTTTAAAACATCTATTTTGATATATGGGTTGACCCATTTTCGTTCCGGAGGCAGAACGGGCTTCTGGGTCGTTTATCGTTCCAACCCAAATCAAATCCGATCCGTTATTTCTATTTTCTAATCTACCTATGCATATCCGGTTATAAACCCTAGAAGCCTTTGTATTTCTCATTTCTATACGTACAGAAACTTCTGTTGCTCCTCTTCCTCAATGGCAGACAAAACTAATTCCCAAATTGCAAATCCAAATCAAAATACATATCAAAAAATTCAAATTCCTCCAATCCAAACAAATTATGTATCGATTTGAAGCTCTCGAAGAGTGTAATCTTCTAGTGCTATTCGTTTTTCAATTTGATACACCATTTGTCCAGAAATTCAAAGGTGAACCTTGGCCGTTCATAGGCCACAATCTCATTCAAAGGTGGATTCTCGTCAATGGCTCGATCAGGGCTTACTGCATCGTAGAGGGCTTTGTGCGTTGTTGATATATCAGTTTTATGATCGCCAGAGGGGTCGGGATTGCCAGAACCTGGCTCGAGAAGGCAAACAGTGGCGCGGCCACTGGAGGGAGGCGGAGAGTCGCGTGGCCCTAGTGTAGGCGCGGCTTGACGTTGGCAATCCGTTGGCACAGGCTGATCGGCGTGAAGATCGATGATGGAATGGCGAAAATTGGAAAGGTATAGACGATGGTGGCGACCCAGAGCCCTAAGGCGTACTCGAGTATGCTGGAAGAAGGGTTGACGTGGCATGCGTTCATTGGTCCATTCTTTTACTATTTTATTCTACTTTAATTTCAAATATAAATCGTTTGGTGTTCTAACATGAACTTTTACATACGAGGTTCTTTCCATATGCGGTTTGTTCCTATGGGATCGTATTAAAATTCCTGACATTTTGACGCTAGTTTGGACGAATTTTGAGGCTGTTTAAATTTTAGATTTAAATTCAATTTAGATTCAAAAGGTGCGTGTTTTAACACACACAACTTCTAAAATTTCTTATGTTTGTTAAATTGATTTATGATGTGATTAGAAATTTATTTATGACTGTTTGGCATATTTTGATTCATCATCTCATTTTATTTGAATTTATTTGGATAAAATAGTTATTTAATTTATTATTGAATAAAAATTGCCAATAAATACCTGTTATTTATTATCTGTTCTATATTGATGTTATTAATTGAATTGCATGATGATTGATATTGGATGAATGGATGTTGTATTTTATATTGTTATAAACTACAAGTTGTTATGGATTTTATTTCATTTGAGATTGCGATTTCAAATGATATATAACCGTATTTATATTTTAAATTACGGATTAAAATGATAAATATCCGTATCACTTAACCATATGATAGAAAATTATAAACAGACACCGTGGTCTATATATAAAAATATTTTTGAAATGATTTCTATGGTTTTGTAAAGAAGTATACGGTTCTATATAAATATTGATTCTAGATATTATATAAATGTTATTTTATTCTTGATTTTTAAGCAATGTATAAACTTGTTTTAATATAGAATAAGCTTAATAATAAGTTGATTTTTATCGAAGACAATATGGTTAAGTATTTAAATTACGTTTTAATATAGAGTTTATAATGATTTATAAATTAAGGTTGGGAGATAAATTAGAAATTTATTTGAAATTGAATTTATTTAAGAATTAAACTCAAATAAGTTTGATGTAAAATTTATTAAATTGGAAATTTTAAAAGGTATGATTTTTATAACTTGATTTTGGGTTAAGGTGAATTAAATGAGTATTTCAGGTATAAATAAATTGAAGAAAATATTTAGCTATTTGTAATTTGGGATTTATTTAAATTATAATGGATTTATTAAGTAAAATATTTCAAAACTAAATAATAGAAAATTGAATTTGATATATATATATATATATATATATATATATATATATATATATATATATGAAATTACCAAACTTAGTTCTGAAATTGTTGAATACGTAAAGTTTGAAATATACTGAATTTGAAATGGTTTATTCTATGGATCAAATCTGTTTTGAAATCGACATAATATGATTTGGGATTTGGTTAAATTTAAAATTTAGAAATTCTAGTTGTTAGAATTGATTTGTGAAATTGAAAAGCTATTTTATTATATAAAGTATTTCAAATATTTAAACCATTTAAGTGGTAGAAGTTATGTATCAAAGTTATGAGTTTCAAGGTATTATAATTTGAAAGTGTTATATTTCAAGTGTTTTGATTTCGAAATGTTATAACTTTGAAAGTTTTATGATTTTAGAATAAGGTACATTTGAAATGAAATGATATCGTATTGATTTGGTTTTGAAAAGACAATGATATTTGGTTTTAAAGTATATACTATTTTGAAAATGACCGCGGTGTTATAATAACGTCTGGTTGTTAAAGAGAACAGGATCGAAAGTAGTCATACTCTCTGCCAACTCCGAAAACCACTTTAACAACCATGTATGCAGTGGAGATTCCAGAATGAAATAGGATGGTGGTAACGTTCTATTGAGGAATATACGTGGACCCGACTCCCATGAGTTGGCATAAGGTGCCAAAACAGGAACGATTCTCGGGTCAATGAGGTAGCCCCTCTGACACACTTCTTCGAGATTATATTCTGACTTTGAGGTTGATTCGGTGGCCAATTTTGATTTTTGATTTGGTGGTGTGGCTCGAGGTGGGCAGTAGTTGTGGCTATGCATTACCACCAGCCCGGATAGCAATTGGTATATCTACCTTGGCATTGCCTAGTTGTGCCGTGTCGCCTACCATATTTCACCTTGTACGAGTTTGGATTTCTCCCATAGCCCATGGAGTATCCGCTGGTGGCTTCCCGATCATGAGGGCCTATGATGCTGGATGGACTACTGGGACTATTACGTGTTAAGCGGAACATTGGGTAGTAGTTGTGGCTATGCATTACCACCAGCCCGGATAGCAATTGGTATATCTACCTTGGCATTGCCTAGTTGTGCCGTGTCGCCTACCATATTTCACCTTGTACGAGTTTGGATTTCTCCCATAGCCCATGGAGTATCCGCTGGTGGCTTCCCGATCATGAGGGCCTATGATGCTGGATGGACTACTGGGACTATTACGTGTTAAGCGGAACATTGGGTCGCTCCTTAATGCTATTTAAAAGTATGTTTATTTTACTATAGACATTATTAGAATAGTGAAATATTACTACATAGTAAATAGTTTAATGGATCCTTAGGTGATGTAAATCCCGAACATTTCTTAAGTTACTGCACTCACGTTAGACACTGGATATGAGATATCAAATCCCGTAAACATCTCTAACGTCGTTCCACTCGTATTATTTACCGTTGATTTAACTTACATAAGATCTTTTTGTTTTGACTCGAGTGTTTTGTCTTTTCAATTCGCTCGGCTCAGCATGAACATTTCAGGATCTGAAGACCTTACTTTTGGAGGATGAAGACGAAGATTGCAGTACTATTATTTATTATATTAGTCCACTACATCATAATGTATCACTGCATTGTTATTTATTATTCTCCAGTATGTGTAACACTGATTCTATATTGTATTAGTATTATCAAATGTTTTGCAAACTGCTTCATGAACTGTTATTTGATTATTATATTTTGACGTTCCGCTGCAAGATTCTGTTTGTTTTCTTTTTTTCTTCCTTTTTCTTATTTACCCCAATAACAATTCTCCCTTTTGTATGGTTTGAGTCTGACGTTTGTAGTTTATTGTTGATCTAAACGTACAAAAAGGAGGGATGTTACAATATGAGAGAGCGTATTTGTTAGTGCTATAAAAATGTTTTTGTATTGTGTTAATTTTCATATGTTAAGTATTTATAAATTCTGGTCGGAACATGGGACGCCATGACATCGATAGGAATTTCTAAATACATAATAGAGTAGACCGACATAATATTATTTTAAGAATAGGTAAATGAAATAAATTTACCTAGCATTATATTTTGTATATATAAAAATATATATAATTTTTCATAAATTGATATTGTTTTTGGTGTGTTGTTTGTTAGGAAATGAAAATGTTCGATTGTTGTCATTTATTGTTTGGTTAGTCGTGGTTTTTAGAACCATTAACTATTATATGTTATAACAAAAGGTAATTTAATAAATATGGTTTATAAAATATGATTTTTAAATAAAATGAATTTAATTGGAAATTTGAGAACATAAGTTTCGGAATTTTGAAATTGGTTTTCAAAATTTTTTGGAAAGATAATATTAGTATTATTTCGAAGTATTTTTGAATAGAAATTTTTTCAATAGGATTGAAAGAAATGTGTTCAAAGAATTTTGAAAGGAAGCAAATTATGTACTCCCCTCTTCTATCGTTGGAAATTAATTTCGGTGATGACCGCGACATCGTCGACTTTCATTTTTCAGTCTCAAAGTGGGAAGACTCCTATAGTAGCTTTGCTACATGGTTGTTCTCGTGAAACAAATTTTAATTTTAATTTTCTAAATATGATTTGATATATATAAAAAAGATATGAATATATATGTTATTTCAAGATGATTTGAAATGAAATCCGATATTTAGTTCTTAAGTTTATATAAGTTAGAACTCAATTATTGTAATGAAATGAAATTTTGACTATTTTAATAGTTCGAAGCTTCTAAAATGAGAAATAAGTAATTAGAAGCTAAATGATTAATGAAACCGTAAAGAAATTAAAGATTTGTCACTTGTAAATTAGAGGATAATGAAAATTAAGAAGATGTATACTATTTAACGTTTTTATCAACTAAAATAAATAAGCTTAATTTGTATAATATTCAATTACATTCTAAAAACATATATAAAACTTACCAGAGATGTCCAAAAAGTTGAAATGTTATTATGAATATGTGACGGAACATTTTACAAGTAAAAGCTTAAGTAACAAAAATGATTCATAAATAGATTTAATATTCAATAATACTACTTATGAAAGAATAAATGTGAATTAAATTTGGATGAGCTTGAATAATGATTCATTAATGACTATTATTCAAGTTATGTAAGTAAGAAAAAAAATGTAAATTAAACTATAAAGAAACTTGAGTAATACTTTAAGAATTGATTTATTGATGACTTTAAACATTGAATAAGAAATATTTTATGTGAGTATGAATGTAAATTAACTAAGGATGACCTTGTATGAATGAATGAAATTAAATGGAAAGTAAATGATTAAAAAGAAACCAATAGAATAAACTTAAATAATGTTTAGATTCCTTGTTGTTTTGGCTTATGGGAAGTTTGGGAAACATTACTTCAAATTGTTTAAAGTTGCATGAATAATCTATTATGAAATTACTTAAGAGCTATTGAGCGTAAGGTACATTTGGTAGTTTATTTATCACTCTTGGACGATGAAAAGTTTCTAAACCTGGACATAACGTTAGTTTTGATTACTCTGGATGTATGATGGTTTCTTTTGTTGCACATAATGGTTGTACTGCTTTTGTTTGCATATGATTATGATATATTGTATGTTGCTCGTGCTATTTATTTGAAACAACTGAAATATTATTCTTTTACACAATTTTAACTCTTTCGGATTATATAAGTAAGATTATAGGTTTATGGAACCAATAGCTGTTGCTTTTGGTTTTTCATAAATAAAGTTTGTTTGCTCGACAAATAGGTATGTTTTCGGATTATGGTTTTGGAACGATATTTTATTGTTTTTCCCATGGTTTGGGATGTTTATTATTGAAATATAATATATATATTGTAATTATTGATATTATTATTTTTCGAAACCTAGCCATGCAAAGGAGATTGTAACGACCCATATTTTGAATAAAATATACCAAATTTCTTGATCCTTTTTGTTCCTTTTCAGGGACAAAAAGTTTTAAGTGAGGGAGATTGTAACGACCCATATTTTTCATAATTAAAAATATTAAATTTAATAGGATTTTTAGATTAATATTATGAGAAATTAAATTTTATGACTTATAAGTGAAAAAATTTATTAGAATATAAGTTAATAATGTTGATTGAATGAAATTTGACAACTGGTTAATGTATTTTCAAATGATGGTAATGATAAAGGTTAATGATGAATAAGATAAACTTTGTATTAAGATTAGGAATAATATGTAATGTAACTCAAATTGGTTAATATAGGATATGAAATAAGTGTTGGGTAAGTAATTTATAACCCTTGGTTGTAAGCAATGAGTTGTTAGATTTGAGTAACTAATGTATAATAATTGCTTTAATTATCACCTTATTATTTAATCAGTTGGAATTAGTTTAGAAATTAATAAAATTTATGTAATTGAAATATTGCAATTATTATAGTAATGACGTTAAACATAGAGTGATGAGAATAATAAGAGTAAAACTTATGTTAATATATGATTAAATAATAAGAACATCAGTCAAAATAAAAGAATTTATTGAAATTTAAATTATGATAAACTGGAGTTTATTACAGTTGTAATTTAACATTGAAATTAATGTAATATTTAAATCTTGAAATTTAACTTGGAAAATTGAATATCAAAAGATTATTAATTTCAATTCAATCAAAATGATGATAAAAAACTTTTAAATTTGAATTTAAAAGTGATTAAATTTATTTTAAAATAAATTGTTTTAATTGACGTGTAAAATTTTCCTTTTTGGCCAATATCTCGGATTTCGATGAAACTATTTTCATCGGATCCATAACAGTGTATTATTATAGGATATCAAGTTTCGTAATGATCGGACTAATCGTTTGATCGTGCGAGCTCAAAATGCGTAGAAATCAATTAAAGGAATTTAAATGAATGTTCCATTTGATTAAAAATAATTTGTTGATTTATTAATTTGAAAAGTTAATTTTTTAGCTTGGAAAGATTTATTGTTGTTAAATTGAATAGTTAGACGCATTCGTAGGAAAATTTATTTCATTTCAATTTCAATTCGGAGTTACGGTGCGTAAAAATGTGGCGTTATAGGGTTAAATTGGGTACGTAGCTATTTTTGGGCCGAACGGGTATATATAGCTAAACCCACCTCTTTGTTAGTATAAATAACTATTATAAACCCTAACAGCAGCCTTCAATTCATTTTCTTATTCTTAATCCCGAAATCAAGCCTAAATCACCTGCTAATGGCTATTAACCAAAATTAATAGAAAAATCAAACTACTCAAACCATATCAAATTATATACTGCCAGAAAGCTCTCGACGAACGTAATCTAGATCTAAGATTCGTTTTTTGATTTGGGGTGTGCTGTGACCAGAAATCATTAAGATGTTTCGATCGTTCCTACTAGGGCTTGGGATTTAACGGTGGATCTTCGACTTTGGAACAATCGGAGAGAACCACGACGTAGAACTTAATGAATGGTGTCGATCCATGATGGCCATTCATCACCTAGTGGCTCGAGATTGCCAGAATAGGTGAATGGTAGGGGCGGCAGCGGAGCACTTTGGGGCCTTCGGGGATGGTTGCGCGAGCAAGGGAGAGGCAGCCTGATGCGTGCGTCGTTTTGTTCATGTCCGATCTTGGTGTAGGTGGCCGAAGGCGCGGTGAACTATAGGGGAATGTGGCTACAGTTGGGTTTAGGGCATGCGCACGCGATTATTGGTTGGGTTAAAGAGGTTTGTTAGTTTGCGATTTTTCCCTTAAGTTTATTTTTAATTTAATTTTTAAATTTCGATCTTCAAACGTTAGCAAATTTTGCATACGAGCTCGAATTCACGTGCGATTTCTTCAGTTGCATTTGTATCGAAATTTTGGACAATACGGAACTAGTTTAGCTACATTTGGAGACTGTTGGAATTTGGGCGTTATTTTGGATTTTAATTCGACTAAAATCAAAGGTGAGTGTTCAAACCACTCACAAAATAGTAAAATATTTTGATGTTCGTCGAATTGAAATCATGAAGTGATATAATTTACTGATTGTTGTTTGATGGTTTAATTTGACATTTATGTCGAATTTCATCGATAGTGTAATTTAATTTGACAGTTAAATTGAAATTGACATTTAAATTGAAATTGGAATTTGATTTGCAATTTAAACACCAAGAATTTATAACTAGTAATCTGTTATGATATGTGACTGTTTTGGATGTTGATTGTGATGGATGCCTAATGATTGATATGTTTGGATATTTGTTTATGCTGATCTATTCGTGCTACTCACCCTAGATGTTTATGCTGATTTATTCATGTTATTTACCCTAGATGTTACGGGTATCAAATAAATCAGAAATTAAATAAATTAAGAAATAGGTTGAAATGATATATATGTTTGACACCTGATTTGGATTGAAACGATACATATCCATCCCTGAAATTGAAATTAAAATTAAAATTAACCGATCACTTGATTATAGGATATAAAATTATATACGAACACCGTTGGTCAATTTTAAATATTATAAAGTATGTTTTGATTTAATAAATTTGAATTTATAATTTAATTTAAAGTTTTTATTTAAAATTTATATTTTAGTTAATATAGGTTTTAAAATTTTAAATTTTAAGATTTTAACTTATAATTTTATGTATTTCTAAAATATATAATTTAAATAATGTAATATAATAAAAACACTTTAAAATTTAATTTAATAAAAAATTCAATATAGTTTTAAAAGATTTATTTAAAATTTAATTTAAGATGATAAAAATGGACTTTTATAATAACATCAATAGATAAAAGATTTTAAAATTTTGTAAAAGGTTTTGCAAGGAATTTATAAAAGTTTTATAAGAGATTTTATAATGGATTTTATAAAAGATTTCTTTTAAAAGGATTCTATAATGGTTTTATAAAGGAGTCATAAAGGTTTTAAAGGATTTTATAAAGGGTTTTACAAAAGAACTTTTATAAAGGGATTTGTAAGCATTTTAATGGAATTTGCGTAGAAGTTTATGTAAATGGAAAGAGTTGTAAACTGTTTTAGAATTTATAAATAGCTTTATAAATGGTTCTAATAAATAGTTTATAAATAGTTTAAGAGATATTTATACATTATTTTCGAAATTGATTAAAAGAAAATCTTCCTCAGTATTTACGAGTATATTTGTACTTTGGATAAGTATATGGATATCTTGATATGAAGGTATAAACTATTTTCTGAATTTTTTTTGACCAAGGTGTGAAATAAGTGGTTGATTGTTATTCATTTTAATTAATGATAGATTATAGATTTATTTAATAAATGTTACCCAGTTCCTTGGCTCAGCTACCCGAGGAAAAGTGTTGATTGCCGTCCAGAATGCAAGTGTCGTTCGGCCCATGAGTATCAGTCGGCACACTTCCTTCAAATGCCATCGCTCGGCATACTCCCTTCTGGTAGCATCGCTCGGCCTAAATGCCTCGTTCGGCATACAAGCATCGTTCGACATAGATTTCTCGCTCGATATACAAGTGTCGTTCAGCATAGACGCCTCGCTCGGCGTACAAGTGTTGTTCGACATAGACGTCTCGCTAGGCATACAAGTGTCGTTCGGCATAGATGCCTCGCTTGGCATACGAGTGTAGTTCAGCATTGATGCCTCGCTCGGCATACGAGTGTCGTTCAGCATAGATGCCTCGCTCCGCATACGAGTGTCGCTCAGCATAGGTGTACGGTTCGGCCTAGACATTTTGGTCCAACTTGGATGTCGTTCAACTTTGAAGAGAGGATCGGCACTTAACCTTTAGTTAAGGTGTCGTCGCTCGGCATCCCTCGATCGGAATTTCTCATTCGGCATGACTGGTTTGGTGCACAGAAGTCATCTATTAAGGGCCGAAGTACTTTGTTCCTGAGTCCGTGTAGGAAGTCCGGCCTATCTTCGCCTATAAATAGAAGGGCAGGGGCATAGTGAAATGGACCTTATTTTCGAGAAGACTGGGGAGACTCTGCCGCTTTCAAGACTCATTCTTTTTTAGTTGGCGCATGCATTCGAATAGTTGGTGTATGGATTGTATCTATTATCAATTGTTTAGAAATGCAATAAAGACTAAACTCAAAGTGGACGTAGGAAGTTATGCCAAACCACAATAAATTTGGTATTCTTGTTTCTTATAGTTATTGCTACATTCCACTGCGTTATTCCTCAGTATTAATCTACCTTCTTCATTAATCTCTCTACAAAAATCCTTCTTTGGGTGTTAGTGACCAATTCTGGTGCTAATATTTTGGTGCTTCCACTGAGAATGCATTATCAGGTTATTAGGATCTACTTTATAGCTACTGATTGAAGAAATCCCCGAAGGAGATCCAAGTTATTTACACGAAGTCCGTTGATTCAATTGGAGTTTCTACCAATAACTCTACAATGGGAAGGCCCCATACCCGATCAACCTCGCACAACGTAGACATCAGCGAGACTACTAGTGTCCAACAAGTAGGACCCAACAATCAACAAGTTAATCCAGACGTAGGAACTGTTGCCGCCCAAAACTAGATGGAAGTTGCTACTAGAACGGAGTTCAACATCCTGATGAGAGAACTCATGGAAAGCAGGAGACAACTTAGCGAACAGATCCAAGCTAACGCTAACCTAATGACTTAGCTCACTCAACAACATCATCAGAATGCTAGAGGTAGCCCTTCTCCCTACTCTTCATATGACAGCTCGACTTCTCCGATGAACCTCCTATGCATAGACATCGTAGAACTGAAACAATACAAGCAAGTATTGCCGATCGATCAACTAGTGACCACTTACATCTTGGAAACCACACCCAAGCTGGAGCAAGAAACTTAGGATCTGAAGTGTGAGTGGAAGCTAGACGGTGGGACCACCAAGGTCCTAATGAAGCTGGTCCTCAGGGCACACGTTTGGAAGACCGCCAACAGAGGAGACACCAACTAGAATGATTACGCGAGACAGATTCCAACCTTCCATCTTCCATACAAACCCCGGACCTATCGACTATGGTCAAACAGCTGATGAGAGAAAATCAAGGCTTGACCAATGAAGATTGGGGGATATCCAGGAGCCATACTCCATTCACTTATACTATTCTACAGGCCGAGTACCCCAGGAAGTTTAGCATGCCAACTATCCCGTCCTACGAAGGGAAGACCGATCCCTGACAACATGTGATGAATATGAATGGACGATGGACTCAGCTAGAGCAAATGATGCAACTAAGTGTCGATGCTTCCCGATAACTTTACACGGAATTGCGACCATGTGGTTCACTCGACTTCCTCCACGCTCTATGTCCAGCTTTGATGAATTGGCGATAAAATTTGTAGAACAGTTCAGGATACATGCCACTCTTCCCAAGGATGTGATGTCCCTATCCAGTGTAATCCATGCTCTAGGGAGTCATTGAAGGAGTACAAACAATGATTTCATATTGCAGCTACTGAAGTTAGCAACCCAAATGGCCATGCAATTCTGATGTCTGTGATGCAAGGAGTGGATCAAGATTCGGAAGTTGGAGATTGGTTGGCAGGAAAGCCTCCGACTACGCTAGAGAATTTTTGTTCAAAGGCTCATCAGTTCATAAGAAGGGAGGAGACTAGGTGGACAAGGAGAGATAAGGCACCAGGCCTGGTCAAGAGACTGTGAACACCAACATGTAGTAAAACAATCCGGTGACAACTCGGGGAAGGTTCACGTCAATGTCCAGAACAAGCCCCAATCTAAAGGGTTCAGAGGAGTTGATGCTGGAAAGAAAAGAGAAGCAGGAAAATGGAAGACAAGGATTCCAACCTACAACAAATACACCCCCCTGAATGCCTCTCTGGAAAATATTTACCTATCAACATGCGACACTTTTCAATACCAAAACCACGCCCGAAAGAATCCACCGAGGAACAAAAATGAAGTAGGAAGTATTGCCGCTTCCATGAGACTTGCGGGCACAATACAGTGGAATATATACACCTCCATGATGCTATAGAAAAGCGATTAGACAGAAAAATTTGCAGGAGTTTGTCAAGAACCCACAGGAAGGTATACAAGGAACATCTAACCCCGGGCGCGTGCAAGCTCCACGCCATCCAGAGGAACCTACTAGAACTGTAGTAGACTAGTCATAAACACGATAGTCGGTGGACCTCACCCTACGGATAAGAGTTGGCAGGAAATGGAGCAGTATGCTAACTCCCTAAGGCATGCAGATCTTGAGTGTCGTTCAAATACGAAGGATGGGTCCCCAGCTAAGCAGCAGTGAATGATGACGGACGATATGGTTTTCAGGAGCAAAGATGCTAATCAGATGGAGGCTCCTACTGTTGAGCTGATGGTCATCTCCGCGACGATCGGGCCAGCATTTGTGAAAAGAATTTAGTTAATTGTGGAAGTTTTGTTAACATCATCTTCAAGAAATCATATGACCAAATGAAGATGGAGACCAAAGATTTAAAACCATCTAAATCCTACATCCATGACTTTAATCATGCAGCAACCGATGTAGTGGGTTATGTTGAATTGCCAGTTGAACTGGGACAAGATGAACGTAGGAGGGTGCGTATCCTGCCTTTCATTGTTTTGGATGTCGATTCTTCATACAATGTTTTTCTGGGTCGACCGCTCCTGGCAGAGTTTAGGGCAGCTTTGGCCCTTTGGTGTTTAACCTTGAAGTTTCCGTCAGACAAAGGAGTTGGTGTGGTTTATGGCGATCAGGCGACCGGTCGTGCATGTTATGTGGCTGAGCTGAGACAAGCCCAGTAGAGAGAGAAAGGAAAGGTTGCGGATAGCTCCATCCGCACCCGAGTCAATGAAAGTTGACTAGTAGCATCCGAGCTCTGGCTCCGACAACACGATCAGATCTATAGAGACATAGATCCGAGAGATGATGATGAGGAACCCAGGGAAGTAAAAGCAGTACCGGCTGAACTGACGATTGACATTCCAGTCAGCCTAGATGACTCATCGCGAGTACTTAAGATTGGATCATAACTCGGCCCTTCGATGATCACGGATCTCACTGACTTCCCCCGAGCGAATCTGGATTGTTTCGCTTGGACACATTTTGATATGTGTGGGATTTCTTCCGCTATTGCGAGTCATATATTGAACATAGACCCGAGGTACATACCAGTAAAGCAAAAAAGGAGAGGAATGGACCTGGAGAGGTGCGTTGCTCTCAGAGAGAAGGTGGACAGGCTCAAAGCCAATGGGTTCGTCCACGACGCCCTCTACCCTGAATGGGTGTCTAACCCCGTGCTAGGGAGAAAAGAAAACGGGAAACAGAGAACTTGCATAGATTACTCTTATTTGAACAAAGCATGCCCTAAGGATAGTTTTCCTTTACCTAGGATTGACCAGTTGGTCGACTCAATAGCAGGGCGTGAGTTACTATCATTTATGGATGCGTACTCGGGATATAATCAAATCTCGATGCACGTTCCAGACCAAAAACACACCATTTTCGTCACAGACGTTGGGTTATAATGCTATGTGTGATGCCTTTCGGACTGAAAAATGCGGGAGCGACTTATCAGCGTCTGGTTAATCGATTGTTTAAAGACTAGATAGGTAGAATAATGGAAGTCTATGTGGATGACATGCTCGTGAAGTAAAGGCAATCAAACGACCACATTCGAGACCTAACGGAGATGTTTGATATACTCAGATATTATGGAATGAAAATCAATCCTTTGAAGTGTTCCTTTGGCGTTGCGTCAGGGAATTTTTTGGGTTTTATTGTTAATGCGTGGGGAATTGAAGCTAATCCAAAAAAGATACAAGCTATTCAGGACATACAAGTGCCCAAACTATAAAGCAAGTACAAAGCCTAAACGGAAAAGTGGTCGCACTGAGTCGATTCATATCCAAGGCCACAGATAAATGTATTCCCTTATTTGATGTAATAAAGAAAGGAAAGAGAAATTTCGAATGGACGTCCAACTACGAGGACGTATTCCGAGCTTTGGTAAGCCATTTGGAAAGTCCCTCGGTGCTGTCGAAGCCTATAGACCATGAAGTATTGTATGTGTACTTAGCTGTAGCCAACATGCTATCAGTATGACTTCGGCTCGTGAGGAGGAACATGTTCAAAAGACGGTTTACTATGTCAGTAAACGTCTAACAAGGGCAGAAAGAGATTATCCTAAGATTAAGAAACTAGCCTACTACTTGGTGATTGCATCACGCTAGCTTCGTCCATATTTCAGGCGCATTCGATCAGTGCTTATACCGATCAACCCTTGCGTTAGGTACTCCAACGACCAAAAATTTCTTGAAGGATGTTTAAATGGAATATCGAGTTGAGTTAGTTCGATATTACCTACCTGCCGTGAAAGTCCATAAAAGGGCAAACACTAGCATACTTCATCGCTGAATTCACCGTGTCAAACGAACCAAACAGTCATGATGTCATTCCTTCCATTAGATGGAAATTGTACACCGATGGGGCATCTAACAACCGTTGCTCCAGGGCTGGTATAGTTCTTGTAACTCCCGAAAACCCCAATCAATTTGTTATGCTTTGAAGCTCATTTCCCAGCTACAAATAATGAAGCCGAGAGCATTGATTGCTGGCTTGAAACTTTTCAGGGAATTGGGAGTAAAATTGATTGAAATCTTTTGTGACTCACAATTGGTTGTGTACCAGGTATGGGGGGACTATCAAGAAATGGGACAGAGACTTGCCTCATTCCTTGCATGGGTTCAGGAGCTGTTCGCGGATCTAGAATATTATGGTATTTCGCATGTCCGGCGTGAACAAAACAGAGAAGCCGATTCATTGGCCAAATTTGCAAGTCCTAGTGATGCACAACAAATGGGATTGGTTCCCGTCGAAACCTTACATGCTCCGAGTATAAATGTGATAGAGATAGATTTTGTGTTAGAAACAAAAATCGAGAAGGAATCATTGAAGACCCCATTTAAAAAATACTTGCTACACGAGGTCTTGCCCGAAAGAAAGAATGAAACTCGGCAAGTCATTCGTAAAGCTTCACGATATGTAACGTAGGACAGAATAATGTATCGAAAGGGATTTTCGGTCCCCTTACTCCGGTGCATTTCCCATAATGAGATAAAACAGTCCTAAAAGAAGTCCATGAAGGAGAATGTGGTGACCATACTGGTGGGAAAACGTTAGCAAAGAAAATCCTCCTCTTTAGATACAATTGGCCAACTGTAAATTGAGATGTTGCAGACTACGTAAGGAGATGTGACAAATGCCGGAATTATGTAATAATCCTGAGAGTTCCACCGAGGAACTCACATAAATCATTAGTCCCTAGCCGTTTGCAATGTGGGGGATTGATATAATCGGTTCTTTACCCATATCCAAAGATGGTGCAAAATACGCAATTGTTGCGGTCGATTACTTTACCAAGTGGGCAAAAGTAGAGCCCTTAGCCATAATCACCACCAAGAAGGTCATTAATTTCATTGTACAAAACATCATATGCCGTTTTGGCCTCCTGCGGACTATCATTACAGACAACGTAACTCAATTCGAAAGTAGGGAGTTCAAAAAATTTGTCAAAAGTATGGCATTGAAAAAAGGTTTGCAACAGTCGCTCATCCAAAAGCCAATGGACAAGTAGAAGCCGTGAACAAAATAATCGAGTCCATATTGAAAAAGCGTTTGGAAAAGGCTAGAGGCAAGTGGGTGGATGAACTTCCAACAGCACCTTGGGCTTACAGAGCACCCATAAGTCCACGACTGGCCACACTCCATTTGCATTGGCATATGCCACAGAAGTTGTTATACCCGTGGAACTTGAAGTTCCTTCACATCGAGTAACTCATCCTGACCCTAAGACGAATCAGTATCTTTTATTGGAATCGCTGGACTTCGTTGATAAAAAGCGTGAAGAAGCTGATAGGGCGGCTATATATAGACACCGAGTTGCTTGATATTATAATGAAAAAGTCCAACAGAGAACCTTTGATGCGGGCAATCTCATTTTGAAACAAGTTTTCCCGGTCCCATCGCATATGAATCCCACATGGGAAGGTCCATACATCATTGACGGAGGCTTGGAGAGGGAACTTTCAAGCTAGCGACCGTTGATGGCGCAACACTTCCCCGAGCATGGAACAACGAGCATCTACGGTATTATTATACTTAGTCTATTTCTTTCGTATTTTTGTTGCAGTTATTTCCGGTATATTTTTATTTCATTAATTCTTAGTTTTCGGCAGGTAATAAGACGATTTAGTTTGTTTTCATTAATAAAGGCTTGAAGCCATTTTTCCATGAATTATTGATGTTTCCATGTGTGATAATTCTATGGCAAAAAACTAAAGTTACATTATTCTGTCTGGCGTACGAACGTGGATAAAAAATTAGAAAACTCCAAGTCCTTGGAGTGCGGACTGGAGTACTCTGAGTCCCCAGAGTGCGAACCAATGTGTAAACGATAAAAAATCTCTAAGTCTCTGGAGTGCGGACTGGAGTACTCTAAGTCCCAAGAGTGCGGACTAGAGTATAAACAACTTAAAATCTTCAAGTCCTTAGTGTGCAGAATGAACTACTCTGAGTTCCTAGAGTGTGGACTAGAGTATAAATGATAAAAAATCTCCAAGTCCCCGGAATGTGGACTGGAGTAATCTAAGTCCCCAGAGTGCGGACTAGAGTATAAACGACTGAAAATCTCTAAGTCCCCGGTGTGCGGGCCGGAGTACTCTGAGTCTCTAGAGTATGGACTAGAGTATAAACGATAAAAAATCTCTAACTCCTCGGAGTGCAGACTGGAGTACTCTAAGTGCAGACTAGAGTATAACTGACTAATAACCTCCTGGTCCCCGGAGTATGGACTGGAGTACTCTAAGTCCCCAGAGTGTGGACTGAAGTATAAACGACTAAAAATCTCCAAGTCCTCGAAGTACGGACCGGAGTATTCTAAGTCCCCAGAGTGCGGACTAGAGTATAAATGACTAAAAATCTTCAAGTCCTCGAAGTGCGGACTGGAGTACTCTAAGTCCCCAGACTGCGGACTAGAGTATAAACGATAAAAAATCTCCAAGTCCCGGAGTGCAGACTGGAGTACTCTATGTCCCCAGAGTGTGGACTAGAGTATAAACGACTTAAAATCTCTAAGTCCCCGGAGTGCGGATTGGAGTACCCTGAGTCCCCAGAGTGCGGACTAGATTATAAACGACTTAAAATCTCCAAGTCCCTGGAATGTGGAATGGAGTACTCTAAGTCCCCAGAGTGCAGACTAGAGTAGAAACGACTTAAAATCTCCAAGTCCCCAGAATGCGGACTGGAGTGCTTTGAGTCCCCAGAGTGCGGACTAAAAATATTCTAAGTACCCAAAGCATGAAACAGAGGATTTATGATTCTCAAAAAAATTTCGAGTCACATAATGGTGAACTGGAGCTCGGGTAACTCACCAAATGTCGAGTTATGGTAACAAGTTAGACAATAAGCTGAACAATAAAAGTCATTTGAAAGAAAAAAAACTAAATTCTATTTATCAATCCAAAATGAAGTTCCACAACAATCCCTCCAAAACTCGGAGTCAAAATTGTATTTACATTGGCTATGGAAATAAATAAAAATAATTACATAAACTAGGCTAACTCTCGTTGAACGAGTGTAACAACTACTTCTTTGGTTTCTACTCCTTCCTCGTTTTCTCAAATGACTCCTCCCCCACATGTTTTCATTTAGACGCTTTGTTTGCTGGGGAGGAAGAGGAACTTCCAGTGGCCTAGACCCATCAGGGAGAATGACATTCAAAGGCCTATTAAAAGGATCGTCTAGTTCCACTACCTGGGGCTCGACTTTGATCTCAACTTTCTTTTTCTTATACTCCACAAGTTGCTCCTTCATGCTCACTTTTGAAGTATGTCCAGAGGCACATATAATCTCAAATTCGTAATTTTCTTCGACGAGTGGCGAGTTTTTAGACTTGTCTTCGTCAAGCGCCTCAATCGCTTGAGCATTGGGACTGGGAATCTCTCCTTTTGAATGGCCTCGCTCATCTTCTCCTTCTACTCCATGGCGTTATTGCTCCTTGGAGTTGGCTCAGGATCAGAACGGCCTACATGAGATCATAAGAGACAAATGTTAGAATACATTAATTACTCGCCGAAAACGACGGTCTTTTGAGCTTTGAAAAGAGAAGTTATTTACCGGTTTCTGGATGACTCTCAACCATGCCGGGAGTTTCGCCCTCTGGAATGGAAAATAGAACATGAATATCAAGGCTAGGATCTTCTGGGTCATAGCCAATGTGCTGCTCGAAGGGATCAAGTGCAGGGCGACCAGTCGGTAGAGTAGGGGAAGGAGCTGCGGACTCGGTTCCATACAGACCGGCAATGTTGTTCTTTCCTTTTGGCGTGGACGAGTCTCTGCTATAAAGAGCTTTCGCTGCAGACAAGTCCGAAGGCTCATTCCCCCTGAGAAATTCTTTCACTAAAGCTTCTTCTCCACCTCTTTAATGTCCGACTCAATCTTTTTAATCTTTATCAAAGTCTCCTATGCTTCGGCTAGAGATTCGAGGTAACTCTCGCCGAGGAATGTTAAGTCGCGATGCATGAAAACTTGAGCATTATACTCGGCGATAAGCGGATCAAACATGCACTTGATTTCCTCCCTTCCAGCCTCCATAGCTGCCTCAAAGCGAGAATCAATCTCCGTGGATGCTATTATTTTTCCCTCCTCATAGGCTTCATCCCTTAGTGTCTCAACTTTGGAGGGTTCTTCATCAAGCTTTGTCTTAAGGAGTCGCGTAGCAACAATCTCGTCGTAATATCATTGTGACTCCTCCTGAGCAGCAGTTTTCTCATCCCTTTCTTTGAAGAGCAGCTCTTCCAACTCTTTAACTCGCTGGGCGAATGCATCTCTATCCTTTTGGACTTAGTCTTTCTCTAAAGCCAAGGCCTCTCATCATTGAACCGCTTCGTCAATCTCTTTCTTATGTGTAGCCTCCAGACGATTAACTGCCTCAGCTGTGTCGTTGGCCTTTTTTTGAGCAGTTTCAAGTTGCGACTTGTATGAGAGAAGTTGTTCATCCTGAGATTTAATGATGTCTTTGTCGGAATGACTTCGAGTTTCAAACGATCAATTTCATGTTGACGTTCGATAGAAATTTTTGACACTTTCTCTGCCAAATGAACAAATGCGTTGTGTTGAACGTTGACATCATTATTGCAAGCAACGGTGCTCTGTTTGACGTACCCTGGAATGTGATGAATCACTAGAAGAAATTTCAGACCATTGAAGCATATTTTCGGGAATGTGGCCTTGAGCTTAGTAAGTTTTTCCTCTATCGACGGTTCATGTGTAGAAGCGGGAGGAGTTTGTCTAGAGACTATAGATGTTTTATGAGGTTCCCAGGATTGCCTAGTACTAGATGAACCAGAATGTTGGTCTCGGTGAGCATCAGGCTGGGGCTCCTTATGCGCAGATTTCTCTTTGCCTTACTCTGATTGAAAAGGAGGATCGCGAGAGTAGGAAGACTGGCTGTATATTTTTCTTCGAGAAGATGAATCTCGGGGGCGATAGTCTCGATCGCCAGTGTCATATCTGTCCCGGCATTTGCCGAAGCCCAAATCCTAGCCAAAATGATGAAAAATAGATGACCCGTGAAGATGGTCAAGTCCGTGAGTACGCCCCGTATCACTTGCGTAGAAATTGAATGACGACAATTTAGCAAAAATAGAGTGATGGCTAAAATTTAAGTTCAAAGTGAAGTGCACGTGTCTGTGTGTGTCCTAGTGTTTCCCCCCAATGGACCAGTTTCTTTATCTTTAATTATAGGAGTTTTTTCTCCTTGGCTATGGGCTTAAGTGCCTTCATCGCCTCTTGCAGGCGAATGGAACTTAAGGGCTTCCGGATCGTTGAAGCCATAATTGAGTAAATCGTCGGGAATGGTGGGGTCAGATAAGCCTTTCAATGAGCCCTCTAACTGTTGAGGAGACGACTCTTATTCCACTGGAGTGATTGTGACCTTTGAGGTTCCACCAATAGTCTTCTACCTTAGTTTGTACGCCATTTTCTTTTTTCCCTTCGAAGGAGTAGGCGCTACATCGGTGTCGTATGCCTCAACCACCAGTTCCTGAGCAAGACTTACATTCTCACCCGGTGTGTCTGACACCTTAGCCTCTCTAATCTCACCCTCCTCGGGTGTGTCGGGGGCATTGCGTGTTGAAGGCCCAGCTTTCCTTTGCCTTAGTCCAAGGCAGACCCCTTTATAGTGACACAGTGAGGAAGAATTATTCGACGACCTTCCACCAGTAGCCTAAATTTTGAGAGCGACTCGTTGGAGTTGATACATCTAATGTCGCCCTCTTCCACGGGAACAGCTCGAATGGCTTCGACGGCCTCAGAGTACCCGTAGCCTTTGAAACATGGGCTGATACCTATAAAAGTAGAGAAAGGGTTTAGAAAGGATGCACTTTCGGGTGCATACAAGTATTGATGCAAGAGGGAAACTTACTCCCTTCTAGCCATCTCCTCACAAAGCCAGAGGGACAACGTACATAAAAGCATTTCTGCTTAAACTGGGCTAATTTCCTCCACGCCCCAGTCAGAATTTGACACTTGTTATGTAGCTTGATAAATATGAAATATGGGCTGTTAGATAATCTCTTGAAGCGATAAATATAGCGGATGTCACCAAGAGTAGAGAGCTTGAATAAAATGCTCATGAAAAGAATGCACATACCGTATATGAACACGTGGCTGTTGGGGGTGTAACTGTGATGGGGCGATCTCAATATACTGCAATAGATCGTGGAGAAAGGAGTTGAATAATGGCATGCTACCAACACAACGCATGAATTTGTTATAGGCAATATATCCAGCTAGGGGCAATTGAGGATGATCTTGTCCCGACTGAACCAATATGACGTCAAAAGGAATTCCGTGTATTGTGTATAGCCGGCGAAGGGCGTTTTCATTGATTCTTGAAGCTAGGGAATCAGCCGGGTTATCTAAGATGATCGCGGCATCTATGATGTTAGGAGCCAAGTCTACTTATGCGGCCGTTGGACTCGGGATATTCTGTACAGGAATTGTCGACGGATTTGAAGTTCCCGCTACCCCTTGTTGAAGACTTGGCTTAGGTTTGTCTGAGACTGTAGCAGAGCTCGACTTTCTACACACCTTCAATGAGAATTGAAGGTTGGATAAACACCTGTTTGAACTATGCTTGAAAGACAATCAATATTAGACATAACGATAAGAGTGCTCCCCCTGTGTGGTGTGTGGACTAGTGTAATCGTTCGGGTATAAATATAAAAGAATTAAAAGTCATAAAGATGATAAAGCAAAGATAAGCTTTGAACTATCATCTTCGAAGACCGTCATCGCTGACCATCTCTGAGAGCTTGCCCTACGATGGTTTCCGTTTTGGCTTGGACATTAACACTATATACTGAAGGCTATTATTTGTCTTAATCAAGTTAAACTCAGGTTGATAGTTGGTTAATTTGAGGAGTTATCAGTCCAGATTAGTTTGATATGCTTGTTTGCTTTAGTCCTTGTCCTTGTTTAATGTCCTATGATTAGGCATATGAGGTAAGTGAGTTCGGCGTGAGTTATGTTCGAGTTGGAATGATTTCGATTGTTGTAGTCTACTTCAAGGCTCAAGGCCGAGCGACATTCGAAATACGTTTCCTAATTGCCGCTCGGCCTGAATGCTGCTCAGCCTAAGTCCATCTTTCGATACATGAATGAATGTTTCGACCAACAACGCTCGGCATCCTAGGATCAGGCACCTTCGCTCGGCATTCTCTGGCTCGACCGTTTAAGCCAGACATGCCGACCCACTCGCTCACCTCCATCTCACTTCCTCAAAACACCGAACTAGACCCACTCTCTATCTCCTTAGACCGAACGACACCCTACCCCTTTAGCTCCCTAACATTACTCTCACATGGAGACTACCGAGCCACCTACTTCATAGTTGGTCGGCTTTCACCCAAAAGCACATGCCGACTCGTTCACGCTCACTTCTCCCTCACTCCTTGTTTACCGAACAACCTCGATCACCAGTTTAGTTCCACTTCCACAACCTAATGGCTCAACAGTAACGATCAACCAACACCTATTGAACTCACTAGCACTTACCAAGTCATTACAACTTCCTCCTGCCTCACTCAGTGACCCAACATGAGCCTACATCTCAGCTACTTTCGGTATCTTTTTCCTTCCTCCTCTCCATCTAACCCTAAGGCATGCTTAGACCTCAGATCCATCTTCCTCATCTACACGACTTCCACGATCCGTAAGTTAAAAGAAAGTCATGAATTCAAATCTCATACTAAACCCTTAATTGGGGAAAGTCGATCAAGTGAGAAGTTCATACCTAGGAGAATGGGTCGAAGCTTAGGGAAGTGCTCGATTTGGAATCGAAATCCGCTTAGGCTCGTTATCGAGGGCAGTTGTAGGGCAAATGTATTGGATTCAGGAAAGAAGAGGAAGATTGGGGAGGTAGCAAGAGTTCGGGTGAAGATGAGTAAGAAAATCTTGTAGAGTTAAAGTAAAAGTAAAGAGAAAAAGGAGAGAAGTGTTGGCTTTTATATGTAAAGGAGGGGAGGTGAACATGCATAAACCAATGGCTCGGTTGGGATATCTCAGTGGGTCGGTAAGCAGTTGTGCCGAGTGGTAGTGAACTTGCCGAAGGAGTGGTTCGGTATCTATATGCCAAACGACCTCTTGTTTAAGTATAAAAGAAAGGAGGGGAGAGAATAAACTTAGGGCTGTACAAGATACTATGAAGAACTTCCATGTTTCGACCTTTATTGGACATGTTCGACTTCTAGCAATAAGAATTGATTGCAGATTCAAAGCGTGTCGTGTTGACTCACACGACACACTTTGGGGGGGCAAATGTTACCCGGTTTCTTGGCCTAGCTACAGGAGGAAAACTGTTGATTGTCGTCCAGAATGCAAGTGTCTTTCGGCCCATGAGTATTGGTCGGCACACTTCCTTCAAATTCCATCGCTCGGCATACTCCCTTCTAATAGCATCACTCGGCCTAAATGCCTCGTTCGGAATACAAGCATCGTTCGTCATAGACGTCTCGCTCAGCATACAAATGTTGTTTAGTATAAATGCCTCGCTCGACATACAAGTGTCGTTCGGCATAGATGCCTCGCTCGACATACGAGCGTCGTTCGACATAGATGCCTTGCTCAGCATACGAGTGTCGCTTGACATAGATGTGCAGTTCGGCCTAGGCATTCTGGTCCAGCTTTAATGCCGTTCAACTTTGAAGAGAGGATCAACACTTAACCTTTAGTTAAGTTGTCGTCGCTCGACATCCCTCGACCGGCATTTCTCGTTCAGCATGACTGGTTCAGTGCACAGAAGTCATCTGCTACGGGTCGAAGTGCCTTGTTCCTAGGCCCATGCAAGAAGTCCGGCCTATCTTCGACAATAAATAGAAGGGCATGGGCAGAGTGAAATGGACTCTTTTTTCAAGAACACTGGGGAGAATCTACCGCTTTCAAGACTCGTTCTTTTTCAGTTAGCATTTGCATTCGAGTAGTTGGTGTATGGATTATATTTGTAATCAATTGTTTAGAAAAGCAATAAAGATTAAACTCAAAGTGGACGTATGTAGTTATGCCGAACCACTATAAATTTGGTGTTCTTGTTTCTTGTAGTTATTACAAAATTCCATTGCGTTATTCCTCAGTTTTAATTTACCTTCTTTGTTAATCTCTCTACACAAATCCTTCTTCGGGTGTTAGTGACCAATTCCGGTGCTAACAATTAACTATAATTGATTTTAAATCAAATTAATGGTGTTTAAAAGTGATTAACTTCCTTTTGGATTAAAGGCTACTGTAGTAAATTCGTCAAATGAATTAATAATCTTTTAAAGTTAATTAATCAGTATAATAAGGATGTGTTTAAGTTATTAAATTATTTTTATAATGATGTTTAAAGTTAGTGAAATCCTTTAATAAAGTGTTTTAAAGCTAACATTTGTATTGTGAAGCCCAAGCACGAGCTCGGTTTTGAAAGTAAAAGTTTGATTCGTTTATGGAAATGAATTAATTCCCATAAAGCGATATCACTTATATGGAAATGATTTATTTGTATACTTAGCACTAAACGTCAAAGAAGTAGCCTTGTTCTATATCAAAAGTTGAGAATAGTTCGTGAGACATGAATTCGAGATAACACTACCTTGACTTGTCTGGTATAATTGTTAACCAAGAAGTAGTACGAATTTGAATGCAATGCGCGGTGATAAGTATATAAGACTTAATTTCCATACATGATCATTTTATATCCTCGATAGTTGGTTTCTCAGCTATTAATTACCTCGGCTTCTTTATCATCATCATTTTAAGATGATTTGTTGCTCCACTAAGTTTTTTTTAATCTTTTGTCAGAAATGACTAAACCGAATGGCGAGAAGAAAAGGGCATTTTCACATCTCATATAGTTTGGATTTGGTTGTGCACTTAGATGTCGAAATATTTGGATACTAGTTAAGGATTGGCGGGGTCTGGCTTGGACGTGTCCCAGAAGTGTCACAGAGTATATGACCTTGTAAAAATATATTACAAGAGGTACACTTTAATGGGGATGTACCTTCCTAGTCATTTGTTAGAAAATTTTCCTTTCCATATTTGATTCGGACCTTCAAATTGTTTTCCTGTAATTGCAATGGGAAGAGTCAACCACTCTTCATGATGTTTAATTATAGGATTTTTCCATTTTTTCAACTTTAAACTGTTATCTTGTTTTATCCATTATGTTCAGTTTGAATTTTGTTCAGACTATTTTCATTCTTTCAAGTCTGTATCTTTATAATTTTTTCCCATCATCTATGTGTGATTTTGTTTTCTATTGTTCTTTTCCATTCTTATGTTTGGTTGTTGTTTACATGGGAGAAAACCCGTCCCATATTAGCAGCGTGGTCCACATATTATTGTTAAATACACTCCCTTTTGTTTCAGGGTTTTACTCATACCGGACATGTTGTCTGACCCGATTTGTTTATTTTCCCTAAACTCTCAGGTGCTCAATGATATTTGAGTAGCCCGACAATAGCATGCTTATTTTTAGAGCTCTTTGAAGACGATGACAGAGCAGGTGGTTCCTTAGTTATCCTGTTATTTATTTCCACTGTACGATTAAGTTTCTATATTTGGTATTTAAAAAATGTAAAGTCAAAATGTATAACTGTCAATCTATTAAGTATAGTACTTTTGTATTACTCTTATAACTCCATGCAAGGAGTAAATTTTTGGACTATATCATTTTGTGTTATATATATCCATTTCGTTGTGATGTTTTCTCTATTATGTCCTTTCTATTATTTATTTTATCCCAAGACAACTTAACCTTTTGGATGCTTGGGAAACTTCACACGAATACCGAGGATGTATTAAGTGTTGTTTCCAGAGGTCAGAAAGGTGGGTCGCACAACTGAAGTAAACCCTTGTTAGCGACATCCTCATTTATTTACTTAGAATCTCACTAGGTTACTTAATAATTCCATTTAAGAGAGAGGCGGACCCTTCAACCAGTTAAGACCTCAAAGTAGAAGCAAACCCTTATGGAGATATCCTTCATCGCTCCTAATTCAAAATTTGGACCATTTAATACTTTCCAATTAAGAAAACAAGCCTAATCTCTCGCGTCGTTACGGGTCATAGGATTAATGATATCTCACATTAGTAGCAAGTGGATTCGGCTGTTAGCAGCTTCAAAGTGAAGGGAAATCTTCCATCAAGTGACTCTATTGACCTTACATCACTAACTCACTAAGTCCAATTAATTATCCTAAGTCTTTATCTATATTATCTTAGGTAGACATTAGACTTAGCTTACTAATTTTCTTTTTATTTAAGATAATCAGATTTACCTTAAATATTTATCTACACATAAATCCTTGCTTAATGCTTATAAATGTCAATTTGTCCATAAAATCCTAACGGACATTTCTTTAGACATTTATGTATGATTACTAATTTCAAATTAGTAATCTTTTATATGTCTTCCATTATTATCAGTCCCATCAATCCAATTACCCTCACAAATTATTGCAACTCCCATAACTACTAACATTTATTGGAGTTACAACCTTTTAAACTCTTTTCCAGTTAGTTAATTATCCTACACGTGAATATTACGTGCAAGCATCATTATTAGCCTTTTATTTAATTATTATAAGCGTAGTAATTATGTACATATATTTACTTTTATCAAACATGTTCTAGTTATATATCTTCACTAGACTATACTTTTCCATGTTAAATTGTAGGAATCATATCTAAAATTATTATCCACTATAATTTTCATAAATTAGTCCATAACAAAATATTTATCTTTAAAATATAAAGATTACATTGTTTGAAATTACAAGGAATATTCATTTCTTTTTACTACTGAAGTAGACAGTGTAAACTACAATGAGTTTATACCTTGCACATCTCTTTCTCTTTCTTTTTGCATCTAACCCCATTTTAATCAAATGTTATATCTTCCTAAAAGGGAAAGGAATCAAACTAATTTACAAATATTGAACCGATCTAAATTCCAATAGAAACAAGTTTATATTCTAACAAGATCAGGGTAATAATCCCAATTTATAATATTATTATACAACCTATATATATGATATGGAATAAATTTCATTCAAATCAATATTATAATCTCATACTTTTAGGAATAATTTCTAGACTAGGTTGTAAATAACACTAAATTTATTTATAAACAATGATAAGTAGGAGATACTTATTATATTCAAATCATAATCAATTCGTTGCCTTCAACTCATATACAATTGTTCAATTAGGCATAAAATCAATTAAATGCCAATGGTATAATTTTTATGTTATAACAATCTATAAAATTTCCCATTCACCTTTTGAAAGCAATCCAAATCTCCAAATCTGAAGTAGAACCTTTGGTTCATTTCCAAATCCTTTTTAGTCCAAGAGATATGTATAAAGGGTATATACATACATTAGAATTATAGATCTGAGAAGAGATTTGGGGTTGGGAGAGAAAATAATGCAAATATATATAAATATATAAATTACCTCTAATATGCATATGTTTGATTCTCTTCTCCTTTTTTAGATTTCTACTTTTCTTTGATTTGTATGAATATATATAGAAATATCTTATCTTTATAATTTAGAAAGAAAGTGGAGAACAAGAAATGGTAAAGCTTCAATGTTGCCTCCATAAAAATATGAGAAGAGAAGTGTGGGTTTGGCCAGAATTTATAGGCATTAGAATCAACCGGAACCGTTAAATCAAAATATATAAAATCCGAGCCGCTGTGTCCAAGGTTTATTAGAGCGGCCAGGTAGCCACCGATCAACTGCCCTTGGGTAGTCGGTTGACCTCCAGGGGTCGACAGTCCATAATAACAGGTCATTCTGTGGGCCCGAGTAATTAATATAAAAATGTAAATTTCTTCTTATTTAATTATTTTCATTTCGAATTCATTTTTCGTCTGTAACTTCTTCTTTTGTGCTCCAATTGCAAAATTTCAAATATGACAGTTGCTCAAAATTTTGCCACGAACGCCATAGTGCAAGTTTTGTGGTCAAATTCCATTGTTTGCACAAATTCCACTTTTGGAGTGTAATTAATTAATTAACTAACCAATTAATTAATTAACTAACACCAAATTACATGATATTACAGTTTGGGTAAAGCCGTGTGGTATGGGACATATATTATCTATTCAGTTGCTATATGAAAGTATTTAACAATTTTATCGACGAGTTTATGACTCACCTTTGGAGTTTATATGACTTCTTCCTATCTTGGGGTTTATAGGTCTCGTACCTATCTTTATTTTTATAGGGACTTGTTCCTATCTTGATGCGTATAGGTCTCGTACCTATCTTTATGTTTATATATCTCGTACATATTTAAGAGATTATAGGACTTGTTCCTATCTTGATTTTTTAGGTCTCGTACCAATCTTGATGTTTATTGGCATATACGTCTATCTTGGAGTGACATGCATGCAGGTGAATTTATTCACCAATCTTGGACTTTTAGCACCTTTCCCCCTTTTATGTGATTTTCTAGATCTCTTTTATAATTTCTAGATCCGATGTAATTTGTGTTATCACCAAATGATTTTGGGGGTTTTTCTTTTAAAAGCTATTTTAGGGTTCTGATATTTAGTGTTTACACACTTCGAGTTTATTGAAGCATTCTTGTTGCAAGCCGATTCTTGGCTTTGTGTTCATATTTGAGATCTACATGATTACATCCATTATTTACCTTGCTTAACTTATTTATTATATTCTAGACTGACCCATTTACAATTTCATAATTATCGGGTCAGGCCGAGATATTTCAACTATTCCAATTTGATAGTTCTAGAGAGGATGTCACTCTACTTGTTATCATTCATCTTACCTTCATCTTATATTATATACATATTCATATAGTGTTATATATTATATCGAGTTTAGACTAATTTATTGTACATATTTATATCTATGGGAGACAGTACTTGTATATTTTGTAGTGCGTAATGATTGCAGTTTTGTAGCCAACTTTATGTACCCATTCAATATGATCAACTTGTTTCTATTTGTATTCCACTATGTATATTCTATGATCTATGATTCTATGATTTGTATTTATCATATATTGTTCTAGATTATTATTTTAACTGCCATAGTTTTTTAAGCCTGGATCGCATACGTCTATATCAGTTGTGATATAAAAAATATATAGCATATTAATCGACCTATCGTTGCTCGCTTAAAGTAAAAGTCACGGATGGTCGCTCCTAACCAGCATTATTCTCTACACTAGCAGATGATACTACACTGTAATATCGTTTATTAGTTTGGGCCTCGGGGTTGGGCGTCACAGAAGGCCCTTGAGAGGCATCTCGAAGAAGAAATATATGTTTTCCTACCTGGAATACATAACTTGTCTAAGTCAGAACGGAATCTATAAAGTTAAGGTTAACCAAATGAATAGAAAAACATACTGATATGAGTTGTTTGAGAATAAGGATAAGGTGATCATCAGAATAAGCTAGGGCCTGGGATAATCCAAGATAAGTGACGAAGGGAGATTGAATGGCCAATTGAGCAAGTTCCTTAAAATTCATCGCTAAGGAACGAGCTTGAGTCTTCAAAGGAAGAGGATCATTTGGAGAAAGAAGCAAACTTTGATCAGCACATATGCGACTGATGGATGTTAGAGAAGTAGGAAAAGTAATATTAAGGAGGGATTAGGAGTCGGAGCTTCCTTAGGCTTGTTTAGAGCTCTATCTAAATTTACCGCTTTGGAACTTGGATCAATGTTTACGTGCCCTTCCTCATCAATGAAAATGGGAATGAATTCACCCGCAAGTTTGTACCCTTTACTTTGGGGGGAATAATGAGTGTCAGTAAGAGCATCATTACCTATTTTATCTCCATCTAACTCTTCAATGACCTTAGCAATTAGGTCCTTAAAAGAAATAGGTTTGATTAATTGAGGCGGAGCCAAAACTTTATCTTTACTTTTCCTCTCTTTAGAAACATTATCTTTAACCCATGTTCCTCGGGAGCAATAACAAGGGAAGATGAGCCTAAAGTGAAAGGAAAAGTTAATAAAGCAGTATCATTAGGAATTCTGTTCTTAGTTGTATTAAAACTTACCTTCAGAGTTTGGCAGAACTGGAGAATTAGAAGTGAAGGATTTTGATTTTTCCATCACCAACGAACTTTTTCCACAATAATTTTGTTTGAACATTGGTGGCTCTCCCAGGATCTTGTGGTGATCTAAGATAATAGAATACTGTAGAAACTTCGATGGAGTTAGAAGCGCGAGCCTATTTCTTCTATTCTCAAATATTTGGATTAAGGAGTCCATGGTCTTTTGGTCATCAGGGTTTAATTTTTAGAATCAGGGTCTAAAAGAGAACACTATTAGTAAAGGATAACAAAAAAAAACAAGAGTACCAATGAAGAAAAACTAATTAGTAGTAGAAAATTTCCTCTGATTTTGGAGTAGCATTTGACAAAGAAGAATTGCGTCTCCCAACCTCTCGTCTTATTAACAGACTCAGAAATTATACTCCGGGTAGGGACAAATTCAATATAGATGATGAACTTGTTGTTCACAAATTTTAGCAGGACCAGCTATTGAGTGATGCATTTCAACAGTAAGAGAAGGAAGTCCAACTTTCTTGGCCAAGACTTCGAGGCAAGTCAGGTACGTATAAGAATTTGGTGAGAACTGAACAAGAGCAATATCCAGATGTTTGAGATATCTTAGGAGAAAACCAAAGAAAGGAAGATATCCCATGTGCCAAATGCGTATCATGGTAAAAGAAAAATATCCTTCTGTTGAGTTTAAAATGTTAAATGTAGGGCCAACAGAAATAGCTTCGCTTCCAGTAATTCCAAACGACTCAAGGATGGACACTTCTTCCCAAGTCACTATACATAAACTATTTGAAAGACTATCTCCTTTCTTACCAACCAAGGAGAAGGTTTAGGCTCTTTGCTGGACTTCTTGGTGAACTTCTTATAAATATGTTGACCTTCCATCTACATACCAGGTGATATTACTCCAAACTTAAAAAATAATCATGTTTGTATCATATTAAGTGAAAAATTGTTACTCAAGTAATATATCTGTTATCTAAATAAAAAATTTATGCTACTCACAAGTTAACAACTTTTAAGTGACATATGTCGAGTTTATTAGAAAACGTTAATTTAAATTCCATAAGAGGATCCTCAAAAGAAATTACATGAAAATTAAATAAAAATGGTTATGCGATGTTAATAAACATAATCGTTGGCTATGACAATGATGAATGTCATAAAGCTTTAGTGAACGCCGCCACCATAACAAATATTGAAGTAAGGACGATTGTCGACGTCAATGAATGAAGATGGACTAAGTTGATAATGTGCTAGTCAGAAAACAAATGAAATCAAAATGAAGCTTAAATATAATATTAAAGATAGCTATAGAACAATGATAGCAAACAATAAGACTGTCATTATTAAGTTGGACACCGACGATGAAAGTAGATAGCATCGTTTATAATTCGGTAAGGTCGCATTTAAAAAGGTTAGCACATCTCATCCAATCTCTTACTATATGGGAGTTCTGCATTATTAAGGTGATAGATTGAGAACCTTAACGATGCTGAATATGTCATCGCCTATCTCATATAGTATTTGTAAACAACGCTATTGTGGCTAATGTCAAAACGATGAGGGTCGTCGACATCGGTGAATGACAATGAAGTGGGTCGATACGCATTAGCTAAACAACTCGTAACGTGTAAAATTAAAAATACCATAAGCAATGATATCAAAATAGTTGTGACAAACAGTAAGATTGTCTGTATCAAATTAAAGCTCTATAAATTATCAATGAAAGTAAATGACATCGGTTATGATTAAATGACATCGCGTCTAATTAATATACACTTTCTTTTAACAATGAAAGGTTTTTTAATCTCATCTTGATCATTATCAACATGAGAGTGTTAGGTTATTGAGATAATGGGTTAATAAAGGGTTTTATCGATGTCGTGGCTCATGCTAGTATCACAACATTGATTTTAATCGATACCAAAATTATTGATGTTGCATTTATTGATTTAGACATCTTAATAACAGCGATGTTTCTAACTCTGATTGGATCATCGCATTTCACTCTTATTATTTGCAATATAAATGTTTTGTATCAAAAACTTTAGCTAATGAAATAAGAAGATAATATAACATTTTCGAGTATCAGAGCAATGTCGAAGACCATCAGTGTTAATGACAGCATCGTGAGTGTCGACATAGTTAATTAATAACGGGTTTAGGGTCTAATAAATTGACTTCCACGTCAATTGACCTAGAACTTATCATATATAATACCTACACCGATTGATATCAAAACCCATACATGTAGAATAGAATCGATTACTAATTTAGTCTGGATTAATTATCACCCTGATTAATAAACATCAATACTTAATGGTTAAACTCTAACGCCAATTTGAAATTGGGGAAAACCTAAATCAAACCCTAGTAGCAACCTCAGTAATAAATCATTCGAATCAACTTGTTAATTGGATCACTATGAAAATCATACCTGAATAAGAAGTCGATTGCTTGAAAATTTGAAAGTTATAGTTTTCTTGGAATGTCTTATATGTTGCTTGATGCTTTCGATCGTAGGTAAGAAAAGAGAGATGGAGAAACCTGGTTACTTTTAGAAGGAAATGGGTACATAGATACCATTGGATTGAATTTAAATGGGTGGTTCAGATCTTCTTAGGATACTAATAGGTGACAAATACAATGTCGGCAATATTGACTTGAAAAGTCAATGATTCCTCTATACTTGGGAGCAAATGTTATCGCCGATATTGACTTTGAAGATATGCAATATGGGATATAAATGCGACATCGCTTTTCATGTTAGAGAAAGGCTCTTTGATCATGTCATCTATCATCACTACTATCGAAGACAAGTGACCAATGATACACTTGTAACGCCAATAATCAACATCAAGGATATGAAGGTGGATTAGCGTCGAAGGGATACAATACCGTGCTTTTTCGATGTTGAGACATATACAATGTTGAAACTAACTAAAAGAGCAACACCATGAGCAAAGTCACTTTGTATTTTATGGTGTCACACCCTATCTATGCCGTTGAAGGAAATATCACCTATCATCTATGCCGACCGTCGTTAATATAGCTGAGGATTAACACCGCACTTACTCAATATCGTCCTTATTTAAAGTCACTACTCTTTGACGTTGCCACTCAAGTAGCACCCTGCACTGGAAAAGCTAAAGTTGATGACACATTCAATCAACGTTGCCACTAATTAGAGTTGCTCCTTATTAAGCCACTATCATATGCCATTACTTATCCAAATCTATTGAAGTCGCACTTCGCTAATCATTGGATGATACTACATGATGATGCCAAGAGTGATAATTGTCGAAGCTATATTGGATGAAGCTGCTTCCCACCAACATCTCCCATTATTGAAGCCACCAATAATCAATGCCATCACTCCGCAGTAACAACTTCCATATGACATATTCTATTGACATTTGAAGGACACCACATATCTACATATGCGGTGCTGATGATGAACATCGTCAATATCTATATAAACCATCAATGCCGCAAATCAATGATGTGGTTTGACTTTACTAATAAAACAACAACCATACAATGACGAACTTAATTTCATTGTTGACGCTTCAAAGTCAAGCATGTCGAAGACAGTAGTGGCGGGATGAAGCTAAATTTCGAAGCCGCTCTACCCCTATAAATATGAACCTAGGGGATTGTAAATAGGGGCGAATTGGTTCTTTCTAAACTTCTTACATTTTTCGCTTTGTAACCCAAATCATTAGGGAATTTTTGCCAATTGTAACGCTTGAACCTTGTACACATAAGCGATTAGATAGTAAAAAATTATATAGCATATTGACTTGATTTGAACTCGTGCCTTGCATATCAATTTGACTTGGAATTGTGACTTGAACATTGACACACATATTGACTTGCATATTGACTCATATATTAACATGAATATTGACTTACATGGACCATATATATTGCTTGACATGACTTTGGTGACTATATAAAGATTTGTTATGGATTCATGCTTCATCCTGACAACTTTATGTAGCCTCGACAAGGCCTATCTTTGATTGGCCCTCCTTATATATGGTTTTGGGGTTAGCAAATTTGTTCGTCAACAAAATTAGTCATAGTAGACTTATGTCGGACTTGTGTGTTTATTGTTTTACATATAAATTCACGGTTACTCATGTGAGTATGTTGAGTTTATATGATTTTAAATTTTTAGTTATTTGCCAATGGTACGACATTTGTCGATATTATGCAAAAGACAAAGAGAGGTAGGAGGCTATTTTACTATCTTTTGTAGTAGCTTAAATCCATTGTGTAATATAAATATTAGTTAAGTCCAAGTTACTATAGGCGTTCGACATCTTCATGTATTGGGCCTTTAATGCTACTATGTAATGATTTGTATTTCATCCCTATGTGGGCACGATTAGTAATTTGAAAAAATGATGATGTAAAGTGTAACAACCCTACTTTCTATGCCATAATTATATGTAAATTTAATTAAAACAAAATTGTTTGTATTATATATTTGATAATTATTATTTTTAGAATAAATATTTCTTTAATTGAAAGTTATTAATAAAGGATTTTTATTAGTAGTTAAATTAAATTAATAAATTATTTGTGGATAATTTATTAAAACCGAATAAAAAAATTCAATTGAATATAATATATTTTTAAAAGTATAAATCACTACAAGAAAAACCATTTATAGTCACAAAAATCGGTGGCGTTTTATTGTAAATGCAACAAAAAATAGATTACCAAATAATATAAACGTGGCAAAAAATAATTCACGTTTCCCGCTTCTAAAAAAAAGAGTCCGCGCGAACTAAATAAACGTAACCTATCATTTTACTCTCGTACTTAACAAAATTCTCGTCCCTAATTTGCTTCCTTCTTCAGAAAAAAAATTTCCCCTTTTAATCGTGTTAAATTTTCATCGCACTCAAGTATCATCATCAACTCTGTCGTTTCCCCCTTACTCAACATCGAGTCGCGGCAGCCAGCTGATCTAGGTATATTTAGGTATGAATCTTTTAAATCGATTAGGTATATTTAGGTATGAATCTTTTAAATCGACTTTGTGATTCTATTTGGATTTTATATGAATTTGAATGCATCTTATTTTCGTATTTTTTCCTAAACTATTACTGAAATGGTTGATTTAACCCTAATTGCAATGATCTGTTGGGATATTTGCTTTGATTTCTTTGAGTATATGAAAGTTCTGTTGAAGTGGTTCAGTGAATCAATGGTTGCTTGGTGAGAGGAGGTTGAGGTTGCGTGTTTCGGGAATTAGGTGGGTTCAAGTAGCATTGATGGAGGTCGCGGGTTTGTTTGCGATTGGGTATTGGCTGGCTCGATGGTTGGGAGTGGTAATGTTGGAGCATAAATAGTCTTTTGTGGAGTGGCAGGCACTGGAAATATGTCAGTTGTGTGGATGTGAGGTAGTGAAGAGGAGGCGGTGAAGTTGACTGTTGGTTTGGTAAGAGGAAACTATTGGTTTGTACATTCTGAGGCTTTGAATTTATATGCAGTAATTCTATAAGTTGCTAGACTTAGGCTTTGAATTCATGCATGGATTAATTATAAATACATGTAAATCTGAGGTTAAATAGAAAATATAAGTGTAAAATTTATATTTTTGGAAAAGTATTCTTTGCCTTTGTCTACTAAACCACCATGGTTATATGCAGTAGTGCTACAAGTATTTGTACTTCAACGTCTAGTTATTTTTTTGATTACAACAGATAACCAATTTATAGGTCAAAGATTGGAAACTTATTTGCCTTCAAATGTCGATAATGGAAAAAGGCTGGGTTTTTTTAAACAGGTGATAAAACCATGATTAACTTAATATGTATTTTGAGAATTAGAACATATAATCTAATACTAAAGCTCACTTTTTTTTTTTACTTTTTTCATAGAACTAGTATAGAATACCGACAAGGAGCAATGAATTTCGTGCATGCTGCAAAGAGGAATGTAAGAAGTGTAGAAAAAAATTTATGCCCTTGCAAGGATTGTCGGAATTTTAGTCGTCATGATGACCAAATCATCGTTGAACATTTAATTATAAAAGGAATGGATCCTAAATACATTGACGGTGTATGCTTTAACCATGGTGAAGAGATAAATGTAGAGAATAAAACAAATACGTTTGACGTATATGAACTATATAAGATGATTTACTATGAAGATGAAGATTTTTTGAATCAAGATTTTTTTGATGATGATAAAGACGATGTTGATTCTCGAAGAAAAGAGGATGAGTTAGTCAAGAACTTAGAAGATGAAGAAACTCCATTATATCTTGGTTGCACAGATCACACAAAATTATCTGCCATCACCGTCTTGTATAATCTTAAATGCGAGACTGACTTGTCCGATAGTGGTTTTGATAAGCTTTTAGCTGTGCAACATCTATTTCTGCCGAAGGATAACGTGCTTCCCAAAACCTTATATGAAGTCAAGAAATTTCTTAAAGCATTCGACATGGGTTTTGAAAAGATACATGCTTGTGAGAATGATTGTTGCCTTTTCAGAAAAGAATACAAAAATTTAGAAAGTTGTCCAAAATGTGGTTCCTCGAGATGGAAGAAAAATCAAGATATTGAAGAGGTTATACAAGGTGTTCCAGTTAAAGTATTGAGATATTTCCCAACCATTCCGAGGTTTAGACGAATGTATAGATCTCAAAAGATGGCTGAAGAATTAAGATGGCATTTTAATAATAAAAGTAACGATGGAAAAATGCGTCATCCCATGGATTCTATGACATGGAAAATGGTGGATGAAAAGTATAAATCCTTTTGTAACGACCCTCTATTTTGGACTATTCGCATCCGCACATGTCGGACTTGAATAATTCAAAATACCGAATTGTTAATTTAAATTTGGCAAAACTCAGATATACAGTAAATAAACAATCACAGAATCACAGACACAGAGTAATAATATGCAGCGGAAGTAAAAGAGGTAGTAGTTCATGAAGCTACTATATAAATATATAAGATACATCAAAGTTTACAACAGAAGAGAAATACGATACATCAAATATAAATCAGAATACATCACTGGAATCATCGAATACTGAAAGCAGAATAGATAGCTGGGTCTTCAAGCAAAGCTCCAACTCCAAAGATGAGCCTCAAAAGCTGGTATTCTCAGTCTGACCCGAGCGTAAAGCAAAACACAAAACACTCGAGTCAGGATTAATATTCTTATATTAATAAATCCAACTCAAGTAAAATAGCAACCGAAATACAAGTAACTCAAAGGATGTTGGAATCACCATCCTCTGAGGATCCGTTAAACTATCTACTATGTAGTAGTGTACGCTAAATAGATAATGTCTATCAGTAATATAAAGTATAAAAATAGTGTTAAGGCATTACCATTATCCCCCTTAACACATTTTTATAAGCATCATAGTCTATACAGCACTGTAAACTCCACCGTAAACTGGTGGGATATCAGGGAGTACTCCATAGGTATAACACAAAACAAATTCGTAGTGGTCGCGTATATCGGGATACAAGTATGACAAGGCACATGAGGCAATACCCAAGGTAGTGAAACTACCGTTCGCCTGATCCGGACTGGTGAGAACGCATCGCCGCAGCGATCGCAACACCGCGAAACAACACTCCTGAAAAGTACAAGGGTGCACCAATCAATAACAAGTAATGAGTAGTTTACGAAGAAGTGTGTTCGCTCGAGGTGGCTAACCCCATTTGGCCCGGCACAGCTCCTGATTTTAGTCATTTCCAATTTGACACAAGTGTCAAGGCTATCCATTATCGTTCTCTTTCTTCAGTCATCACGTACATCATTCCAACCACTTCATTCTGGATCACAACTCCGCGTATAGTTATTAAAGTGGTTTTCGGTCTAGATAGAGAGTATATCCATAACTAATTCCGGTCTCTTTAATAACTTTCGTAATTATTACACCGATTGGTCGTTTAATAAATTTCAAAACAAATCAATTTCAATTTCAATTCGAAAATCAACATTTCATTTGTCTTTCTAAATCAATTTCCAAAGTTTACGTTTCAAAACTTCCAAATTACTATTCCAAAATCTTATAATTCGATTTCAACCTTTATTTAAACAATTCAAATATTGATTCAAGTTCATATATAAATTTCATTCCGTAATCATTTAAATTAATTTAATTTAACATTCAAATCAATTTCAATTCATTTATCGATTTCATTCAATATTCGTTAAGTTAAATTTGTCATTCAAAACAACTTCTATTTAAATTCCAATTCATTTAAATCAATTACTTCGTTCAACTTCATTATATCAAAACTTCAAATTGAAATAAATTAAATTCGTCAAATCAATTCTTTAAATTACAAGTCTTACGTTAATTTCAATAAACCCATTCATTTCAATAAATCATATTTTATTTCTTGTTAAAGAAATTCCATTTCACTTATTTATTGTCTTCGTTACAAATTTCAAACTTAATTAATAAAGAATTAAATTTCATGTATTCGAGAAGTTTAATTTTTACTTATTAACTTACTTAAATTTTCAAACTTTAATAAATAAAGAAACTCAATTTCATTTATTAACGAAGTTCAAATCCACTTATTCAAAAAGTTCAATTTCTCTTATCAAAGAATTAAATTTTTATTCAATTAACAAATAATTCAATCTTATTCAATTATTAAATAATTTCAATATTAATTATTCATAATTTCAAAATTAATAATTGCAAACTTGATTATCAATTCAAACTTAATTATTAAATCATTTCCACTTAGTTATGAATTCAAACTTAATTATCAAATCATTCCAATCTTAATTATAAATTCAACTTAATAATTTCAAACTTAATTATAATTCCAAACTTAATTATAATTTCAAATTTAATTATTAATTGATTTCAAACTTAAAAATTTTCAAAACTCAATTATTACTAATTCTAAATTATTTATTAATAATTCCAAATTTAATTATTAGATAATCAAATTTCAAACAACGTTCATTCGTCAATTACTGCGTTAATATTTGTTTCAGATTTCAATCTTTACATTTCTTTTAATAACAAATTCCAACTTCATTTCAAAACTTATTCCTTGCTCGAATAAAATCATTATTTTATTTTAAAATTAAATTATTGACCAATCGGATTTTATTTAATTCTCTATCCTAGGTCAAATTCATTTGGGTATTTATCATTTCAACCCGATTCCAGTTCAATTCAAAAATCAAACATAACAAAGGTAACTTGCAGTGTGATAACTGGGATGGTGTCAAAGTAAATAAACAAGCAATAACAACAATCAATAACAATCCAATAATCAATTCAAATAATCCCGAAATAATCGTATTAATCCACATTGTTGTTTGTGCGAATTAATATAATTATTTCTAGAATCTACACTATCATTTCATGTAGATTAAAGATTATTACATTACAGTTCTTCACTTGTCATTTATCATTCGTTTTCATACAACATAAATTCAAATTGTTCAAGGATAATTAACCATTTCTACGTGTCAAATAATTAAACATTTAAGGGGTCATATTATACAAATTTAACTAATCAAATTTAACACATATGACGATTCAAATTTTAACTATCCTACATCAAATTCAATTGCATAATATTTATCACTTAATACATTTCAAATTAACATCTAATATAAACAACAAACAATCAATCAGTTATCAGCCAAACAGGATTATCATCGTATAATTTACAGATAACGGTGTCAGATGTCAAAGGTGAACTGATACATAAATAATAGTGCAGTAAATAACAGCAGCATATTTCAATTATCGTTTCAATTGAAATCAAATTTAATAAATAAAAGAACATTAATCGTGAGTGATTGCTCACCTTTCGAGGCTAGATGATGAACGAGAAGATGACACGGATACGCACACTGATGCGGACACTGAATTTGAATTGCGAATCCAAGCAAAACAAATTCGGCACGAATTCGACGGACAAGCTGATAGATAGGAAATAGACGAAATTTGATCAAAACTTGATCGATGTAGATAATCTTGAAACAAAAGTATATTATATTTGTTTTTCTCAAACCAATATTCAATTTTAAATTACGTACTATATTTCAAATCATAATACATATCCAAATCATGAAATTTATAGAGTAATACAGGCTTATAAATACAGTACAGTAAACGTTATACATTTAGGTGCACACGCGTATATAAACGTTTTTTTTAAAAATCACATTTTGCTTTCCTAAATCAACTTTGAAAATAAAAGCTTACAGTCTCAGTAAATTTATACTACAAGCTACGCATATATTTCATACACTTACAATCTTATAAGTATTTACAACTATATAGCTTAAAATGACACTTAATATATCTTAGGCATATTTTATATCAGATCCATAAAAAAAAATCACCATTATATTAATATAATACAACTTGTATAAACTGTGTATATAATGACACTAAAATCTAAACCCATATATCGCTATATACAACATCTAACAACTTTTATATAAACAACAGAAGAAGAAAAAAAAAACTAACGCATATAACTAGCAAATATATACATAAGTTTTAAATCAGAACGGTAGGAACTATCTACATACAAAATTACATATAATATACCCAAAACACATATGCTTTAACTTCTTTCTATATATAAGATATGTAACTTAGAAAAAAAAAACTGTAACTATATGTTTACACTAACATAACTCAAACAAAGCTTTCATTATAAAATTTATGTAACCTCATTTTGCAAACTGTACATGATCCACTTTATAAAATATTTGTATATAAACAAAAGAACTTTAAACTTATATTTTATACAGTAATGAGATTAACTTGCATAAATAACTAATATATAACTTATAGTATTTTAAACTCACCATAAAGATGTTATTACTGCTGAAATCAAACTGGGTGTTGCATAATACATTTCTTGCATTTCTTGCACCACCAAGCCCAGCCTCATCAACAGAAAGCTCGAGTGCACGGGAGGGAGTAGTCAGCGCGTTGCCTTCAACCATGGTGAGGAGAGCTTAGGCGGACGATACATGGCAGGGTCAGGGAGGTTGCATGCGTGTGGGATCGGCTACTGGTGGCTGTCGACGTGAGTGGAAGTGAGGTGCAGTGCAAAGTTTGGAGGGGTGCGGTTCGGCAACGTGTGATCGTGGGCGAATAGAAGGAGTGTTAATGGGTTACCGGTCTAGAAGGGTGGCACTCAGGCGGAGGACGAGGCGGAGATGGTCGGCGTTCACGCGGCAAGGAGTAAAGCACGGGAGTCGGAAGAGAGAGGCGAAGGAAAGTATGTTGTGTTTTTTTTAGAGGGAGGGGATCGGCTGGTCAAAAGATGCAAAGGGGAGGTGAAGGATGGTGGAATGGCGTGGGATGGTT
Organism: Allium cepa; assembly: GCA_030765085.1. Taxonomy (NCBI): domain Eukaryota; kingdom Viridiplantae; phylum Streptophyta; class Magnoliopsida; order Asparagales; family Amaryllidaceae; genus Allium; species Allium cepa. Next base: position 982,634,309 of record CM060929.1, read on the forward strand.
CATGGCGGTGCGCGAGGTGGAAGAGGCAGTTTGGGTGGGGCCGAAAGGTTGATCGGTGGAGCGGGTATGGGTGAGTGCGTGAGGAAAGGCGCTGTTCCATGCGAACACAAGATGGCTACAGCAAGATTTATATATAGACTTAAATATCTTCTAAAAGAAGAATGATGGCATCAAGTGTTAAAAGGATGGGAATGAATGGTCACAGAATGGGTTACAGGTGGCTTTATATTTAATTTTCTTAGAACTAACCAAAGAAGAGAAAGGGACAGTGAGAAAATGAAAGTTTATAAATATTTTGAAACTAGGAGCATAGGAATGGAGCAAAAAGTCTGACACGTGAATTCAGAAAATAATAAAGGATAATGGCTGTCATGTTAATACATGGTAGAAACGAAATGGACACAACAACCAAAAGTCACAAACCAAGTACCGATACGGTAGGCGTTTCGCACCGTGCAACATACACCGGATTTCGAATTTGACAATCGAATATACCGTAGAGATCATCATGACGAGACGATCAAAACGGTATACAGATATCAGTGCTACGAATGAATTATAAAAATTCGAAATTTTCTACTGCGGAAAATGCATGAAAATCACAGAGAAATTAGATCGACGGAGCTAAAGATATCCGAATTTGGAAAAACGACAAACTGACAACTTGCTCAAAAGATGGTTTAGAATTTTTCTATGTAAAAATATTTTGGTTTTGAAAACGTATTATTTTCATCGCTTTTTAACCGATTAAATAGAATTTAAATCTACGCACGAAATATACTTTCGTATTTTTGGACGAAATTTTTTCAGTTGCTATGTTTAACTAGACGTATTCCAAATATCAAACTTATATTTCAAAATTTAATCGTTAAAATTTTACAAATTTCAATTAATAACGTTAATAAAACCGGTTAAATTTACGGGTCGTTACACTTTTTCATCTGATCCACTCAATCTTAAGCTTGGTCTTGCTACAGATGGATTCAATCCATTTTCCATGTTGAGTTCGAAATATAGTTGCTGGCCGGTAATGCTTGTGACATACAATCTCTCGCCTATGTTGTGTATGAAGAAAGAAAATATTATGTTAACTTTACTTATTCCAGGCCTGAAGCAACCGGGAATGATATTGATGTATATTTGGCGCCTTTGGTGGAAGACATGCAGCACTTGTGGTCTAATGAAGTTACTGCTTATGATGCATTTAGTAAAACTTTATTTAAACTGAATGCAATTTTGTTATGGACGATTAATGATTTTCTGGCTTATGAAAATCTTGCTGGATGTCGTGTGAAAAGGCAAAAAGCTTGCCCATTATGTGGTGTCAATACCCATTCTCGTTGGTTGAAACATAGTCGAAAGTTCGCCTACATGGGTCATACAAGATTTCTACCTCCTTCAGATTCACGGAGGAAACAAAAGGCATTGTTTGATAATACCATAGAGACAGATGGTGCTCCTAGAATGCTTTCTGGGAGAAACATCTATGCATTATTGAAGGATTATCCAAATGATTTTGGAAAATGAATAGAGGAGAAAAGTAAGAAGAGAAAGCATGTCTATGATAACGAAGATGAATATGATGATACTAACAGTTCTACAGAAGTAGATCTATCAAGGTGGAAAAAACGATCAATTTTTTTTGATTTGCCCTATTGGGAGGTTAGTGGTTAATTTATTTATTCTTCATTGTTTTAATACAAGAAAAACCCAATAATGCATTATTGTTTTGGTTTTCATAGGAACTTCCATTACGTCACAATTTAGATGTGATGCATGTGGAGAAGAACATTGGTGAAAGCCTATTGGGCACAATGTTGCATGGAAATAAATCCAAAGATGAAACCAGCTGTAGAAAGGATTTAGACGATTGGGAAATTCGAAGTGAGCTTCATACACAACCTCGTGGGAATAAAACGTATCTTCCACCGGCTCCATATATGTTGTCAAAATCCGAGAGAAAAATATTTTGCAAAAGACTGTATGATTTCAAAGGACCGGATGGCTACTGTTCAAATTTAAAAAATCAAATTTCGTTGTTGGATTGAAAAATTAGTGGATTGAAATCACATGATTACCATGTATTAATGCAACATTTATTGCCAGTAGCATCGAGAGGGTTTATGGCAAAGAAGGCAAGAAAAGCGATAATTCGCTTATGTTCTTTTTTCAACAAATTATGTCGACGTGTTCTTGATAGAGAGAAGGTAGAACAAATCAATGTTGAAATTATTGACGTTTTATCTGAGTTTGAATTTTTTTCCTCCATCTTTCTTTGATATAATGATACATTTATCCATTCATCTTGGAAAAGAAGCACAAATGTGTTGACCTATTCATTTTCGATGGATGTACCCATTTGAAAGATATATGAAGACACTCAAAGATTATGTCAGAAACTATGCACGAACAGAGAGATGTATTGAAGAATCGTATCTTGCAACAGAATGCATGTTGTTTTTCAATGAATTTTTGAAGAAATCAGGACATATAGAGGAGTAAGGAGCTCGAAATGAAGATTATGAAAGTAGTAGAATATTAGAGGGACGTCCAATTTCAGTATCGAAGACAATTAAATTGCCAGTTAATGAGAAAGAAAGTGCTCATTTAGCTGTGTTAATGAATATGGCCGTGGTGGAACCGTTTATAAAGTAAGTTTATGTTATATTGTTTTAAATATTTTGATGTGTTCGCAATGATATATATATAACTTATAATCAATTGTTCAATACTAGTTTGCATTTGGAGGAATTAGAAAATTCAGACCAACGCATGACAAAAAATGTGACCTTACTTTGGGAAACACATACAAAAAGTTTTGTCGATTGGATTAAAAGGAAGGTTAGTTAGATTTCAAATATATTCTCATTCAACTATCAATATTACTATATAAATTTACATGCTAAATGAAATTTGTTGTAGATACCTATTACCTCCAAGGATCATAGTGACAAGTTAAAATGGATTGCTTATGGTCCGAAGGATGATGCCATGTCTTTCAAAAGATATATCATCAATGAGCAACGTTTTCATGTAAAAGATTTAGGGAGAGAAACTTAGAATTGTGGGGTGACTTTTGATGCAACTACTATATGTAGAGCAAGTGCTAAAGATATGTCCCAAGTGGTTGATATGGTCACTTATTATGGAATATTGACAGATATAATTTTATTAGATTATCATTTGTTTTATATTCCAGTTTTCAAGTGTCGTTGGACGTATAAAGGAAATGGAGTAAAAGTTGATGATGATGGATTCACTCTTGTTAATTTACATCAAGCATCATTTTCACGAGACCCATACATACTTGCATCTCAAGCAAAACAAGTATTTTATTCAAGAGAGAACGATGTTTCTAATTGGTACATTGTAATGAAAGCACCATCAAGAAGTTTTAATGATATAGAGGAGCACGATTGCTTCGAGGAAGATACTCAAGTGGTGGAAGATGAAATAACTGAAGCGGATGATGAAGATGTTTGCTATGTTAGAGAGGATTGCGAGGGCATAATTGAGTAGATTATATGTTCTACTTGAGCATAGTTGTTCATTTGCTTTAGTGATGGTTGAACTTATATATTAAATCCGGGCTATTTGGAAATTTCTTTGAACTTGTATTGATTTTCTTTAATGATTGTTGTTCATTTGCTGCACTAATTCTTTGTTTTTTTAATGTTGTGAATGGCTGTTAGTTTGCACCATTTAATTTTCTAATCCATTGCAAATGCATGTACCATTCAATTTTTGTTCTTTATGTTTTGATCTTTGTATACTTCCATAGACAAAGCATTATATGTTCTTATCAATTCTGTTTGCATATATTGCTTGATAATGAGTAGTGTTCTTATCAATTCTGTTTGCATTACATGTACATTTTCTCATAAAATTACAAATCTGTTCATCATCTCAAGGCTTTTAGGCCTGCTTGTTTGGTTTGCAAACTGCCACATCTCTTTTCAGCTACATGTTGATGATATTTAAGTGTTGTTTGTTAATATTTATCGCTGCTTATTGTTTACATGTGCTTATTGGTTTATACTGTGTTTTCTATCACTTGAAGAAAAATATGTCTACAACATCTGTACGTACCCGCTTGCAGAGAAAGGCTGAAGAACAAACAGTCAAAGCTAAGAACAAACAGTCAAAGCGAAAACGTAAAGTTCCAGCTAGTATAAATGAAATAGAAGAACAACCAGACAATGCTAAGAAGCAAGCCACTGTTCACAATGAAGAAGACGAACAACCACTAGATGATATCCCCTCTGACCCAAATGAAGGACTCCGCTCAGAAAATGAAACCCGTCCTGAACAAACTACTGATGCCGAGCTGGAAATTGGGAAACAAAATGAAGCTGAAATCGGAAGTACATCTCAGAAAAGAGGCGGTAGAGGTCCAACAAAAGCAAAAAGACTCCCGTCATGCAGTCAGGATCGAATTGAAGTTAAGTTCAATGATCTAGGTATACCAGTAGGCCAAGGGTCGGTATATTTATCCTCTTTTCTTGGACCGCTTGTGCGGGAGCAGGTTCCATACACCATTGATGATTGGAGGAATATTAGTGATGACTTAAAAGAAGTTTTGTGGCAGTCGGTTCTGGTATGAAGCAGGCATCTATTATTTAACATTCTGACTCTAATATGTTTTGAAAATGACTTCTAACATTGCATGGTCTTGCCAATTATAAATTGAAATTGCCATCTAATAACTTCTGGACAAATTGAAAAATATTTCCTTCCAATTATAAATTGAAATTGCCCTCTAATAACTTCAGAATACCTTACAGATTTAATTAAATCTGTCGTATTTAAATTAAATAAATTTTACTAATATCATGTTTTGATGTATTGTTGCAGATTAGATTTAAATTGGAAGAGGAATGGCAAAGAAAAGCTATAATTCAACAAATTGGAGTACTTTGGAGATCGTCAAAAAGCAAATTGGTTCGAAATTTGCAAAAGCGGTGAACGATGAGGAAAGACTTAAACTGAAACCTACGAACATAAAAAGCATAACCGATTGGAGGAAGTTTGTGAAGGAGAAAACAAGTCCGGAGTTTAAGGTAAATCATTCCTACTGAACTCGTCTGGCATGTTTCTGCAAATCCATCTACATAGTTAGCAACCGATAAATTTCTTTTGAAGTGAAGTCCAAGTGTTGGTGGATGCTGAGGGTTCCTGTTTAGGTATTAGCTGCAGGAACCTATGACAGTACAAAATACAAATGCGTTATGACAAGCACAGGAACATTTTAAATGAAGTAAAAAAACAATTTGCAAGTTAGTTCAATCTATAAATATTATTAGTAGATATGGAATGCTGTATATGTCACTGAGTTATCCAGCATTAATAATACCAAATAAGTATATGACCATGATGAACTGATTTTCAAATAAATTGCAATCCTCATCATACATATTTACCCTGCATTATAAATATTAGATAGTTTTTCTTTTTATGATTTTGGTTGTTAAATTCTAGCATCTTTCAATATTTTCAGCAAAAAAGTGAGAAATATTCAGCCCTTAGGTACACACAAATTCCGCATACAACCGGTCGTAGGGGAATGGCTAGAAAGACCGAAGACATGGTAAGTTAATTAATTATAGCATTATTTAACATTATTTTATACCTGTCAGTTTTTTAATTTAATGTTATTCTATTTTTAGAAAAAAGAATGTGTAGATCCATCGTCCATAAGTAGAGCTGATGTGTGGATTAGATCTCACATTGAAAAAAATGATGAACCAGTGAACATGGAAGCTACGAATACTATTGTAAAATTGTTTTTAATTTTATTGGTATATTTTTTTTGAAACTATGATATTTTTACCATTGTACATTATCTATGTGTATTTATTTATATAGGAGGAGATCAAAAAATATGGTAGCCTATCCCAATCCGGCTCAACACAGACTGATATTGGAAAAGATGCTCTTGTACATGTACTGGGACAAGATAAACCGGGACGGTTAAGGGCAATGGGTAGGGGTTGCACTTTAACCAAGCTAGCTTTGGCCCAGTCCAAAGATAAACAAGTGTCTCGGTGTCGAGAGGAAATAGCAGAATTGAAGGGAATGATATAGACTCTGATGGACCAGAAGGTAAATTTTTGGAAATTAATTTATATTCGTAAAATATTAATTTATATTCATGCTTCGCTGCAGGGTAAAGAAAGTTCGAGAAGGAACTCACCTGATTCGGTAAAAATAATATTTATATTACTCAATAAATGAAATTTATATTTTAATTTTTTAATCCAATAATTGATTTAATTTTCGGTTGATTAATTGTAGAGCGACGACGAAGTATGTTTGCTGTTGAATTGGGATGGAACCTCTGGAGTTGTTTCCCATAGGAGGCTGTTGTCCATGGACCCAGATGACGTAGTCAATGGCATTCGTCTTGGACCAAATGCTGGGAGCGTTGTTATAGATTCAGTGGATAAAGCAGATACTTATTTATGGAGGCCTACACCTAAAATGGCAGTCTTAGCAGACGCTAAGAATAAGGTAGTTGCTTGGCCATCAGTTTTCATCAAGGTCCTGCTGCGAACACGGTTGAACTGTAGTGCAGCCAGTACGGTAATTTTTTTCACGTTAAGTATATTAGTGTAATATGCTGCGAGCTTATTGATGTCTAAAATGCAGCGAGCACACCCCCCACCTGAATAAAAATTTAACACATATTCATTGTTTTTGTATAGCATACTAAAGTCTTGAATTTCACTTCTCATTTTTAGAGTACCAGCATCATCAAAGACACTTGCAAGATTTATGGTTGGACTGAGGGTGAAGGTGTAGTTGCCGAAGCAAGAATCCACGCCACTGATCCAAAATATACTGTTAATGGTATTCCACTCGGTCCGTCTGTTGTTGTGATTTGGGTGGGCAAAGTAGTAAATAAAGATGCTTATTTGTGGCGACCCACATCTGATATGTCGTGCATTGGAGATGCAGTTGGTAGGAAAGTAGCATGGCCAAGATCAAAAGTAGAAGCTGATCAAGAAAAACTAGATGAGAGTCGTGATGATACTGAAAATGTTGTGAATTCTCCCATGAAATCCGCACATATGGTCATGAATAAATCGCAAAATGTAAGTATTAATTTTCAAATTTGAAGAAGTTAACTGTGTATGAAAATTTATTTAATGTGCATGTATACATTATGCATAATAATCTCTTTTCTTTCAGCCGATTGCAACCATGCAAAAGGATGCCAAATGCCAGTTGATCGATTTGGGTGGAGCAGACGTAGTGGCTGAAGGAAGTATTGCATCAACTGATCCGATAACGATGGTCCATTGTCGTCCATTGGGACGCGATGCTGTAAAAGTTTGGATTGAACTGGTGATAGTTCCAGATGTAGAGATATGGAGACCAACATCGGGTCTGACGTGCATGGATGATTGCTTTGGCGTTCCCATAGCTTGGCCAATGGAAAAAATCATTATTAAGTCAGAATGAAAGGTATATAATTTTTTTTATATACATTAGGAATGCTAGCAGCTAAAGTGCAGATAGATTTTTGGTAAAATGATAAAAGTACATAAGTAGGGGTGTTATATTCGAATTGTGATTGAATGATTGTGATTGGTGGTTCAGGTTCAGGGGAGTGAAAATAATTGATGGTGAGGAGTTATGTATGGATTGTGGTGGAATGTTAGTGATTCAGTTTTAAGTTCAGGTTTTGTTTTCTCACTCTTTTGTTCTGTTCTTTGTTGACAGGTAGTTCAGGTTTTGAAGACATCAGCAATGACAGGTAATTCAGGTTTTTATGGTGGTTCAGGTTTTGCTCGGTACTTTGGTTATTTCAAACGTTTATTTCAATTGTATATGTACGGTTATGACACTTATGGTAGTTTGGTTATAACACTTATGGTAGTTTGGTTGTGTATGTGTACGGGTAGCTTTTTGTCGACACCTATGTATGTGGATGTAACAATGTCTATGTATCTTGTGAATCTTCAATACGTATACGTATTTTGTAGTTGTTTAATATATTGTGTTCAAAAGTGTATGTGCTTGCGTATTCTGTTATTATATAATTGGATGCTAGATCAGGGTAAATCTGGAGTAGCAGGTGGAGGGAAACAAACGCTACTGGATATTATTTATTTTGGTAGCGTTAAAATGTTGCTACAAAAGAGTGATTAAAAACTCAAGTACACTTATGCTGGCGTTTATTAAGCGCTATAAAAAATGTATATAATGCCATGAAAAGGTAACGTGGAGGAGAAAACCCTTTCGGTGGCGTTAAACAGGCGCTACAAAAAATTTAGATAATGCCATAAAAAAGTATCATGGAGGAGAAAACCTTTTCGGTGGCGGTAAATAGGCGCTACAAAAAAGGAATTCTATGGCGTTATAAAAACGCTATCAAAAAAAAAAATTTGGTGGCGTTTAAAAAAGTGCAACTAATACTCGAGGATTTTTAGTGGCATGTTTTTTCGTAACGATTATCAGAACGCCACTAAAAATACGTAGTGGCGGTTTTTGGGCTCTATAAAAAATCAGTTTTCTTGTAGTGAATAATTGTTATGTGATTAAGTAGTGGAATTAAATAAAAACACATTGAAATAAATGAAATTGTGTGGTTATTGAAATATAATTTGCAAATTGAAATTGGACAATTATCAAAATATAATTATTGATTGGAATGTAAATTCAATTCAAACTAGATTGTAATACATGTATAGATAAATATCAAGGATTAATAAGTTAAATTAGAATGTGAAATAAAGTAAAATTTGGATTAAACTAGAATTTAAATTGAATGGAGCTGGCTCAAAAATCTATAAGGCCCAAACCCATTTTCATCCCCTCCTCACTTTTGGAAATCTCTCTTTCCATCCACATTCAAGCTCAACTCATTCTCCCCCATTCATATCTAAACACGCCTTCAGGCCTTAGCACTAAAACTGTGAAATATGGGAAAATCGATTTGGATAAAACATGATGAAGGCATGATGCGCGCCTTAGGCGATCGATTCAAAGGAGGAAGGAAGGCATATCAGCTTGCATTTGCACTCAAGATGGGGGATGTGACATTGAAATGGTGCACGAATTGAAGGATGTGGTGAAGGAAGTTGGTGTGCGTGGTTCTAGAAGTAGGACATTAACAGATGATGCTTGGCTGCGTTCGGGTAGAAAATGCGATATAGTGGATGTTAGGGCAGTGTGACAAGTTCTAGACTTCGAGCATCAGTGGTTTATTAAGGGTTTGGACAGCGACCGTTTAGGGGATGGCAAAACGACATGGTTGCAGGCATTGTTTTGAGTGTTTAGCTGTTCGTGTGCACGTGAAGTGAAGGCTGAATGTCGTGTGTCGATGATAGTCACTAATTACATATTCGAGCATCATTTTCTTGAGTTTTATCACTCACAACTATATCTAATTTATTGCCTACTTTATATATATGTTTTTCCCGCTATTGATGGAATTGCTCGCTTGAAATATTTGTTTGGCATGATTGATTGGTTGTTGTATTGGATGTTATTAGTTGTTTGATAGCAGAATTTTGTGTTTGTTGGATGTCCCAAATGCAAAGGAGATGTTGTCCATTTGCCTTTTGATATGTAATTATTTTTATATGTGTGTGTTCATTTTACAAATAATCGAAATTTTATGTAGTTTGATGTGGGTCGAACAATAAAATATATATTTATGATTATATGTTAATTTTGGAGGATTTTAGTCCAGGAATTCTAATTTAGACTATTTATTGATTTTCCCATTTCCAGATATTTTTGAAAGCTTTGAGAAATTATTTATGGATTTTTAAATTTGACTGAAGTATAATTATAAATAAATAAAAATCATTGAGAAATAAAATGAGTTATTGGAAATAGTTTTATAAATAAAAATTGTTTTATAAAATGAAAGTAGACATTTTTTAAGAGTGTGTAATATATGGAATTTTTATAAGTATGATGAGGGGTTTTTAATAATATTTCCAAAATTAAAATTCCTTTATAAATTGAATATTTAATTAGGAAGGATTAAAAGGAAATTTCAAATAGAGATTTTTGATAATATAAATTTATTTATAAGAGTTTAGCATTTATTCCCCTTTTTATAAAAAATTTGGCAAAGCCAGTTGGGTTAAATGGCACCTACCATATGCTTGTATCACTAAGCATATACTTTCAATATAAATGAGATACAAAAAAGCAATAAAGACGGAAATAAGAAGGAGAAGGAAGTAAAAAAAATAAGAAAGACAAGAGGTAGGAAGAAGATGGCATCCAAGCTAGGACCATTTAGCAATAATGGCAGCATCAAAGGGGTTTATAAACTTTGTTATCATAGAATGGATTTCGTTGCATATCATATGATATAGCTGCATTCGATACTTTCTCTTTTGAAGGAAAATACGCTAATTCCTTTCATGCCATATTGCTGAAATAAAGACTTTCAGTATTATAAATATTTCATAAGTTGATAATAGCTTCCATCTTGTAGCATTATATAGACTCATCCATTCAAGCTTACTATCAACTTGGGATGATCCAAAACCACCCCTAATCTTTACCTTAGGCCATAAGTATCGAGTGAAGGGACATCTAAAGTATAAGTGATGAATATCCTCAATCACAAAAGAACAAAATAAGCACATAGTCGAGATAGCCATACCTTTCACTGCCAAATTACCTAGAGTATGAAGAGAATTTCTAAGTACCTTCCAGAGCATAAAATTAAGCTTCATATTTGCATTTATGTTCCAGACCCTTTTGTACCATGGGAAAAAAGGAAGTTTTTTCTCCCACAATTGCAGAGTAGACAACATGAGTAGAGTGATCCTGATGGTTATCAAACCATTTATATTCTTCGTTAAGGCTATAAATATAGGGTTTATCATTATATAATATCCATACTGCATTTATAGAGGAGTTACTTGTATGTGGAAGAGAGATTTTTCCATTGGAGATATAGGATGTGGCTCTAACATGTAATGAAATGCCAATCTGAATAATATTGTCATGAGAAAGCATTCTATGTCGAATCATGCCATTTTCAATCTACGGAGTAGTCCAAAATTTGGAATTGCTCGTTGGTGATATGTGAAGTTTAGTACGCGGAAGCAAAATATTTCTTATTTTAACATTGTCGTCCATGCCCAACTCTGAGCTTATTTTGGATAGGCAATCCATATTTCTTCTTCTTTTAAGTTATTTTTATGCTTACCCACAGAGAATCTGTTCTTGAAACAAGATTATGAAAATGCTGAGATAAATTTGCTATGCTCCAAATCTTCATGTTTTTTATGCCTAAACCTCCCTTTCTTTTTGGAATTTCAAGTTTATTGAAAACAATTGGAGAAAGTTTATTTGAATGAATTGATCCAGACCATAAGAATTTTATGATAGCAAATCTTATCATAACTATTAGCTTTGATGGTAATAAAAATGTTCTGCTCCAATATACTGTCATAAAAAGCATGACGACATTTAATATAACAAGCCTCCTAAGTTACGATATAAACCTATGTTCCCACCTATTAAAAACTGACGTCTCATACAAAGGAACACATTGAGATAGAGAAATTCTCTTTGTAGCCAGAGGTATACCAAGGTAGGCATGTCAGATTCCAGAGGTAGCATATTTGTGATGTTCAAACATTCAGTAACTAGATGAGTAGGCATATATGAGATTTTTCAGAGTTAGTTCGAAGACCAGAATAGTTGTAAAAGGAGGAAAGGGTATTCATAATTGATTGTAAGGACTTGCCACTAGGTTTGGTGAATATCAGCAAGTCATCGGCAATTGCGAGAGTAGTCAACATGGGCTTTCTACCTTTAGGATGAAGATCAAAATTATGCCGAGAAACTTGCCTTTCAAAAGCGAGCGAGAGAGTTTCCATAACTATGATGAATAGATAAGATGAAATGGGATCTCCTTGTCTTAAAACAATATTACCTTTGAAATACCCAACTGTATGAGCATTAAACACAAGAGTATATCTCACAGTCGAGATACGCTGATATATCCAATTGTAGAAAACGGTACGAAAGTTCATCCTTTTTAGTATGGTCGTGATGGCAGACCAGTTGACCGTATCAAAAGATTTTTTGATGTCAATCTTAAGCATGGCTCTTGGTGATTTATATAGAGAAGAGTAACCATTCAGCAATTCAAGTGCAATGACCTGTATAGTTTAATAGTTTTAACAACGTATTAAACTGAATTTTTATGAAATTTTAAATATTAATATTTTGAAATAAAAATTGATATTTAGAATACGTCTACTTAAACATAACAAATGATAAATTTTCATCTGAAAATATGAAAGTTTATTTTCTTGTGTAATTTTATTTAAATTCAAATCAGTTAATATTACATGATAATAAAATATTTCCAAAGCTGAATATTTTTATACAATAAATTTGTAAAGCATCTTCTAAGCGAGACATCATCTTTCGTTTCTCCAAATTTGGACCGCTATTGCTCCATTTACCTTAGTTTTAGCAGCATTTCCAGTACTGAATATCGAGTTTTGGTAGGATGATCGTATTGCTGATATCTATGTACCGTTCTATTTGCCTCATCATGCTGATCACCGTAGTAATACTTGTTTCTGTGTTTTGAGGTCCGATATGGGATGGAAATTATAAAACGATATGTCATATTGGTACCACAAATTTGGACATTTACTTCCATGCCATTTCAAGTTTGAACGTGCAGCCCAAGCAGTCTAATAAATTACTTTAATAACTTCCCGTTGAATCACGACATGACTGTTCATATCACATTTATTCTTTTACTATATATCTTCATTTTCTTTGGAAACTGGCCACTCCCTTTTCACCTTCTTTGCTCTTCCGTTTGAAAGAAAACAATTTAATATATAATAATATAATGATAAACAGTGCTTATATGTACTTATAAACTTTTGCATTCCTTTTTACTTCGGAAGTAACCTGCTTTCTACCCGGTAGTCTTTTACTCTTCTTTTCAATAATAAATATAATAGACAGCAAAGCCTTATATTTTTTTCCTTGATGCTAAAAAAACTCATCTTCTTAAATTGCATTCCAGTCACCATCAACCCCTAAGCATGCATCACCTCTCCCCTTAGTCGAGCACCTCCAACAACCAACGCAACAAGCCTCCGCCACCCTTCCCCATGAAATTCCACACATGACAACCCATCTCATCTTGTCCGACCATCAACACCTCACGTGACTTGCCTCTAGCTAGCCTCTTCCTTGCTTTTGCCGAACCGACCTCCACCACCTTGCGCTTTGCTTCGCCTTTTTCCTTCCACCCTATAGCTGCGCAAACCGTGTATATATATAGTAAGTCTTATATTTGTTTGTGTGTGTATATATATAGTTGTTAAGCTATATATTTATTCTATTTGTTCTTCTTAACTTTTAGCTCACTGGGTTGTTTTAAAACATTACATGTACAGATATTTTGATTTTGTGATGAATATAGATTTTAAACTATAATTTTTGTAACTGCATACCGATACAGTTTTGAATAATTTATATGTATAAAGTTTTATCAAACTTCAATGTAATATAACATACTGAGACAACAAGGTGTATATATAATGATAAGGTACATATAGATTTTCGTATAGTATTCTAAATGTTCTGTTTATATATGTTGACTTTGTACATACCTGTTTGTCTATTTACTGGATCTGTCGAGTCTTAGTATTTATAAGTTTATATATATATTAAAACCTTGCTGTTTGTATATATCTATGATAGTATTGTTTGAAGGATTTTTAAGTGTATATACGAAGGTGTGATGATATATTTATATAAGTAAGTTACATACGTTATATGTCATTATATATATGGGTTTCATAAACTTTTTGCTGTAAGTGAAGGACCGTGTATTATATTATAAAGTAATATGTATTTGTCTATATATTTGCGTGAGTTTTTTTCAGTCTGCAGGAGTACATTTATTTCCAAATTTTAGAGGTAAATATATTTAGTATATATATAAGTAAGTTGATATTCATCAGTTTATAAATGTTATATATATATATATTGATTTCAAAGTATATACGTATATATGTTTATAATAATAATATTGATTTGAAAATAAAAAATATACATATGTATTTCTTATGTTTTTGAATTAAATATTTATTTGAAATTTTATATGTGGTTTCTAATATATATAAAGTGATAGTTTATATGTATTGAAATAAAGAAAAGTTTATTTTGATTTTAAATGTAATATATATTGTTTCGTCGATCTCTTGTCCATCTTATCTTATCTTTTCAAATACCATTTTTTTTGTAGAAATTTCTAACTTGTCGTTGTTCCATGTGCCTATCTATGTCCATTTGCTTCCATTCTCGTTCATCTCTAGCCTTGAAAGGTGATAGATCACTCACCAATAACGTTCTTATATTTATTAAATTTGATTTCAATTGAAATGACAATTGAAATATGCTGTTGTTCGTTATTTACATTGCTATATATATGCCATTATTTGTATCTGTTCACCTATGACATCTAACACCATTATCTGTTACTTACATTAATGATATATGCCTATTATATTTATCTGTTATCACTCTACAAGTTTCATGTTAGTATAGAATTCCCTATGGGTTGAAATGATACATACCCAGATGATCTTATAGAACAGGAAAAAATCATTATGGGATGAAATGATAAACCCAAGCGATTTTCATTGAATTGAATTTCGGATTGCAGGTCGAAACGATATTATATATTTAAATTACGGATTTAAATGATAAATGTTCATATCACTTGACTATATGATAGAAAATTTTATACAGACACCATTGGTCTATACATAAATGTTTTGAAAATGGTTTCTATGGTTTTGGAAAAATATATGGTTTTAATAAATATTGATTCTTTTGATATTATATATAAATGTATTTTTATAAAGGTTTAAAATTTTAGACTTTTAAAATTATATGTTTTGAAAATTTTATTGTTATAGGTTAATTTTTTGAAATTATGAATTTTAAGAATTTACTTGTAATTTTACTATTTCAAAATATATAAATAAATTTAATAATATGCTTAAGTATTTAAATTTCTATTTATATTTAAAATATATAATTCTTAAAAATTTTAATAAATTAAGATTGGTAAGGTAGATTTGAAATTGATTTGAAATGGTATTTAATTAAGAGTTATACCTAATTAAATTAATTTGAAACTTATTGAATTGGAGATTTGTAAAGAATATGATTTTATAACTTGATTTGATTTAAAGTGATATATTGAATATTTCAAGTAAATAAATTGAACGAATATGTAGTTTATTTAAATGAAATTTAAGGCATATTTAAATGATATTGGATTTATCAAGTGAATATTTCAAAACTAAATAATAATGAAGTTAAATTTGAGATATAAATGAAATTATCAATTTAGTTTTGAAATGTTGAATATTTAAGCTTTGAAATATATTGAAATTGAAATGGTTTATTTTGTGGTTCAAATTTGTATTTGAAATGGATAAAAATTGAAATGGTTTATTGAGAATTGAAATTGATGATTTGAGATTGGATTAAATTCGAATTTTGGAATTCGAGTTGATTTGGAATCAATTTGTGAAATTTGAGGAAGCTATTTTATTATATAAAGTATTTAAATTATATTTAAAACTATTTATATATTTTTCTTTATAAATTATTTTCATATAGACTATTTTAATATTTGATATAAACTATTTGTAATATAAAACTATTTTAATATACTAACTATTTTATTATAAACTATTTTAAACTATAACAACTTTATATAAACTATTTTATTTTTATAAACTATAATATTCTATACACTATTTATCACGACCCGAAATCATGCGTTTAAAAAATCGACATCAAATACCTCACTTGTATTCGATTGCCGGAGATTCAAACATTGAACTCCAGTTCGGTGGAGCTTATAACAACATTAGATGATACAACACAGTGGAAACAAAAGATGATTTCATTTATCACAACATAGATACAACATAGATATAACATTTGATTACAACAGTTGAACACTATCATCAGAGTGCTATACATGATAACAACAAAATAAAACGCCATAGCAGAGAAACAACAGAGTCTTCAAAAGAAAGAGATCAAGAGCAAGAATCCAACATAAGCACCTTTAAACCAAACTCCAAAGCTTCCAAAAAGATTTCCAAACCAAAAAGCTTCCAAAATCCAATAGCTTCCAAAATAAAGACTCCAAAAGACTTCCAGAATCTACTTCTACTATCCAAGCTAGCTCCAGAACACGAAAAACCTGCTTCTAGGCTTCCCGTGTGGAAAATTTTGGGCACCCAGAGTTTAGGAAGGGAACAATTAACTTCAGGTTAGTCATGGGATTGGTATGAGTAAACAAAAACAGTAGTTTGTATAAAAACAATTTTAAAAACCAATTTGTTCATGCTTTTTGAAAATGAAACTACTATAAGGCCTCCCGACACACACACACAATGCAATCACACACTTGGGGGAGATTTATCCTTATGATAGTAAAACTGCTTTATACGAGAAAGCTTATTTGATATTATTATTAGTGCATAGTGTGAAAAAATTCCAAAAGTATATTATTAATCTTAGCCAGCTTACGTACCATTACGGTATGCCTACTATAGATACCATATTACATGGCAAGTTCTACAACTAAAACCATACACGACTCGTATTGAATGATTGGATTTCCAACAATGGTCAGGCTATGGTACTTTCTCACCGAATAGGTATGCCTCTGGAGGGACGCCCCAAGAACCTAGCCAGATCTCTGCCAACACAAGGCCGGGTTACCTCTGTAACTAGGTTACTACTTACACAAGTATGCCATCCCCCGGTCGTAACCGACCTTAATCCGGGGCCCTAACAACAACAACAACCAGCAACCTCATAAGTTAAGTATCTCGGCTCCATACCATGATACCACTTTTTATCCAGAAGGAAATGCACATATCCTAAGGGGTGCTACCCCCGTAGCCTACCACATCCTTCCTTTTTTGAAAATTTCCGGGTTGTGAGGTTTGATGAAGTCTCATCCACAAAGCTACGCTTTTAACAAAAGCCATGCTTCGATCAACAAATGATCAGCATTCAGCATGCCACGCTACTAAAATGAGAGTATATCACTAATAACCATCGACTACATAACCTATGAGCTCATACATCTCAGAGAAGGGTGTTAAGCTAAGAGAATAAATTCTCCACCACCAAACATAAATGTACCTGATAGAAATCAGCTTTATATCTCAAAGTGTAATGTCAGACATACAACCATAAAAGTCTGTCCGGGGTCTGAATGGAACCGAACGCACTTCTTCCAATAAAGGAAGAAGCCCTTGCAATCTGGGTATCCACAATCCCAACCGGACTCCCCATCACATATGGAGATCTGTATATCAGAGCAACTCAGTGCAGAGACAATCAACAGGTAATCCTTTCGTTCTCGAAAATACCCGGTCTTCACATCCGTCTTCAAATGCACTCCAATTCGTCATATCTTTATTCGGAATGGGTTTTATGACACAAAGTCCTCTCCCGGCTAATCCGAATAATGAACGTTTATTTTAAAACACATGGATATATCAATCACAAAGATTCATCATTAAGATTCGATGTGGGTTTCAGATAACCATTTCAAACCTGATTCCCTGTCGCACGAAATTCAAATGTCATTTAAAGGCCAACAGTTTTCACATTCACACAAACATACATCACAGATATCACAGTTCAATTCACAGCAATTCACGTCACAAAGTATCGCAATCACATATCAGGGATATCAACCATTCCAAGGTATTTAATAAAAATTAATCATCGATAAGCAAGATTAATTAATCGTGTGATTATAATTAATTAATCATATAATTATTTTCATTAATTATCCTTAATTAATGAGTAATTAATCCTTAATTATTAATTAATTAACCTTAATTTTTTAAATTAATTATTACTTAATTAACCTTTAATTATCAATTAATTAATTAATCTTTTAATTATTGTCATTAAGTAATTATTCTTTAAGTAATTATCTTTAATTGCTCTTATTAATAATTAATATTTAATTACTTAAACTTTAATTAATTGATTAAAAGATAAATCATTTATTTTAATTAATCACTTAATTATCATTAAAAAATTTAATTAAGATAAGTCATTTATTTTAATTAATCACTTAATTATCATTAAAATCTTTAATTAACAAACCTTGTAGTTAATTAACATTGACCCATAAATTAATTTAAGGGATTTAGGTTAATTAATAATTTAAAAACATTTTATCTTAATTAAGAATTAATTAATAAATAATTTCACAAATTAATAAATTAAACTTAATTACATTTTTTTTAAAATAACTTAATTAGAACCTTTATTAATCTAAACTTAAATCAAAACAATTATTTAAAAACATAGGTTAAAAATATTTAAATTTTGAATTTGGTTTTAAAGTTGAAAACTGTTTTTATGTTAAACTCGAGACCTCCCCGAGTATCACCGGAGACAAAACGCTGTATACTTCGAGTCTTCCCTGAGCTATCCTTTTTTATTTTAAAAACTTTGATTTTTTTTT
Source organism: Allium cepa (assembly GCA_030765085.1). Taxonomy (NCBI): domain Eukaryota; kingdom Viridiplantae; phylum Streptophyta; class Magnoliopsida; order Asparagales; family Amaryllidaceae; genus Allium; species Allium cepa. The sequence continues at coordinate 982,652,856 of CM060929.1, forward strand.
AAGTTTTTACAACCCGATATGTATATGTAAATACCCGATCCAAGACTCGAGCCAGCAACATGATTTCCCGAAGACAACTTCGAATCACAAACCATTCTTCCCCAAACCACAACTTACTGACACAATCCCAAACTTATACACGTGCACTGCCAATCGCTGGCGTTCTGGCCAACGCCACCACCTTCCACAAGTCAACAACCATCTCTTCAATCTCTCTGGCCACCCAGATCGACGAAACGACGTTGAGCTCGTAATAGAGCCACTTGATACCACTTGGAAAAGAATTTGATCGCTCATAACTTCTTCGCTCTATCACCTCAGGCCACCGGAGGCCACTCGATTCTGGCCAAAGCTTCTTCGATCACCCATGAGTCATTTCCCCCACGTCCGGCTTCGTCCGATGCACTGACGAAGTTACAACCATTCAAAAACCACCCTCGACCAAGCTAGGGATTTAAACCCTAAAACTTCATCGCGCCGTCGCCACAATGATCGAAAAGATCTCCGACTATTTTTCCCTGGCTCGACAACCACCCAATCACCTTCGCTAGAGATCTCGACACCCAATAATTCACCAATCGTCAGAAATGTGTCAAAACCCATTATACGTTCAACTCTCAAATTCTCATGATTTACTAAACTAAAAATCGTGATTTTTCTTCTAAAAATCATCATTTCCAAAAGTAAAACATATTATATAAGTGAATCAAGAATTTATGATACTTGAATTTTGACATTGATACGAACTTAACTGTTTATCTTCTACCCTGATGAATTTTTCATCATTTTTATCTTAAAATTATTTTTGGACGTTAGATCTTAATTTTATGAACATATTTCCTTTAGATCCTAAAGTCTAAAATGAATCAGAGGAGGAATAATTGAGTTTTGAATAGGTTTTGAAACCCTGGAAACAAACAGAGGCAATATGCCCGTACATCAAACATGCACAGGTATATATTCATATTTTGTACACATGCAACTATAATTCAAAGCTTCTCTTCAACAAAAATCATGATATCAAGTCAATGATCAAGTCAAAGATGTTTACTCACTAGGAAAAGAAGAAAATAGAAAGCTTTTTGGTAAAGCCTAGAAGTTGTTTTTGTTCCTGAGTTTGAAAACTGGGATTTGTTTTTGATCTGCTGCTGATATTTGACCTTGAAACTGATCTTTAACTTGATTTTGTTTTGAATCTGGAATGCTTGATGTTTTTTGAGTTGAAATCTTTAAACTGGTTCTTTATTTGAAAGAAGTTAAAATTGAAGTTGTTTTAGTTTTAAAACTTTGATTTGCTTTTAATCTTCAACTATTTGATGTTAGAGATGATTTTTGAATTTGTTTTGATTACTTTGTTTCTAGTTTTAAAGTGTACATGCTTTGAAAATGAAGATAAAAGAAATGAGAGAGGAAAGAAATGGAAATATATATTGCCTTGATTTTCTTTAATTTGAAAATGAAAATAAAATTAAAATTTTGACACTTTTTTATTTATATGATAAAACGATTTACACTTGTTAATTTTCTTCTTTCATCGTTTACACTTGTCAAATCTTATGTTTCTTAGCTTACATTTGTATTATGCATGAACTAAATATTTTAAATAAATTTTTTATATTACGTTTTTTAGTTCATAAATACATTTCCTTTATTATTATTATATAATTTAAAAGAAAATGTTTTAATACTAATTATACATTAAATAAATTACATATATATTATTTTTAAATCCAATATCATTTAAGATATTTATATTTGAATTTCAAATTCAAAATTCAAATTCAAATTACAATTTATTCCTATCTTATTTGTTTTGAAAAAAATTCAAATTAATTTCAAATTATATTCCAGAATTTATATTAATTACTACTTTTAGTTTTGATGAAAATTGGGATGTTATAGATTTCCCCCCTTAAAGAAAATTTCGTCCTCGAAATTTGAAAGAGAGAGAGAGAGAGATACAAAAACATAAGAATATATAAAAAGATAGAGAAATGGCTCACCAGATTAAGCCGAAATATCCACTCTGCAATTAGGATAAGACTTTTACATGTTATCCTCTATTTCCCAAGTACTGTCATTTGAATCGCCACTCCATTGCACTTTTACCAACTTCACCACTTTATTACTCAATTGCATTTCATCTCGCCAGATTTGGTGTGTTTTCCAAATCCTACTGAGCGGCCTCTTCAACGATACAATTTGGATCATGCACTTATTTCCGAAGGTGTGAAATGTGAAACACATTACGTATGCCAGATAACCAATTGGGTAGCTGCACTCGATAAGCCAATGGACCGGTCCTCTCCAGTATAGGAAAATGACTTATATATCGCGGTACTAGCTTACCAGGCTTTCCAAATCTCAATACCCCACGCATTGGAGAAACCTTAAGGAAAACGGAATCTCCAACCTGGAATTCTAAAGATCTTCTCCTACGGTCTGCGTAACCCTTCTGATGACTCTGGGTAGTTCTCAATCTCTTCCAAATAAAATCAACTTTTTCAGTAGCTTCTCTTTTTATATCTGGTCCAAGAATGAGTCTATCACCTGACTCAATCCAACATGTAGGTGATCAACAAGGACGCCCATACAATGCCTCGAAAGGATCCATTTTAATACTGGCCTGAGAGCTATTAGTATATGAGAATTCAACCAGTTGTAAATGGTCCTCCCATGAACCGCCAAAGTCAAGTATACGAGCTCGCAAAAGATCTTCTTATATTCGATTTATTCTCTACATTCGCCCATCAGACTGCGGATGGTAAGCAGTATTGAAGTTCAACTTGGTTCCTAATGCGGCTTGAAATGCCTCCCAAAATCTGCTAGTGAAGTTTGGGTCACGATCACTCACTATACTGCTCGGTATACATGGAGACGAACAATTTCTTTCATACACAATTCAGCCAAACCCGCTGCTGTTCAGGTATATTTTACTGGGATAGAGCAGGCAGTCTTGGTCAGATGATCCATGATAACCCAAATTGCTTCATTACCTTTTCTAGTTTGTGGCAACCCGTGTATGAAATTCATAGACACTTGATCCCATTTCCACTTAGGCACCTCCAATGGTTGGAGTAAACCCGCCATCTTCTTTTGATCAGTTTTTATTTGCTGACAAGTAGCACAACGACTGACATAAATAGATATGTCCCTCTTCATTATTTTCCAGCAGAAAGTCCTTTTGATATCTCGATAGATCTTATTAACCCCTAGATGGATACTAAGTTCGGACTTGTGACACTCGTCCAACACTTCCCATTTTAGATCCGGGATATCTAGAACACAGATCATGTCTTTCAGTCTTATAATTCCGCTATGATTGGTTTCAAAACTGGAATCTACACCTCGAAGGATTCTCCAATAAATTTCTCGAAGAAACTTGTCTTCTTTCTGTTTGCTGGCGATCTTCGCAAGAAGAGTAGGAGTGACAACAAGATATGCGAGAACAACATGTCTTCTACTCAAAGCATCAACAACTACATTGGATTTTTCGGGTGTGTAGTGAATATCCAGGTCGTATGACACTAGAAATTCCAACCAACGCTGTTGCCTCAAATTGAAATCCTTCTAGGTGAAGAGATATTTCATAGATTTATGGTTGGTGAACAATTCAAATTTTACACCCAGAAGATAATGACGCCAGATTTTTAAAGCAAAAATAACCGCTAGAAGTTCGAGATCGTGGGTTGGGTAGTTTTTCTCACGTGGACGCAATTGTCTACTCGCGTAGGCAAGCACTCTCCCTTCCTGCATTAGAACATCACCCACACCCTTACCACAAGCATCTGTATAAAAAGATAGACCTTGATTCCCGTTAATAATAGCCAAAATGGTAGCGGTGGTCAACCTTCTCTTTAACTTCTAGAACGCTTCTTCTCACATCGAAGTCCAATCAAACTTAGCATTCTTCATTGTCAGCTTAGTTAATGGACTGGCTATCATAGAAAAATTCTGGACAAATTTTCTATAATATCCGGCTAAATCCAGAAAACTTCGGACTTCTTTCGAAGTTGTGGGTTGCTTTTGGTCTAGGATAGCGGAAACCTTGCTAGGATCTATAGAAATTCCCTCTTCGGTAACAATATGTCCGAGAAATCTAACTTCCTTGAACCAAAAATAACACTTAGAAAATTTAGCAAACAGAACGTTCCTCCTCAATATTTCCAAAACAATTCTCAAATGTTCAGCATGCTCCTCTTCAGTTTTGGAGTAGATCAGAATATCATCAATAAACACAAGAACTAATTTATTTAACACTTCTCGGAATACACGGGTGATTAATTCTGCGAAATATGCAGGAGCATTGGTTAGTCCGAAAGGCATAACTAATCATTCGTACAATGTGTCTGGACACCTGAAAGAAGTTAAGTGAATACAGTATTCATCAATTCTTAGTTGATGGAATCCTTGGGGTAGATCCATCTTTGAAAAGAATCGAGCGTCATGCAACTGATCGAAGGGTCATCGATTCTAGGTAAAGGTACTTTATTTTTGAGAGTTAATTTATTGAGATCGCGGTAGTCCACACATAATCTCAAGGATCCGTCAAACTTGGCCACAAACACCACAGCGGAACCCCAACTAGAAATACTGGGACATATTAATTCTTTCTCCAGCAAATCTCGAGTTTGCTTGACTAGTTCTATTCTTTCTCTTGGTGCCATCCTACGACTTGCATGAACGACAGGACGAGCATTGGGAACCAAATCGATTCTGAATTCAATCTCCCTGTGCGGAGGTAAAGATTTAACCTCTTCGAATACGTCGAGAAATTCCTGGACAATAGGTATAGATTCCAGATTAGGTTCAGGATATCCCAAAGTATACATCAGCTTATCTCTCTTTAGACTCGGATCCTCACAAGAAATTTCAATAAAATTCCCAAATTTAGTTCTGACCGAAATCGTTCGATTGTTATAATCTAATTTAGCTTCGTATTTCGTTAGCCAGTTCATTCCAAGTAATATTTCAAATTCATTAAAGTCAAGAACTAAAAGACTGATGGGAAACTGATGACAAGAATACGAGATAGAAACCTTCCTTCAATATAGACAAAGATTTGCAGGACCACCAACCGGATTCTTCATGCAAATGAGCTCATTGAAAAATTCGGGTTCAAGTTTTGATTCATTTACGGTTTGTTGGGAGATAAAGCTATGTGTGGCTCTTGTATCGAACAAAACTCTAACAACTCTACCATAAATAAGAAGGTTACCTTCTAAAACTCCTTTTCCTTTATCCACCCTTGAAGTTGAGGGGTCATCCTTTATCGCATACATCTTTGCTACTTGAGCTTGCTTCATTGCTGGGCAATCTTTAACTACGTGTCCAGTTTTATGGCAGTAATAGCATTCCTTGTTTCCCTGACTTGTCTTCATAAGTTGTTCTTTCTTTCCTTGTTTCTTTAGCTTTCTGCAACTGTTTGAATGATGGCCTTTCTCTAGACAATTAAAACAAGTAATATCCCTTGCCGGCTCTCTTGATTATTCTTCTTCTCCATGCCTTGCCCTTGTTTCTTCCCTCCGAACTTCATTTTCTTCCAATTCAGACTACTTGCACTTCCTTTCTCCTCTGGTACTTCCTGCTTATCCAAGGTAGCGTATCTATAACCCATATCTATCAGATCAGAAAAAGATTCCTTCACGTGGGAAATCATCCTCTCATGGAACTTCTTATTCATTCCACAAATAAATCTTCCATTCTTCTTTAGGGAGGTGTCAACAACTCCACACCAAACCGAGATAACTCGTTAAACTTGTTTATGTATTCCTTAAACGATAAACTTCCCTGCTTGAAGTCTGTAAACTCCTGGTACACTCTGGAGATACCAGCAAACGACATATATCGCTGCTCAAACACCTTTTAAATCGATCCCAAGTGAACTCATCGTCCTGCTCATCCACTGTAATAGTCTCCCACCAGGCTAGAACTTCCTCTTGAAGTTGCCAAGAAGCAATTAATCTCATTTGGTTATCCTCCAACTTCAATCCTTTGAAAATTCTTTCACACGATCGAATCCAGGCTTGTGCTTCGATAATAGACTCCTTGCCTGTGGATGGCTTTCCACCAAGTCTGGAAAAACTTCGATAGAAATCATCCAGATTCGGCTGAGTTTGAGTGGGAATAACTGCTTTCGTTGTTTTAGGGCCTTAACCAGCTGTAGTGGTACTTCCCCATCCCCTACCTTGTCCTCTTCTAATGCTTATTCTCACCACCTGTAAATAGTAAGAAAACTTGACTTAGACCATACGTATGAGATATCTTAAGGATATACTCATTCTAGGGTATTTCTAACCCTATCTCTAATGAGTCACCTAATGTGTTATACTCCAAAGCTAAAGTTCTTACCCAACTTTAGCTCTAATACCATTTGTCACGACCCGAAATCTAGCGTTCAAAAAATCGACATCAAATATTTCACTAGTATTCGACTACCAAAGATTCAAATGTTGAACTCCAGTTCGGTGGAGCTTATAACAACATTAGATGATACAACACAGCGAAAACAAAAGATGATTTCATTTATCACAACACATATACAACATAGATATAACATTTGATTACAACAGTTGAACACTATCATCAGAGTGCTATAAATGATACAACAACAAAATAAAACACCAAAGCGGAGAAACAATAGAGTCTTCAAAAGAAAGAGATCGAGAGCAAGAATCTAGCATAAGCACCTTTAAACCAAACTCCAAAGCTTCCAAAAAAATTCCAAACCAAAAAGCTTCCAAAATCTGATAGCTTCCAAATTAAAGACCCTAAAAGACTTCCTGAATCTACTTCTACTACTCAAGCTAGCTCTAGAACACGGATAACTTGCTTCTAGGCTGCCCATGTGGAAAATTATGGGCAACCAGTGTTTAGGAAGGGAACAATAAACTCCGAGTCAGTCATGGAACTAGTATGAGTAAACAAAAACAGTTGTTTGTACAAAAAAATTTCAAAAAGAAATCCGTTCATGCTTTTTTAAAATGAAACTACCATAAGGCCTTCCGACACATACATAATGCAATCGCACACTTGGGGGAGATTTCTCCTTGTGATAGTCAAACATGCTTGATACGAGAAAGCTCATTTGATATTATTATTAGTGCATTATGTGAAGCATTTTGAAAGTGTAATATTAATCTGAGCCAACATACTTACCATTATAGTATGCCTACTATAGCTAGCATATTAGATGGCAGGTTCTACAACTAAAACCATACGGGGCTCGTATTGAATGAATGGATTTCCAACAATGGTCAGACTAAGGAACTTCCTCACCGAATGGGTATGCCTTTAGAGAGACGCCCCGATAACCTAACTGGATCTCTGTCAATACAAGGCCGGGTTACCTCTGTAACTAGGTAACTACTGACACGAGTATGCCATCCCCCGGTCGTAATCGACCTTTATCTGGGGCCACAACAACAAAAACAATCAACAACCACATAAGTTAAGTATCTGGGCTCCATACCATGATACCACTTTTTATCCAGAAGGAAATGCACATACCCTAAGGGGCGCTACCCTCGTAACCTTGCCGCATCCTTCCTATTTTGACCATTTTTAGGTCGTGAGGTTTGATGAAGTCTCGTCCACAAAGCTACGCTTTTTACCAAAGCCTTGCTTTGATCAACAAATGATCAGACTCAGAATGCCACACTACCAAAATGGGAGTATATCACTAATAACCATCAAATACATAACCTCTAAGCTCGTACGTCTCAGAGAAGGGTGTTAAGCTAAGAGAATAAATTCTCTGCCACCAAACAGAAATGTATTTGATAGAAATCAGCTTTATATCTCAAAGTGTAATGTCAGACATACAACCGTACAAGTCCATCCTGGGTCTGAATGGAATCGAAGGCACTTCTTCCAATAAAAGAAGAAGCCCTTGCAATCCAGGTATCCACAATCCCGACCGGGCTCCCCATCACATATGAAAATTTCTATATCGGAGCAACTCAGTGTAGAGACAATCGATAGGTAATCCTTTTGTTCTCGAAAATACATGGTCTTCCCCACCATCTTCAAATGCACTCCAATTCGTCGTATCATTATTCGAAATGGGTTTTATGACACAAAGTCTTCTCCCGGCTAATCCGAATAACGAACATTTATTCTAAAACATGTGGATATATTAATCACAAAGATTCACCATTAAGATTCGATGTGGGTTTCGGATAACCATTTGGAATCTGATTCCTTAACGCATCGAAATTCAAATGCCGTTTAAAGGCCAACAGTTTTCACATTCTTACAGACAACATCACAGATATCACAGTTCAATTCACAACAATTCACATCACAAAGTATCACAATCACATATCAGGGATATCATTCATTCCAAGGTATTTATTAATTATTAATTAATCTTAATTATTATTTAACAATTAATTAAGTAATTAATCTTTTAATTATTGTCATTAAGTAATTATTCTTTAAGTAATTATCTTTAATTGCTGTTATTAATAAATTAATCTTTAATTACTTAAACTTTAATTACTTAAACTTTATTTACTTAAACTTTAATTGGTTGATTAAATGATAAATCATTTATTTTAATTAATCACTTAATTATTATTAAAATCATTAATTAACAAACCTTGTAGTTAATTAACATTGACCCATAAATTAACTTAAGGGATTTAGGTTAATTAAACATTTCAAAACATTTTATCTTAATTAAGTCTAAAATTACATTATTTATTAAAATAAATTTATAATTAATTAACAAATGATGTCACAAATTAATAAATTAAACTTAATTACTTTTTTTTAATAACTTATTTAAAACCTTTATTAATCTGAACTTAAATCAAAATAATTATTTAAAAACATAGGTTAAAAATATTTAAATTTTGAATTTGGTTTTAAAGTTGAAAACTGTTTTTATGTCAAACACGAGACCTCTTCGAGTGTCACCCGAGCCAAAACGCTATCTACTTCGAGTCTTCCCCAAGCTATCCATTTTTCTTTTAAAAACTTTGACATTTTTTAAGTTTTTACAACCCGATTTGTATACGTAAATACCCGATCCAGGACTCGAGCCAGCAACATGATTTCCCAAAGGTAACTTTGAGTCACAACCATTCTTCCCCAAACCACAACTTATTGACACAACCCCAAACTTGTGCACGTGCACCGTCGATCGCCGGCGTTCTGGCCAACGCCACCACCATCCATAAGTCAACGACCATCTCTTCAATCTCTCTGGCCACCGAGATCAACGAAACAACATCGAGTTCGTAATCGAGCCACGCCATACCACCTGGAACAAAATTCGATCGCCCATAACTACCTCGCTCTATCGCCTCACGCCACCGGAGGCCACGTGATTCTGGCCAAAGCCTCATCGATCACCCACGAGTCATTTACCCCATATCCGGCTTCGTCTGATGCATTGACGAAGTTACAACCATTCAAAAAGCACCCTCGACCAAACTAATGATTTAAACCCTAAAATTTCATCGCGCCGTCGCCACAATGATCGAAAAAATCTTCGACAATTTTTCCCTAGCTCGACAACCACCCAAGCACTTTCGGTCGAGATCCCGACACCCAATAATTCACCAATCGTCGAAAATTTGTCAAAACCCATTATACAATAACTCTCGAATTCTCATGATTTACTAAACTAAAAATCATGATTTTTCTTTTAAAATCATCATTTCCAAAAGTAAAACATATTACATAAGTGAATCAAGAATTTATGATACTTGATTTTGTCATTTTGTATGAACTTAACTGTATATCTTCTACCCTGACCGATTTTTCATCATTTTTATTTTAAAATTATTTTTAGACGTTAGATCTTGATTTTATAAACATATTTCCTTTAGATCCTAAAGTATAAAATGAATCAGAGGAGGAATAATTGAGTTTTGAATAGGTTTTTGAAACTTGGAAATAAATAGAGGCTATGCCCATATATCAAACATGCATAGGTATATGTTCATATTTTGTATACAAGCAACTATAATTCAAAGGTTCTCTTTAAAATAAATCACCATATCAAGTCAAAGTTCAAGTCAAAGAAGTTTACTCACTTGGGAAAGAAGAAAACAGAATGCTTTTTGGTAAAGCCTGGAAGTTGCTTTTGTTCTTGAGTTTGAAAACTGGGATTTGTTTTTGATCTGCTGATATTTGACCTTGAAACTGACCTTTGACTTGATTTTGTTTTGAATATGGAATGCTTGATGTTTGTTGAGTTGAAATCTTTAAACTGATTTGTTGTTCTTGATTTGAAAGAAGTTGAAACTAAAGTTGTTTTAGTTTTAAAACTTTGATTTGCTTTTAATCCTCAATTGTTTGATGTTAGAGATTATTTTTGAATTTGTTTTGATTACTTTGTTTCTGGTTTTAAAGTGTACAGGCTTTGAAAATGAAGATAATAGAATTGAGAGAGGAATGAAATGGAAACATATTTTGCCTTGATTTTCTTTAACTTGAAAATGAAAAGAAAATAAAAAATTTGACACTTTTTCATTTATATGATAAAATGATTTACACATGTTAATTTTCTTGTTTCATGGTTTACACTTGTTAAATCTTATGTTACTTAGCTTACGCTTGTATTATGAATGAACTAATATTTTAAATAAATTTTTCATATTACATTTTCTTATTTCATAAATACATTTCCTTTATTATTATTATTATTATTACATACAATTTAAAAGAAAACGTTTTAAAACAAATTATTCATTAAATAAATTACATATATATTATTTTTAAATCCAATTTCATTTTAAGATATTTATATTTGAATTTCAAATTCAAATTCAAATTACAATCTATTCCTATCTCTTATCTTATTTGTTCTGAAAAAAATTCAAATTAATTTCAAATTATATTCCAAAATTTATATTAATTACTAGTTTTAATTTTAACGAAAATTGGGATTGTTACACTATTTTAATATCTAAACAGGTTAAGTGGGAAGTATTATGATTTCAATGTGTTAAGATTTCCAAAGTATTATGATTTCTAAATTATGATTTCTAATGTATTAAGATTTCTATATTATGATTTCCAAATTGTTATGATTTGCAAAGTATTATGGTTCTAAGTTATGATTTCTAATGTATTACACTTTTAGAAGCTTTATAATTTCGAAAGTGTTATAACTTGAAGTGATATGATTTTTGGAGATGGATATATTTGAAATGGAAATGACATCGTATTTAATTTTTGAAATGGAAATGATATCATATTGATATGGTTTTGAAATTGAAAATGATATTTTGGTTTTGAAGTATAAACTATTTTGAAATGACCACGGTGTTATAATAGCAATTGGTCGTTAAAGAGACCGGGATCGATTAATGTCATACTCTCTACCAATGCCGAAAACCACTTTAACAACTGTGTACGCGGTGGAGATTCCAGAATGAAGACGGGTGGTTTGGTGACGGTTATATATGGTATTTACGTGATCCTGACTCCTATGAGTAAGCTCGATGCGGATAAAACAAGAGCTATACCAGGCCAAGTGAGGTCTTTCTTCCGATCGGGCGCATTTCTTCGATACCATTCTATTGCTTTTGTGATGTGATTGGGTGCACCCTTTGATTCGGGAGTGTGTCGTGAGGTGGCGGTAGTAGCTGCTATGCGTTACCACCAGTCCGAGAGTGAAAATGGTATATCTACCCTGTCATTGCCTCGAGTGCCATGTCGCATGTCGCGCCTTCTACGAGTTTGTTTTGTACCGTACCTATGTGATGTCCTCTGTATAAACCTCCACTTTACGGAGGAGCGTACGACATGTATAGACTACGAGAATATATAAAATGTGTTAAGGGGGATACGGGTAACACCTTAATGCTATTTTGATACTTTTACTTTACTATAGACATTATTATAATAGCGTATAATATAGTAGATAGTTCGACGGATCCTTAGAGGATGGTTATCCCAAACATCCTTTAAGTTACTTATATTTCAATTGATATTTCACTTGAGTTGGATTTATTGATGTAAGAATGTTAATCCGGATTCGAGTGTTTTGTGTTTTGCTTTGCGCTCGAGTCAGACTGAGTGTCACAACATTTAAGACTCACCTTTGGAGTTGGAGCTTCGCTTGAAAATCCATCTACATCTTTTCAGCATTCAGCTATTCTGTTGATTCCAATGATATATTCTGATCTTGTGTTTGACTATTGTATTGAGGCTTCTATGTATTCGAGACTTCTGTATAATTTATTTTAAACTCTGTTATTTGTACAGTGGCTTCATGAACTACTATTTTTCTATTCCGCTTCTTATTATTATATTACAATGTGTCCGTGATTCTGTGATTTATTTATTTACTGCATATGCTGAGTTTTTCCAAATATAAATTAATAATATGACATTTTGCGTAATTTAAGTCCGACATGTGCGAATGCGAATAGTTTGGAATGCCGGGCCATTACAGTTGGTATCAGGGCTCTGATTTTAGGCAAAACTTAACATACAGAGTAAATTTCGTTATAGAATCACTTTTGTTTGTGCTTGAGTCTCTACCTTTTTTGACTCGAGTTTCCTATGAAATTTGGAACTTCCCTCCGAATGGAAATCTATCCTTGTCTCTCCCTATTCATGTTCTTCTTGATTCGGGTGTATCCCATAGCTTCACTGAATGATTTGTAAAGGGGTGAAACTCCTTTACAACAGGCATTGATTTACCAGAGATTTCTATATTTTCGGTTTAGATGCTGCTATCTCTTACTATGCCTGAATTCTATCTTTTGTGATCCAATGTTGATTTGCTTCAGAATTTTACATCGATCTTATTCTCGAAGTCATAGTTAACCCAGATAAGGTTGCCCGCGTTTTATATCAGTATATCCATTTTTTCTCTTTTGTTACTTAATCATCTTATTTTCGTATCGAGCCTACCTTCTAGTTAGAATTCTGTAACGTCCTAGTATTTTCAACCATTTACATCCACACAGTCGGACTTGAATTGATCAAAATATTAGATTGTTAATTTAGATCATAGAATCACACACACAGAGTAATATAACGATAATGCAGTAGAAACAAAAGAAAAGTAGTTCATGAAGCTACTATATATATAACAGAGTTAAATAAGATACAACAGAGGTCTCGAATACATAGTTGTCTCAATACAATAGTCAAATACAAAATCTGAATACATCACTAGAATCAACTGAATAACTGAAACCAGAATCGATAGATGGATCTCCAAGCGAAGCTCCAACTCCAAAGGTGAGTCTCGAATACTGGTACACTCAGTCTGACCTGAGCGTAAAGCAAAATACAAAACACTCGAGTCAGGATTAACATTCTTATATCACTAAATCTAACTCAAGTGGAATATCAACTTAAATACAAGTAATTCAAAGGATGTTTGGGATAACCATCCTTTAAAGATCCGTTAAATTATCTACTATGTAGTAATATACACTATTATAATAATGTCTAAAGTAAAGTAAACTATTAAAACAGCATTAATACGTTACCCATATCCCCCTTAACATATTTTATAGTGCCAATAGTCTATACATTACCGTAATACCTCCTGATCGGGAGGCTACCAGAGGATACTCCATAGGTGCGACACAAACAAACTCGTAGTGGTCTTGATAGGGTATGTGACATGGCACAACAAGGCAATGCCAGGGTAGATATACCAATTGCTCATCCAGGCTAGTGATAACGCATAGCAATCACTACCGCCCACCTCGGAACACACTCCCAAATCAAAAAATCAAGTGTGGCCACCAAATCAACCACAAAGTCAAAATATAGTATCCAATGAATGTGTCCGATCGGAGGAGCTACCTCACTTAGCCCGAGAATCGCTCATGTTTTAGCCACCTTATGCCAACTCACGGGAGTCGGGTCCATGTATATACATCAATAGAATGCCGCCATCATCCTACTTCATTCTGGAATCTCCACCGCGCACACAGTTGCTCAAGTGGTTTTCGGAGTTGGCAGAGAGTATGACAACTTCCGATCCCGGTCTCTTTAACAACCAAACGTTATTATAGCACCGTGACCATTTCAAAATAGTTTATGCTTCAAACCAAAATGTAATTGCTATTTCAAAACCATATAATATGATATCATTTCCATTTCAAAACCGATACGATAACATTTCTATTTCAAATATATCCATTTCCAAAATCATAGCATTTCAAAGTTATAACACTTTCAAAACCAAACACTTGAAATTATAATCCTATCAAAACATAATGCTTTGAAATTCATAACTTTGAGAACAGAACTTCCACCACTTAAATAGTTCAGATATTAAAATAGTATATATAATAAATAGTTTATAAAGTAAAATAGTTTATATAAAAGAGTTATAAGTTAAAATAGTTTATATTAAAATAGTTAGTATATTAAAATAGTTTATGTTAAAAATAGTTCATATTAAAAATGGTTTATACTAAAATAGTTTATATTAAAATAAGTTATAAAGTAAACTATAAAATAGTTTTAAATATAATTTAAAAATACTTTATATAATAAAATAGTGTCCTCAAATTTCACAAATCGATTCCAAATCAAATAAATTCCAAAATTCAAATTTAATCCAATCTCAAATCATCAATTTCAATTCAATTCAGTTTCTCAATAAACCATTTCAAATTATATCGATTTCAAATACAGATTTGAACCACAAATAAACCATTTCAATTTCAATATATTTCAAAGCTTTAAATATTCCACATTTTCAAAACTAAATTTGATAATTTCATATATATATATATATATATATCTTAATTTAACTTCATTATTCTTCAGTTTTGAAATATTCACTTAATAAATCCATTATTATTATTTAAACCTCAAATTTCAAATCACTAAATATTTCATTTAATTTGAAATATTCGTTAAATCACCTTAAATTAAAATCAAGTTATAAAATCATATCCTTTAAAAATCTCAAATTCAATAAATTTCAAATCGATTTAATTAAATAAAATTCTTAATTAAACACAATTTCAATTAAATTCAAATTTTTCTTCCCAATCTTAACTTATAAAATCATTATAAAAACTATTTTAAAGTATAATCTTGCATAAATACTTAAACATATTTTTAAATAAATCAAACTTTATTAAATTAAATCTTAATATTAAAGTTATATTATATATATTTTAAAATAGTAAGATTATAGTAAATCTTAAAATTTATAATTTCAAAACTAACCTATAACCTTTAAAAGTTTCATACATATAATTTTAAAAATAAAAAATTTAAATATATATAAAATAACATTTATATATAATATTTAAAAATCAATATTTATATAAAAACACACACACACACACACATATCTCATTAATCCTTGGAAAAATCATTTCAAATATATATGTATATATAGACCAACGGTGTCTATATATAATTTTCTATCCTATGGTCAAGTGATACAGATATTTATCATTTCAATCTGCCATTTAAATTATATACGGTTATATATCATTTCAACCCGCAACCCCAAATTCAATTCAATGAAAATCGCTTGGGTTTATAATTTCAACTCATAGCGATTTTCTCCTATTCTACAAATCGTCTGGGTATGTATCGTTTCAACCCATAGGGTATTATATTCTAACAGGGAACTTGCAGAGTGATAACAGATATGGTAATAATATAATAGTATATATCATCAATATAAATAACAGATAATGATGTCAGATGCCGTAGGTGAACAGATACAGATAACAACATATATATAGCAATGTAAATAACTAAAAGCAACATGTTTCAATTGTTGTTTCAATTGAAATCAAATTTAATAAATATAAGAATGTTAATCGTCAATTATTGCTCACCTTTCGAGGCTAGAGAGGATAGACAATGAAATTGAGTTACGAAATGTAAACACAACTTCCAAAGCAAAGCTAGATGGACACGATTCGACGAACAAAGGTGACAAATAGGAATTGATGAAATAATTAGAATTAATTTGATAGAAACAACAGTGATATGTATATATATATATATATTATTTCTATGAAATCAATATTTAATTTAAATAAAATAACATATATATAATTAAAAATCACTGTTTTTAAATTAAACATATATATCAAAATCAAACATATATATATATACATAAGATTAAAATCAATACTTATATATAAATAATTAAAATTCACATTTACCCTTTAACATATATAAAGATCAAAATGTACTCAAAATAAAATTTGGAAGAAATACTTATATATATATATTTTAAACATATAAGCTTCATATGCAACAACATGCGCATATATTTATATAATATATGCATATATCTACTTGAAATAAAATTCTAGTATATATGTACATAAACTTATATATAAACACATATATATAACTAAGAATCATATACGTTTTCAAATCAAAATCTATATAATAAAATGTAATTATTATAAACCAATACACTATAACATATATATGACTCATTGTATGGTAATACAACTTATATATAGCACATCAATTATATACAAACCTATTTCATACTAAAGCAAGCACACTGCAAAATATATACATATTGTAAATTATATATATAACTTTCATAATTCATATATACAAAATCTAACATAATACAAATATTTGCCTTTTATATATTAAAGAGAGGACATGGATTGCAAGCATACGGCTTTAAACAAGAGAGGACAATAGGCTTGCAAATTAATATATTTAATTCATATATACAGTCATATTATAAAATTTACTATGCGAAAATATGCTAATATAAACAAACTTACACTATATATAAATAATATTGTAACATATATATATACAGCTTAACACATTATCATATAACAACAAAATCTTAAAACTAATATATATATATATAATACTTACATATATATATGCAAATCATTCAAGGAAAAAGGAAAGAGAAGGTTCGGCAGAGGGGGGACGGTCTCGGCAAGTCAAGGAAGCTTTGGTAGCCAGGTGGTGCGGTGGAGGTGCTGCTTGCGGAGGCCGGTCTTCGGTTATGACCGAGCGGAGGGAAGATCAGCTGCAAGACAAAGATGGGAGGCACGAAGCTTCGGCTACTGGGTGGATACATTAGGAGTCGTCAAGTGGTCAGCTATGTGGAGGGCAGGCTGATGCTATCTTGGCAGTGGCGGATGTTGTGGGTGAAAGGTTTGTGGCGAGTTGCTGGTGGGAGGAATAAGCAGATGAAGGCTGGGTTGCGTGGAAGAGATGTAGTAAAGGGTAGAAGGAAAGGAAGGATTCTGGCAAATGAAACTTGAAATCGTACAGTCACAATAAACTAAAGGAATGTAAGCGAACCATCAATAAAACAATGGAACCCGGATGAATAGCAAAAGACAAGGCGTTGATTCAAAAAGTATTAAATGAAATGGTTGTTTGGTTTATACGGAGGAAAGTTGAATGGTCACAAAAATCAAAAGCCAAATTACGGAACTAATACGAAAAATCGTTCCATAGATTTCGCCACTTCCCGGACTCCAAAATATAGAATTGAATATACTGCAGAGATCAACAAGACGAGATGATCAAAACGGTTTACAAATATTAGTGGTACGATCAGCCTATTAAAAGTCGATAATTGGTACCAAAATGCTGCTAAAACGCCGAAAATAAGATGAACGGAGCAATAGCAATCAAAATTTAGAAAAAAGAAAGACGACTTCTCACCCAAAAGATGATTTACAAATATATTGTATAAAAATATTCAGGTTTGAAAAATAATTTATTATCATCAAATTTAACTGATTTAAATTGAAATAATATTACACCAGGAAATAAACTTCCATATTATCAAATGATAATTTACCATTTACTATGTATATACGTACGTATTTCAAATATCGAATTTTTATTTAAAATTTTTACTATTTTAAATTTCAAAAAAATTCAATTAATTGAATAAATAAAGCCACTAAAATTTACGGGTCGTTATAAATTCTCTTTGATTTAGGTCCCTTTAATTCGGATCTCTATCCTTGTTCTAGAATCCATTTATGTATCATCGAGTAAAGGAGTGTATTTGTATTAACATTAAAATGTTTATAATATGTGGTTTGAGTTGTTAAGTTCGAATTTTGGGTTTCGACCGATTTGTCTGATCAGCGTTATCGATAGAAATTCTAAACACTTGAATAGAGCAAACTGACACAATATTATTTCCAAAGTTGGTGAACGAAATAAGTTTTGTATGATTATATTATATATATAAGTATAATTTTTTTGAAATTAAATTGGTTATAGAAATGATAATATTTTATTATCATTTATTGTTCTATAAATGAAATTTTTAAACATGGTTTATAAATTTATTTGGAATTGAAATGAATTTAAATTAAGAATTTGAGAATTTAAAATTTTCGGTGATTTCAAACTTTGGTTTTAAAGTTTTAAAAGGTATATTATTTTCGAATAGAAATCGTTTCCAAAGAATTTTTAAGGTTTTAAATCAGTATTCTCATCTTTTATTGCTGGAAAATAATTTCGGTGATGACGGCCACATCATCGACATTCATTTTCGATTTTCAGAGTGGAGAGACCATTCAGTAGCTTTGCTGCATTTTTGTTTTGGAAAATGGATTTGATTTAAATTTCTTAAATATGACCTGAGGGGTAATATTATATAAGTATATGATTTTAGATTTGACTTGATATAATATATATATATCTAAATTGTCTGAAGTTAATAAGAAATTTATTCTTAATTTTTATGTTAAAGGATGATTTCAGTTATTAAAATGAAGCCAAATCTTTGAATAAATATTTAAACTTGAAATAATTGAATTTGGAAATTCCTGGTATAATACTCAGTTGCATTCCAATATAGCTTTCCTTAATTATCTAGAAGTTGAATATGTAATTGAATAATTTACAATGTAAAATGGTGTTAAAAGAATTTTTAAATAAATTAGAGTAGTTATAATAAATGTTTTATGCTTAATTTTATGATTATAGAAATGTTAATTAAGATAGTTTGAATAATAGGTTAATGAAATCAAATGGGATAAATAAATGAGACAAATTAGATAAATTTTTTTTTAAAAGAAACCTTTTTGTATCGAATATTAATAAATTGAAATTAAATCAACATAATGAAACGCCTTGAATTTAAAATCAAATATTGAGCATTAATTAATGTAAATTGAAATTTATATGGTTTTAAATTAGTTGTTTTATTTTGTTTTCCAATCTATTTCCCTTTCTGGTAGTCTCTATTCTCCTACCTCGTTCCTTTTCGGGGATGAAAAGTTTTGAGTGGGGGAGAGTATAACGATCCATATATTTTAATGGTTTTAATAACGTATTTAACTGAATTTTTGTAAAATTTTAAATAATAATATTTTGAAACAAAAATTCGATATTTAGAACATGTCTACTTAAACATAGTAAATGGTAAATTTTCATCTAAAAATATGGAAGTTTATTTTCTTGTGTAATTTTGTTTAAATTCAAATCAGTTAATATTAGATGATAATAAAATATTTTACAAAGCTAAATATTTTTATACAATAAATTTGTAAAGCATCTTCTAAGTGAGACGTTATCTTTCATTTCTCTAAATTTGGACTGCCATTACTCAGTTTACCTTAATTCCGGCATTTTAGCAGCATTTCCAGTATCAAATATCGAGTTTCGATAGGATGGTCGTATCGCTAATATCTGTGTACCGTTCTATACGCCTCGTCGGGCTGATCACTATAGTATACTTGTTTTTGTGTTTGGGGCCCGATACGCGAGGGAAGCTATAAAACGGTACGTCATATCGGTACCACAACTTCCCGTGCCATTTCAAATTTGAACGTGCAGCCCAAGCAATCTAATAAATTGCTTTAATCACTTTTTATTGAATCACAACACGACTATTCATATCACATTTATTCTTTTAGTGTATACCTTCATTTTGCTTTGGAAACCGGCCACTCCCTTTTCACCTTCTCTGCTCTTCCGTTTGAAAGAAAACAATTTAATATATAATAATATAATGATATACGGTACTTATATGTACTTATAAACTGTTTGCATTCCTTTTTACTTCGGAAGTAACCTGCTTTCTGCCTGGTAGTCTGTTACTCTTCTTTTCAATAATAATATAACAGACAGCAAAACCTTGTATATTTTTTCCGTAAAGCTAAAAAAACTAATCTTCTCAAATTGCCTTCTAGTCACCATCAACCCCTAAGCACGCATCCCTCTCTCCCCTTAGTCGAGCACCTCTAGCAACAAACGCTGCGAGCCTTTACCACCTCCATCGTGAACCGCCACGCACGACAATCCCTCTCATCTTGCCGGACCATCAACACCTCACATGACTCGCCTCTAGCTAGCCTCTTCCCTGCTTTTGCTAAAATAACCTCCACCACCTTGCACCTTGCTCCGCCTTTTTCCTTGCACCCCATAGCTGCGCAAACCGTGTATATATATAGCAAGTCTTATATTTGTTTGTGTGTGTGTGTATATATATATAAAGTTGTTAAGTTATATATTTATTATATTTGTTCTTCTCAAATTTTGGCTCACTGGTTTGTTTTAAAACATCACATGCATAGATATTTTGATTTTGTGATGAATATAGATTTTAAACTATAATTTTTGTAACTGCATACTGATATAGTTTTTCATAATTTATATTTATAAAGTTTTATCAAGGTTTGGTGTAATATAACATACTAAGATAATAAGGAATATATATAATGGTAAGGTACATATAGATTTTTGCATAGTAAATGTTCTATTTATATATGTTGACTTTGTACATATCTATTTGTCTATTTACTGGATCTATTGAGTCTTAGTATTTATAGGTTTATATATATATATATAAACTTTTGTTGTTTGTATATATCTATGACAGTATTGTTTGGAGGATGTTTAAGTGTATATATAAAGCTGTGTGGATATGTTTATATAAGTAAGTTTACATACGTTATATGTCATTATATATATGGGTTTCATAAACTTTTTGCTGTAAGTAAAGGACCGTGTATTATATTATAAAGCAATATGTATTTGTCTATATAGTTGCGTGAGTTTTGTTCAGTCTGCAGGAATACGTTTATTTCCAAATTTCAGAGGTAGATATATTTAGTATATATATAAGTAAGTTGATATTCATCAGTTTATAAATGTTATATATATATATATATATTGATTTCAATGTATACGTATATAAGTTTATAATAATAGTATTGATTTGAAAATAAAAAATATACATATCTATTTCTTATGCATTTGAATTACATATTTATTTGAAATTTTATATGTGGTTTCTAATATATATAAAGTGACAGTTTATATGTATTGGAGTAAAGAAAAATTTATTTCGATTTTAAATGTAATATATCTTGTTTCATCGATCTCTTGTCCATCTTAACTTATCTTTTCAAATATCATTTTTTGCAGAAATTTCTAGCTTGTCGCTGCTCCGTGTGCCTATCTATGTCAATTCGCTTCCATTCTCCTTCATCTCTAGCCTCGAAAGGTGGGCAATCACTCACGATTAACGTTCTTATATTTATTAAATTTGATTTCAATTAAAACGAAAATTGAAATATGCTCCTGTTAGGTATTTACATTGCTATATATATATACTATTATCTGTATATGTTTACCTGTGACATCTGACACCATTATTTTGTTACTTATATTAATGATATATGCCTATTATATTGATCTATTATTATTCAACAAGTTCCCTGTTAGTATAGAATTCCATATAGGTTGAAATGATACATACCCAAACGGTCCTGCAGAATAGGAGAAAATCGTTACAGGTTGAAATGATAAACCCAAGCGATTTTCATTGAATTGAATTTGAGATCGTGAGTTGAAATGATATATACCCATATATTTAAATTGCGGATTGAAATGATAAATGTCTGTATCACTCGTCCATAGGATAAAAAATTTATACAGACCCCACTGGTCTATATGTAAATATTTTGAGAATGATTTTTATGATTTTGTAAAAACATATGGTTTTAATGCATATTATTTTTTCGATATTTTATATAAATCTATTTTTATAAAGGTTTAAAATTTTAGATTTTTAAAATTGTATGTTTTGAAATTTTATCGTTATAAGTTAATTTTTTAAAATTATAAATTTTAAGAATTTACTTGTAATTTTACTATTTAAAAATATATAAATAGATTAATATATAAATAAATTGAATAATATGTTTAAGTACTTAAATTTATACTTCAAATATAGAATTTATAATAATTTTTAATAAATTAAGTTTGGAAAAATAGATTTGAAATGGTATTTAATTAAGATTTATATCTAATTAAACCAGTTTGAAACTTATTGAATTGGAGATTTGTAAAGAATATAATTTTATAACTTGATTTGACTTAAAGTGATAAATTGAATATTTCAAGTAAATAAATTGAAAGAATATGTAGTTTATTTAAATGAAATTTAAGGCTTATTTAAATGATATTGGATTTATTAAGTGAATATTTCAAAAATAAATAATAATGAAGTTAAATTTGAGATATAAATGAAATTATCAATTTAGTTTTAAAATGTTGAATATTTAAGCTTTGAAATATATTGAAAGTGAAATGGTTTATTTTGTGGTTCAAATCTATATTTGAAATCGATAAAAATTGAAATGGTTTATTGAGAAACTGAAATAAATTGAAATTGATGATTTGAGATTGAATTAAATTTGAATTATGGCATTCGAGTTGATTTGGAATCGATTTGTGAAATTTGAGGAAGGTATTTATTATATAAAGTATTTTAAATTATATTTAAACTATTTATATATTTACTTTATAAAATATTTTCATATAAACAATTTTAATATTAATTGTTTTAATACAAACTATTTGTAATATAAAACTATTTTAATATACTAACTATTTTATTATCAACTATTTTAACCTATAACTACTTTATGTAAAATATTTTATTTTTATAAACTATTTTATTTTATACACTATTTTAATATCTAAATCGATTAAGTGGGAAGTGTTATGATTTCAAAGTATTATGATTTCCAAAGTATTATGATTTCTAAATTGTAATTTCTAAATTGTAATTTCTAAATTATTATGATTTCTAAATTATGATTTGTAAAGTGTTATGATTTCCATAGCATTATGATTTCTAAGTTACGACTTCTAAAGCGTTATAATTTCGAAAGTATTATAACTTTTGAAGTGCTATGATTTTTGAAAATGGATATATTTGAAATGGAAATGTTACCATATTTGGTTTTTGAAATGGAAATGATATTGTATTGATATGGTTTTGAAATGGCAAATGATAAGTGTAAACTAGTTTGAAATGACCATGGTGTTATAATAACGATTGGTTGTTAAAGAGACTGAGATCGGTTATTGTCATATTCACTGCCAATTTGAAAACCACTTTAACAACTGTGCACACGGTGGAGATTCTAGATTGAAGAAGGATAGTTTGGTACCGGTTCTATATGGTATTTATGTGACCCTGACTTCTGTGAGTCAGCTTGATGCGGCTAAAACAGGAGCTATACCGGCCTAAGTGAGGTCATTCCTCCGATCGAGCTCATTTCTTCGATACCATTCTATTGCTTTTGTGATATGATTAGATGCAACCTTTAATTTGGGAGTGTGTCATGAGGTGAGCGTAGTAGCTGTTATGCGTTACCACCATCCAGGAGTGCAAATGATATATCTACGCTGGCATTGCCTCGAATGCCGTGTCGCATTCCCTATTGCATCTTCTACGAGTTTGTTTTGTACCGTACCTATGTGGTGTCCTCTGTGTAAACCTCCAGTTTATAGAGAAGCGTACAACATTGCATAGACTACGGGAATATATAAAATGTGTTAAGGGGGATATGTGTAACGCCTTAACGCTATTTTTATACTTTTACTTTACTATAGACATTATTATAATAGCGTATATTAGTACATAGTAGATAGTTCCATGTATCCTTAAAGGATGGTTATCCCAAACATCCTTTAAATTACTTGTATTTCGGTTGATATTTCACTTGAGTTGGATTTATTGATATAAGAATGTTAATCCTGACTCAAATATTTTTGTGTTTTGCTTTACGCTCAGGTCAGACTGAGTGTCACAGCATTTGAGACTCACCTTTGGAGTTGGAACTTCGCTTGGAAATCCATCTACATCTTTTCAGCATTCAGCTATTCAGTTGATTCCAGTGATATATTCTGATCTTGTATTTGACTATTGTATTGAGACTTCTATATATTCGAGACTTCTATGTATTTTATTTTAAACTCTGTTATTTATATAGTAACTTCATGAACTACTATTTGTCTATTCTGCTGCTTATTGTTACATTACTCTCTGTCTATGATTCTGTGATTTATTTATTTACTATATATGATGAGTTTTTCAAAATATAAATTAACAATCTCACATTTTGAGCAACTCAAGTCCGACATGTGCAGATGCGAATGGTTCGGAATACCGGGTCATTACATTATGTGTCAAGAGGACATTGTCTAGGATGCTTCAATGAGGGAGGAAAGCAGCTTGATTGAGAGAATGACAGATTGAAGGACCCGGTTAAGTCTGGAAACTAATATCCTAGATATGGACTTGTATATGACATTGCAGCAAGCTATCGGCCTGTATTGAGTAACAATAGTAGGATTAGATGATTTAGGAACAAGAGCAAGGTTGGTAGAATTAATATAGGTGAGCATTTAGCATTTTTTGAAAAAATTGTGAACAGCTTTGTACACATCTGAGGAGATGATAGACCAGCAATGAATGAAGAAAGAAACTATGAATCCATCAGGCCTAGGAGAAGCAGCTTTCTTTATAGAAAAGATAGAGTGCTTTATGTCTTCATCTGTGATTGGTTGAGTAAGAGCGGTTTGCATAGCTAAATGGGGTTTGGTTATGTCTAGGTTATCAGGGAAAGAGGTGTCTGATGGTGAGGGGAGAACTCCAAGAAGAGATGTGTAATAGTTGAGAAAAGCATAATCTATCAAGGGAGGAGATGAATAGGTAACTCCTTGTATATCAATGATCTGATGTATAAATGTTTTGGCTTGTCTGATTATTAGAGATGCATGGATATGTTTGAAAG
Source organism: Allium cepa (assembly GCA_030765085.1). Lineage (NCBI taxonomy): Eukaryota > Viridiplantae > Streptophyta > Magnoliopsida > Asparagales > Amaryllidaceae > Allium > Allium cepa. The sequence goes on from CM060929.1 coordinate 982,677,875, forward strand.
TCCTATCACCATATGTAGACTAGTTATGTTTGTATTTTTGCAGAACCACTTTGGCTTCAATGTTCAATGCTTGTTCAAGCCGAGGGATGCGGTCAGATTCTTTCTTGTGTAGAAGTGGATCAGAGCAGGAATTGAGTATCATATTTTGTACCTGTTCAAGTTGATGGGTTATATCAATAGATAGTTTTTTCCTTCTCCATAGATGCTTATAGCCCAAGATTTTGGAGCAGCCTATGTGTTCTTTAGTTTCTTCTGCAAGTTGAGCATAGGATTACCAAATGTTTTTAATCCATGCTTCATTGACTACCTGCAATAAGTGGAGTTCTGAGTCCATTCATCATAAAATTTAAAATTGACCTGCTTATTTATGGTAGATGATCCACTTGTTAGGAGTAAAGGGTAGTGATCTGCAAGAAGAGGCATAAAGATTTGTATATGTATAGTAGGCCATTTGAAAAGTGTTGTATAGTTCATAAAACCATGATCTATTATAGAGAGGGTACAGGGTTTATTTTGTTTTTTTTATTGTTCTATGTGTAATAGGAGCTATAGGAAGGAATTTCAATTAAGGATGCATCTTATATGGTGTTATTTAGAGGGAATAGATCAGATAACGTTAATGGGTTGCCACCACTTTTATGCAATGAAAGGTAGGAGCAACTGAAATCTCTAATCAATATCCAGGGATGAAAAGATTGACTAAAGTGTGGTATGTAATCATGCATTTTTTTCTTATATGAGGATAGTTTGCAGCATATATGAAAGTGAATTACATTGAAGTTGTAGAAGGCAAGTGCATTGCATGAGAATGGATAAACTAGCTATCATAAACGATATAGGAGAAGGAGAAGATCGAGGGATCACATAGAACAAGCAGTCTAACATATGCGGCATGAGAATGGTTTATGAGGGATTTCCAGTTAGAGTTAATGTATTTAGCTGCTCTAAGAGACTGAGCTGAATCAAGTTTTGTTTTAGAGATTGAAATGAGGGAAAGATTGTGATTTTGAATTAGAGACTTTATTTGATCAAGATTTGCATTTTTATGGGCTCCTCTTATATTCCATGTTGCCATTCTGCACATCATACGAAGGGGTTTTTGTTCAAGCTTCTAGTTCTTCTACCAATAGATGATGGGGTGTTTTCTAGGAATTGATGCATGGTAGTATTCATTTCTGCATCATTATCAGAATCCAGGGGAGAATGGTAGGAGGAGATTGGGAAGGAGGAGATTAAGGTATGATTTTCTTTAAATTGTCCAGAATTTCCAAGTTTATTTTTTCTTTTGTGGAGCTTATTATGAAAGAGGGTTTCTTTTTGTTAGAATTATGCTTTCCTTTGGGTCTGGTTATTTGGAGGAGGAAGAACTGTTTGAAATTGGAAATGGTTGAATGGCAAAGAGGTTACGTTGCAGCAAGGGTAAAGAGAGATTGGATTCTGTAGGAATTTTATTATTAGGAGGAGAGAAAATGCAATTCTTTCCAATATACAGCATTTCATTAGGAAGGGTTGTTATATTGGTGATATCAGAAGATATGTGCATGCGTGCACGTTCAGGGGAAGTGCACCAAGATTGATAGAGTATGGGAGGAGAAGGCAATATGGGAGGAAGATTTGAAGTTGAGGCATGATTATGTGAATGAGGATGTATATATACAACAATAAGAGGAGCAGGAGCAAAGTTTGAATGATGAGATGATAGATTGGTGGAAGAAGAACATGCTGGTAGTATATTAGCAAATGAAGGAGATTATGTGTTGTTTGTTATAGATTAAAGAGTTTTTGGATTCATTGTTTCAGGAACTAGTTGCTTGTCTCTGTGTTGTATGGAAGGATCACTTGTATTTGTACTCACTGAAGCACACACATTTAATTCTGTTAAAAGCACATTGCTGCCAACCTTATTTTTTCTTGTTACAGTATCATTTGTCTTTTTTACTAATTTAACATTCACATCAATTCTGTTGCCAGTATCTTCAATTTCCTCACTTTCTTTTTCTATTACATTATTCACATATTCATCAACCACATCAATTTCTCCTTCCTCTATCATTTCTAAGATAGTGAATTTATTTCACTTTTGCCTATCCTTCACTTTATTGCTTTCATTCGCAGCTTGTTTAGCATTCTGACTGTTGTCTATATATATTTCCTTCCCTCTTTTTTGCCTTACAGTTTGATCAATATTAAGACTGCCTTGTATTGTGTTGTCATCATCAGAACTTATATTCTTTTGAACATTATTCTTTCTTCTTCCTGTAGCAACTTTTTTCCATACTCTACGCTGTTCAGCATTTTTATTAGGTCTGTTTTGTTTAGGCCTGATCGCCATATCTGAAATATCACTTTGCTTCTTATCAGTCTCATCACCAAGCTTTTCTATATTAGTCATATATTGGCAGTTCAATGTTCTATGTCCAAATACTTTATAGAAAGTACAAATATCTGGTTTACATAGATAATTAACATATATCAACAGTATAGTACCATTAGTATTCAGGATAGGGAAGGAGGAGACAAGATCTTGATTTGATGATATTTCAATAAGACACTTAGCATGTCCTATGCGCTGAATAGTGTAACGACCCGGAAATTTTGGTTATTTGAAATTAGAATATTTAATTAATTTTAAATATTTAGAAGTTAATTTTTAACTTGAATTTCAAATAAAACCATTAATTGGATAATTAAATTATTGAATTTAGTAATTGAATATTGGTTAAATTATTGTGTTTGGAGTTTTAAGCTTGGTTAAAACAGTTTAAAGACTTATAAATTTATATTAATAATAATGAAGATAATAAAACTTTTAAATTGAATTTAAAAGTGATTTGTTCAGTTTTAAAAATATATCGTTTAAATTAACATATAAAAATAGCTTCCGGGGCACAGTCTCGGATTTCGATGAAACCAATTCCATTAGATCTGTAATAGTGTATTAATATCGAATTTCAAATTTGTAACGTTTGGAGTTATCGTTTGGTCTTACGGGAAAAAAAATGTTGAATTTAATATTGAAAATTCAATATAATAATTGGGTCCAAAAAGTTATCTTCTCCATACGATCAAATTAGGACTCAAACCTTTTTCATTACGTTCGAAATAGGGGTATAACATTATAAACGCCTAGCGGCACGCCTCGATAGGGTTTTGAGGTTTTGAGTTGTGTATAACAAGACGTTGAAAAATAATTTTATGTATTAATTAATATATTTAGATTCTAGTCAACTCAGCCTTTCAAACGTAATTCCTTCACATCAGCCTTTTTCCCTTCACTCAATCACTGTACCCTTTTTCGTTCAAACACATTTGCGCCTTTCTCTTCTAATAAGCAGTCGAGCTTTTTTTTTTTTAAAAAAAGCGTTCATTCTTCTTTCTTTATAACCCATGCCACCCCTTCTCTTTTTGAATTCGTGTATTTCCTTTTCTCCTTACCAGTGTGAAGATAAAAAAAGAGAGAAGGGGAAAGCACGGAAACTAATCACGACTCGTACACGCGCATTCATCTGGGAAGGGTGGAGGCGCGTTCAAAGGGAGGCATCGCGATTTTTGGTCGTGCGAGTGTGCACATGAGTGGAGGAAGGTCGGAGCGGTGGTGAGCAAGGTGGAGGTGCATTTGTTTGTTCTCACGCGTGCAGTGCAGCAGTGGTGGGCATACGATTATAAGGTAGGTTTTGGGGTTTTCTCGAATTCGAGTTTGAGTTTGGGAATTTAGGGATGTTTGGGGGTGTCACGATTTTCCTGCGGCGCGCATGAGGCTACGGTGACGTTTGAGTTGGGAAGGGGGCGATGGTCGTGTACGGACCAAAGAAAGGGCTGGGAAGTTGCGATCGAGCCTGCCGTGTGGATAGGAGGAAGACCATCTCACGTTGACAACCGGAGGCGAGCGAGAGTAAACATCGCGTGAAGGGGATGATCGTCGGTGGTGTCAGTTCTTCGATCAAAGGAACGAGGAGATTCTGGAGAAGATAGTTACATGCATGTTGGAGGTGGAAGTCAGGTCGCAAGAAGCAGCAACATGCAGTGCGTTCGGGAGTGTTCGTCGTCTTTGGTGGTGACGGCCTAGGGCTGTTGCTCTTTTGAGAGGAAGAGTGTAACGACCCAGAATTTTTGATAATTAAAATGTGAATATTTAATTAATTTTAAATATTAATAAGTGAATATATAAGTCAAATAAATTTTATTTTGAATTTTTGGATTTAATTGAATAATTAAATCGATAATTTAATATGTGAAATTATAGAAATAATTGAAAATTGAGTTAAATATGATTGAAAATGATTTGTAAAATTTTATTTTATCATGTTGGAGTTAGAACGATATTTTAGAACTTTTAAAATCGAATTAAAAGTTTATTTGTGAAAATTGAATATTTTAATATTAAAATCGACTAGTGAAAATAGTCAATTTTTGAACAGTCTCAGAATTGGACGAAACTAGTTCCATTGGATCCGTAATAGTTAGTTATTACCGAATTTTAATTTTCGTGTCAATTGGAGTTATCGTTTGATCGTGGCAGCTCGAAACGCATCGAATTGTTTTTAATTTTAATTTGGCGAGTTAAAATAGCCATTTTTCAAAAAGTCTCGGATTTCGACGAAACCAGTTTCATCGGATCCGTAATGTGATATTATTGTAAGGTTTCAAATTTCGTGTCAATTGGATTTACCGTTTGTCCGGTACAAATTAAAACGCCTAGAAAATCGTTTAAATCGGTTTAATTTAAATCGAACGTTTATAGCCATAACTCGCACAGATGATCGAATTAGCTTTCGAGACCTATTCCATTGTGTCCGGAACGCGGGGTAAACCCTAGAAACGCTGGTTACGGCGCGTAAATCGGAGTTCGGAATTTCCGGATGAATAGTGTTCGATTTTTCCTATAAATAGACACCCCTCTCTCTCTAAATTAAAAAAAAAACCCTAATTTGTTCTACAGCCGCCACCTCTGAATTGAATGGCCGAAAATTGTCCATGTTCATCCCTCAAATCCTCTAAATCTAGGCAAAATTAGACTAGGGTTTCAACTACAAAATTGAAGAGTGAGATGAGGCTTCAAGTTGAACGGCTAAGATCGAGTTTTGTTGAGTAAATCGATGGGATTTTGGCCATGAAGACCGGCCGTTCGGCCTCGATTTGCGCGCAACATGGGGGGCCGAGCTCCACAAGGTGATGGCCGAACATAGAGCAAGTGACGAGCTTCGACGTGGTGGCGGCGTGATGGAGTTTCGACGCTCGAAGAGGTTGTAAAATGAAACCCTAATATGGATGAATGGGTTTCTTTACACGGCTTAGTTACTGAGAAGAAACGTGAAGAGGAGAGAAGGGGAAACACGGTCGAGATCTAGGGGATGTGAAAACAACGGCTCTGATTTGCATAGGTTGAAAATTTATAAAGAAATATGTAAATTTATTTATATTATAATTGTACAAACTTTAAACTGCGATATCTCTTTCATACGAGGTCCGTTTCGGACGAGATTTTTTGCGTTGGAATCGTATGGACGAGCACTACGCGATGGAATTGGATTGGAGTCGTTTGGAGTTAGTGAAAATTTCGTGTAAAATTAAACGTCCGTTTAATTTTATTCGAAATAAATCGCTAAAGCGAAATTAAAAATCAAGGTGAGAACTTCTCACTCAATCGACTCGGTTTCGATTTTATTTTAAATAGTTAGATTTAAAATATTTAAATGCATGTTTGAATGATGATTGTTATCTATTGATTGTTAAAATAGACATTATGCGCCGTTAGTAAGCGGATGTTATTTATTAAAAACATATACCGCGAATATTTCATAAACAGTGAAATTGGTATTATATATAGTAGCAATATAGATATATTGGCATATGTATATATTGGAGTTATTGATTTCCCGCATTTGCATAGCGGATGAGACCCTATTGCGCCGTCTATTAAACGGATAATATTTAAATCTCATATACCGCGATAATTTCGTACTGGAGCGAAATTGGTATTGTGCTAATGTTTGTGGATGCAGGAAAAACAGGTTGGAGGGATCCAACTGGATTCCTCAACAGTATTTATTTGATTTCAGATATTTTGATATTTGATGGATTATCATATCGATATATGATATCGTTGTTGTCGTGATTGACTATTTGGTGTGTAGCATCATTGGACCAAATTTGGAATTTTAAAATGATTTCAAAGTGATTTTTGAAAGTATACGTTTATAAAATATTTTTGGAATTGATCCATTTTAAATAAATAAACGTATAATTTTAATGTTATAAAAATTATGATTTTGAGAAATACGATTAAAGATTTATTTTTGAAAATATGAGGTTAATGGTTTTATAAAATAGTTAAATTGGGATTTTAGAATTTATTGTGAAGAGTTTAAATATAGGATTTATAAAATTTAATTATTTTATGAATCAAAATGGTGAAATAATAAAGGAGATTAAAGACGTTTTAAAGAATAATATAAATTGATTTATATTAAGAGATTTATAAATGGATATTTATAAATTGAAATATTGACATTATAAAACGAGTTTTTTTATAAGTGTTTGAATGAAGTGGAAATGAATTTTGTAAATGAATGGAATTTATAAATTTATAAATGGTGAAGTTATAAGTGAAATTTATACATAATAAGATTTATAAATTTCGTGAAGTTATTAAAGAATGGTTTTGGATAAATAATTGAATCTTATAAGTTATAAGATTTATAATTATGAAGTTTAAAAGAACGATTTTGTAAAATAATCGTTTTGTAAGTATTTGACTTATAATATGAACCTTTAGTTTATAATTGAGTTATAAATCGAATAGGTTAATAAAGGAATTTATAAAAGGAAGTTGTTATAAAATAAATAGAAATGGAGTTTATAAACGTTATTTTATAAATTCGCAAACGACTTATTTTGATAAGTAAATTGTTGAAACCTATAAATGGAGTTATATTCACGTTTTTAACTGTGAATAATCCTTTAAAATAAAATGTATAGAAAGGATGAAATTGATTAACGTAGTATATTCACGTTTTTGAATAGTGAATAATATGTTAAAGAAAATGTTTAGATTTGATATTTTAAACAGAATTAAAACGATCTAACGATGTTTTAAATTGTGTTGAGATTCGAAACCATAGATTTCAACATCTATTGTTGAAATAGACGTTTTCGAGAAATAAAAAGGAAATGGTGGACTATAACACTGTTGTTATAGTAAATGATTTCCGAAAGGAAATGTTTTGTATAGTATTGGGATTTATATATCTATTTTAATTTCGAATCCCTATACTAGTGATTTTGGGCTGTCGTAACGATGTTTTACGTAACATTCGTTTTGGCCCAAATAAATATGTTAAGAGAATGATTTCCTTAATAGAATGAAATATATACTAAATCTCGATTTAAGTATATTGAATATTTTCCAAGTGTTGAAAATAAAAGAAATTTGTGAATTACTTATGAATAAATAAGTATGGAAATGTTTTTCCAATGTGAAATGAAACGTTTTGAGAATTTATCTTTTTGAAGATAAATTGAAATGAAGAATTGAAATCGTATATTCATAAATATCTTGGAATATAAATTCACTATGGAATTTATAAAAGAAAGTGGGATTGGTTTAGAAAAATAAATATTGATTTATTTTTGAAGTATTGAAAATTATATATCTTGTAAAGATATTTTGGAAAATAAATAATTTGGAAAATTATTTGGAAACTGGTGATGTGTGCATATCCATTGATAGTTCAATAACCGACTATCAATATTTCCCTTTGAATGGGTAATTGATGTGATTTGTTTGAATTTGAATGCCACACTTATTTTTGAATAAGCGCTCACTATTCGGGTTAACCGGGAAAGGACCATGGGGTCGTATAACCCATTCCGAATAGGTGATACGTCGTTATGAATTGCATTTGATGACCGGTGTTGAAGACCGGGTATTTGCGAAAGCGATAGGATGGCCTATCGATTGTCTCTGCACTGGGTAGCTCCTGGTATAGAGATTCCTTAAGTGATGGGAAATTCGATCGGGATTGTGAATACCCGGATTGCAAGGGCTTCGTGAGAAGTGCCTTCGGTTTTGTTCGAGCCCGGAACAAACTTGTATGGATTGTATGTCTGACATTACAAATTGAGATATAAAGCAGATTTCTTTCAAATATATTTCTGTTGGTGGCGGAGAATTTATTCTTTTAGCTTAACACCCTTCTCTGAGACGTACGAGCTCAGGGGTTATGTAGTTGAATGTTATCAGCGATATATTCCCAATTTGGTAATGTGACATGCTGAGTGTTGCTGTGAAATGATCATTGTGTTGATTATTTGTGATAGGATCGTTTATTTGATCGTCTATCCTGGTGATCATTTCTATGATCATTTGTTGACCCAAAGCATGGCTTTTGTATAAAGTATGTTTTTGTGGACGTGACTTCGTCGAACCTCACACCCCGTGAATGGTCAAAACAGGAAAGATGCGGCAAGGTTATGAGGGGTAGCGCCCTTTAGGATATGTGCATTTCCTTCTGGAAAAGGGTGGTATCATGGTATGGAGCCCAGATACTTACTCATGTTGAAAACACTTTATGATTGTGTGAATTGATTGCGAGCGCTCGGTTGAAAAGGTCCCAAAGGACCGGGGGATGGCATATTCGGTCAGTTGTTACTCAGTTAGGGGTAACCCGGCCTTGTGTTGGTAGAGATCCGGTTTGGTTCTCGGGGATGTCCATCCAGAGGCATTCTCATGTGGCAATGGGAAGTTCCTTGGCCTGATCATTCGTTGGAAATCCAAAGAAACAATACGAGACTTGTACGGTATTAGTTGTAGAACCTATCATTCACTTATGGTGGCGCCCCACTGTTTGGATGGTAGCTATAGTAGGCATACGATAATGGTCGTATGTTGGCTAAGATATATATTCTACTTTCGAAATGAATTTTCTCTACACTATGCACTAGTAATAATATAAAATGTTCTTTTAAATGCGTATCAAGCATCTTTGACTATCATAAGGAGAAATCTCCTCCGATTCTGCGTTTGCATGTGTGTGTGTGCGGGAGGCCTTATGGTAGTCTCATTTTTAAAAGCATCGCGAATTGAATTTAAAAATATTCCTCTATTTTGATTTTAAAGATAAATAAACTGTTTTGAGTTCTCACACCAGTCACATGACTGACTCGGAGTTTATTGTTTTCCTTCCTAAACTCTGGGTGCCCACCAATTTCCACACGGGCAGTCAAGAGTTAGGTTTATCAGGATATTCTGGATATTCAGGAGGTGCTGGAAGCAAGATGGATGGCATGGCGTATTACTAGTATATAGTATTTCTTTTTCCGCTGCACTGTTTGTTGTTGTATGTTGTTGTACACTCTGATGATATGATGAGATGATGTAATGTAATGTATAAATGTAATAACTGATATAGTTCTTTGTTTAAAGATTATTCATTTATTATTATATGTTGTTCCGCTGCGAATTGTGAGATTCTGTTATTGTTCTGTTGTTTCCTTTCTGTTCTATTTTTCTATTCTCTATTCTCTATTCTCTCTATTTTCTATCGTTTTCTCTTCTCTTTTCTTAAATTTATTCTTAAACCATAACATTTCGGGTTTCCGGCCTTCGATTTCTCGGCAGTCGATAAAGTGAGTATCGATGTTGAATTTTCGAAAGTCGAAAATTTCCAGGGCGTTACAAAGAGGTAAATTAATTAAATCTATTTATGTGATTAATACAGATAATTTAGAAATTTGATTTAGATACCTGATGAAAATTTAATAAAATTTTCATACGAGGTCCAAAAATCAAAAATCAGTCACGTTGGATTTATAGTTGCGACTTTTATAATCTAGAGCTGGTTTGGATATTTTAGAGTCAACCGGGATTTTAGATAATTGAAAATTGGGATGTTTGGCAATTAAAAAATCAAGATGAGTTAATCTCACTCAATTTTGGATTACTTGTAATTTTAAATAGTTAAATTAATTTTTGGTTGATTGGTTGAATTTGATAATTATTATCAATTTGGATGTTATTATATCATAGCAGTGTATATATTAGTAATTAAAGTGATTATTTCCGCATATTTTAGGGGGTGAGACCCTATGCGATACGCATAATAGCGGATGACCTTATATACCGTGATATTCCCCTCGAAGTGGGATTGGTATTTTTATGCTGTATTAACATATGTGAATGCAGGGAAACTGGTTAGAGGGATCCAACTAGATTCCTCAAAAATGTTGAATTTAATTTCATATATAGTGATATATAAACTGTTGAATAATCTATGGTAGATTATAGCATGTTTTGAATTTATTGGATGTTATTGTATTGCTGGCTTAGATTTTTGTATTTTAAAATAACATAAATCTGTATATTGAATTGAAAAATAAATTAAAAAGAAATTGAAATTAAAATATTTATAATGAAATTTAGATTAATTTAAATAAATGAGTTTAGGTAAAATAATAGTTTGGCTTTAATTTGTACTTATGTCAAAATATTGTAAAATAGAGATTTGGAATAAGGATTTTCAATAATAAATTCCTTAGTGATATTTTTATTAAATATGAAAGGTTTTTAAATCAATATTTTATATAGATTTAGAGAATAGAAGTGAATTTGGAAACAAATGTAAAAATTTGTTATACTAGATCTTAAATGAGACTTTCTAAGTTACGAAATAGAAGTAAAAATCGAGATTTAGTCGTTTTTGGGATATAGTCGGGTTATTTAAGGAGTTAATCTATAAATGGAATTCAATTTAAGGAATTGATTTATAAATGGAGTTTAATGTAGAAATCAATTTATAATGGATGTACGCGATGTGAAACCGTTATGAATTGGAATTGAAAACTGTGAGATCTATTAAGGGTTTACATGATGATGAAATCATGGTTGATACCATAAAGGTACTTTTCTTATTATTTTAAAGGGTTTACAAATATTTTTGAAAGGATAGTTCGTGAATATACTAAATTCGGCAAGATAAGTATATACTTTGGATAAAGAGATTTAATCTATTAAAATTAAATAAAATGAGACTTAGTGTTTTCAGTGGAAAAGAAAATATTTGGTTGAATGGTTGTTATTTGATAGTTAAATAACTGACTATCAAAAATCTGGACCCAAAATGTGACTTTGGGAACATCTAGCGGAAACACGAGAATTATATGGCAACGTTGTCGTTCAAGGCGCTATCCAGGTTAAGAGTGATAGCAAGAGGGTGATAGCATATTCGTTCTATCCAGGTTAAGGGTAATCCGGTCTTGTGTTGTAGGGGATGTCGACGTGGTCCTTTGTTCATTATTCTAGACGTGTACTGTGACAGGTGGTGCCCCAACGCCTAGTCATTCGTGTGGAACTCATTCTCCAATACGTGCATTTACGATTGTGGTTGTAGTGCCTAGTATGCTGGAATTTAATTAATGTAACAATTTCAGCTATTTGAATACGTAATTGTACCTAGACACTATTATAATATCAGATGATTTTGGTATAAAATATTTTGGTTATCATAAGGTAAAAACCTGTCGGGGTTATTTGTGGCATGGTCTTACAAGATGTCTTTTTTTTCAAAGAATTTTGATAACTTTAATAATTCATACTGAGTGTGTTTTTCTCACACTTTTTTCCAGACTAACTCGGGTGCTATTTTATTATACTGCTCAAGTCAGACCGAGTATTACAGATATAGGATAGGATGCTATGGAGCTCAGCGGCGAGCTGGATGATGAAAAAGTACCATACATATTTGATTTTATTCCGATGTGTATTGTATGCTATATATTCCGCATTTTATGAGGACGAGTTATTATAACTCTTTGGTATTGTGTTATTTATGTTTGTACTCTGATGGGGTAATGTATAAATAATAGTTGTAGTTATTTTTCTATAAAGACATGTTATTATCCATTCTATACTGTTCCACCGCGATTGTTAGATTTTGTGTTGTTGTTTCTATTTCTTCTTCTACCTCTTTCTTCTTTTCCTCTAACGATCTGGTATTTCTAGCATTCGATTGATTGGCATGTAATACAAGGAACGTATTGATATCGATTTTCGAGCATCGAAAGCTCGTGACACTTGGTATCAGAGCTGAAGGTTAAGTGAGAACCCTGGCTTTGATGGGGTAACTCTTTAGTGATAGGGACAATAGTATCCTGGAATGAGTTTGAGTGTATTAATAGATATGAGCATGTATTTTTTAGTGGATATAAAACTGTTTCATATTGTATTGATTAGTCAGTTGAGTGGCTTATGGATTCTGGTTATTATCCCACCTTTTGGCAAGGTCGAGATATCAAGGAATAGACTGAAAACCAAGGATCGCTCATCCTGAATGTCGAGTAATCACACGTTCACTATGGATGTCGATAAATTTTGTCCACGTCCGGATCAATTGATGTGACATGACAAGCAAATCTATGAAAGCTAACATTCTAAGTTTCAAGTCAACCGGAGTCTGTATGCTCAAAATATGATCGATAAGCAGGCGAACTGTTCGAATCAGTCAGGACGCACCACTTCGCATCCATCACTGCAACAACTTCGCATCCATCTTAAAGCCTTGGTTTGAATCGATCTCGTTCGAATCCATCTTAGAGCCTTGGTCTGTATCGATCGACTATTTCCCACTTTGCATCGATAAGTTTTTCTCTAATTCGTATCGATAAAACAGAGTCCACTACGTATCCGTCGATCAGCAGCCAGATGGAGTCTACTTCGTATCCATCTGGACCCTTCTACTTCGTATCCATCGATGGCGAAATGAATGCACATTTCGTATCGATCGAGCTTCACACATGCTTAGTATCAATCGACCACAGATCGATGTGAAATAGGCGTTTCCCATCGATATGAAGTGTGATTCAATCTATCGATGTGAACATAACCATACGACCTATACATGTCGTGCATGTGGATCGACACAAACAAGGTCATTTCTATCGATACGAATTGTACAACTTCCATCGATTCGAACGTGGCAACGGTTTTCGATACGAACGAGGCGAAAGCTTTGGAACGACTCAGTCAATTTGGTACTAAAAATGGATCGGTCCGAAGTATTAGCGCCACGTCAACCTACACGCACGTGCACTGATCGATTCGAAAGTAGCGTTGCGAAGGTGATCGATACAAACCAAACAGCCAACCGATGAATGCCAATTCATATCGATCATAACTTGCATTCCACAAGTCCAAATGCTGTGAAATTTTCGCAGGATCTTACGTACGACCTAAGGAAGGTTCATGCCAAGTTTCGACTCAATTGGATCAAATCTCGATTGATATGAAATTCGTTCGTATCGATCACAGATCGAGCCGAAACTTCATGGGATCGATCATATGGGCCCACCCATGTGCCAAAAGAAGTCTCCTGAGATCAGAGCGAAATATTAGCCTCCTAGCCTATAAATAGAGTCCAGGGTCAACAGAAGAGGGATTTTTTTTGCTCTCCGACGTCCAGACTCTGCCGAACCCAACTTTGCACTCCATAGCTGCTGTTTTACTCGAAATACAAAACTGTAATTCATTGTAATCCATTGTAATCAGCTGTACTCATCATCAAGTGAACATCAATAAAGTCATCAAACTTCATAATGGGCATAGGCAATACGCCGAACCACTCTAAATTGTTGTTTTTCTATGCATTTTCATATATGTTTTTGGAGTGTTTGTTAGATAATCCTCGGTTTACATTTTTATTCTTCACTTTATCTCTTTAAATACTTTCGAAGAGTGTTGTGCCCTTTTTTGGTACAAACACTTTGGTGCTTTCACTGATAGAACGCAGCTTTTCTCCTACTCTTTGGATCTGCTATCGATACCGGATTGCACAAATCCAAGAAGAAGATCCAGATCTCAAATTCAGTATCCCTCCAACCTATTCTGATTTGAATAAAATCTAGGAAATGACTTCACTAATCGCCATGGTTCGCACAAGGACTACCTCTACTGCTGTAGACCAAGAAGGACGGGATAGACAGAATCTCGTGCAATTGTTTCCATCCATCCAGAATGCCGCTGGACCTTCAGATCCATCAGGCCTGGTTACCAGACAAGAGTTTCAGATGCTGCTTCAAGAGTTGACCCAGAGTCGGCAATAACTGACTGAACAGCTGTGCGCTAACATTGAATTGACCAACCAGTTGAATCGCCAAAGACATAGAAGATCTAGAAGAGATCATGCCTCTTACTCATTCATTGAGAGTTCAGCCTCATCTGACTATCATCATCGATCTACGCGTTCCCAACTAGACGGGAGTTACACACAAGCCACCGGACATCAACCAACAATAACCGTTGGACAACTGAGAGTTGTTCCATCGACCAGCTTCCAGACCATACCCTCCTCCGGGTTAGGTACTATTCCTCACTACACCATAGACAATTGTGCTCCCACCGCCGCTGTTGAACTAGGGGTTGATTCCTGGAATCAGCCAGATCTGAACCATCATCAGCATGGACGTACTCCTGAACCATACGTCCCTGAAGACTTAGAGCCAAGGAGGCAAGACATGGAAGGTCGGCTGTGCCCGGTCCAGCCTTGCATTGTGGAACCCGACCACACCTTGGCTCAACGCGCGCAGAATGTACAAATGCCAGACATTCCCACTATGATTCGGCAAATGATTCGAGAAATCCGAGGCCTCACAAATGACGACTAGGGAATCTCCCGGAGTCATACTCCCTTTACAGATGAGATACGTTATGATGAACCTCCTCGGCGATTCAGAATGCCAGCTCTACCAGTCTATGAAGGAAGTTCTGATCCGAATCAACATATCCTGAAATGTGAATGGCTGATGAATGCTGCGAAAGATGATGATGCAGTGAAATGCGGTAGTTTTCCTATTTCTTTAGGGGGCATTGCTACTATGTGGTTCACACGATTCCACCTTCGTCCATTTCTTCCTTCGACCAATTGGCCACTTAGTTTGTAGAGCAACTCCGAATGCATGTTGCGAGGCCAAAGGACGTTAACACTCTATCCAATGTCACCCAAGCTCCTGGAGAGACACTTAGACACTACTTAGAGACATTTCATGCTGCGTGTGTAGAGATAAGCAATCCTAATGACAACTCTATCTTGATGGCATTGACTAATGGGATTGATCCTTATTCCGAGTTAGAAAATTGGTTGGCTGGGATGCCTCCTGCGTTATTGGATCGTTTCTACTCTAAGGTGGTCCAATTCTTGATAAGGGCCGATGTGAAACAGTCTAGGAAGAAGGATGACGAGGGGCCCAGTGTGGAAGGGATACAAAGTAATGTTGTGGTTAAGCAGTCCAGGGAGAGTTTCGGAAGAGTAATGGCAATCAAAATAAAAAGCGAGACCAAAAGCGGGGCCCGCGACGTAGGGCTCTAATGTTCGATAATTACACTCCATTGAATACGATGCTAGAGAGTGCATATCTACAAACCTGTAATACTATGCAGTACAAGAAGCCTACTACGAAGCCATCATTGAAGATGCAAATCCAAACGGGGAAATTTTGTAGGTTTCATGGGAGTTACGACCACAATACAAATGAGTGTTGTCATTTGTAGGATCTCATCGAGAAGTTGATTAAAGAATGAAAGTTGGATCAGTTTGTGCGGGCGCCGCAATCAGGAGGTGCGGCCCCATCAACTCAGAAACGTGTACTAAACTAGGAAAGACAGGAGGAACTCGCTCATAACAGCGGGAGGTAATAAATACAATAAGTGGTGGTCCTCATCCAACAGACCAAAGATGGAGGGAAATGGAGTCGTATGTCAGCTTTATTAGGCATGCAGACTTCGAGTGTTGCAGTAGTTGTGATGATGGGGCTCCGACCACGCAACAGAAGACGATGACCGATGACATCGTGTTTCGAAATAGAGATGCTGATAAGGTTAAAGCCCCCACTATCTATCCACTTGTCATATCTACTCAAGTAGGTCCTACTTGGATGAAGAGGATCTTGGTTGACAGTGGAAGCTCCATGAATATTTTGTTTAAGCGAGCTTATGATTTGATAAAGATAGAAGCCAAAGATATGAAATCCTACCAATGTCGAATACATGGCTTCAATCGAAGTACTACTATACCCACTGGAGTGGTGAAACTGCCGGTGGAGTTGGGAGTTGGAGAACGCCGGAGAGTCCGGATACTACAGTTTGTTGTTTAGGACATAGACTCCCCTTATAATGCTTTCTTGAACGATCGACCCTTGCTGAATTCAGGGCAGCTATTGCCCCATGGTGCTTGACTCTGAAATTCCCCACTGATCGTGGACTCGGAGTCATTCAAGAAGATCAGGCTGGTGGACGAGCCTGTTATGTTGCTGAGCCAGCGAAATGAGAAAGGAAAGGGCGTAGAGGAATCTCTGTGCGTCCGTTTAGCTAATAATTGACAATTGGTGCTTGGGCCCATGTCTGGGCACCCTAACCAATTCCAAAGGGACCTTGACCCGAGAGAGACTGAAAGTAAAGACGAAACTAAAAATAGTCAAGCTTCCCTGGCCGAACTAACGATCGATGTTTCGAACGATGATGATGACGATTCAATGATGATAAAGATTGGATCTTAGTCAAGCTAACAGACGCAACAGGAATTAGTTTAATTTCTCTAAGCGAATCTCGACGTATTCACTTGGATGCATATTGACATGTGTGGGATCTCACCGCATATCACGAGCCATACCCTAAATATTAACCCGCGATGTATCCCGGTCAAGCATAAAAGGCGTGGTATGGTTCCAAAGAGATCTGCCGCCCTTAAAGGAGAGGTCGATAATTTAAAGTCGAATTGGTTTATCCAGAAAGTCTTACACCTAGAGTGGGTATCCAATCCCGTCCTTATCCGAAAGTCGAATGGGAAATGGAGGACATGTGTTGATTACTCTGACTTAAACAAAGCTTGCCCGAAAGACATTTTTCCACTTCCCTGGATTGATCAGCTCGTAGATTCAACAGCTAGGTACGAGTTATTATCTTTTACGGATGCTCATTCTGGTTACAACCAGACACCCATGCACTTACCCGACCAAGGGCATACCAGCTTTGTGACCGATCTAGGACTCTACTGCTACCAAGTCATGCCCATCGCACTCAAGAATGTCGGGGCAACGTACCAACGACTAGTCAAACGAATGTTTGCCAACCAGATCAGAAAAACCATGGAAGTATACGTGGACTACTGGTAAAGTCGTGATTCTCCACTGGTCATGTAAAAGACCTGGAATCAATGTTCAACATCCTTCGAGAATACAAGATGAAGCTCAATCCACCGAAATGTCATTTTGGAGCCACATCCGGAAAGTTCCTTGGGTTATCGTCAACGCTCGAGGAATAGAAGCAAATCTTTAAAAAAATCTAGGCAATCAAAAATCTTCAAACTCCGAGAACCATAAAACAAGTCCAAAGCCTCAATGGGAAGGTAGCAGCATTGAGCAGGTTCATTTCAAAGTCCACCGACAAGTGCATTCCATTCTTCAATCTGATTCGGAAAGGAAAATGAAACTTTGAATGGACCAAGGAATGTGAAGATGCATTCAGAGCACTAATTCAAAATCTCTCCATATCGTCGATTCTTTCAAAACCTATCGATCATGAGCAACCTTTACCTAGTGGTAACGGAAAATGCGATCAGTGCTGCTTTAGTTCGGGAGGAAGACCGAGTGTAGAAACAGGTCTATTATGCTAGTAAATGATTAACCGGGGCCGAGTGAAATTATCCAAAACTATAGAAATTGTCTTATTGCCCAATTATTGTCTCAAGGAAGCTCCGTCCATATTTCCAGGCTCATCCCATCACTGTTTATACCGATCAGCCGTCACGACAGGTCCTTACGCGGCCTGAGACGTCTGGTAGGTTACTCAAATGGAACATTGAACTCATCTAGTTTGACATTACTTATACTCCGAGGCGAGATATTCAAGGACAAGTCCTAGCAGATTTCATGGCCATATTTTCCATTCCAGAGTACTTGCCTGAGACCAGTAACTCGAATGCATCTAACATCTGCATACTGATGGTGCATCTAACGATCGGTGCTAGAGTAGTACTTGAAACCCTCGAAAGCCAATCTATATGCTATGCCCTGAAATTTGATTTTCATGCGAACAATAATGAGGCTGAATATGAACCCTTGCTTGCTGGATTGAAAATCGCTCGCGATTTGAGAATTATTGCTTTGGAAGTCTATTGTGATTCACAATTAGTTGTATGCCAAGTTCAGGGTGAATATCGGGCCAAAGATCGAAGACTGGCTGTTTATCTAGCACGAGTCCAAGAAATACTAAATTAGTTTGATTATTATGCCATCTTCTATACACCCTATGAGCGCAACCAAAAGGCTGCTTCATTGGCGAAGTTAGCAAGTACAGGCGAAGCCCAACAAATGGGACTTGTTCCTATTGAAATGTTATCCTCCCCAAGCATTGACCAGATGGAGATAGACCGTGTAATTGAAATCACCCCCGGTAAGGAGTCATGGATGACTCTATACCAAAATTACATCGAGCATGGAACGCTGCCTGAGCGCAGAAATGAGAAGAGACGGATTCTTCAGAAAGCTTCATGGTTCACCATTCAGAATGGAGTCATGTATAAAAGGGGATATTCTATTCCTCTCCTCCGATGTATCACACATGATGAAATTAAATGAGCGTTACATGATGTACAGGATGGAGAATGTGGTGATCACACCGAGGGGTAAGCTCTCGCCAAGAAAGTACTCCGATATGGATATTATTGGCCAACTGTAAACCGTGATGCAACAGACTATGCCAGGAAATGTGATAGATGTCAAAAGCACGCTCGAGTTCCTAGAGCTCCACCTATTGAGATAACCCAAATGGTCAGTCCGTGGCCGTTTGCAGTATGGGGAATTGACGTCATTGGCTCTCTTCCTCTAGCCAAAGGTGGTGCGAAGTATGCCATCGTCGCAGCTGATTACTTTAACAAGTGGGCCAAAGCTGAACCTCTTGCAACAATCACGATGAAGAAGGTGATCAACTTTGTAGTTCGCAACATCATCTATCGATGTGGTCTCCCACATACCATCATCACTGATAACAGAGCCCAATTCGACGGTGTTGAATTCAAGGATTTCTGTCAACGATTCCATATCCAAAAGAAGTTCTCTGTAATTGCACACCCTCAAGCGAATGGCCAGGTTGAAGCTCTTAATAAGGTTATCAAGTCTATTCTAAAGAAGGACTGAAAAAGGCCAGGGGTAAGTGGGTTAATGAACTTCCTATGGCTTTGTAGGCTTACCGGATAACCCACAAGTCCACAACCAAACACACTCCATTTTCTCTATCCTATAGTTCAGAAGCTGTTATTACAGTCGAGATGGAAGTACCTTCTCATCGTGTGACAAACTATAATCCGAAGAAAAATGCCATATTACTTGCTGAATCCTTGGATTTGTTAGATGAGAAGCGTGAAGAGGCTGATTTGAGGGTTGCCGCGTATCAAAGCCAAGTCGCCGATTATACAATGCCAAGGTCTGATCATGAACCTTCGAACTCAGTGATCTCGTCCTCAAGAGAATTTATCCGGTTCCTTCGCACATGAAACCAACTTGGGAAGGACCGTATGCGATTGCATGAAAACTCGAAGGTGGCACGTTTAAGTTATTGACCGTTGAGGGTCTTACTTTGGCAAGAGCCTGGAATAACGTGAGTCTCCTTCACTACTACACATGAAAGGCTTTATTCATTTAGTCTATTACTCATTTGCAATTTGTTTCTGCATTTCAAAATTTGAATTTGTATCAAGGCAACCGACCTTGGCGTATTTTCCTATTTTAGCAATAAAATGCCATCTCTTCGAGCCAGAGCTGTGAACTATTGAATATGACATACAACCATCACGAGGCACGAAGAGCTAAATTCCATCATACGGTGGAATTTATTCAAATAGAGGTGACTGTGACATGACCGACCACTTGCTAAGTGAAACCCAAGCTTGGGGGCAAGTCACTACACTAAAGTCAAAAAGGGATTGATACACGACAATCCTTTAACTAACTCCAAACTCCTAGAGTGCGAGTTGGAGTATAAACTCATGAATGTGGTTCTGAAGAGGGTTGACCCATCCACCTAACGACTTCGACCGTATACTAACCAAGTTCTAGGAGGATGAATCCATCCGTCTAACGACCTCACCTGTTAACTAGGTGTGGATGTGAATTGACCATCCACGATCCTGATAAATCCATCGTTCCCTAAGGGCGAACGAAATTCTAAAAGCCTAAACAGATGTGACTGACCATCTGTCGGCCAACTCCAAATTACCAGAGTGTGAATTGGAGTATAAAAACCAACTCTGAATTCCTAGAGTGCTAATTGGAGTATAAACATCAACTCTAGGTTCCCGGGGTGCGAACTAGAGTACAAACACCAAATCTAAGTTCCCGTAGCAGAACTGGAGTATAAACGTCAATTATCTCTGGATTCCAGAGTGTGAGCTAGGTTATCGATCGTAAATAACTCTGAGCCCCTAGAGTGCGGTCAGAGTATAATCACAACTCGAGTGCGAACGACCACTTATAAACTAACCTAAGTCCCCAGAGCGTGAAAACATTCTTGAAACTTAAACAGGCGTGATCGACCGCCAAAGTTAAAATACAAATCCCCAAAAAGCAGATGTGATCATTATTAAGTGAGCGAGTAGGATTCGACCACTCGACTCACGCCGGTGATAACATCGATTCGATGATGTTATGCTCGGCGAAAGGAAAACAAAATGCATTCGCTAGACGATTTTACAACTCAACCCCAAAGCTGGGGGCAGGGCTTAAGTGTCAACCATCAAATGAAGCAGTGAAATATTAAAGTTCAACGTAATCTCCAGTTATGACTCATGTCTGTGACTTCTGGGCTTAGCAAATAAAAACAAATTCGACTCAAAACTCTGCAAGTGCACTAGACTGAAATTTAAAGACTGGAACACTTAAGCATAAAAGATAGTAATAGTTTCAAAGCCAATAACAAAATTTCATTTCAGCTAACTGTAAACGAAGTTCATGTACAAGTTTTCCAAAATTCCTGTTAGCAGGGGCCGAACCCACATCTATACATGGCCTATGAAAGGAAAGCAAAAAACAAATTTCTTTCTACCAAAAAATGTGCCGAAGAGGCCTATCTACTCCTTTTTCTTTTTCGGCTTCCGCTTCGATATGGATCCATTGGAAACGCTAATGATTTTTCGCTTCGAGCTCTTGCCTTTTGGCGGACGGTCTCCAGGCGAGAGCATGATCTCAACGTCCTCCTTCGAACTTGAATGTACCAGAATACTTTCTATGGGTGGAGTCGGAGGGGTCGGATCTACCGCAGGAGGCGAAATGGGCACACTGGTATCAATGATTGTACCACCAAGTGATATAATTCTTAGAGGTGTTGGGCTAGGCGCTACCATTCCACCTACAGAAGTAACACCATGTGCCGCTGCATCCATTTCAGCGTTGATTTAGGCCAAGATTTCTTCTTTGCGAATCGATTGAGCTTCGCTGGGGGCAGCGGTAGTTTGCATTGAAGAGCTGGAAGCAGGCGCGAGTCCACTTATGGTAAATGGCGAGTCCACAAAGGGGTCACTATGTCGACCGAGGAATTCATTCATCATCTGCTCATCGAAAGAAAGTGAGTTTTCCTACGTTCCATCGATCGGCCCAATCGTTGTCGTGGTAGTCGCTTCAGTAATAATGGCCTCCTGCACTTGGTGTAAATCGTGGATTGTAGGAGGTGTTATCAGTGTAACTTCAGTCACTGGACAAAGAATAAGAGAGACTATTAGTAAACGCTTCAAGACAAGCTTTTAATTTCAAACGCACATGAGAAATGCTCAAAGTACCTTCCTCAGTTTGGCTTGCAGATGACTGAGTGGCTTTGGAGGTGTGCTCTTTAATAGGGGATAGCTGTGGCCATTCTGGATTATAAGCAGGGACAGACTAGGGCTTAACCACTAGTATAGACTTAGATTGAGGTGGAGCAATAATCTTAAGGCTCGTAGTGTAATGCTCGACACCTAAGCCTTCCCCAATCTCCTGGTTTGGGTGTTGAGCTTCTCCCTTTCTTGAGAAATCATTGACTCGTGGAGAATCTTCCTTTCATCTTCGATCAGCACACGATTCTCAAACTCAAACTCGTCGAATGATTCACCCAGATGCACTGCCTTCTCCTCCTTGACTAACTAGCTCCAGGCGTTATAGAGATGTGTCGAGTAATTGTTGAGCCAGGCGAAATTTCTATGTTTCAGCATGTTAGCGTTGTAGGTGACGAGAAGATTTTCTACATCATCTTCCAGCCTGGATTTCACCATCTAAACCTTCTCCACAACCTCATACTCCACTACACGGACTTTCTCCACGGTCGCATCCCTTTCACCATAAAGCGCCACGGCTTGATCTCAGAAAGTTTGGACTTAAGCTCAATAAGCTCTTTGAGGGCCGCATCCCACTCGGCAGTGACGGTAGTGTTCCTATGGCCCATTTCCTCCATCAGTGCGTAGTGTGATTGCCTCATCCTCTCCATGGCCGAGTTAGCCTCATCGGCCTTTTTAAGGGCCTCTATTTCTGATTTTCGAGAGGACTCAGCTTCAGTATTGAGCATCTTGATGATACGGTCCTTCTGAGCAAGCTCCTTTTCTAACTTCTCAATCACAGCTGCCCGCTCAAAGGCCACCTTCGATGCTTTTTTCGTGGCTTCCCCCCACTCCCACTCCTTATATTGAACGTAAATGTCGTGGATATAGTCGTGCATCGTGTTCTCAGCCTCCGTTGGAATTCTCTTTAAGTGCGTGGGAAAAATACAACCGTCGAAGCAGATGTCTAGAAAATCCTTCTTCAATTGGGCGTTTTAATCGCTCCTTCCCTTATGGGCTCGGTAGGGACCTGCTCTGCAATTATGGAGGCCATTGTTTCGGTTCTATGATGTTGAGTTTCATAACTTGAAGCATGAGAAGACGGCTTGTGCCATGAAGTTTCTAGAGAACATGAGACATAAACAAGAGGCCCAGTAGGGTTTCTAGGAGGGGAAGAATGAGATTGGGACCAGTGCCTATACTCCCTATCTCTGTCGTATCGCTCCTGGCTAGAGTACCCACAATCATAATCCCTATCCGACTCTCTCCTACGCGGCTCACAATTTGTAGAAGATCGAAGAGCTTTTTGAAGACTCCCTAACATTGAGACTCGACCAGGCATTGTATCTGTAAAGCAAAAGAAGAACGAAGTTATAATCTTCTAAAGTAAGCAAATTACGGCCATGAATTGTGTAGTGTCGTGAAGTGTGTATGTATGTGCAACCTCTAGACCAACCGGAAATGTCAGCCACATTAGTTAGAAGAGACTCGCTTAAATTTAAAGCCTGCCGAAGCTCCTCCAATCCGGCATCATGTTGGAATGACAAAACATCCAAATCGGAATATCGGCGATCCCTTCAAAAAGGTTTTCCTCCTGCGAAGGAGGAGCCTATAAAATGTTAATCTAGGGAATAGGCAAAGACACAACCACAGATTTTCTTCTACCGGATTTAAAACGTTTGAAGGCAGCTGCTTTGCCTTTTCTCTTTCCTTCGGAACCTTCAAAGGCATCAGAAGGCCCGGCTGCAAGTTCATCGTCAGTGGGCGTTCTTTCTGGATCAACCTCCTCAGTTATAACAACCGTGTGCATCTTACGCTTAGCTTGTTTCTTTGAGATAGCCCTTAACGTTCCTTCAAGCATTATGCTTTGGCCACGCTCCATCAAGCCTACGATTCTTAAATTTCTATCTGCCAGAACCGAGTCAATGTCCTTCTCTTCACTCGGAACTTCTTGGAGAACCCGAACTTTCTCTTTGAAATGCGCACGTTTGGGCTGTGGAACTAAAGCTTTAAAGGAAAAAGAGATATAAGTTTGGCATCAATTATAATTGTCTTATTACCTACTTGAGAAGACTGCAGTACTTACGTCTGAATAACCATCGGCTGGCAAATCCTGGAGGGCATCAGACATAAAACCATTTCGTATTGAAGTAACTTAGCCTGGTCCCAGACCCCTTACTATTTGAAAGTTTTTGAATCCTTCCAGGAATGTAAAAAAAGGGCTATCTCCCCGGCTCTTGATGTTGAATAAATATCTAATGTCGATCGGTATCGAGGGTCGAAAGAGATGCTCCATAAATACGATGAATAAGCTGTTCAACAGAGCGTATCCATTGGGGCGTAGTTGAGATGGAGCGATCCCCAGAAAAGATAACACTTCCCTAATGTATTGGTTCGAGGGGGGAGAATGTTCCAGCTGTGCACTCATGCCGATTGAATGCGGTGAACCGTTTCGGTGGATAGTGCGGTCTGTCATTCGGACCCGGCAATAGCACATCGTCCAACGACAAACTGTGCCTTAAATATATTCGTCCCAACATGTCTTCAGAAAAATTGGACGGAATGGAGTCCGGCGGAGTACCGATCAAAGATGTGCCAGGTAGCTCATCCAAAGCTGGATCTATGACTTCGGCCGTGATGGCTAGTTTCTCGATCATTGGGGGAAAAGAACTCTGAATTTCCTGTTGCTGTGAGCTTGAAGGTTCCATAACTAACTAACTTAGAGAAATCATCATTAGATGGTAAAAATCCCGTGCATTCCCCAGTGTGAAGTGCGTGAATGTGTTGTGTAGTGCAGTGCTGTAAATTACTTGAGAAATTCTACAAAACATGAGAAAACATGCAAACAACGAGACTTCGAAATTCAGCTGGAGTAACCATCATCGCTGACCGTCTCAACCGTGCCATCCAGACTTTAGAGACCAATCCGAGTTACAGTTTGTTGAAATTTTGTTAAAGTTACAATTCCATCAACGAGCTTTGAAGGATAGTCAAATATGCAGTTCAACAGTCAAGTCCAATTATGTCAGATTGAAGCACGTCGGGGTTAAGTGTTCAATTATTCATAATATTTGTATCCACCACAGTCAAGACGTGGATCGATCAACAAAGGTTCAACTCGTATCAGTCATGAAAGTTACAATTCGTATTGATCCAAGAAGTTGCAATTCGTACCCATCCAGAAAACAACAATTCGTATCGATCCAAAAAGTTGCAATTCGTACCCATCCAGAAAACAACAATTCGTATCGATCATCGTAGGTTCCTTTGTATTGATCACCAAATGCATACTTCGTGTTGATGCAGTATCCTCCTTCTCGTATCGATCTACACACAGTAATTCATGTCGATCGAGTTATTGGTTTCCAGTTCCAAAATTCGCATCGATCAAGTCATATCGATACGAATGCCATTGGACGTCCATCAGCACGAATGCCACCGTTAGTTGATCTATATGAAGAGTTTGCCACTGATCGCTACGAAGTGTATCCATTGTTCTATACGAAGACTTTTCACACCCAGATCGATATGATTCCTCCCTTTGTCATAGATCGATATGAATGTTCCTCTTCGTATCCCTCCTTACACCTTCTTCCCCAAGCAATTGCCATGCCATTACTCCTTCTCGACTTAATTCCGACCAAACTCCGTCATCAACAGTGATGGAATCGACGACGGCTTTGGACGAGCCAGCATTAAGATTCGAGTCTCGCCATTTTCAACTTGAATTCATTGACTATTTACCTAAGTTCAGATGTAGTTGCGCTAGAATAAGGGATTAGTTAATTTGGGGATGAAGGCGATACGAAGGCAAGAGTAAAAAGTAGAACGAGCAAGTGAAAAAGTTTCTAAGTCCAAAATGCTTTTATATGGGCACAAAATTGAAAGAGAGAAACGTTTCGTCTCCCAATAATCTCGACCGGTAACAATAGGTCCACCACCGAATCGATACGAATAAGCTATCCATATCCGTAAACTCGAGTTTTATCGGCATGAAATTTGTAGCACAGATTATTTTGAGACACCAAAGTCCATCGATACGAAACGTTGCTCATATCCGTTGTTTTCGACTCCATCTATAGTGCAACGATATGAACTACACTGTTCGAACCCATTAATTCACATCCTCCAAAGGCTCGTATCCATCGATACAAGTTGGCTGTTCGAATCCAACAGGCTTGAGCTTCACCGGTACAAAGTCATGCAATGAAGACTAATTTGAAACATTGAATTCCATCGACACGAAATGCTTATTCGTAGCAACTGCTTTTGCCTCGATTTAAGACACAACTATGAAAACCGTGCTATTCGCATCCATCGATATACAACCCATAAAGGCTTGTATCTATCAGTGTGAATGTTTATTTCGTATCCATTGATGCAAATTATATCGATACATGGACAGCCATTCAACCTTTTACGTCGACCCAGGAGAGGATCGATACGAAGGGTCATTCAAAAACAACTATCATGTTGTTATAACTCGAATCCCATATCGATTCAAGAGAGGATCGATACAAGATTGATACTGGAGAACTGACAATGACTTGTAAATGTGCGAACGTTAATGAGAGTCAAGTTAACATATGTACATATATGTCACACTAAATTTTCAATTTCCAATTTTCGAAATTTACAGGTCAAATGATCACCTAGCCACAATTATAACAGCAAACAACAGATCGTTATTATGTTGAAATCAGTTACAACAATGCAGGGTATAACGATTGGCAGTCAGCAGCTCATACTACTGAAAAATTGGACAAGAGTTACAAATTTCAAAAAGACGACAATCGTTCAGCAAGTCGGATAGAACTATTTAGAGTGAAGGTTGCAGTTTTTCAAAGCACTTCATGTTCACACGAGACATACTTCGAGAGGCAAATGTTATCCCGCCTTTTGGCAAGGCCGAGATTTCAAGAAATTGACTGAAAACCAAGGATTTCTCATCCCGAATGTCGAGTAAGTACAGGTTCACTATGGATGTCGATGGATTTTGTCCAAGTCCGGATTGAGTTACAATTGATGTAACATGACAAGAAAAGCTATGAAAGCCAACGTTCCAAGTTTAAAGTCAATCGGAGTCCGTATGCTCAAAATATGATCGATACGAGTCAAGCAGGCAAACTATTCAAATCGGTCAGGACGCACCACTTTGCATCCATCATTGCAACAACTTCGCATCCATATTAAACCCTTGGTTCGAATCGTTCTCATTCCAATCCATCTTAGAGCCTTAGTCTATATCGATTGACTATTGCCCACTTCGCATCGATCAGTCTTTCTTTAATTTGTATCGATAAAACCGAGTCCACTTCGTATTCATTTCCTACTTCGTATCCATCGGCACACGAGCAAACATCGTATCGATCAGCAACCAGATGGAGTCTACTTCATATCCATCTAGAACATCCTACTTTGTATCCATCGACGGAGACACAAATGCACATTTCATATCGATCGAGCTTCATACATGCTTAGTATCGATCGACCACGGGTCGATACGTAATCAGCGTTTCACATCTATACGAAGTGCGATTGAATCTATCGATGCGAACAAAACCATACGACCAATAGTTGCTGTGTGTCTAGATCGATACGAACAAGATCATTTCTATCGATACGAATTGTACAATTTCCATCGATTCAAATGTGGCAACGGTCTTCGATACGAACGAGGCGAAAGCTTTAGAACGACTCGGTCAACTCGACAGTAAAAATGGATCGGTCCGAAGGATTAGTGCCATGTCAGTCTACACGCATGTGCACTGATCGATTCGAAAGGTGCATTGCGAAGGTGATCGATACGAACCAAACAGCCCACTAAAGAACGCCAATTCGTATTGATCATAACTTGCAATCTACAAGTCTAAATGCTATGAAATTTTCATGGGAGCTTACATATAACCTAAGGAAGATTCATGCCATGTTCTGACTCGATTGGATGAAATTTCGATCGATACGAAATTCGTTCATATCGAACACAAATCGAGCTGAAACTTCAACGGATCGATCACGTGGGCCCAACCATGTGCCAGAAGAAGTCTTCCGAGATCTGAGGGAAATATCAGCCTCCTACGCCTATAAATAGAACCCCAGGGCCTACAGAAGAGGGATTTTTTGCTCTTCGACATCCAGATCTGCCGAATCCAACTTTGCACTCCATAGTTGCTGATTTACTCGAATTTCAGAACTGTAATTCGTTGTAATCCATTGTAATCAGCTGTAATCATCAAGTGAACATCAATAAAGTCATCAAACTTCATAGTGGACGTAGGCAATACGCCGAACCACTCTAAATTGCTGTGTTTCTACGCATTTTCATATCTATTTTTGGAGTGTTTGTTAGATAATCCTCATTTTACATTTTTATTCTTTAATTTTATCTCTTCAGATACTTCCGAAGAGTGTTGTGACCATTTTTGGTACAAACACTGGTCAATACGAGTAATTAATGTTATTGACGGGGATCTCTAAACACTATAACGGAATAATACAACACGGTATTGCTTAAATGGGTAAATGAAATAATTTTATCCAAATTATTTATATATATAAATGAAATAAGAATTATTATAGTTGTATATGGTGTGCTTGATTTTAGGAAATGACAATATTAAACTATTATCATCGTTGTCGTGGAAATTGAATAAAGGTTGGTATTATAATCAAAAGTTAAGAAATAATTTTATAATCAAATGGGATTATATAACTAGATGATTATAAATGTGATTTACGATTGAAATGAAATGAAATTCTAGAGGAATATTTAAAGATGATATGGTTTATAAAAATGATTTATAAAGGACTTAAAAGTTGGAAATTTAGGAATTTAGTTCCCGTTGGTTTTGAAATGTTTTTCAAGTCTTGGAAAATAATAGTGGTATTATTTGGAAAATATTTTGAATTGGAAATGTTTGAAAAGTTTTTTTAAAAGAAATAGAACACTGAACTCACTTCGGTCGTTGGAAATTAATTCCATTGATGATCGCGACAACATCAGTGTTCATTTTCGAGTTTCCAAGAGAGGAATTGCTACCTCAATGATTTAAATTGGAGTTTGTTTGCAAAACTAGTTTTAGTTTTGAAGCTTGAAGAAATAATTTGATATACCAAGGGATTTTGGGTATATATGTTTAGAAAAATGATTCTAAAATATTAAGTAATTGTTTAAACTCTGAAGTTTGATCTAAAATGTTTTATGGAATGAGTAAATTGAGTGACTTATAAAATGTGAAATTGATTTTGGAATGGAATTAAACTTAACTTAAGTATAAATGGAATTCTAAAATTTAGCCTAAGTAGGCTAAATGAAATAAGTTTTGAAAATGGAATTTTTTGAGATTGAAATAAATTACTAATGAACTAATTAATTTAATTAGTAAGTAAATGGAATTGAAATTTAATATTGGAATGATATTTAACTTGGATTATGTTAAATAAAGTGAAATTGAAAAATTAGTTCGAGTTGGACTAAACAAAATAAATTTTGGAAATAGGATTGATTAACATAAAAATGGACATAAACTTAAGTGGTGAAGTGAAAATAAATCTAAGAACATTTGTATAAAATGTTATAAATTGACTTAAGAAAATTGATGGGATAAATTCTTAAGTGAAATTAGTATGGAAAGGAATATACTAAGTAAATCAGTGAATGTGAATTTTAAATGGGTAAGATTATTGTGAATAATTGAATGGAAAGGAACTAAATGTGAATAAAAAGAAATTGATATAGATAATAATCAATTGAAATAAATATATCGGTTGTACGTATATTATTTTATTTGCATGACGATTTGATCTAGATTCGAGCACAAAATGTCGAGATGATTTATATCGATCCGAGTTAGGATTTTTTTTCTCGATTTTCAATGGTGAACATTGTATATGGAATTTTGATTGATTCTGGAATTCTCTATCATAGTATATGGCTATGCAAGAAGAATGACGGTTTCTAATCAAGAAATCAGATCTGAATCTGCACTAGAGAGTCGTGTGAACGATACTTGTTTGGAAATGAAATTGTTTGATCGAGTGAGCGATCGGATTTGATACTGTGTACGGATGATATATATACATCGTACAGGTTTTTGTGAAATGAATATTGGAAATTGAAAATGCCGAATAAAATGTTTTTGGAATTAAATGATTGAATATTATTGGTAAGTAAGGTGCGGGTAATTAAAAGCAAAAGCTAAGTTGATGTCTTCGATTTCAGAAATAAAATTTGATTGCTCGACGAAAAGGTACATGTTTAAATTGTGTTTGAAATTGATGGTTTCGTGACTGAGCCACTTGGCTTTCGTTTTCTTCTGATGATTGAAGCCCGTAGAGGCATTTCGTAGTTGTTTGGATCTAGTGTGCAAGGAGACGTTGGCAAAAAATTTCGAAAATTTAAGGAGTTAATAAAATTTTGAAGAAAATTTTGATGACTAAAAATTGGGTTTGAGTTATAACTTGAAATGGTTGAGTAAATAATATTATTTGGAATCTATGGATGAATTTGGAAATTAGAGAAGGTGATATGTGTTTTCAATAAATTGATTTTGGGAAAGTTATTTAAACTGATTTGTTTGAAATAGTTAATGGGTTTGGACATTCTTCTTACCTAGCAATTTCAAGGACGAAATTCTTTTAAGGAGGGTGAAATGTGAATACCCATAAATTTTGGTTATTTAAAATTGGAATATTAAATTTATTTTAAATATTTGAAAGTTAATTTTTCACTTGAATTTCAAATAAAAACATTTATTGGATATTAAATTATTGAATTTAGTAATTGAATATTGGTTAATTATTGTATCTGGAGCTTTAAGCCTGATAAAAATAGTTTAAAGGCTTATAAATTTATATTAATCATAATGAAGATAATAAAAATCTTTAAGTTGAATTTAAAAGTGATTTGTTCAGTTTTAAAAATATATCATATGAATTAACATATAAAAATAGCTTCCCGGGCATAGTCTCGGATTTCTACGAAACCAATTCCATTGGATCTGTAATAGTGTATTATTATCGGGTTTCTAATTTCGTAATGTTTGGAGTTATCGTTTGGTCGTACGGGATAGAAAGGCTTTGAATTTAATATCGAAAATTCAATTTAATAATTGGGTCCAAAAGCTATCTTCTCCATAGATCGAATTAGGACTCAAAACCTTTTCCATTGCGTTCAGAATATGGGAAGAGCGTTATAAACACCTTCAGCACACCTCGATATGGGTTCGATATTTTGAGCTAAGTATAGCGAGACGTTTGAAATTTAATTTAATATATTAATTAATATATGTAGATTCTATTCAACTCAACCTTTCAACCGCAATTCCATCACATCAGCCTTTTTCCCTTCACTCAATCATTGTACCCTATTTCATTCAAACATGTTTGCCCCTTTCCCTTTTAATAACCAGCCGAGCATTATTTTTTTTAAAAGCATTTGTTCTTCTTCCTTTATAACCTATGCCACCCCTCCTCATTTTGAATTCATGTATTTCCTTTTCTCCTTACCAGTTCGAAGATAAAATAAAAAAAAGAAAAGAAGGGGAAAGCATGAAAACTAATCATGACTCTTACACGCGCATTCATCTGGGAAGGATGGAGGCGCGTTCAAGGGGAGGCGTCTCGATTTCGGGTCGCGCGAGTGCACATGTGGGTGGAGGAAGGTCAGAGCGGTGGTTAGCGAGGTGAAGGTGGTGAGGTAGGTTTTGGGGTTTTCTCGAATTTGAGTTTGAGTATGGGAATTTGGTGATGTTTGAGGGAGTCATGATTTTTCTGGGGCGCGCAGGAGGCTGTGGTGATGTTTGAGGGGGAGGAGGCGATGGTCGCGTACAGACTAGAGCGAGGCTGTGACATCACAATCAAGCCTGTCGCGTGGATAGGAGGAAGGCGATGTTGCGCTAACAACCGGAGGCGAGCGAGAGTGAACATCCCGTGAAAGGGATGATCGTTCGTGGTGTCGGTTCTTCAATCGAAGGAACAAGGAGATTTTGAAGGAGACAGTTAAGTGCACGTTGGAGGTGGAAGTCAGGTCGCAAGGAGCAGCGACAATGCAGTGCGTTCGAAAGCGTTCATCGTCGTTGGTGGTGACGGCCTGGGACTGTTGCTCTTTTAAGAGTTAGAGGTAAATTAATTAAATCTAACTATAGGATTAGTATAGATAATTTAGAAATTTGATTTAGACAGATAATGAAAATTTAATAAAATTTTCATACGAGGTTCAAAAATCAGTCATGTTGGATTTATAGCTGCGACTTTTACAATCTGGAGCTGGTTTGGAAAATTTAGAGTTAACCGTGATTTTAGATAATTAAAAATCAGGATGTTTAGCAATTTAAAAATCAAGGTGAGTTAATCTCACTCAATTTTGAATTACTATTTAATTTTAAATAGTTAAAATTAATTATTGGTTGATTGGTTAAATTTGATAATTGTTATCAGTTTGGATGTTATTATATATAACAGTACATATATTCGTAATTGGATTGATTATTCCAGCATATTTTAGTGGATGAGATCCTATGCGTCCCACATAATAGCGGATGAACCTATATACCGCGATACCCCCTCGAAATGTGATTGGTATTTTTATGTTGTATTAACATCCGTGGATGCAGGGAAACAGGTTGGAGGGATCCAACTGGATTCCTCGAAAATGTTGAATTTAATTTCATTTATAGTGATATATGAACTATTGAATAATCTGTGGTAGAATATAATGTGATTTGAATTTATTGGATGCTATGGTATTATTGACTTAGATTTTGGTATTTTAAAATACCATAAATACGTATATTGAATTTAAAAAGAAATTAAAAAGCAATTGGAAGTAAAATATCTATAGTGAAATTTGGATTGATTAAAAGAAATGAATTTGGGTAAAATAAATAGTTTGGCTTTAATTTGTACTTAACTACGTCAAAATATTGTTAAATAGAGATTTGGAATAAGGATTTTTAATAATAAATTCCTTCGTGATACTTGTCTTAAATATAAAAGGTTTTTAAATCAAGATTTTAAATTGATTTGGAGAATAGAAGTGAATTTGGAAATAAATGTAAAAGTTTGTTATACTGGATCTTAAATGAGGCTTTCTAAGTTATGGAATAGAAGTAAAAATCGAGATTGGGTTATTTTTAGGATATAGTTGAGTTATTTAAGGAGTTAATTTATAAATGGAATTCAATTTATGGAACTGATTTATAAATGGAGTTTAATGTAGAATTCAATTTATAATGGATGTACGTGATGTGAAACCTTATGGATTGGAACTGAAAACTGTGAGTATAAACAATGTTTTATAAATGAAGTGAAGGGATTATCAGTGGATAAATTTAAGATATAAATTCACGGTGAGAATTTATAACGAGATGGGTAAATCAGTTTAAAAGTAAATGATAGATTTATTTTTATAAATGTGAACGGGGATTTACAAAATTGGGACGTAAATCAAATTGGTGATAAATCGAGAGGGATTTATAAATATCAGACTGGCTATATTGGAATTGAAAAGTATATTTTATTGAGAAGTTAAGTTTTCTTTAAAAAGGAGGATTTTTAATTATTTACTAGGTAATTTAAAAAGGTGTTTAAGAATATTTTAGAAAATTAATTATTTAGTTATTTTAAATTGTTTAAAGTACATTTAATTATTAATTAATTAGTTTATAACTTGTTGATATTAAGTTAATTATTATTTTAGAATTAACCAGTATTATTATTTTAAAAGATGAATTATTCAATATTAATATTTTTATATAGTAACTTTTATTGATAGAGTATATGCCTAAGTTTAACTTGGAAAATTTATATGGGAATTTTATAAGTGTTATTTTTGTGAAAATTATTAAATAAAGTTTTCGGAAAGTAATGGTATGCTTTCATGGTGTAACCGGAGGCAGTGAGCGCCAACAATTAATTTTGGGATTTCTTTAGGATAGAGACGTAAGCATTGAGCTGTGAATCCATGGTTGATACCGCAGCGGTACTTTCCTTATTATTTTAAAGGGTTTTCAAATATTTTTTTAAAGAATAGTTTGTGAATATACTAAATTCGGCAAGATAAGTATATACTTTGGATAAAGAGATTTAATTTATTAAAGTTAATCAAAATAAGACTTAGTATTTTTAGTGGAAAAGAAAATATCTAACTGAATGGTTTTTATTTGATAGTTAAATAACCGCCCATCAAAACTCTAGACTCAAAATATAACTTTAGGAATATCTAGGGGAAACACGGGAATTATATGGTATAATTGTCGTTCGAGGCTATACTGTACGTACAAACTCGTTTCGTTCTTCTAGGATGATAATAAAGAAATCCATCCACTAACAATTAGAGGGTGATCTCCAATCTTATTTTTGTATGTTTATTTCCTAAAGAACCGAGGTTGAGTTTATCGAAAATATCGAACGTTGTTTCGAAGAGACTGAGATTGGATAAGTAATTCGAAAACCACTTCGATCCAACGAGTACGTTTTCGAAGTGAAAACAAGAGCATGGAGTCAAAGATGGAGCAATGAAGTGCAAGGGAAAGTCGCTACTAATCCTGAGGATGATTCCAAAATGGATGCAATGGGGATAGTGCCTTTGGTTCTGTTCGGATCCGAAATGGACTTGTATGGATGAATGTTATCAATATGTTGTCATTGGAGTACAATGAGCATTGTAAGTGAAAATTCCTTAAAAAGGTAATCGCAGCCTCTAGCCTCATCAACTGGGAATGACGAAGATCAGGGGAGATGCAGCATGGCTAAGTGGTTCGCACCCAATTAGTGTATGTTTATCAGCTTTCTAGATACCCTCGGATATTATTACTGTGGTGCGTGGAGGAGCTCGAGAAAGGTGGGAACACTAGGGGTGATAGCATATTCACCCTTTCCCGGTTAGGGGTAGTTCGGTCTTGGGTTGCAGAGGATCACGGTATGGTCCTCGATACATTATTCTAGATGTGTATTGTGACAGGTGGCACCCCAGTTCCTAGTCATTCATATGGAACCCATTCTCCAATACGTGCATTTACGGTTTTGGTTGTAGGGCTTAGTACGCTGGAATTTAATTAATGTAACAATTTCAGCTATTTGAATAAGTATGTGTACCTATACATCATTATAATCTCAGATGATTTTGGTATAAAATATTTTGGTTATCATAAGGTAAAAACCCATAGTGTTTATTTGTGGCGTGGTCTTACGAGATACCTTTATTTTTCAAAGGATTTTGATAACTTTAATAATTCAAATTGAGTGTGTATTTCTCATGCTGGTTTTCCAGACTGACTCGGGTGTTATTTTATTTTAATGCTCGGGTCAGACAAAGTATTACAGATACATGATATGATGCTATGGAGATCAGGGGCGAGCTGGATAATAATGATGTATCATACGTATTTGATTTTATTTCGCTGTGTATTGTATGCTATATATTCATCATTTTATAAGGACAAGTTATCATAACTGTCCGGTATTGTGTTATTGATGTGTTGCACTCTGATGATGTAATGTATAAATAACAACTATAGTTCTTTTTGTATAATGACATGTTATTATCTATTATATATTGTTCCGCTGCGATTGTGAGATTCTGTGCTGTTGTTTCTATTTCTTCTTCTTCTACTTCTTTCTTGTTTTCCTCTAACGATCTGGTATTTTCGGCATTCGATTGCTCGGCATGTAATACAATGAACGTATTGATGTCGATTTTCGAGCATTGAATATCTAGTTCGTGACAAATAGATGCAGTAGCTTTATCTAACATAAGTTTTCCCAATCTTTTTGCTAACCAGTTAATACCCAAGGTGAGCATAGAAATATGGGTATGTTCGAGAGTTGTGCCCAAATAGGAACAGTTCGAATTGATCCACATACATCACTAGTTGTAGGATCCAACTGTTTAATTATAAATAGCTTGTTCTTCATTACAATAGGGTCACTATGAATAATCTTATCTCTATCAGAGGTATCTGAAAGGAGAATGAGAAAATTTGAACCATCTGACTTAACTTTAATGTTACATTTTAACTTCTTTCTGCGTTTCAAGAACTCAACAACATAAGTGTATGATAGGGGCTTATCAAGAAAGAAACCCACACATAGTCTTTCCATAGAGCTTCACTAGCAGCTATTACAGGTGGAGAAGGCACCGTTGCTTCACCATCAAATGTCATAACAAAACGAACATGTATGTACTTTCTAGCATTTCGAGGAAGGTTCTTAAAAAGAGAAGTCCATACTTTTTCAGATGAGAAAAGAGAAGCAGAAGGAAGAAAAACAGATACATAGGAGCTAATACAATAAGGAGATGTAGAGGGAGGATTGAGAGATAGATTAAGAAAAGGAAGGACAGGCACAGATTTGAGAGGGGGAGAAAGTAAGGTTAGGTTAGGAGGATGAGAAGGAGGTGATGGAGGAGGAATGGTTAATGGAGTGATGGAGGAAGATGAGGGAAGAGAGTACGGAGAGGGAATGGACAAGGTAGGAAAGGGATCATCTGCCATTATAAATTTATTAGTTGGAATTAGTTTATTTGATGATTTTGTATAATTGAAAGGTAATAATTATGTTTTCAAAAAGGGATTTTTGAGTATATGAGTATATTTTGAAGATAAATAAATTTTGAAATATTGATTGATTTTAATAGTATTTTAATATAAATCCCTTTTCGTGTTTTTTTGATGATTCGAAATTAATTTATTTATATTATGAAAATTTTTATTTGATAAGAAGATTTTAAATTATATTCTATGGTTTGAAATAAATATATTTTGTTTTGTAACTTATAAATTTATGTTCAAATATTTTTTTATTATCTAAGATTACGAAATGAATTTAAAGCAGTATTTATGTGATTTTAAATATGTGCTATTAGAGATTTAAATATATAGCGAAGGTTCTGAATTATAAATTATCGTTTAAAAAGGAGAACAATTATTTTGGAGGTTTATAAATTTATTTTAAAATATTATTTAGCAATAGAAAATTATGAAATAGTTCCTATAATTATTTTTGATGTGTATAGTGATTTCGTAGGTATCGGCAAATGTGTATAGAAGGATGCAGTAATGAATTCAGTAATTGAATCTTATAGTAGATATTAGTGGAATACTATTTTAGAATCCACCTTTAGGTATTGAATAAAAGATTATATGTGGTAATTGATTTATTACTGAATACTATTTGTCTAGTTTATATATACGTGTGTGTGTATGCACATATATGTGTGTGTGTTCGTATGTGCATAACTTGATTAGGATGTTTTGTTGTACTTTTAAGATTCCTACTTATATATATATATATATATATGTATATATGTATATATTGAATGAGATTATATAGGTGATTTACCGTATCTATTTTGGTTAGTTGATGTTGATGTGATTACATATGCTGATGACATCTTTCTATAAGATTTTGTGATGATTTTTATTCTATGTGATGAAGAATCTAAATAAATGAAATTATATTATCATTTGGTATGGGACTTTCAGTGATATTTCTTCATTTATTTTTTGGACTCGTTATATAGAATGCTAAATAAGCGAGTATGATGTGTGAGCATTTATAAACGGACTAGTAATACGTGGTGGTATGGGACGCAATTGTGTT
The DNA here is from genome assembly GCA_030765085.1 of Allium cepa. NCBI lineage: Eukaryota > Viridiplantae > Streptophyta > Magnoliopsida > Asparagales > Amaryllidaceae > Allium > Allium cepa. The sequence continues at coordinate 982,715,296 of CM060929.1, forward strand.
ATTTATTCCTTGTAACAACCCATATTTTTAGCCAATATTTTAAGTAAAAATTTATTTGGAAATTTTGATTTTTAAGTCATTTTAAAATTGAAAATTTGGAATTTCACAATATAATTTTGGGATTTGTTGAGAATTATTTTTCCAAATATTATGAAATAAAGATTTTTCAAATATTTTTTAAATTTAGGTCAAATCTGGTCAAAGTTTGACTTTCACTAGAAATTTTTAAATCTGAATTTTTAATTACTATTCTTTTCTTTGAAGCTAGAAATGATGTTAACATTCTCAATGCTTTTTGTTTCGCCAAATTCAGATTTATACTTTTTAAATGCAAAGTTTCAGCGTTTTACACGTAAGTATTTTTCAATATTTTATTTTCTACTTCATTTTGGCTTTGGGCTTGATTTTGTTTGTGTTTTTGGCTTGTTTTGTTATTAGGCTTGGCTAATGGGCTCAGGAATTTCCTAAGAGACACATCTTTTTCCATTTGCCATTCACGTATAAAACTTTCCTCTCCTCCTCTCTTTCTCATTTTTAGTTTCCTGAACAAAAAGAATTACAGTAAGTTTTCCTATCTTCTTCTTCTTTTTATTCTTTTTCTTTATGTTTCTCCTCAAACATAGTTCGGCTATGCCATGCTCATCCCCTAGCCGACCTCATCTCCACCCCCATCACCATCTAGTATTGACCGGCCACCACTTCATCGCCACTTCAACCATAGCCGTGACCCTAGTTACAAAACCACCACCATACTATTACCTAATCCCTAGTCGATCCCATACCTTCATCTCTCCTCTTCTTTGTGCCTCGACCGCCATCTCCTTTTGCTTAGCCATGACCATCACCTCCTCCTGTAGCCATGACAATTTAAGTGCCTTGACCCATTGCACCACTTGACCCAAGCCTTAGCACATAGGGCCGAACCATTGAGCCTAAGCCGAACCCAAAAGGCACTTGTGCCTTGTCTTTTAGCCTTTCCGCTTGTCGTTTTGCCTTGCCATCCCTTCACCTACCCATAGCCGTACCCTATGCACCCCACAACTGTACCCTATGTACACCATAGCCGAGCCTAGCATGCCTCAAAACATCATGGTCGAGCCATGTTTTCATGTAGCTTAGCCTATATGTAAAGTGGCCGAGCCACTTGTACTTGTTTAGCCATATTTTCTTTTGTTTGTTTAATTCTTTCTTGTGTAAACATTTGCTTATATATGTTTTATTTTTCTTTGTTACAATATTTGGATTTTAGATCTTCTTTCACTCAAGTTTGATTTGTACTTTGTCGTGCTTTTCGGAGTTGTCTTGTTGTTTGAATTATCATTTCTAGCCAAAGAAGGTGAGTTTATCACTCTCAACTATGTACTTATATTATAGTAAATTGATGACTTGTGGAATTGTAGTACTGATATGCTATGATGATAGTAGTTTCATATATGCATGTGACATGATATTATATGATGTTATCACCTATGTTATACTTGTTTTATCACATGACATGATATGCTATGTTATTCTGTTTATTTCATATTCTGTTTCTCACACTACAAGTTCCCTTACTATGGGTAGAAATGATACATACCCAAATGGACTTTAGAATAGGGGAAAATCGTTGTGAGATGAAATGATAGGCTCATGCGATTTTTATTTTATTTGACTAGGGATTGCGGCTTTGAAATGATAAAACCCGTGATATATATTTTACGGATTGAAACGACACATATCCATACCACTTGACCTAGGTTATAAAATATTATACAGACCCATGGTTAATTTTTAAAATAATAGTTTTCTAAAAATTATAGGTATTTTGAATTTTTAATATATGAAATTTTAACTTAAGTTCTGATTTAAATGATTTAAATAATACATATTGGCTTTCTAATAAGTTAAAATTTTATAAGTAAATAAATGGTTTAAAACTAAACTTAAAGATTTTTTTTATGATATAAATTTGAAATATAACTTAATAATTTAATTGGATTTAATATGGAATTTTAAATTTAACTTAATAATAGAGATAGATTTTATTTATGAAATGGATAGGTTTTGTATAATAAAATAGATTTTACAAAGCTATGATAAAATTGAAGATATTATGTTTTAAACATGTTTTAGTAAAATTTGTAGCAATGTCAAAATGCTATGCTATTTTTGTTATGTTTTTAAAATGCTATGCTATTTTTAGTTATGCTTTTAAAATGCTACTTTAGGTTATGTTTTAAAGTGCTACTAATTCTACAAATGTAACATTTTCAAAGTGTTATTATATAAAGGTCACATTTTCAAAGTGTTATGGTTTCTACTTACTACATTTCTAAAGTGTTATAACTAGGTATATAGTTTTGGAAATGTTACAACTTTGGAAAAATGGATATTATTTTGAAAGTATAATGACATTGGATTTAAATGGTTTTGGAATAGATATGTTTTTTTTTTGAAATGTAAAACATTTGAAATAAATAATCATGGGTTATAATAACGACTGGTTGTTAAAGAGACCGGGATCGAAAGTTGTCATACTCTCTACCAACTCCGAAAACCACTTTAAGAACTGTGTACATGGTGGAGATTCCAGAATGAAGTAGGATTGTGGTGACGATCCTATATGAGGTATATACATGGACCTGACTCCCGTGAGTTGGCATAAAGTGGCTAAAACATAAGAAATTCTCCGGCCAATGAGGTAGCTCCTCTGATCGGACATACTCCTTCGATACTATTCCATTACTTTATGATTGATTGGGTGCGCCTTTTGATTTTTTTTAGGGGTGTGGCTCAATGTGGGCGGTAGTTGCTGCTATGCGTTACCACCAGCCTGGAAGTGAAATTGGTATATCTACCATGGCATTGCCTAGTTGTGCCGTGTCACCTACCCTATCGTGCTTTCTACGAGTTTGATTTGTGTCGTACGTATGAAGTATTCTATGGTAGCCTCCCGATCTGGAGATACGATGGTACTGTATAGACTATTGGCACTATAAATGTGTTAAGGTAGAAAATGTAAAGCCTTAACGCTATGTTTAAATAGTATATTTTACTCTAGACTTTATTATAATAACTTATATTATTACATAGTAGATAGTTTAACGGATCCTTAAAGGATGGCCGATCCCAAGCATCCTTTAAGTTACTTGTGCATTCCTATTACAGTTCACTTGAGTTGATTTACATTTTATAAGTATGTATGTCCTGACTCGAGTGTTTTGTGTTTTGCTTTACGCTCAGGTCAGCCTGAGTGTCAGAGCTTTGGATTTCATCTTTTGGAGCTAGAGAATTGCTGGAGATTATCTATCTATCTAGTTGTCTATCTATTTCTATTTCAGTTATTTCTATTAATCTTATGTACTAGTGGACTTCTATTATATTTGCTTTCACACTCTAGCAGTTTGTATTTGTTTTGAGACTATGTATGTAGTAGCTTCATGAACTACTATGGTTATTTTATTTCCACTGCGAGTTATTCTGATATTCTATGCCTGTGATTTCGTGATTGGTATATTTGCTCCAAATTATATTAACAATCTGTTGTTTTGAATTATTCAAGTCCGACATGTGTGGTTTTATTGTCGATTTGAATGGTCCAAAATAATGGGTCATTACATTCAGTTACTCTGTGCTTGTGGATGCCACTCATATAGGGATTTATTATATATAATGAAACTCACTGCGATGAGTCACATTTTTAGTCATGTGTCGGCATACGTATCGTGTTGTGTGACAGCATGAATATGTAGCTATGTTAGCTACTATTATTATATATACATACACATTATTTGTCCATTCATTGTCCGACTTCCTTTACAATACGGTAGTCGCACCAGGTTAGCTAGTATCCATCATAGCAGCTAGATCACAGTTGTTGCGCCCTGGATCTATGACACACTAATGTCGTGTGTCGGTAATATCTATAGCCATGTGTCGACGATTGCATCGAGGCTGTATTGGTGACATATAACCAATATGTGACACCCAGGCCAGCAGTCTGTTGCTATTTAAGGGCACATCTAGGGTCTTGACTGATGTGTAGCGTAGTCGTGCAGCGTGTTTATCACATGCGGTGGACAAGAGTCATGATGTCCATTAAGCTAATTAAGACTTTGGGAGTCGTGTTAGTGGAATACATTTGTCATGTTGGTCATCACATGTGTAGTCTTCTGGAGTAGGCATGTCCATCGGCCCCCAATTTGGTTTCAGTGTGTGATAAAGATAAATACTTATATATACACAGACACACACACACACATTAGACGATGAGTTCGATTATAGTTGTGACTGTGTCTGGAGTATGATCAATTTTGTATATTTCTCAGGCATCTGACACCGAATATCTTTCTTATTGGCATGTGCGCCAATTACTATTTATTGGCATGGGTTGCTGTAACGTTCTGCCTTTCTTACCTATAAAGATGTTACTTAATACGTCCTCAGTATTCGTATGCCGATCATTTAAGTGTTCGAAAGGCAGATCGTTTGGGGTGAAGAAAGAAGAAGACAGAATAGAATCTCACAAAAACGTGACGAGTAACTATAATATATAAATCAACCCTTTACAAAAGAAAGAACTTTACTATAAACAATCATCAGAGTACACTATCTTATTATCAGCCTGGACGGTTATAACAATATGTCCTTAAAAATGCTGATAAAATCAACAATCAATATAGTGGAAATATAAAGAAATACATAGATAGATACATCTTGGGCATATAGCTTATGTCTTGAACTCAAAAGCATTTGAAGCTAATCAACAAAATATGCTCAGTCTGACCCGAGCGTTAGAATAAAATAACATCCAGATCAGTTTGGTAATACTAGCATGAGAAAACTCGAGTAACGAGGTGAACATATAATAATCCTATGAGACCACGCCACTAACGTGGAATGGGTTTTTACCTCAAAAGATCAACATTCATAGATGAAGAAATGGGGAAAAAAATCTGAATTACAACCCAAACAAGAATAAATGAGCATAATCGGATAAAAATCCAAACTTGAAGAATGAACACAAATAATTAAACATTGAGAAGAACCTTAGTCACTTCATGGTGCAATTAAGAAAACAATTCAATGATTTGAATTAACAATAAGGAAAGGAATTTTCCCATAATATATGTGGGACCATGCTGCCAACTATGGAACGGAATTCCTTTCATTATAATAATATCTAATCTTAACCATGGATGCGAATAATTAAGCATCGTGAAGTGCTCTCAATACTTCCCGATGTAATTAAGAAAGAAGTTAATTTAAAAATTAGAAGCAAAGGAAAGAATAGGGAAATTTTCCAATAAATGACTAGGAGGGTGCTTCCTCTTACCGCAAATATACCTCTAGAAATATACTTGAGAACTCAGATGGCTCTCGAATGCATCCGAGTTGGACCCCGCCAATGGTTATCGAGTATCCAAGTATTTTACATCTCAATTCTCAAAACCGAATCCAATCTAGAGTGGATGTGAAATTATAATGGGAGCAACCACACATATCTTGGCTTCCGCCCGTTTTTTTAGTCATTTCTGACAAAGGATATAAAAGCACAAATGAGCAACATATTGTCTTAGAGTGACGAAATATAATGAAGAAAGTTGAATCAATAGTTAATAAATCAACTAAAGGGGATAATTAAAAATGATCGTCTATGGAAATTAAATTTCATATTCTTATCACTACTCATCAATTACGAACAAATGCTACCCCTTGGTTGGAAATGAAGCCAGGAAAACTGAGGTAGTGTTACCTTTAAGCATTGCAATGACGATATCTTTAACCTTCCAGATAGAAATGAGTCCAGGCCTCGACGTATAGTGTTAAAAATATGGCTAAATCCTTTCCACATAAGCGATCCATAACTGAATCAAAACTTTTACATTAAAAACCAAACTTGTGCTAGGGTTTCACATTTAAAAGTATTAACTTTAAACAACTTTATCAAAATGATTGATTAAGTTCAAACCCAAATTATTACTTCGATATCATTATTTAAAAGGATCAATTAACTTTTAAAAAAAGGGTTAAGTATTTAATTTAACTTTATTAAAAAATTAATTAGCTTTTACCCTAATTCATTACTTTAAAATAAAACTATTTAAGATTTAAACTTTAAAATATTATTATCAGAATAATTGGTTAACCCTTAAACATAATTATTGAAGTGATTAATTATGATAAATTAATCTTAAAACATTATGAAAAAATTAATTCAATTTTTTTAAAATTCCATTATTAAAATAATTAACTGATTTTAAATCCTTGTTATTAAAATAACTAATTAATTTTAAAACCTTATTATTAAAATAATTAATTTATTTTAAACCATCTTTACTTAAATAATTAATTATCTTTGTAAAACCCAAGCATAAGATTTAACAGAATTCATCAAAAGGGATACCATTTCCATTCAAACATCACATAACTTAAGTATGGGGATATGTATACTAATGAAAATAACAACTATGCATATATAGAAAACATCACTTATCATATATTAATCTACCGGCATACAATTCAACGTCCAAACAATATAATAGCAGAACGAGGATTTATTCTGCTAAATAGATGACATTTATATTTTATCTAACCAAATGATTGCAGAACGGGGTGCTAAACAAATGTCAGTTACAATTTAATTAGTAGAATTGTGTTTTATTCTGCTAAATAGATGTCATTGGGTTTCATACTCAATTGTGGTTACTTGGACAAAGAAAATCCCTTGATTAAAATATTTTTTAAAAGAGAGTTTGCTTTTAAAACCAAACTTATCTTTTAGAAATAAAGTAGTTTTAAACTTAAAACTTTTATTTAATAATTAAATAACATTTAAACTCTTTATTTAATAATAATTAACCCTTTAATTAATAATCAAATAATAATTAACTAATACTTAAATAATTAAATACTAATTAAATATTATTTGAAACAGTTAATCTTTAAATAAATCATTATCTATTGACTAATCTCAATTAATAATTAAATGATACTGAATTAAAACTTAAATAATAGTTAAACCTTCATTAAAAATAATTAAATCTTAATTGGGTTTTAATTAAATCTTAACTTAACTAGTAATTAATTAAACCCTTTATTAGATAAATAAATAATTATTAATCATTAATTAATAATTAACTCATTATAACTAACTTGCTTAATTAATAATCAAGTACTAATTTCCTTTATTAACAAATGACTAAGTACTACTTACCTTAATTAATTAATCATTAATTAATTAACTAATTAATAATCCCAGTTAAAAACTAATATTAAGTTTTGGAAATACTTTTCAAAAGGATACTTAAGTTAAAATATTTTAAACTCAAAAAGAGTTCATTTTTCGTGAACTGCATTTATAGCGACCATCGCTATATGACCTGAAATATCAAAGCATTATTTTCATGTCAACTAGATTTCCAAAACTTAAACTTTTGTATTCCAATCACTATAAAAACTTTGAAACAAGTTTTGGAAAACAAAGAAAAGATTTTTAAAACTTTTGAAACTTCTAAAAGTAAAGCTAGAAAACATTTTTTCAAACCCAAGGGTCGCGATGTCATTCTAACAAGTCAAAATACTAACTCCCTTAGCCTACAAGTTTGAAAATATGATTTCAAACAAATATACATGTCATAACCTTATAATATAAGCCAAGATCTCAACTTGGGAACCTTACTTCAAGCTTCAATTCATACAATATCTAAGCAATTTGTCTATATACATCAACATCCAACAAATCAAGCAACATATTTCATTACCTTGATCAACAATAGTTTAAAGTTTAGAATTTTATATAAAAGAAAGATTTTTCTCGCCTTAAGCTATCCAACCTATTCTAGAACTTCACAAACTTTTTTGACCACCTATTTCCTGGATTTTGCTTATGAAAAGAAATGATTTTAGTGACTAAATTATGCAAATCAGTTTGACCATGGGACTATCTAGATTCGATCTTGCAAGGTAGAGGGATTTTGGATTACCATTGAATTCACAAAATCAAACCCGAAAATGAGTCGCCTTCCAACTAATATTTGGCAAATTACTCACGATATTTGAAAATTTTGTCAAAAGAAAAATTCTTTGAAATTCTCTTCTTTACAATTTCAAAAGAAAAAATCACTCAATTTGGATCAGTTTTGAGGGGGATATGGTTAAAATAAGAGGAGATATTTTTGGTCTTGAAAATCTGAGTCCGAAAATAAGTCTGAAAGCAATGCATTTTTGACCCACATACACCACGAAAATTGAAGAAATGATATAAGTGAAAATTGTAGCCAACTCGATTCTCTTGAACATGAAAAAAGAATTTATTTATTTAGATTAATTTACGAGGAGTTATGGCCGTGAGAAGAGGAGGCCAAATTTGGTAAGAAAATGAAAATGAGAGCATGAAGTTGTTATTTATAACCTCATGCAAAGTGGCTAATTCCACTTATACCCTCCTATCCATGGTTGCCACATCATAATGCTTGCCTCCTCCCCTTGTCCTTACACTACCTTCTTGTCCCTTTCCCTCTCTTTGCTCCAACATATTAAAACATGTTTTGTACTTAAGCTGCCAAAATATTTTCGATGATGTGACAATTTTTTTCAGTTCTTTATTTCTTTATACGTGAAACTTAATTACATTTAAACTTAAGTATATTTATATATCTATGTACTAACATATGCTAACTTATTTATTTTGGTATGTGTATAATTGTGCACTTTAGTTTATGTAACATTCATAATTTTTAAATAAGATTATTCAAGAGAATTAATTAGATAAATTGAATGGAATAATGTAAATATTAGAGTGAGAAGGGGATTGAGATTGGAAAATTTATTTAGAAGCTGTGCTAATTAAATAAGAATAATGGGATATGGAAATGTTTTCATACATTAACTAACAAAGGAAGAAAACAAGGGCATTATAGGGATTTGCCGCCGCCTTAATCCCATAACCCCTAAACCCACGTTCCATTATATTTACACATTCATTTTTACAAAACTAAAAAAAACATAAAACAAAGCAGAGCGAGCCGGCTATTACGTACGGAAGAAAAAGAGGAAAATCAATTAAATCTAACCAATCAAGCAAGGGGAATTAATCAAAGGTCAAATCTCAAGTTCCTTATCCTGATGAAGGTGAAAAATAATCAAAATCATCTCTATTTTCGTGTTTAATGATCATTTGATTTTGGGTTTAAGTTTAAATCCATTATGATGATTTTTGATGGTGATATGCTTGGATTTCATGATAAGTTATATTCAAACAAGTTTGATAAATGTTATATAGGGTTTTAAGGCTAAAATCATTTATATTTCGATTCGAATGCTATGAGAAATTTATATGTTATGTAAAACATTATTTTGGAAATAGGTTTCAATTTTCATAATTTTCCATGCTATGGAAAATTTATTATAAATTTTCAAAGGAAGTTATGAAAAATTAAATTTAGAAATTAATTTCGGCTATATTATGAAGAATTTGGGTCTGAAATTTATATATGTTAAATAACATATTAAAAGTAAATTTCTATAATTTTTGGAGATTTTTCTTAAGTAGTTTACTATGGAAATTAAATTATGTTAAATGGAGGACTTAAATGTTATATATATATATATATATATATTGCTTAAGGAAGGGGTTATTTGCTATATTATTTTAATTGGATTTGAAATAATTATGGCAATATTATTTTAGAAAGAATTTGAAAAGTTTATAGCAAACAATTAAATGTTTACAAATAGGAAGGTTAGTTAGAAAGCAATTACTTAATAGGCATTAAAACAGTCTTTGCCCAGAAATTATGCTTCGCCTCTTTCAGACTCTGCCTTTTGACACTATACTTCCGCACCAACCAAATAAAAATCAATATACAATGTATCAATAAGTTGGTATGTAGTGGATTGGAGAAAGGCAGAAGGTATGGTGTCGAAACCTAGCTTTTGAAGGGGTCGAAGCCTTTAGTTTACTCTCCAAAGATATGCGCTTGCCTTGTTTTCCGAAGGATGCTTTCGAAGGGGTTGAAACCCATTTAAATAGCTTTTGAAAATGTTGCCACTATTTTTTTTTTGAAAAGAATGCTTTCGAATGAGTTTCCTTGTTTTAATTTAATACTTTTGAAAGGGGTAGTTTCAACCAACTCGAAACCTTGCTGCCAACATTATGCCTTTCGAATGGATTGAAGTCATCAGCTAGATCAAAAGGTGGATTTTGTTTTGTAAATGAAGTAAGCCGCTTCCTAAAGCTTTTGAATGGGTTTAATGGTTTCGAAGGCGATGGCTTCGAAAAGGGTTTTGAGGATATCCTTTTAAGTATTTTAATTTACTTGATTAATACTTTCGAAGGATAGTTTCGAAGCTATCAATTTTCCCAAAACTCTTTTATATAAAGTATAATGGATATGAAGAAGTACTTTCACTTGTATTCACTTTGGCTCAAAAGATATTTTTAGAATAACCTAATGGTTTCAAAGGAGATACTTTCAAATAGTTTCGAAGGGGGTTCTTTCAATGGTTTTGAAGCTATGCTTCGAAAAGTTAATAAGTAATACTTTAATACTTTCGAAAGGTATATTTTGAGGGGTTTAAAAAGAGATGTTCTAAAATGTTTCGAAAGACATATGCTTAGTGTTCTAAAATGAAGATTAGAATGCTTTCGAAGGAGGTTATCCAATGGTTCCGTAAGTAAATGTTTAAGGTTTCGAAAGCCTTAGTTTTCAAAACAAAGAACCCAATCACATTTTTAAAGGAAAACCCATGGCATAAATAAAGGATTTTTAAAATGACTTTTAATATGGAGTTTTTGAAGAAGCTTTCCTTGATAAAATAATAGGTTAAAAAGATTAACCACGATTCATATGAAAATGATTTTAAGGATATTAAACGATTGGTGTTGGTGTTATTATGTTATTATGTTTACTTCTTTTAATACACACACACACACACATTCACTATAAATGGACACATAAATGACTTTAGGGAGGAAGGGGAAGAATAACTAGCTAGGTTGACCCGGTAGTGAATATAAATTGAGTTAACTCTTGTATGAGTAGAATTGCATCTAGGAGGTCAGGTAGACCAGAATATAGGATGCCTAAATATTAATTAAAGAAGTTGTCAGATAGACAAGTTCATAATAAAACCATGAAAACTTTGCTTAAAAAGATATATTGGCAAGGGTCAATAGGTTTGTAGTGAACCCATGAAAACTATATCCGGATAAAGTTATTGATAGAAGTCAATAGATTCCTAGTCAACCCATAAAAACGAGGATATAAGGAAAGTTATTGGAGATACCAATAAGTTCAGCGAGAACCCATGAAACAATAAAGTTATTGGCGGGGGCTAATAGGTTCTTAGCGATCCCATAAAAACAACGAAACTGGATAGGGAGTCCATATGTTTTAAATAGGTTATTAGTAAGCCCATGAAAACTAATAGGTTAATAGTGACCCTAAAAACTAGAACTGAGGCAGATAGTCAAAATAAATGGGGATGGGTAATCTAGAATTGATTTACTTGTTTACATATCAACATAATTTTTGGAATTGTTATGTTTTAACCATTATCGATACTCGAGCATGGTATATGGTTTTTATAAAATTTTGGATAAGATACTAATGAGGGCAAACCCCGTTCCGCTAAGCGGCGTGGCTCACTAGAAATCTAAATGGTTTAAGATGGTAGGCTATTATTATACCAGGCTCATGTCTAACTCGAAGTTTATTTTTTCCCCTTAAACTCTTGGGTGCTCGATTAATTTTGAGTAGATTGAGAGTTGCGGTTTTTAGGTTCCTCCTTAGACGAATAAGCATCTAAAGGCATGTAGGAGGCAAGTTAGCTAGTAGGATTTCTTTTCTATTTTAAGTCCGCCGTGTTTTCTTGTAAAGGAAAAGTTGTCTAATTGCCTATGTTTAGACTTTGATCGTCCAAGGTGGAATCTTCATATATCGCTCTTGGCATATGTTGTAATAATTATATTTTCTCTGAACGTGGTTCTCGAATTTGGGATTATGTAATGGATTTGAAATTAATTGAAATGGAATGTGAAAGTTGTTTAATGATTTAAAAAAAATTCCATATCCATATGTTTCTATTATATCAATGTATCTAACATTACCGTATTTGGTCGCAAAGAATTAATGACTATAGATGACTGCAGCATCGGTAACCATTAGTTTTGGGCCTCCAAGTGAGGGATGTTACAAGTTGGTATCAAAGCATGGGTTTATGAAAGTTTAAAAGAAAAAACCTAAAAGTTTTTTCAAAACATAATCCAATGAAGCGGAAATTAAAATGGGGTTTCGTTTAACGCTGTAGTAACATACTTGTATTTGATATATATACATATATACATATATACATACATATATATATATATATATATATATATAATATTCTCCTCTCTCTTAGATTGTTCTTTCGTACCTTACTAAGGCTCGTATGCAGATTTATGGGGAAGAAGATACGAAGGTAGGAAATGGAAGAGTAAATCTTAGTGGAGAAAGCACCATAACAAATGGAAATGTTCGACCTAATACCAGAAGGAACCCAGTCGACATGCTGATGACAATCAAATTGCAGATGCCAATGTAGGTTGTAAAAATCTATTAGTGGATATAGGGACGATGTATCAATTGTTCGTCAATTTGATGCAAGTAGGAGAAGCTTCTGGAGTTGCTAGGAAGGTTGGAGGAGCTAATCCCATGGCTCTAATTGTGAATAACCATGCTAAGTTGAGTAGAGATTACACCATTTTTAGTGGGAAGCCGTTAATGGGAACGGAGAATGCCATAAAAGTTGAGAATTAGTTGTTGCATTATGAGAGAATCTTTGCTGGTTTGGGATAGAATGATGAGCTGAAGAGGAGACTGGCCCCTAGGCAGTTGTTAAGGGCAGCTCTCTATTGGTGGAATAGTGTTACTGTTAGAGTTTATGAGGAAGAGTTGACTTGGACAAAGTTTCGAAGGAGATTCGAGCTGAGATTTTTATCTGAAGTTACTAAGTCAGCATTGTTGAGGAAGTTTATGAATTTGATGTAGGGAGGGATGTTGGTAATTCAGTATGCTACTAAGTCTGATGAGTTGTCCCGATATGGGTATGCTAACATTGACACCGTCATCGGGAGGAATAAGGAGTTCATTCGGGGAAAGAGGCCCAAGGTTGCTAAGCCGACATGAGAAATTGCTTTCTATTTGTGGGAAAGAAAAGCCAATTGAAACCCAAGGTACTCAGGAAAAGAAGAGAAAGTTCTTTAAGCAAAAGGGAGCCCAGAAGGTTGAGGCTGCTATGAAGGCAAAGGATGATTTAGTTTGCTTAAAGTGTGATAAAAATGGTCATTATGCTAGTGACTGCTGGTCAAGCAAGGGGAAGAAGGTTGTTGAAAAGAAGAATGTGAAGTGCTTCAACTGTGACCAAGTTGGGAATTATAAGAATCAGTGTCCAGAACCAGTCAGGGAAGAATGAGGAAAGTCTTCGTTGTTGGACCATCATCTATTAGTCCAACTACAGCTGAAAAAGGGATGACCGTGATGGATGGTATGATTTTAATTCAGCGTATACCAGTTAGGATACTATTTGATACTGGTGCATCACATTCATTTCTATGTCAGTGTTTGGTTGATAGGTTACACTTAGAACTCACATACCTTGTTACTTGCTTAAGAGTTGTGAAATCTATAGGAGGGTATGCAACTCTAGGGATGAGATGTGACCAGTTAGAATTGATTTGTTAGGTCATAGGTTTGCATGCAGTCCATATGTTTTTGATTTCGTGGATTTCAGGATAATTTTGGGTATGGATTGGTTTGGTAAATATGAGGCTAGGATACTTTTCCAAAATAGAGAAATATCATTGAGACACCCTGATATTCATAACCAAATTATATTCCCAGTGGGGAATTCTGACCATAGTGTTTGTGACTTGTTAAGTTCTGTGGAAGTAGGAGAAGGCTTAAGTTAGGTTAGAGCAGCAGGAGAGTTTGACTGTGTGTTTGAGCCGGTTACAGAACTACCATCGAAACGAGCTATTTAGTTTCTGATAGATCTTGTGCCAGGAGCCGAACCTGTTAGTAAACCACCTAGCAGGATGACACCGACCAAGATGAAGGAATTGAAGGTTCAGCTAGTGGATCTGGAAGGGAGAAATTTAATTAGACCAAGCAGCTCGCCTTGGGGAGCGGCTGCGATGTTCGTGAAGAAGCCAAATAGGTCTTGAGGATGAGTATCGACTAAAGTAAGTTGAATGAGAAGACGAACAAGAATAAGTATCCATTGCCAAGATTGATTATCTACTTGATCAGTAGTGCGGAGCCAGAGTGTATTTCTAACAGGATTTGGCGATAGGTTTCCATTAATTAAGAGTGGCAAAAGACAGTATTCCATTGACAACATTTCAAATTAGGGATGGTTCATATGAGTTCTTAGTAATGCCATTCGAGCTAACAAATGCACCTGCTTTGTTCATGGATCTGATGAACCAAATTTTTCGAGAGTACTTGGATAGGTTTGTGTTGGTATTTATAGATGACATTTTATTATACTCTAAGAATGAAAGAGAGCATAAAGATCATCTTAGAGTAGTGCTTGAGATGCTGAGGCGGTATCAGCCGAAAGTGAAGTTTTCCAAGTGTCATTTCTGGAAGAAAGAGGTTAAGTTTCTTGGTCACATGGTTTCAGAGAATGGCTTTAAAGTCGATCCAGATAAGATTGAAGCCATTAATAATTGGAAAAGAACGGAGATGGTGATTGAGATTAGAAGTTTTCTTGGACTTGCTGGCTATTACCGGAGATTCATCAAGGATTTCTCACGGATAGCGGCACCATTGACTAAGATAGCCTGGAAGGATGTGAAGTTTATTTGGTCCGATAAATGTGAGGAAGCATTCCTTTAGTTTAAGCATTTGTTGACCAACATGCATGTGTTAATGGTTCTAGACAGAAACCAATGGTTGGTGGTGTATACCAATGCGTGAAGAACTGGATTAGGAGCTGTGCTGATGCAGAAGGGTAAAATCAATGCCTATGCTTCACGATAGCTTAGACCGCAAGAGGTGAGATACCTTACTCTTGATTTGGAGTTGGCTGCGGTGATCATCGCATTAAAGATATGGAGATATTATCTCTTAAGGAAGGGATCTGAGCTATACACCGATCATAAGTCTTTAAGATATTTATTCTATCAAAAGAAACTGAATATGAGACGGTAGAGGTCGCTAGAGTTTTTAGCAGCTTATGATTTTGGTATAGAGTATACGTGTAACGACCTGCCTTTTTGGACAGTTTAAATCAATGATAAACCACACATGTCAGACTCAAATCATTCAAAATGGAAGATTGTTATTGGGGTAAATAAGAAAAAGAAAAGAAAGAAAAAACAAGTATATAATCTCGCAGCGGAATGATAAAATATAATAATCAAATAACAGTTCATGAAGCTGTTTTATAAATACATTTAATTATTCTTTACAACAAAAAATCAGAGTTACATAAAACAAGGACAAACAATAAATAAAAGCAGCGGAACAACATGATGTGGTGTGATAAATATAATAAATAATAATAGCACAAATCTTCGTCTTCATCCTCCAGAAACAAGGTCTTCAGCACTGAAATGCTCAGGCCGACCCAAGCGAATTGAAAGGACTAAACATTCGAGTCAGAACTAAAAGATCCTATTCAAGTTAAATCAATAGTAAATATGAGTGCGACGGCGTCAGAGATGTTTACGGGATTTGACATCTCCTATCTAGTGTGTAAGTGAGTACAATAACTTAAAAGATGTTCGGGATTTACATCTCCTAAGGATCCATTAAACTATCTACTATATAGTACAATACGCTATTATAATATTTCTGCAATAAAGTAAAAGTATTAAAATAGCATTAAGGCATTACCCATATCCCCTTTAACACATTTTATATATTCCCGTAGTCTACACAACACCGTAAGCTCCTCCATGAGGTTTACTCAGAGGGCACACCATAGATATGGTGCAAAACAAATTTGTACAAGGCGCTAGGGCATGTGAACACGGCACTCGAGGCAACGCCAGGGTAAATATACCAATTGCACTCCCGGACTGGTGGTAACGCATAACAGGTACTACCGCCCACATCGGAACTCACTCCAATCATGGGTGGCCACCAAATCAAAAACACAGTCAGAATATAGTATCGAATGAATGTGCTCGATCGGAGGAATGACCTCACTTGGCTTGAGATAACTCCAGTTTTAGCCACTTCAATCTGGCTCACGGGAGTCAGGGTCATGTAAATACCTCATAGAGAATCGTTCACCAAACCATCCTATTTCATTTCTGGAATCTCCACCACGTACACAGTTGTTAAAGTGGTTTTCGGTATTGGCAGAGAGTATGACAATATCCAATTCTGGTCTCTTTAACACCCAAATGCTTATTTCACACCGAATGGTTCTATTACGTTTCAAAAAGTCAATTCACAATTTATATCAAAATGCCATATTCAATTTCAAATCGTTTCTCTTTCGAAATCATATTCACTTCTAAAATATATTCACTTTCAAATTCATATTCACTTTGAAATTATCGACAAGTAATGTAAATTAATTCTTCATTTCAAAATCATCTTATTTACTCAAATTTGTTGTTTCACAAAAAAGTATCGGTTCCAAATTCCAACTTAGGTTGTATCATCATCAAGGATTTTAAATATAAATATTATTACTTTACACAGTCTGAAATTTTAGAAAATAGTTTAGGTAGTCATAAATAATTTTAATAGTTTTTAACAATAGTTCAAATTAGATTTAAAATAGTTTATACAGTAAAGTAGTTTAAATAGATTTAAAATTTGATTTAATTAGTTTAAATGATTTAAATAGATTAAATATATACTTAATAGATTTAAATTATATTAAGTAGATTTTTAAATCGATTAAATAAATTTTAAAATATATTAAATAGATTTAAATTATATTGAATGGATTTAAAATAGATTAAATAAGTTTAATTGGTTTAAAATAGGTAAATATATTAAATTGTATTAAATAGGTTATAATAGGTTAAAGTAAATTAAAATAGTTTAAATTAGTTTAAAATAGTTTAAAATAGTTTAAATTAGTTTAAATAAATTTCAAAGTTATATCCAAACATTTCCAGTAAATCAATTCCGATAAATTCATTTACATCCGACACTTCAACCTTGAACCTCCAATTTATATTCTTGAATAATTCATAAAATCAATTCCCTTTTCAACATTAATACTTGGATTATCGAAAATACTTCAGTTTATATGAATCAATTTCTTTTTCACAATATTAGTTAAATGAATCCAAAATTTCAAAGATTCAAAAATCATTTAATTTAAACAATCCGATGTCCGTATATAATTTTCTACCTTAGGGTCAAGCATACGGATATTTATCATTTCAATCCGTAAATTACAATCTACGGTTATATATCATTTCAAACCACAATCCTGAATTAACTAAAAATCCATAAAATTGCTCGAGTCTATCATTTCAACTCATAACGATTTTTTCCTATTCTACTTGGGTATGTATCATTTCAACCCATAGGGAACTTACAATTTTATAACAATACAAAATACATCATCCAATCATTTAATATCAAAAATCAAACATACACACAATTATCATCCAAATAAATCAATAAACCTTAATAGATAATTGATAATCAATACAGGTATTAAATTAACAATTTAAATTCAATATTAAATTAAATGATGAATAAATGCAATAAAAGACAGATTTAACCAGAATTACAATTTAACATACCAACCAACAATCAATAAATTTCTAATCACATCATAAATATAATTTAACAAACATAAGATAGTTTAGTATTTGTGAGTGGGTTAAGATACCCACCTTCGATTTTAAATCGATTTGAAATCCAAATAAAGGCCCAAATTTAAAAATCTCAGAATTCGTCCAAACCAGCATCAAAATGTCTGGAATTTCGATACGATCCCAATAGAAGAAACTACGCATCAATCGGAGCTCGTATGCAAAAGTTATTCAAGTTACAATAAATATTATTAAAATAATCATTTGGTACACATTTAATATTATAATAATCAACATTTAACTTACTGTTTTACGCATCTAGATGCACCAAATAGCCCATGCAAAAGCACCAACGCTTGTAATTTTTACCGCACATTACTCTAAGCCTAGACCACCTGAAGCCGCGTAACCACTTGCAATTGGAAGATCATCATCTCCTCGCCTAATTCGATGTTAGTCGCCGAAATTTGTGCCCTAAAGTTGATGCATCCATGACCTTTCGAGGCCAATTCCCACTGCATCGTTGCTTCGATCGTTAATTCAAAACTAGATTTAGAATCCACTCGTTGAGCTCTACAATATCCTGAAGTCGATTTCACCAATTGATGCTCTGATCAAAAACCCCCAAATCACCCTCCTTTGGCTTCGCCTCCAACACCTTTGACCACGACTTCCAATTGATACGCGCGCTATTTCCAAAAACAAACATACACACTGGCTCCATTCGTCGATAGCTTTGAAATGGTATATTATATGATATGATATGATTTGATGATTTTGAATTTTAACCAATTTATTGATTTTCTAATTGCCATAAGAATGCAATTAGGGTTGATTTCGGGATTAGGGATGAGAAAATGAAGTGGATGTTGCTGCTAGGGTTTTAGTAATATATAAATGTATACGTATGTCTATATATATATATATATATCTATATATATATAGCAGAAAGCCTAGCATATATTATTGGCCAAATCTAATTACAAAGCCCGAAAACCCCAATTTCTGCACCGACATGTAAATAGGTTGTATAAGATATCAATTTGTACATTTTATACATATTTGAATTCAATGAAAATAAGTTTCAGAACCTAATTCCACAGTAGAAAAAAGTTAATTTCCAAATCAAATTGTATTCGTTTAAATTACATACACTGATTTCTACGTGTTTCGAGCTCGCACGATCAAACGATAAGTCCAATTGCTTTACGAAACTTGAAATCCTAAAATAATTTACTGTTACGGATCCGATGAAACTAGTTCCGTCAAAATCCAAGACAGTAACTAAAATGGCTATTTTCACACTAATTAAATATGTAAATATTAAATCAATTAAATCACTTTTTAATTCAATATTTATACTTACAAATTTCTATCACTTTAGATTGGTAGTAATTTATAATCCTTTAAATTTTTTTATATCAATTCAACATTGAATGTTGCACAAAATATAGTATTTGATTTCAATTTCAATAAATTCAGTAATTATAAATTTAATTTCCAACAAATGCATTTGTTTGATTTTTCAATCTTGTTATTCAATCAATTATTACCCTATGGATATAATTAACATTAGTTTATCTCTTGCTACATTAATATTTTACAATTTCATCATAATTTCATCAAAGTATTTAATTACGTTTAATTGTAATAAATCCATTTATTATAGCTTAAATTCCAATAAATTGATCTATACTTTGATTTCAATCTTTTTATTTGATCAATCATTATTCTATAGACACCGTTAAGATTGTCTTATATTTCATTACATTAATATCCCCAATTTCCATTTTTATTTATATTAACTGCTATATTTCCATTATATTGAATTTTTGTCAATTTACACATTAATTATAATTTAAAATCCAATTAATTTATTTTTCTTGATTTCACTCTTTTACAATTACTACCTTATGAATATAATTAACATTTCTATACATTTTATTACATTCACAATTTGTAGTTATTGTCTTAACTCACATCAATGTAATATTTATTTACATTTACTTGTAATTGATTAATTAAATTGGTAGAAAATAAAATTGTCACCATTTCTACATTAATAATGTAACGACCCAGGATTTTAATTAATTAAAATTTGAATATTTAATTAATTTTAAATATTAATAAGTGAATTTATAAGTCGAATAAATTTTAATTCGAATAATTGGATTTAATTGGATAATTAAATCGATAATTTAATATGTTAAATTATGGAAATAATTGAAAATCGAGTTGAATATGATTGAAAATGATTTTTAAAATTTTATTTTATCATATTGAAGTTAGAACGATATTTTAGAACTTTTAAAATTGAATTAAAAGTAAATTTGTGAAAATTGAATATTTTAATATTTAAATCGACTAGTGAAAATAGTCAATTTTTGAACAGTCTCAGAATTGAACGAAACCAGTTCCATTGGATCCGTAATAGTTAGTTATTACCGGATTTCAATTTTCGTAGCAATGGAGTTATCGTTTGATCGTGGCAGCTCGAAACGCATCGAATTGTTTTTAATATTAATTTGGCGTGTTAAAATAGCCATTTTTCAAAAAGTCTCGGATTTCGACGAAACCAGTTTCATTGGATCCGCAATGTGATATTATTGTATGGTTTAAAATTTCGTGTCAGTTGGATTTACCGTTTGTCCGGTACAAATTAAAACGCCTAGAAAATCGTTTAAATCGGTTTAATTTAAATCGAACGTTTGTTGCCATATCTCGCACAGATGTCCGAATTAGCTTTCGAAACCTGTTCCATTGTGTCCGAAACGCGGGATAAACCCTAGGAACGTCAGTTTCGACGCGTAAATCGGAGTTCGGAATTTCCGGATGAATAGTGTTCGAAAATTCTCTATAAATAGCCAACCTCTCACAAAAAAATAGAAAAAAAAATTATAAACCCTAGTTCTATATGCTAGCCGCCACCAACAGACCAATGGCTGAAATTTAAAGATCTTCTCCCCTCGAAAACTCCAAATCCGTTCATCGATTCAAAGAATTACCAACTACAAAAGTTAGAGCATAGAGAGATCTTGGATTTCAACGGTCAAGATCGTGTTTGAGTCGATGTGGTGGCCAGGATTGAGGCCGAGATGAAGGCCGTTCATTCTCATTTTGTGGGCCAAGGGGGGGCCGAGCTCTATGCCCTTCTGGCCGAGCATGGTTCTTGCGTACGCCTTCGATTTGGCGCTACCTGATCGTGCTATAGATCGTCGAGTGGGTTGCGATTTGGAACCCTAATTTCTTGTTGAATGGGTTTTGCGCGGCCTGTATATGGTGTTGCGTGCGTGTGTTAGGAAGAAGGGGGGAGAGGCGTTGGATTTGGGAATGGAGGGTGATGATGGGGGTATGTAAAAAAAAATTAACTATAAAAGTTGTAATTATAGTTATAAAAATTCAAGTGAACTTTGATAAATCATAACTTTTTCATACGAGGTCGAAAACGCGCGAAACCAGTTGCGTTGGAATCGTATGGACGAGCACTACGCGATGGAATTGGATTGGAGTCGTTTGGGGTTAGTGAGAATTTCGGGTAAAATTAAACGCGCGTTTAATTTTATTCGAAATAAATCGCTGAAACGAAAATAAAATCAAGGTGAGAACTTCTCACTCAATCGAATCGGTTTCGATTTTATTTTAAATAGTTAGATTTAAAATTATTGAATGCATGTTTGAATGATGATTGTTATCTATTGATTGTTAAAATAGACATTATGCGCCGTTAGTAAGCGGATGTTATTTAATAAAAACATATACCGCGAATATTTCGTAAACAGTGAAATTGGTATTATATATAATATCAATATATATATATTGGCATATGTATATATTGCAGTTATTGATTTCCCGCATTTGTTTAGCGGATGAGACCCTATTTCGCCGTCTATTAAGCGGATAATATTTTAAATCCCATATACCGCGATAATTCCGTACTGGAGCGGAATTGGTATTGTGCTAATGTTTGTAGATGCAGGAAAACAGGTTGGAGGGATCCAACTGGATTCCTCAACAGTTTTTATTTGATTTCAGATATTTTGATATTTGATGGACTATCATATACGATATATGATGTCGTTGTAGTCGTGATTGACTATTTGGTGTGTAGCATCATTGGACCAAATTTGGAATTTTAAAAGGATTTAAAAGTGATTTTTGAAAGTATACGTTTATAAAATATTTTGGACTTGATCCATTTTAAATAAATAAACGTTATAATTTTTAAAGTTATAAAAATTATGATTTTGAGAAATACGGTTAAAGATTGATTTTTTGAGAAATATGGATTAATGATCTTATAAAATAGTTTAAACTGGGATTTTTGAATTTATTATAAAAGTTTAAATATAGGATTTATGAAATTTAATTATTTTATAAATCAAAATGATGAAATTATAAAGGAGATTAAAGATGTTTTAAAAGAATAATATAAATTGATTATATTAAAAGATTTATAAATTGATATTTATAAATTAAAACATTTGAATTATAAAACGAGTTTTTATAAGTGTTTGAATGAAGTGAAAATGGATTGCATAAGTGAATGGAAATTATAAAATTATAAATGGTGAAGTTATAAATGAAATTTATAAATAGTAAGATTTATAAATTTTGTGAAGTTATTAAAGAATATATTTGGATAAATAATTGAATCTTATAAGTTATAAGATTTATAATTATGAAGTTTAAAGGAACGATTTCGTAAAATAATCGTATTATAAGCATTTGACTTATAATATGAATTTTTAGTATATCATTGAGATATAAATTGAACAGGTTAATAAAGGGATTTATAAACGTTGTTTTATAAATTCGTAAACGACTTATTTTGATAAGTAAATTGTTGAAACCTATTAATGGAGTTATATTCACATTTTTGATTGTGAATAATCCTTTAAAATGAAATGTATAGAAATGATGAAATTGTTAATTGAAGTATATTCACGTTTTTGAATAGTGAATAATATGTTAAAGAAATTGTTTTGAATGTGATGTTTTAAATAGAATTAAAACGATCTAACGATGTTTTAATTATGTTAAGATTCGAAACCATAGATTTCAACATTCATTGTTGAAATAGACGTTTTCGAGAAATAGAAGGAAATGGTGGACTATAACACTGTTGTTATAGTAAATGATTTCCGAAAGGAAATGTTTTGTATAGTATTGGGATTTATATATCTATTTTAATTTCGAATCTCTATACTAGTGATTTTGGGTTGTCGTAACGATGTTTTACGTAACATTCGTTTTGGCCCAAATAAATATGTTTAAGAGAATGATTTTCTTAAAGAATGAAATATATACTTAATCTCGATTGAAGTATATTGAATATTTTCCAAGTGTTGAAAATGAATAGGTTCGTGAATTACTTATTAAATAAGTATGGAAATGTTTTCCAATATAAGTGAATATTTTGAGAATTCATCTTTTTGAAGATAAATTGAAAAGGAATATTGAAACCTATTGAAAATCGTAGATCAGTAGATATTGTGAAATGTAAATTCAATATGGAATTTATAAATGAAATTGGAAAATGGGTTTAAAAATAAATATTGATTTATTTTTGAAGTATTGAAAATTATATATCTTGTAAAGATATTTTGGAAAATAAATAATTTGAAAAATTATTTGGAATCTGGTGATGTGTGCATATCCATTGATAGTTCAATAACCGACTATCCATATTTCCCTTTGAATGGGTATTTGATGTGATTTGTTTGAATTTGAATGCCACACTTATTTTTGAATAAGCGCTCACTATTCGGGTTAACCGGGAAAGGACCATGGGGTCGTATAACCCATTCCGAATATGTGATACGTCGTTATGAATTGCATTTGAAGATCGGTGTTGAAGACCCGGTATTTGCGAGAGCGATAGGATGACCTGTCGATTGACTCTGCACCGAGTTGCTCCGGTATAGAGTTCTCCATATGTGATGGTGAATCCGATCAGGATTGTGAATATCCGGATTGCAAGGACTTCTTTGTAAGTGCCTTCGGTTTTGTTCGAGCCCGGAACAGACTTGTATGGATTGTATGTCTGACATTACAAATTGAGATATAAAGCAGATTTCTTTCAAATATATTTCTGTTGGTGGCGGAGAATTTATTCTTTTAGCTTAACACCCTTCTCTGAGACGTACGAGCTCAGAGGTTATGTAGTTGAATGTTATCAGCGATATATTCCCAATTTGGTAATGTGACATGCTGAGTGTTGCTGTAAATGATCATTGTGTTGATTATTTGTGATAGGATCGTTTATTTGATCGTCTATCCTGGTGATCATTTCTATGATCATTTGTTGACCCAAAGCATGGCTTTTGTATAAAGTATGTTTTTGTGGACGTGACTTCGTCGAGCCTCACACCTCGGGAATGGTCAAAACAGGAAAGATGCGGCAAGGTTATGAGGGGTAGCGCCCTTTAGGGTATGTGCATTTCCTTCTGTAAAAGGGTGGTATCATGGTATGGAGCCCAGATACTTACTCATGTTGAAAACACTTTATGATTGTGTGATGTTGATTACGAGCGCTCGGTTAAAGGTCCCAAAGGACCGGGGGATGGCATACTCGTGTAGTAGTTACCTAGTGATAAAGGTAACCCGGCCTTGTGTTGGCAGAGAGCTGGTTAAGTTCTCGGGACGTCCATCCAGAGACGTTTCCATGTGGCAATGGGAAGTTACTTGGCCTGACCATTTGTTGGAAATCCAAAGAAACAATACGAGACTTGTACGGTTTTAGTTGTATAACCTGCTATGGAATGTGGCGGTAACCTGCTATTGAACATGGTAGCTATAGTAGGCATAAGTGCGGAATGTCTATGCTGGCTAAGATTTATATCTTTATTTTCGAAATGAATTTTTTTCTTTCCTACACTATGCACTAGTAATAATATCAAATGTTCTTTTAAATGCGTATCAAGCATCTTTGACTATCATAAGGAGAAATCTCCTCCGATTCTGCGTTTGCATTGTGTGTGTGCCGGAGGCCTTATGGTAGTCTCATTTTTAAAAAGCATTGCGAATTGACTTTAAAAATATTCCTCTATTTTGATTTTAAAGATAAATAAACTGTTTTAAGTTCTCACACCAGTCACATGACTGACTCGGAGTTTATTGTTTTCCTTCCTAAACTCTGGGTGCCCACCAATTTCCACACGGGCAGTCAAGAGTTAAGGTTTATCAGGATATTCTGGAGTTGCTGGAGGCAAGCTGGATGGCATGGCGTATTACTAGTATATAGTATTTCTTTTCCGCTATTTGTTGTTGTATGATGTTGTACACTCTGATGATGTAATGTAATGAAATGTAATGTAATAACTGATATAGTTCTTTGTTTAAAGATTATTCATTTATTATTATATGTTGTTCCGCTGCGAATTGTGAGATTCTGATATTGTTGTTCTATTCTATCCCGTTCTATTTTCTGTTTTCTTTTCTCTCTTTTTTCTGTTTTTTCCTCTCTTCTTTTCTGCTTTTTCTTTTTCTTTAACCCTCAATGTTCGATTTTCCGTCGTTCGTTTGCTCGGCAATCGATAAAGTGAGTATCGATGTTGAATTTTCGAAAGACGAAGAATCGGGTCCTGACAATGTGGTATCAGAGCATATGGTTAAGCGACAACCATGGTTCTGTTGGGTATTACTCATTAGAGATAGAGTCAGCAGTATTCTAGAATGAGTTGAGTGTAATAATAGATATGAGAGCGTATTTGTTAGTGAATATGAAATTGTTTTATATTGTGATGATTGGTTTGTTGAGTGGTATATAGATTCTGGTTAATACGAGTAATTAACGTTGTTGATAGGAATCTCTAAACACTTGTACAGAACAATTCGGCATAATATTGTTTTAAATTGGGTAAATGAAATAATTTTACCTTGATTATATTTTTATATAAAGAAATAATTTTTCAGAATTATTAAAGTGTATATAAATTGATTGTTTAGTTGTTTGAATAATCTAAGTAAAAGAATAATTGTATAAGAAAAAGAATTATAAGAATTGAATTATAATTAAAGTGATTTACAATTGTGAAATAAATATATATATGTAAGAAGTGAAACTATACGAATATTTTATGAATATGAATTGTAAATAAAAAAATGAATTTAAAGTTAAATGGAAATTTACTTTAGAATTGGAATCTGAATTGATTTATAAGTTGGAATTTAAGATAAGTAAAAACAAGTGATGTTTGTAAATGGAAGTATAACTTAAGAGATGTTGAATGAAGTTGATATGAAATAATGAATATAAGTGTTAATTCATTAAAATCTAATGTTATTAGAAGTTGAATAACCAATATAAGTAAAGGAATTTGGTTGAGATTAATATACATTGGTTGTTGTATGACTGTGAGTTGATTGTATATAATTCATTAAGTATTAATGAAATTGGAAGCTAAAGTAATTGAAATTCAATTGGAAGTTAAGTGAATCTTAAATGGAATTGAATTTGATTTGGAAGTGAACCAACTTGAATATGAATTAGTGAATATAAACTAATTGAAAATGAATGTTAGTAAAAACATCCACTATTAATGAATCAAAGGTGATTAAATTGAAAACCTATTTCATTGAATATTAATGAGAATATGAATGAATATTTCTTGGGTATGGATGTTAGTTGGATGATAGTTGGTTGATGGTTGAATATATTGCTTTTGTTTCATTTGCTATGTTGGCATATATAGTTATTATGTTGCTATATGTTGTATTTCGATACTATGTCTATATGCATATTTCTCATGTTGTTTATTGAGTGTTTAGTAGGTGCGGATCGCGTTTGCTTCGCATTTGGAGCTCGCTTTCGCGCTATATTAGCCGTATACGCTTGCTAATAAAATATAAGGTACATATCTCGGATTACATACCGTACTTTTATACTTTTTCCCTTCGGGATGCCTCATTACTTGATGAGATGTATATTTGTGATATATATACTGTCATTTTTTTTTCGGATCGAGCCGCGCAAAGGAGACTATGGCGAATTTTTCCGAAAATTTAAGGCGTTAGAAAAAATTTGAGAAAATTGGAGAATTTTGAAAACTTTAACTTTGATTTAGAATTGAAAGTTAAACGATAGTAGTTGTTTTTGAAAAGATAAGTAAGTATGATTTGAAAACTTAGTAAAGTTATTGTAAGAAGTTTAACTATGGATTTTGGAAAGTTAATAAATTCTATAACTTTTCTTACTTAATAATTTCGAGGACGAAATTCTTTTAAAGGGGGAAGATTGTAACGACCCAGGATTTTAATTAATTAAAATTTGAATATTTAATTAATTTTAAATATTAATAAGTGAATTTATAAGTCGAATAAATTTTAATTCGAATAATTGGATTTAATTGGATAATTAAATCGATAATTTAATATGTTAAATTATGGAAATAATTGAAAATCGAGTTGAATATGATTGAAAATGATTTTTAAAATTTTATTTTATCATATTGAAGTTAGAACGATATTTTAGAACTTTTAAAATTGAATTAAAAGTAAATTTGTGAAAATTGAATATTTTAATATTTAAATCGACTAGTGAAAATAGTCAATTTTTGAACAGTCTCAGAATTGAACGAAACCAGTTCCATTGGATCCGTAATAGTTAGTTATTACCGGATTTCAATTTTCGTAGCAATGGAGTTATCGTTTGATCGTGGCAGCTCGAAACGCATCGAATTGTTTTTAATATTAATTTGGCGTGTTAAAATAGCCATTTTTCAAAAAGTCTCGGATTTCGACGAAACCAGTTTCATTGGATCCGCAATGTGATATTATTGTATGGTTTAAAATTTCGTGTCAGTTGGATTTACCGTTTGTCCGGTACAAATTAAAACGCCTAGAAAATCGTTTAAATCGGTTTAATTTAAATCGAACGTTTGTTGCCATATCTCGCACAGATGTCCGAATTAGCTTTCGAAACCTGTTCCATTGTGTCCGAAACGCGGGATAAACCCTAGGAACGTCAGTTTCGACGCGTAAATCGGAGTTCGGAATTTCCGGATGAATAGTGTTCGAAAATTCTCTATAAATAGCCAACCTCTCACAAAAAAATAGAAAAAAAAATTATAAACCCTAGTTCTATATGCTAGCCGCCACCAACAGACCAATGGCTGAAATTTAAAGATCTTCTCCCCTCGAAAACTCCAAATCCGTTCATCGATTCAAAGAATTACCAACTACAAAAGTTAGAGCATAGAGAGATCTTGGATTTCAACGGTCAAGATCGTGTTTGAGTCGATGTGGTGGCCAGGATTGAGGCCGAGATGAAGGCCGTTCATTCTCATTTTGTGGGCCAAGGGGGGGCCGAGCTCTATGCCCTTCTGGCCGAGCATGGTTCTTGCGTACGCCTTCGATTTGGCGCTACCTGATCGTGCTATAGATCGTCGAGTGGGTTGCGATTTGGAACCCTAATTTCTTGTTGAATGGGTTTTGCGCGGCCTGTATATGGTGTTGCGTGCGTGTGTTAGGAAGAAGGGGGGAGAGGCGTTGGATTTGGGAATGGAGGGTGATGATGGGGGTATGTAAAAAAAAATTAACTATAAAAGTTGTAATTATAGTTATAAAAATTCAAGTGAACTTTGATAAATCATAACTTTTTCATACGAGGTCGAAAACGCGCGAAACCAGTTGCGTTGGAATCGTATGGACGAGCACTACGCGATGGAATTGGATTGGAGTCGTTTGGGGTTAGTGAGAATTTCGGGTAAAATTAAACGCGCGTTTAATTTTATTCGAAATAAATCGCTGAAACGAAAATAAAATCAAGGTGAGAACTTCTCACTCAATCGAATCGGTTTCGATTTTATTTTAAATAGTTAGATTTAAAATTATTGAATGCATGTTTGAATGATGATTGTTATCTATTGATTGTTAAAATAGACATTATGCGCCGTTAGTAAGCGGATGTTATTTAATAAAAACATATACCGCGAATATTTCGTAAACAGTGAAATTGGTATTATATATAATATCAATATATATATATTGGCATATGTATATATTGCAGTTATTGATTTCCCGCATTTGTTTAGCGGATGAGACCCTATTTCGCCGTCTATTAAGCGGATAATATTTTAAATCCCATATACCGCGATAATTCCGTACTGGAGCGGAATTGGTATTGTGCTAATGTTTGTAGATGCAGGAAAACAGGTTGGAGGGATCCAACTGGATTCCTCAACAGTTTTTATTTGATTTCAGATATTTTGATATTTGATGGACTATCATATACGATATATGATGTCGTTGTAGTCGTGATTGACTATTTGGTGTGTAGCATCATTGGACCAAATTTGGAATTTTAAAAGGATTTAAAAGTGATTTTTGAAAGATACGTTTATAAAATATTTTTGGACTTGATCCATTTTAAATAAATAAACGTTATAATTTTTAAAGTTATAAAAATTATGATTTTGAGAAATACGGTTAAAGATTGATTTTTTGAGAAATATGGATTAATGATCTTATAAAATAGTTTAAACTGGGATTTTTGAATTTATTATAAAAGTTTAAATATAGGATTTATGAAATTTAATTATTTTATAAATCAAAATGATGAAATTATAAAGGAGATTAAAGATGTTTTAAAAGAATAATATAAATTGATTATATTAAAAGATTTATAAATTGATATTTATAAATTAAAACATTTGAATTATAAAACGAGTTTTTATAAGTGTTTGAATGAAGTGAAAATGGATTGCATAAGTGAATGGAAATTATAAAATTATAAATGGTGAAGTTATAAATGAAATTTATAAATAGTAAGATTTATAAATTTTGTGAAGTTATTAAAGAATATATTTGGATAAATAATTGAATCTTATAAGTTATAAGATTTATAATTATGAAGTTTAAAGGAACGATTTCGTAAAATAATCGTATTATAAGCATTTGACTTATAATATGAATTTTTAGTATATCATTGAGATATAAATTGAACAGGTTAATAAAGGGATTTATAAACGTTGTTTTATAAATTCGTAAACGACTTATTTTGATAAGTAAATTGTTGAAACCTATTAATGGAGTTATATTCACATTTTTGATTGTGAATAATCCTTTAAAATGAAATGTATAGAAATGATGAAATTGTTAATTGAAGTATATTCACGTTTTTGAATAGTGAATAATATGTTAAAGAAATTGTTTTGAATGTGATGTTTTAAATAGAATTAAAACGATCTAACGATGTTTTAATTATGTTAAGATTCGAAACCATAGATTTCAACATTCATTGTTGAAATAGACGTTTTCGAGAAATAGAAGGAAATGGTGGACTATAACACTGTTGTTATAGTAAATGATTTCCGAAAGGAAATGTTTTGTATAGTATTGGGATTTATATATCTATTTTAATTTCGAATCCCTATACTAGTGATTTTGGGTTGTCGTAACGATGTTTTACGTAACATTCGTTTTGGCCCAAATAAATATGTTTAAGAGAATGATTTTCTTAAAGAATGAAATATATACTTAATCTCGATTGAAGTATATTGAATATTTTCCAAGTGTTGAAAATGAATAGGTTCGTGAATTACTTATTAAATAAGTATGGAAATGTTTTCCAATATAAGTGAATATTTTGAGAATTCATCTTTTTGAAGATAAATTGAAAAGGAATATTGAAACCTATTGAAAATCGTAGATCAGTAGATATTGTGAAATGTAAATTCAATATGGAATTTATAAATGAAATTGGAAAATGGGTTTAAAAATAAATATTGATTTATTTTTGAAGTATTGAAAATTATATATCTTGTAAAGATATTTTGGAAAATAAATAATTTGAAAAATTATTTGGAATCTGGTGATGTGTGCATATCCATTGATAGTTCAATAACCGACTATCCATATTTCCCTTTGAATGGGTATTTGATGTGATTTGTTTGAATTTGAATGCCACACTTATTTTTGAATAAGCGCTCACTATTCGGGTTAACCGGGAAAGGACCATGGGGTCGTATAACCCATTCCGAATATGTGATACGTCGTTATGAATTGCATTTGAAGATCGGTGTTGAAGACCCGGTATTTGCGAGAGCGATAGGATGACCTGTCGATTGACTCTGCATCGAGTTGCTCCGGTATAGAGTTCTCCATATGTGATGGTGAATCCGATCAGGATTGTGAATATCCGGATTGCAAGGACTTCTTTGTAAGTGCCTTCGGTTTTGTTCGAGCCCGGAACAGACTTGTATGGATTGTATGTCTGACATTACAAATTGAGATATAAAGCAGATTTCTTTCAAATATATTTCTGTTGGTGGCGGAGAATTTATACTTTTAGCTTAACACCCTTCTCTGAGACGTACGAGCTCAGAGGTTATGTAGTTGAATGTTATCAGCGATATATTCCCAATTTGGTAATGTGACATGCTGAGTGTTGCTGTAAATGATCATTGTGTTGATTATTTGTGATAGGATCGTTTATTTGATCGTCTATCCTGGTGATCATTTCTATGATCATTTGTTGACCCAAAGCATGGCTTTTGTATAAAGTATGTTTTTGTGGACGTGACTTCGTCGAGCCTCACACCTCGGGAATGGTCAAAACAGGAAAGATGCGGCAAGGTTATGAGGGGTAGCGCCCTTTAGGGTATGTGCATTTCCTTCTGGAAAAGGGTGGTATCATGGTATGGAGCCCAGATACTTACTCATGTTGAAAACACTTTATGATTGTGTGATGTTGATTACGAGCGCTCGGTTAAAGGTCCCAAAGGACCGGGGGATGGCATACTCGTGTAGTAGTTACCTAGTGATAAAGGTAACCCAGCCTTGTGTTGGCAGAGAGCTGGTTAATTTCTCGGGACGTCCATCCAGAGGCGTTTCCATGTGGCAATGGGAAGTTCCTTGGCCTGACCATTTGTTGGAAATCCAAAGAAACAATACGAGACTTGTACGGTTTTAGTTGTATAACCTGCTATGGAATGTGGCGGTAACCTGCTATTGAACATGGTAGCTATAGTAGGCATAAGTGCGGAATGTCTATGCTGGCTAAGATTTATATCTTTATTTTCGAAATGAATTTTTTTCTTTCCTACACTATGCACTAGTAATAATATCAAATGTTCTTTTAAATGCGTATCAAGCATCTTTGACTATCATAAGGAGAAATCTCCTCCGATTCTGCGTTTGCATTGTGTGTGTGTGCGGGAGGCCTTATGGTAGTCTCATTTTTAAAAAGCATTGCGAATTGACTTTAAAAATATTCCTCTATTTTGATTTTAAAGATAAATAAACTGTTTTAAGTTCTCACACCAGTCACATGACTGACTCGGAGTTTATTGTTTTCCTTCCTAAACTCTGGGTGCCCACCAATTTCCACACTAGCAGTCAAGAGTTAAGGTTTATCAGGATATTCTGGAGTTGCTGGAGGCAAGCTGGATGGCATGGCGTATTACTAGTATATAGTATTTCTTTTCCGCTGTTTGTTGTTGTATGATGTTGTACACTCTGATGATGTAATGTAATGAAATGTAATGTAATAACTGATATAGTTCTTTGTTTAAAGATTATTCATTTATTATTATATGTTGTTCCGCTGCGAATTGTGAGATTCTGATATTGTTGTTCTATTGTTTCCTTTCTGTCCCGTTCTATTTTCTGTTTTCTTTTCTCTCTTTTTTCTGTTTTTTCCTCTCTTCTTTTCTTCCTTTTCTTTTTCTTTAACCCTCAGTGTTCGGTTTTCCGTCGTTCGTTTGCTCGGCAGTCGATATAGTGAGTATCGATGTTGAATTTTCGAAAGATGAAGAATCGGGTCCTGACAAATAACATTGGTAAGTTTATTATTTACAATTAATTGTTATAACAACTACCGCCCCACTACTATTATCAATTACAATTAATTACACCTTAATTCATTTATAATCAACATTTGAATTATCAATTGCTCTTTTAGTCCAATTATCCATTAATACATACATTACCAAAATTTATTTACAACCTTTATCAATTATAACTTTTTAATTCTTTTAATTAATTAGAATTTACATTTAAAGAAGTTATCCATTACCTTAATTTAATAATATTACATTTTATTCCAATTATATTTTTATTATTATCACAAATTTTTATTTCTTCCGACATTCAATTACATAACCGTATTAAATTTACTATTCTTAATTATCGAAAATTACGGGTCATTACAACACGCTTGGGAAAGGAAATAAAGTAGTGAATGCTCTTAGTAGAAAAAATTGGAATGTGGTATTAACTATGTTGGCAGAATGGAAAGATTTAGAAGCCTTGACTACTTGTAACGTGTATTTAAGATCGACTGCTAGTTCTAGTCAGAGCACCGCTATGTTGTCCCGTTTAGATGTTCGACCAGTGTTGATCGAAAGGATTGTTTCTAAGAAGAAAGATGATCCATTATTAGCCGAGAAGGTTAGAAGGCTTGAAGTTGGGTTTGAGATCGATGATCTAAAGGATTTCAATCTTGTGACGACCTTGAATTTTAGGCAATATCAATTTAATAATCTGAATTAATAATTAATTTGATATGATAATTTTTCTTTATAATTTTAATTTAATTTGGTAAATTTAATCTTTTAAAAAGGGTTAATAAATATTTAATCTGGTAATTTTGATCAATATCTTTCTATCAATTTAAAATGGATAGGATTTATTTTTCAAAAGCTAATAAAATTTTACTCTATTTATAATATATATATATATATATATATATATATATATATTGATATATATTGTGAATAGAATATCTTTTGTTTTAAATAAAAGATGAATTTTCAAATTGTAATATATATGTATGTATATGTTATAATTTGGAGTTGTTTTAAAATTTAATCTATTTATAATATATATAAATGAATATTGTAATTTGAAGCTTTGTTTTAAAATTAATATTTTTCAAAAGTTAATTTAGGATTAATTCAATTGTTTTCAAAATATAAGATAATTGTTTATTTTAAATATGATAGTTTAAAAAGGGATTTAATCAAAGTTTTATTTTTGTTTTCTTTAGAAAGTGTTCAAATTAAAATGGTCATAAATATATATATATATATATATATATATATATATATAAATAAAGTTATTAATAAACTTTCTTTTTAAAAATTATCTCTTAAACAATAAATATAAATGTTCTAGATTTTAAAATACATGTATAAAGAATTTATTTGTATTATAACTAGTTTTATAATATTTTCTTTAAAGATTAAACTTATATACATAAGTATTTATTAATTTAGTGGATTAAATAAGTAAGCTTATATTATCATTTAAATTAAATAAAAATTCAATTAAAAATACTTAAAAACATGTGTAACCATATTAGACATCTTAACAACACATGTAAGGCAATTAAAAAATGAATGACAAATGTAAGTTTATCAACATGTGGCAACATTTCTATTTTAATTTTAATAAATGTTTTAAGAAGGAAACTAGTTTTTTTCACAAACAATTTTATTTCTTTGTTTAAATCAGAAAAATAACAAAACCTGGAAATCAAAAGCAAAAAAGCAAAGATCAAATCTGAAGTAAAATCTGCAAATTAAAGTTCTTCATATCAACTTCAACCTATAACTTCAAATCTTCTGCAAATTCAAATGGATGATAAACTCAACAGTTTCAACATTTAGATCATCAAATTGAAGGCATGCAGTATGATTTCTTCAGCAAAGCAAAATCAAAACATTTTTCAGACTAAGGATTTCAAGGCATGGAACAAGTTTTGTTCACTAATTAAAAAAAGTGAGTAAATTGTTTTTAAAAATAGATAAGTTGAATTCTGATCCTAATGCATGTGTTAATCTGTGAATTGATATTGGTGTTGCATTGAAATCATTCAGTTTTTATATTATTGAATTTATAGTTATGTTTATATATGTGTAAAAAGCCTGCAAACACTCTATTTTCTGTTTCTATTTCAGACCAGGATTCATTTCAAAAATTCAAGTCTCCCACTAACATAAATACGCGACCTTGATGATTGAATAAAAGTTGTTTTTTATTGTTTGATGAAAATTTTAAAAATAGTTTCTGTAAGTTTAAATTTCTAAATAGTATTTAAAATAGAAAATACAGTGAAATCATGATTTATGTCAGAAATCAATAATCTTAATTCTTGCTTTGGATTATATAAATGGATTAGTTGTTAGAAATTATGATTTTTAACACGCAATTCATAATTTTTAAATTGATAATCAATTGGGAATTTAATGTTGAAGGGTTTCGGCAATATGGTGAATTGTCGATGATCAACTTGTTGTTTTGAGTTGAATTTATGGTCGAGGCAAGCTTTCAAAGTGTTGATGATGGGAAAAGTGTACTTGAATGTTTCCTATGGCCAATTTGTTTAGATTTGATTGATATAGGGTTTTACCTTGTTCTTGGTTCGGCATTGCTGTTGTGTCATTTGCGTCGTGTGTAGAGGACCATAAGTGATCGCGATGGTGGGATGTTGAGCTGGAGGTCGTGACGAGTTGATGTGGGTGTCGGTGAAGTTCAACGGAGTTGGGATTGTTGGCGGCGATGGGTTTTGTGGTCAGAGCTTCTGCAGTTTTTCGTGAGATTGGCCGAATTTTGATTTGTGTTCGGATTTTTGGATTTGGGTTAAGGAGTAGGCCGTCGATGTCGTATGGGGTTGGTCGGCGATCAGGTGGATGGTCGGAGTTGTTGTGTATGGACGCGCACGTACATACGTGTACGTTGTGCACTGGACTTAGGTGTTTGGGGATGACGAGCCGAAACTCGGGTTAGCTCTCGCGTTTCCCTCATGATCGACTCGAAGTAGAAGGGTGTTGGATTTGCTTCGGGGCAGGCTCGTTTGATTTGGGATTTAAACTCGAGTTTTTATGGTTTGGTTCTGCGTAATGTAAAAATGCATATAATACTTGTTGTTTGAAATAAATAAAAATCAAGTTTGAGTTTTATAAAAGAAAACAAGTTAAAACTTGTTGTTTTGAAATAAATGCAAATCGAACTTTAAAAAGTATTAATTGAATTTATTTTAAAATTTAAATTTGTTTAAAATGATTTCTTTTTGAAGTAATTAACTTCATTAAATTTTGAATTTTAATTTAAAGGGAATGTTTTGAATTTAAAGTATTAAATCAAAGTTTTAAGCAAAATTTTAAAGTAATGATTTAAAAACTAAGTTTCAATTTATATTGAAAATGAATAAGTTTGAATTGGATAATTAAAGTGTTTTTAATTTCAAACTGATTTCTAAATGCCTTATTTTCACATAAGGTTATTGTTATAATTTTGGAAAACCAAATAGAATAATTTGTTTTTAAATTATTAAAATTTAATTAATTTCAAATAATTTATTTATGAAGATAAATAAGGTTAAATTGTTATTGATATGAACTTAAGAATACTTAATTATTAGAATTTGTTAATAAGTAAAGAGTTTAATTAAGATAAATACTTTTCTTATTTCATTTAGGATTTTCTTTAAATATAAGAAGTTAACTAATTAATTATTTAACTAATTTTAAATGATTAGTTAATTGTTTATTTAATTTTAAATAATCACTTAATTATGAATTAATTAAGTGTAATTACTTAATGAAGTAATTAGTGGTGAATTTCTGAATGTAATTAATGGAAGTAATTAGTGGAAAATTACTCATGGGAGAAATTAAAGGAAAGTGATTAATGGATAATCACTTGATGTTATTAATTAAGGAATTGATTAATATAATTGTTTTGAAGTTAATTAATTATGGAGTAATTAATTAATGAATTAAGGATTATTTAATGATGGGATTAATTACTTGTTAAGGTAATTAATTTAAAAAGTAATCATCTAATGAAGTAATTAGAAGGTAATTTCTTATGTAAGTAATTAAAGGTTAATTACTTAGTTAATTTTAGTTAATTAATTAATGTGATTTATTAATTAATGGATGTGATTAATTTTAAGATTAATTACTAAGTGTAATTAGTTAAAATGTAATTAATTAATAAAGTAATTAATTAAGGATTAGTTATTAATGTAATTGAACAATAATTACTTAATGAAGTAATTAAAGATTAATTAATTAGATTAATTAATCAAAGGATTAATATAATTAATTAAGATTTTAATTAATTAAGATAAGTAATTACAAGTTGTTAGTTACTGTTTATGATTAATAAGATGGTTAATTGCAAATTATTAAAGAAATTATTAATTAATAAGGATTATTAGTTAATATAATTAATGACTTAATCAAGGTTGATTAATAAAAGTAATTAATTTAAGTGTGATTGATTAATTGTAATTAATTAAGGTTTAATGCAATTAATTATAGTTGATTAATTAAGGGAAACAAATGAAGGATCATTAATTATTGTAATTAATGATAGTAATTAAAGGTTAATTACCGTATATGGATAAGAATAATTAATTTGTGGAATTAATTAAAGAATTGAAGGCTAATTACTTGAAGGTAATTAAAGGTTAATTAATTTAGGAAAATTAATTAAGGAATATCTTAAAGTGATGATTAATTAATTTATTTATTTCGAATAAATAAATAAAGAAGGATTTAAGTAATCCAATTGATTTAGAGTTAATCAATTATGCTTATAAAATGATTGATTGATATTGGGTGATTGGTTGATACTGGATGATTTGGATATCTATGATATGTGATATGCTGCTTTGTGAGATGAATGGTTGATATGAATTATCTATTATGATAATGTGATTCATCTATCTGTTTATATCATCCTGAATATAAGTTAATTGTTTAAACCCTTAAACAACTTGGACATTAAAACGGCGTTTGGATTCGGTGAGACCGGGATCGGGTTTGCTACAGTACAACGTGATAGGGGGTCTCACTTTGCGTTAGGTGGCGAACGGGAGACTCTTACCCCTACATGCCCCTGGGGGTGGTATAAGGCCTTGCGGGGTTGGTTGCGAGTCGAGAGGCTGGCCGTAAAAGCAAACCTGAGGTATCGCTGTGAGCCACGGTGGGGCTGGGATGGTTGAAAAGCCTACCAGTCGAGTGAGCCGCTGTTGATGGCTGCAAAGCCTAGACTATCACAGGTGGTATCAGAGCATTAGGTTGAGTGAATGCCTAGGCTATGGAGTGGTGTCTTTCTTGAGAGAGCGTACTTGTAATTTTTATATATAACTATATATTTATATATATCTACCTGATCGGTTGGATTATCTGTTCGGGTTTTCCAACATTAGTTTTAGAGGTAGATGGAGTAGTGGTGTGTGTGTGTGTGTAACATGACTACCACTAATGGAAGAGGTCCATATGTTGAGGTTATATGTGTATTTGTCGAGACTCTAGACCTAATACCGTCTCGAGTGAGATTTGTAGTTTGGAATTAGGATTTCTCTTATATCCGAAGGAAATCTTTTAAAAGATTCGGAGTTTATCTTGGAAGTGTAAGTTTAGATCTGTCGGAAGTGCAGAAGTAAGTGATGATATCTTGATAAATGCACGATGAGATGCAGTATCCATGGATATTTTCGAAGATGTTTTCTCTTGAAGCAATTTTAGAAGTGGTTGAGGAGCTATAACGACCCACAAATCTGTACCCCTTGTGTCAACACTATTCTACCTAAATCAACTCAAGTTGTACAGAAATACAAGCCATCTGGATTAAAGAAGGAAGAGGTAGAAGAAGAAAATAGAAAACAACAACAGAATCTTACCATCGCAGCGGAATAAAATATAATAGATAACAAATGATCTTTACTCAAAATAAAATATATCTGTTTATATATTACATCATCAGAGTACATCAATCACAGTTCAACATCACTAACATACAACTTGATACACAGCTACTCAACACAGCGGAATATAAATAAACAAGTACGAAAGTACTCGTCTCCTGAGCTCCACAGCATCATATCATGTATCCTATAATACTCGGTCTGACCCGAGCATTACAGTTAAATAACACTCGAGTCAGTCTGGAATACCAGCGTGAGAAAAATCACACTCAATTGATTATTAAAGTTTCAAAAATCCTTTTGAAAACAAAAGCATCTTATAAGACCACGCCACAAATAAACATGTCCGGTTTTTACCTTACGATAGCTAAAACAATTTTTATAGAAATCCTCTGATATTATAATAGGGTTTATATACAAATACTTATAAAATAGAGGAAATTGTTACATATATTAAATTCCAGCTACTAGCCACAGAGTGGGTAATACAAACAAAACTCGTACAAGGCTCGTAGGGAGAATGGATTTCTAACTAATGACTAGGCACTGGGGTACCACCTGTCACAGTACGTGGCCTAGATCACAGTACCGAGGAGTACGCCCGCTCCCCTACAACACAAGACCGGGACTATCCCTTACTGGATAATCCCGAGTGAGATCACCCCACGGTTGGGATCAGCAACCGCCCACTAAGCCGAAATAAAAGGGACATCTAGACAGGGATGACCTCACCCTGCTTGGGTGCTACCCACCTAGCTTTGCTGCATAACCCCTGATTTTCAGTCATTCCCGGTTGATGAGGCTTGAGGCTAAGCGTTACCTTTTTAGAAAATATCCCTTAGAATGCCCATTGTCCACCTGACGATGTTCCGAAAGCATTCATCCATACAAGTCCGTCCCGGGTTCGAACGGAACCGAAGGCACTATTCCTACTACATTCATTTTGGAAATATCCTCAGGATTAGTAGTGACTAGCCCTTGCACTTCACTACTCCATCTTCGAATCCAAACTCGTTTTTCACGAAAACGTACAAACCGGATCGAAGTGGTTTTCGAGAAATAAATCTCGATCCCGGTCTCTTTGAAACGATCAACGCAGTTGGCCAATATTGATAGTCGGTTATTTAACTATCAATTAATAATCACAAACATCCATCAAACAATAAATAATCTCCCAAATTTTTTATTAACCTCAAAAATATCTTCACAAGATATATTTCTATTTTCAACCCTTTGAAAACAGTTTCAAACCGTCTTTCTTTTTCAGAATAAACTTTCCCAAATATTTTCTATCTCCACTGAAATTACCAAGCACAAAACTAGATTTTTTTAAAATAATTTAAAACACTTTACTTTGAAATATACTTTAAAACATTCAAGTTAAAACTACTTCAATAATTTGTTAAAAATACATACTATATGAATATTTGAAAATAAAGTTACTTAATAAAACATAAAACTAGATTTTCACTTTTAAAAACAAAATACTAAGTCACTCTTTCAATAATTACAGCTATAATAGATTAAAAGAAAATACTTACTTTAGAATTTAAATATTTAGAAATAATAAATTATCCAAAACTTGCTTTTTAAAACAACTTTAAAACTTTTAACTTATATTTAAAAATTACTTCAAAAAAACGTATTTGATTATCCAGGGAGAATTTCCAATCTCAATCACTTAAATCAATTTTCCAAATTGATTCCCAATTTATTCCATTTGAAATAAATTTCTCTACTTACTCAATTCATTTCATAATTCGTTAATTATGGACTTTATTTTTATTATTATTATTTTCCATTTGATTTTAAATCTTTCAACCAAAATATACAGATTTTCAGATTCTTCCCGATTTCTTCTTTATTCTTTTCAATAATTTAAATCTTAAATTTTAATTAAATAATTTATTCTTTTGAAATAATAACACTGCAGTTTAAAATTCATTAACTTTATGTTTATTCAATATTTCCTTTCTATACTCTAGATTTATTTATTAGAGTTTTAAAGTCACTTTATTTCTTTTCCAATTCATTCTTAAATTTATTCAAATTTTCTATAATTATTTTACTTACAAATTCACTTCTTTTATTTTCTTTCCAAAACCCAATTTTTATATTTTTGGTAATTCATCATACCCAATTATATCCAGTTGAACCTTTCCATTCAATATTCCAACATAATTCATCATAGAATATCAATAATCGCAACAGAGGGTATTAAATAATTTAAATAAATGCTGAGGGGTCCAGTTGGATCCCTCCAACTTGTTTTCCCTGCATCCACAGACGTTAGCACAATATAAAATACCAATTCCAAAATATATCATACTATAGCACATCAATCAATTTAACCATTCAAACAATTATTTAAATTTAATCATTTAAATTTAAATTTAAATTCAGCTGAGTAAGATTAACTCACTTTTAAATTTGCAACCCAATTTCCATCCCAGCTGGATTTCTTCATGATTTGGACCTTGTACAAGCATTATACGTTTTATTAACATTTTCCATAAATTTAAACTACCATTAATATTCTTATTTTAAATTCAAATTCATTGCCTTACCAAGATTTTGAAAGTACTTTATTGTTAGATGAAATAATAAATTAAATGAATTAAAGTCTAAGTTTTAAAGTTAAGTAATATTAAATACAAGTGTTTAAAGTCAAGTTACCTACTCGAACAGGAAAACAAAAACTACTTGTTTTCTTCTTCTTCTCTGTTTTTTTACTTATTTAAATAGTTTATACTAATTATTATTAATTAGGCTAATCAATTTAGCAGTTAAAACAACAGAGTAATTAATAAATTTTTCTACCCTGATTTACATTTCTCTAATTAAAGAAATAACAGAAATTTAATTACTGTATTTTTTTTTGATGAACGAGATGCAAATCACAGACTTGATTAAAAGTTTTAACACAAGTAAATAATTCAAATGTTAAATCAACAACCTTGTCAATTCATTCCAGGAAAACAATCACAGCCACCAACCCGATTGCGGTTCCTAAAATCTCGAGACTCCAAGGCTTCAGCTCGAATTCATCTCGTCGCCAGAACACGGCTTGAACCCGACCTCCTCAACATCGCGAAACCCTCAATCTCGGCCTCGATTCTACGTCGCGTGCACACGCTTCGCTCGTATGCACCGTACCCTTCCATGCCTTGCTTCACTGCCCCTAGAACCCCTCCCATGTCGCGACTTACAGAGGCGACGCCTGCCTCCTCCCAAAACCCAAGCGCCGCGCATGCGACCCCTAGCCAGCGACACTGATTTCGAACCACTCCAATTCGTACGCGATGGGGCGATTCGATCCGCATATAAGTCGCCATTTTTTTAATTTGATTCGGTCGGAAAAGAAATGGCGAGCGGCCATTATTTAATTTTTCTGATATTCGTTCGATTCAATGAGAATAAGGGTTCACGAATGACTTAGAAGGGCTTGATTTTGGCTTCTAGAAGAAGGATAAAGAATCGTGTTTGGTAAGCCAAAGGAAGCGTGCTTTGCACGATTTTATCGCCGCGATTTTTTAAACTGAAAAGGAAAGAAAAGAAAGACGTGTGTTGGAAAAACTTACTGTAGTGCCTTGAAAAGAAATGGAAAAGTCTTGACGTGAAAGGATTTGAC
This sequence comes from Allium cepa, assembly GCA_030765085.1. NCBI lineage: Eukaryota > Viridiplantae > Streptophyta > Magnoliopsida > Asparagales > Amaryllidaceae > Allium > Allium cepa. Next base: position 982,757,353 of record CM060929.1, read on the forward strand.
TGTTTAAACAATGTCTTAATTTGATTCAAGCTTAAATTTAAATCGACCCGAATTTTCAATACAGATTTAAGCGCGTTTATATGTTGTATGCTCACACAACAATTCCAAACACTACGGAAATTGAAATCCGATAATAATTTAATATTACGGATCCAATGGAACTGGTTTCATCAAAATCCAAGACTATGCCTCGGAAGGCTATTTTAAAATTCAATTTAAACTATAAAATTTCAAAACCGAACAAATCATTGTTAAATTCAATTTTACAACTTATATTATCCTCAGTATTAATATAAATTTTATAAGCCTCCAAATTATTTTTAACAGGCTTAGAACTCCAGATTTAGCATTTTACCCAACTTCAAATTATTTAATTCAATAATTTAATTATCAAATAAATAGTGATATTTGAATTCAAGTTAAAATTAACTTTTAAATATTTAAAATCAATTAAATATTCTGATTTTAAATGCTCAAAAATTCCGGGTCGTCACGTTCCTCCCCCTTAAAAGAATTTCGCCCCTGAAATTACTAATTAGGAAGAATGGTCCAATACCCATTTATTTATCCCCGAAACCAAATAATTCAACATCTAACCAACTATCTTTTTTATAGAAGACCCATTATCATTCTTACTAACTTCTCAACTCTCCCATAGTTTCAAACTATACTATTTGTTTAACCATTCAAGTTTCAATTTAAAACCAAATTTTGAATTATCAAAATTTTCTTAAAATTTTTCTAACTCCCTAAATTCCCGAAAAATTTCGCCAGCGTTTCCTTTGCGTGGCTAGCTCGGTACAACTACAAAAGGCCTCTACAGGCTCCCAAATTGCAAAAGAAAACAAAACGCCAAGTGGCTAGATCCATAAAACCAATCAAATTTCACAGAAATTTAAACACATACCTTTTTGTCGAGCATTACAAATTTATCTTCGGAAATCAAAATCAATTCTCTTTTCCGTTTATAATACCTTCATATCTTGCTTAGTACTAATATCAAATCACAGCATTCCAAAAACATTTTATCGACTTCCTTACAAAATGTCAATATTCATTCATTCAAATATTAACTTAGAATATATTTGTAATATCAATTTCCAATTTAGAATTCACCATTCCTTTCTTAAGTTAGTATAAGCATTTTATATGCTTCTTTATTTATTTTCACCTTACCACTTTAGTTTATATTTATTTCTATTCAAATTGATTCTTTCATTTCCATATGAATTTTATTTATCTTCACTCTGAATATTTAATTTTTTTTCATTTATAACTAATTTATGTCATTATTTTAAATCAGTTTTATTTACTAATCTATTTCAACTTCCAGTTTGAAATTGTTTTGTCGTTAACAAAATTTTCCAAAATTTTCAAAATATTTTCTAACTCCCAAAATTTTCGATTTTTTTTTTGGCAGAGTCTCCATTGTACGGAGGAGCTTTTATAATTTGACAAAAGATATAAATATATATACATCGACCCACACGGTCGAAAAAACCAAAAACAGTTCATATTTCCTATTTTTATTGCGTAGGCGTACCTTATTTAGCATTTTTAAGCAAATAGCTTATTTATTTAGCAGTTAGCGCAATCAAATCCAGCCCAACGATTTCCCTGAACCTGTATTTACTCAATTTAAACACGTAATTGCCATATATATAAAGTTTATCAATATTTCACTTATTTGCAATAGTTAAACACATGAATTCTAACAACAATGCACATTAAACACTTTTTATAAGCAATTTAAATATTCCAGCATTAATCTTAATTGCTTACAACCAATCACCCATCGTTTCACCTAATCCGAATGGTTAACAACTCACAAGCTTACACTAATTTTTTTTAAGCAAAACGAACTCATATTTAATTCAATTGATCTTAAAACCAATTTATTTTACTCCAATCAATTCATAGCATTTTAATTACTTCCATTTACATCAAATGACAATTTTACACCTAATCCGAATAAATAAGTATTTACGTTTTATAACCAATTTAAATTGATTTCGACTCAATTTATACTTAATTCTATTCCATTTTTAAATTTATTCACAATCCATATATTCTCATTTCCATTGCATTTTAAATTTGAATCCATTCACTTGCATTTCATTTTACTAACCAAGCTAGTTCATTCAAAACCATTAACAACTTAGGTTCATATTCATTACCAATTAAATTTCCTTTTTATTTTAATTCATTCACGACCATTTATTTAGCTCGACACATTCCAAGCTTGCATATTACTAACCATTCTCGAATTAATTCAAACCAAGCTTTAATTTAATGGTCTTCCATTTTTACTCGTAGTCGAGCTTCTAATTATTCTTAACTTAAGTTAATTTACTCAATTTACTCCACTTCAAACCTAAGTTCACTTCCATTTGATTCTTATTTATTCCATCCATTTGTTTATTCAATATAATTAGTTTATCCACTCAATCCATTATGAATTTTAATTTACATTAACAATTCATTGTTGAATTTGTTAATAATAAGGTGATTCAATTTATGCTTGAATTGGATTTGTTTATATTTCACACGATATCCATTTTAATCTAATTCAAATTTCATTCTACAACACTTCCAATTATACCCCATACTTGATTTTCTTTTCCATTTATCTTGAAAATCATTTTATTTAATTTCCTTGAGTGCAAACTTATTTTATACCCCAAGTTTGGATTTTTATCTCAGAATACAAATTTTTATTCCGGATTATTTATTCTCTTTGTAAATTTTTATAAACTACTCACTTATTAATATTCACTCTTCCCCATTTATTTAGCTTAAGTTAATTTACTTTAATTTATTCAAATTTTTATACTTAAGCTCATTTTCATTTTACAAGTAAATTTTCCTCTTCTATACAACTCAATTCTATCTCGGTTAAATCTTATTTTAAATCTACATTTTCATTTGAGTAGTTATTATAAAATTTAACTTTTCAGATTCAACTCATTCAATTTGATTACAAGGCCATTTCCAATTATATTTTCTTCACTAATGATTCAAGTCGAATTTGATATATATCTTGAGTTTTATTTCCAAACTTCAATATTAACTCACCAAATTAGCTTCTATTTAACTACATTAGGTTCCATTTACATATTTCATTAACTAATTTATTATCAAATTAGTTCTCTCCTATTTATAGTTCAATACTTGATTTTTAATCTTAAAATCTCTTCATTAAATTTTATTAAGTTTAATTTATTTTATAATTCAAGTTTTGATTTTTATTTTATTTTCCAATTCATCAAAAATATTTATTTTGGGTTTTCTATCCCACTATTCAATTTATAAGTCACAACTTATTATTTTACACATTTCTATTCATTCTAGGCTTGATATATATATATATATATATATATATATATTCATCTTTATTTTTAACTCAAGCCTTATGCTTATTTATAACCCAAGCATATTTTATTCCATGCATTTTTAATTCTTTTATATGTTATTCTGATTTATTTATTTCAATCTAATTCTTTAACCAATTTATTTCTTATCCAACTTATTTCTTATCCATTAAAGTAAGAATCCAAGTCCATTCAATAACTCACTGAACTTTTATTCCAATTCAATTTTATTTTAACTCAGATTTATTTAACTCAATTCGATTTCAACTTAATTCGAATACAACTGGATATTATTTCCAGTCTGATCCACTTAATTTCAATCCAGTTAAATTTTATTCCCCAATCCAAGTTAATTCATTTTTAACCTTTCAATTTAAATTTAAATTTCCAACATTTAAAGCTTATATTCCTTTCCTGATTTAAAAATCATTTCAATTTATAAGCTTACAACCTATCTCATCGGGATTTTTAAACACTCGACTTTTGGTTTCAAATTATTTTGAAATCTCCAACATCTCAACTCACATTTCTCAAAAATTTAATCCAATCTTGGGTTTTGATTCCTAACAAATTTCCTTTGAGATTTTCAAAACAACTAGCTTTTCTGAACAAATAAATTTTTGGCAGCAATCCGTCACTTAGAAATTCGAAAATGAATACTGATGATGCGCCTGTCATCATCAGAATTATTTCCCAATAATCCAAGTGATTTCAATGGTATATCACTTTCAAAATCCATTTAAAACAAATTTCCTTTCAGAAATATCTCTAAAACAATAATGCTATTATTTATCTTCAAAATACTTCCAAATCTCTGGAATTTAAATTTCCAAATCCTGCTTAAATCAATTTTAACTATAATTCATTTATATAAATTTTCATTTGATTATATTTCAATTTATAAATTACATTTATAATTCATATTTATAAGTTTCATTTTTATAATGAATTTATTTCCTTAAACTTTGGTTACATTTTCAATTTCTTATTCAATTTCTACTCAATGGTGTTAATAATTTAATATTATCATTCCTTAACAATCAAGTATCCAAATACTATAATACTTTAAAAAAATTATATCTTTTATATAAAAAATAATAATTTGGGTAATATTATTTCATTTACCCTACTTTAAAACAATACTGTGTCGAATTGTTCTGCTCAAGTGTTTAGAGATCCCTATCAATAACGTTAATTACTCGTATTGACCAAAATCCATAAACTACTCAATAAACCAATCAACACAATATAAAATCATTTTGTATTCACTAACAAATACGCGCTCATATCTATTAATATGCTTAAACTCAGTCTAGAGTACTATTGACTTTGTTTAATGAGTAATCCCCACCAGAGCCAAGGTTGTCACCAATCTGGCTCTGATACCAACTGTAACGACCCGCAAATCTGTACCTCTTGAGTCAACACTATTCTAACTAAATCAACTCAAGTTGTACAGAAATAGGAACCATTTGGGTTAAAGAAGAAGAGGTAGAAGAAGAAAATAGAAAACAACAACAGAATCTAACCATCGCAGCGGAATAAAATATAATAGATAATAAATGATCTTTACTCAAAATCAAATATATCTGTTTATATATTACATCATCAGAGTACATCAATCTCAGTTCAACATCACTAACATACAACTTGATACACAGCCACTCAACACAGCGGAATATCAATAAACAAGTACGTATCGTCATCCAGCTCGTCTCCTGAGCTCCACAGCATCATATCATGTATCCTATAATACTCGGTCTGACCCGAGCATTACAGTTAAATAACACCCGAGTCAGTCTGGAATACCAGCGTGAGAAAAACCACACTCAATTGATTATTAAAGTTTCAAAAATCCTTTTGAAAACAAAAGCATCTCGTAAGACCACGCCACAAATAAACATGTCGAGTTTTTACCTTACGATAGTTAAAACAATTTTTATAGAAATCCTCTGATATTATAAAAGGGTCTATATACAAATACTTATAAAATAGCTGAAATTGTTACATCTATTAAATTTCAGCTACTAGCCACAGAGTGGGTAATACAAACAAAACTCGTACAAGGCTCGTAGGGAGAATGGGTTTCCAACTAATGACTAGGTACAGGGGTACCACCTGTCACGGTACGTGGCCTAGATCACAGTACCGAGGAGTACGCCGGCTCCCCTGCAACACAAGACCCGGACTACTCCTTACTGGATAATCCCAAGTGAGATCACCTAGCGGTTGGGATCAGCAACCGCCCACTAAGCCGAAATAAAAGGGACATCTAGACAGGGATGACCTCACCCTGCTTGGGTGCTACCCACCTAGCCTTGCTGCATAACCCCTGATTTTATGTCACTCCCGGTTGATGAGTCTTGAGGCTAAGCGTTACCTTTTTAGAACATATCCCTTAGAATGCCCATCGCCCACCCGACGATGTTCCGAAAGCATTCATCCATACAAGTCCGTCCCAGGTTCGAACGGAACCAAAGGCACTATCCCTACTACATGCATTTTGGAAATATCCTTAGGATTAGCCGCGACTAGCCCTTGCACTTCACTGCTCCATCTTCGAATCCAAACTCATTTTTCGTGAAAACGTACAAACCAGATCGGAGTGGTTTTCGAGAAATAAACCTCGATCCCGGTCCCTTCGAAACGATCAACACAGTTGGCCAATATTGATAGTCGGTTATTTAAATATCAATTAATAACCACAAACATCCATCAAACAATAAATAATCTTCCAAATTATTTATTAACCTCAAAAATATCTTCACAAGATATATTTCTATTTTCAACCCTTTGAAAACAGTTTCAAACCATCTTTATTTTTCAGAATAAACTTTCCCAAATATTTTCTATCTCCACTGAAATTACCAAGCAAAAACTAGATTTTTTTAAAACAATTTAAAACACTTTACTTTGAAATATACTTTAAAACATTCAAGTTAAAACTACTTCAATAATTTGTTAAAAATACATACTATATGAATATTTGAAAATAAAGTTACTTAATAAAACATAAAACTAGATTTTCACTTTTAAAAACAAAATACTAAGTCACTCTTTCAATAATTACTGCTATAATAGATTGAAAGAAAATACTTACTTTAGAATTTGAATATTTAGAAATAATAAATTATCCAAAACTTGCTTTTTAAAACAACTTTAAAACTTTTAACTTATATTTAAAAATTACTTTTAAAAAACGTACTTGATTATCCAGGAAGAATTTCCAATCTCAATCACTTAAATCAATTTCCCAAATTGATTCCCAATTTATTCCATTTGAAATAAATTTCTTTACTTACTCAATTCATTTCATAATTCGTTAATTATGGACTTTATTTTTATTATTATTTTCCGTTTGATTTTAAATCTTTTAATTGAAATATACAAATTTTCAGATTCTTTCCGATTTCTTCTTTATTCGTTTCAATAATTTAAATCTTAAATTTTAATTAAATAATTGGTCTTTTAAAATAATAACACTGTAGTTTAGAATTCATTAACTTTCTGTTTATTCAAAATTTCCTTTCTATAATCTAGATTTATTTATTAGAGTTTTAAAGTCACTTTATTTCTTTTCCAATCCATTTTAAATTTATTCAAATTTTCTATAATTATTTTACTTACAAATTCACTTCTTTTATTTTCTTTCCAAAACCCAATTTATATATTTTTGGTAATTCATCATACCCAATTATATCCAGTTGAACCAAATCATTCAATATTCCAATATAATTCATCATAGAATATCAATAATCACAACAGAGGGTATTAAATAATTTAAATAAATGTTGAGGGGTCCAGTTGGATCCATCCAACCTGTTTTCCCTGCATCCACAGACGTTAGCACAATATAAAATACCAATTCCAAAATATACCATACTATAGCACATCAATCAATTCAACCATTCAAACAATTATTTAAATTTAATTATTTAAATTTAAATTCAACTGAGTGATATTAACTCACCTTTAAATTTGCAACCCAATTTCCATCCCGCTGGATTTCTTTATGATTTGGACCTTGTACAAGCATTATACGTTTTATTAACATTTTCCATAAATTTAAACTACCATTAATATTCTTATTTTAAATTTAAATTAATTGCCTTACCAAGATTCTGAAAGTACTTTATTGTTAGATGAAATAATAAATTAAATGAATTGAAGTCTAAGTTTTAAAGTTAAGTAATATTAAATACAAGTGTTTAAAGTCAAGTTACCTACTCGAACAGGAAAACAAAAACTACTTGTTTTCTTCTTCTTCTCTTTTTTTTTTACTTATTTAAATAGTTTATACTAATTATTATTAATTAGGCTAATCAATTTAGCAGTTAAAACAACATAGTAATTAATAAATTTTGCTACCCTGATTTACATTTCTCTAATTAAAGAAATAACAGAAATTTAATTACTGTATTTTTTTTCTGATGAACGAGATGCAAATCACAGACTTGATTAAAATTTTTAACACAAGTAAATAATTGAAATGTTAAATCAATTACCTTGTCAATTCGTTCCAGGAAAACAATCATAGCCACCAACCCGATTGCGGTGCCTAAAATCTCGAGACTCCAAGGCTTCAGCTCGAATTCATCTCGTCGCCAGAACACGGCTTGAACCCGACCTCCTCAACATCGCGAAACCCTCAATCTCGGCCTCGATTCTACGTCGCGTGCATACGCTTCGCTCGTACGCACCGTCCCCTTCCATACCTTGCTTCACTGCCCCTAAAACCCCTCCAATGTCGCGACTTCGAGAGACGACGCCTGCCTCCTCCCAAAACCCAAGCGCCGCGCATGCGACCCCTAGCCAGCGACACTGATTTCGAACCACTCCAATTCGTACGCGATGGGGCGATTCGATTCGCATATAAGTCGCCATTTTTTTAGTTTGATTCAGTCGGAAAACAAATGGCAAGCGGCCATTATTTAATTTTTCTGATATTCGTTCGATTCAATGAGAATAAGGGTTCGCGAATGACTTAGAAGGGCTTGATTTTGGCTTCCAAAAGAAGGATAAAGAATCGTGTTTGGTAAGCCAAAGAAAGCGTGCTTTGCACGATTTTATCGCCATGATTTTTTAAACTGAAAAGGAAAGAAAAGAAAGACGTGTGCTGGAAAAACATACTATAATGCCTTGAAAAGAAATGGAAAAGTCTCGACGTGAAAGGATTTGACTGTTTAAACAATGTCTTAATTTGATTCAAGCTTAAATTTAAATCAACCCAAATTTTCGATATATATTTAAGCGCGTTTATATGTTGTATGCTCACACAACAACTCCAAACACTACGGAAATTGAAATCCGATAATAATTCAATATTACGGATCCAATGGAACTGGTTTCATCAAAATCCGAGATTGTGCCTCGGAAGGCTATTTTAAAATTCAATCTAAACTATAAAATTTCAAAACCAAGCAAATCATTGTTAAATTCAATTTTACAACTTATATTATCCTCAGTATTATCAATATAAATTTTATAAGCCTCCAAATTAATTTTAACAGGCTTAGAACTCTTGATTTAGCATTTTACCCAACTTCAAATTATTTAATTCAATAATTTAATTATCAAATAAATAGTGATATTTGAATTCAAGTTAAAATTAACTTTTAAATATTTAAAATCAATTAAATATTTCGATTTTAAATGCTCAAAAATTCTAGGTCGTCACAGGAGCAGTCTTTACCTGCTGCAGGGAAGACTCGTCTGTGTAGAAGTTATCTAGATCTTTATCAAGGAGGTTGGCTATTTTGGAATATGAGACTAAGGTTTATGAGTTGCTTCGCTTCGGTATGGTCTCATTTGTCATTCGTTAAGGAGAGCGAGATGTTGATGCTTGGTTTGGAGCCCGAATTTCTTGAGAGGATGTCTGCCATCTCGAAGGTCCGTTGTGTGGTTTGTTGATCATTTTGGGATTCGAGAAGCCTTTGGATTAGAAGTCTTTGGTTAGCTGTGGTAGCAGTGCAGCTCGAAGTGTTTGGTGTGATGACAAGAAGGTCTTTTAGCTTCGCAGTATCTTCGAGGTAGAGTTTGGAAGCAGCAGTGTGGCCCGTTTCTCCGATGGTTCAGGAATCTTTGTGATTCTTCTTTCAACAGTCCGGGCAGATGGTGAAAGTTTTCTTGAAGAGTTAACCTTGTTCGAAAAAGCTTAAGGCTATTCTAATTGGTAAAGAGAGGACAGTTTCTTTAGAATCCGAATTAGGTAGTATCGCAAAAGTGACTTGCGATTAGTTTGGGAATTTATCTTGGGCAATCTTTTGTTTGAGATTGAGGATTCTCATGTGGAAGTAGGAGCTACTGAAGTAATCAGAAGTTTGTCTGCATCTGGAGTTGAGTTCCATATTATTTTGATTCCAGAAGCGATAGTGGTAGTTAGCCTGGTTGTAGGATGGTTCTTGTAGAAGGAAGAGTTGGTGTAGCAGTTCAGAAATTTTTGGAATTTGGGTTGGTCAGATCTAGTTTTTTGGAATTGGATTCTTCTATAAGGTTGTGTGACCGAGTCTGATGGGTCACTAAGATTTTATGGATTTGATGAATAAAGTTTTCGGATATATTGGATAAGTTTGTATTCATGTTCATCAACAGTATTCTCATCTATTCCAGAATCAGAGTTGTGCAACGAAAGCGAGGTAGCAGTTGTACGAGGAAGGAAGCAAGTTTAGTTTGTCATTTCTTGGGAAGTAGAGCTTGTGTTCTGGATTTCGACGGATCTTGGAAGACTTTTCTATTGGATAGGATCCAGAAACTGGTTTTCTTTGGTCTAGTTGTTCTTGGAAGCATCAGCATAGGTTGAGCTGATCAAGAAGATTGGCAGCCTAGGATTGTCTATTGAGTTATGCTGATATGAGATAAGGAATTTGGAATTCAAAGTTGGAGATTTCATTGTTGTTAAGATTTCTCTGGTTGTGAGAGCAGTAATTGGATAAGATTAGATGGCTAGTTCTGAGGCATTTGAGATTTCTTATCTGTGTTTTTGATAGGATAAGGTTGAATTGCGAGTTTGGATAGCTGGGATTCATTGTATTTCACGTATCACTGAGGGAGTACGTGTATGATTCATCGTTGGTTGTTGAATCTACAGTTCAGTTGGATTTGGAAGTTGTGCTAGACTTGAGTATAGTCTGATGTTCTGTTCAGATTGATGGATCTAGAGGTGAGAGGAGCTCTGGATCATTGTGGTGTAGTTTGTTTAGCTTCTGTAGAGCGAATCTCCCAGTGGTTTATACTTGGGAAACTCTAGATAGTGTTAGTAAGATTTATTCTGATTTGTGTCAGGGTAATTATTTAGGTTTGTTTGTTCGATTCATTGTTATGGTTGTTAGTAACTGGATGATAGGTATGCTTTGCTGATTGAAATTGAAATCTTTGCTGGGTTATTAAATTATCTTTGCTTTTAAATTTTGGGGACGAAATTCTTTTAAGGGGGGAGGAATGTGACAACCCGGAATTTTAGGCAATATCAATTTAATAATCTGAATATAATTAATTTGATTTGATAATTTTTCTTTATAATTTTAATTTAAATTGGTAAATTTAATCTTTTAAAAAGCGCTAATAAATATTTAATCTCGTAATTTTGATCAATATCTTTCTATCAATTTAAAATGGATAGGATTTATTTTTCAAAGCTAATAAAATTTTATTCTATTTATAATATATATATATATATATATATATATATATATATTTGATGTATATTGTGAATAGAAGATCTTTTGTTTTAAATAAAAGATGAATTTTCAAATTGTAATATATATATATATATATGTATATGTTATAATTTTGAGTTGTTTTAAAATTTAATCTATTTATAATATATATATATAAATGTATATTGTAATTCGAAGCTTTGTTTTAAAATTAATATTTTTCAAAAGTTAATTTAGGATTAACTCAATTGTTTTCAAAATATATGATAATTGTTTCTTTTAAATATGATAGTTTAAAAAAGATTTAATCAAAGTTTTATTTTTGTTTTCTTTAAAAAGTGTTCAAATTAAAATGGTTATAAAAATATATGTATAAAGTTATTAATAAACTTTCTTTTTAAAAATTATTTATTAAACAATAAATATAAATGTTCTAGATTTTAAAATACATGTATAAAGAATTTATTTGTATTATAACTAGTTTTATATTATTTTCTTTAAAGATTAAACTTATATATTCATACATAAGTATTTATTAATTTACTGGATTAAATAAGTAAGCTTATATTATCATTTAAATTAAATAAAAATTTAATTAAAAATACCTAAAAACATGAGTAACCATATTAGACATCTTAACAACACATGTAAGGCAATTAAAAAATGAATGACAACTGTAAGTTTATCAACATATGGCAACATTTCTATTTTAATTTTTAATAAATGTTTTAAGAAGGAAACTAGTTTTTTTTCACAAACATTTTTATTTCTTTGTTTTCACTTCTTAACTCAAATCAAAAAAATAACAAAATCTGGAAATCAAAAGCAAAAAGAAAAGATCAAATCTGAAGTAAAATCTGCAAATTAAAGTTCTTCATATCAACGTCAACCTGCAACTTCAAATCTTCTGCAAATTCAAATGGATGATCAACTCAACGGTTTCAACATTTATATCATCAAATTGAAGGCTTACAGTAGGATTTCTTCAGCAAAGCAAAATCAAAACATTTTTCAGACTAAGGATTTCAAGGCCTGGAACAAGTTTTATTCACTGCAAATTAAAAAAGTGAGTAAATTGTTTTTAAAAACAGATAAGTTGAATTCTAATCCTAATGCATGTGTTAATCTGTGAATTTATATTGGTGTTGCATGGAAATCATTCAGTTTTTATATTATTGAATTTATAGTTATGTTTATATATGTGTAAAAAGCCCGTAAACACTCTGTTTTCTATTTCAGACCAGGATTCATTTCAAAAATTCAACTCTCCCACTAACATAAATACGTGACCTTGATGATTGAATAAAAGTTGTTTGTTATTGTTTGATGAAAATTTTAAAAATAGTTTCTGTAAGTTTAAATTTATAAATAGTATTTAAAATAGAAAATACAGTGAAATCTTGATTTATGTCAGAAATCAATAATCTTAATTCTTGCTTTGGATTATATAAATGGATTAGTTGTTAGAAATTATGATTTTTAACATGCAATTCATAATTTTTAAATTGATAATCAATTGGGAATTTAATGTTGAAGGGTTTCGGCAATATGGTGAATTTCCGATGATCAACTTGTTGTTTTGAGTTGAATTTATGGTCGAGGCTAGCTTTCGAAGTGTTGATGATGGGAAAAATGTACATGAATTTTTCCTATGGCTAATTTGTTCAGATTTGATTGATATAGGGTTTTACCTTGTTCTTGGTTCGGCATTGCTGTCATGTCATTTGCGTCGTGTGTAGAGGACCGGAAGCGATCGCGATGGTGGGATGTTGAGCTGGATGTCGTGACGAGTTGATGTGGGTGTCGGCGAAGTTCAACGGAGTTGGGATTGTCGGTGGCGATGGGTTTTGTGGTCAGAGCTTCTACAGTTTTTCGTGAGATTGCACGAATTTTGATTTGTGTTAGGATTTTTGGATTTGGGCTGAGGAGTAGGTCGTCGATTTCGTATGGGGTTGGTCGGCGATCAGGTGGATGGTCGGAGTTGCTGGGTTTGGACGCGCACGTACACATGTGTACGTTGTGTACTGGACTTAGGTGTTTGGGGACGAATGAGTCGAAACTCAGTTAGCTTTCGCTTTTCCCTCGTGATCGACTCGAAGTAGAAGGGTGTTGGATTTGCTTCGGGGCAGGCTCGTTTGATTTGGGATTCAAACTCGAGTTTTGTTGGTTTGGTTCTGTATAATGTAAAAATACAGATAATACTTGTTGTTTGAAATAAATAAAAATCAAGTTTGAGTTTTATAAAAGAAAACAATTAAAAACTTGTTGTTTTGAAATAAATGCAAATCGAACTTTAAAAAGTATTAATTGAATTTATTTTAAAATTTAAATTTGTTTAAAATGATTTCTTTTTGAAGTAATTAACTTCATTAAATTTTGAATTTTAATTTCAGGGGAATGTTTTGAATTTAAAGTATTAAATCAAAGTTTTAAGCAAAATTTTAAAGTAATGATTTAAAAACTAAGTTTCAATTTATATTGAAAATGAATAGGTTTGAATTAGATAATTAAAGTGTTTTAAATTTCAAAGTGATTTCTAAATGCCTTATTTTCACATAAGGTTATTATTATAATTTTGGAAAACCAAATAGAATAATTTGTTTTTAAGTTATTAAAATTTTATTAATTTCAAATAATTTATTTATGAAGATAAATAAGTTTAAATTATTATTGATATGAACTTAAGAATACTTAATTATTAGAATTTGTTAATAAGTAAAGAGTTTAATTAAGATAAATACTTTTATTATTTCATTTAGGATTTTCTTTAAATATAAGAAGTTAAATAATTAATTATTTAATTAATTTTAAATGATTAGTTAATTTTTTATTTAATTTTAAATAATCACTTAATTATGAATTAAGTGTAATTACTTAATGAAGTAATTAATGGTGAATTTGTGAATGTAATTAATGGAAGTAATTACTTATGGAAGTAATTGGTGGAAAATTACTTATTGGAGAAATTAAAGGAAAGTGATTAATAGATAATCACTTGATATTATTAATTAAGGAATTGATTAATATAATTGTTTTGAAGTTAATTAATTATGGTGTAATCAATTAATTAATGAATTAAGGATTATTTAATGATGGGATTAATTACTTGTTAAGGTAATTAATTTAAAGAGTAATCATCTAATGAAGTAATTAGAAGGTAATTTCTTATGTAAGTAATTAAAGGTTAATTACTTAGTTAATTTTAGTTAATTAATTAATGTGATTTATTAATTAATGGATGTGATTAATTTTAAGATTAATTACTAAGTGTAATTAATTAAAATGTAACTAATTACTAAAGTAATTAATTAAGGATTATTTATTAATGTAATTGAATAATAATTACTTAATGAAGTAATTAAAGTTAATTAATTAGATTAATTAATCAAAGGACTAATATAATTAATTAAGATGTTAATTAATTAAGATAAGTAATTACAAGTTGTTAATTACTGTTTATGATTAATAAGATGGTTAATTGCAAATTATTAAAGAAATTATTAATTAATAAGGATTATTAGTTAATATAATTAATAAGTTAATCAAGGTTGATTAATAAAAGTAATTAATTTAAGTGTGATTAATTAATTGTAATTAATTAAGGTTTAATGCAATTAATTATAGTTGATTAATTAAGGGAAACAAATGAAGGATCACTAATTATTGTAATTAATGATAGTAATTAATGGTTAATTCTGTATATGGATAAGAATAATTAATTTGTGGAATTAATTAAAGAATTGAAGGCTAATTACTTGAAGGTAATTAAAGGTTAATTAATCTAGGAAGATTAATTAAGGAAGATCTTAAAGACGTGATTTATTTATTTATTTATTTGGAATAAATTAATAAAGAAGGATTTAAGTAATCCAATTGATTTAGAGTTAATCAATTATGCTTATAAAATGATTGATTGATATTGGATGATTGATATTAGGTGATTGGTTGATACTGGATGATTTGGATATCTATTATATGTGATATGCTGCTTTGTGAGATGAATGGTTGATATGAATTATCTATTGTGATAATGTGATTCATCTATCTGTTTATATCATCCTAGATATAAGTTAATTGTTTAAACCCTTAAACAACTTGGACATTAAAATGGCGTTTGGATTCGGTGAGACTGGGATCTTGTTTCCATATTTGGATAATCCGAAAACCACATCGATCCAAAATAAACGTTAGGTCATGAATCCAAGTGGAGCTTAGTGAAGACTCGAGGTGTAAGAACTATTCGTCAGTATAACTCTAGGGGTGATTCCGTGATGAGTTTGACGGAGATAGTACTTATAGGTTCGAGATGGTGATTCAGAGTGCAAGGTCTATGGTCGTTGACTTTGAGGGTGATTCCAAAATGAGTGCAACGAGATAGTGCCTTCGGTTTCGTTCGAACCCGGAACGGACTTGTATGGATTGAATGCTTTCAGAACATCGTCAGGTGGACGATGAGCATTCTAAGATAGATGTGTTCTATAAAGGTAATAACAGCTTCAAGCCTCATCAACCAGGAATGGTTAAAACAGTGGAGGTGCAGCAAGGCTAGGTGGGTAGCACCCATTTCAGGGTGAGGTCACTCCTGTCTAGATGTCCCTTTTATTTCGGCTTAGTGGGTGGTTGGTCGCGCCAACCACGGGGTGATCCTACTCGGGACTGTTTAGTAAGGAATGGTCCCGGCTTTGTGTTGCAGGGGATTGGGAGTTCCTCGGTACTGTGATCAAGGCCACATAGTATGACGGGCGGTACCTCGGTAGCCCTGCCATTGATGGAAACCCATTCTTCCTACGAGACCATACAGTTTTGTTTGTATTACCCACTTTTGTGGCTAGTAGCTGGAATTTAATCATGTAATAATTTCGGCTCTTTCTTATTTACTTGAAAACCATAGACACTATTATAATATCATTGGATTTCCTATCAAATGTTTTGGTTAGCGTAAGGTAAAAACTTTTCCATGTTTATGTGTGGGAAGTCTTACGTGATACCTTTTCTTTTCAAAGGATTTTTCTAAGTTGAGAAATTTTAACCCGTTTACTCACACCAGACCCCTGTCTGACCCGGGTGTTCATTTTCTGTTTTATTAAACTCTTGGGTACTCACATTATGTATGAGTAGTCGAGGGATTCAGGTTTGCTTGACGATTTCTGGAGGATATATGGAGCAGGAGGCTTCCACGTGTAGATATATTATGGTTCCGCTGTGTTTGAGATTTGTATCTGTATCTTGTGTAATTGAGTTGTATAGTTAGACAGATGTTTATAACTGTCTAATATGTGTTGTATAAGTTGTGTACTCTGATGTAATATGATACTATGTAATATTTCATGTGATATATTATATTTTGTTCGTTCCGCTGTGAGTTATCTGATGTTGTTGTGTTTCTTCTTTATTATCTTTTCTTCTTCTATCCCTTTCTTTCTTAAATAGTGATGCGTCTTTCTGGTGTTAGAAAGTCGAGTCGCTACAAATCTTGACCAGAGAGGATGGTTGAGAAAGAAGGGATGATTGTGTGTTCTGAATATTGAGGAGTTAAGGAAAAAAGTTCCTGGGGAATGTCATTGGTGCAAATTCATGATTCATCTTGAAGGGACCAAGATGTATCAAGATATGGAGAGGAGTTTCTATGGGGATGGTATGAAGAGGGTATTGGCTTGTGGGATAGGCAATGTGCAAACGTCAATAGGTGAAGGCCGAACATTAGAAGCCGAGTTGGTTGCTTCAACCTTTGGAGGTACCAGTTTGGAAACGGGATTCGATATCCATGGATTTTATAAACGGGTTTCCGTGGTCGAATAGAGGAAATGAAAGTATATAGGTCATAGTGGAGAGATTGACAAAGAGTGCCTATTTCATTCCAGTTAATTCAATCAGGACGGCACCTGCTTTAGCTAAGTTGTTCATGAAGAACATGTTAGACTGCATGGAATTCCTAGAAGTATAATCAGTGACAGAGATGCTTTTTTTACCAGTGAATGCTAGAAGTGTCTACAGGATGTGTTAGGTACCAAGCTCAAGATGAGTATGGAGTATCACTCTCAGACGAATGGGTAGACAGAGAGAGTCAATAAGGTACTCGAGGATTTATGTAGAACTTGTGTATTGGACTTTGGTGTATCTTGAAAAGATTACCTCCATTTAGTGGAGTTTTCCTATTCTAATAGTTATCAGACTAGTACAGGAATGGCACCTTTTGAAGCTCTGTATGGAAGGCCATGCAAATCACCAGCATGTTGGTCAAAGACTGGAGACAGATTAGTCTTAGGTCCAAATCTGGTTAGAGAGGCGATGGAGAAGATTGAGTTAATCCGAGAAAGGATGAAGGAAGCTCAGTTTAGACGGAAGAGTTACACATATAAGAGGCGTAAAGGCTTGAAATTCTCGGTTGGAGATAAGGTTTTCATTAACGTATCATCGACAAAGTGTGTAGTACAATTCGAAAAGTTATGGAAACTGGCACTGAGATATGTTGGTTCGTTCCAAGTTATAGGGCAGATCGGGAAGCTCACATACAAAGTAGAGTTGTCGAGTGGTATGGCAGGGTCCACAATGTATTTCATGTGTCTCATCTTCGTGAATATGTACATGATCCAAAGACTACTATTTCTCCAAAGAGTTGGAAGTGTTTGTACTAGAGCCGAATTTGACTTTTGTTAGACAATCGGTTTAGGTTGTAGCAAGAGATGAGAAAAGGTTAAGGAACAAGACAGTCAAGTTAGTGAAAGTTCAGTTGAGCGACAATGAGAACGACTGTACTTGGGAGATAGAAGACATGATTAGAGATACTTATCCTGCTCTATTGTGGGGATATGTTCTATATTAGCTTTATATAGATTATTGCAAGTAAAATAGGATAGTATGGTTGTTAGGAGCTGTTACAGGTGATTACTATGCTTAGTATTTAGTTCTTGCAGAATTTCGAGGACAAAATTCTTTAAGGAGGGGAACTTGTAACACCCCTATTTTTTAAATAACAATATTCAGGAGATTCAATTAATAGAATGATGTAAATACTAGAGTGGATTGAGATTTGAAAATTTATTTAGAGGCCATGCTAATTAAACAAGAATAATGGGTTATGAATTTTTTTTTCATACACTATTAATAAAGGAAGAAAGCAAGGGCATTACAGGGGTTAGCCGCCACCTTAATTCCATAACCCTTAAACATACGTTCCATTTTCTTTACACGTTCATTTTTACAAAAGTCAAATAAAACGTAAATCAAAGAAGAGCAAGCCAGCCATACCTAGGGAAGAAAAAGGGAAAAAATCAAATAAAGCTAAACAATCAAGCAAGGGGAATGAATCAAAGATCAATACTCAAGTTCCTTATCCTAATCAAGGTGAATAATAATCAAAACTATCTCTATTTTAAGACCATTTGATTTTGGGTAAAGTTTAAATCCATTATGATGATTTTTGATGACGATACGCTTGGATTTCATGATAAGTTATATTCAAACAAGTTTGGTAAATGTTATATATGGTTTTAAGGCTAAAATCATTTATATTTGGCTTTGAATGCCATGAGGAATTTATAAGCTGTGTAAAACATTATTTTGGATATGGATTTTAATTTTCATAATTTTCCAAGCTATAGAAAATTTATTTTAAATTTTCAAAGGAAATTATGAATAATTGGGCTTAGAAATTAATTTTGGCTATATTGTGAAGATTCGGGGTTTAAAATTTATGTATGTTAAATAACATATTAAAAGTAAATTTCTATCATTT
This sequence comes from Allium cepa, assembly GCA_030765085.1. Lineage (NCBI taxonomy): Eukaryota > Viridiplantae > Streptophyta > Magnoliopsida > Asparagales > Amaryllidaceae > Allium > Allium cepa. The sequence goes on from CM060929.1 coordinate 982,776,114, forward strand.
TTAGGGATTTTTCCTAAGTAGTTTACTATTGTTAAATTATGCTAGATGGAGGACTTTAATGTTTTACTTATTTTGCTTAAGAAAGGGCTTATTTGCTAAGTTATTTTAATTAAATCTAAAACAATTATGGTAGTTTTATTTTAGAATGAATTTGAAAAGTTTATGGCAACCAATTAAATGTTTACAAATAGGTAGGTTAGTTAGAAAGCAATTACTTAAAAAGTCATTAAAACAGTCTTTACCCAGAATTATGTTTCGCTTCTTTCAAATGCGACCTTTTGACCCTATCCTTCCACACTAAGTCTAAACTAATACATAAAGTATCAATAAGTTTGTATGTAGTGGATTGGAGAAAGTCGGAAGATATGGTGTCGAAACCTAGCTTTTGAAGGGGTCGAAGACTTTGTTTTGCACTCTAAAGATATGTGCTTGCCATGTTTTCAAAAGCTTTCGAAAATATTGTCGCCTTTTTGTTTTGAAAGGAACGCTTTCAACTGAGTTTCCTTATTTTAGTTCAATGCTTTTGACAGGAGTATTTTCAACCCACTCGAAACCTTACTGCCGACCTTATGCCTTTCAAATGGACTGGAGTCATCAACTAGATCGAAAGGTAGCTTTTGTTTTATAAATGAAGTAAGCCACTACCTAAAGCTTTCGAAAAGTTTGATGATTTCGAAGTTAATGGCTTCGAAAGGGGTTTCAAAGCTATCCTTCAAAGTGTTCTAATTTCTATGAGTAATTCTTTCGAAAGATGGTTCCCCAGCCAACAGTTTTCCCCAAACTCTTTTATATGAAGTATAATGGTTTCAAAAGGGGTACTTTCATTTATTTTCACTTTGACCCAAAAGTGATACCTTCAAATGGTTTCGAAAGGGGTACTTTTGATGGTTTCGAAGCTATGCTTCTAAGAGTTAATAAGTAATACTTTAGTACTTTTGTAAGGCATGTTTTAAGGTTTTCGAAAGAGATGTTTTAAAGTGTTTCGAAAGGCATATGCTTAATGTTTTGAAAAGAAGATTAGAATGCTTCCGAAGGGGGTTATCCAATGGTTTAGAAAGCAAAAGTTTAAGGTTTCGAAAGCCTTATTTTTCAAAACAAAGAACCCAATCTCATTTTAAAGGAAAAACCATGACATAAAAAAAGGAGTTTTAAATGACTTTTAAGTATGCAGTTTTTGAAGAAACATTCCTTGATAAAATAATAGGTTAAAGGGATTAACCATGATTCATATGAAAATGATTTCAAGGATATTAAACCACTGTTGTTGGTGTTATTATATTATTATGTTTGCTTCTTCTAATATATATATTCACTTTAAATTGGCCCATAAATGTACTTTAGGGAGGAAGGGTAAAATAATCAGCTAGGTTGACCAAGTAGTGAATATAAATTGAGTTAACTCCTTTATGAGTAGAATTGCATTTTGGAGGTCAAGTAGACCGGAATATAAGATGTCCAGATATTGATTAAAGAAGTTGTTAAATAAATAGGTTCATAGTAAACCCATTAAAACTATGTTTAAAAAGACTTATTGGGAGGGGCCAATAGGTTTGTAGTGAAACCATGAAAACTACATCCGGATAAAATTATTGATAGAAATCAATAGGTTCATAGTCAACCCATGAAAACGAGGATATGGGGAAAGTTATTGGAGATACCAATAGGTCTAGGGAGAACCTATGAAATAATAAAGTTATTAGCAGGGGCCAATAGGTTCTTAGTGATCCCATGAAAATTATGAAACCTTCAAGGAGTCCATAAGTTTTAAATAGGTTATTAGTAAGCCCATGAAAACTAACAGGTAATAGTGACCCAAGAAACTATAACTGAGACAGATAGTCAAATGGGGACAGGTAATCCAGAATTGATTTACTTGTTTGCATATCAACATAATATTTTGAATTGTTATGTTTTATCCATTATGGATGAACGATCACAATATATGGTTTTTATGAAGTTTTGGATAAGATACTAGTGAGGGAGAAAACCATTCCACTAAGTGGCGTGGTCTCACTAGGTATCTAAATGGTTTGAGATGGTAGGTTATTATTCATACCATGCTTTATGTTTAACTCGAAGTTTATGTTTTCCACTAAAACTCACGTGTGCTCACTTAAATTTGAGTAGATTGAGAGTTGAGGTTTTTTGGTACCTCTTTTAATAAATAAGCATCCAGAGACATGCAAGAGGCTAGCTATATAGTAGGAGCTTATTTCTATTTTGATTCCACTATGTTTTGTTGTAAAGGAAAAGTTGTTTAATTGCCTATGTTTAGACTCTGATCATCCAATAGGGCATCTTCATATGTTGCTCTTGATGTATGTTGTAATAACTATATTTTCTCTGAATGTGATTCTTGAATCTAGGATTATGAAATGAATTTGAAATGACTTGAAACGGAATGTAAAAGTTGTTTGATGATTTAAAATAATTCCATATCCATATGTTTCCATTATATCAATGTATCTAACATTACCATATTTGAAAGTCGAGGATTAATTACTATGGATGACCGCAGCATCCATATCCGTTAGTTTTGGGCCTCCAAGTGGGGAATGTTATTGCTTACAACGTTCCGACAACTTTAAGCCGATAAAGCGTTGAAATTTCGAAAAATGAATTTTGGTCACATTTTCATTTTTTCTTCAAACTAAAATTTCTATAAATTAATTTGGGAAACTATTTCACCATCATTATTTATTATTTAATAGAATTTTATTTTAATTATAAAACCTATTACTTGAATATTTAAAATTAATTAAATATTCTTAAATTAAAGTGGTGAAATTCCAGGTCATTACAGTTGCCTATTTATCTTTTGTGTTGCTAATTTATCTTTCTTGGACGTGTGTTGCCAATTATTCTTTATAGTCATATGTCGCCAATTATATCCTTCATTGGCATGTGTCGCCATTTTTGTGATTTTTATTTATGGATGATTATTTGTATTGATGTGAAGGATATTTTATCTATAGAGATTGAGTGATATATTTAAGCTAAGCTACTAATTTGCCTGATTATACATGGTGATATCTCTTTGTCGATGATTTTTGGATTTGATGATGATTACTACATATGGATGATCCGTTAGATGTTGTTTCAGGATTTATAATTTTATGATTTTTATATGGGTGATGATACTTTTATGCTGGGTTTTGTGGTGTTCTACATATATGATATTTGGAATGGTTTAGATAACATTATTATAATTATTTATACCCAGCATACATTGTGATTTATATGTTTAATGACCTTGGATTTAGACATAATACAACTCATTTATTATTTATATAATACTTGGATCAGTCCGAGATATTAAGCTATAAGACCCGCTTATATTTTCTAGACATAGAGGAGACTAGGTATTCAATATTGTAGATTATCATTCTATACTACATAGTCTCTTTTGTGTATATCATTATGATGTGTATTGGACATATTTTTATATTGCATATTAAATATTATCACTGCGATTAACTCTGTGATCTATGATGTTTACTGTATATTGTGTATCAATCTATCGCGGAGGTGAATATTTTTATTGCTTTGTGTTGATACTGCGTATGGTTGTTGGTTAGTTATATTCAATATTTAGATACGTACCAGCGTTATCCCAAGAGAATATTAACGTGTGTACCCCATATCGTCTTATTCTCCATATTATTCGACAATATTACTTTGTTGCACTCTTGGATATTATGGGTATAGAGGTTGGGATTTTCAACTTGGTATCATAGCAAGGTTTAGAACAATACATTATATATAAGAGACACAAGTCCTATTCCAAGATGAGACTTAGAGTCCCTGTCCTCATGGGTGTGTGGTAAATTATTATTTATAATTAATTGATAGTAGTAGTATATGATGATTACTGGGGATGTACCTGTTATATTCCCTACTATATATATATATATATATATATATATATATATATATATATATATATATATTTGTGTGTATGAATGTATATTCCTTATCTCTGCTTCTTTTGTATGTATTTTTTTTCCTGTAAAGTATAAATTGTTAAGGGAGGTAGTAAAGTAGGGAGTAGTTAGTCCAATGAGTAGTGTAAATGCAACAACCCTGTTGTTAATTACCTAATTAATTAAATTTTAATTAATTGTAGTTTGTGATTTTTCAGATTTAATTATGTAATTAAATCTAGTTTTTGGGAATAGTTGATTTAATTTAATTAAGAAATGAGTTTCATTTCTTAAACAGGATTCCAATTCAAATTTTAAAATATTATAAAATTAATTATTTAAATTTGGAAATTAGGATAAATTGTTAATATTGGGATTTATTGTTTAAAATAATATTTTATAATTAATAGTTTATTTTTACAAAAAAATGATGCAAATAGATTTTATTTTCAAAATCCATGTTTAATGGTATAAAATACCTCAATATTGGTAGAAATCAGGATTTTAACTTGTTAATTGGTTTTGGTAAATTTGAGAAATCAATTTGTGATTTTATAAACCATTGTTATGATCAATTTGTGATACCACATTGTTTGCACGGTATGAGTACAATCTGTATGATTGGTATCTATGATTAGGTAAGTGATTGGTATGGAATTGGTTCTGTGTGCTTAGAAATATTATGCCTTATTGTGTGATTCTATGTTTAGGGATTTATCTGTGCTTGTAACCTATATATATGTATCCCTATTCTTAGTCAAAGTATTTCTACGACTTGTTATACCTTGGACATTAGGATTCATGTATATGTTATTTATTCTTGTGTTATATCTTTCTCTCACCCTTTGGATATTTAGAGATAGTCTGATGTGGGTGTTATTTTAATTCTTGGGTCAGGCCGAGACATTTCATGTTACAAGATGGGTAGGCCTTTGGGTGTTTGGGCTGCCAGGGAGATAAGCTGTTTGACTTTTAGTTTATCTCATCTTGGAATTCTTGTATATATTTAGAGGTGTATATTTGAGTTAGAAATTTGTTCCAAATGTATATTATATGAATCTTGTGTTATATTTATTAGACTTCTAGTTTTGTATATGCATAAATGTTTATTATCCCATTGTGATCCATAACTATTGTTTATATGACATACTATTCTAATTCTGATAAATTGGTGTGATTATTAATTTGAACTGAGATTGTACACGTCAAATTATATTCCAAAGATTAAGTAAGCCATAAGTATGACGTGTCGGTGTTAGTTTATAGATATATTCACATTTGATCGTCCTTAACAAGCCGTATTCTCTATATTATCGGATGACATTATTTATAATGTTCTTTAATAATATGGATATCGTGGTAGCGTCATTATGGTTTGGTCTCAAAGCGGAGTCAGAACAATATAACATATAATATCAAAGATCTAGACCTAGTCAGACTTGAAGCCTTCTCCCCTAGGTTGTGTGGTAGATAGTTATATTAATTATCAATATAGGGATGAGAATGTAAAATGGTTATAAGGATAATCATCTGGGGCGTATTTTGATTTAATAATTTAATTGGCTAGAGATAGAATTAGGGATATTAATTTTTTTTGAAATAATGTGTTAATATCCTTTAGAGTTCGGAAATTTATTTTGAGATTTTTGAAAATTGAGTATATGAGTTTAAAAATTAAAATAATTATGGAAAACTTGTGAATATTTATTGTGTTGACTTGTCCAGAGATTGTTTTAAGGATTCTGATCGGTATGTGGGACGCCACGTTATCCATAGAAGTTCCTAAACATCAAACGAGACATTCTGACATGAGAAACAATTAATTTGGAAATTTGTAAAATATTTGATTTTAAAATAATTTAAAATAATATTGTAGCCGTCGAATAAATTGTGAGGAGTAAAGAGCATGGCGAGGCAATATTGATATTCTAGGCAATCAACTTTGCAGCCAAGCGGTGAAATGAATCACTAAAATTTCGTGGCTTGATTTATTTTATATAATGAGATAAGTTAAGAAAAATGATTTAAATTTTGGAATCTGTGCATATTAAAGTTAAATGGAAGTTAATTGGAAATTTTGTAGAGAAAGAATAAATAAAAATCTATTTCCGTTTATATATTCCACTTTCAAATCATTGATTTGAATAAGAGTACATTGTTATATATGAAACCTGTTCAATAAGGAGTTAGAAATAAAAAATGTAAAGATAAATTTGGGAATTAAAAAATATATCTTGGGAAAAAATGTATACATGTACATTCAATTTTTATAAATTTTAAAAGTAAGTATCTTCGATATAAATAATATTTTGAAGGGATTATTTGAGTTATATAGTTATTTTGGAAAGAAAATATTAATTGGAGTTTTTATAATTATATTAAGTGATTAGGAAAGTTTACTATTATTTGTGAAAGTTGAAAATTTTGGGGAAAGTATTTAGGAAATAAATTAAAAATAAAATTTATCTACCAACATATATGTGTTTAAAACTTTTAGTGATTTAAAAGATGATAATTAGAATTATAATAATGGATTATATATGTATTATTTTGGATAATCAGAATTATATTCTTAGAAAAGATGTAAATTTTGGAAAGAGTTAATTGGAAATTTAATTTTCCAAATTTCTTTCATAGGAAATTGCAGGGACGTCATTTCTCTAAGGGGGAAGTCTGCAAACCCCTTGTTGTTAATTACCTAATTAATTAAATTTAATTAGGAATAACTAATTATAATTCGTGATCTATGAAATTTAGTCATGAATCAAATCTAGTTTTTGACAGTAGTTGATTTAATTTAATTAAGGAATGAGTTTCATTTCTTAAACAGGATTTCAATTCAAATTTTGAAATATAATTAAATAAATTATTTAAATTTGGCAATTTTGACAAATTGTCAATATTGAGATTTGTATAAAATGATATTTTATAATTAATAGTTTATTTTTATTAAAAAATAATGAGAATAACTTTTATTTTTAAAAGCCATGTTTAATGGTATAAAATATCTTAATATTATTAGAAATGAGGATTTTAACTTGTTAAATGGTTTTGGTAATTTGAAAAATCAATTTGTGATTTTGTAAAACATTGTTTAGAGTAAAATAGTGTTTTATAAAAATTAAATCAAATTAGAAATTAGTAACACCTCCTAAAATTGCAACACTTTGTTAATGGGACTTGGCCTAAGTGAATATTAAATTATTAGTGCAAATAAAAGAGTTTTCTCTCCTTACCAATTTCTGAATGAACTGTACCTTCATTACTCAAACCAGAAAACAAATGAAAGCTTCTCAAAGCTAAGAAAAAGCCTAGTTCCAATAATCACAATCCATGTTTAAACTAAAGGGCTTCTAGTTAAATATTGTGGAAATCATAATAAGGTAATCTTCTCCATCTTCTAGTGTGTTTATTCAATTGTTAATCTTAGTTTTTTTATCGTGTGAGTTTGATTTAGGGTTTATGGTTGAGAGATGTTTGCTTAGGAGAATCCCAGATTAGTTCATCAAATTCAAGCTTAAAGGTGAGTTAATTCTCACATACCTATCACTAAAACTCTAATTGCTTGTTGTTCATCAATGAATTCAACTTTGATTTCTTTCTGTTGCTCCTATATGATTGAAACCCTAATAATTTATCTTGTCAATTTCAATTACCATAAATCAATTTCCTCTTCTTGCAATGTTTACTTGCATTGATCAAGTTTTGGTCTATATGCATATGTTCTTTTGAGTCTGTTATGCAACCTTATGATACCAAAAAGCATAGAGGTTGCATCGGAGCTCAGGGAGGCCATTGGTTGGGAAACAAATGCTCGAAACTTACATTCCAGACATCCCACCGGTGGACCGTCATAGGGAACCGGTCCATTGGTCTAGCACCAGGAACTTAAGTTCCGGTGTTGTTTGCTCCACCGATGCACTGAATTAATACTCGTTCTTCTCTTGGTTATTTGATGAGTTTTTTCGGTTGTTTTGCTTATAATTTATTGTGTTTTGTTCATCCTTTTTGGTGATTCTTTGGTTGAATGATTTGTGGTTGTGTTTATATAAATCAAGTTTGTCTATATATATTTTGAATGAAGCATTTTGTAGAAGATAGCTACTATAATATATTGATTCCAAAAACTAATTTCCACATAAAAGCTATTCCTTTTGTAAATAGTTTTAAATAAAAAAATTACATATATATTAATGATTATTATTAGTAAAAAGTGGTTATGGATTTTAGAAAGGATTTTATGGATTTGAGAAATGGTTTTATGGATGGTAGAGATGGTTTTGGGAATAAAAATATAGGTTGCCTTTAAAATTATATTTAAATATCAATAAGATTATGAAAATGAGTATTTATGGTTATATAAATAAATGGTAACTTTTATAAGTGGCATTGGAATATAGCTAGAAACTATAAATCTTTTAATAAGACTTTTGGAACACACACACACACACACACACACACACATATATATATGGAAGTTATTTTGATATTTGAAACTGGTTTTATAAAATAAATGGACTTATATGTATATATATATATATATATATATATGAGTTTTAAATTCGGTTTATTAATCGAATGTCTTATATGGAAATTTATGAAATCTTGGTATACATAGGTGTAATTTTTAGAACAATTCGGCGTTATGGAATATTTTATCAAATAAGTGAATATTTTGTAAAGTTAAATAATAAATGGATTTATGGAAAATTATAGTAGGTGCTTTCTAAACTATAAACTCAAAAGAGAAAATGTTTTAAGAACTTAGTTCTATGATTTGGGGAGTGCTAATAATTGACTTAGTGTTATCGATTGATTAAAATGCTTTCAAATAATGCTTCATCAAATATGGTATAACTCATTGAATATAATGTTTGAGTGGAACTTACTAACTCATTAGCGAATACGTGACTTTCACCAGGTAGTACGATATGCTTTGGTAAGTTCTTGTGATCACTTTGGGAATGTATTAACACTTTAGAGTTGTATTCTCTTTTGATTTGCAGCATGGGGCTACTAGATCCGTAAGAGAATATAGTTCTGGTTTTCTGATAGTATCCCTAACGAGTGAGATTTATAGTTTCTAGTAAATATTGGAATTTCACTAGGTGGTGTGCGATGTTTTGGGTAAGTTTTAGTGATTATTGAAAGCAATAGTATTTGGCACTTTAGAGTATATTCCTTTTAGGGTTTGGCAGAGTGCCGATAAATCCTCAAAAGGTATAATCTTGGGTTTCTTTCCTAAACTACATAATAAAAAGGATTTTTCAAGTCATGGTTGCCTTGATTGTTTAGATCGGTCGAGAATTGTGATTTCCTCGATCCCTGGGAGTGGATGATATTCTGTGTTACAGTATTTTACGATCCTTTGTATCAGATTGGTAAGAGTGATACCACATTATTTGCATGGTATGAGTACAGTCTATATGATTGGTATGTACGATCAGTTATGTGATTGGTATGGAATTGGTTCTGTGTGCTTAGATGTATTATGCCTTTATTGCGTCACTTTGTTTTTAGGGATTTATCTGTGTTTGTGACTTATATATATATATATATACATATATATACACACACACACATACATACATATATATATACATCCCTTTTTCGAGTCAAATTATGCACATGACTTGTTATATCTTGGATATCTGCATTCACTTATATATATTATTTATTCTTATGTTATATCTTGTTCTTACCCTATTGGATATTTGGAGATAATCTGACCCGATTGTTATTTTAATGCTCAGGTCTAGTTGAGACTTTCAAGTTACAACACAGGTAGGCCTTTGTATGGTTGGGCTAGCAGGGAGATAAGTTGTCTAACTTTTAGATTATCTCGTCTAGGATTTCGTGTACATATTTGGAGGTGTATATTTGAGTTAGAAATTTGTTCTAGATGTATATTATTTGAATTTAATGTTATATTTAATAGACTCCCAATTTTGTATATGTATAAATGTTTATTATTTGCTCCACTGTGACCAGCAACTTTTGTTTATATGACATACTATTCTAATTTTGAGAAATTGGTGTGATTATTATTTTGATCTAAGATTGTACATGTCAAATTATATTTAAGAGATTATGTAAACCGTAAGTATGATGGTCGGTATTAGTTCAAAGATATATTCACATTTGGTCGCCCTTAACAAGCCATATTCTCTGTATCATTAGACGATGATAATTATAATGTTTTTTTTATAATATGGGTATCACGGTGCGTTCATTACAATAAACCTTTGTATGACCTGAAAACAAATGAAGTGATCCAGTAAAGATTAAAGTTGCGCAACACAAATCCATGGATAGTTTTCCGCTGAAGGTGTTTGGTTGCTGGTTTGAAAAGGTGTGTATATTATTGATGCTTGTTTTATTTTTTCAGTGATGTGTGATAATTTTCGTTATTGCTGATGATCAATGAGTTGCATATATATATATATTAATTTTAAAAATAAATATTTTTATTCAAATTAAAAAATGATTTTATAAATATGAATTTTATTTTCGTTAAGTGATAGAAAATGTTTTGATAGTTTATTTTGGTGTTAGCATGTCCATCGAGTGATTTAAGAGTTTTGGTAAATGCGTCTGGCCAACATATCAGTAGGAATCCAAAACATTAGGGCGGGATAATTCGATAATAACTTGAAAACAAAATAATATTTGGAAAGAGAATATAATGTTTTGGAATAATCCTATGATTAAAAAAATAAAAATAAATAAATAAATAATGTACAATGTTTTGGAAAGGGAAAAACATTTGTGGTAAGTTAAAAAACATTTTGAAAAAATATCTAATATTTTGAAAAATAAAATAGTGGTTTTATGATTCAAAAAGGGTAAATTATAATTTCGAATGCTATTTAATTCTAAGCACTATTTTTCAATGCACATGTGTAACCGTACATGCCATATTACTACGCATATACAAGCTTTACTTGTTTTGCATGTCTTTGAGCTATAGTATTTAAATCTACAAACAAATTAAGAAGTTTGGCATGTGTATAGTTGCTTGAGGCTTGAAATTATAAAATTAATATAACATAACTTTCTTGCAAAGAACATGATTTTTTAATAAATGGAGATGTTGATGGAAAATGCATGTTTTGCAACATATTCCCTTTATTTTGGAATACATAGTTACACGCTTATCCATACTTACTCATGTACAGGCGTGTTTGGGCGTGTGTATTCAAGATTGTGTGAGTATTTGAGTTTTTGCTTTTGTGTAGTTGCTACATGTGTGTACGCGCCTTGCTTTTGTGCTTGAAGTTGAGTTTTGTACTGTTAGTATAAATTTATTTTGTGTTTAATTTTCAAAATTGAGCATTAGTAGTGTGTTCAATTAGCCATAACTTTCAAACAATTTATTCAATTTCGATGATTTTTCACATTCCGAAAAGGTAAGAGTATAAGATATAACTTTTATTAAATTGTTTCGCAAAATTTTGATGTTTCCTAGCCTAAAAATTCAAGTTTCAGGAATGGGCATGTGCGCAATTGTAAAATCTGCTACACTTAGCCATGGAAAATCCTCCACAACTTGACTTGTACTCCATATTTTATTAATTCAAAAAATGTTTTGGATAGCTAATACACTATACAACAATTTACTTTTAGAAGTCATTAGTTGATTTAGTGTTTTTGACTTTGAATGTTTGTTGGAAAATGATATAACATGAAATATGCAATTTCTTTTCATTATGCAAGCACATACTTAATATACATTCTTATATTAAGCTAATATTTAAAATTGAGTTAAGATAGGTATGAAAATGCTTCTTTGGATTACTGGTCAGCAATATTACTTGCTTTAGCTAGCAAAATGCGAAATAACTTGCCTAAATGGTAATTAAAAGGTACGTTTTTGCAATATACCAATATATGATGTGATATTATATTGTTTCTCCATGTTTCGGGATGTCTCATATTGGAATGCCTCTTTGGAGATGTATATCATGTAATTATATTGTATTTTGATTTTTCAAAATGCTCTTCGTACAAAGAAGACTCTGTCAAAAAATTTCAAAAAATTTGGCACTGAGAATATTTTTACATAGTCAATCATTTATTAAAAATAGAAAGTCGTTAATTAGAACTATTAAAGTTATAGAACACGATAAGAAGATTTGGATTGGGAGAACCACATGGACGAGTGGTACAAGTATGGTTGGATAGAAGTTTGTAGAATATGATCAAAGTCGGTTAATGAGTTATTTGACGTCTTCCTATAAGAAATGGCGAGGACGTAATTTTTATAAGTGGGAATTTTATAACAACCCTACTTTCTATGCCACAATTATACATAAATTTAATTAAAAAAAATTGAATTCGAGATTTGATAATTATTATTTTGAAAGTAAATATTTATTTAATTGAAAGTTATCAATAAAGGATTTTTGTTTTACTAATTCTTTTTGGAAATTTATTGAAATTGAATAAATTGTTTTAATTGAATATAAAATAATTTTAAAAGTGCGAATAATTGTCATGTGATCAAAATAGTGGAAATTAAATAAACGGGTGTTGAAATAAATGAAATTTTGCAGATATTGGAATATAATTTACAGAATGAAATTAGATGGTTTTCGAAATATTATTTATGAACGGAGTATAAATTCAATTCAAACTAGATTAGAATACATTTATAAATAAATGTCAAGGACTAATAAATTAAATTTGAATGAGAAATAAAGTAAATATTTGATTAAACTAGAATTTAAATTAAATGGAGCTAGCCTAAAATCTATAAGGCCCAAACCCCTTTCCATTCCCTCCTCGCTTATGGAAATCGCTCTTTCCCTCCATACTCAAACTTAACTCGTTCTCCCCTATACACATTCATACCTAAACCCGCCTTCTAGCCTTAGCCCTAAAGTCGTGAAATATGGGGAAATTGAGTCGGAAAAAACGTGATGGAGTCATGGTGCGCGCCTTTGGCAATCGATTCAAAGGAAGAAGGCGGGCATGTTAGCACACATTCGCATTCGAGATGGGTTTTGGTAACCTAGAGAAGACACACGAATTATAGGACGTGAATGAGGAAGTAAATCGAGACGCCATGGACTATGTAAGAAGATGCGAAAAATGTCAAATGTATGAAAAAGTCCCGAGGGCCCCGCCGACAGAACTTATGCAAATGGTTAGTCCATGGCCATTCACATATGGGGGATCGATATAATCAGTTCCTTGCCGATCTCCAAAGGTGGTGCAAAATATGTAATTATCGCGGTCGATTATTTCACCAAGTAGGCAAAAAAGGAGCCCTTAGCTACGATCACCACCAAAAAGGTCATTAATTTTGTTGTACGAAACATTATATGCCATTTCGGCCTCCCACGAACTATCATTACAAACAACAGAACTCAATTTGAGAGTAGGAAGTTCAAGAAATTCTGTTAAAAATATTGCATTAAGAAAAGGTTTAAGGTAATCGCTCACCCCAAAGCCAATGGACAAATTGAAGTCGTAAATAAAATAATCAAGTCCATATTGAAAAAAAAAATTAGAGAAGGCCGGAGGCAAGTGGGTGGATGAGCTTCCGACAACACTCTGGACCTATAAAACCACCCACAAGTTCGCGACTGGCCAAACTCCATTCACCTTGGCATATGGCACTGAAGTTGTTTTACCCATGGAACTTGAAGTTCTCTCTTACCGGTTGACTCATTATGATCCTAGGATGAATCAGGATCTCTTACTGGAATCGCTGGACTTTGTTGAAGAAAAACGTGAAGAAGCTGATTTAAGGGTGGCTGTGTATCGACACCGAGTCGCTCGATATTATAATAAAAAGTTCGACCGAGAATCTTTGATGTGGATGACCTTGTTTTGAAGCGAATTTTTCCAATCCTGCCATATATGAATCCCACATGGGAAGGTCCATACATCATCGAATGGAAGCTTGGAGAAGGAAACTTCAAGCTAGCAACTGTTGATGGCATGACACTTCCTAGATCATGGAATAGTGAGCAGTTGCCCCGTTATTACACTTAGTTCATTTCTTTTGCATTTTAGTAGCAATTGTTTCAATAAATGTTTCTTTTGTTGTTCTCGGTTTTCGACATGTAATCAGAAAATTGAGTTGTCATTATTTTCTAAAATCAATAAAGGCTTGAAGCTGTTTTCCTATGAGCTATTAGTTTTTTGTATTTTTTAATTTCATGGAAAAATAGAATTGCATTAATCTGTCCAGTGTATGAACATATATGCCAAACTAAAAGTTGATCTGCTAACAATTCAAAAATCTCTAAGTCCCCAGAGCGCGGACAAGAGTGCTCTAAGCCCCCAAAGTATGGGCTAGAGTATAAACGATTCAAAAATCTCTAAGCCCGGGAGCGTGGACTTGAGTACTCTTAGTCACCAGAGTGCGCACTAGAGTGTAAACGATTCAAAAATCTCTAAGTCCCCGGAGCATGGACTAGAGTACTCTGAGTCCCCGAAGTGCGGACTAAAGTATAAACGATTCTAAAATCTCTATGTTCCTTAAGCACGGAGTAGAGTGCTTTGAGTCCTCGGAGTGCGAGCTAGAGTATAAACGATTCAAAAATCTCTAAGTCCCTGGAGCTCAGACAGGAGTACTCTGAGTCTCAGGAGTGCGGACTAGAGTATAAATGATTCAAAAATGTCTGAGTCCTCGAAGCACGCATAGGAGTACTTTGAGTCCACGGAGTGTGGACTAGAGTATAAACGATTCAAAAATATCTAAGTCCCTGGAGCATGGACTGGAGTGCTCTGAGTCCCCTAAGTGCGGACTAGAGGATAAACGATTCAAAAATCTCTAAGTCCCCGGAGCGCGGACTGGAGTACTCTAAGTTCCGGAGTGCAGACTAGAGTATAAACGATTCAAAAATCTCTAAGTCCTCGGAGTGCGGATTGGAGTACTCTGCGTCCCTGGAGTGCGGACTAGAGTATAAATGATTCAAAAATCTCTAAGTCCCCGAAGCTCGGATTGGAGTACTCCGAGTCCCTGGAGTACAGACTAGACTATAAACGATTCAAAAATCTCTAAGTCCCCGGAGCACAGACCGGAGTACTCTGAGTCCCCAGAGTGCGGACTAGAGTGTCTAGAGTATAAACGATTCAAAAATCTCTAAGTCTACGGAGCATGAACTAGAGTACTTTGAGTCACCGGAGTACGGACTAGAGTATAAACGATTCAAAAATCTCTAAGTCCCCGAAGCATAAATTAGAGTACTCCAAGTTAGGGTATAAACGATTCAAAAATCTCTAAGTCATGTGAAAGCAGACGGGTGCTTACATGACCCATAAAACTTTGGATTTCAGTTACAAGTTAGTTGATAAGCTATGGAAAACAAAGAAACAAAATTTTATTTACTAATCAAAGATTAAGTTCTATTAGAACTTCTTCGAAGTTCAGAGAAAAAGTCTATCTATGACGACTGTAAAAAAAGAAAAGAAATAACTACCTGACTTAGTTTTATTTAAGTTAAGCAAGGTATGACAAGAGGATAGCTACTTCTTTTACTTTTCTCCTTCCTCGGCTTCTCCGAAGACTCTTAAACTGAACATTTTCTCCTGGACCCCTGGATTCTCAGCGAGGTGGTATCCGAGGAAGTAAGGTGGACCTCTAGAGGTGTGGTTCCCACCGAGGAGAATAACCTTCAAGGGCCTATTTAGAGGATCATTAAGTTCCACCACCTGAGGCTCTATCTTAACTTCGGCTTTCTTTTCCTCCTCTTCCTCTATTTGCTCCTTCATGCTATGTTTTGTAGTATGTTCAAAGATGCCTATGATTTCAACCTCATCATGTTCATTTACAATTAAGGGATTTTCAAGTTTATCCTCATCTAGCACCCCGATCACTTGAGCATCAGGTCCAAGGGTATCCTCAACATGAGGTGCCTCAACCACATTTCCTTCCAACTCTGTGGCGACTTTGCTCCCTGGAGTCGGCTTGGGTTCAGAGTGACCTATATGGTTCATGAGAAACAAATGTTATAACACATTCACCACTCACCAAATGCGATGAATTCCTAAACTCTAAAGAGTGAAGCTACATACCAGCTTCCAAAATGACTCTCGTTGGTTCTCGGAGTATCACCCTCCAGAATAGGAGATGGAATGTTAACACCGACCCCGGGATTCTCCGGGTCATAACCAGCATGCTGCTCGAGAGGGTCAAGTGGAAAGATATCGACCGGTTGAGTAGGAGGAGGAACTATAGATTCAGTGCCGGATGGGCCAACAATATCGTCCTTACCCTTCGATGACGAGGAGTCTTTACCAAAGAGGTCTTTTTTTGCAGACAATTCTGGAGGCTCGTTTTCTCGAAGCACTTCCCTCAAAGAGCCTCTTGATCGACCTCTTCAATACCCAACTCAACTCTTCTGATTTTTATCAAAGTATCCCATGCCTCAGCCAATGATTTGAGGTACCCCTTTCCTAGAAAGGATAGGTCGTGGTGCACGAGAACTCATTCGTTATAATTGGTAATGAGCGGATCAAATAAGCATTTGATTTCTTCTCTGCAGACCTCAGTAGCGGCCTCGAGACGAGAGTCAACTTCTGCGAGTATCATTTTCTTACCCTCTTCACGAACCGTGTAATGACCCGCCGTCCGTCTCCATAGAATGACGCACCATTAATAAGAAAGAAAGGGATAGAAAGAGGAAAGAAAGAAGAGAAGAAAGAAAACAACATCAGAATCTAAACAGCGGGACGAATAAATTATATTAATAACATAAACATTACATAGTTTATAATCATTATCAGAGTTATACAGATAATACAACACATACTAGACAGTTGTAGACACCTATCTAGGTATACAATTCAATACCATACAAGAGAACTACTCAGAGAAATCAACACAGCGGAAAACTATATATCTACTCGCAGAAGCCTCCTGCTCCATTGCTCCTCCACAATTCGTCAAAGCTAACCTGAATCCCTTGGCTACTCGTAAAGATTTGAGTACCCAAGAGTTTAAGAAAAACAGAATAAACTCCGGGTCAGACATGAGTCTGGTGTGAGTAACAGGTTAAGGTTGCTTAACTTTTAAAAACCTTTTGAAAGAAAGGTATCACGTAAGACTTACCACACATAAACATGGAAAAGTATTTACCTTGCGCTAACCAAAACATTTGATAGGAAATCCGATGATATTATAATAGGTCTAGGGTTTTCAAATAAATATGAAATAGCTGAAATTGTTACATTATTAAATTCCAGCTACTAGCCACAAAAGTGGGTAATACAATCAAAACCGTTGGCACTTATTGGATTTTGGATTCCATACAATGGTAGGGCTACTGAGGTACCGCCCGTCACAGTACGTGGCCTAGATCACCGTACCGAGGAGCCAACCTAACTCCCCTGCAACACAAGGCCGGACCCATTCCTTACTGAACAGTTCCGAACAAGATAACCCCGATGGTTGGAGCTTAAATCCGTCCACACAGCCGAAATAAAAGGGACATCTAGACAGGGGTAAATCTCACTCTCAAGTGGGGGCTACCCACGAAGCCTTGCTACACCTCCCCTGTTTTAGCCATTCCCGGTTGATGAGGCTTGAGGTTACGATTACCTTTAGTGAACACATCACTTAGAATGCTCATCGTCCACCTGACGATGTTTTGAAAGCATTCAATCCATACAAGTTCGTTCCCGGTTCAAACGAAACCGAATGCATTATCTCGTTACGCTCATTTTGGAATCACCCTCAGAGTTAACGACGATAACGCTTGCACTCTGAACCACCATCTCGAACCTATAAGAACTAGTTCTGTCAACTCATCACGGAATCACCCCCAGAGTTATACTGACGTATAGTCCTTACACCTCGAGTCTTCACAAAGCTCCACTTTGATTCACGACCTAACGTTAATTTGGATCGATGTTGTTTTCGGATATCCAAATATGGAAACCCGATGTAATATCCCGGAATTTTTAACAATATCAATTTAATAATTTGTATTTAAAATTAAATTGATATTGATATTCTGTTAATAATAAATCAAATAAATTTAATAATCATCTTCAATAAATATTTAAATTGGTTATTTTATCTTTTAAAAGTAATAGATTGATTTCTATTTTCAATATAAATATAGGATTTATATTTTAAATAGATTAGTATTGTTTTAATTTTAATAAATAAAGCATATTTTCTAGTTTTAATATTTGTAGTAATTTGGAAAATTTGTTTTATTTAATATTTAAGCTTTTCAAAATTAAATAAATGATTTTGGTTAAATTTATTAAATGAACCATGTTTTAAAATTCTAATATATACATTATAAATTGGAAATTTTGATTTTAATTTGTATTGAGTTTTTAAAACTATTTCATAAATAAATATATGATTTTAAAATTGATAAGGAAAAATATTTAATTGTTTAAATTAAATTAGATTGAGTTTTAAATTTAGAATAAATTCAACAAAAAGGTTCTATGGCTTAATAAAATGGATATTTTATTATTAAAAACATAATTTCTTGTAAAATGATTTTAATATAATAATAAGAGATTTATAAAAACAATATTGATATGGTATTGTCTTTATAAATAAATTTTGAATAGGATTTGTAATTTTTATTTCAAATTGAATTTATATTCATAAGTTGATTTGAAATATTTGATTTTGAATTTAGTTTGAATTTAAATTCCAAAGTATAAAATCTTAATTGTTTTAATTTCTATGTGTATAAGTTTATTTATAAACATGATTTGTTTTTATTTTCATTTATAATTTTATATACATGTTTAAATATAAACTAACAACTAAAATTTAGGCTAACACGTTAGTTTGTAAATTAAATACTAATTAGCTTTAAAAGAAAACAAGTATTGCATTCTTTTAACAAGTGTTTCATTCATGTAGCATGTGTTTAAAAATTAGCATAACAAATTGACAAGTGTTAAATTTAGTTTTAATCTTTCTTTTATTTCATTAAATCTGAGAATACATCTAGTTTAGCTTGCATATTCTTTTCATTTCTTTAATCGAAACAAAGATCAAAACTCACTTACTTCATACATACATTTTGTTCATAAATCTGCATATTCAACAATTTCTAAATCAAAGAAATCTTCAAACTTCTAAATTCAAAAATCATTTTCATATTAACAATCAAAATCCACAAATCTGCATATTCAAAAATCAAAACTCCTCATCAAAACAAAATCTGTAAATAAACCTGCATATTCAAATCCAAACATCTGCATCTTTGTTTGTAAACTCCTTCAAGCCTGCATTATTTCCTGGAAATCAAGCATGCAAATAATGTCTGCATGCACCTGCAAGTTTCAAATTTGCATGTCATAAAATCAAGATTAAAATGGACCTGCATCTTCCTCTTCCTAAAAATCAAATGAAGCCGGCACTGTTTTTTTTTCTGCACTCTGTTCTAAACCTAGAAATGAAAGCATCTGCATGTACATCTGCATGCAAGTAATTAGAATATGGGATCATGAGCATTTCAACAAATTGCAACTCAGAATAAAATCAACAAAGGATCAAGCCTGCATTTTTATGTTTTCTGCAAATTTCAAAAGAACAGCAGAGCTTTGTTCATCATGATTGACTGGTGAGTAACATTTAAATATAAATTTTAAAATAAGTTGCATGTTTTACTGAATGGAAATAATATTGTGGTGTTATCAGTAGTTGTTGATGTGAAATGGTTTATGTTAATCCTGTTCTATATCTTCTGATTTGTTTTGATTTTCCAGGTAAAATTTTATTAGTTATACTTACCTTTTTATTTAGTTTTCTGTTAAAATGAAGTTGCAAAGTAAAGTTATTTTATTTTCCTAAGTTCATGTTTAAAAAAAAATTATTACAAGTAAGTTATAAATATGAGTTTGACTCTGGAAACTGTAGAAAACATCATGCATGTTTATATTTTTCAAACCCAATCAAATTAATATGGTAATTCAGTAATACAAATCAAATATATAAACTGGAACTTGATTTTTAAATCAAGTATTAGTATTTTTAGGTGTATGATTCAGTAGCAATTTGTTTATGAACTAAAAATTGATTTTGAGAAAGTTCATGTAATCTGTGATTTGAGAAAACTCAAAATTCTTCTGGGTTATAGAGTAAGGATCATAGACCTTAGAAAAATCAAAAATGAGGATTATATTGGATAGAGTAGATGCAGTTTGAATTTTATTTTTTTTAATCTTAGTTTTCACTGTGTCTTTGAATTAATCAATTTGGGGATGTAGGAGCGATCGAGTGATAAGATATTTTGGGAATAGGTTATTGGTACGTGGTTGAAGTTGAGGCCGGAGGGGTCGATCGTCAAGAGGTCTTAGCGGTGGGTTCTTGCGGTTGTTAGGTTTGAAGCAAAAACCTGAATATGGTTTTCCATGTTTGGAATTTTGAGTTTGATTTTGTTTTCTTGGGTTGTTGTTTGATTTGATGGCCGTGGATGGTTGCTGAGTGGGTTACTGGAGTGGGGCGTTCATCGGCGTCGATTGGTTGTGGCCGGAGTGGCCGTGCATATGCACGGTGATGGGATATTACTGATGTGGGTTGGCCTGTGTTGGTTTGCTCGAGTAAACATAGTGAGTTGCCCAAAGCAGTAGCGTGTTTGACTCGGAGGGGTGATGCCTCAGACTCGAAGTAAAAACATGGTAGCTCGGGTTTGTGTTAATGTTTCAGGTTCTAGTATTTGAACAGAAACTTGTTTCCAGGTTTATAAATTTTGAAGTAAAGGTAAATTGCAAACAAAAATCTGAGCTAAGTTTAACCAGAAATTGAATTTGAATTCAATTAGTTCAAATTTTAGATCTTTGAAATAAATTTGAAATGCTTTCAAACTCAAGTTTGGTTTTAAACCAAAACAGTAACTGTCTTTCTGTTTTAAAAAAATAAAATGAAATAAAATTAAAAGTAAAGTTTCAAATTGTAAGATGGAGTTCAAACAGGAATTTTTAAACTTGAAATTTAATTATGAATTATGAAGTTTAAAATCTGGAATTTAAAAATGAATCTCAGTTTTAAATTCAAAAAGGTTTAAATTTGAAATTTTAAATTAAATGTAAATTTAAGTTATCAAAATTTTGAAATGAGTTTAACTTTAAAAATTTTATATAGCACTTGTTTGATTTGAAATTTCAAAAAAAGTTTTAAATTATTCAAACTTTGATATGTTTTAATATTATTCTATTTCAAAACTTGTATTTAAAATGAAAATTTAAAAGTAGTTTAAAAAGGTACTTTGTTTCAATTAAATTGTTTTAACATAATTAAGTTATGTTTTATCTTGAAAATTCTAATTAAGATTAATGTTTTAGAATTAATTTAATTAATAAGGTAATTAGGATTAATTGATTAATTTAATTAATTAATTGAATTTGGAATTAATAATTGATTAATGATTAATCAATCTATAATTAAGATCATTAATTAAATTATTAATTAATGATGAATGAATATTATTAATTATGTAATTAAGTTTTAAATCAAGGTCAATTAATTTAACAATTAACTTTAATTAACGAATGATTAAAGATAATTTAAATGGTAATTAATTCAGGTTAATTACTTTATAAAATAATTAGAGGATGGTTAATGAAGGTCATTAACCAAGATTATTTAACAATTAATTAATATAATTAATTTAATAATAATCAATTGTAAATGGTTTGAGTGTAATTACTTGATAAAGTAATTAAGAAATTAATTACTTAATGTAATTAATTTAATTTAATGTGATGGTTTAATTTAATTAATTAAGTTTAATTAGTTTTAAACACTTGGGTTTTTATAAATGATTACTTTATGTAATTAATGATTTGGAAATTACTTAGTGAAGTAATTGATTAATAATTACAGGTTGTAATTAAATGAAGATGTTAAGAATGAAGTAATTTGGACTAAATTACTGATTAATTAATCAAGGGATTAATTTAGAAATTAATTAAGCATAATTAATTTGGGTTAAATAAAGTAATTAAGTTAGTTAATTACTAAATGTAATTAATCTGAGATGATTAATAATTATGAGTTAATTACTTAAGGTAATTAATAAAAGGGGATCATTAATTATTATAATTAATGATGTAATTAATGTTGATTAATGTTGATTAATGTTGATTAAACAATTCACCTCCCCATGTCTGTTCCTCTCGTACCTCCCCATGTCTGTTCCCATACCCCTACCCCTTCCAACGCCGCTATCAGTTCCAGTACCCCCATCACATCCGTCCTTCCTCTGCCCTCGGTACCTTCGCCTTCACGCCCCGTTGACCCAGCCCTAGTTGTCTGTACTCCTTTTCCCCATGTTCCCCCACCACCAGTCCCCCCTGACCCTCCTCTTTCTTCTTCCAACTTGATACCACCTTCCTTTCAGTCACCTCCGTCTCTAGGTGAACAGAAATGGACTTCTCTTTTTAAGCATAAACCAAAGAATGCCGGGAAGTACATCCCTGTTGATCTGCATCCTGAGTATGATAACTCCATGTTGGTGCCACCGAAGGAAGTGATAGATGCTGGTGAGTTGCTTTGGAAAGATTCCCTGGTTGGATTCTTTTCAGACAAGCCTTTATCGTACACGGCGGTTATACAGAGATTGAAGGTAATTTGGAAGCTTAAAGGATCAGTCAATGTTAAATCTGATGGAACAGTTTTTTTTATTTAATTTCTCTTGTGATGAGGATAGAGGAAAAATCCTTCAGAGTGATCCAATTATAATTAAGAATAAGATGTTCATCATTAAACCTTATGATGCTGCAGTTAGTAACATTAGTGGCTCTGTCACTGCGGTTCCAGTATAGGTACATCTTTACAATCTGCCGTTATATGCTTGGTCTCCACTTGGAATCAACTGGCTGAGTAGCCACCTTGGAAAGTTACTGTGTATGGATGAAATGACGGAAAAACAAAATAGAATGAGCTTTGCTAAGTGCTTAATAGAAGTTAAAGCAGATAAAGAGCTACCATATGAATTCTTAGTTAAACTTGTAGAAGGAGGATTTCAAAAAATTTATGTGCAATATCAATGGAGGCCTGATGTTTGTATACATTGCAAGAAATTTGGACATGCTACTGAATCCTGTGATGTTGGAGTCTCAAGTGGATCAAACAAATTGAATGAAACAAAGAATGAAGAAAGATGGCCCACTAAAGAGGTTAAAGTGAACAGAGTTCAGGGCATTACCAACCTCAAACCCTCTCAAAAGCAGAATGTTAGGAGTTGGCAGAGGGTTAATAATAAGAAAATAGACAATGTTAGAAGTGATAAAGAGAAAGATAGGATTAGTGGAGAAAAGGAAAAAGTGAACACAGTTATAGATTTGGACTGTGATAAAAAAGAAAATAAGGATGATGAGGGGGACAAGCAAAAACAGGAAAATGTTAAATGTAAGAATAGTATAGAGCCTGGTGAAATAATCCTTGATGAAGATGAAGAAATTAGTAATGCTCTAGAAGAGGAGGAGGATAATGAAATAGAAATAAGGAAAAATGTGAAAAAGTATGATGTTGAAGCAGATGAAGATTTATTGTTGACTAATAAGTTTGATGTTTTGATGGAGCTTGAAGATACTGACGTAGTGAATGAAGTACAAGAGGAAAAAACTGAAAATACAGAAGTAGCAGGTGAACAGATACGGGAAATGCAAGAAAAAACTCCAAGTAAAGCAGAATGTACTCATAAACAAGGAGAACACAGCAGCAACAGTTTGAAACATGACAAGTTAATGAAAAGCAATCAAAAGACTCAGCAGGAACAATTTTCAGAAAGCATTGATGGAATCAACAAAGGAAATGTAGATTGTGGAATTGAAAGTAACAAAGTAAGTGAAGAAGGAACAAGCTCCAGAAGTAGAAGAAACAACAAGAAAGAAAGCATGAATAAAAAGAATCCTAATCAAGCTGATGAAATCTTGCACAAGATACATAAGACATGCACAGAAGACCCAATCCAGCAATCTCCAAAACTTTCAACTCTCAAACAAAATCAAATCAACCCTTATGCTAATATCATTCCTCCAAAGGCATACAAACCTCCCAAATCAACAACTCAATCCAAATCCTCCTCTACTCAATCACCTTCCCTCATACCCAATCAGCCACAACAATCTCCCCTGGAGGATGGACCACTTAACAATGAAGTTACCCCACTATCAGCAACTATTCCAACTTACTTGTCATCGAAGCATGCAGTAACAAGGAAAATGAAGTTAGAAATGCTTAATGCCCGGGTCCTATGATGATGTCCACCATTGGAGCATGGAATGTTCGAGGGGCACATAACATGATCAAGCTTGATCAATGTAAAAATCTCATAGCATCAAACAATTTATCTCTTCTGGCTATTCTGGAAACGAAACTGAATCTTCCTCTATCTCATAAGGCTGCAGAATATATAAAAAAAGATTGGAAACTTATACATAATTTGAACGAAGCTCCTTATGGAAGAATTTTAATCCTATATAATCCCCTCCACATCCTTCTAACCACTATCCTCTCCACAGACCAAATGATTCACTGTCATGCTCTGGACACCAAAGATAAGACATCTTATTATATTACCATCGTTTATGCGTCTAACTCTGCTGCTGCCAGAGGGACCCTTCATGCTATCTTACCTTCTCTACGGCAGAATTCTCACCCATGGATTATATGTGGAGATTTTAACTGCTGTTTAAATCTCTCTGATAGAGTAGGAGGGAATCCACTGTCTCTCAATGAAATTCAACCTCTTAATACTACTCTTCTTGATGCTGAGCTTATTCCTGTAAAATCTGTGGGGATGCAATATACTTGGAATAATAAAAGAAGAAATGGTGTCAGAACCTTTTCTAGAATAGATCATACCTTTTCCAACCAAAAAGCCCTTCACAAATGGCCTCTCCTGTATACTTTCCTTCCCCCTCCAATCCTCTCTGACCACTCCCCACAAATTATCCACCTTAGGGAAATGGACATGAGAGGGAAAACAAATTTTAAATTTTTTAACTCTTGGGTTCTTGAACCTGACTTTAAACTTACTGTTGCGAAAGTTTGGAACAAGACAAAGAGAGGTAATCATTTATTTGTTTTGCAGGAAAAATTAAAAGAAATGAAGACTGTGTTGAAGCAATGGGCATTTAAGAAGTATGGTAAAGGTGATGGTCTGAGTGCAGCTATTTTGTTGAAACTTGTTGATACGCAGAAGGCTATGATGAATGATGTGAATGACCCTCAATTATCGGCTACTGAAGCTAATCTTTCCATGCAATACTATGATGCATTAACTAAAGAAAGTGAGATGACAAGACAGAAGTCAAGAATTAAATGGTGGGAAAAAGGTGACAGAAATAGTGCTTATTTTCATGCCAGTCTTAAAAGCAAGCAGTGTAAAGAAAACATTGTTTCAATAGTTGATGAACATGGCATCCTACATTCTACTGCTGAAGGAGTTCATCATGCTTTTGAACATTTTTTCACTTCCATGCTTGGTAACTCAGATAACTTCATTCCTGATATTGATATTATACCATCTGACATTTTGCCAAAACTTAATCAAAATGACTATAATTCTCTATGTACTGAAGTTACCCATGATGAAATACATGATGCTATGTTCTCTCTTAACACAAACTCGTGTGGTGGTCCTGATGGTATGAACGCTTGTTTCTACACCACTTGCTGGTCTATTGTTTCTGAAGATGTATGTAATGCCATAACTATGTTCTTCAAAAAGAGTAAACTCTATCGGTCCTATAATTACACTAATATAACTTTAGTCCCCAAGACCAAGAATGCTCATGAAGTTAAAGACTTTCGTCCTATATCCTGTTGTAATACAATTTATAAGTGCATTTCTAAGATTATTGCTACGAGATTAAAATTGGTGCTCCCCAACATTATATCTACCAATCAAGCTGCCTTCCTCCCTGGAAGAAATATTCTTGATCATATTCTTCTAGCTCAAGAACTATTGAAAGGATACAACAGTACAAACTCTGCCCCTAAGGCGATGATAAAACTTGACATCATGAAAGCCTTTGACATGTTGCAATGGGATAGCATAGTTCGCATAATGGGATACATGAATTTTCCACCACATTTTGTTGCTTGGGTATATGAATGTATGTCAACTCCTAATTTTTCGATCAACATTAATGGTGTGATGAAAGGATTTTTTGGAAGCAAACAAGGAATTAGACAAGGAGATCCATTATCTGCTTATATTTTTATCTTGGTGATGGAACTGCTAACTAGGATGATTAATGAAGCAATACAGCATGGAAAAATTAAGCTCCATCCAAAATGTGAAGATCCCCAAATATCAACCCTTATGTTTGCTGACGATCTAGTTTTGTTCTATGCTCCTGATGCTTACACTGTTCAAAATATTATGAACATTCTCCAACAGTTTTATACTATGACAGGCCTAAGAGTTAACATCCAAAAATCTGCTATCACTATTGCTGGAGTTAATTTACAGCAGATAACTCTTATAGCAAATATCTCTGGATTACCTCTTAACCTTTCCAATGATACGTATCTAGGATTACCACTCACTACTTCCAAGATAACAACTAATCAATGCATACCTTTGTATCAGAGAATTACTTCAAGAATGACAAATTGGACCACCAGGATGCTGAGTCAAGCAGGCAGGCTAACTCTTATCAAGTCTATCATCTTTGCCATGCAAGTGTACTGGGCAAAAACCTTTGTTCTTCCCTTCAAATTAATTAAAATGATCAGAAGTGCCATTATGAGATTCTTTTGGACTGGCAGAACCATGGGGAGATACCTTGCACCTATTAAATTCAATTCTCTTGAGATTCCTTTAGATAAGGGAGGGCTAGGTCTGTTTAACCTCAAGCAATGGAATAAAGCTGCTTTTGCTAAACATTTTGATACTCTGTACAATAATCCTGATAGCTTATGGGCAAGGTGGTCTGATAAGAATGTGATTAAGGGTAAAAACTTATGGAATATGAATAAGCCTCAAAATTTAAGCTGGACTTGGCAATGCATGTTCAAACTTAAGGAGTATGTCCTCCCTCTAATACAAATGAACACTGATCCTATTTACAAAGTTAAATTATGGGATGATCCTTGGCTCGATAAGGGTTATATTATTAGACGTAAACTTTCATTCAATGAAATTATGCAAACTGGTATTCATCTATCTACTTATGTCATGGATGTTCTTCACATTTTTCAGGGAGTAGGCAAAAACTCTTCTAACCAGCGTATCCAGATTATTTGGGATAAGATAAGACAGTTTACCCCTATACAGTCTTCTTCTCCTAGGATTGTATGGGGAGAGAAGAAAGCAGATTATAAATTGGTGAAACCTATAAGTATATGCAAGGAAACAGTGACAATCATGCTTGGTCGTGGTGGAAGAGAGTTTGGAATAATGATAGTAGTATGCGTGAAAATTTATTTCTATGGAAGGTTCTGAAGCGTGCACTTCTAACTAAAGCAAAATTGGCAAGCATGGGAATGAATATGGATATGCTTTTCCCTTTTTGCAGTGAGTTTGTTGAAACAGTTGAACACCTCTTCTTTGAGTGTGAAATAATTATGCAGAGCTGGGAAGAAATCATGGTGAGCATTGAAGGCATCTGTCCCTCTCTTGACAACAATATTGAGTGGAATAGAATTCATGCTATTACGGGGGGTAAGCAAAAGAATAAACGAATGAACACTGTGGTTCTCAAAAGTTTCTTATATGCTGTTTGGAAAGAACGGAACACAAGAATTTTTGATGCAAATAAAGGAATGACTGATGCTTCTTTTAAAATTTGGATAAAGCATGAAGTTATTTGCTCCCTGCAAATGCTGAGTGTTTGTGATCCTGGGATATACATGTTACTGCATCTGTAATATGTTCTTTGTTTTATTTTTTTCTGTGTCTTCTCCTGTGTGTATGCAACTCTTGTTGTCCCTTTGTGTTTGTTCCTCTCTGTAAGTTTTTATTAGTGTTTTAATAAATTGGTCGGGGACCAATTAACCCCGTCGGCCATGCCAAAAAAAAATGTTGATTAATTATGATTAATTAATCAATAATAAGTAATTAAAGGTAACTAATTAATGTAATTAATTAAGGATTAATGTAATTAATTATGATTAATTGATTAATTGAAGTAATTAAAGGTTAATTACTGTTTAGTTGAGAATAATTAATTTTGTGAAATTAATTGAGGATAATTACATGAATGTAATTAAGGATAATTAATCAAGAGTGATTAATTAAGGTGATTAATAATGAATGATTAATTGTAATCAATTAAATGATTGGATAAACAAGATTTATATTAGTAAAGTTATTAATTTAATTTATTTTAAATTAATTAAAGATGAAGTAATTAATTTAATTCATTTTAAATTAATTAGAGATAGAGATAGTTAATTTAATTCATTTTAAATTAATTATATGGTGATGAGTAAATCATTGCTTATGGATGAATGGGTGTCATTGATTGTCTTGGATGCTTTGTGATCTCAGTAATGAGATAAATGATATTGTGTGGTATGAATGACTTGATTGCATTGTGATGATAACTTAGATTATCAATTGTGATGGTGATTTATGGAATATGTATTTGATATTGATGATGTGGATTACCTGTTATTTGATAATGTTGAATATCAGTTATGATTTATGAGTTATCTATCTGTGTGAATATAGATACTGTAATGGAATTGTTTTAAACCTTTAAAACAACTTGGATCTAAAAGACACGCTTTGGATTTCGATGAGACCGGGATCGGGTTTCCATATTTGGATATCCGAAAACCACATCGATTCCAATTAAACGTTAGGTCGTTAATCCAAGTGGAGCACGTGAAGACTCGAGGTGTAAGGGCTATACGTCAGTATAACTCTGTGGGTGATTCCGTAATGAGTTTGACGGAATAGTAATTATAGATTCGAGATGGAGATTCAGAGTGCAAGGGTTATCATCGTTGACTCTAAGGGTGATTCCAAAACGAGTGTAACGAGATAATGCCTTCGGTTTCGTTCGAACCCGGAATGAACTTGTATGGATTGAATGCTTTCAGCACATCGTCAGGTGGACGATGAGCATTCTAAGAGATGTGTTCTCTAAAGGTAATCATAGCCTCAAGCCTCATCAACCGGAAATGGATAAAACAGGGGAGGTGCAGCAAGGCTTCGTGGGTAGCTCCCACTAGAGAGCAAGATTTCCCCCTGTCTAGAGGTCCCTTTTTATTCGGCTGTGTGGGCAGTTGGAATCGCGCGCCAACTACGGGGTTGTCTTGTTCGGAACTGTTCAGTAAGGAATGGGTCCGGCCTTGTGTTGCACGGGAGCGGGCGTACTCCTCGGTACGTTGATCTCGGCCACGTACTGTGACGGGCGGTATCCCAGTAGCCTTGCCATTGTATGGAATCCAAAATCCAACAAGTGCCAACGGTTTTGATTGTATTACCCACTTTTGTGGCTAGTAGCTGGAATTTAATAGATGTAAAAATTTCGGCTATTTCATATTTACTTGAAAACCCTAGACCTATTATAATATCACTGGATTTCCTATCAAATGTTTTGGTTAGCGTAAGGTAAAAACTTTTCCATGTTTATGTGTGGGAAGTCTTACGTGATACCTTTCTTTTCAAAAGGTTTTTGAAAGTTAAGCAACCTTAACCTGTTACTCACACCAGACCCATGTCTGACCCGGAGTTTATCTTTTATTTTCATAAACTCTTGGGTACTGAATTTTTACGAGTAGCCAAGGGATTCAGGTCAGCTTTGACGAATATTGGAGGAGCAATGGAGCAGGAGGCTTCTGCGTTAGATATATAGTATTCCGCTGTGTGTTCTGTGTTGTCTCTGTGTTGTATTGAGTTGTAATAACCGGACATGTGTTTATAACTATCTAGTATGTGTTGTATATCTGTGTACTCTGATAATGGTTGTAAACAATGTAATATTTATGTTATTAATATAGTTTATTCGTTCCGCTGTTAGATTCTGATGTGTTGTTTCTTTCTTCTCTTCTTTCTATTCTCTTTTCTATCCCTTTCTTTCTTAAAGATGATGCGATTTTCTGTACTAAGAAAGTCGGGTCGTCTCATTTGGTATCAGAGTATTAGGTTGAGTGAATATCTAGCCTCTGTAGTAGTGTCTTTCTTGAGAGAGCGTATTTGTAATTTTTTAATATATATATATATATATATATATATATATATATATATATATTTCTACCTATCTGTTGGGTTACCTGTTCAGGTTTTTCCAATATAAGTTATAAAGGTAGATAGGGTAGTAGTGTGTGTGACATGACTACCATTGGTTGGAGTTTGAATGTTTGAGGTTGGAGGTGTTTTGTCGAGACTGTAGACCTAATACTATCTCGAGTGAGTTCTGTAGTGATGAAGGACTTCATTTATCTCTGAAGAAAACCTGTTAAGGTTCGTAGTTCATTTCTGAAGATGATGAGTAGAATTTGGATCTGTTGGTTGGGCAGAAGCGAGTGATGGTATTTTAGATACCTCAAGAAGTAGTAGCTGCGTGATGAGATGCAGTGACTATGGATGTTCCCGAAGGTGTTTTCTTCGGAACAAGCTAAGGAGGTGAGTCTGCTTTAGTGTTGTTGCTGTGTTCAGCCGGAGTTTCTGTTTACTTTAAGGTTTGAGTTTCTTGAAGAGCTTTGTTTTGGAAATCTTTGGCATATGTGGCAGCAGTGCATCTCGGATTGTTGTTTGTTAGCAAGAGATCTTTTGGCTTAGCAGTTTTTCTGGAGTAGAGTTCAGAAGCAGTTGAGTGAACCCGTTTCATCGATAGGTTGGCCAGTCAAGTGTAAGTTGTTCCGTTTGGTTAAGGAAGAACAGTTTTTCCTTGGATTTGGTTTGGGTGATCGCAAAAGTGACTTGCGATTGTTTGAGTGTTCTCTTGGGTTATCTGAGTTTTTATGAATGTCTTCAGGAAGTCAGAATTTTGTTCGCATCTGGAGATTGAGCTTTCTTATCGTCTGGGATTCCAGGAGTGGAACCGGTGGTTCAGCTTTATAGAAGAATGGTTCCAAGAGTTGAGTTGGTGTAGCAGCTCAGAATTTGGAGGAACTTCTGAAAGTTTCTTATGGATCTGTTGAACCATATCTCTGGGGTGTGTTGTCCTGTTTGTGCTCGTGTTCTTCTTCAGCATTTTCTTCTACTTCGGATCAGAGTTGAGCAGCGGAAGCAGTTTGGAAGTGTATCTTCTTTTCTTTTTCTCGAACAAGAGAAGTGAGTTGTTGTTTTCTGATGTTGAGGAGTAGAGTTTGAGATCTTGATCTTGGTTGATCTTGAGGAGATCATTTTGTTGAGTTGATTGGTCTAGTTTGTTTCTAGATGCATCAGCGAAGGTTGAGCTGATCAGTATGTTTGTAGGCAGCCCAGGATCGTCCGAAGAAATTTTGTGGATAAGAGTCGGAAGAATTTAGACTCTGAAGTCGGAGATTTTATTTTGGATGAGTTTTCTCCGATCAAGAGTGAGCTATAAGTTTGGGTAAGTCTGAGAAGCTAGCTCTGAAGTGTTTTGAATCTTTTCTAGTATCTAGGAGATTAAGCGATTGATCTATAGGATTGAATTACCAGTTTGGATAACTGGAATTCGAGAAGTTTCACGTATCTCTGAGGGAGTACGTGTATGATCTATCTCTGTTTGTGGAATCATCAGTTCTGGAGTTTTGGTTGTTGAGTCAGACTCGTTCGTAGTCTGATATTTTGTCTAGTGTTATAGATATAGTTGAATAGGAGCTTTGTAGCTTCATAGTATTGTTTGTTTGGATTCTCTAGAGCGAGTATCCCGGTATATATATATATATATACCTGGGGAAAACTCGATAAAATTCTATCCAGAATTTGTCTGGATAATTAGATTTGTTTTATTGGTTGAATTGGTTGCTATGGTTGTTAGCATATGTTTGATATATGCTTGTGTTCAAAATAAATCTTTAATAAGATTATTAAATTACCATTGTTTTAAATTTCGAGGACGAAATTCTTTTAAGGGGGAAGGATTGTAATACCCCGGAATTTTTAACAATATCAATTTAATAATCTGTATTTAAAATTAAATTGATATTGATATTCTGTTAATAATAATTCAAATAAATTCAATAATCATCTTCAATAAATATTTAAATTGGTTATTTTATCTTTTAAAAATAATAGATTGATTTCTATTTTCAATATAAATATAGGATTTATATTTTTAATAGATTGGTATTGTTTTAATTTTAATAAATAAAGCATATTTTCTAGTTTTAATATTTGTAGTAATTTGGAAAAAAAAATTTATTTAATATTTAAACTTTTCAAAATTAAATAAATGATTTTGGTTTAAATTTAGTAAATGAACCATGTTTTAAAATTCTAATATATACATTATAAATTGGAAATTTTGATTTTAATTTGTATTTAGTTTTTAAAACTATTTCATAAATAAATATATGATTTTAAAATTGATAAGGAAAAATATTTAATTGTTTAAATTAAATTAGATTGAGTTTTAAATTTAGAATAAATTCAACAAAAAGGTTCTATGGCTTAATAAAATGGATATTTTATTAATAAAAACATAATTTCTTGTAAAATGATTTTAATGTAATAATAAGATATTTATAAAAACAATATTGATATGGTATTGTCTCTATAAATAAGTTTTGAATAGGATTTGTAATTTTTATTTCAAATTGAATTTATATTCATAACTTGATTTGAAATATTTGATTTTGAATTTAGTTTGAATTTAAATTCCAAAGTATAAAATCTTAATTGTTTTAATTTCTACGTGTATAAGTTTATTTATAAACATGATTTGTTTTTATTTTCATTTATAAATTTATATACATGTTTAAATATAAACTAACAACTAAAATTTAGGCTAACACATTAGTTTGTAAATTAAATACTAATTAGCTTTAAAAGAAAACAAGTATTGCATTCTTTTAACAAGTGTTTCATTCATGTAACATGTGTTTAAAAATTAGCATAACAAATTGACAAGTGTTAAATTTAGTTTTAATCTTTCTTTTATTTCATTAAATCTGAGAATACATCTAGTTTAGCTTGCATATTCTTTTCATTTCTTTAATCGAAACAAAGATCAAAACTCACTTACTTCATACATACATTCTGTTCATAAATCTGCATATTCAACAATTTCTAAATCAAAGAAATCTTCAAACTTCTAAAATCAAAAATCATTTTCATATGAACAATCAAAATCCACAAATCTGCATATTCAAAAATCAAAACTCCTCATCAAAACTAAATCTGTAAATAAACCTGCATATTCAAATCCAAACATCTGCATCTCTGATTGAAAACTCCTTCAAGCCTGCATTATTTCCTGGAAATCAAGCATGCAAATAATGTCTGCATGCACCTGCAAGTTTCAAATCTGCATGTCATAAAATCAAGATTAAAATGGACCTGCATCTTCCTCTTCATAAAAATCAAATGAAGCCTGCACTGTTTTTTTTCTGCACTCAATTTTAAACCTGGAAATGAAAGCATCTGCATGCAAGTAATTAGAATATGGGATCATGAGCATTTCAACAAATTGCAACTCAGATTAAAATCCACAAAGGATCAAGCCTGCATTTTTATGTTTTCTGCAAATTTCAAAAGAACAACAGAGCTTTGTTCATCATGATTGACTAGTGAGTAACATTTAAATCTAAATTTTAAAATAAGTTGCATGTTTTGCTGAATGGAAATAGTATTGTGGTGTTATCAGTAGTTGTTGATGTGAAATGGTTTATGTTAATCCTGATCTATATCTTCTGATTTGTTTTGATTTTCCAGGTAAAATTTTATTAGTTATACTTACCTTTTTATTTAGTTTTCTGTTAAAATGAAGTTGCAAAGTAAAGTTATTTTATTTTCCTAAGTTCATGTTTAAAAAAAAATTATTACAAGTAAGTTATAAATACGAGTTTGACTCTGGAAACTGTAGAAAACATCATGCATGTTTATATTTTTCAAACCCAATCAAATTAATATGGTAATTCAGTAATACAAATCAAATATATAAACTGGAACTTGATTTTTAAATCAAGTATTAGTATTTTTAGGTGTATGATTCAGTAGCAATTTGTTCATGAACTAAAAATTGATTTTGAGCAAGTTCATGTAATCTGTGATTTGAGAAAACTCAAAATTCTTCTGGGTTATAGAGTAAGGATCATAGATCCTTAGAAAAATCAGAAATGAGGATTATATTGGATAGAGTAGATGCAGTTTGAATTTTATTTTTTAACCCTAGTTTTCACTGTGTCTTTGAATCAATCAATTTGGGGATGTAGGAGCGATCGAGTGATAAGATATTTTGGGAATAGGTTATTGGTACGTGGTTGAAGTTGAGGCCGGAGGGGTCGATCGTCAAGAGGTCAGAGCGGTGGGTTCTTGCCGTTGTCAGGTCTGAAGCAAAAACCTGAATATGGTTTTCCAGGTTTGGAATTTTGAGTTTGATTTTGTTTTCTTGGGTGGTTGTTTGATTTGGTGGTCGTGGATGGTTCCTGAGTGGGTTGCTGGAGTGGGGCGTTCATCGGCGTCGATTGGTTGTGGCCGGAGTCACCGTGCATATGCACGGTGATGGGATATTACTGATGTGGGTTGGTCTGTGTTGGTTTGCTCGAGTAAACATAGTGAGATGCCCAAAGCAGTAGCGTGTTTGACTCGGAGGGGTGATGCTTCAGACTCGAAGTAAAAACATGGTAGCTCGGGGTTGTGTTAATGTTTCAGGTTCTAGTATTTGAAAAGAAACTTGTTTCCAGGTTTATAAATTTTGAAGTGAAGGTAAATTGCAAACAAAAATCTGAGCTAAGTTTAACCAGGAATTGAATTTGAATTCAATAAGTTTAAATTTTAGATCTTTGAAATAAATTTGAAATGCTTTTAAACTCAAGTTTGGTTTTAAACCAAAACAGAAACTGTCTTTCTGTTTTTTAAAAAAAATATAAAATAAAATTAAAAGTAAAGTTTCAAATTGTAAGATGGAGTTCAAACAGGAATTTTTAAACCTGAAATTTAATTATGAATTATGAAGTTTAAAATCTGGGAATTTAAAATGAATCTCAGTTTTAAATTCAAGAAGGTTTAAATTTGAAATTTTAAATTAAATGTAAATTTAAGTTATCAAAATTTTGAAATGAGTTTAACTTTAAAATTTTTATATAGAACTTGTTTGATTTGAAATTTTAAAAAAAGTTTTAAATTATTCAAACTTTGATAAGTTTTAATATTATTCTATTTTAAAACTTGTATGTAAAATGAAAATTTAAAAGTAGTTTAAAAAGGTACTTTGTTTCAATTACATTGTTTTAACATAATTAAGTTATGTTTTACCTTGAAAATTTAAATTAAGATTAATGTTTTAGAATTAATTTAATTAATAAGGTATTAGGATTAATTGATTAATTTAATTAATTAATTGAATTTGGAATTAATAATTGATTAATGATTAATCAATCTATAATTAAGATCATTAATTAAATTATTAATTAATGATGAATGAATATTATTAATTATGTAATTAAGTTTTAAATCAAGGTCAATTAATTTAACAATTAACTTTAATTAACGAATGACTAAAGATAATTTAAATGGTATTTAATTTAGGTTAATTACTTTATAAAATAGTTAGAGGATGGTTAATAAAGGTCATTAACCAGGATTATTTAACAATTAATTAATATAATTAATTTTCATAATTAATTAGATTAATTAATTTAATAATAATCAATTGTAAATGGTTTGAGTGTAATTACTTGATAAAGTAATTAAGAAATTAATTGCTTAATGTAATTAATTTAATTTAATGTGATGGTTTAATTTAATTAATTAAGTTTAATTAGTTTTAAAACTTGGGTTTTTATAAATGATTACGTTATGTAATTAATGATTTGGAAATTACTTAGTCAAGTAATTGATTAATAATTACAGGTTATAATTAAATGAAGATGTTAAGAGTGAAGTAATTTGGATTAAATTACTTATTAATTAATCAAGGGATTAATTTAGAAATTAATTAAGGATAATTAATTTGGGTTAAATAAAGTAATTAAGTTAGTTAATTACTAAATGTAATTAATCTGAGATGATTAATAATTATGAGTTAATTACTTAAGGTAATTAATAAAAGGGGATCATTAATTATTATAATTAATGATGTAATTAAAGTTGATTAATTATGATTAATTAATCAATAATAAGTAATTAAAGGTAATTAATTAATGTAATTAATTAAGGATTAATGTAATTAATTATGATTAATTGATTAATTGAAGTAATTAAAGGTTAATTACAGTTTAGTTGAGAATAATTAATTTTGTGAAATTAATTTAGGATAATTACATGAATGTAATTAAGGATAATTAATCAAGAGTGATTAATTAAGGTGATTAATAATGAATGATTAAATTGTAATCAATTAAATGATTGGATAAACCAGATTTATATTAGTAAAGTTATTAATTTAATTTATTTTAAATTAATTAAAGATGAAGTAATTAATTTAATTCATTTTAAATTAATTAGAGATAGAGATAGTTAATTTAATTCATTTTAAATTAATTATATGGTGATGAGTAAATTATTGCTTATGGATGAATGGGTGTCATTGATTGTCTTGGATGCTTTGTGATCTCAGTAATGAGATAAATGATATTGTGTGGTATGAATGAATTAATTGCATTGTGATGATAACTTAGATTATCAATTGTGATGGTGATTTATGGAATATGTATTTGATATTGATTATGTGGATTATCTGTTATTTGATAATGTTGAATATCAGTTATGATTTATGAGTTATCTATCTGTGTGTATATAGATACTGTAATGGAATTGTTTTAAACCTTTAAACAACTTGGACCTAAAAGATACGCTTTGGATTTCGATGAGACCGGGATCGGGTTTCCATATTTGGATATCCGAACACCACATCGATTCCAATTAAACGTTAGGTCGTTAATCCAAGTGGAGCAAATGAAGATTCTAGGTGTAAGGGCTATACGTCAGTATAACTCTGTGGGTGATTTCGTAATGAGTTTGATGGAATAAAACTTATAGATTCGAGATGGAGATTCAGAGTGCAAGGGTTATCGTCGTTGACTCTGAGGGTGATTCCAAAACGAGTGTAACGAGATAATGCCTTCGGTTTCGTTCGAACCTGGAACGAACTTGTATGGATTGAATGCTTTCATCACTTTGTCAGGTGGACGATGAGCATTCTAAGAGATGTGTTCTCTAAAGGTAATCGTAGCCTCAAGCCTCATCAACCGGAAATGGCTAAAACAGGGGAGGTGCAGCAAGGCTTCGTGGGTAGCTCCCACTGGAGAGCAAGATTTTCCCCTGTCTAGAGGTCCCTTTTTATTCGGCTGTGTGGGCAGTTGGAATCACGCGCCAACTGCGGGGTTGTCTTGTTCGGAACTGTTCAGTAAGGAATGAGTCCGGCCTTGTGTTGCAGGGGAGCGGGCGTACTCCTCGGTATGTTGATCTAGGCGACGTACTGTGACGGGCGGTACCGCAGTAGCCCTGTCATTTTATGGAATCCAAAATCCAATAAGTGCCAACGGTTTTGATTGTATTACCCACTTTTGTGGCAAGTAGCTGGAATTTAATAGATGTTACAATTTCGGCTATTTCATATTTACTTGAAAACACTAGACCTATTATAATATCACTGGATTTCCTATCAAATGTTTTGGTTAGCTAAGGTAAAAACTTTTCCATGTTTATGTGTGGGAAGTCTTACGTGATACCTTTCTTTTCAAAAGGTTTTTGAAAGTTAAGCAACTTTAACCTGTTACTCACACCAGACCCATGTCTGATCCGGAGTTTATCTTTTGTTTTCATAAACTCTTGGGTACTCAAATTTTTACGAGTAGCCAAGGGATTCAGGTCAGCATTGATGAATATTGGAGGAGCAATGGAGCAGGAGGCTTCTGCGTTTGATATATAGTATTCCGCTGTGTGTTCTGTGTTGTCTCTGTGTTGTATTGAGTTGTAATAACTAGACAGGTGTTTATAACTGTCTAGTATGTGTTGTATATCTGTGTACTCTAATAGTGGTTGTAAACTATGTAATATTTATGTTATTAATATAGTTTATTCGTTCCGCTGTTAGATTCTGATGTGTTGTTTTTTTCTTCTCTTCTTTCTATTCTCTTTTCTATCCCTTTCTTTCTTAAAGATGATGCGGTTTTCTGTGCTAAGAAAGTCGGGTCGTCTCACCCGATCCCGGTCTCATCGAAATCCAAAGCGTGTCTTTTAGGTCCAAGTTGTTTTAAAGTTTTAAAACAATTCAATTATCTATATACACACAGATAGATAACTCACAGATCAATAATTGGTAATCAACATTATCAAATAACAGGTAATCCACATTATCAATATCAAAATAGATAATCCATATATCACCATCACAATAGATAATCTAAGTTATCATCACAATGCAACCAAGAATTCATACTACACAATAATACTTATCTCATTACTGAGATCACAAAGCATCCAAGACAATCAATGCCATCCATTCATACATAAGCAATGATTTACTTCATCACAATATAATTAATTTAAAATGAATTAAATTAACTATCTCCATCTCTAATTAATTTTAAAATGAATAAATTAATTGCTTCATCTTTAATTAATTTAAAATAAATTAAACTAATCACTTCACTAATATAAATCTTTCTTTCTCAATCCTTTAGTTGATTACAATCAATTAATCATTCATTATTAATAACCTTAATTAATCACCTTTGATTAATTACCCTTAATTATATTCATGTAGTTATCCTTAATTAATTTCACAAATTAATTATTCTCAAACAAACAGTAATTAACCTTTAGTTACTTTAATTAATTAATTAACTATAATTAATTACCATAATCCTTAATTGATTATACTGATTAATTCCCTTTAATGATTTATCACTGATTAATTAATCATAATTAATCATCTTTAATTACATCATAAATTATAATAATTAATGATCCTTAATTATATTTAAATAAATTATCTACCTAAATTAATTACCTTGAGTAATTAACTCATAATTATTAATCATCCCAGATTAATTACATTCAGTAATTAACTATCTTAATTACTTTATTAAACCAAATTAATTATCCTTTAATTAATTACTTAATTAATCCCTTGATTAATTATTAAGTAATTTAAATCCAAATTACTTTATTCTTAAACATCTTCAATTAATTGCAATTTGTAATTATCAATCAATTACTTCAACAAGTAATTTTCGAAATCATTTATTACATACAGTAATTATCTTTAAAACCCAAGTGTTTAAAATTAATTAAACTTAATTAAATAAATTAAACAATCACATTTAAACTAAATTAATTACATTAAGTAATTAATTTCTTAATTACTTCATCAAGTAATTATTCTCTACAATTCACAATTGATTATTATTAAATTAATTTAATCTAATTAATTATAAAAAAATTAATCACATTAATTAATTATTTAAATAATCCTGGTTAATGACCTTCATTAACCCTTCTCTAATTATTTTTATTAAGTAATGAACTGAGATTAATTACAAATTTAATTATCTTTAATTATCTATAATTTAAAGTCTAATTATTTACTTAATTAACCTTGATTAAAACTTAATTACTTAATTAATAATTCATTAATCATTAATTAATAATCTAATTAATGATCTAAATTTCAAATTGATTAACCCCTAATCACTATTCATTAAATCTTAATAAATAATTAAATTAATTAATTAATTATTTCTTAATTACCATTTTTTATAAATTAATTCAAACATTAATTCTTAACTTAATTTTAATGATAAAACATTTCTAAATTATGTTTAAAACACAAATTTTGTTTTGAAACAAAATACCTTTGAAATTACTTTCAAATTTCATTTTAAATACAAGTTTAAAATGAAAATAATTTAAACTTATCAAAGTTTAAACAATTTATAACTTTTAATCTTTCAATACTTTAATTTATATTTAGTTATTTTTTTTTTCAAATTTAAACCTTCTTTAATTTTTAAAAACTGAAATTCATTTCCAGATTTTAAATTGAATTTCAAATCTTTCTCAAATTTTAAACTAAACTTCATTTATTTTTTAAAAAGATTAGACTACTTTCACCAAAATAAAGTAGTAACTTAAGCTAAATTTTCTTTTAAACTTCATTTTATTTAAACTGGGATTTTTAAATTAACTTGAATTCAAATAAATTCAAAACTTGAATTTAAACTTGATTTAAACTCTTCTTATATTTAAAGTTCCAAAGTTTACAAATTTTATAAACGCAAAAGCTGCAGGTTTTAAAAAAAAAATTAAAACACAGAGTTACAGGTTTTGAAAACCTGAAACAACAATCAACCCGAGATTCCCCAAAACTTTCTTCGAGCAATTCCATCCCTTGCTTCGAGTTAAAACTCGAATAGCTTGAGTCATTCCTGAGTCAAAACTGCACCCTACAAAAAAACAACTCCCTTGAACTTCAATTGCACGGTGCACGTGCATCGTGGCTCCGGCCATCTCCGGCCTCCACCAATACATCGAATAAGTCGACGTTCAACCTTGAAACCCCCCACGACCTTCAGAATCTCACCTTCCATTCGAAATCCAAATCGAGTTCCCCAATCCAAAATCTGGCAATAGCAATTTCAGGTTTCCCTCAAAACCTGTCAACGGCAAGAACGCGGCCCTCCGACCATCAGCGGGTCAACGACTTCGACTATGGCTTCAACTACAATCACACTACCTATTTCCAAAATATCTAAGCACTCGGTCACTTGAACAAATCGAAAAGTTCGATTCATCAAACCATCCTAAAACTAGGGTTCGAACTTTAATTTCCACTGCCGCATCTTTTCTGGTGAATTCCATCACCATCCACTATTTTACTTAACATCTCTGATCAACTCTCCATCACCATGCAGAAATCACCCCCTCCAGATTCATGAATCACCAGAGAAACCCTAAAGATCATATGCATTTCATCCATTAACTGCTCCTAAACCCCTTCACTAAAAACTATAGTATTTGTTCTAAAAATCACATTATGATTTTAATTATTCAATCCACATTCAAGAATTCAGAAAACGTGATGTTTAAATCTTCAGTTATATTTGAACATTGCCTACTTATTTGATTTTCCAGAGCCATCCCATTTTATTATTAATGTAATTAAATATCTACTTACTTAATAACTTAAAACAAACAGTTATTGTCTTGTAAATTAAATTCTACAAGGATTGGATCAAAAGAACATTATTTTAAAACAATTACAGGGTCACTGGAAAACATAACATAGGACATTCAAATGAAATGCATACCAATACACTTCATATCAACAATCACACATGCAAACTTATGTATTCCAGTATCCAAGCATGCAATCATAATTTTTTTTAAATTTGAAAAAAATTACTCACATAATTAGAAGAAAGCAGAGCTTGATATTTGGAAATCTTTGAGTTGAATTGCTGAAAACATCAGCAAGTGAACTTGATATGCTTTTGGTTTTGAAACTACATGCATGTTTGTTACTTTTGAAACTTTGCTGAAGATATGCAGAAATCAATCTTTTGGTTTGAAGATGTGCAAATTTGCAATTTGCAGGTGAACTTGATCTCCAGATAAAAAAATGCAGGTGCTTTGATTGCTTCAGATTTGATATGAGGGGTTTTGTAATAGACTTGGGCTTTGAAAATGGTAAATGCATGATTTTTGAAGATGTATGCTAAAGATTTTGTAATTTCAGAAGGGTCTGCAGAATTGTTTACAGGCTTTGGCAAAAATGAGGGAAATACTGATTGCATGTGAACAGATTTGAGAAATTACAGGGAGGGATTTTGGTTTTAGAAGATTTAATCTTGAATCTGAAAGTAGTTCTCATGTATTTCTCAGATTTGTGTTGAGTTTATACTTTAAATTTCTTAACTTTGATTAAGAAATGAGAAAAAGAACAAGAGTGAAAAATGTTCACTTATATAAGTAAATTTTCATATTTTATTAAGTAAAAGAAAAATAAATTTGAAAGAGGCCACTTGTAAAGATTTTCAACATTTGTTAATTTTGTATGTTAATCTTTTAACATTTGTCTTTTTAAAGTAGTTTGTATTTGATTCACATGTTAATATATGTATTAAACTAAATTTTACTTTGTTAGTTAATATTAAATATGTATATAAACTTTTAAAAGAACTAAAAAACAATGTGTACTTATAAATGAAGCTTATACATATGGAAATTAAAACAATTTAAAATTTACACTTTGGAATTTAAATTCAAATTAAATTCATAATCTAATATTAAAAATCAAATTATGAATACAAATCAAAATTTGAAATAACAATAGCTATTTATTTAACCAAAAATCTATTTGTAAAATAATACATTGTTAATATTGTATTTAAAATGTCTCATTATTAAATTAAAACCATTTTAAAGGAAATTATATTTTTTTAATTTTTTTTTAATTAAGCAATAAAGCTCTTTTGTCAATTTAATTAAATTTAAAACTCAAGCTAAAAGTATTTTAAATATTTAAACTTTTTTTTAACAATTTAAAAATCATATATTTATTTATTTAATAACTTTGAAAACTTTATATTTAATTAAAATCAAAATTTCCAAATTATTCATGTCTATATTAGAATTTTAAATCATGATTCATTTATTAATTTAAACCAAGATCATTTATTTGATAACTTTGAAAAGCCATTATTAAATCAAAAATAATTTCCAAATTACAAAAATATTAGAATAAGAAAATATGTTTTATTTAGTAAAATTAAAACAATGCTAATCTATTTAAAATATAAACTATATATTTATATTATAGATAGAAACTAATTTATTTTAAAAGATACAATAACCAATCTAAATATTTATTGAAGAAGATTATTAAATCAATTTGAATTATTATTAACAAAACATCAATATCAATTTAATTTTTAATACAAATTATTAAATTGATATTGTTAAAAATTCCGGGATATTACAATCCTTCCCCCTTAAAAGAA
Source organism: Allium cepa (assembly GCA_030765085.1). Lineage (NCBI taxonomy): Eukaryota > Viridiplantae > Streptophyta > Magnoliopsida > Asparagales > Amaryllidaceae > Allium > Allium cepa. The sequence goes on from CM060929.1 coordinate 982,819,014, forward strand.
TTTCGTCCCCGAAATTTAAAACAGGGTAATTTAATAATCTCATTAAAGATTTAATTTTTAAACAACTGCATATATCAAACATATGCTGAAACCAAAGCAACCAATCAAAAAAACCTAATTATCCAGACAAAAATCTAGATAAAATTCCTTCGAGTTTCCCCAGGTGTATATATATATATATCAGGATACTCTCTCTACAGAAATCAAACAATCAATACTATGAAGCTACAAAGCTCCTATCCATCTATATCTACAACATTAGACAAGATATCAGACTACAGACGAGTCTGATTCAACAACCAAAACTCCCAAACTGCTTGTTCCACAACCAGAGATAGATCATATACGTATTCTCTCAGAGTTACGTAAAACTCATCGAATCCCAGTTATCCAAACTGGCAATCCAATCCTGTAGATCAATCACTTATTCTCCAAGATCACAGAAAAGATCCAAAATACTTCAGAGCTAGCTTTTCAGCCTTCCCCAATCTTATAGCTCCTTTTGATCAGAGGAAAACTTATCCAAAATCAAATCTTCAACTTCAGAATCTAAATTCCTTCGTCTCAAATCCACAAAACTCTTCGGACGATCCTGAGCTGTCTACAACCTTACTGATCAGCTCCTCCCTTGCTGATGTCTCTAGAAACAAACTAGACCAATCAACTTAACAAAATGATCTCCTCAAGATCAACCCTACTCTTCATACATAAGAAGACAGCAACCCCTTCTCCTTTCTGGGAAAAGAAAAGCAGATACACTTCCAAACTACTTCCGCTGCTCAACTCTAATTCGAAGTAGAAGAGAATGCTGAAGAAGTACACGAGCACAACTCAACAACAAACCCCGGAGATATGGTTCAACAAATCCATAAGAAACTCAGAAATTTCCCCAAAACTCTGAGCTGCTACACCAACTCAATCTCCTTGGAACGATTCTTCTATAAAGCTGAATCACCGGTACCATTTCTAGAATCTTAGATGATAAGAAAACTCAATCTCTAGATGTGGACAAAACTCTGGTTTCCTGAAGACATTCAGAAAAACCAGATAACCCAAGAGAACATTCAAACAATCGCAAGTCACTTTTGCGATCCACCAAACCAAATCCAAGGAAAACTGTTCTCCCTTAACCAAACAGAACAGCTTAAACTTAATTAGCCAACCCATTGAAGAAACGGGTCCACTTAACTGCTTCTGAACACTACTTCAGAAAAAAACTGCTAAGCCAGAAGATCTCTTGCCAACACCGAGAACACTCCAAGCTGCACTGTTGCCAAAGATTTCCAAATCAAAGCTCTCCGAGAAAATCGGACCTCAAAGCAAACAGAAACACCGGCTGAACACAGGCACAATATCGAAGCAGACTCACCTCCTTAACTTGTTCCAAAGAAATCATCTTCGGGAACATACATAGTCACTGCATCTCATCACACAGCTACTATTTCCTGAGGTATTCAAAATACCATCACTCGCTTCTGCCCAGCCGACAGATCTAAACTCTACTCATCAACTTCAGAAATGAACTCCGAACCTTAACAGGTTTCCTTCAGAGATCGATGAAATCCTTCATCACTACAAAGCTCACTGGAGACGGTATTAGGTCTACGGTCTCGACAAATATACCTCCAACCTCACACATTCAAACTCCAACCAATAGTAATCGTGTTGCACACTACTACCCCATATACCTTTATAACTTATATTGGAAAACCCGAACGGGTAACCCAACAGATAGGTAGAATAAATATATACATTGTAATATATAGAAATTACAAATACGCTCTCTCAAAATAGACACCACTACAGAGCCTAGGTATTCACTCAACCTAATGCTCTGATACCACTGTAATGACCCGCCATCCGTCTCCACAGAATGACGCACCATTAATAAGAAAGAAAGGGATAGAAAGATGAAAGAAAGAAGAGAAGAAAGAAAAAACATCAGAATCTAAACAGAGGAACGAATAAATTATATTAATAACATAAACATTACATAGTTTATAATCATTATCAGAGTTTTACAGATAATACAACACATAGTAGACAGTTATAGACACCTGTCTAGTTATACAATTCAATACAATACAAGAGAACTAATCAGAGAAATCAACACAGCGGAAAACTATATATCTACTCGCAGAAGCCTCCTGCTCCATTGCTCCTCCACAATTCGTCAAAGCTAACCTGAATCCCTTGGCTACTCGTAAAAATTTGAGTACCCAAGAGTTTAAGAAAAACAGAATAAACTCCGGGTCAGACATGGGTATGGTGTGAGTAACAGGTTAAGGTTGCTTAACTTTTAAAAACCTTTTGAAAGAAAGGTATCACGTAAGACTTCCCACACATAAACATGGAAAAGTTTTTACCTTATGCTAACCAAAACATTTGATAGGAAATCCGATGATATTATAATAGGTCTAGGGTTTTCAAATAAATATGAAATAGCCGAAATTGTTACATTATTAAATTCCAGCTACTAGCCACAAAAGTGGGTAATACAATCAAAACCGTTGGCACTTATTGGATTTTGGATTCCATACAATGGCAGGGCTACTGGGGTACCGCCCGTCACAGTACGTGGCCTAGATCACCGTACCAAGGAGCCACCCTAACTCCCCTACAACACAAGGCCGGACCCATTCCTTACTGAACAGTTCCGAACAAGATAACCCCGACAGTTGGAGCTCAAAACCGTCCACACAGCCGAAATAAAAGGGACATCTAGACAGGGGTAAATCTCACTCTCAAGTGGGGGCTACCCACGAAGCCTTGCTGCACCTCCCCTGTTTTAGCCATTCCCGGTTGATGAGGCTTGAGGTTACGATTACCTTTAGTGAACACATCACTTAGAATGCTCATCGTCCACCCGACGATGTTCTGAAAGCATTCAATCCATACAAGTTCGTTCCGGGTTCGAATGAAACCGAAGGCATTATCTCGTTACGCTCGTTTTGGAATCACCCTCAGAGTTAACGACGATAACCCTTGCACTCTGAACCACCATCTCGAACCTATAAGAACTAGTTCCGTCAACTCATCACGGAATCAACCCCAGAGTTATACTGACGTATAGTCCTTACACCTCGAGTCTTCACAAAGCTCCACTTTGATTCACGACCTAACGTTAATTTGGATCGATGTGGTTTTCGGATATCCAAATATGGAAACCCGATCCCGGTCTCATCGAAATACAAAGCGTGTCTTTTAGGTCCAAGTTGTTTTAAAGTTTTAAAACAATTCAATTATCTATATACACACAGATAGATAACTCACAGATCAATAATTGACAATCAACATTATTAAATAACAGGTAATCCACATTATCAATATCAAAATAGATAATCCATATATCACCATCACAATAGATAATCTAAGTTATCATCACAATGCAACCAAGAATTCATACTACACAATAATACTTATCTCATTACTGAGATCACAAAGCATCCAAGACAATCAATGTCATCCATTCATACATAAGCAATGATTTACTTCATCACAATATAATTAATTTAAAATGAATTAAATTAACTATATCCATCTCTAATTAATTTTAAAATGAATTAAATTAATTGCTTCATCTTTAATTAATTTAAAAAAAATTAAATTAATTACTTCACCAATATAAATCTTGCTTTCTCAATCCTTTAATTGATTACAATCAATTAATCATTCATTATTAATCACCTTAATTAATCACCTTTGATTAATTACCCTTAATTATATTCATGTAGTTATTCTTAATTAATTTCACAAATTAATTATTCTCAAACAAACAGTAATTAACCTTTAATTACTTTAATTAATTAATTAACTATAATTAATTACCTTAATCCTTAATTAACTATATTAATTAATTCCCTTTAATGATTTATCATTGATTAATTAATCATAATTAATCATCTTTAATTACATCATTAATTATAATAATTAATGATCCCTAATTATATTTAAATAAATTATCTACCTAAATTAATTACCTTGAGTAATTAACTCATAATTATTAATCATCCCAGATTAATTACATTCAGTAATTAACTATCTTAATTACTTTATTAAACCAAATTAATCATCCTTTAATTAATTAATTAATTAATTAATCCCTTGATTAATTATTAAGTAATTTAAATCCAAATTACTTTATTCTTAAACATCTTTAATTAATTATAATTTGTAATTATCAATCAATTACTTCAACAAGTAATTTCCCAAATCATCTATTACATACAGTAATTATCTTTAAAACCCAAGTGTTTAAAATTAATTAAACTTAATTAAATAAATTAAACAATCACATTTAAACTAAATTAATTACATTAAGTAATTAATTTCTTAATTACTTCATCAAGTAATTATTCTCTACAATTCACAGTTGATTATTATCAAATTAATTAATCTAATTAATTATAAAAAAATTAATCACATTAATTAATTATTTAAATAATCCTGGTTAATGACCTTCATTAACCCTTCTCTAATTATTTTTATTAAGTAATTAACTGAGATTAATTACAAATTTAATTATCTTTAATTATCTATAATTTAAAGTCTAATTATTTAATTAATTAACCTTGATTAAAACTTAATTACTTAATTAATAATTCATTAATTAATAATCTAATTAATGATCTAAATTTCAAATTGATTAACCCCTAATCACTATTCATTAAATCTTAATAAATAATTAAATTAATTAATTAATCATTTCTTAATTACCATTTTTTATAAATTAATTCAAACATTAATTCTTAACTTAATTTTAATGATAAAACATTCCTAAATTATGTTTAAAACACAAATTTTGTTTTGAAACAAAGTATCTTTGAAATTACTTTCAAATTTCATTTTAAATACAAGTGTAAAATGAAAATAATTTAAACTTATCAAAGTTTAAACAATTTATAACTTTTAATCTTTCAATACTTTAATTTATATTTAGTTAAATTTTTTTCAAATTTAAACCTTCTTTAATTTTTAAAAACTGAAATTCATTTCCAGATTTTAAATTGAATTTCAAATCTTTCTCAAATTTTTAACTGAACTTCATTTTTTTTTAAAAGATTAAACTACTTTCACCAAAATAAAGTAGTAATTTAATCTAAATTTTCTTTTAAACTTCATTTTATTTAAACTGGGATTTTTAAATTAACTTGAATTCAAATAAATTCAAAACTTGAATTTAAACTCTTCTTATATTTAAAGTTCCAGAGTTTACAAATTTTATAAACGCAAAAGCTGCAGGTTTTAAAAATAATAATTAAAACACAGAGTTACAGGTTTTGAAAACCTGAAACAACAATCAACCCGAGATTCCCCAAAACTTTCTTCGAGCAATTCCATCCCTTGCTTTGAGTTAAAACTCGAATAGCTCGAGTCATTCCCGAGTCAAAACTACACCCTACAAAAAAAACAACTCCCCTGAACTTCAACTGCACGGTGCACGTGCACCGTGGCTCCGGCCATCTCCGGCCTACACCAATACATCGAACAAGTCGACGTTCAACCCTGAAACCCCCCACGACCTTCAGAAGCTCACCTTCCATTCGAAATCCAAATCGAGTTTCCCAATCCAAAACCCGGCAACAACAATTTCAGGTTTTCCTCAAAACCTGTCAACAGCGAGAACGCGGCCCTCCGACCATCAGCGGGTCAACGACTTCGACCATGGCTTCAACTACAATCAAACTACCTATTTCTAAAATATCTAAGCACTCCGTCACTTGAACAAATCGAAAAGTTTGATTCATCAAACCATCCTAAAACTAGGGTTCCAACTTTAATTTCCACTGCCGCATCTTTTCTGGTGAATTCCATCACCATCCACTATATTACTTAACATCTCTGATCAACTCTCCATCACCATGCAGAAACTCACCCCCTCCAGATTCATGAATCACCAGAGAAACCCCAAAGATCATATGCAGTTCATCCATTAACTTCTCCTAAACCCCTTCACTAGAAACTATAGTATTTGTTCTAAAAATCACATTATGATTTTAATTATTCAATTCATATTCAAGAATTCAGAAAACATGATGTTTAAATCTTCAGTTATTTGAACATTGCCTACTTATTTGATTTTCCAGAGCCATCCCATTTTATTATTAATTTAATTAAATTTCTACTTACTTAATAACTTAAAACAAACAGTTATTGTCTTGTAAACTAAATTATACAAGGATTGGATCAAAAGAACATGATTTTAAAACAATTACAGGGTCACTGGAAAACATAACAGAGGACATTCAAATGAAATGCATACCAATACACTTCATATCAACAATCACACATGCAAACTTATGCATTCCAGTATTCAAGCATGCAACCATAATTTTTTTGAAATTTGAAAAAAATTGCTCACATAATTGGAAGAAAGCAGAGCCTGATATTTGGAAATCTTTGAGTTGAATTGCTGAAAACATCTGCAAGTGAACTTGATATGCTTTTGGTTTTGAAACTGCATGCATGTTTGTTACTTTTGGAACTTTGCTGAAGATATGCAGAAATCAATCTTTTGGTTTGAAGATGTGCAAATTTGCAATTTGCAGGTGAACTTGATCTCCAGATAAAAAAATGTAGGTGCTTTGATTGCTTCAGATTTGATATGAGGGGTTTTGTAATAGACTTGGGTTTTGAAAATGGTAAATGCATGATTTTTGAAGATGTATGCTAAAGATTTTGTAATTTTAGAAGGGTCTGCAGAATTTTTTACAGGCTTTGGAAGAAATGAGGGAAATACTGATTGCATGTGAACAGATTTGAGAAATTAAAGGGAGTGATTTTGGTTTTAGAAGATTTGATCTTGAATCTGAAAGTAGTTCTCATGTATTTCTCAAATTTGTGTTGAGTTTATGCTTTAAATTTCTTAACTTTGATTAAGAAATGAGAAAAAGAACAAGAGTGAAAAATGTTCACTTATATAAGTAAATTTTCAGCTTTTATTAAGTAAAAGAAAAATAAATTTGAAAGAGGCCACTTATAAAGATTTTCAACATTTGTCAATTTGGTATATTAATCTTTTAACATTTGTCTTTTTAAAGTAGTTTGTATTTGATTCACATGTTAACATATGTATTAAACTAAATTTTACTTTGTTAGTTAATATTAAATATGTATATAAACTTTTAAAAGAACTAAAAAACAATTTGTACTTCTAAATGAAGCTTATACATATGGAAATTAAAACAATTTAAAATTTACACTTTGGAATTTAAATTCAAATTAAATTCATAACCTAATATTAAAAATCAAATTATGAATACAAATCAAAATTTGAAATAACAATAGCTATTTCTTTAACCAAAAATCTATTTGTAAAACAATACATTGTTAATATTGTATTTAAAATGTCTCGTTATTAAATTAAAACCATTTTAAAGGAAATTATATTTTTATTAATAATTTTTTTTAATTAAGCTATAAAACTCTTTTGTCAATTTAATTAAATTTAAAATTCAAGCTAAAACTATTTTAAATATTTAAACATTTTTTTTAACAATTTAAAAATCATATATTTATTTATTTAATAGCTTTGAAAACTTTATATTTAATTAAAATCAAAATTTCCAAATTATTCATGTATATATTAGAATTTTAAATCGATTCATTTATTAATTTAAACCAAGATCATTTATTTGATAACTTTGAAAACCTATTATTAAATAAAAACTAATTTCCAAATTAGAAAAATATTAGAATAAGAAAATATGTTTTATTTATTAAAACTAAAACAATGCAAATCTATTTAGAATATAAACTATATATTTATATTATAAATAGAAACTAATTTATTATTTTAAAAGATACAATAACCAATCTAAATATTTATTGAAGAAGATTATTAAATCAATTTGAATTATTATTAACAAAATATCAATATCAATTTAATTTTTAATATAGATTATTAAATTGATATTGTTAAAAATTCCGGGATATTACAAACTACCTCCTTCAGTGCTTCAACTTAGGCAAGTTCCTCAGTGATCTTTGTCTTTAGGAGTCATGTTGCGGAAATTTCATCGCAATATCGTCGTGACTCTTCCTGCACGACAGTTTTCTCTTCTTTCTTTTTGGCAAGCAGCTCCTCCAGTTCTTTAACTCATCAAGCAAGAATATCCTTTTCTTTTTAGATAGAGTCTTTCTCTAAAGCTAAAGCACCACTGCGTTAGACAGCCTCATCGATTTCCTTCTTATGAGTGGCCTCCAAGCGACTAACTTCCTTGGTCATTTCCTTGGCATTTTTCTGGGTGACCTTAAGTTGAGATTAGTATGAGTAAGCTACTCATCTTGGGCTTTGGTGATGTCTTTGTCGTGAATGGCTTCAAGTTTCAGGCGATCGATTTTGTGTTGACGTTTCATGGAAATCTCTAAAATTTCCTCCACCAATGTACAAACACATCATGCTGGACATAGTTCCTTTGTTGCAAGCGATGGCACTTTGTTTCACATGTCTTGGAATAGGATGATTCGTAGGGAGAAATTTCAATCCGTCGAAGCATATCTTCGAGAATGTAGCCTTAAGCTCAGCTAATATTTCTGCTATCGATGGGTCATGCATGGAGGCTGGAGGAGTCTGCCTAGCAAGAGTCCCAGATTTCTTATGGGCTCACGAGATTGCTTGGTACTCGATGAGCTAGAGTGTTGATCGCAAGGAGCTTCAAATTGAGATCCCTTCTGAGCGGATTTCTCCCTACTGTGCTCTGACTGTGGAGGAGGATCGTTTGAGTATGAGGAATAAATATAAGTTTTTCTTCTCGAAGACAATAATTGCATGGGATGATAATATCTATCACCACCATCATCTGTATCTCTTCGTCTACCTGAACCTGAATCCCGACTGGAACGATAGAAAATAAAGGATCTGCAAAGGCAATCAATGCCGTGTGTATGTACCATGTCACCTACACAGAAAACCAAGTGAAGACGAGTCAATGGGAATCATATGATGACAAAAATTCAAGTGTAGGATGGAGTGTAAGTGTTTTTGTATGTCCTAGTGAGCCCCCCGATGGACCAGTGTTTTTCTCTTTACTTATTGGAGTTTTCTCTTCGTGATGACAAGCCTGAGAACTTTCATTGCTTCTCATAGGCGAATTAAGTCCCATAGCCTCGAAGCTGTTAAAGCCATTATTTAATAAGACGTCAGGGATGGTCAGGTCAAACAGACCCTTTAGTGTACCCTCTGAATTTTAGGGAGATGAACTTTTCTCGATAGGAGTTATTGTAACCTTCGAGATTCCACCAACCAAATCTTCTTTTTAAACTTGTCAGTCATAATATTCTTCCTCTTTGGAGGAGGCAATAGCTCGTCAGCACCGGGTGATCATACTCTAGCACTTGGCCAGAACTTATGTTTTCATCGATCGCCTCTAGCACCTTGGTTTCTTTGATTTCACCTTCCTCGGTTTTATCGAGGGCCCCTACTATAGGGGGCACCGAAGGTCTATCTTGCTCTTTGCCTTTTACTGCAGTGGGTCTGGTGTAGTGGCACCGGTTGGAAGGCTAGTTCAAGGGCCCTCCTCCAGTAATCCAAATTTCAAAAGCAGTTCGTTGGAATAATAGATTTGATGTCCTGATCTCTCATGGGAATAGCTCAAATAGCCTCGATGACCTCAGAATATCCAGCGCATTCATTTCGTGGGTGGATAAATGTAAGAGTTGAAAGAAGTTTAGAAAAGGTGCATTTCGAGCCTTAGCCAAATATTAGTCTAAAAATGAGACTTCCTCCCTTCTAGCCTTCTTCTTGCAAACTCGGGAGGACAGCGTACATAAACCCACTCTTTCTTATACTGGAAAATTTTACTCCACGCGTCCATCGGGATTTGACATTTGGAACGTGGCTCGAGAAATATGAAAGATGAGCTATCGGAACGTCTCTTAAAGCAGTAAATATAACGGATGTCCTCGGGAGTAGGGAGTCTGAATAAGGTGCTCATAAAACGGATATAGGTGCCATGGATAAACGCTTGACTAGTAAGGTGTAGTTATGCCGGAGCTATCCTAATATAACGTAGCACATCACAGAGGAATGAATTGAAAGATGGCACACTTTCGACCCAGCACATGAACTTGTTGCATGCGGTATATCCGACTAGGGGTAGGTGAGGCCGATCTTGTCATGATGGAACCAAAATGTAACGACCCGGGATTTTGAGCAATATCAATTTAATAATCTTTGATAATAATTAAATTGATTTAATCATTTTATATTATAAATTGACAAGTTAAAAATTATTTTAAAGATTTATGATAATAATTTGTTAATATCTATCAACATTTTTCTTAACATTATGAATAGGCAAGTTTAATGCTTTTGAAAGCTAATAATATTTTGATTTGAAAACATTTACTTTGGCAACTTAAAATTGGTAAGATTTATTTTATTTTCTATTTATAACATACATATACATATATATATATATATATATATATTGATATATCTTGTAAATAAGGAATGTTTAATGTAATAAAAACTTTATATTCAAATTGTAATATATATATATATTGATATATCTTGTAAATAAGGAATGTTTAATGTAATAAAAACTTTATATTCAAATTGCAATGTATATGAATATATATATATATATATATATATATTATGATTTGGTTTGTGTTTTAAAAATTCAACACAGTAAATTTCAAATTTAATGTTAAAATGTTTTTCTATTTGAAATGTGTATATATATTTGTATATATATTTGAAATAGAAAAAATATTGATTTGAATTTAACAAGAGTTTTCAAACTTTAATATATAATTTGAAATTTGAAAGGTTAATTTGATTTAATGCTTTTGAAATGATATTTGAAATTTAAATTTTTATAACAAGGTTAATTTCTTATTATTATAAACATATGGTTCAACTTGAGTTTTAGATAAGATTTAAATTTAAAATTTCATTTGTTTAATATCCTTTCATTTTAATTTTAACATAAGATAAATTGTTTTAATTTTTTTTATGAAGAGTTAAAATAAATTTAATTAAAAGCATACATAATTTATAAACTAACATGAAGCCACTTTTATATTTATCTAAAAGCGTATTTTTAAAATATAAGTATGCACATTTTATTCATATGAATATTCAATAAATATATGTATATAGCTTAAATAGATTATTAAAAAGAAAATCACAATTTAAACATTTATAAACATTGGAGAATAAACATTTGTAAATATTAAATAACACATAACCACACTTGTAAACATTTTAGAGCGAGTTAAAGACAAGTGTAAGATCCTTATAACATTAAGTGACAAATGTCTATTTCTTCATTAATAAAATTTAAATTTTAATTGTAAATAAAAGATGGGCTTTATTCTTCAGCTGAAAACATTTTCTTCAACTCAAACTTAAATCAAAACAAATCAAAGAAAAAAAAAGAAAAAAATCTGTTAAATCTGAACAAAAAGAAACCTGGGAAGAAATAAATCTGGAAATTACAATATCAAGTCAAGATTTCAAAGACAAGCAAGCATCCAGATGTAAACTGCAATCAATCAATTCAAAAGCTCAGCTGCATGATTTAAAACTCAACATGCAAAGAATAATTCAGAGAAGATTGCAAAACCTGGAAAGCATATAAATTTCTGTCTTCTATTTTCTCAAAGGTGAGTAAATAATTCCTTTTAAAAACAGTTTAAACCTGAATTTCATCATGTTAATATGGTTGAGTATTTTAATATTATCGAATACTTGGATTAGAATTGAGTGCATGTTTGAATTAAGATAGTTGAATGCCTGGGGAGTTGAAAATTTATACTCTATGTAAATTGAAAATTGACAGTTTCATCATAAAATTCAATAACTTAATTATGGATTCATATGGGCCTTTGATGTGTAAGTAGAAGTTGTTTGTAAATAGGTAATCTATCATCTAAAAATATTTACAGGATTTAAAGTGAAATATTGGCTCAGAAATTTTAAACTTACAGTAAAATCTTGATTTGGGTCAAAAAAAATTTAGATTCAAATTTAGATTTTGATTTTATAATTGGATTACTAATGGGAAATCATGATTTTTGGGATATAAATCATAATTTTTAGATTGGTGATCAAAGAGAATTTTCGTGTAAATTGTTTTGGGCATTTCGGCAAATTGATGGTGAACAACGGTGAACGATGCGTCGTGGTTGTCCAGGGAGTTCGAGAGGGTCTCGGTGGTCGTGGGAAAAATGCATTGAGAATTTATTAGTGGTTGAGTCGATCGATAATGGATGGATTAGGGTTTTAATGCGTGAGTTTGTCATCCTAGTTCGTATGGGTTTCGCGGCAACAAGTTGCAACCGGAGGTGATCGCACATGTTACCGTAGGTTCTGGAGGTCATAAGGAAGCCACGGCTAAGGTGATGGGGTTTCTCAAGGCCGAGGTTGCCGTGGAGGGCCGATTTTCTGATGAAGGCGGAGTTCGAATTGATGGTTTCAGAGAGTCAATTTTCGATTCTCGATAGGATCGAGGTTGTTGAGTTTCGCATAGCTATGTCGTGGACGTGAATGACTTGTCGAAGTCACGGTGATGGTCGATGGTGGTCGGGGCGATGGTGCATGTTGCATGTGTGAGAAACGTATCAGGTGATGTTTGGTTTGGGTTGGAGAAGAATGAAGGTGGAAGATCGAAGAGTGTTTCGTGTTTTTGTTGTTTAGGCTCGAAGCAAGGAGAAAGGTGGAAAGCCCGGGGAAGACTCTGGAAATTATTAGGGTTGGCTCGGGGTTTGTTGGGTAACTCGAGGTTTACTGGGTTTTGTATTTAAGTAACCATATTTTATAAATCGGTGAACAATGAGTTGATGATAAAGAAATTGATTTTGGATTGTGCAGTTTAAAGTTTTTTTTTATCTTAACAGCAATTGTAATAAAAGGAAATTGTAACAAATAAGTTTGATTTTAGGAATAAAGCTTTAAACAAAAGTTAAACAAGTTTATATATAAAGCTAAATTTGTTTCAAAGTTTTGTTTTAAACAAGTTTATATATATGAATAAATATGGAAGTTTTTAAAGGAAAATAAGTGAATTTTTGACATAAAATTTGTATTAAATTTTATTTAATAACTTTGGAAAGTTTTGAAAGATTCAAAAGTTTCAATTTGAATGTTTAAATTGTTTTAATTATAATTTATTTGCAATATATTTTATTTTAAATAAGGTTTATTGATTTAGAATTTGGTAATCAATTATAATAAAGATTTTCTTAAGTAATTCAGAATTTTGGTTTAATTTAAGGTAATAGGTTTTATAAATTAAAACTCTTTTTAAATAAAGAAGTTAAAAGAGTCATTTAATTTAATTTAAATGATTAATTAAATAATTAATTAAGTAATAAATTTGTGATTAATTAAGTTAATCATTATGGGTTAATTCAATATAATTACTCGATGAAGTAATCAAGTAATTAAGTGGTTAATTACTAGATGTTATTAAGTAAGAGTCGATTACTTTATTGAAAGTAATTAAGTGGATGTGATTTAGGATTAATCACTTGAGTTATTAATTAAATTATTAATTAATAAAATTAATTAAAGGATTTAATTAATGACTAATTAATATAAGGATTAAGAGTAATTAATTAAATGATTAATTATTTGTTAAAATAATTAATTAAGGAAGAATTTAATTAATGAAGTAATCATTAATTAATGGAAATAATTAATAAATTGTTAATTAATAATTTAAGGATAATTAAGTGTTAATTATTAAATATATTTAAAAATAATTAATCAAATGTGATTAATAAAAAATAATTAATTAAGAGTGATTAATTATAAATGATTAATCAAGTATGATTAATTAAAGATAATTAATCAAGAGCAATTAATTAAGGATGATTAATCAGGTGTGATTAATTAAATAATTATTAAGGTAATTAAATAATAATAAATCAAGTGTGATTTATTTAGAAAGTAATTGAGTGATAATTACTTGGATAATTGAAAAGTTATTAATCAAGTTGATTAATTGAATTTGTGGTTAAGGAATAATCACTTATAGTAATTAAGTAATTAATTAATCAAAGATGATTAATTAAAGAGAATAATTAAGTGATGTTTATTAATTAATTTGTAATTAATCAATGAATAGTAAGATGGATTGATGATAATCCAAGTGATTAAGTAAGAATCAATTTAATTAAGGATTAATTAAATTATTTAAGTTGGATCAAACCTTGTGTATGGGTGTTTATTGATTGGTTGATAAGCATCATTGAATGAGTTAATGATATTGGTTGATATTGTATGTCATTGGTTGATATGCGATGATGTGAATATGTTATATCTGAGATGTGATATATGCTGCTTTGTGATATATATGGATGAATGTGATAATAGATGATTATCTATCTGTGTTGTGAATCATCCATTTATGTTTATGTGATATTTCTGAATATCTACTGTTTAAATCCCTTAAGTACAACTTGGACATTAAAATGGCGTTTGGTTTCGGTGAGACCGGGATCGGGTTTCCATATTTGGATATCCAAAAACCACATCGATTCCAATTAAACGTTAGGTTGTTAATCCAAGTGGAGCGAGTGAAGACTCGAGGTGTAAGTGCTATACGTCAGTATAACTCTGTGGGTGATTCGATAATGAGTTTGACGGAATATACTTATAGGTTCGAGATGGTGATTCAGAGTGCAAGGGCTATGGCCGTTAACTCTGAGGGTGATTCCAAAATGAGTGCAACGAGATAGTGCCTTCGGTTTCGTTCGAACCCGGAACAAACTTGTATGGATTGAATGCTTTCAGCACATCGTCAAGTGGACGATGAGCATTCTGAGATAGATGTTTCCTATAAAGGTAATCGCAGCCTCAAGCCTCATCAACCGGGAATGGCTAAAACAGGGGAGGTGCAGCAAGGCTTCGTGTGTAGCTCCCACTGGAGAGCGAGATACATCCCTATCTAGATGTCCCTTTTTATTTCGGCTTTGTGGGCAGTTGGTCTGCAGCCAACTGCGGGGTGGTCTTGTTCGGGACTGTTCAGTAAGGAATGGTCCCAGCCTTGTGTTGCAGGGGAGTTAGGGTGGCTCCTTGGTATGGTGATCTAGGCCATGTACTGTGATAGGCGGTACCCCAGTAGCCCTGCCATTGATGGAAACCCATTTTCCCTACGAGACCCTACAGTTTTGTTTGTATTACCCACTTTTGTGGCTAGTTGCTGGAATTTAATAAATGTAACAATTTCGGCGATTTCATATTTATTTGAAAACCCTAGACACTATTATAATATCACTGGATTTCCTATCAAATATTTTGGTTAGCGTAAGTTAAAAACTTTTCATGTTTATGTGTGGGAAGTCTTACGTGATACCTTTTCATTTCAAAGGATTTTCTAAAGTTAAGCAATCCTAACCGTTTAATCACACCAGACCCCTGTCTGACCCGAGTGTTTATTTTCTATTTTATTAAACTCTTGGGTACTCATATTATATATGAGTACTCAAGTGATTCAGGTTATCCTTGACGAAATCTGGAGGAGCTTTGGAGCAGGAGGCTTCAGCGTGTAGATATATAGTTAGAGTTTCCGCTGTGTTGTTATTCTGTATGATGTCTTGTATTGTATTAGACAGAAATGTTATAACTGTCTAAATTGAGATGTTTAGTTGTGTACTCTGATGTATATGATACTATGTATATGTTTTATATTATATTTTCAATCGTTCCGCTGTGAGATTCTGATGTATTGTCTCTTTTTCTTTCTTTTCTTCTTCTATCCCTTTCTTTCTTAATTAGTGATGCGATTTTCTGGTGATAGAAAGTCGGGTCGCTACAGTTGGTATCAGAGCATTAGGTTGAGTGAATACCTAGGATCTGGAGTGGTGTTTGTCTTGAGAGAGCATACTTGTAATTTTTTTATATATATACTTATATATAACTACCTAATCTATTGGGTTATCTGTTCGGATTTTCCAACATAGGCTGTAGAGGTAGATAAGGTAGGAGTGTGTAAAACACGACTACCACTAATGGAAGAGGCTCATATGTTGTGGTTGGAGGTGTATCTGTCAAGATTGTGGACCTAATACCGTCTCGAACAAGCTTTATAGATTGATGAAAGGATTTCATTGATTCCAGAGGAAGTATTTTCAAGAATTGGAGTATATTCTTGAAGTGTGAGGTTAATTTGCTCTCGAATGAGCAGTGATTTCCAAGAGTTGAGTTTGTCAGCTAAATAGAAGCAAGTGATGGTATCTTGGTGACTTCAAGAAGGGATAGCTGTGTAATGAGATACAGTTTCCATAGATGGTTTTGAGAATGTTCTTTTGGAGCTAAATTAAGATGGTATTGAAGGAACTGTGATGCCTACTGCAGGGAAGATTCGGATATTTAGGAATCTTCTGGATCTCAAGTAAGGAAATCTTATCTATATTGAAGTATGAGACTAAGGTCGATGAGTTATCTCATTTCGGACATGGTCTCAATTGTTTTCTTAAGAAGATAAGTGGTTGGTGTTTGGTTTGGAGCCGAGTTTCTTGAGAAGAAGTTGACTCACCTCAAGGATTTTTGGCGAAATTGGATGATAGTTTTGAGTTTCAGGAGCTTGTGGTTAAGGATGATCTTTTGGCTTAGCTGTATCATTAAAGTGAAGTTTGGAAGCGGTGGCATGGATCTGTTTCTTAAATGATTCAGTAATCTTTGGGATTCTGCTACCAGCAGACCAGGCAGATGGTGAAGGTTTATCCATTCCTTTGGGAGGCTCAGCAGAGCGAGATATCTGTTGGAAGTGATCTGTCAGTTTTTATGGTAGATAAGCCATTCTAGAAAGATTTATCTTGAATAGGAAAAGAGGTTCTAGTTGGGAGACAGTTCTTTAAGATCTGAACTGAGTAGGATTGCAAAAGTGACTTGCGATTAGTTTGGGCATCTTTGAGTATTCTTTGGCTTGAGATTGAGGCATCTCTTATGGAGGTAAAAGCCATTAGAGTAGTCAAAGATTTTTCAGATGTTTTTGAGGAATTCAGAAGTTGACCTGAATCGGAGATTGAGTTTTCTTATCGACTTGGATTCTAAGAGCAATATTGATGGTTCAACCATGTAGTGGGATGACTCTTGGAGCGAGAAGACTTTGATGAAGCAGCTCAGGATTTTTGAGGAAGGATTGACCATCTAGCTCTAGTTAAGATTTTGTTGGGAAGTTTTGACCAAATGGAACGGGTCACTAAAAATTTATGAGTCGGATGAACTGTGTATGGAGAAAGATTGTGTTGTGTTCTTCGATAGCATTCTTATCTACTCTAGATCTGAGTTGTGCAGCGGAAGCGAGTCGGCAATTATTCTAGAATGGGAGCAACCGGGAGTTGCAGTAAGGGATTTCTACAGGAAATTCAAGTATGAAGGAATTTTCTGGATTTGAAGGTAAGGTTGTCAAGTGCAACTGTTTGGCTATTCCAGATAAGAGAGGTAAGTTCTGAATTCCACTAATGCTTGTGGAATAGAACTGTGTTTTGGATTACAACAAATTTTTGAGAGAGTCATTTTGTTGAGTAGGACCTGGAAATTGGTTTGATTTTGGTCCAGACTATTCATGAAGTAATCAGCAAGAGTTAGGCTGATCAGGAATAATGGAAGTGACTCGGAGCATCGGAAGAGTTATGCAGTTAAGAATTAAGGAGGTTTGGAATGTGCAATTAGAATTTGGATATTGACTTAGTTTTAACCGATCAAAGGAGATATAAGATTTGGTAAAATTGGAGAGTTCTCTCTGGAGGTATTTTGAGTTTTTCTGTGTTCTCTGAAGATTAGATTTTCATCTACAGGATTGAATTGCCAGTTCGGATAAGTGGAATTCATTATATTTCACATATCTCTGAGGAATATGTGTATGATTCATCAAGTGATAGAATCAGCAGTTAAGAAGAATCTGGTAGTTGTGCTGGTTTTGAGTTTAGTCTGATATCTTGTTCAGATTCGTAGGATCAGATGAGGGAGTTCTTGATTTTAGTAGTATAGTTACTTAAGATTTGTAGAGCGAGTATTCCAGTATAGGTACCTAGAAAACTCTTGATAATATTAGGAGGTTCTATTCAGAATTTTGTCTGGAAAGATAAAATTGTTTGTTGCATTGGTTGCTATGGTTGCTATGATTGATTGTGTATGATTGATTGAGTGATTGTTGTTTAAAATTTAAATTCTTTTGCTGGGTTATTAAATTATCTTTGCTCTTAAATTTCGGGGACGAAATTCTTTTAAGGGGGGAGGAATGTAACGACCCGGGATTTTAAGCAATATCAATTTAATAATCTTTGATAATAATTAAATTGATTTAATCATTTTATATTATAAATTGACAAGTTAAAAATTATTTTAAAGATTTATGATAATAATTTGTTAATATCTATCAAATCTGAACATATGGTGTTAATAAAAATTATTTATGAATAGGCAAGTTTAATGCTTTTGAATTGAAAACATTTACTTTGGCAACTTAAAATTGGTCAGATTTATTTTATTTTCTACTTATAATATATATATATATATATATATATATATATATATATATTGATATATCTTGTAAATAGGGAATGTTTAATGTAATAAAAACTTTATATTCAAATTGTAATGTATATGAATATATATATATATATATATATATATATATATATTATGATTTGGTTTGTGTTTTAAAAATTCAACACAGTAAATTTCAAATTTAATGTTAAAATGTTTTTCTATTTGAAATGTGTATATATATTTGTATATATATTTGAAATAGAAAAAAATATTGATTTGAATTTAACAAGAGTTTTCAAACTTTAATATATAATTTGAAATTTGAAAGGTTAATTTGATTTAATGCTTTTGAAATGATATTTAAAATTTAAATTTTTATAACAAGGTTAATTTCTTATTATTATAAACATATGGTTCAACTTGAGTTTTAGATAAGATTTAAATTTAAAATTTCATTTGTTTAATAACCTTTCATTTTAATTTTAACATAAGGTAAATTGTTTTAATTTTTTTTTATGAAGAGTTAAAATAAATTTAATTAAAAGCATACATAATTTATAAACTAACATGAAGTCACTTTTATATTTATCTAAAAGCTTATTTTTAAAAGATAAGTATGCACATTTTATAATCATATGAATATTACATAAATATATGTATAGAGCTTAAATAGATTATTAAAAAGAAAATCACAATTTAAACATTTATAAACATTGGAGAATAAACATTTGCAAATATTAAATAACACATAACCACACTTGTAAACATTTTAGAGCGAGTTAAAGACAAGTGTAAGATCGTTATAACATTAAGTGACAAATGTCTTTTTCTTTATTAATAAAATTTAAAATTTAATTGAAAATAAAAGATGGGTTTTATTCTTCAGCTGAAAACATTTTCTTTAACTCAAACTTAATAAAAAACAAATCAAAGAAAAAAAAAGAAAAAAAATCTGTTAAATCTGAACAAAAAGAAACCTGGGAAGAAATAAATCTGGAAATTACAATATCAAGTCAAGATTTCAAAGACAAGCAAGCATCCAGATGTAAACTGCAATCAATCAATTCAAATGCTCAGCTGCAAGATTTAAAATTCAAAATGAAAAGAATAATTCAGAGAAGATTGCAAAACCTGGAAAGCATATAAATTTCTGTCTTCTGTTTTTCTCAAAGGTGAGTAAATAATTCCTTTTAAAAACAGTTTAAACCTGAATTTCATCATGTTAATATGGTTGAGTATTTTAATATTATTGAATTCTTGGATTAGAATTGAGTGCATGTTTGAATTAAGATAGTTGAATGCCTGGGTAGTTGAAAATTTATACTCTATGTAAATTGAAAATTGACAGTTTCATCATAAAATTCAATAACTTAATTCTGGATTCATATGGGCCTTTGATGTGTAAGTAGAAGTTGTTTGTAAATAGGTAATCTATCATCTAAAAATACTTATAGGATTTAAAGTGAAATATTGGCTCAGAAATTTTAAACTTACAGTAAAATCTTGATTTGGGTTAAAAAAAATTAGATTCAAATTTAGGTTTGATTTTATAATTGGATTACTAATGGGAAATCATGATTTTTGGGACATAAATCATAATTTTTAGATTGGTGATCAAAGAGAATTTTCATGTAAATTGTTTTGGGCATTTCGGCAAATTGATGGTGAACGACGGTGAATGATGCATCGTATTTGTCCAGGAAGTTCGAGAGGGTCTCGGTGGTCATGGGAAAAATGCATTGAGAATTTATTAGTGGTTGAGTCGACCGATAATGGATGGCTTAGGGTTTTAATACGTGAGTTTGTCATCGTAGTTCGTATGGGTTTCGCGGCAACAAGTTGCAACCGGAGGTGATCGCACATGTTACCGTAGGTTCTGGAGGTCGTAAGGAAGCCACTGCTAAGGTGATGGGGTTTCTCAAGGCCGAGGTTGCCGTGGAGGGCCGATTTTCTGATGAAGGGGGAGTTCGAATTGATGGTTTCAAAGAGTCAATTTTCGATTCTCGATAGGATCTAGGTTGCTGAGTTTCGCATAGCTATGTCATGAACGTGAATGACTTGTCGAAGTCACGGTGATGGTCGATGGTGGTCGGGGCGATGGTGCATGTTGCACGTGTGAGAAACGTATCAGGTGATGTTTGGTTTGGGTTGGAGAAGAATGAAGGTGGAAGCTCGAAGAGTGTTTCGTGTTTTTGTTGTTTGGGATCGAAGCAAGGAGAAGGGTGGAAAGCCCGGGGAAGACTCGGGAAATTATTAGGGTTGGCTCGGGGTTTGTTGGGTAACTCGAGGTTTACTGGGTTTTGTATTTAAGTAACCATATTTTATAAATCGGTGAACAATGAATTGATGATATAGAAATTGATTTTGGATTGTGCAGTTTAAAGTTTTTTTTTATCTTAACAGCAATTGTAATAAAAGGAAATTGTAACAAATAAGTTTGATTTTGGGAATAAAGTTTTAAACAAAAGTTAAACAAGTTTATATATAAAGCTAAATTTGTTTCAAAGTTTTGTTTTACACAAGTTTATATATATGAATAAATATGGAAGTTTTTAAAGGAAAATAAGTGAATTTTTGAATAAAATTTGTATTAAATTTTATTTAATAACTTTGGAAAGTTTTGAAAGATTTAAAAGTTTTAATTTGAATGTTTAAATTGTTTTAATTATAATTTATTTGCAATATATTTTATTTTAAATAAGGTTTATTGATTTAGAATTTGGTAATCAATTATAATAAAGATTTTCTTAAGTAATTCAGAATTTTGGTTTAATTTAAGGTAATAGGTTTTATAAATTAAAAATCTTTTTAAATATAAGAAGTTAAAAGAATCATTTAATTTAATTTAAATGATTAATTAAATAATTAATTAAGTAATAAATTTGTGATTAATTAAGTTAATCATTATGGGTTAATTCAATATAATTACTGGATGAAGTAATCAAGTAATTAAGTGGTTAATTACTAGATGTTATTAAGTAAGAGTCGATTACTTTATTGAAAGTAATTAAGTGGATGTGATCTAGGATTAATCACTTGAGTTATTAATTAAATTATTAATTAATAAAATTAATTAAAGGATTTAATTAATGACTAATTAATATAAGGATTAAGAGTAATTAATTAAGTGATTAATTATTTGTTAAAATAATTAATTAAGGAAGAATTTAATTAATAAAGTAATCATTAATTAATGGAAATAATTAATAAATTGTTAATTAATAATTTAAGGATAATTAAGTGTTAATTATTAAATATATTTAAAAACAATTAATCAAATGTGATTAATAAAATAATAATTAATTAAGAGTGATTAATTATAAATGATTAATCAAGTATGATTAATTAAAGATAATTAATCAAGAGAAATTAATTAAGTATGATTAATTAAGGATGATTAATCAGGTGTGATTAATTAAATAATTATTAAGGTAATTAAATAATAATAAATCAAGTGTGATTTATTTAGAAAGTAATTGAGTGATAATTACTTGGATAATTGAAAAGTCATTAATCAAGATGATTAATTGAATTTGTGGTTAAGGAATAATCACTTATAGTAATTAAGTAATTAATTAATCAAAGATGATTAATTAAAGAGAATAATTAAGTGATGTTTATTAATTAATTTGTAATTAATTAATGAATAGTAAGATGGATTGATGATAATCAAAGTGATTAAGTAAGAATCAATTTAACTAAGGATTAATTAAATTATTTAAGTTGGATCAAACCTTGTGTATGGGTGTTTATTGATTGGTTGATAAGCATCATTGGATGAGTTAATGATATTGGTTGATATTATATGTCATTGGTTGATATGCGATGATGTGAATATGTTATATCTGAGATGTGATATATGCTGCTTTGTGATATATATGGATGAATGTGATAATAGATGATTATCTATCTGTGTTGTGAATCATCCATTTATGTTTATGTGATATTTCTGAATATCTACTGTTTAAATCCCTTAAGTACAACTTGGACATTAAAATGGCGTTTGGTTTCGGTGAGACCGGGATCGGGTTTCCATATTTGGATATCCGAAAACCACATCGATTCCAATTAAACGTTAGGTCGTTAATCCAAGTGGAGCGAGTGAAGACTCGAGGTGTAAGGGCTATACGGCAGTATAACTCTGTGGGTGATTCCGTATTGAGTTTGACGGAATAGTGCTTATAGGTTCGAGATGGTGATTCAGAGTGCAAGGGCTATGGTCGTTAACTCTTAGGGTGATTCCAAAATGAGTGCAACGAGATAGTGCCTTCGGTTTCGTTCGAACCCGGAACGAACTTGTATGGATTGAATGCTTTCAGCACATCGTCAGGTGGACGATGAGCATTCTAAGATACATGTTTCCTATAAAGGTAATCGCAGCCTCAAGCCTCATCAACCGGGAATGGCTAAAACAGGGGAAGTGCAGCAAGGCTTCGTGTGTAGCTCCCACTGGAGAGCGAGATACATCCCTATCTAGATGTCCCTTTTTATTTCGGCTTTGGGGGCAGTTGGTCTGCAGCCAACTGCGGGGTGGTCTTGTTCGGGACTGTTTAGTAAGGAATGGTCCCGACCTTATGTTGCAGGGGAGTTAGGGTGGCTCCTCGGTACGGTGATCTAAGCCACGTACTGTGGCGGTACCCCAATAGCCCTGCCATTGATGGAAACCCATTTTCCCTACGAGACCCTACGGTTTTGTTTGTATTACCCACTTTTGTGGCTAGTAGCTGGAATTTAATAAACGTAACAATTTAAGCTATTTCATATTTATTTGAAAACCCTAGACACTATTATAATATCACTGGATTTCCTATCAAATGTTTTGGTTAGCGTAAGGTAAAAACTTTTCCATGTTTATGTGTGGGAAGTCTTATGTGATACCTTTTCTTTTCAAAGGATTTTCTAAAGTTAAGCAATCCTAAACCGTTTACTCACACCAGACCACTGTCCGACCCGAGTGTTTATTTTCTGTTTTATTAAACTCTTGACTACTCATATTATATATGTGTAGTCAAGTGATTCAGGTTATCCTTGACGAAATCTGGAGGAGCTTTGGAGCAGGAGGCTTCAACGTGTAGATATATAGTTAGAGTTTCCGCTGTGTTGTTATTCTGTATGATGTCTTGTATTGTATTAAACAGAAATGTTATAACTGTCTAAATTGAGATGTTTAGTCGTGTACTCTGATGTATATGATACTATGTATATGTTCTATATTATATTTTCAATTGTTCCGCTGTGAGATTCTGATCTGTTGTTTCGTTTTCTTTTCTTCTTCTGTCCCTTTCTTTCTTAATTAGTGATGCGATTTTCTGGTGATAGAAAGTCGGGTCGCTACACAAAACGTCATCAAAGGGGATTCCATGCATTGTGCATAACCGACGAAGAGCGGTTTCACCAATTTTTGAGACTTGTGAATCAATAGGATTATACAGAATAACGGCTCCGTCTATAACATCAGGAGCCGGGCCTATAACTATAGCAGGTGGATCCGAAATACCATGTGTAGAGGTTGTCGGTAAATTCGACGTTCCTAATACCTCCAGCTGAGAACTTGGCTTAGGCTTGTCAGAAACTGTACCAGAGCTCGATTTTTTGGACATCTCTGAAGAACGGTGAATGTGAATGGATACCTGTTTGGCTATACTTGAAATAGATATCAAATACAACAATAATGTATTCCCCCGTGTTGTGCGTGAACTAGTGCAACGATTCAAACATGAGTACAAAGAAATTGAAATTTTAAAGACAAATGTGGCATGATAAAGCTTTAAATTATCATCCTTGAGGACCGTCATCGCTGACTGTCCCCAACAGTTTGTCATATGATTGGTAGTCTAGGTCTTGAAATCAAAAATTGAGATTATAGAGTGTGAATGCTATTATTCGCATTTGTTGGATTAAATCTGCATTTAAGATAGTTCAAGCTGTAGGGGAGTTAGTTCGAATTGGGTCCTTGGGCTTTTATGCTTTATTGTTTGTCATTGTCCAATATGTTATGTTTAGTTAAGGAGGTAATTTACCCAAATGTGTGTTATGTTTGTGTTAAAGCAATTTTGATTGCAAATGTCGACCCGCCCACTCGCCATCTCCCCTTACTTACCGATCCGGCCCTACTTGGACTTTTACCGAACAACATCACTCCAACGGATGTAGAACCATGCTTACTATACTCCTCTCTTTTACCTTTCTCAATACGTATCGAGCCACTACCCTAGAATCATGTTGACCTATAGCAATTCTCTAAATATCGAGCGACACGCTCTCCTAAGTTCATGTTGACCGACCCACTCTCCCTCTCTCACTCGAGAACGTCGACACTCCTTCTCAAAGTATTGAGTCCCTCTCTTGCATGACTCCCAACATAGGTTAACTGATCGATCGCTCACATTTCCTATTGACCCGTACCTCCATTGAATGCCGGCAGATCCAACCCTACTCCATGAACCTACAGATTCTTCACCTTCGGTCGGTATGCCAAGCACGACTCTGTATCCTATGCACAACCCCAAACTTACCGCCTCCCTTTCTAAAACCCCCTATGTCAAACTCCCTGCTATCTTCGCCTACACTCTCATTCCCCATGTTTCGTTCCTGCCCCACTCACCACGAAGAGTCGTACGCATACATGACTCGATCTTAAGTCGAGTTCAGGAAGGCAAGCCCTAATAATACTAAACGGAGCGTAGATCCTTACTATGCAGTAATTTGAAGCTGGGGCAAGCGATATTTGGGGCTTGTAGGCGAGAATGATGGGGGAGCATGTTGGGGAAGATGATTGAACGGAGGGAGGTGGATGTTCGATAGAGAAACGGAACTTAGGTTTTGAGTAGAGCCGAAGGAGGAAAATAATAAAATAAAAGTGACGTGAAAAGGCTGAGAAGTAGGGCTTTATATGTGAAGAAAGGAAGGTGAACAGGCCTTCCCCTGTGGAACCGGTCAGAGCACTTTGGTGGTTCAGTGAGTCAATATGCCGAATGACACCGGGTAAACAGAGTGAGTGGCTTGGCGTTCGTACGCCAACTGACCCACAATAAAAAGGAGGGGAAAAAGGATTGTATATGTATATATATGTGTGTGTGTGTGTGTGTGTGTGTGTGTGTGTGTAAGCACACATAATGTGAGGAAAGTCCACCATGATTCAGCCTTCGTGAGATCGTATACATTCAGCTTTTGATAAGTTAAGAACAAGATCTAAACAACAGATGATTATCCTTCTGGACGAGCTAGCTTCTGAAAGCAAGAACTAATTGCTAATTCAAAGCATGTCATGTTAATGCACACTAAGCGCTTTGAGGGGCAAGTGTTACCCAGCATTTTGGCCCGGCTACATGGTGATAGTCGCAGAGCCTATGGTTGGACCTAGATGAGACTCAAGCTAAGAGAGGAGCAGAAGTATGATAAACCGATTTAACTTAAGTCTGGTTCGACTTGTACACGTGGGTCGGTGTATTTGGCACTGGCTCCGCCGAAATGGTTCGGTATTGAAGTGTAGTTAAGATGGTTAGGCCAAGGTGGATTAGTATTGGAGTGTAGACGTGGTGGTTCGGTTAAGATAGACAAGACAAAGTGGTTCAATCAAGATGAGTTCGGTCCTAGTGCTCAGTGTGGATGGGTTCGGCCCATGTGGTTCGAATGATTGTGGACCGGCTTAGAAGTGCTAAGTCGTGCATCGCTGCCAAGAAGGGAAAGGCAAGAAGACTGCTCGGTCGATTGTAATTCGGTATTCGTATTTCGGCCTAGATGGGTCGGCATGTGTCGTTCGACATATTTAGGTTGGTGAACCTTACATAGGTTGACAAATTCTTTGACCTACAACAGAGTGACGCGAATAACGTTTCTTTGCCCTGAGTCGTCCACCGCTTGCTTCAAGTCTTTTGACGATCCACTTCGAGTCAACTACGAGACAGCCACTAGGTCGGCCAAAGTGGGTCGGCAACCACCGTTCGGTATTGGAGGCTCGATCCACTCGGATCAGTGTACTGGAGTTGCCTACTATTGGTCGGAGTATCTTGGTTATGGGCCCACGTAGCGGAACTAGCCTATCTTCGTCTATAAATAGAGAGGCAGGGGTATAGTTGAAGGGACCTTTTTTTGGGAACTCCAGAGATACTCTGCCATTTTTTGGTATTCAATTCTCTTCTGTTCAAACTTTCATTCAAGTTGTTTATTTACAGATTGTATTTGTACTCGAGTAATTGATAGGTAATAAAGATCATATTCAAAGTGGACGTAGGTAGTTTTGCCAAACCACTATAAATTTGGTGTTCCTTTTCTGTTGTTCTTTTTGCATTCAATTTCGTAATTTCTCTGTTTTAATTTACTTTCTTCATTAATCTCTTTGCACAACTCTATTCAGGGGTGTTAGTGACCAATTTTGGTGCTAACTAGTTTGATTGTGGTCAGTCAGAGATTGATGTTGAGGTGATTAAAGTTGATAATTTGGTTGCTGCAGTTATAGTGCAGTCTTAGGAAGGAGTTGGAAAAAGTGTGTTCGATGGAAGCTTGCACCTTGGCATGATGGTGTGAATTGTTGTCAAGGAGGATGAAACTGTAAGATGATGGCAGTGTTGAGAAGGAGAATGGTGTGCTTATGCAAAGAAGAGGATAGATGATGATGAAGAAGACGATGTGTAAACATTGGTGATAGGGTTGGACATTTGTGGAGTGCTCAAGAGAACTGTTTGATGTGAAAGCATACAAGTGCAATAGGTATAACCTATGACTGATTTCATGTCATCCTACAAGCAAATGTGTAACGACCCAGAATTTCTGTCATTTGAAATTCGTATATTTAACTGATTTTAAATATTAACAAGTAAAATTTGTGAGTCGAATAAATTTTATTTCGACTATCTAGATTTAATTGGATAATTAAATCGATAATTTAATATTTGAAATTACAGAAATAATTGGAAATTTGGTTTAATGTGATTAAAATTTATTTATAAAGTTGTATTAAATCATATTGGAGTTAGAATGATATTATAGAACTTTTAAATTTGAATTAAAAGTTAATTTGTGGAAATTGAATATTTTAATATTTAATTGACGATTAAAAATAACCATTTTTCAAATAGCCTCGGATTTCAATGAAACCAGTTTCATCGGATCCGTAATGTTATATTATTGTATGGTTTCAAATTTCGTATCAATCGGATTTACGGTTCGTCCGGGACAAGTTAAAACGCATAGGAATCGGTTTAAGTGAATTTTAAATTTAAAATAGTCGATTTAAAAAACTATCTTCCAAATACGACCGAATTGGCTCCCGATATATATTCCATTGCGTTCGAAATAGGGGTAAAATATTATAAACGCCAGGCGGCACGCTTCGTTTGGAGTTCGGAAATTTTTTGGATGAATAGTGCGTTGCCATTTTTCTATAAAAGGACCTCATATTTTCACTTTTGCAAAGAAATTAGGGTTCCAAGCCCTAGCCACCAATTCTAAATTTCAATGGCCGATGCTTTTCGATTTTCGTCCTCAAATATCTCACAATCTATAAACAATCAAGACAAACGTTCAACTACAAAGTTGTAGAGAGCATCAAGATCTCTCTATTCAACGGTTATGATCGAAAATAGCTTAACGAATCGATGGCAATTCACTCGCGTTTGGCCAGCCTTCGTTCATGTTTTTCGAGGCTAAATTGTAGCCGAGGTCCACAATACCTTGGCTGATAGTAGCACGCATAGCAGGCTTCGAGGCGGTGGTCTTTGATCGACCTGAAACTGATCATGGTGGGAGCATAAAATCATGAAAGCACGGCGGCTGTGGTGGGTTTCTCGGTCGCGTTTTTCTAGGGGGAAGAAGAAAAGGCCAACGGCCGTGATTCTATCAAAAGAGACGAATGGTCCAGATGTTTAAGGTTTAAAAATTAAAAAAAGAAATGTAAATTAATACATTTAAAATCGTATAAACTTTGTAACGCGATATCTCTTCCATACGAGGTTCGTTTTGGACGAAACAAATTGCGTTGGGTTCGTATTCACGAACATTATGCGATGGAGCTGGATTGGAGTTGATTGGGGCTAGTGAAAATTTTGGGTAAAATTAAACGCGCGTTTAATTTTATTCGAAATAAAACACTGCGACTGTTATTTGAAGCAAGGTGAGAACTTCTCACTCAGTCGAATCTGTTTCGATTTAAATTTTAAATAGTTAGATTTAAAATTGCTTGATTGTATGTTTGGATGATAAATTATTATTTATTGTTTTGAAATAGACCCTATGTGTCGTATATTAAGCGGATGTTATTTATTAAAAACATATACCGCGATATTCCATCTTGAAGTGGAATTGGTATTATATATGTACTTGGAGTTGATTTCCCCGCATTATATAGAGGATAAGACCCTATTGCGCCGCATAATAGCGGATAATATTTTTATATAAACCCATGTACCGCGATATTCCATCTTGAAACGGGATTGGTATTATACTAACATCTGTGGATGCAGGGAAACAGGTTGGAGGGATCCAACTGGATTCCTCAACCATATTGATTTGTTTACAGATATTGTGATATATTCTGTTATCATATGATATATGATGTTCAGCATTTGGCCTATTTTTAGAGTTTTAAAAATGTTAAAGTAACGATTTTGAATTTAAAATGATTTTAAGTGATTTTTGAAAGTATACATTTTATTGAATTTTGGAATTGATTTATTTTAAATAAATAAACGTTATAATTTTAATGTTATAAAAATTATGATTTTTGTGAAATATAACCGAAATGTGATTTTTGAAATAAGTAGTTGATTAATTTGTAAATTGGTTTAAATTGGAATTTTTGAATTATTACAAACGGTTTATATAAAAGATTTATAAAATTGATATTCATAAATTAAAATATTAGAATATTAAAACGAGTTTTTATAAGTGTTAAAATGAAGTATAAATGGATTTCATAAGTGAATGAAATTTATAGATTTATAAATTGTGAAGTTATAAAATGAATAGATTTTGGTAAAATAAAAGATTTATAAGTAATTAACTTATAAATTGGATTTTGGCATTTAAATGAGAATTGAATAGAATTTGTAAATTGAGGGATTTTATAAGTTGAAGTTTTTATAATATATGTGTGTGTGTGTGTGTGAATTTATAAACGTTATTTTATAAATCCGAAACCAATTGAATTTGATAAGTAAATATGAAAGCTTATTTGAGGAGTTATATCCACGATTTTGGACAGTGGATAATCCTTTAAATTAAAATATGTAGAAGTGTTGAATTTGGTTAACGAAGTATATTCACGATGTTGAACAGTGAATAATATATTAAGGAAACATTTTGGGGAAGTGATATTGTAAATAGAATTAAAATGATTTTAAGATGTTTTAAAATGTATTAAGTGTCGAAACCGTAGATTTCAACATTCATTGTTGAAATAGACGTTTTCGAGGAATAAAAGGAAATAGTGGACTATAACACTGTTGTTATAGTAAATGATTTTCGAAAGGAAATGTTTTATGTAGTATTGGGATTTATATATCTATCTTAATTTCGAATCCCTGTATTTCGGGTTGTCGTAACGATGTTTTGTGCAACATTCGTTTTGACCCAAATAAATGTGTTTAAGAGAATGTTTTCCTTAAAGAATAAAATATATACTTAATTGTGATTTAAGTATATTGAATATTTTTCCAAATGTTGAAAATAAATAGATTTGTGAGTTATTTATTATTAAATAAGTATGGAAATGTTTTCTAATATGAAGTGAAATGTTTTGAGATTATATCTTTTAAAGATAAATTGAAAGTGAATATTTGAAATTGGTTTTCAAATGGTTGAAGTGTGAAAATATATCTTACGAAGATATTTTGAAAATAAATAATTGTGAAAATTATTTAAATCTAGAAATTGCAGTGAATATTGATTGATAGTTAAATAACCGATTATCAATATTTGCCTTTGAATGGCGTTTGAATTTCGATGCGATCAGGGGTCGGATTCTAAGTGGATATCTAAAAACCACATCGAATCTTTGTGATTGTGATGGATCTTTTATTTAAAAGATCAAAGTGAAAATTGTTGTGATTTGTTGAAATCTGAATGAACACTTATTTTTAAAATAAGCGCTCGTTATTCGGTTTAGCTGGGAGAGGACCTTTGGATCATAAATCCCATTCCGAATAGTGATTTGCCGTAATGGATAGCATTTAAAGCCGGTGTTGAAGACCCGGTATTTGCAAGAATGATAGGATGACCTATCGATTGTCTCTACACCGATAGCTACGGTATGGAGATTTCCTTTGTGATGGGAAGTTCGATCGGGATCGTGAATACCCGGATTTGCAAGGGCTTCTTTGGAAGTGCCTTTGGTTCTGTTTGAACCCAGAACAGACTTGTATGGATTGTATGTTTGACATTACATTTTGAGATATAAAGCAAATTTCTTTCAAACACATTTCTGTTGGTGGCGGAGAATTTATTCTCTTAGCTTAACACCCTTCTCTAAGACGTACGAGCTCAGAGGTTATGTAGTTGATGGTTATCAGTGATATACTCCCAATTTGGTAATGTGGCATGCTGAGTGCTGCTGATCATTTGTTGATCAAAGCGTGGCTTTTGTGAAAAGCGTAGCTTTGTGGACGAGACTTCGTCGAACCTCGCAACCCGGTTATGGTCGAAACAGGAATCGTAGCAGCAAGGTTATTTGAGGATAGCGCCCTCTGAGGGTATGTCACTTCCTTCTGGATTATGAGTGGTATCATGGTATGAAGCCCAGATACTTACTTTGTGGTTGATGCAAACTTATTTTTTTGTGGTTGTTGGTTGAGAGGATCCTCAGATAAAGGTTGTTTACAATCGGGGGATGGCATACTCGTGTTAGTTGTTACCCAGCTAGGGGTAACCCGACCTTGTCTAGCAGAGATCCGGTTAGGATCCGGGGACGTCCTTCCAGAGGCGTTCCATTTTACTTGGGAAGTTCCTTAGCCCGACCATTTGTTCGAAATCCATTCATCCAATATGAGATCTTTACGGTTTTAGTTGTATAACCTGTCATTTACTTATGGTGGCGCCCCACTGTTTAGATGGTAGCTATAACAGGCATATGATAATGGTCGTATGTTGGCTAAGATTTATATCATACTTTTGAAATTTTCTCTACACTTTGCACTAATAATAATAATAATCAAATGATTCTGCGTAGTAAGCATCTTTGACTATCATAAGGAGAACTCCTCCAATTCTACGTTTGCATTGTGTGTGTGGCGGGAGGCCTTATTATAGTTACATTTTCTAAAAGCATTGCGAATTTACTTTAAAAATATTTCTTTGTTTGTTTTTAAAGATAAACTGTTTTAAGTTCTCACACCAGTCCCATGATTGACTTGGAGTTTATTGTTCCCTTCCTAAACTCTGGGTGCCCATCATTTTCCACACGGGCAGTCTTGAGTCAAGTTATCAGGTCATTCTGGAATTCAGGAGTTGCTGTGGAGATCAGGAGCAAGCTGGATGGCATGGCGTATCAATTAGTATATAGTATTTCTTTTCTGCTACTTGTTGTTGTAAACTCTGATAATGTAATGTAATGTGATATAATGTAATAACTGATACAGTTCTTTTGATTTAAAGATTATTCATTTATCTATTATATGTTGTTCCGCTGCGGTAGAGAGATTCTGTTATTGTTTCTGTTTTCTTCTTCTTTCTTTCTTCTTCTATCTTCTACCTCTTCTTTAACCCTAACGGTTCGGTTTTCTGGCCTTCGATTTCTCGGCAGTTGATACAATGGACGTATTAATGTCGACTTTCGTGAGTTGAAAATCGCAAACGTTACAAAAAGAAGAAGTGCCGCAGCTCTAGATTGTTGGGGGATGACAGATACAGCATTATCAAGGGACAACCATGGTGAAGTAGCCCATGAATCTCTAAGAGGAAATCAAGAGTATTTGTTGATGGTTAATGAGTAAAAAACCAATCAATGTGAAACCGTTGAGCATGTCCAACCAAGAACCACACTTCGTTAAATGGAAGACGATGACGCACTTCATTAAAGATTTTTTATTTGGTACTTTGTATACTCGATGTTAGCACAATCAGTTAGAGGGAGGGTGTTAAATGTTATATCATGTTTTAATTAGTCAATAAGTTGTGTTCCTATTAATGTGTTAAGTGGTGGTCAAGATCCATATCTGTAGGCTAGTGGGTAATTGTTTTTTTTGTCTATTTAAAGCTTTGTAGTTCCTATCTTCTAATAAAGTAAATAACAATGTAGTTACTTTTTTGGTTAACATTGTATCTCTCTCCTTTCTCTATTTCAAATTCTAAAGTGATCATCGCTTGAAATCTGGGCCCGAGTGACTGAGATGGTCAAGGAAAAGGTGCATCCATGCTTCCATGAATAGTTTTAGAAGGGTTATGGACCAATAGCTATGGAGGAATCAATATATCGTCAGAAAAGGTTGGTGCAGTACGATTGCTAGACCGATGGCTGGTGCCTACACCACTATCCCAAGTACTTATGGAGCCATACAAGGAAATACGAAGATGCTTGAAGAATCCAAGTTCCTTTCACTACTCCTTCTATTTAGTGACTATTTCCTTTTGTGTAGAAATAATATTGTAAATCATCATTAGAATAATACTATTTATCCACTATTAATCCATGAGACAAATAGTATTTTTGTAATGACCTAGTTTTGGTCATTTTTGAAAATAGTATTTTTGTAATGACCTAGTTTCGGTCATATCTCAAGATAAATAGTATTTTTGTAATCATTTTGGTCTAGTATGGAAATCACTACAAGTAGTATTTTAGTAGCATTTTAATGAATGTCGCGATAAAGCCTGTAACTAAAAATCCATGATTTTTAGGGCATTTATTTCAACGCCACTATAAATCCTTTTATTGAAGAATTTCTCAAATGCAACCTTAAATCTTTTTATAGAATTTTAAAAATGCTAAAAAAGATCTTTGGCGCTACTAATAAAGTGTCCAACTTAACCCCTAGTTTAAGGTGTGTTTACTCAATGCCACTCTATGTATTTCTGTAGCGTTTTTGTAAGGCTACTAAAAGTTATTTGTTAATTTGCAGCATTTTTTCATGCTATTATTCCCTTTTAATGGTCTATTTTTTTTCCTAATATATCATTCAACAATCACTCACATAATTATCATATTCAAACAATTAAAAAACATATTAACCATATAATCAAATAATCAAATAAATATCCATAATCATTCCAATACAATAGTTTTTCAACAAAATGACCAAACTTACATACAATAACCATGCGTATACAAATTTACACACCTAGTACTAATAAAATGTTATACCTAACTAGTACTGACAAAGCGCTTGATTACACATAAGCCTTTGCTGCATGCACAAGTGAAAGCTAGCACCATAAAAGTCCAACCTTGCTCCCTTCGAAAGTCCAATGTCTGCACAAGTAAAGCACAACATATAGTTAAAAAATTATGTTAATTCGTAGGACTTCAAATCAGATATCAAACATCTACAACATTGAACAGGTATATCATACTATAAATAATGTCATTTAAATCATCAAAGTTACAAACGAAATGAAATTAATAAAGTCCAATCTTACAATGATATATAAAACTTTGTTAAATTAGTTACATTATTATTATTTGTAAAATTTAGTTAACTTAAACTTAGTTAGTTTTATAAAACCTGTTTAATTTTAACAAAACTTGGTTAACTTAGTTAATTTATTATTATTATTATTAATAAAACTAAGTTAACTTAATTATATTATTATTATTATTACTACTATTATAAAATTAGTTAATTTTTATAAATTTAGTTAATTCATCATCATAGTCATTATTTATAAAACGTTATTAAATTAGTTATATTATTATTATTTATAAAATTTAAACCTAGTTAATTTTAACAAAACTTAGTTAATTTTTATTAATTTGGTTAGCTTAGTTGATTTATTATTATTAGTAAAACTCTACTAACTTAATTATATTATTATTATTATTATTATTATTATTATTATTATAAACTTAGTTGTTTTTTATAAACTTAATTAATTTTCATAAACTTAGTTAATTCATCCTCATCATCATTATTATTTATAAAACTTTGTTAAATTAATTATTATTATAAAATTTAGTTAGCTTAAACTTAGTTAATTTAAAAAACTTGTTTAATTTTAACAAAATTTAGTTAATTTTTATTAACTTGGTTAACTTAGTTAATTATTTATCATTACTATTACTATTATTATTATTATTATTAAAACTCGGTTAACTTTGTTATATTATTATTATAAACTTAGCTAGTTAATTATCACCATAGTCATTACTATTTATAAAACTTTTTTAAATTAGTTATATTATTGTTTACAAAAATTAGTAAACTTAAACTTAGTTCATTCTGTAAAATTTGTTTAATTTTAACAAAACTTGGTTAATTTTTATTAACTTAGTTAACTTAGACAACATATTATTATTATTATTATTAAAACTCAGTTAACTTAATTTTATTATCATTATTACTATAAACTTAGTTAATTTTTATAAACATAGTTAATTCATCACCATTATCATCATCATTATTTATAAAAATTTGATAAATTAGCTATATTATTACTATTTATAAAATTTAGTTAACTTAAACTTAGTTAATTTCATAAAACTTGTTCGACTTTAACAAAAATTTGTAAATTTTTATTAACTTGGTCAACTTAGTTAATTTATTATTAATATTATTAAAACTTAGTAAAATTAATTACATTATTATTATTATAAACTTAGTTAATTTATCATCACTCTTCATTATTATTTATAGAACTTTGTTAAATTAGTTA
This sequence comes from Allium cepa, assembly GCA_030765085.1. Classification (NCBI taxonomy): domain Eukaryota; kingdom Viridiplantae; phylum Streptophyta; class Magnoliopsida; order Asparagales; family Amaryllidaceae; genus Allium; species Allium cepa. Next base: position 982,854,262 of record CM060929.1, read on the forward strand.
TATTATTATATTTATAAAATTTAGTGTACTTAAACTTAGTTAATTTCATAAAAATTGTTCGACTTTAACAAAACTATACTATTTTTATTAACTTGCTTAGTTTAGTTAATTTGTTGTTGTTGTTATTATTATTATTATTATTACACAATTAACTTAATAATAGTAGTAGTAATAATAATAATAATAATATAAACTTAGTCAATTTTTATAAATTAAGTTAATTCATCATCATCATTATTATTTATAAAACTTTGTTAAATTAGTTATGTTATTATTTATAAACTATTATTCTTGGTGATGTATTGGATGTAATATTTAATATATTTGCGTATTGGACAGGCTCCTCCTTCTCGGCACCATTCAGACTTCGGCTTCCATCAACTCGGTCCCCATTGGTCGAATCCATAGGCAGTGCAACGCCAGATGCGCCGACTGATCGCCCTAGCTGCTGCTAGTGGTTTGATTGTTTTCGCCGACTTTTTAGAATCTCTCTCTACAGTAGTACTTCTTCTCTTTGCTGGTTAAGCTAGGTCTTATTATGTATATTTGAAACCTCCTGGTCTGTAATTTCATGCTGGAAAGCTGTTTTGTATCTTAAGCACCATTTATGCTGCTTTTGTTTTGCCATCGATCAGGCCTGTTGATCGACCTAAGAAATTCTATATATATATATATATATATATTATTAATCGGCTGTGTAGTTTCATGCTACACATCCTTTCTCCTCAAAAATTGTTGATGATTTTCCGTTCCATTCTAATCTTTTAATTCAAATATTACTTATTAGCAACCTTTTCTCTTTTCTTTTTGCAACTAAGCAGAATATGATTTTCTATTATGTTTTGTTATTCGTTGCTTCACGGTTTCAAAAGTCAATAATAAGAACAAGCAGCAAATATGCAACGACACGAAATTTCGAACACTTCGTATTTAAATATCTAAAATATTTGAATCTTTGATTAAATGTTATTGAAGTGATTTAATAATCTTTTTAACCTCATTTTAAATAATAAATGATGATAATAAACTTGTTAAAAAATGCTTATGAAAATAAATACTTTGAAAAAATATCGATAATGTGACCGAAAATTTCTTTATCGATAAACAACTTTTTAACCGTCAGAAGTTGTTCATATTTTCTTATATACACTTAATTGCTTAGAAATTAAAGAAACTAAAATAAAAATATTTTGCACTAAAACCATAATAAGCTTCGTAAGCTTATCTAGTTAGGTGTGAATAGGATAATGACGTAAATAGGAGATATTTCGAAAATGAGCAAATAAGGAAATTCTTTAACACTTAAACCATGTGTTGTAAAGTTGTCATAAGGGTTTTGGGGGGTTTTGTTCTTTTCTCATTACATTTCTATGGCTATACAAGGAGTGTACACACTAGGAAAATAATCATAAAAATTCCTAAGCTTGAGATGAAGTGGGAGGGTTGAAAATGGTGGAAGTGCTTAAGAACTAATCCACTAATTACTCTCTTACTTTTTCAGTTAACCAAATCTTCTCTAATCACTTCTAAACTTTGGATTTTGGCCTAAGACATCATGGGAAGCATTATTAGCAAGTAATAAGTGGGGGGAGGTAAGAGGAAGAGGAGGATTCTTTGAGAACCATGAGCATGGAGGAGGAGGAAGGTGGCTTTGCTTTGGAAATGCTAAAGGTTGGACTTTAGGCTTGTGTTGATAGAAAGGGTAGTTCTTTAGTTATTGTGGCTTTATGCTTGGGTTAGGCATGGATCAACGTGAGTTATATCATTATCTCTTAAGTATATATTTTGTATATATATTGTGTGCAAATTATAAAATTAAAGTGACATTAACTAAGTCAAGTTGAAAACTTTGGACGCCTCTTGCTTTCGAGAGCAAATGATAACTTTATATCGTATAACCTCACTTCTATTACCCTCTTAAACATGTGGAATGTCTTTGAATTGATGTTAAAATAATTGTTTAACTTGTGTGTTAAACTGAAGTAAGTTTGAAAGTGTTTGAAGCAAGAATAGTCGTTATAAGTGCACTTCAGAATCCCTTGCTTTAGGGTAGTTTTATAACTAAATGAAAGGGTATTCTTAGAGAATTCTTTCCATGGTTTTTAATTACCCTAATGGTAGTACTTAATACAAACATTTCAAGCCTTAAATCATTTGTTTAAGTGGTTAAAACTAATCGCAAAGATTGTGCTTTTCAATGTTGTTTCTAACAAGGACTTTTAAGCACTTGTAAATGTTGTAGTAAGTCGCTTATTGTTTTAAGTGTTTAAAATGCAACGTTTTGACTATTTTTTGTGATTTAAATGGTTTCCAAATTCTTCTGATGGAAGTTCTTATAAAATATATTTGAGTAGGGAAAAAATAATAGAAGTTTAAATATAGTCTTAATGATTTTATGAATTTTGAAACTAAAGTGCTGCAAAATGTAAAACATGTTTTCAATCAAACTTCTAAATTAATTATTTTCCAGTGATATTTTACACAGATATATAAAACCTATTTATAAGCATTTCCAAAGTATTATTATATACATAAGTTTTGATAAAGGTGATTGACTACGCTTAATACTAATAAGCCGACGAGTAAACTTGTTTGTTTATGAGACTCAAGAATGAAGTGTCTAGGTAAGGCTCGGAGAAACCAGTGCGAAAACTTACTTGGCTTCACTCTTGAATAAGGAACAATGTAAATTGAAATGTTGGAAACTTGTTAATCTTGTTATTTACTTACTTGTTTAAAAAAGGTAATTAACTTTGCTTAACTCTAAAAGCCGATGTAGTTGGTTTATCTATTTCTGAGAGTTCAAGACTCATGTCGAGTAGGGATGGAACAATAGAGCTCTAGCCTACCAGGCTTCCCTCTTGAAAAAAGAATAGTTAATTTGAGAATGTCAAAAATGAGTTAAGTATACAAACATTGATTTGTATAAGCAACTTTTTTAACTAGGTAATTGGTTAATCGACTATCAAACTTAATTTATTATTAAACTTAGATCTTTAAAAGGATGTTCTAAAGACAGTAACAAGTAGGAAAATGATTTGGGTTGTTGTGACAATGTGTTATTTCACATTCTCCTTAACCTTTTTTAATTATATTAAGGATGTAATAGATCTTTAAAAGAATGTTTTAAGATAAGCTTAAGCGAAATGGTTTTGGGTTTATTGTGAAAATGTGTTAAATGCATTCGCATTTAACCCTTTTCGATTATACTTAGGGACGTAAATAGATTTTTAAAAGGAATGTTTTAAAGATGAGATAAGTACAAAATGGTTTTGGGTTTGTTGTGACAATGTGTTAATTATTTTTGTCTTTAACCGTTTTTTATTATACATATAAATGTAAATATATCTTTAAAAGAATGTTTTAAAGATAAGCATTAGCAAAATGACTTTGGGTTTGTTACGACTATGGTTAATCACATTCGTTTTTTACCCTTTTTATTATGCTTATAAATGTGAACAGATCTGTAACGACCCAAAATTTTCCACCTCAAAAATTCGACACTAATACGTTCACTTTAGAAGTGCCGAGCATCCGAATGCCAAAAATTTCAAATTGTTAGAGAAAAGAAGAAGAAGGTAGAAAGAGAACAGGAAACAACACCATCTCACAATCATAGCAGATTAAATATAATAGCAAATAATAGCATTCATACAAGGAAATCTGTAATTGTTACTTTTATAATAATACGTTAGAGTATAATCATTTATACATAAACTGGACAGTTGTACAACTTGTCCCAGTCTACTATCAATACAACTCTATTACACAATAAAATATACTTCATATGCTCCTGCCATCCAACTCGCTTCCTGAGCTCTAGAATGTCCTAACCTGAAAATCTATAATATTCGACCTGACCCGAGCATTACAATCAAGTAACACCTGGGTTAGGCTGGAAACCAGCATGAGTAAACCCATATAAATTAAAAATACAGAATTACAAGACTTATTTGAAAACCTGGGTAACTCGTACCTTACAGCGAGTTCTTCACTTGCTAAAACCAACAATTGTCTCACAAACAATCCCTAAGTACCCTTATTTAGTTTCAATGGTCCAGTTTTCTTAAATTATTCCATTCCAGCATATTGATTACACATATCAAATCTATAAAGAATTATTGTATATTACAAATCGAAGTGGTTTCGTGTATTTGCTGATACCCGGCCCAGGTCTCTTCGAATCAAATGTTATTCTTTAAGACAAATGTTTAAGTTTAAACAATACAATTTATATTTAGGATTTCACATTCACACAATAATTCATCCTAGATAGATAACCCACAATATCACAGTTCAACCAAAGTATCTCATATCACCAAGCATCACAAATCACATATCGGAGATATCAAATAATCTAAGTCATTCAATATATCTTAATCATCTATAAGCAAGATAAATTATTTATACCATTTCTAATTAATTTAATTGCTTTTAAGTCCTGCATGCTTAACATTAATTAATTACAACCATTAATTAATCATTCTTTAATTATTAATCTAAATTAATTATCCATAATTACTTTCGTTAAGTAATTATCCCATTGGTTAATTATCCTCAATTAATTAACCTTTAATTATTAAGTAACTATGCTCTAATTACTAATCAAATTAATTAACCCTTAATAAATTAATCCTTTTATTAAGTAATTATCATATAAGTAATTACTTACATTAATTAATCTCTAATTACCAATTAATTAATCTCTAATTACTAATTAATTAATCTTTAATTAATTTATTTATAATCCTTAATTATTAATTAGTTAATCCTTAATCATTAATTAATTAATTTCTCTTTAATTACTTTATTAATTTGATTACTCATTAGTTATCCAAGACATTAATTAATGTTAAGATAAACCTATTCTTTATTAATTTCTAAATCATTATTAAGATCTTATTAAATAAACCTTGAAATCACTTATCATTAACATATAATATAAAATCATATTACTCCTTTAATTGACTACTTAATTACATGTTTAAATTAAGTTTTAAATAAACCTAAGAATCTACTTAATTAATTTATGTAACATAAATCATTCAACTTCCTTAAACCAATTATTTAAATAAAACATTTATTATATATAAAAGAAAATTTATTTAAGAAAAAGGTTTAAACTTGATTTATTTTAAATTTCAAAAACATGCTTTTATTTAAATTTTAAAATTGTTATAAATCATTCACTTTGGGTTCAACCCAGTATATACACAAGTTTAGACCTAAGTATTTCCTTTTCTTTTCTTTTTTCAAAAACTTAATATGTTTAAAATTTAAAAACCTGTTGCAAGCAAAACCACACGCGAACTACATGAGACCAAACCCAGGCCATCACCATCATTTCCCGAGTTTCCACCGAGACTACTCTTCTTCCTCGCCTCAGAACCTATTCTAATACACAGAGTCACACGTGCACATGCACCGAGCATCGTCGATGATTCGACCACCCATTCCACCGTCGACAAGTTGTCAATGACCTTCACTCTCAATTTCGACCACCAGATTTCCATATCGACCACGAAATATAAATCGAGTTCGATCGAACTACAGCAATGAAACTGGTCACCCATAAATCCACCTCGACCCACTGCCTCAAGCCACCGGAGTTCTCGCCACCTCGTCCATAGCCCCACGAAGATCCACTCTTCAATTCCCTTACGGTCAATCATCTCCGATGCCCTGATGACGATGCAACAATCCATGATTAACGCTAACCCAAAACCTGAGCTAAAACCCTACATCGTCACCACGTCACTGCCATAGTGATCGTAAAATCCAGCGATCATTTGTTCCATGACCTCCGACCTTCCGCCTTGCTTCAGGAATGACCTCGGCCACGCAAACCTTGCCGATCATCAGAAATCAGCCAAAACCCAATCCACATTCAACTCGTAATTTCTCCCTAATTACTTATCTAAAAATCTTGATTTCATTATTAAAAATCATGATTTTCAATTGCAAATCAGGTTATATTCATGAAACATTTAATTATTGAAATCAAAATTTTGATATAATCAAGATTTTACTGTAATTTACCTTCCATTCGAAAACTACCTACAAATCTTACTTGAAACTATTTTTAAATCAAAAATCTTATTATTTCTATCATATATTGTTTATACATCATAACCTATAACAGATTAAGGAAAGAGAAATTAGTTTTTGAATATTTTTAAGGCCTGTAGAGCTAAGAACACAGCCAATATATTTGTTCACAGACATGCATTCAATATCAACATACATATATACATGCTTTCATCTTCAAACAATCATGCAAGCATATTTCACTTCATAATTTCAAGGATCATTACATGCATCAGATCGTCAAATAAATTTAAGCTTTTGAAATTCTTTTACTCGCCTGTTAAAGAAGAACAAATAGCCTTGAAGTAGTTTGTATTGTGAAAACTGGATAATGCTTTTGATCTTTTGAAACCCATAAACTAGAAATTGGAAAAGCTTGAGTTCCTACTTTAAAACTGAGATGGATTTGCCTTTTTTCAGACTTAAACTTTGTTTTGATTTTTGATTCTTTCTGGTTTTCTTTTGAGTTTGCTCAGGTTTGATTTTGAACTGAAATTGTTTACTTTTGTTTTGATTTGTCTCCAAGTTCAGATTTTTAAAAGTTTCAATATGAGAAAGGAAAACGAGTAAGGGGTAGAGATATGTATAAATAACTTTATTTTCATCTTATTCATTAATTTAAAAATAAAGGAGCTAATGACACTTGTTTTATTTCACAACAAAATCATTAACACTTGTTAAATTTTCATGTAGTAATTGCTACACTTGCTATTATGCATTTTAAAAAAAAATTTACGCTTGTATTCTCTTTTTTTGAAATTCTTGCACACGTATCTTTATTCATGTATTAATGTTTTTAATGTGTTTATATAATTTCAGAAGATATATGCACACATTTATACAAACTATATTTATTCATATTTAATTATAAAAAAAGTATTTAAAACTAATTATTAAATTTTTATTTTGCTAAAGCTATTATACTTTTAAATAAGTACATATTTAGCTATATACATTTCCTTATATAAATATTTATATAACCTTAAAAAATAAGATTTAAAAATTTAATTACACACTAATAAATAAACACAAATATATTATATATAAGTCTTTAAAATATAAAATTTAACTTTTAAATAGCTTTTGAAAAATTATTATATTAAATTCAAATAATAACTTCTAAATATGTATATATATACATACATACCTATATAATTATTATAATTCCAAACAAATTTTTATTACTTTTAAAATATTTATTCTTGAATTTCAAATTCAAATTCTATCTATATACATCCATGTATTTTAATATTTTCAGAATTCTATTAGTTTAACTAAATAAAACCAGTATCTCAATTGTAAAAATCAGTTAATCAGATATCCAAAAATCTGGATTATCACATTTCTCCACCCTTTGAATCTTTTCATCCTCAAAAAGGAACGAAGCTAGAATTTAATCTTATAGCTAATTATCAGTTGAATTATCCTTTAAGCATTTTGAACTCTCAATTTCCGTTATTTAGAATTTTTAAAAAACCTTTAAAATCTACATAATATGGTCAAAATAGATTTATAAAAATACTTTTTATAACTCAATGTCTCAACAAGTCCATCCTTGTTCTCACAGAAATTCGGTCATATATTGATAAGGCATAGGACTGTAAATCTATATGTACTTGGTAAACCCGTTTCAACCCCTTGTGAAAATACTTGGAAAACATTTTCAAGAACTTTGTGAAAAATATAAAAAATGTTTTTGAAAATGTAGAAATCATTTTTGGTGAGAATGCTCTAGAAATCATCACCCCCTCCACGGTTGCAGTTAACCCGATGGTTACGTAGACATCCCGACAAAATCCATAGAAAATTGTAAGCACTCCGTGCCCCTCGATTGCGCCATGTAACCCGCCACAGATCGTAGCTACACCCAAGATTACGTCGCCATCATGGAAAAAATCCATGTAACTATATGCATCAGTACTGTAACGACCCAGAATTTTTAATAATTTAAATTTTAATATTTAATTAATTTTAAATATTAATAAGTGAATTTATAAGTCAAATAAATTTTTATTTGAATTATTGGATTTAATTGGATAATTAAATCGATAAATTAATATGTTAAATTATGGAAATAATTGAAAAATGAGTTAAATATGATTGAAAATAATTTGGAAAATTTTATTTAATCATACTGGAGTTATAGAAATATTTTAGAACTTTTAAAATCGAATTAAAAGTTAATTTGTGAAAATTGAATATTTTAATATTAAATAATCGACTGTAAAATAGCCAATTTTTGAACAGTCTCAGAATTGAACGAAACCAGTTTCATTGGATCCGTAATAGTTAGTTATTACCAGATTTCGATTTTCGTGTCAATCGGAGTTATCGTTTGTTCGTGGCAGCTCGAAACGCATCGAATTATTTTTAATTTAAATTTGGCGAGTCAAAATAGCCATTTTTCAAAAAGTCTTGGATTTCGACGAAACCAGTTTCATCGGATCCGTAATGTGATATTATTGTAAGGTTTCAAATTTCAAGTCAATTGGATTTACCGTTTGTCCGGTACAAATTAAAACGCCTAGAAATCGATTTAAATCGGTTTAATTTAAATTGAACGTTTTCAGCCATAACTCGCACATACTTCCGAATTAGCTTCCGAAACTTGTTCCATTGTGTCCGGAACGCGGGATAAACCCTAGGTACGCTGGTTACGGCGTCTAAATCGGAGTTCGGAATTCCCGGGATGAATAGTGTTTACGCTAGCTTTTCTTATAAATAGCACCACACACAAATAAAAAAAAAAAAAAGCAAAACCCTAATCTAAATGTTGCCAGCCGCCACCTTCACAATGAAGGGCCAGAATTGTCCCAATTTCATTCCTTAATCTCTCCAAATCCATTCACATTCACGCGAGGTGTTCAACACGAAGATTGAAGAGCAAGGCGAGGGCTTTAATTTCATACGGTGATGATGGAGTTTGGTGTCGTGTGGAGGGAGATAGAAGAGGCCGTTCGTGGCCGTTCCACCTTCGTGCGCACTCATCTACAGGTGGCCGAGCTCTAAGAGCTTCTGGGCGTGGGTAGAGGGGAGCATGGCGAGTCGAGTGCAAGTTCCTGATCGTGATATCGTCGAGTATTGGCGACGTAATATTCAACCCTAATTTGCTATATTGGGTTCGGCCTTGAACGTGCACGACCTGGAGACTTGCGTGAGGAAGAAGGAGTGGGATGGACGGTCTTGATGCAATGGATCTGGATCATGTGGCTATGGCTTGCTTAGGTTTAAAATTAATTAAGTTAGTTGTAATTTAAGTTATATAAATCGTGTACGAACTTCAATAATTCATAACTTTTTCATACGAGGTCGAAAAAATGCAAACTCAGTTGCGTTGGAATCGTATGGACGAGCACTACGCGATGGAGTTGGTTTGGAGTCGTTTGGAGTTAGTGAGAATTTCGGGTAAAATTAAACGCGCGTTTAATTTTATTCGAAATAAAAGCTAAAACGGAAATTAAAAGAAAGGTGAGAACTTCTCACTCAATCGAATAGATTTCGATTTTATTTTAAATAATTAGATTTAAAATATTTGAATGCATGTTTGAATGATGACTGTAAATTATTGATTGTTAAAATAGACATTATGCGCCGTTAGTAAGCGGATGTTATTTATAAAAACATATACCGCGAATATTTCATAAACAGTGAAATTGGTATTATATATAATATCAATATATATATATTGGCATATGTATATATTGCAGTTGTTGATTTCCCGCATTTTTTGTTTAGCGGATGAGACCCTATTACGCCGTTATTAAGCGGATAATATTTATTAAGAACATATACCGCGATAATTTCGTACTGGAGCGAAATTGGTATTGTGCTAATGTTTTTGGATGCAGGAAACAGGTTGGAGGGATCCAACTGGATTCCTCAACAGTATTTATTTTATTTCAGATATTTTGATATTTGATGGATTATCATATCGATATATGATATCGTTGTTAGTCGTGATTGACTATTTGGTGTGTAGCATCATTGGACCCAGATTTTGGGATTTTAAAATGGTTTTAAAGTGATTTTTGAAAATATACTATATTTTTGGAATTGATCCATTTTAAATAAATAAACGTTATAATTTTTAAAGTTATAAAATTATGGTTTTTGTGAAATATAGTTAAAAGCTGGTTTTTGAGAAATATGAACTAATGATTTTATAAAATAATTTAGATTGGATTTTTGAATATATGATAAAAGTTTAAATATAGGATTTATAAAATTTGATTATTTTATAAATCGAAATGATGAAATTATAAAGGAATTTAAAGACGTTTTAGAATAATAATATAAACTGATTTATATTAAGAGATTTATAAATGGATATTTATAAATTGAAATATAGACATTATAAAACGAGTTTTTATAAGTGTTTGAATGTAGTGAAAATGAATTTCATAAATGAATAAAATTTATAGAATTATAAACTGTGAAGTTATAAATGAAATTTATAAATAGTAAGATTTATAAATTTGTGAAGTTAATTGAAGAATAGATTTGGTTAAATAAATGAATCTTATAAGTTATAAGATTTATAATTATGAAGTTTAAAAGAACGATCTTATAAAATAATCGTTTTATAAGTATTTAACTTATAATATGAACGTTTAGTTTATAATTTAGTTATAAATTGGAATAGGTTAATAAAGGAATTTATTAAAGGAAGTTTTTTTTATATAAATAAATAGAAACGGAATTTATAAACGTTGTTTTATAAATCCGCAAACGACTTATTTTGATAAGTTAATTGTTATAACCTATTAATGGAGTTATATTCACATTTTTAAATAGTGAATAATCCTTTAAAATAAATTGAATAAAATGATGAAATTTGTTAACGAAGTATGTTCACGATTTTTGAATAGTGAATAATACGTTAAAGAAATTGTTTTAGATATGATGTTTTAAATAGAATTAAAACGATCTAACAATGGTTTAAAATGTGTTGAGATTCGAAACCATAGATTTCAACATTTATTGTTGAAATAGACGTTTTCGAGAAATAAAAGGAAATGTGGACTGTAACACTGTTGTTATAGTAAATGATTTCCGAAAGGAAATGTTTTGTATAGTATTGAGATTTATATATCTATTTTAATTTCGAATCCCTATACTAGTGATTTTGGGTTGTCGTAACGATGTTTTACGCAACATTCGTTTTGGCCCAAATAAATATGTTTAAGAGAATGATTTCCTTAAAGAATGAATTATATACTTAATTCGATTTAAGTATATTGAATATTTTCTAAGTGTTGAAAATAAAAGGAACTTGTGAATTACTTATGAATAAATAAGTATGGAAATGTTTTCCTATATGAAGTGAATAATTAGAATTTATCTTTTTCTGAAGATAAATTGAAATGGATTATTGAAATCGAATATGCATGGATATTTTGAAATATAAATTCATTATAGAATTTATATGTGAAAAGTGGAATTTGTTTGAAAATAAATATTGATTTATTTTTGAAGTGTTGAAATTATATATCTTATAAAGATATTTTGGAAAATAAATAATTTGGAAAATTATTTGGAATCTGGTGATGTGTGCATGTCCAGTGATAGTTCAATAACCGACTATCAATATTTCCCTTTGAATGGGTATTTGATGTGAATTGATTGAATTTGAATGCACACTTATTTTTTTTGAATAAGCGCTCACTATTCGGGTTAACCGGGAAAGGACCATGGGGTCGTATAACCCACTCCGAATATGTGATACGTCGTTGTGAATCGCATTTGAAGATCGGTGTTGAAGACCGGATATTTGCGAAAGCGATAGGATGAACTATCGATTGACTCTGCACCGAGTAGCTACGGTATTGAGTTCTCCATATGTGATGGTGAATCCGATCAGGATTGTGAATATCCGGATTGCAAGGACTTCTTTGTAAGTGCCTTCGGTTTTGTTCGAGCCCGGAACAGACTTGTATGGATAGTATGCCTGACATTACAAGTTGAGATATAAAGCCGATTTCTTTCAAATATATTTCTGTTGGTGGCGGAGAATTTATTCTTTGCTTAACACCCTTCTTTGAGACGTACGAGCTCAAAGGTTATATAGTTGAAGTTATGAGCGATATATCCCATTTTGGTAATGTGACATGCTGAGTGATGCTGAAATGATCATTGTGTTGATTATTGTGATAGGATCATTTATTTGATCGTCTATCCTTGTGATCATTGTGTTGATCATTTGTTGACCCAAAGCATGGCTTTTGTATAAAGTATGTTTTTGTGGACGTGACTTCGTCGAGCCTCACACCCCGTGAATGGTCAAAACAGGAAAGATGCGGCAAGGTTATGAGGGGTAGCACCCTTTAGGATGTGTCCATTTCCTTCTGGAAAAGGGTGGTATCATGGTATGGAGCCCAGATACTTACTCATGTTGAAACACTTTGTTTTTATGATTGTGTGAATTGATTAGAGAGCTCTCGGATAAAGGTCCCAAAGGACCGGGGGATGGCATATTCGGTCAGTTGTTACTCAGTTAGGAGTAACCCGGCCTTGTGTTGGTAGAGATCCGGTTTGGTTCTCGGGGATGTCCATCCAGAGGCATTCTCATGTGGCAATGGGAAGTTCCTTGGCCTGATCATTCGTTGGAAATCCAAAGAAACAATACGTGACTTGTACGGTTTTAGTTGTATAACCTGCTATGGAATGTGGCGGTAACCTGCTATTGAACATAGTTAGCTATAGTAGGCATACGATAATGGTCGTATGTTGGCTAAGATTTATATTCTACTTTTGAAATGAAATTTTCTCTATACTATGCACTAGTAATAATATCAAATGTTATTTTAAATGCGTATCAAGCATCTTTGACTATCATAAGGAGAAATCTCCTCCGATTCTGCGTTTGCATTGTGTGTGTGTGCGGGAGGCCTTATGGTAGTCTCATTTTTTAAAAAGCATTGCGAATTGATTTAAAAATATTCCTCTATTTTGATTTTAAGATAAATAAACTGTTTTGAGTTCTCACACCAGTCACATGACTGACTCGGAGTTTATTGTTTTCCTTCCTAAACTCTGGGTGCCCACAAATTTCCACACGGGCAGTTAAGAGTTAGGTTTATCAGGATATTCTGGATATTCTGGAGTTGCTGGAGGCAAGCTGGATGGCATGGCGTATTACTAATTTATATAGTAATTCTTTTTCCGCTGCACTGTTTGTTGTTGTATGATGTTGTACACTCTGATGATATGATGTAATGTAATAACTGATATAGTTCTTTGTTTAAAGATTATTCATTTATTATTATATGTTGTTCCACTGCGAATTGTGAGATTCTGTTGTTGTTCTGTTGTTTCTTCCTTTCTGTCCCGTTCTATTTTTAAAATTCTTCTATCTTCTATTTTCTAATTCTCTGTTTTCTATTCTCTTTTTCTATTTTAAATTTTTCTATTTTCCTTTTCCTCTATTCTCTATCTTTTCTCTCTTCTTCTTCTTTCTTTTTCTTTTCCTAAATTCTTTTCTAAAACCCATAACTTCTCGGTTTTCGGCCTTCGATATTCGGCAGTCGATAAAGTGAGTGTCGATGTTGAATTTTCGAAAGTCGAAAATTTTCGGGGCGTTACATTTGGTATCAGAGCTGATGGTTAAGCGACAACCATGGTTCTGTTGGGTATTATTCATTAGAGATAGAGTCAGTAGTACTCTAGAATGAGTTTGAGTGTAATAATAGCTATGAGTGCGTATTTGTTAGTGAATATAAAAATTGTTTTATATTGTGATGATTGGTTTGTTGAGTGGTATATGAACTTTCGTCAGCGTGGTCCGCAAGACTATGCCGAAGGGGTTTCTAAACACTTGAATAGAACAATTCGGCACAATATTGATTTTAAATTGGGTAAATGGAATAATTTTGCCTTGATTATATTTTTATATGTAAAGGAATAATTTTTCAAAAATTATTAAATTGTATATAAGTGATTGTTAGGTTGTTTGAATAATCTAAATAAAAGAGTAATTGTATAAGCAAATGAATTATAAGAATTGAATTATAATTAAAGTATTTACAATTGTGAAATAAAACTTATATATATAAGAAGTGATTTAAAGTTAAATGGAAATTTACTTTAGAAATGGAATATAACTTAAGTGTGTTGAATGGAATTGATTTTGATATCAAACTAAATTAATAAAGCTAAGTGATAAATGTGAACTTAAGTTATGTAAATGAAATTCAACTTTGGTAATTGAATTGAATTAATGAATTGAATGTTAATCAATTAAATATGAATTAAATTGGATATGAAATAATGAATGAAAGTATAAATTCATTGAAATCAAATGTTATTAGAAGTTGAATAAATTGAAAGAGAATGAATATAAACAAAGGAATTTGGTTGTAATAAATAAACTTTGGTTGTTATATGATTGTTAGTTGATAGTATGTAATTCATTAAGTATTAATGAAATTGAAAGCTATGTGATTAAATTCAAATTGAAAGTAAATAAATTTGAATAGAATTGAATGTTAATTGGATTTAATTAGTAAATGTTAACTAATTGAAATGAGAATGAATGTTAGTAAATCCAATGTGAATAAATCAAATGTGATTTAAATTGAAAACCAATTCATTGAATATTAATGAGAATATGAATGAATATTATTGGTTATGGATTATAGTTGGTTGATGGTTGAATATATATTGCTATTGTTGCATTTGCTATGTGACATATATAGTTATTATGTTGCTATATGTTGTATATTGAGATTTTTTACATATATGCATGATTCTCATGTTGTTTGTTGAGTTTAGTAGGTGCGGATCGCGTTTGCTTCACATTTGGAGTTCGCTTTAGCGCTATATTAGCCGTATATGCTTGCTAATAAAATATAAGGTACATATCTCGGATTAAATATCGTACTTTTATACTTTTTTCCCTTCGGGATGCCTCATTACTTGATGAGATGTATATTTGTGATATATATACTGTCATTTTTTTTTCGGATCGAGCCGCGCAAAGGAGACATGGCGAATTTTTCCGGAAATTTAAGGCGTTAGAAAAATTTTGAGAAAATTTAGAAAGTTTTGAAAACTATAACTTTGTTTTGGAATTGAAAGTTAAACAATAGTAGTTGTTTTTGAAAAGATAACTAAGTATGATTTGAAAACTTAGTAAAGTATTATAAGAAGTTTAACTATGAATTTTGGAAAGTTAATAAATTCTGTAACCTTTCTTACTTATAATTTCGAGGACGAAATTCTTTTAAGGGGGAAAGATTGTAACGACCCAGAATTTTTAATAATTTAAATTTTAATATTTAATTAATTTTAAATATTAATAAGTGAATTTATAAGTCAAATAAATTTTTATTTGAATTATTGGATTTAATTGGATAATTAAATCGATAAATTAATATGTTAAATTATGGAAATAATTGAAAAATGAGTTAAATATGATTGAAAATAATTTGGAAAATTTTATTTAATCATACTGGAGTTATAGAAATATTTTAGAACTTTTAAAATCGAATTAAAAGTTAATTTGTGAAAATTGAATATTTTAATATTAAATAATCGATTGTAAAATAGCCAATTTTTGAACAGTCTCAGAATTGAACGAAACCAGTTTCATTGGATCCGTAATAGTTAGTTATTACCAGATTTCAATTTTTGTGTCAATCGGAGTTATCGTTTGTTCGTGGCAGCTCGAAACGCATCGAATTATTTTTAATTTAAATTTGGCGAGTCAAAATAGCCATTTTTCAAAAAGTCTCGGATTTCGACGAAACCAGTTTCATCGGATCCGTAATGTGATATTATTGTAAGGTTTCAAATTTCAAGTCAATTGGATTTACCGTTTGTCCGGTACAAATTAAAACGCCTAGAAATCGATTTAAATCGGTTTAATTTAAATTGAACGTTTTCAGCCATAACTCGCACATACTTCCGAATTAGCTTCCGAAACTTGTTCCATTGTGTCCGGAACGCGGGATAAACCCTAGGTACGCTGGTTACGGCGTCTAAATCGGAGTTCGGAATTCCCGGGATGAATAGTGTTTACGCTAGCTTTTCTTATAAATAGCACCACACACAAAAAAAAAAAAAAAAAAAAGCAAAACCCTAATCTAAATGTTGCCAGCCGCCACCTTCACAATGAAGGGCCAGAATTGTCCCAATTTCATTCCTTAATCTCTCCAAATCCATTCACATTCACGCGAGGTGTTCAACACGAAGATTGAAGAGCAAGGCGAGGGCTTTAATTTCATACGGTGATGATGGAGTTTAGTGTCGTGTGGAGGGAGATAGAAGAGGCCGTTCGTGGCCGTTCCACCTTCGTGCGCACTCATCTACAGGTGGCCGAGCTCTAAGAGCTTCTGGGCGTGGGTAGAGGGGAGCATGGCGAGTCGAGTGCAAGTTCCTGATCGTGATATCGTCGAGTATTGGCGACGTAATATTCAACCCTAATTTGCTATATTGGGTTCGGCCTTGAACGTGCACGACCTGGAGACTTGCGTGAGGAAGAAGGAGTGGGATGGACGGTCTTGATGCAATGGATCTGGATCATGTGGCTATGGCTTGCTTAGGTTTAAAATTAATTAAGTTAGTTGTAATTTAAGTTATATAAATCGTGTACGAACTTCAATAATTCATAACTTTTTCATACGAGGTCGAAAAAATGCAAACTCAGTTGCGTTGGAATCGTATGGACGAGCACTACGCGATGGAGTTGGTTTGGAGTCGTTTGGAGTTAGTGAGAATTTCGGGTAAAATTAAACGCGCGTTTAATTTTATTCGAAATAAAAGCTAAAACGGAAATTAAAAGAAAGGTGAGAACTTCTCACTCAATCGAATAGATTACGATTTTATTTTAAATAATTAGATTTAAAATATTTGAATGCATGTTTGAATGATGACTGTAAATTATTGATTGTTAAAATAGACATTATGCGCCGTTAGTAAGCGGATGTTATTTATAAAAACATATACCGCGAATATTTCATAAACAGTGAAATTGGTATTATATATAATATCAATATATATATATTGGCATATGTATATATTGCAGTTGTTGATTTCCCGCATTTTTTGTTTAGCGGATGAGACCCTATTACGCCGTTATTAAGCGGATAATATTTATTAAGAACATATACCGCGATAATTTCGTACTGGAGCGAAATTGGTATTGTGCTAATGTTTTTGGATGCAGGAAACAGGTTGGAGGGATCCAACTGGATTCCTCAACAGTATTTATTTTATTTCAGATATTTTGATATTTGATGGATTATCATATCGATATATGATATCGTTGTTAGTCGTGATTGACTATTTGGTGTGTAGCATCATTGGACCCAGATTTTGGGATTTTAAAATGGTTTTAAAGTGATTTTTGAAAATATACTATATTTTTGGAATTGATCCATTTTAAATAAATAAACGTTATAATTTTTAAAGTTATAAAATTATGGTTTTTGTGAAATATAGTTAAAAGCTGGTTTTTGAGAAATATGAACTAATGATTTTATAAAATAATTTAGATTGGATTTTTGAATATATGATAAAAGTTTAAATATAGGATTTATAAAATTTGATTATTTTATAAATCGAAATGATGAAATTATAAAGGAATTTAAAGACGTTTTAGAATAATAATATAAACTGATTTATATTAAGAGATTTATAAATGGATATTTATAAATTGAAATATAGACATTATAAAACGAGTTTTTATAAGTGTTTGAATGTAGTGAAAATGAATTTCATAAATGAATAAAATTTATAGAATTATAAACTGTGAAGTTATAAATGAAATTTATAAATAGTAAGATTTATAAATTTGTGAAGTTAATTGAAGAATAGATTTGGTTAAATAAATGAATCTTATAAGTTATAAGATTTATAATTATGAAGTTTAAAAGAACGATCTTATAAAATAATCGTTTTATAAGTATTTAACTTATAATATGAACGTTTAGTTTATAATTTAGTTATAAATTGGAATAGGTTAATAAAGGAATTTATTAAAGGAAGTTTTTTTTATATAAATAAATAGAAACGGAATTTATAAACGTTGTTTTATAAATCCGCAAACGACTTATTTTGATAAGTTAATTGTTATAACCTATTAATGGAGTTATATTCACATTTTTAAATAGTGAATAATCCTTTAAAATAAATTGAATAAAATGATGAAATTTGTTAACGAAGTATGTTCACGATTTTTGAATAGTGAATAATACGTTAAAGAAATTGTTTTAGATATGATGTTTTAAATAGAATTAAAACGATCTAACAATGGTTTAAAATGTGTTGAGATTCGAAACCATAGATTTCAACATTTATTGTTGAAATAGACGTTTTCGAGAAATAAAAGGAAATGTGGACTGTAACACTGTTGTTATAGTAAATGATTTCCGAAAGGAAATGTTTTGTATAGTATTGAGATTTATATATCTATTTTAATTTTGAATCCCTATACTAGTGATTTTGGGTTGTCGTAACGATGTTTTACGCAACATTCGTTTTGGCCCAAATAAATATGTTTAAGAGAATGATTTCCTTAAAGAATGAATTATATACTTAATTCGATTTAAGTATATTGAATATTTTCTAAGTGTTGAAAATAAAAGGAACTTGTGAATTACTTATGAATAAATAAGTGTGGAAATGTTTTCCTATATGAAGTGAATAATTAGAATTTATCTTTTTCTGAAGATAAATTGAAATGGATTATTGAAATCGAATATGCATGGATATTTTGAAATATAAATTCATTATAGAATTTATATGTGAAAAGTGGAATTTGTTTGAAAATAAATATTGATTTATTTTTGAAGTGTTGAAATTATATATCTTATAAAGATATTTTGGAAAATAAATAATTTGGAAAATTATTTGGAATCTGGTGATGTGTGCATGTCCAGTGATAGTTCAATAACCGACTATCAATATTTCCCTTTGAATGGGTATTTGATGTGAATTGATTGAATTTGAATGCACACTTATTTTTTTTGAATAAGCGCTCACTATTCGGGTTAACCGGGAAAGGACCATGGGGTCGTATAACCCACTCCGAATATGTGATACGTCGTTGTGAATCGCATTTGAAGATCGGTGTTGAAGACCGGATATTTGCGAAAGCGATAGGATGAACTATCGATTGACTCTGCACCGAGTAGCTACGGTATTGAGTTCTCCATATGTGATGGTGAATCCGATCAGGATTGTGAATATCCGGATTGCAAGGACTTCTTTGTAAGTGCCTTCGGTTTTGTTCGAGCCCGGAACAGACTTGTATGGATAGTATGCCTGACATTACAAGTTGAGATATAAAGCCGATTTCTTTCAAATATATTTCTGTTGGTGGCGGAGAATTTATTCTTTGCTTAACACCCTTCTTTGAGACGTACGAGCTCAAAGGTTATATAGTTGAAGTTATCAGCGATATATCCCATTTTGGTAATGTGACATGCTGAGTGATGCTGAAATGATCATTGTGTTGATTATTGTGATAGGATCATTTATTTGATCGTCTATCCTTGTGATCATTGTGTTGATCATTTGTTGACCCAAAGCATGGCTTTTGTATAAAGTATATTTTTGTGGACGTGACTTCGTCGAGCCTCACACCCCGTGAATGGTCAAAACAGGAAAGATGCGGCAAGGTTATGAGGGGTAGCACCCTTTAGGATGTGTCCATTTCCTTCTGGAAAAGGGTGGTATCATGGTATGGAGCCCAGATACTTACTCATGTTGAAACACTTTGTTTTTATGATTGTGTGAATTGATTAGAGAGCTCTCGGATAAAGGTCCCAAAGGACCGGGGGATGGCATATTCGGTCAGTTGTTACTCAGTTAGGAGTAACCCGGCCTTGTGTTGGTAGAGATCCGGTTTGGTTCTCGGGGATGTCCATCCAGAGGCATTCTCATGTGGCAATGGGAAGTTCCTTGGCCTGATCATTCGTTGGAAATCCAAAGAAACAATACGTGACTTGTACGGTTTTAGTTGTATAACCTGCTATGGAATGTGGCGGTAACCTGCTATTGAACATAGTTAGCTATAGTAGGCATACGATAATGGTCGTATGTTGGCTAAGATTTATATTCTACTTTTGAAATGAAATTTTCTCTATACTATGCACTAGTAATAATATCAAATGTTATTTTAAATGCGTATCAAGCATCTTTGACTATCATAAGGAGAAATCTCCTCCGATTCTGCGTTTGCATTGTGTGTGTGTGCGGGAGGCCTTATGGTAGTCTCATTTTTTAAAAAGCATTGCGAATTGATTTAAAAATATTCCTCTATTTTGATTTTAAGATAAATAAACTGTTTTGAGTTCTCACACCAGTCACATGACTGACTCGGAGTTTATTGTTTTCCTTCCTAAACTCTGGGTGCCCACAAATTTCCACACGGGCAGTTAAGAGTTAGGTTTATCAGGATATTCTGGATATTCTGGAGTTGCTGGAGGCAAGCTGGATGGCATGGCGTATTACTAATTTATATAGTAATTCTTTTTCCGCTGCACTGTTTGTTGTTGTATGATGTTGTACACTCTGATGATATGATGTAATGTAATAACTGATATAGTTCTTTGTTTAAAGATTATTCATTTATTATTATATGTTGTTCCACTGCGAATTGTGAGATTCTGTTGTTGTTCTGTTGTTTCTTCCTTTCTGTCCCGTTCTATTTTTAAAATTCTTCTATCTTCTATTTTCTAATTCTCTGTTTTCTATTCTCTTTTTCTATTTTAAATTTTTCTATTTTCCTTTTCCTCTATTCTCTATCTTTTCTCTCTTCTTCTTCTTTCTTTTTCTTTTCCTAAATTCTTTTCTAAAACCCATAACTTCTCGGTTTTCGGCCTTCGATATTCGGCAGTCGATAAAGTGAGTGTCGATGTTGAATTTTCGAAAGTCGAAAATTTTCGGGGCGTTACAAGTACCCTTGAATTTTGCTGCCAAATGAAACTTCACCACTCCTATATAGATCGCAGACTACATCAAATGTAGCCTGTAGGCTCTTATTGCCTCACGACTTTCGCTATGTCTTCATAGATCGCAGTCTACTGATGTTGCATTGCCATCACGAAAAAATCAAATGTAGACCGTTGGCCCTCACGTCCACACAACTTCCGCTATGGTCTGTAGTAGATCGCAGTGACATCGAGTTACACTATCATCACAGCATAACCCAAATGTCTCTGTCGGCATCAGCACCCTCGGCTTTCGCTACCACACATAATCTTCAGGAACTTCAGTTTGTCCGCATTTCCTCCCAGGATCAAATTTAGGGCCCCCCCTTAGGGCCCAAGGCAGAACCACCATGTGGATTTCCTATTAAGTTCATTTCATGGGAGCGCCTTTTCCCCAGAGCCAATCTCGAAAATATTTTATACTATACACATATATTATCTTCAAATCACACTCGTTGTGATTCACATAAAAATCTCCTTTACACAAAATCGATATCTCAAATCGATAGTTCCAAATTTGGCTTTCCAAACTCCCAAAATTGATTTTTTCCAAAAATCAAAAGCCTTTCTAAAATCCATAGGTTCCAAAACCTTTGTCCCAAAATCATTCTCATAAAATCATTTATATATATATAACTTATCCTTTCCAACTTGAAAATAATCTTTGGATCACTTATATAGATTCCTCTTTTATACGTCAAATATTTTTCAAAAACCTTTTCTTCTGGTTTTAGATTCAACATAGGGGAGTTTATCATATATAACAATATATATAACTTTACTATGCCAAATCAACATTCAAATTTGATTTCCTTCTATAAAGTTACTTAACATATCACTTACATTTCACGAAGTGAATTTCAAAAGATATCCAACTTCCACTTTTATTCATGTATATTTCTCAAAATATAATTTTCTTTTCAAAAATCATTTCTCATTTCTTTCAAAATTTCAATATCAATTTCATTCAAGCACGTACGATGTACATATATCATCTGTATGCAATATCAAATCTGATCGCTCACTCGATCACACAGTTTCACATCCGAACTAGTATCGTCCACCCGACTTCCTAGTGTGGACTCAGATCTAGTTTCTTGATCAGAAACCGTCATTCTCCTTGCATAGCCTAACTACGATAGAGAATTTCCAAAGTCAATCAAAAATCCATATCCAGGGTTCGCCATCAAAAATCAAGTGAAAAATCCCAACTCGGATCGATACACTATCTTGGAATTCTAAGCTCGAATCCGGATCAAATCACTATGTGAATAGAATAATATACGTACATCCTACATATTTACCTTCACCGAGTATTAGCTAAATAAATTTTCTTTCTATTCACCTTCAATTTTGTTCTATCACTTATTCACAATTGCTTCATTCGACAAGATTAATCACTTCAATTATAAACAGTTTGCACTCTTACCACTTGATTTAGAAAATAGCTTGAAAAGTTTAAAATAGATAAGTAGTTGTGAAATAGCTATTAGTTGTAAATAGTAGTAAAATAGTTAAGTAATTTTAAAATAGTTGTAAAATAGTTAGATAATTTCAAAGTAAGTGTGAAATAGTAATTAGTTATAAAGTAGATATAAAATAGTTATTAGTTTGTAAAACAAATGTAAAATAGTAATTAGTTTCAAAATAGTTGTGAAATAAATATAAGATAGTTAGGGTTTTGTAAGGAAAAAGTTGTATAGTAAATAGCTAGGAAAATAGATTTAAAACAGTTATATTAAAACAATTCTATTTGAAAATAGTTTCAGAGTCAAACTAGTTCTATTTCCCAATCTCCACTTCCACTCAATTTCTTATCCCATTAAATTGATTCAATTCCAATTCAATTTGAATTTACTTCAATTCCTTTCCCAAATTCAAATCAATTCCCATTTGAGTTTGAACTTATTTAACTTTAATCACAATTTCAGTTAATTTCGAATCAAATTCAATTTGAACAAACTTTCAATTTCAATCACAATTTTTAAACCATCTCGAATAATATAAATTCGAATTAAATTTTAAAATGTTGATTGAATTCTTAAATCAAATCAACCTTTATTTTTAATTTAACTTCCTAAATCTTTAAACAATTTAATTTTGAGTCCAAATTTCAAAATTCCATTTTAAATTACCTTTACTTATCTTATTTCATAGTCCAAATAAGAGTTCAAAAACAATTTAATATTTAGAATCCAATTTATTACCTAATTTTATCTTCAACTTTGAAGCCGATTCTTAAACAATTTTATTTTGCAAGTTCATTTTATCATTTGAATCTTATGTTCAAAGTGATTCCCATTTCATAATTACAATTTCACTTCAAAAATCAAAATAGTTCTAAAATAAAGTTTTATTTCCATTTTATTTCAGTAATGGATGTATATTACCCCAGTCCATTTCTTAATTCATTTAAAATAATCCAATTCTCAGTTTCATAGATTATTAATAACAACAAGATGATATCAGGATAAGTCAAAATAAATAAACATTTGAATTATTTTAAAACAATCATCCATAGCATCCATTAACCATTTCCAGATCTCAAACCCGTTTTTGAGATCACATCTAACTCCCATTTCAAATCAACCCATTTAACTTCCTAAGTTAAATCTCAATTTCATTTTGAAATTTCCAATTCAGGTTGTTCATTCTAAACTCATTTATCTTCCCCTAAGCTAAGTTCAATTCTTTTAATCAAGTCAACTTTATCCAATTTTAATTCCCATTTCAAATTTTAAATGTAAAAATCTTCCTACTTATAAGTTCAAAAACTTATTTCATTTGGGTTTTCACATCACATTCCAAGGAAAACTTCAACACTTAGAGTTTCTTTCAAATCATCTTTGATATTATGTATATCCCATATATATTTATACACATTTATTTCCTTTGCACACCAAGTCATACTTTAATTTTTAAACCATTCTGGTTTTTAAATTTAAACATATTTCTTTAAAACATCTCTTGTTTTAAAATAAGATTCCTATATTCAAAACTATTTAATCCTTTTAACATTTTGAAACAATTTCAAAATTTCAGGATTTTGATTTTAAAACCTCATAATTTATCTATATTTTACTTCCTTAAAACATTTCATTTTGCTTTATCATTAACAAACATTCCATTATCAAGATACAACAGACATTTTAGCATAATAACCAAGGTTATCATAACTGGAAACCAATTCGCTATATATTATCTCATAATTTATTGGATAATAAAATAAGGGTAACTTAATTCAGCATTCTAAAAACACTCTTACAAATTTCAGGATTTCATTCTCTGGTTTGAATCCATTTCTAGCTTATCTTGTTGTATAGTTCATATTATCCAATTCTTATTTGGTTGTATTTCTATTACCATTCAATTCTTATTATTTTACTTAATTTCAATAATTCAACAACCAATTACGTTAATATTTATAATAATTAGAAAAATTATTTCTATGCATATCAACATATAAACTTATATAAGAATCAACCATTTTTAAAAAATTATATAAGAAAATAACAAGTACGCTCTCATACACACACACACACACACTCTACTCATTCTAGGGTATTATTGACCCTATCCTTAATGAGTAAACCCACCAGAGCCAAGGTTCTCGCTTAACCTTTAGCTTTGATACCAAAATGTAACGAACCGAAATTTTCGACCTCGAAAATTCGACACTAATACATTCAATGTAGAAGTGCTGAGCATCCGAACGCCGGAAATTTAAGATTGTTAGAGAAAAGAAGAAGAAGGTAGAAGAAGAACAGGAAAAAACAGCATCTCACATTTGCAACGGATTAAATATAATAACAAATAATAGCATTTATACAAAGAAAGTTTTGATTGTTACTTTTATAATAATATATCAGAGTACAATCATTTATACATAAACTAGACAGTTGTACAACTTGTAGCAGTCTACTATCAATACAACTCTATTACAAAGCGAAATATGCTCCATACGTTCATGCCATCCAGCTCGCCTCCTGAGCTCCAGAACGTCCTAACCTGAAAATCTCTAATACTCGATCTGACTCGAGCATTACAATCAAGTAACACCAAATTTTGCTTACTCACCTGTTAAAGAAGAACAAAGATCCTTGAAATAGTTTGTATTTTAAAAACTGGATAAGTCATTCAATATATCTTAATCATCTATAAGCAAGATAAATTAATTGTACCATTTCTAATTAATTTAATTTGTTTTAAATCCTGCTGACTTAACAATAATTAATTACAACCATTAATTAATCATTCTTTAATTATTAATCTAAATTAATTACGCATAATTACTTTTATTAAGTAATTATCCCATTGGTTAATAATCCTCAATTAATTAACCTTTAATTATTAATTAATTATCCTCTAATTCTACTTAAATTAATTAACCCTTAACAAATTAATCCTTTTATTAAGTAATTATCATTTAAGTATTTACTTATATTAATTAATCTCTAATTACCAATTAATTAATCTATAATTACTAATTAATTAATCTTTAATTAATTAATTTATAATCCTTAACTATTGATTAATTAATCCTTATTCATTAATCAATTAATTTCTCTTTAATTACTTCATTAATTTAATTACTCATTAATTATCTAAGACTTTAATTAACTTTAAGATAAATCTTTTCTTTATTAATTTCTAAATCATTATTAAGTTCTTATTAAATAAATCTTGAAATCACTTATCATTAACATATAATATAAAATCATATTACTCCTTTAATTGACTACTTCATTACATATTTAAATTTACTTTTAAATAAACCTAAGAATCTACTTAATAAATTTATGTAACATAAATCATTCAACTTCCTTAAACCAATTATTTAAATAAAACATTTATTATATATAAAAGAAAATTTATTTCAGAAAAAGGTTTAAACTTGATTTATTTTTAATTTCAAAAACTTGCTTTTATTTAAATTTTAAAATTGTTATAAATCATTCACTTCGGGTTCAACCCGGTATGTACTCGAGTCCAGACCCGAGTATTTCCTTTTCTTTTCTTCTTTTAAAAACATAATATGTTTAAAACTTTAAAAACAGGTTGCAAGCAAAACCACACACGAGCTACACGAGACTAAACCCGGGCCATCACCATCATTTCTCGATTTTCCCCCGAGACTTCTTTTCTTCCTCGCCTCAAAACCTACTCTGATACACGGAGTCACACGTGCACATGCACCGAGGATCATTGATGATCCGACCACCCATTCCACCATCGACAAGTCGTCAATGACCTTCACTCTCAATTCTGACCACTATATTTCCACATCGACCACGAAATCAAAATCGAGTTCGATCGAACCACAGGTACGAAACTGGCCAACCATAAATCTACCTTAACCCGCTACCTCAGACCATGGGATTTATCGCCACCTCGTCCATAGCCTCACCAAAGACCCACTCTTCAATTCCCCCACAGCCAATCATCTCCGATGTGCTGACGACGACGCAACAATCCTGATTAACGCTGACCCAAAACCTGAGCTAAAATCCTACATCGTCGCCATGCTGCCGCCACATTGATCATAAAATCAGCGATCAATTTTTCCATGACCTTCGACCTTTCGTCTTGCTTTAGAAATGACCTCGACCACCCAAACCTTGTCGACAAATCCAAGTTCAACTCGTAATTTCTCCCTAATTACTTATATAAAAATCTTGATTTCATTATTAAAAATAATGGTTTTCAATTGCAAATCAGATTATATTGATGAAACATTCAATTGTTGAAATCAAAATTTTGATATAATTAAGTTTTTACTGTAGTTTGCCATCCATTGGAAAACTACCTGTAAATCTTACTTGAAACTATTTTTAAATCAAAAATCTTGTTATTTCTATCATATATTGTTTATACATCATAACTTATAACAGATTAAGGAAAGAGAAATTAGTTTTTGAATTTTTTAAGGCATGTAGAGCTAAGAACAGAGGCAATATATTTGTTCATAGACATGCATAAAATATCAACATACATATATACATGCTTTCATTTTCAAACAATCATGTAAGCATATTTCATTTAATAATTTCAAGGATCATTACATGCATCAGATCATCAAACAGATTTAAGCTTTTGAAATTTTGTTTACTCACTTGTAAAGAGGAACAAAGAGCCTTGAAGTAGTTTGTATTTTAAAAGCTGGATAATGCTTTTGATCTTTTGAAACTTGTAAACTAGAAACTGGAAAAGTTTGAGATCCTACTTTAAAACTGAGATGGATTTTCCTTTTATTTCAGACTTAAACTTTGTTTTGATTTTTGATTCTTTCTGGTTTTCTTTTGAGTTTACTCAGGTTTGATTTTGAACTGAAATTGTTTACTTTTGTTTTGATTTGTCTCCAGGTTCAGATTTTTAAAAGTTTGAATATGAGAAAGGAAAATGAGTAAGGGGTAGAGATATGTATAAATAACTTTATTTTCATCTTATTCATTAATTTAAAAATAAAGGAGCTAATGACACTTGTTTTATTTCATGACAAAATCGTTAACACTTGTTAAATTTTCATGTAGTAATTGCTACACTTGTTATTATGCATTTAAAAAAAAAATTAGACTTATACTCTCTTTTTTTGAAATTCTTGCACACGTCTCTTTATTGATGTATTAATGTTTTTAATGTGTTTATATGATTTCAAAAGAGATATACACACACATTTATGCAAACTATATTTATTCATATTTAATTATAAATAAAGTATTTAAAACTAATTATTAAATTTTTATTTTACTAAAGCTATTATACTTTTAAACAAAAACATATTTATCTATATACATTTCCTTTTATAAATATTTATATAACCTTAAATAATAAGATTTAAAATTTTAATTACACATTAATAAATAAAGACAAATATATTATATATAAGTCTTTAAAATATAAAAATTTAACTTTTAAATATCTTTTGAAAAATTATTGTATTAAATCCAAATCATAACTTTCAATATATATATATATACCTATATATTTATTATAATTCCTAACAAATTCTTATTACTTTTAAAATATTTATTCTTGAATTTCAAATTCTAATTTTATCTATATACATCCAGGTATTATAATATTTTCAGAATTCTATTTGTCTAACCAAATAAATCCAGTATCTCAATAGTAAAAATCAGTTAATTACCAATTAATCAGATATCCAAAAATCCGAGTTATCACAAGATCTTTAAAAGAATCTTTTAAAGATAAGCAAAAGCGAAATGGTTTTTGTGTTTGTAGTGATAATGTTTGAATAACATTAGTCATAACCCTTTTGAATGGATTTTTGAAAGTACTTAGATCTTTAAAATGGATACTTTGAAGGAAATTATAAGTTAGGAATCTTTTCGAAAAAGATAGAAAACGTGATGGTTTAAAGTAAAAAATCTTGTCAATGATTTGTGAATATACCTATACCAATTAGGATAAGTGTATGAATAATTTTTGAAGTATAAAAAGAGTAAAGATTTAAAGTAAGAAATCTTTTTAATGATCTGTGAATATACTTATACCAATTTATATAAGTATATGAATACCTTTTGAAGTATTGAAAGGGTTCAAATGAATACTAGAAATTCATAAATGATGTTTTATTAAGTAAAAGAAGTTTTATCAATAAAAGGGGTTTTAATAAATAAATTTGAACAAAAAGGGGATTAGAAGTCGCTTGTGTGACTTGGTCGTGCTTTGTTTATTTCCTCGTTTATGGAAAACATTTATTTGTATATTCAGTACTAAAAGCTAATGAAATAGGCGTGTTTATCCATGGGAATTAAGACTGATGTTCATGTAGGGATATGAGTAATATAGCTCTAATTTATCGGCTTCACTCTTGATTGAAGGATAGTGTGCGATGAAAGATTGAAAACATGGTAAGTATATTAAGCTTGGTTTCCATACGTGATTGCTTCAATATCATTGAATGGCCAAACTCATCGATTCATTCTTGGAGAGACCGAGATCAGTAAGTGTTTTCTCACCGAAAACCACTTTAAGGCTGAGATACGTGTTCTATCTCTTGAAAGTGGATTCTTTCTAGATGTGGGAATCTATATGAAGATTCGAGATCTACTTAAGATGCCCGAACACATGTAGTTGTTCGTGATCTACTTGGGATTTGGAAATCCATGTGTGATTCTGAGATCTGTTGAGATATAGGAATCCATGTGTGTTTTCAAGATTTGTTCAAGTTGTGGGGATCTAATTTGGGATTCGTGTTCTGTTCGAGTGATGAAGACCCATGTGAAAGATGTCGAACATAACCGCCACATTGGAAATAGGTAAAGACAGAGTAGGATGCATAATCTTGGGCTTTGCAGTCCCACGATAGGATATTGTCAACTCCAGATCTAGAGTATACTTATTGTAACAGCCCAATATTTATTTAAATTATTTAAATTCGTTCATTTATGGACTGTGTGGTTTTTTATTTTGCAAAGAGATTAATTTTAAAATGAATTATATATATATGAATAAATAAATCAGTTAAATTTTTTTACTATAGCCTAACGTTACCCTTCCAATAGCCTTCATTGGTTTTGAAATTTGGTATAAAATCTTTGGATGGAATAACATTCAAAATCTGATATTATTAACCATTTCTTCCAGACAAATCAATGTACGTTACTTTTGGATATGTGGTCCAAGATACCACTGCAAAAAAATTAACTATTTGATCTAATTATTCTTTGCCTTTTTAACGCAATACTTCATCGTCCTCACCAAAATTTATCGCAACCCCTGATATATGAACCACTCGCGTGCATTGATCCTTGCCCTTAAACAAAATTTTATTACATGCATTTTTACCCAACGCAGTCAGCTCCTAAATTTAAACATTTCACGCTATTCCTCCCGACAGTTTCAAACAAATTGTTGCTTGCCGTTACTTTTCTTATTTCACTCAGCATATTTTTTTTAAAAAAATATAAGAAAAAGCTCCTGCACCATTTGATAATGCACTAAAAATCAATTATTTCTTTTAACTTGCTAAGTTTCAAATTTGACTTGCCGTTTTTCCTGCGCCTGATTTAAAACAAAAAACTCCTTGCCCAAATATTTATCACTTGCCGTTCTTTCCACGCAATCAAATGGAAGAAATATTTTCGTTTAAAGCAAATTGATTGTTTGCTGTTATTCTCTCCTTGATTGGCGAAACTCCTTCTATAAATTCAAACCCATATCAAACATTGCACCACAATTTGGTCTCAGCTCCATCTGCATATTTTTTCGTGAACATGCTTGCTTCAGGTATGGCCGCCTATTTTAGTTCCTCTCCTTCCTTTTGTATTTTTCTTCTTCTTTATTGCGTTGTTTCATTTACTGGCCATGAGAATACTCCACTGCTCCACCACCACTCAACCCGACTACTCTCCTCCACCTGACGTTAGGGGTGTTTTCAGGTAAAGCCTTATGTATGAGCTTGTTAGACTTTTGTACCGCCAAGACATGGTTTCAGACCCTCCTTCACCATCATGTGCACCCACCATCAGCCGAAACCCCTCCAACTTCAGAGATGCCGACCTTGCCTCGTTCCTAATAGGTACGGCCGAGCATCACAAAAGTGTTTTGGCATTAAGACTTGATCAAATATGTTTGCCACCTGGAGCTTCATGCGGCCGAACTTTGGTTGCCAAAGTTGATAAAATAAGCCTGGACATAACAATGCATGCGTGCATGCATTCCAGCTTGGATATAGGAGTGGTCGTGCCACTCAGTAGGAAAAGAAAAAAAAGAATAGAACCTGTAGCCGTATGTGCATGAGGCCGAGCTAATACTTGGCCGAGCTTGTAGAATTAAGAATGAACGCACTGTTTAAAAAAAAGAAAAAAAAAGAGGAGAGAAATTTGCATTCAGTTTGAAGCTTTAGGCTGGACGTGAACATTTGCATCAGTACATGCATTTGGGTTTTAGGCGGTGGTCGTACATATCAGGATTAGATATAGGGAGAAAGCCTAGTTTTGTGTGTCCTGCTAGTGATAAGTTACATTTTTTTTTTGCAAATTCTGTAGGAGATATACATGCGCCATTTGTAGCCTTTGAGGCAAGGTCTTCTATGCCATAAAGTGAATTACAGGCATGCGTGCATTCAAGTTATATATTGGATAAGGCCGTGCCATTTATAAAAAATAAAAAAAAATACGTGCACCATTTGTGCGTTCATATAGTATTGAGAAAAAAAAATTGATGAAAATTTTTATATGCGCCTAAGTAGAAGTGTATATATATATTCATAAGTTTAGGAATGGGCAGGCCGTGTTTTCATTGGGCTGTGACCGGGTGGTGGAGTGGTCGAGTCAAGTGATTCCATTCGTTCCTGTTTAATTCGAGAATTTCATGTTTAAAATTTTTGGTTAGTATTGATTTTTATTTATTCGTTTCCTTTTCAAGAATAAAAATCGGGTTGCAGCCTCTGTAACAAATTTGATCGGGCTTCCGTGAATACTTTTTTCCAAGTGTTACCATCGTTTTGAATCAAATATTCCACGGCATTAATGTGAGTATTCCTCACCAGACAAACGTACTTGTATATCTGTGAATTTATCACAAGTTTAATTGTAAATTTATTTTATTTAATTTTATCTGCATTATCCATTGTTATATTATTTTTTTGCAGTTACTCTTTATTATTATTTACTGTTTAATCACACTGCAAGTTCCCTGTAAAAAAAAAATAGAGATCATTACAGGTTGAAATGATAGGCCTGAACAACATTTATATTTCATTTATTTATTTAGTCATTTTAACTTGGGATTGCGGGTTTGAAATGATAGAACCCGGTTTTCTTTGAAATTTACGGATTGAAATGATATAGTATCTGTATCACTTGACCTAGGTTAGAAAATATTATACAGACCCGTGGTTATATATATACACGTATTTTTGGAAATATTATATGTTTAAATAATTCCTTGTTTAAAATTGGATATAAATGATTTTTATATGTATAATATTATTCCAGTCAAATATGTAAATAATATTAGAAATTTAAGTACGGGTTTGGCTTGAAAATTAGGATTTGTAAAACAAGTGGAATTTAAGTTAAGAAATAAATTATGAAATTTGGTATAACTTGAATATAAAGCAGATAAATATAAGTTAAGTTTTCTATGGATTAAAAAGTTAAGATTTGTAAATTATGGAAATTGAAATTTAACTTGATTTAGAAATGAAGGGCTGTTTTGAACAAAGGAAAGGTAAGGAATTAATTGGAAATTTGTTTATCTTGGATATGGGAATTTAACTAAATTATAAGTAAAATTTATAGAAATTTTTGCACTTAATTTTTATTAAGCAAAGTATAAGAGAAGTTAGATATTTATTTATAAATTATACTTTATATAAACCATACTTTATCAAGTAATTTAAATGACTATTTAAATGTGGAAATATGATTTATAAATCAAATTGGTTTGAATTTTGTTGAAACCATATTTAGTTAAAATTTTAAATGAACTAAGGTATAACCTTGGGATGCATATTGGGTTTTATTATAACTTCACCTTTTTAATATAGCAATTGATTTAAATATAACTATTTTGGAATTTTATAACCACGGATAATAATAACGTTGGTTGTTAAAGAGACCGGGATCGGATATGGGCATACCCTTTGTCGATGCCGAAAACCACTTTAACAACCGTGTACGCGGTGGGGATTCCAGAATGAAGTAGGATGGTGGTGACGTTTCCTTTGAGGTAAATACGTGGACCTGACTCCCGTGTGTTGGCATAAGGTGGCTAAAACAGGAGCGATCGACGAATTAATGAGGTAGCCCCTCTGATCGGACGCACTTCTTTGTATGCCATTCTATTACTTTGTGATTGTTTGGTGCGCACCTTTGATATGGGAGTGTTGTTCGAGGTGGGCGGTAGCTGCGCGCTACGCGTTACCACCGGTCCGGAAGCGTAATTGGTATATCTACCCTGGCATTGCCTAGTTGTGCCGTGTCACCTACCCTAGCGAGACTTATACGATTTTGGTTTTGTACCATACCTATGGAGTGCCCTCTGACGACGCCCATTCCGGGGGAGATTACGGTACTGTATAGACTATGGGAATATATTATGTGTTAAGGTGGAAAATGTAAGGCCTTAACGTTATTTTAAAGTAAGTTTATTTTACTAATAGACACTATTATAATAGCGAAATATTACTACATAGTAAATAGTTTAACGGATCCTTAGAGGATGGGCGGTCCCAAGCACCCTTTAAGTTACTAGCTTTATATTACAGTACACTTGAATTTGCTTACACTGTATAAGTATGTATGTCTTGACTCGAGTGTTTATGTTTTATTTTACGCTCGGGTCAGCCTGAGTTGCAGTTCATTCTTCATTCCGGAGCTAGGACTTCTGTAGATCACTTTTCAAGATGTCGGCAACTTTCTTTTCAGTTATTTATCTTATGAAATCAAGACTATTGGATATTGAGATTTTATATTGTCGATTTAAACTATATTTGGATTTAAAGACTATGTAAACTTTATTTGTTTTGAGACTATTAATGGTGGCTTCATGAACCACTAAGTTATTTTAAATTCCGCTGCGAGTATTCTGATTTCTGTGTCTGTGATTCTGTGATTTGATTTCATTTGCTCTTAATTTATTTACAATCTATCGTTTTGAACTATTCAAGCTTGACATGTTTTAATTTATTGTCAAATTTGAATGGTACAAAATAGTGGGTCGTTACACTTATCGATGTTGTGCAGGGGAGTTGATGGTATTTGGTTTATATTGTTCATGTTTATGTTCGGGCATGGGCCCTTGCGTTTACTTTATGGTATATTTTATCTAGAGATATACGACGCTCGGAAAGTGTTTTTAATCCTTGTGCATGAAGTTTGGATTTGGCTTCATTGAAAAGATCTCCGTGGGAAATCCATTATGCGAACGTTCCCTATCAATTTTGATTGTTCCCTCTAATATGATGTTGAATGTAACCAATTTAACCATTCTAGCTATGTTATAATATTTATATTCTACATCTGAGACACTTTCTATTATATCACATTATGTACCTATTAGATAGTGGTTCATTTGAGGGGATATCTGTTATGGCATTCCACGCAGTCTCAAAAATATTATTATATGTTGATCGCATATTTCTTTAGTTTCTCATACCAGACTTATGTTGGCGATTGGTTTTTGTTTTCTCTAAATTCCTTACGTGCTCTTTCGAGTAGTCTGAGTAAGGCAAGATTTTATTGGTGTTCTTTGGTGCTCGAAAAGACGAGCTGGATGTTTCACCTACCATAGAATTCTTATTTCCGCTACATTACTACATTGTAAATATCAGCATTAGGGAGGATAGGTTGTTATAACTTTCCAGGATGATTATGGTACGTAGGTTTATAACTCCGAGATTTCTGTACTAGAATAACCCTTTGTACTATTCCTTTGATATATAGCTATATATTATCTTTTCGTTGTGAGATTATGATATTGTATTCTATTCTTCCTTGTTCCTTTTCATTTTCTTTTTTTTTTCGCCCTAACAATTCATCCTTCCAGCACTTGGACGCTCGGCACACGAATACCATAGATATATTAGTGTCAAGATTTGAGGGTCGAAAGGACAAGTCATTACACTCGTTATCAGAGCTGAAAGTTAAGAGAGAACCTTGACTTTGGTCGGTACGACTCATTAAGAGATAGAGTAATGGAATGCCCTAGCATGAGTTTAGTATATTATACATATGAAAGAGTTTTTGTAATTGTTATAAACATATACCTTAATGGTAATTATAACTGCGAAAATTAAAGACCTTATATAAGGTAACTTATATAAGTGAATTATCAAAGTATAGTTTAATTAATGTAAAGATAATGATGTTCAACTTATATAAGAGAAAAGAAGGAAAAAACATAGAATCTCATAATGGAATGACAAAATATAATAATCGAATAAACAGTTCATGAAGCTGTTTTACAATATTATTTGATTGCATAACTTTTGCAACAAAATTAGAGAAAATCAAAAAACATACCAAAATAATGCAGCGGAATAATAATAGTAAATATGGTTTAGCAAGCTCCATCTTCATCTTTAAGGAATAATGTCTTCAAACACTAAAATGCTCAGGCAGACCCGAGCGTAATGAAAAGACAAAACACTCGAGTCAGAACTAAAAGTTCTTCTGTAAGTTAAATCATCAATAAGTATATATGAGTGTAATAGCTTCAGAGATTTTTGTGGGATTTTACATCTCCTATTCAGTGTATGACGTGCGTGCAATAACTTAAGAGATAGTACGAGATTTTCCATCTCCTAAGGATCTGTCAAACTATCTATACATAGTAAGATACGCTATATATGTAGTGTCTAACCAATGACATAAATATTAAAATAGCGTTAAGGCTTTACATTAATCCCCTTAACACATTTTTAAGCATTGTCCTACTGTTTGCCTTACGACACCACCAGTAAAGTCGATAGCTAGGGAGGTTCCATGATAAAATAACACTAAAACAAAGTCGTAGCGGTCATGTAAGGATAAAAGTATGACAAGGCAAGTGAGGCAATGCTTCAGGTAGGATTCTACCGGTTTACTCTTACAGGCTGGTGGTAACGCATCGTAGGCACCATCTCCCACCGAGTCCACCACCCCCAAAATCAAATAAATATGCACCGATCAAGTCAAAAGTCTATATAATACAAAGGGGTGGGGCCCCTAAAGGTAGTCAGCCCCTTAGCCAGACATAGGGTTCTGTTTTAGTCATTTCAAATTGACACAAGCGTCTTGGTCATCCATCATCGGTCTTTTTCTTCAAATCCAGCAAATGTTCGTCAATTCAACCTTTACATTCTGGATAACTTCCACCGCGTACACGGTTATTAAAGTGGTTCTTGTAGAATAACAGAGAGTATGTCATTCATCCGTACCCGGTCTCTTTAATAACCAATCATCATTTTTCACACCTGTTGATTCTTTTAAATTTTAATAATAAATCATATTTCATATTAAAATGTCAGAATTGCTTCAAAAATCATTTCGAATTAAAAATAGGCCATGCCTTCAAAACATTCGTATTTAAATTAATAATTTAAATCTAAATAATTCCCAC
The DNA here is from genome assembly GCA_030765085.1 of Allium cepa. Taxonomy (NCBI): domain Eukaryota; kingdom Viridiplantae; phylum Streptophyta; class Magnoliopsida; order Asparagales; family Amaryllidaceae; genus Allium; species Allium cepa. The sequence continues at coordinate 982,890,354 of CM060929.1, forward strand.
TCTTAAATAGTTTGAGTATTGAAAATAGTTTGGATACCTTAAAATAGTTTATCGAAAATATAGTTTGTAATAATTAAAATAGTTTTAAAGATTGGAAATAGTTTTGAATATAAATAGATTTTAATATTGAAAATAGTTTGGATAAATAATTTATATATTAAAATAATTTGGTTATTAAAATAGTTTATATTAAAATAGTTTCTTCCTTTTCAAAACAATTTGAACTCATGTTCCCACTTCAAATCACAACCAATTCAAGTTTTCAACTTTCAATTTCAAGCCAACTTCATATTCAAATTCAATTTAAACAGTCCCATTCAAATGGCTAAAACCCTCAATTCAATTTCTCATTTTTAAACAATTTTTTTTACATCCATTTCACGTCCAAACTTGAAAATACCAATTTAAAACCATTTTTGTAACGACTCAATTTTTTTAATGGTTTTAATAACATAATTGATTGAATTTTTATGAAATTTTAAATAATAAAATTTTGAATTGAAAATTTAATATTCGAAATACGTCTATTTTAATATAGAAAATGTTAAGTTTTCATCAAATAATATGAAAGTTTATTTTATTGTATAATTCTATTTCAATTCAAATCAGTTTAAAATTGATGGTAATAAAGTATTTTCCAAATCTAAATATTTTTGCATTAAAAATTTGTAAATCATCTTCTGAGCAAGACGTCATATTTTGTTTCTCAAAATTTGGACTTTTATTGTTCCATTTATCTTATTTCTGGCAAAATTGCAGCATTTTCGGTACCGATTATCGACTTTTGATCGGATGGTCGTACCATTGAGATCTATATACCATTTTGATCGTAACGTCTTGCCGATCTCCACAATGTATATATTTCTGTTCTTTGAAGTCTGGTGCATGGTGGAATCTGTAAAGCATCGGACCGTATTTGTGCCTCTTTGTTTCCTTAGCCTTTCCGAAGCCTCAACCGTATAAACTCATCAGTTATTGTTTTAATAAATTTTTAAACCAACATACGTTGGCTTTTCATATTTACTTGGTTCCATTACTTATATCTATAGTGATTTTCATTTGATATCTCTTCCTTTCTTCACCTTTCTCTGTTCCAATGCTCTAAGAAAAAGAAAATAAACATTTTTCAATTCGCATGAACAAAGAAAAAAAATTCTACAGTGCTCCTATACGTCATCCTCTTTCACTACTGTTTCTTCCCCGCCGTATTGCAAGCTTCTCCTCACCTATCCACTACTCTACATAGACCACCAATCAGCCTCCGCCTTCATCGCACTAGCTGCCTCATGCCAAGCCGAGGCCGTGCGGCCTCCCATCCCCCTTTGGCCTCGCTCAAAACCGCCCCGTCCCCTTTCTCCTCCGCCCCGCTCTCTCTGTCCTCCACCCAAGCCAGATCGTCGAAGCCATCCCGAGCACCTTCCTTCCTCTTTGTCGCATCTTCCCTTTGGTCTTCATCCACGGCAGAGACCCATCTTCACTCTTCCTTATTTGTGCTTTCATATAGGTGCGTATATATTTGTTAGGTGGATCTGCATATATGTGTGTGTGTGTGTGTGTGTTTATCATCTCTCTGTTGTGAATAATCTTTTCTTTTATAGTTTTCATGTTTGTAGTCTGGGTCTTGTTTTTTTAGTTATATATTTTATATGATGGATATGTTTGTATGTGTGGTTTTCATGTGAACTTCTCTTCCGTGTATATATATATATAAAACTAAGTTTATCTTGATATATACACATATATTTGGTTTGGCTATATATGTATAAACGTACATAAAGTTATGTTGACTTTATATTGAATTCAACATATATTGTGTTATAACATGCATAAGTATTTTGTATTTTTTCGAGTGTACGCATTAGTTTGAAAATATGATATGTACGAGGTGCTAGATTTTAATATATGAGAGTCTAGTTTAGTGTAGCTATGTAAGTTAGCACCTAAAACATACGAAAAGCCTTTTATGCTGTAGTTGTCCAGTCTGAATGCATTTTTATTAAACCTGTCCATCTACTTTGTTTGGTTTTAATCTTGAATTGTATAAAGATTTAAATTATGAGTATACTTTGTGTTTTTAGTATGCTGACTAAGTAATATGTATAGATTGTTTTATATACATAGGTTACTTCTTTTATTATGTTTTATATTACATATGTATGGTAAAATTTTAATTTGTATGCTATCGGTCTTATATACATTTGTTTATATATTAGTATATGTATATATAGTTGATTCCAAAGTATTTTACATATATGAGTTCATAAATGGAGATTTATATATATTAGTTTATATGTATAAATAATGTTATGACTGGGAAGATATATGAGTGATTATTTCAACATATATTATGTATATATATTGGACTATAATATATGAGTTTAGTTTAAACCTACGTTTTGAAATTCATGCATATTTAGTTTAACATATGTTTAAATTTAAATATGATTTTTTTTGTTATATATCGTTATATAGAAGTTCACTTATACCAATTACCTTCAGCGATCTAATTCTGATTTGATTTCATCTATTCCTTATCAATCAGCCCTATCCGTCGAAATTGGTGCCAATCTTGCATTGCTTTAGAATTCGTGCCTGAATTTGTAGCTTGTACTGCTGTCAAACGCCTCTAGCCTTGAAAGATGAGCAATCACTCACGATTAGTGTTCTTATATTTATTTAATTTAATTTCAATTGAAACGACAGTTGAAATATGTTGAAACTGTTTAAGTATGAAGTAATAGGATTTAAATAAATTTGAAACTATTTTGTTAAGTAAATGAATAAGACTATTTTGAATTATACTAATATGAAATTTAGTTTGAAGTGTTTTAAATAAAATTTATTTTAAATGTTTTTAAATAAGCAACATCTTTTATAAAACCATATATAGAATAATAATTTTCAAAAGGTAAATTGGACCTTTCAAATAGAAATAAAAGGTTTAAAGTTTTTAAAGGTATGGTTATAAACTTGATAATCATTTTTAGGTATAATTGACTTTGAGAAATATTTGGTTTCCAAAATAGATTGGAATTTAAACCCAGTACTTATACGAGGATTTTGGAAATGAATTTGTTTGACGTAAATTATGTTGATTTGGAAGATAGGATTATTTTCTAAGCCAATTATTTGGAGGAAATAATTTGGTGAAAGCGTATATGATTTTGAAGCTAAACTGATATTGAAACGAATTGAAATTGAAAACCATGTTTTAGTAAATATTTGATTTGAGAGTTAACGAACTTATATAAAATTGATTTGTATAAGTATGAAGTTGATTTGAAAACTATTGAGTTGGAAAGGCACTCAATTTGAAAAGAAAAATCTTATATAATCAAAGTCTATATAGGTATGATTTGATATAAAATTGAATTTGGAAAGTATTCGATTTGAAAATGAAATCGTATATATAATGGACTTTATATAAGTATGATAAATGAAATTGAATTGAAAGGGTACTATATGATACATATTCTCAAAGTAAATATATGGAAAGTGCATTGTGCTTGATATCCGTTTTGTGGCCACATTGGAGATTCATTCTATCTATATTATTCTCTCTAATTTTGGTTTTTCGGATGTGATGCTCGAGTGTCCTTCTATGGCGTTACCCATGGTCGTTTTGGTAGCGTAATCCACAAGGCAGATATTTCTTAAAGGGTATGGATGTTTCCTGGGGGATCCAGGTGTAACCATTGTATATTCGTGGTCTACCGGTTTTGCCGTGGTAGCGTAATCCGCAAGGCAAAGATTTCTTAAAGGGTACATATGTTTCTTGGGGGATCCAGACGTAACCATTGTGTATCTATGATCTACCAGTTTTGTTCTCGTGGCCTAATCCACAAGGTAGAGATTGCTTAAAGGGTGGATATTTCCTTGGGGATCCAGGAGTAACCATTGTGTATCCACAGTCCATAGTTTTTGGTTATCATGGAGAAATTCGCAAGGCAGTGATTGCGTAAAGGTACAGATGTTTCCTGGGGGATCTAGACATAACCATTGTGTATCTGTGATCCATGATTCGGTTGATTTGTTTGGAATATACTTTCCATATTGGTTTTTAAGTATTTTCACTGGGTGTTGAAACAGGTCTACTAAGTACTTGAAGAATTCTAGCTTTGTACCTGATCAACGCATGACTAGAGTCTGCAAGAACAAGGATAAACTTGTTGAAACATCATTTATAAAAGTATTTTCGAAAGAAAAATTTGTTTCAATATAAAGGTATTTTATTATAAAAGTATTTCCAACAAAGAAATTTTGTATTAATATTAGAAATTGAAATTCTTATGGTTTGAATTAACTATTCGTGCCCGATACTATTTTTTTGAATCTATCTTATCTGCTCAGCTTTATTTATTCACCTATATTCTGTTTTCCGAATCTACCTTCTCTTACTTTTTGAATATATCCTTTTAAAATATTTTAGAAGTTACTAATTAAATAAAGCGTATTTAAAGTAAATGATTATGGGTTTATTTATAATATTTGAAAGTATCCTGAGATAAAATTTATAAATTTGTGAATTATGGATTTAATGTTTCAATGGCTACTTTGTAAATATAAGTAATGATGTAAATAATTGTTTTCAAATAGTTTACATATATTTATAAAGGTGTTATTTAAACATATAATGGTACTTATAAAGGAAGCAAGAAATTTTACAAATGGGTCTGAAAAACTAAAGTATTAAAGATGGTTGAATTGCAAATGAAGTTTTCAAGTGAACATTTCAAGTAAAATTTATATAGTTTAAACTAATTGTTTACCCTTTTCTTTTAATCTATTTATCTTTCTAGTGGTTTCTATTCTCCTACCTTCTTCCTTTCGGGGATGAAAATTTCGAGTGGGAGAGAGTGTAACGACCCAAAAAAATTTAATGGTTTTAATAATGTAATTAACTAATTTTTTATGAAATTTTAAATAATAAAATTTTGAATTGAAAATTTAATATTTGAAATACGTCTATTTTAATATAGGCAATGTTAAATTTTCATCGAATAATATGTAAGTTTATTTTATTGTATAATTCTATTACAATTCAAATCAGCTTAAAATTGATGGTAATAAAGTATTTACCAAATCTGTATTTTTTACATTAAAAATTTGTAAATCATCTTATGAGCAAGACGCCATATTTTGTTTCTCAAAATTTGGACTTTTATTGCTCTATTTATCTTATTTATGGAAAAATAGCAGCATTTTCGGTACCGATTATCGACTTTTGATCGGATGATCGTACCACTGAGATCTGTATACCGTTTTGATCGTATCGTCTTGCTGATCCCCATACTATATATATATATATATGTTTATCATCTCTTTGTTGTGTATACTCTTTGCTTTTTTACAGTTTTCATGTTTCTAATACGGGTCTTTTTTTTAGTTATATATTTTATATGATGGATATGTTGTATGTGTAGTTTTCATGTGAACTTCTCTTCTGTGTGTGTGTGTATTTATATATATATATATATATATATATATATATATATATATAACTAAGTTTACCTTGATATATACTCATATATTTGGTTCGGCTACATATGTATAAACGTACATAAAGTTAGGTTGATTTTATATTGAGTTCGACATATATTGAGTTATAATGCGCATAAGTATTTTGCATTTTTTCGAGTGTATGCATTAATTTAAAAATATGAAATGTACGAGATGCTAGGTTTTAATATATGAGAGTCTAGGTTAGTGTAGCTATGTAAGTTAGTACATAAAATATATGTAAGGCCTTTTATGTTGCAGCTGTCCAGTCTGAATGCATTTTTATTGAACCTGTCCATCTACTTTGTTTGGTTTTAATCTTGAATTATATAAAGATTTAAATTATGAGTATACATAGTTGTTTACACGTTAGTATACTGACTAAGTAATATGTATAGATTGTTTTATATACATAGGGTTACTTCTTTTATTATGTACGTATGTATGGTAAAATTTTAATTTATATTCTATAGGTCTTATATACATTTGTTTATATATTAGTATATGTATATATAGTTGATTGCAAAGTGTTTTACGTATGTGAGTTCACAAAATGGAGATTTATACATATTAATTTGTATGTATAAATAAGGTTATGACTTGGAATATATATGAGTGATTATTTCAACATATATTATGTATATATATTGGACTATAATATACGAGTTTAGTTTAAACCTACGTTTTGAAATTCATATATATTTAATTTAACATATGTTTAAATTTAAATATGATTTTTTTAGTTATATATCGTTATATAGAAGTTCACTTATATCAATTACCTTCATCGATCCAATTCTGATTTGATTTCATCTATTCCTTATCTATCAGCCCTATCCGTCGAAATTCGTGCCAATCTTGCACTGCTTTGGAATTGGTACCTGAATTCATAGCTTGTACTGTTATCAAATGCCTCTAGCCTCGAAAGGTGAGCAATCACTCACGATTAACATTCTTATATTTATTAAATTTGATTTCAATTGAAACAAAAATTGAAATATGTTGATGTAGTTATTTACATTTCTATATATATAATATTATCTATATCTGTTCACCTGTAGGATATGACATTATATCCTTTTATTTGTATTATACTGTTATTGATGATATATGTCTGCTATTATTGTCATATCTATTATCACTCTACAAGTTCCCTGTTAGTGTAGGATTCCCTATGTGTTGAAATGATACATACCCGACCGATCTATAGAATAGGAGAAAATCGTTATGGGTTGAAATGAAAGACCTAAGCGATTTTCATTTGAACTAAATTTAGGATTGTAGGTTAAAATGATATATACCTGTATATATTTAAATTATGGATTGAAATGATAAATATCCGTATCACTTGACCATAGGATAAGAAATTATATACAGACACCGTTGGTCCATATATAATATTTTGAAAATAATTTCTATGGTTTTGGAAAGAAATATATGGTTTTAATAAATATTGGTTCTTAAAATATCATATATAAATGGTAATTTTATATATAGATTTAATAATAATATTTAATTTAATTAAGATTCATTTAATGCATATAATATGTTTAAGTATTTATTTAAATTTATATTTCAAAATAGATTTTGTAATAATTTGAAAAAGTTAAGGTTGGGAAGATAAATTTGTAATTAAGAACTTTATTTAATTAAATCGATTTGAAACTATTGAATTTGAAACTTAATGATATGGCTTTATAGTTTTATTTTTAATTTAAGTGATTTAACGAATATTTCATGTTTAAATAAATTAAAGGAAATATTTAGTAAAATGTAATTTAAGGTTACTTAAATGATAATGAATTTAACGAGAGAATATTTCAAGACTAAATAATGAAGTTAAATCAAGACCTATATGAAACTGTTAAATTTAGCTTTGAAAATGTTGAATATTAAAGCTTTGGAATATTTGGAATTTAAATGGTTTATTTTGTGATTCAGATCTGCATTTGAAATCAATAAAATTTGAAATTGTTTATTTAGAAACTGAAATGAATTGAAATTTGTTGAACTGAGATTGAATTTAATTTAGAATTTGGAATTTGAGTTTATTTGAATCGATTTGTGAAATTTGAGGAAGATTATAAATATTTTACTTTATAAACCATTTTTTATATATACTATTTTAATATAAACTATTTTAAATACTATTATTAATACTTAAATTGTTTAAGTGGTGGAAGTAACGATTTCAAAGTGTTTTGGGTTCGAGATTGTTATAGATTTGAAAGTAATGTAATTTGGAAATATATGTATTTGAAATGGAAATGATATTTTGGGTTGAAGTATAGATTATTTTGAAATGACCATAGTGTTATAATGACATTTGGTTGTTAATAACACATATTTCTGCATAGTAGATAGTTCCACGGATCCTTAGAGGATGGTTATTCCAAACATCCTTTAAGTTACTGGTATTTCAGTTGATATTTCACTTGAGTTAGATTTACTAATATAGGAATGTTAATCCTGACTCGACTGTTTTGTGTTTTGCTTTACGCTCGGGTCAGACTGAGTAATTCAGCATTTGAGACTCAACTTTGGAGTTTGGAGCTTTGCATGGCGATCCAACTATCGATTCAACTTTCAGTCTTCCAGTCGATTTTGTTAAGAGATGTCATCTGTTTGTATTCGAGGCTTTAGTGTATTTGAGATATTCTACCGTATTTTATTTCTAACTCTGATGTTTATATAGAAGCTTCATGAATAATTATTTATCTATTCCGCTGCATTATTTTTATATTACCCCGTGTCTGTGATTTTGTGATTGATTTATTTACTGTATATGATGAGTTTTGCGAAATATAATTTACAATCTATTATTTCAGCAATTCAAGTCCGACGTGTATGGATGCAAATGGTTGAAAATACCAGGTCGTTACAATTTTAAATAACGTAAATTCAAAGTATAAACTAAAAGTTTAACCTTTAAAATAATTCACTTTCAATAAATTCAAATTATATCTCAATTCGACTTTAAGATTTTAAATCAAATCTTTAACCAATTTCAATTAAACAGCTTGAATTTCAACATTTCAAAGCTCGAATTTAGGAAATAATTTAATTCACATAAATCCAATTTTTATTTTCCTTAAAATGATATGATTTAAACCTATTTAAATTCTAGATTTTGAAATCATTTAATTTAAGCAATTCAATGTCCGTATATAATTTTCCACCATATGGCCAACTGATCAGTTATTTCAATTTAATTACAAGAATGGATCTATATGTCATTTCCACTTAAAATTAAATGACTAGGTATATATTATTTCAATCTATTTCTTAGTTTATTTGAAATAATTCAAATGACCATTTATAGGATGTTAAATAATAAATGGGTAATAACAAGAATATATTAAATAAATCAACAACCATACATCCAACATCAATCAACAGGCATCTAATAACAATCAACATCCAAATCAACCAACATATCATAACAGCAATCAATTACCAGCTGTCGGTGTTTAACTAGTAGTTAAATTCAATATAAATTTAAATATCAATTTAATTCAATATAAAATTCAAATTAATTTAAATGTCAAGTTAAACTACCAAACAACAACCAATTAAATTCTTATCACTTCATAAATATAATTCAACTAAACTAAGAAGATTTCGTATTGCGTGAGTGGGTTAAATCACTCATCATTGATTTACAGCCCAGTAAAAATCCAATAAATACCCAAAATCTCAACAGTCTCCAAATTCAACCAAACCTATTTTATATTGTCTGAAATTTCGATGCGAACCCAACAACCGAAGTTCGTATGTAAAAGTTATGCAAGTTAGAACATTGAAATTTTAAATTATATAAAATACACCAATGGCAAACTTGTAATTACTTTCATATACACCAGGCCCTAAATCTACAACACACTAAATGTGACCATCCGGAATTTTAGACATTTGAAATTGAAATATTTAATTGATTTTAAATATTTCAAAGTTAATTATGAACTTGAATTTCAAATGTAACCAATTATTGGATAATTAAATTATTGAATTTAATAATTGAGAGTTGGGTAAATATGGAATCTTGAGTTTTAAGCTTCTTAAAAATATTTTAGTGGCTTATAAAATTTATATTAATAGTACTAAAGATAATGAAAGCTTTAGAATTTAATTTGGAAGTGTTTTGTTAAGTTTTGAAAATATATCGTTTAAATCGACATTTAAAAAGATCCTTCCGAGACACAGTCTCGGAATTCGATAAAACAAGTTCCATTGGATCCGTAATAGTGTATTATTATTGGATTTCAATTTTTGTAGCATTTGGAGTAGTTGTGTGATCGTACGGTATGTAAACTCGCCGAAATCTAAATTGAAAATTCAATATAATAACTGGGTTCAAAAAGCTATCTTCTCCATACGATCGAATTAGGACTCGAAACCTCTTCCATTGCATTCGAATTGGGGTACAGCATTATAAACGCCCAACGACACGTCTCGATAGGATGTCAAAATTTTAAGCTATGATTTCAGGATGATTTAAATTTAACTATTTAAATTTAAAGGGTATATTTTAAACTGGTAAAAATGCTTCACATCAGAACTTTATTTTCAAGTCAGTGTAGCAAGTTAATTTGGGTACGCGAGCATCTTATCGTGTTTTTTTTCTTGTCCCCTCCCTCTTTTTTTTAAAAGCAAGTAAGTCGTTTAACAAATTCTAAAGCAAGAAATAGAAAAAAAATGGCTGTAAAAAACACGGCCCCTCTTTATTCTTCCTCCCGCTTTTCTATAACTTTACGAAATTGAATAATGGCTGTACATAGTTTTATATAAAAAATCAATCACAGATAAATCGTGCATCCTTTCCTCCCCTCATGAATCGAATTCAGAATCGCGAGTTCATCCTCGTCAAGTCTTCCGCAATTCAAACATCGCCGCGAATGAATCGTGATTAGAGGACGTGACTAGGGGGAGGCTATAGTTGAATAAAGACATGATTTCAGAAGTCGGGATCGATGGGGGAATTCGATCGATTGTCAGCCTGATTTGAGGTGGGCGAAGTCACGAGCTTCGAATGGAGGGGCTTTAATGGCGAATCTTGGGAGGCCGACCTTTTGCGATGTGGCAGGGCAATAGTGGGTTGAATTCGTGAGGCTGCAGGCAAGGAGGTCGCGTTCTGAAGAGAGGCATTTGTGAGGTATTAGCCAATTTTTAATTTTTATTTACATGCATGTTCTAATTTAAAACAGAAAATATATGTGATTATTTTGGGAAGATATAGAAATTTTAAGATATTGCAGAGTTTATAAATATTGTTTTTTTCAAAAATAAATATACATATATAAATATTTTTAATCTACTAGCTTATTTTAAAAATAATGGATTTGGTGATTAAACTGTTTTAATTAACTTACTTAATTATTTGGTTACTAAAAATAAATTGTTAAAGAAAAAATTTAGTTTAAAAATTTAAATCAAATTATAAATTGAAAATAGTTTCGAATCACTTTTCTCTCACGGAATAAATTTCCACCCAACTGTTTTATTTCCACCGAAAATCACCAAGTCTTAATACTTTAAATTTTTAAATAATTTAAATCACTTTATCCAAAAATATATACTTTAAAACACATAAAATAAAACACTTTAATTAAAATACTAGTTATGAAATTCTGTACTAATTTTTCAAATAAAAACTTAGCCAAAATACTTTAAAGATAAAGCTACTTTATAAAATAAAATTATTAATAATTAACTTTTAAACCATAATACTAGTTAAACCCTTAAATTAATTTTCTCATATAGTTAACTTAATAAATATTTACTTTTTAAAATGTTAAAATGATTAAATAAATTTTTTCCTAAAACATTATTTTTAAATAACTTTAAACTTCCAACTTATATATATATATATATAATATATATCCTTTGAAAATATACTTGGTTTTACAGGGAAATACACATCCAATTTAGTATAACCCATAAAATCCTTTATAAATCCTGCTCGATTTATAACAATTTAGTACGTCCCAATCCCACAAATTTCTTCCAACACTTTAAAAATAAAACCACTTTTTATTTTTAAAACACATTCCCATCTTCTTATAATCACTTTCAAAAATATATATTTAAATTATTTACATTAAGGCTACTAAAATTACATAAACAAAAATAATACTTAAGAAATTCTATAAATGTACTTAAACCCAAATTTTCCTTTAAAATAAAGTTATTATATCAAATATTTATGTTAAAATTCCCTTTTAAAAATCCAAACTAATTTACCTTTAAATAATTAACTACCATAATTAAATTAAATAAATATTAACATTTCACTTAAAAATAATTAAAATAATAAATTTTCTAAACATTCTAAAAAAATTATAAACTTCTAGTTTATACTTTGGAATCTTTTCTTTGAAAATATACTTAGTTTTCTAGGAAAAGTATACTTTCCAACTTTTAAAAAAAATCGCCTTTTATTTTTAAAATGAATTACGCCTTTTCTTATAAATTCCATCGGAATCTATGCTTTCAAATTTATCCACTGATAATTATTCCACTTCATTTATAACCCAGTTTATAAATTTCCATTTTTCTTTTTCCTTTAAATAACAATTTTCAAAACACTAAATCGATTTCAAGCCGATTTCCTGGTTTTTAAACCCCCTTTCATATTTATTACTCGATTTATCCAATTCCCAATAATTATTTACTTAAGAATTTTCTTTTCATTTCCTTTTAAAAAAAATCCAAACTTTATATTTTTTTCCCATTTCTTAGAATACCAATATATATATATATATATATATATATTCAACCAATCATAGCATCCAATAATTTCAATCCCCAATATAATCAATATAATCTACCATAGATCATCAAATAAATCACATAGTTGAATATAAAATAAATCCAACGCTTTGAGGAATCTAGTTGGATCCCTCCAACATATTTCCCTACATCCACAGATGTTAGCATAATGTAAAATACCAATCCTACTTCACTTCGAGGGGGATATCGCGGTATAAAGGGTCTCTGCTTTTATGCAGGGCGCATAGGGTCTCATCCGCTATATAATGCAGGAAATTAATCACTCTAGTATGTATATACTACTATATATAATGTCACATCCAGTCAATTCAATCATTCAACCAAAAATTTAAAATTGACTATTTAAATTTAAACAGAAATCCAAATGAGTGAGATTAACTCACATTTGTTTTGTTTGCAACTCATTTCCATCTCGACTTGTTTCCTTCACAATTTTGACCTTGTATAAACAATTCACGATCATTACTATTTGAATTAATCTACAAATAAATTTTCCATTTATTTAATTAACTAACATTTTAACTAATAATTTTCCTTAAAAATATCTTTTAGTAACTAAAATAAATAATAAAAGTTAATTGGACAAATTTATCACCAAATCCATTATTTAAAATAAGTTAGTAAATTAAGATATATAAATGTATATTTATTTTATTTAGGAGTATGTTAGGCTATTATTCAATTTCGTGAAGTTATAGAAAAGGGCGAGGAAGAATAAAGAGGGGCCGCGTTTTTAACAGCCATTTTTCTTTCTTTTTCTTACTTTAGAATTTGTTGAACGGCTTACTTGCTTTTAAAAAGAAGAGGGATGGGACAAGAAAAAAACACGATAAGATGCTTGCTTCCCCAAATTAACTTGCTACAGTGACTTGAAAATAAAGTTCTGACGTGAAGCATTTTTACCAATTCAAAACATAACCTTTAAATTTAAATAGTTAAATTTAAATCGTCCTGAAATCGTAGCTTAAAATCTTGACATCCTATCGAGACATGCCATCAGCCGTTTATAATGTTATACCCCTATTTCGAACGCAATAGAAGTGGTTTCGAGTCCTAATTCCATAGTATGGAGAAGATAGCTTTTTGAACCCAGTAATTATATTGAATTTTCGATTTAGATTTCGATACGTTGATGTACCGTATGATCATAAACCAACTCCAAATGCTACGAAATTGAAATCCGATAATAATACGCTATTACGGATCCAATGGAACTGGTTTCATCGAATTCAGAGACTGCGCCTCGGAAGGCTCTTTTTAAATGTCGATTTAAACGATATATTTTCAAAACTTAACAAAACACTTTCAAATTAAATTCTAAAGCTTTCATTATCTTCAGTACTATTAATATTAATTTATAAGCCGTCGAAATATTTTTAACAAGCTTAAAACTCAAGATTCCATATTTTACCCAACTCTCGATTAGTAAATTCAATAATTTAATTATCCAATAATTGGTTACATTTGAAATTCAAGTTCAAAATTAACTTTTAAATATTAAAAATCAATTAAATATTCCAATTTCAAATGTCCAAAATTCTGGGTTGTCACATTCCTCGCCCCTTAAAAGAATTTCATCCCTGAATTTACTAGTTAAGAAAAATGATCCATAAACCGTTAACTATTTCTCAATCCAAATAGTTTTTAACAACCTCCAAAAACCAAACAGTTTTCAATGACTCCCCAAACCAATCTTTTTATTAAAGACGCACTATCCCTCTTACTAACTTCCCAAACTTATTTATAGGTTCCCAATAAAATTATCCCCTTAATAATTTCAAATTATTGTTTAAACCAAATTTTAAACTATGAAAATTTTCCTAACTCCCTAAGTTTTCGAAAAATTTCGTCAACATCTCCTTTGCACGGCTAGATTGATACAACTACAAAATGCCTCTACGGGCCTCAAGATTTGAAAAGAAAACAATAGCCAAGTGGTTAGATCAGAAAATCATCAAATTTCATAGGAAAAATTAAATACATACCTTTTTGTCGAGCAATTAAAATTTATCTTCTAAATCGAATCATCAATTTCCTTTTGCTTTTAAAACACATGTATATCCTATTTAGCAATAATATCCAATCACAACGCTCAAAATCATTTTATACATTTTCTTTTCAAAATTTTCAATATCTATTTCATTCATGCCCGTATGATGTCCATATATCATTCGTACGTAATATCAAATCCGATTGCTTACCCGATCACACAATTTCACTTCCGAACTAGTATCGTCCACCCGATTTCCTAGTGTAGACTCAGATCTGTTTCTTGACGGAAACCGCCATTCTCCTTGCATAGTTCTCAACTATGACAGAGAATTTTCAGAATCAATCAAAATCCATATTCAGGGTTCGCCATCGAAAATCGAGTGAAAAATCCAAACTCGGATTGGTATAACTACCTCGAAATTCTATGCTCGAATCTAAATCAAATCGTTATGCGAATAAAATAATATACGTACATCCTACATATTTATTTCAATTGATTATTAGCTATATCAATTTTTTTATTCATATTTATTTAATTTCTGTTCACTTATGCAAAGTTTCCTTTTTCCTACCACTTTTATTTAATCTTTATTCAAAAATTAACTTAGAATACTTTTCCAAAAACCAAATTTACTTAAGAATTTCTCCCTCTCTTTCTCAAGTTCAATATGAATAGTTTATACATTTCTTATATTTACTTTCACTTCACCACTTAAACTTTCACATCTATTTTTATTTAACTTAAATTTTCAATTTCATTCTGAATTCAATTTACCTTTCATTTTAAATATTGAATTCTATTCATCTTATCTCAAACTATTTTTTATTTAACCATTTCTTTAATTAATTCACTTACTAATTTATTTTAAATCTCAAACAAAAGTTTTCATTCCAAACTTTCTTCTTTTAATTCCCTTGAACAAATTCTATAATTTCGGTTTACTTAACACAACTTAAATTGATTCTAATCTTCAACTTCAATTCCAGTTCTATCTACTTACTTTTTTAATTAATTTGTTCATTCACAAATATATTTCCAATTTAATAAATTTTATTACAATGACTATTTCATTTTGACTACTTAGACTAAAATTTACTTTTATTTAGCTTGATTTAGTTAAATTTCATTTCCATTTAAAATTTTAAACTTCCATAAGTTTTTTTCCAACTTATTTAAATTCCTTTCATTACTCTCTTTAAATTTACTTCATTTAATAGGTTTACTTTTCCAACTTATTTCGTTTTCATACTCATTTTAATTTAACTCTTCTTAAGTTAAATTTATTCTAAACAAATTTCAATTTTTTTTTATAGATTATCAAACCCGTTTATATTCCATAAACATTTTTAATTAAACTTCCAGAGTTTAAACAATTGCTTAAACATTTTTGAAATCATATATACCCAAACCGAATTATTCCTTGCATTCCAAAATCAAGCCCAATTTTGCAAACAAATACCATTCAAAACATTCAAGTAGCAATCCCTCTCTTAGAAACTCGAAAATGAACATTGATGATGCTGCAATCATCATCGAAATTATTTTCCAGCGACCGAAAAGAGTTTAGTGCTTTTATCTCTTTTAAAACATTTTCAAATATTTTTAGTTCCAAATCCCATCAGATTTCATTCCCCATATCAAAAATATTTTCGAATAATATCACTATTATTTCTCCGAAAGCCTTTGAAAAATCATTTCCAAACCCAAAGGGAATTAAGTTTTCCCAAATTTTCAAATCTCAAATCCTTTCATTCCATATTCAAATATTACTCTGGAATTTTATCTTATTTCAAATTATAAGTCCCATTTATAATTTCACGTTTACAAACTCCATTCTGTTATCCGAATTTATTTCCTTAATTTTTGGTTATGATTTCAATTCCTTATTCAATTTCCACTTAACAATGATAATAATTTAGTATTATCATTCTTTAATAACTAAGCAACCATATACACTATAATAATTTATGAAAATTATTCCTTTTATATATAAAAATAATTTTGGGCAAAAAATTTTCATTCACCCTATTTAAAACAATACTATGTTGAATTGTTCTATTAAAGTATTTAGAGATCCCTATCAATAACGTTAATTACTCGTATTGACCAGAATCCATAAGCCATTCAATAAACCAATCAGCACAATATAAAACAATTTTGTATTCACTAACAAATACATGCTCGTATCTATTAATACACTCAAACTCATTCTAGTGCACTACGGACTCTATTTCTAATGAGTAATCCTACACAGAAGTATGCAATCTACAGATACAGGGATAATCACAGAAACAAACACAGATGCAGAAATAAAATAAAAGCAATAAAGGAAAGAACATACCGGATTTTATACTGGTTCGGAGTTACCCTACATCCAGTCCCGCAACATAAGTACGGATTTCCTTTCAAAAGAAATTGTATAATTACACCCTCGATTTCAAAGCTATGAGGTACACCCTCCAGGATTTCAATCCTCTGGGCAGAGATACTTGATTTTTGGGCCACAAGTTTACCCAATTGATTTACCAGGGCTACAATCACACCTTTTCTCGCTTGATTGATTTTCAAGGCTACAATCACACCTTTCTCGCTAAGTTGATTACGAAAAGCCTATAACTCTGAATGGCACTGAGGATCTTCTTGAGATAGTGATAGAGAAACAAACTAGGAATCATCGAGTTCGATTCAATGTTGATTTCGGTAGAGTAATGGTAAGAATATATATATTAAGAAAAGTGGAAGAAGAAGAGGAGTGAAAAACCAGAAAATCTGATGATAAATTCGTTGAAACTGACCCCTATTTATAGAAGAACAACAGTCATGTCCATTGGCGAAGAGTTATGGCGAATAGACACTTCTTTTGAAATTTAAATTTTAAACTCAACTGACACCATGTCGACATGGGGTACTTGGGCACGTCGACATCCCAAAAGATTTTTTGGTGTTTTGATTTTCTTCATAAATAACTTTTATTTTATATTAAAACTATTTTAAACTTTATAAATATACTTGACTATAGTTAAAATTCATAAGTAAATATAGAGAATAATATATATAGAATTTAACTATAATTTTATATTTAAATCTAAGTATAAATATTTAAAAGTCAAAAATATATTATATTAAAAGATGTTTAAAATCAGGAGTATTTTGTCTTTGAAATTAAAGATGATTTTGAGGCTAAATTTTTTTTAAATCAGGATAGAGGTTTTTTTATGCTTTTAAAAGGAGGATTTTGAAAACATTTTGAAAACAGCATATAATTTTGAAAAATTATTTTGAATAAAGAGTTAGCGGATACAAAACAATGTTCCATTAGATTTTTCGTAGGTTCCATCCTACTTAGGGTTCCATCCCTTTAACAGGCTCGAAGTGGATTTCATTCCACGAATAAATTGAATTTTAAGATGCCAGTACTTTTCTATGAGTTTTAACAAAATTTATAATTTAAGAATAAATTACTTGAATTCTTGAACTCTTGATAATCTTGATACTCATGAGCCTTCAATCTTGATATCTTGAATCTTTATACTGTACAGTCTTCATTCTTGGTACCTGCATGGTTAAATCCTGCATATACATACATATCTAAACTTATAATGTTAGTATTTATATTTTATAATCTATTCTAAGGTTGTTGTCATCAAAACCATCATCTCACGGACTAACAATCTCTCCCTTTTTGATGATGACAACCTTTGTTTATAAAATATTACATCTACCCTAATAAATCTCCCTAAAACTAATAACTCCCCCTTAATCTATGCCTAATTACCCTATTTTATACTTCTCCCCCTTTGTCATCAACAAAAATAAACTCCCCCTCATTCTTGGACTAAAGTACCTACATTGATAAACTACACAAAGAAATATATGATAGATAGATTAAGGAATAATTATACTTATGAGCATAATAATTTAATCAAAGACTATATACATTTCAATGTGTATTTACATGTTGTATGTAGCAAACATTAAACCAATCAATTCACACGAGTATCAATCCAAACCAAATCAAATTAATTCAAACAAACAATTCAAACAAAGCAAACAAATCAAACGTTACGTGGAACTTCCACCCAACCTTCTTCTCCAAAGATTGGATCTGCCTTAATAACATCCCAATTTTCATTGTCGTTGGTGAGAGAGAATGGAGGATGTGCTTCATTATCATCAAGGAAATCATCCATCGTATTGCATCGAAATGCCTTTCTTGCTCCTTGATCATCTGCATTTGACTCAAATCTAAGTGACGCTGGTTACGAAGAATGAACGAGAGAATACTCTTGAACGAATTAAGTGTTTCTTCAAGATTTTCGAATAAATTGTTAATTGGATTAGCCATAGTTGAATTTGTGAAACAATTGAAGAATTAGAAGATAGAAAATAATTTTCAGTGAAGAATTCTGGAAGAAATAGGTATATATAGGTGTAGAAATTCGTTTGAAATGAATAGACATATGATTATTATTCAAATTTCAAATTCAAAATCAATTGTCATTTTTGACCAGTACATGTCTGTTTGCGTCAAAATTGACCACAAACACCCAATAGTCGTGAAAGCACCCGTTCGCAGTCACAAATAACAAATTTATAGATAACAAAAATGATGAACATTCAACAGAAACAGCAGAAAACAAGTAAACGACACAGGATTTATAGTGGTTCGGCAATCTTGCCTACGTCCACTTTGAAGTTTTCTATCTTTATTGATTATTCTCTTGGTGATTACAGTGGTTACAGCAAGTTACAATGGATTATAGCTCTGAAACTCGAATGCAACAACGATGATGAGGTGTAGAATTGAATCTAGTAGAGTCTTGGCGCTTCAGAATTCCGATCCCTTTTCTGAATGACCTGAGGCTCTATTTATAGCTGTAGAAGGCTGATATTTCGCCTAAAATCCGGGGGGACCACTTCTGGCACGTGATGGGGCCCATACGGCCGAATTCTGGAGATCCGGGCCCACTTTGGGATCGATTCGACCCTTGGTTCGAATAGATCGAGAAAGTGTCCAACCGTGATGAAACTTGGCATGGGCATTCTTCTATGTATACCCAAGCTCCTATGAAAATTTCATAGCATTTGGACTTGTAGATCTCGAGTTATGATCGATTCAAGATGGTGCTCCTCGTCCTATGGATTCGTTCAAATCGATATGGTTTGAATCCATAGGTTCGAATCTATGCTTCTGCATGTGAAGATGATGATGTGGTCCGTGTGCTTCGGGTCAATCCTCCTTTTCCTCCGAGTTTACTGGGTCTAATCCTTGGTTTTAGCTGCATGGACTTGGTGGATGCGAGGTGATCGATTCGAAGACGTGCCTCCTTCGTATTAATTGAACCAATGCTCCTTCGAATCGATCAGGGCAAGTCACTATTGATCGATTCGAATTTGCCTCAACAGGGTGGATTCGAAGACAGTTATTAGATGGAGTCGAAGTCCCTACAACTGCATGGATTCGAAGGGTTTCAGCTTGACGGACTCGAAGATAGAATACTCTGATGGATTCGAACTAGGGAGAGTTTTGGATGGATTCGAACATAGACATGTGAGGATGGATTTGAAGTAAGGGCTTGCCCGATGGAGTCGAAGCAGAGGAACTTCTCATGGATTCGAAGCAATATATACCCGATGGATTCGAACTAAGGCATACGAGGGTGGATTCGAACTATTGCTATCTTGATGGATTCGAGGCACGACTATATCTCATGGGTTCGAACTAATGCGAGGATGATGGATTCGAACTAGGTAGACGCAAGGCTAATTCCTTTCTAACCGGTGCGAATGCAATGGACACGAAGTAGCATGGAGTCGAACTAGATGGAGTCGAGCTGAGACATGAGGATGGGTACGAACTTCATGGATTCGAAGTATTCCAAAGTGATGGATTCGAAGTAGGTGGAGTCGAATCAATGGATTCGAACATAATTTCTGGCCATCGATTCGAACTATGGGGCATCCTATGGGTTCGAACCGAACAAGGGCTATCTTTCTCAAATTGAATCCATCATATCTTGAGCATACGAACTCGGATTGGCTTGAAACTTGAAACGCTGGCTTCTACAGCTTTGCTCATCATGTCTTGTCAATTCTGGCACAATCCGGACTTAGACAAAATTCATTGATATCCATAACGAAGTGAAGTACAACCAATCTCTGAGACGAACTGTCTTTTGTTTTTGACCGATCTTTTGGTATCACGGCTTTGTCAAAAAGCGGGATAACAATGTCGACATGGTCACAGAGGGGATGTCGACATGGGTTAGTGAAAAATTATGACTAATTTGATTTTGTGAATAATTGTGTGTGTGTATATATACTATACTAACATTTATTCTGAAGATAAGATAAGGTAGATAACAAAAAAGAAATTTCATTTCATTGCATACTAAGATGTTACAATGATTAAACACGCACCAAACTACATAAACTTTCGAATTAAACAAACTAAAACACATACAACAAGATACGAAAAGATAAAACTAGTTAGAGGATGATGATGATGAAGATAGTCCAAGTTTCTTGCTGACTTTGGAAATGAACTTGTTCATCTTCGTAGAAATATTATCCAACTTTTTACTAATGGATCGTTTAGGAATCCGTTGATTCTCAACAATAGCCTTTTGGTTTTTGAGAAGGGTTTTCGTGGACGGATTTGGAGGATAGTCAATAATTTCCAAAGAAGTTTCACCTTCTTCTTCTTCTTCAATTTCCATTTCATCCCCTTCTTCTTCTTCCTCTTCCTCTTCTTCCATTTCCTCATGAGCCAAACGCTCTTCCTTTTCGGAAAGGGTCTCATAAGGTTGAAAAACAAATGGAATTTTCATTAGCGAAATGTTAGAATGATTGAAAACTTTTCTAGAAATAAATTTTTCGCCTTTGAAATCCACTCCAAAATAGTTAAAAATCCGAGTGAGATAAATTCCATGATATAAAGTATTCTCACCCATTTCAACATTTTTAGGACGAATTTCATCCAAAATAACTTGCGCCCAATTTATGTCATAATTTCCAAAAATAGCAAAAAGAGCTTTGCAAACTTTTGAAGTAGGATTGTTAAAATTCCCCGATCTTGGGGTCAAAGTATGTTGCAAAAGAAGATTGACAATTTTGCCTTTGGTCGAAAATTTCTATTTTCGAATTCAAAATTATCATTCCCTTCGAAAATGTGATGAAATGTCTCACGATCATTTTCATCGATTTTAAAATTAGAAAGATCCATTCCCGTACACTTGAAATTGAGAATGGCACCCAAAGGATTACAATTCAAAACAATTCCAGTGCCTTTGACACTACTCCAAATTTCATCCTCATTTCCATGATAAAATCCACGTTTAAATTAGCATAGAAAATTTTAACAAGATTTGGATAGCAAACAAAGTCATTTTGAGAAGGATCAATAAGACTAAGAACTCCATTGTTTGCAAAAAGAGAATCAAGTTCATAAGAAGAAAAATCTTGAAAAATAGGATTTCCGGGATGGACCTTGGCATAGTTAGTATAATTGATGTATGCTTTTATTACCTTCGGATCGTTGATAATTGCTCTTTGATTTTTCTGAATATTCTCATGGTGGAGGGGTCGCTTGAAGTAGCCATTAAAGTAGAGAGTAGAGAACTTGAAGTTATGAAGAAAAAGTTTGAATTTGAAAATGAGAGTGAAAAGATAGTGAATAAATAGATTCTCAATGGACATATTCTCTTGCCAAAAGGTAGCTTTTAAGAGAATTGAATGAAGTGAAAAGATGGAGGGAAATTCAAACATTTGAATTCAAATTTTTGAATTCAAATTCTGGTACCCATGTTGACATCATGGTAGGGACCATGTCGACATGTGCCAGTGAATTTTGATAACTTATTTTTCCTAAGATTGCTAACAAATTAATATATAAATATACTTATTATTTTTAATGCCTATATATATATATCTAAAATATTATTAAACTCCTAGTATTCCAGAAAATATTATTATACTACTAAAAAATAATAAAAATAGTAATAAAATAATAAAATAATAATAAAAAAATAGAAAATAAATTTTAAAATTCAAACAACACACCAATTCAAAATCAATCAATCAAGCAACTAATTATAAGCAAGCAATTTCAACCAATTGTATTGTAAACGTGTACCTTTTTCTGAGTCCGTTCCTTTGAATTCGTCAAAGTAATGAACAGCTGTGAAACACAAATTCGAATTATCTATCTTCTGATCGTCATCATTTGAGGACGAGTCTGAGTCATCTAGAGTAGCAGTAAATGCACACTCCGTTTCTTTGTCGGATCATTGTTCATAGGAGGATTTTGCTTATCTAGATACAGACAGTCTCTTTTGGAATGGCCTGGTTTATCACAGTTGTAATATTTGTCATTATTTGGCACTACATTTTGATTTCCATAATTATTATAGTTGTTTCTCTTGAGATTATTCATCTTTCTGTATTTAAGGAATTTGCTAAAATTTCTGGTCATAAAGGCTATCTCTTCATCATTATCGCTGTTTGAGTCTGATCCATCGGTCAATGCATTGAATGACATTGATTTCTTTTCAGATGCTTTACTTTCTCTTCTCCCAATCATTTGAACTTCATACGACATTAGATTTTCAATTAATTCTTCTATCTTTAAATTACTGATATCATTTGCCTCTTCGATCGCAAGTGTCTTTTGATCCCATTCTGGAGTTAGAGAGTTTAAAATCTTTCTGACTTGATCTTCTTCGGAAAATTCCTTTCCCAAAGATGTTAGAGGATGCACAATATCCTAAAATCTACTATACATATCTGAAATAGACTCATTAGGATTCATTTTAAATAATTGAAACTGATTTGTGAGCATGGAAATTTTGGTCTGTTTAACTTTGCTTGTTCCTTCGTGAGTAACTTGCAAAGTTTTCCATATTTCATATGTAGACTTACAAACTGACACTCTATTGAATTCATTTCTATCTAGTGAACAAAACAGAATATTCATTGCCTTAGAATTATTTTGTGCAACAGTCTTTTGCTCAGCAGTCCACTGTGAAAAATTAGTTGTGGGTTCAGAATATTCAGTTTGTGTGATATTCCAAGTGTCCAA
Organism: Allium cepa; assembly: GCA_030765085.1. NCBI lineage: Eukaryota > Viridiplantae > Streptophyta > Magnoliopsida > Asparagales > Amaryllidaceae > Allium > Allium cepa. The sequence continues at coordinate 982,913,714 of CM060929.1, forward strand.
TCCTATAGATTGTAAATATATTTTCATCCTACATGCCCAATATGCATAGTTACTGCCATTAAAAAGTGATGGTCTGACTGTAGACTGACCCTCTACAAATGAACTAGTGACAGTGATACTAGTGTTAGTAATAGTACCAGTGTTGGTAGCCATTTTGAAGACTTTTCAAAAATCAGATTATGAAACTTTGAAAACCTTGCTTTGATACCAATTGTTAGAAATACGGATTACCGATCTTAAGGCGAGGATTAACACTAGAGGGGGGGTGAATAGTGTTTATAAAGAATTACTAAATCTTTTTGAGTTTATGTTAATTTAGACACAGATGTATGCAATCTACAGATACAGGGATAATCATAGAAACAAACACAAATGTAGAAATAAAATAAAAGCAGTAAAGGAAAGAACACGTCGGATTTTATACTGGTTCTGAGTTACCCTACATCCAGTCCCGCAACACAAGTACGGATTTCCTTTCAAAAGCAATTGTACAATTACACCCTCGATTTCAAGGCTACGAGGTACACCCTCCAGAATTTCAATCCTCTGGGTAGAGATACTTGATTTCCGGGCCATAAGTTTACCCAATTGATTTACCAAGGCTACAATCACACCTTTTCTCGCTTGATTGATTTTCAGGGCTACAATCACACCTTTTCTCGCTAAGTTGATTACAAAAAGCCTATAACTCTAAATAGCACTGAGGATCTTGTTGAGATAGTGATAGAGAATCAAACTATGAGTGATCGAGTTCAATTCAATGTTGATTTCGACAGAGTAATGGTAAGAATATATATTAAGAAAAGTGGAAGAAGAAGAGGAGTGAAAAACCAGAAAATCTGATGATAAATTCGTTGAAACTGACCCCTATTTATAGAAGAACAACAGCCATGTCCATTGGCGAAGAGTTACGGCGAATAGACACTTCTTTTGAAATTTAAATTTTAAACTCAACTGATACCATGTCGACATGGGGTACTTGGGCATGTCGACATCCCAAAGGATTTTTTGGTGTTTTGATTTTATTTGAAAATAACTTTTATTTTATATTAAAACTGTTTTAAACTTTATAAATATACTTGACTATTCATAAGTAAATATAGAGAATAATATATATAGAATTTAACTATAATTTTATATTTAAATCTAAGTATAAATATTTAAAAGTTAAATATATTATATTAAAAGATGTTTAAAATCAGGAGTATTTTGTCTTTGAAATTAAAGATGATTTTGAGGCTAAAATTGTTTAAAATCAGGATAGAGGTTTTGAAAACATTTTGAAAACATGATATAATTTTGAAAAATCATTTTGAATAAAAAGTTAGCGGATACAACACAATGTTCCACTAGATTTTTCGTAGGTTCCATCCTACTTAGGGTTCCATCCCTTTAACAAGCTCGAAGTGGACTCCATTCCATGAATAAATTGGATTTTAAGATGCCAGTGCTTTTCTATGAGTTTTAACAAAATTTCTAATTCAAGAATAAATTACTTGAATTCTTGAACTCTTGATAATCTTGATACTCATGAGTCTTCAATCTTGATATCTTGAATCTTTATACTGTACAGTCTTCATTCTTCGTACCTGCATGGTTAAATCATGCATATACATATATATCTAAACTTATAATGTTAGTATTTATATTTTATAATCTATTCTATGGTTGTTGTCATCAAAACCATCATCTCATGGAATAACACACTACATCTCATGGACTAACACACTACTCCATCTTCGACTCAAGCTCTTGTCTTCCTCATGAAAACGTTCAAATCGAAACGAAGTGGTTTTCGAAAAATTAATCCCGATCCCGATCTCTTTGAAACGATATGCGCATTGGCCAATATTGATAGTCGTTTATTGAACTATCAAATTACACCCACAAACAACCATCAGGCCTTAATAATTTTTCAAATTATTTATTTCAAAATATCTTTGCAAGATATTTTCTACACTTTAACCCTTTAAAATAGTTTTCGAATCACTTTTTCTCTCGCGAAATAATTTCCATCCAATTTATTTTTATTTCCACTGAAAAGCACCAAGTCTTAATACTTAGATTTTAAATAATTTAAATCACTTTATCATAAGATATATATACTTTAAAACACTTAAATAAAACTACTTAAAATACTTTATTTAAAATACTAGTTATGAAATTTTATAATAATTTCTCATGTAAAATCTTAAGCCAAAACTAAGTTTAAAATAAAAGTTATTCTATAAGGCATAAATATTAAATAATTATCTTTTAAATCATAATACTAATTAAAACTTTAAAATAATTACTACTATAACCAAACTAATAATTATTTACTTTAAAATCTTAAAACAATTTAAATAATAAATTCCTCTAAAACATTCTTTTAAACAACTTTAAAACTTTAACTTATACTTAAAAATCTGCTTTGAAAATATACTTGGCTTTTCACGAAATTTCTCTTTCCATTCCAATATAACCATCTAATCATTTATAAATTCTTCTTGATTTATCCAAATTTAATTTACGTTCAAAACCCGTAAATTTCTTTCCCACACCTTTAAAAATAAAACCACTATTTTTTTTAAATTCCCATTTCTTTATAAAGTCTCACCGTGAATTTATACTTTCAAATATCCACTGATACCTTATTTCACTTTATAAACCCAGTTTAGAAATTCCATGGTCTCATTTACCTTTTAAATCACAGTTTCAAACACTTAATCCATTTTCAAATCGATTTCCAAAATCAACTCCATTTTAACATAAATTCTTTTACTTACCCAAGTTTATTCCAAAACCCATTAATTTCAGATTTTACTCCTTATTATGGTTTAAAGTCTTAATTAAACTGAAAATACCAATTTCATACTTTTTCAAAATTCTTCTTTATCTCTTCCAACTATTTTAAACCTTGAATTTAAAATTAAATCCTTTATTCCTTTAAATAATATCACTCAAGTTTAAAAATTTTATTTATTCCCATTTATTCAAAATCTCCTTTCCTATACTCGGAATTTTTTATTAGAAATTAAAAATCAATTTTTAACCTTTTCTGAATTCAATCTTTAATTTATCCAAATTCTCTATAATTATTTTTACTTAAAAAAATTCTCTCTTTATTTCCCTTCAAAAACCAACGTTTATATTTTTGATAACTTAACATACCAAAAATATACTCAGCCAAACATAGCATTCAATAATTCCAATTACCAATATAATCTGTCACGGATTACCAAAAAATCATATCATAGAATATGAAAACAAATTCCAATATTTTGAGGAATCCAGTTGGATCTCTCCAACCTGTTTCCCTTCATCCACATATGTTAGCACAATATAAAAATACCAATCCCACTTCGAGGGGGATATCGCAGTATAAAGGGTCATCCGCTATTATGCTGGGTGCATAGGGTCTCATCCTCTATATAATGCGGGAAATCAATCGCTCCAATATATATATATATATAACACACTATATATAATACATAATATCTCATCTAAACTGATAATAATTTATCAATTCAAGCAATCAACAAATAATTTAAATTGTGACTATTTAAATTAACCGATAGTCCAAATGAGTGACATTAACTCACCTTTAACTTTTGTTTGCAATCCACTTCAAACCGGCTTATTTTCTTCACGATTTCGGACCTTTTATAACATTATATGATTTTATCCACATTTGAATTAATCAAACAATTAATTACTATTTACTCATTTGGATTATCGGTTAATTCAAATAGTCAAAATTTAAATTATTAGTTGATTGCGTGAATTGATGATTTATTATCAGTTTGGATACGACATTATATATAGTGTCTATATATACATATTGGAATGATTGATTTCATGTATTATATAGTGGATGAGACCCAATGCGCCCCGCATAATAGCGGATGACTTTTATATCACGATATCCCGCTCGAAGTGGGATCGGTATTTTTATGTTGTGCTAACATCTGTGGATGTAGGGAAACATGTTGGAGGGATCCAATTGGATTCCTTAAAATATTGAAATTTGTTTCCATATTCTGTGATATGATTTATTGATAATCGGTGATAGATTATATTGGTGATTGAAATTATTGAATGCTATGCTTGGCTGAGTATATTTTTGGTATTATAAGTTATCAAAAATATAAAGGTTGGATTTTTGAAGGGAAATAAAGACAGAATTTTCTTAAAGTAAAAATAATTATAGAGAATTTGAATAAATTAAAGAATGAATTGGAAAAGAATAAAAGTTGGTTTTTAAATTCTAATAAATAAATTCCGAGTATGGTAAAGGAGATTTTAAATAAATGGGAATAAATGAATTTTTAAAACTGAGTGATATTATTTAAAGGAATAAAGGATTTATTTATAAATTCAAGGTTTAAAATAGTGGGAAGAGATAAAGAATAACTTTGGAAAAGTGTGAAAGTGGTATTTTCAGTTTAATTAAGTCTTTAAATCATAATAAGGAGTAAAATCTGAAATTAATAGGTTTTGGAATAAATTTGGGTTAGTAAAAGAATTTATTTTAAAATGGAGATGATTTTGGAAATCGATTTGAAAATGGATTAATTGTTTGATACTGTGATATTTATTTTGAAATGGAGATGATTTTGGAAATCGATTTGAAAATGGATTAAGTGTTTGAAACTGCGATTTAAAAGGTAAATGAGACTATGGAATTTATAAATTGGGTTTATAAAGTGAAATAAGGTATCAGTGGATATTTGAAAGTATAAATTCACAGTGGGAATTTATAAAGAAATGGAAATTTGTTTTAAAGATAAATAGTTGTTTTATTTTTAAAGGTGCGGGAAAGAAATTTAAGGTTTTTGGACGTAAATTAAATTTGGATAAATCAAGAAGGATTTATAAATGATCAGATGGTTATATTGGAATGGAAAGTGAAATTTCGTGAAAAGCCAAGCATATTTTCAAAGCAGATTTTGAAGTATAAGTTAAAGTTGTTTAAAAGAATGTTCTATAGGAATTTAATATTTAAATTGTTGTAAGATTTTAAAGTAAATATTTATTAATTTATTTATAGTAGTTATTTTTTAAAGGTTTAACTAGTGTTATGATTGAAAAGATAATTATTTCATATTTATACCTTATAGAATAACTTTTATTTTAAACTTAGTTTTGGCTTAAGATTTTACATGAGAAATTATTATAAAATTTCATAACTAGTATTTTAAAAAAAGTATTTAATTAGTTTTATTTTTAAGTGTTTTAAATTATATATTTTATGATAAAGTGATTTAATTATTTAAAATCTAACTATTGAGACTTTGTGCTTTTCATGGAAATAAAACAATTGGGTGGAAATTATTCCGCGAGAGAAAAAGTGATTTGAAAACTATTATCAAAGGGTTGAAATGTAGAAAATACCTTGCGAAGATATTTTGAAATAAATAATTTGAGAAATTATTAACGCCTGACGGTTGTTTGTATGTGTTATTTGATAGTTAAATAACCGACTATCAATATTGGCAAATGCGCTGATCGTTTCGAAGATACCGGGATCGCGATTAATTTCTCGAAAACCACTACCATCCGGTTTGAGTGTTTTCGTGAGGAAGACAAGAGCTTGGAGTCAAAGATGGAGTAGTGAAGTGCAAGGGCTAATCGCTACTAATCTTGAGGGTGGTTCCAAAATGGATGCAGTAGGAGTAGTGCCTCCAGTTCCGTTCAAACCCGTAACGGACTTGCATGGATGTATGTTATCAGAACATTGTTAGGGGGACAATGAGCATTCTATATAAGATGTGTTCTTAAAAGGTAATGCATAGCCTCGAGCCTCATCAATCGAGAATGGCTAAAACAGGGGAGATGCAACAAGGCTAAGTGGCTAGCAACCAATTAGGGTAAGGTCATCCCTGTCTAGATGTCCTTTTTTATTCGGCATGCGGGCGCTTGTTGATCCCAACCATGAGATGATCTTATTCGGATTATCCAGTGACGGTTAGCTCCAGTCTTGTGTTGTAGAGGATCAGTGAGGATCCTTGGTACGCTGATCTAGACCAGGTACTGTGATGGGCGGTACCACATTAGACCTGCCATTGTATGGAATTCAATTTCCAATAAGCGCATGTACGGTTTTGATTGTGCCCAACTATTGTCGAAACATGAGATGCAAGCATTTTAGTTAGATTCTATTTTACTTTCTATAGACACTATTATAATATCAGACGAATTTGATAAAAATGTTTTGGTTATCGTAAGGTAAAAACTTGACTTGTTTATTTGTGGTGTGGTCTTACGAGATTCCTTTGATTTCAAAGGATTTTCGAAAATTTTAATAATCCAATTGAGTGTGTTTTCTTACGTTGGGTTTTCAGAATGATTCGGGTGTAATTTTACTATAATGCTTGGGTCAGACCGAGTATTATAGCGTACAGATTCTGGATGGATTGCTATGGAACTCAGGGGTTGTGCTGGATGGCAAGACATAGCATACGCATCTGTCTTATTTCCGCTGTATTTGGCATGCTGCGTAGTCAGTTTTTGTGTGGACAAGTTATCATAACTGTCATGTGTTGTGCTTTTGTTGATATTGTACTTTGATGATGTATATATAAAACAATTATAGTTTCTTTTGTATAAAGATCTGTCATTTATCTGTTATATATTGTTCCGCTGCGATTGTGAGATTCTGATGTTGTTTGTTTTCTCTTCTTCTACCTCCTTCTTCTTTCTCTTACGGTCTGGTTTTCTGGCATTCGATTGTTCAGCAATTAATACAATGGGAGTATTGATATCGTTTTTTTCGAGCGTCGAAAAATCGAATCGTTACACTAAAACACATTGCCGCCATTATGATTCACCGTCGCCGCCTCCTTTTGGCCATCGGCCTTCGATCAAAGGTCACCACCATCACCGCCTCGCCAAGCTCCACCTTTGCTTAAAATTTCGTTGCCTTCGACGCTATAATATTCTCGCAATTGGCCACGACCGCACCGACTTCATAGCCAGATTCCGACAAACTCCAACGCAATTGGCTTGATCTAACCGTATGTCTTAGAGATCTCATCGAGCTCTACTACTTTCGTTTAGATTTCATCACAAATCGGTGAGAGATGAGAGAGATCAAGGAGGAAGGTGGAATATTTCTAGCCGTATAATAGAAGGTGGCAGCCACAAAAGAGAATTAGGGTTTCTAAAATAATTTAATAATATTTTCATCTCAATTTGCACGCCAATTTATAACGTAAGGTCCAATACATCCCGAACTCTAATCGAGGCGTGCTTACAGGCAAACTGTATGTAAAAAGACCTTCTGAATACAATGAAACTAGTTTCGAGGCTTAATTCCATTATTAACAAAAGTTAACATTTTATTGTTCAATAAATTTAAATTAAACTATATTCAAATAATTTACCCATTCAAAAATATGGACAAATACAATATTTCTAATTTACAAATAGGTTATTACAACTATGACATTCATTAGTAATTCAATTTTATTATTATTCCATATTTGAATTAATTTAAATAATTATATTTCCAAAAATAGCGTTTTTCATTTGAATACAAATCGATTGGGTCAAAAGGCCCGAAAAGCTCATTTCGTTCTCGAGACGAAAATAGGTCATCCCATGCATCAAAATATAGGTTTTCAATATTTTTAAACTCAATTGAACTAATTTCAAGCCCTAATTCTATTGTATATAGAATTTTGCTTTTAAAGTCAAAATATTTTAAAACATTTTTTTCAAGTACCTTTTGAAAACATTTTGAAAATATCTCTATTTGCAAATTCTTTCAAATAATATTATCTTTTTCAAAAATCTTTGAAAACCAAATTCAAACACCGAAGTATACGTTCTCAAATTTCCAATTTATATTCACTTCATTTGTAAATCTTATTTTACAATCCATATTTATAAAGTTTCACTTTTAATGAACAAACATATCACATACAACTATATCTATTTAAATATTATTCTTTTACATCAAAATATAATAAAATGTAAAATTATTTACCTATTTTCAAAATAATATTGTGCGGTTTACCCTGTGTAAGTGTTTAGATATCCCTATCAATGCCATAACGTCTTATGTACCGACCGAAATTCATAAATACTAAACAAAACAAATTAACATAATACAAAACATTTTTTATATAGCACTAACAAATATGCTCTCTTGTTTATATACTTTCGACTCATAATAGGGCATTCTATTACCCTGTCTCTTAATGAGTTTAACCATAACAAGCTAAGGCATCCCTAAACCAAAGCTCTGATACCAATTATGTAATGACCCATAAATTTTTGATGTTTAAAATTTGTTAATTTAATAATACTTTATGAGTTAATATTTAATTACAAATTTTATTTCAATAATTACTAAATTAAAATGAAACAATGTTAATACAAGTTAATGGTCAACAATCTTACTGAAACTCCAATTCATTGTATTTAAAACATGATGTGCTTGGTTATAAAATTTAATAATTAACAAATGTAAACATTTAATTATTGTATAAAATAGATAGTTAATGGTGATTGAATAAGATCAGTATTGTGTAAGGAATTATAATATGTGTGGTATTAGTGGGTGCACTAATTTATAGTGGGATGTAAAAGGTAATAAATTAATGTATAACGGTGACAACTATTGTTCGTTACCAATATATTTAATCAATAGCAATTAAATGTAATTAAACTGTAACGACCCGCTATTTTGGACCATTCAAATTCGACAATAAAACCGTACATGTCCGACTTGAATAATTCAAAATACCGAATTGTTAATAAAAATTTGGCAAAAACTTAAAATATACAGTAAATAAATCAATCATAGATCACTTACACAGAGTAATACAATGCAGCGGAATAGATAAAAATAGTAGTTCATGAAGCTACTATATACATTAAAGTTAGAAATAAAATACAACCGAATAGTTCAAATGCCATGAAGTCTCCAATGCAACAGATGGCTTCTCTGAACCAATCAACTGGATGACTGAAGGGATAGATAGCTGGATCTTCAAGCAAAGCTCCAACTTCGAAGATGAGTCTCAAATGCTGTATCTCTCAGTCTGACCCGAGCGTAAAGCAAAACACAAAACACTCGAGTCAGGATTAACATTCTTATATCTATAAATCTAACTCAAGTGAAATATCAACTAAAATATAATTAACTTAGAGGATGTTTGGGATAACCATCCTCTAAGGGTCCATGGAACTATCTATAAGATAGAAATATACACTATAACACCGTAGTCTTCCAACTTAATTTATACTTCAAAACCAACTATCATTTTCACTTCAAAAATCTCTATACTTCCCAAATAGTATTTATATATATTAAATAATTTATTCAGTAAAGAAATTTCAATTCCCTCAACTTAACCAATCGTTTAACATCAACCCGACCTTCCCATTTAAATCTTTTTCAATCTCAATTTATCAATTTAAATTCAACTCAATTTCTAAAATAACCATTTCAATTTTATTGATCTCAAGTTCGGATTTGAAATCACCAAATACCCTTTATATTTCAATATATTTCAAAACTTTAAGTAATCAACGTTTCAAACTAAACTTTATTCAATTTAGTTTTCTAAATAATAAATTCAACTTATATCGATTCAAATACAGATCTGAAACACCCATTTATATTCTAGTATAGTTCAAAGATTTAATATTCTACATTCCCAAAGTTCAATTTTACAGTTTCATAAGATCTTGATTTAATCAAATTATTATTTAGCCTTGAAATATTTCCTCCTTAGATTCAACATCATTTAAGTAAACCTGAAATTACCCTTTTACTCAATATTTTCTTTAATTTATTTAAACATGAAACATTCAATAAATCACTTAAAACAAAAATCCAGTTACAAAATCATACCCTTAAATTTCCCATTCAATAAATTCAAATTGATTTAATTAAATAAATCTTCATTTGAATACCATTTTTAATAAACCAAATTTATCTCCCAATCTTAATTATTAAAATTCTTTACACGGTAAAATTTGAAATATAAATCTTAAATAATACTTAAACATATTTTATGGATTAAATCAGTCTAAAATATTATTAAATTTATATATAAAGTTTCCATTTATATATAATATTTTAAGAACCAATATTTATTAATTCACATATGTTTCTTTTCAAACTGTAGAAATTTATCTTTAAATTATTTATATGGACCAACAGTGTCGGTATATATTTCCTATCATATAGTCAAATGCTACGGATATTTATCATTTCAATCCGTACACTAAATATATACAGGTGGATATCATTTCAACCCGTAATCCCAAATTCAATTTAAATGAAAATCGTTTGGGTTTATCATTTCAACCCATAACGATTTTCTCCTATTCTAAAGTCCGTTCGGGTATGTATCATTTCAACCCATAGTGATTTTTATACTAACAGGGAACTTGCAGAGTGATAGCAGATATGAAAATAATAATAATAACAACAGGTATATATCATCAAAATAAATATAAACAATAGGATATGGTGTCATATCCCATAAGTGAACTATTACAGATAATAGCATAAATATAACAATTTAAATAACTACAGCAGCATATTTCAATTGTCATTTCAATTGAAATCAAATTTAATAAATAAAAGAACGTTAATCGTGAGTGATTGCTCACCTTTCGAGGCTAGAGATATATGATGATGAAATAAGCTACGAAATCCAAAGCAACGCTGGATGGACAAGATTTGATGCAGAAAATAGGCACGACGGACAAGGCTGATAATGGAAAATCGATGAGAATGAATCGAATCAATTTTGATATTACAGAAAAAAATATAAATTATTATGATATTAATTCTCCCAAAACCAATTTTCAAATTAAGAATGTATATTTAAAATCTATATATACCTATATGTAATTTAAACATAATTCGTCCAAAAAAAAACCATTGTATTATATTTTATAGTCAATAATTATTATAAAAACAATATAACCACTTATTGTAATATATATTACTTAAAAAAAAACCCATGAAAGCAACCTATATATGTTCATAATAAAAATGTATATATAGAAATTCCAAATGCATAGCCTATATTCGGTTATATATATATATATATATATTACGTAAGTCTGAAACAAACACCTAAACGCATATATATGTCTCGAGATTTATAAACAACAAAATACTTATAATGACACATGCACTCATATACTTATATAGACTGTGAACAAGTATACATACTATGCCGTATAAAATCCAACACTAAAAAAAGTAAACTCACACTGAAAACATTTTAGTCAATTATTAAATATATATATTAACTAGCGTATAAAACTAACGTATCCTGTAACTTTATAATATATAAGCTATATCAGATATGAAACTATCATTATATCAGATATATAAATAGTTAAACATTTTATACAAAACTATCATAACTTTATTAAATTAAACATACATTACACACTTACACAAATAGACTGTAAACTGTAAAACTTCACCCATTTTAAAGTGGTAACAATACGCTTGCTAAAAATATAACCCACATAGCTCGTACTTCCCTATAAAACTATATAAATATTTGTAAGCTAACCATTAATATAGTCTAATTCACAATATGCATACCTTTATAACTTTAAATCAAATGTGTATATATATATACTTATAACCAGTTATTCACAAAATACATAGCTTTAAACATATCATATATTTAAATACATATACAATCGACTGATAAGATGAGTATGCTTTACGTTTTATATATGTACTAACTTTTTATATAATATTTATATATACACTTATCAAATTTTATAACATGCGAACAAAATTTTATATTATATAGAATCTGAAAACTGCAAACATTTCATACTTGGAACCATACTATATTTATAAGATGTATATATGATATCTTAAATCAAAAAAAAAAAAACTTACTTTGCTATAATACATACAATATTATTGCATAGATATACATTACTGACATATATTAAACTATATATTAACTAATATATAACCTTCAAACTTTTAAAATTGAATACCAACGTGACACATAAAGTATAAAACAATCAAGTTATCAAATCTCTATACATAGTATAATATCATACACACTATGAACGAAAAAAAGAAAAAAAAAAAAGAAAAAAAGAAAAAAAAAAGAATACTGTTATGAACTCATATATATAATACCATATGATACATAACTAACATGAATTTAAAATCATGTAGGACAGATCACATATTCCAAATACAGACTTATAGAAAATATACAATAACACATATATATTATAAATATATGCTAACCTATTACTCAAAGATAACATGTGGCATGATTGTTGATGGTGAAGGCTCTGAGGATGGCTGAGCATGCAGGCGATGACAACACGTGTAGAGAGATATGTGCATGAGAGGAGGAGAGAAAAACGCGGAGGGAGAGGGATGAGTTGGATGTGGTGGGTGACGAAGCGATGGGAGGTGGAAGCACGGTAAAAGAAGGGAGAAAATACGTGGATCTGTAGAAAGAAAAATGGAAGAAGGAGGAGGAAGAAAACTTAAAATGAGGAATGAGATTGGAAGTGACAGCAGTTTGCAATATGAAAGAAACGAAGTCAAACAAGGTTATAAAGGCAAAATAAATAAAGAAAAGAACCGTTGCATACGAAACGTATACAATAAATATGAATTGATTTGAATAGTAATGGTCAAATTCAGCTGAAAAGATTAAAGCGAATAAATACGGAGCATTGGTTATGGTAAAGTAACGCACAAAATTAGGGGAATAACAAAGGAAAGGACTGGTCAAAATAAATGAATGTAAACGTGCAACGAATATAAAAATCTATATAATTGAACCGATGGAAACGAAGGAAGCAAATAAAAGAAAGGGAACGAAGAAAAAAAAATGAGCTGTGTCCCGAGCATAAATAAAAGTGGTAACGTATGAGAGGAATGAGAAAAACAAACGGGCACAATTTGAAATCAATGCAATAAAACGGCCAAAAGCTGATTTTTAGGAAAATTATTAAAGAAATATTCCTTGGGCTGCGCGTTTGAGATCCGAAAAGGCATGGAAATCAAAAAGTTATAATTTAGATTGGAATGAAAACGTACAGGAAATAATAAAGGAAAAAAAAAATGTGAAATAATCATATAGCATTTATTACGTTTCAAACTTTTGACATGGCATGGGATGGAAACAGCTGTACGCTAATTGAGAAGCTATTAAAGCAATTTATTATTAGTGGCATGTTATACGTTTTTATATTTATTTATTTCCTAGATCTCAATTCATATCTGATTATACTATGCAGATTTATCTTTATTATTAAACGTTCAAAAAGAATAAAACGTATACAAATTTTCTTGATTTTCGAAACAAAATTAACGGCTAAAAGATGATGAAGGGACAAAATATAAGAAAGGGAAAGAGATGAATGCGTACAATTATTTATAAGAAAAGAGAGAGAAAAGAAAAACCCACAATTAAAAATGAATGAATGAACGCTGAAAGTCAGTCAGGAATATAGAAGGTACAATATGAAATAATGGTAATCACAACTACTTTTTTTTTAATGCAGACCTTAAATCAACCCTTAAAACATATACTTCATATATGTAGTTAAATATAGTATATACTTCTCTTCTTCTTTGGTTCATATGATATATGAAACCCTTAACTATCGTATTTATGGCTGACGACATATGTATAGATATACTAAATATGCACTAAAATAAACTGGAAATGGTGACACAAAAACCCAAAATCAAATATATATATATATTTAACATGACTAGAAATCAAACTTCAGTAAAACTATATACTAGTATCAAGACTAACATATATATATAGCTATTATAACACATATAAATTAAATAAAACTTGGTATAAATACGCTTTACTATATATACACTTCAAATAGACCATCATACATATACAGTGGTTTTCCAAAATAACTATATATGGAACGTACTCAACATACTTAAAATTTACACACCTTGCTGAAAAGCAAAAGGAGACCGTAAATTTATTACCCACGCTATTGATATTTATACCCAATAGAAATGAACTATGCTACCAAATTTACATCAAACTTAACTTATATTATAGTATAAATAATAGTTTATAAAGTTTTTGTACTAGATCTTATAGGTATAACCACAACCAAACTTTAAAATATATGTACACAGCTCGTACTACAAATCATTAATATACATAACATATTTTCTTTTTTTTTTCAAAATTTTATTATTAATAATTTCTCAAAATCCAATTCAATACGTTAAATACCAATTAAAAATTGCTAAAATTTTATGGGTCGTTACACTCTCCCCCACTCAAAACTTTTCGTCCCCGAAAAGGAATAAAGTAGGAGAATAGAACAACCAGATGAAAAATTTAGACTTTGAAAAACAAATTAAAAAAATTTATTTAAAACCATATACTTTTTCTTTTGTTATTATTTAAATTGATTAATATTTAATAGATTACTCATTTTATCAAATCCATTCAATTAATTATGAGATCAATTATTTATAAAACACTAATTTTTCTCTCTTATTAAACCAGGTAGAATATAAATAAATAATGTTTTAAAGGATATATTCAAAAGAAGGAAAGAAGGAAAGAAGATAGATTTGGAAAAGAGAATATAGTTGAATAAATAAAGCAGGGCAGATAAGGTAGATTCAAAAGAATAGAATCGGGCAAGAATCGTACATTTCAAACCATGAGAGTTTCAATTTCAAATATTAACACAAAATTTCTTTGTTGGAAATACTTTTATAATAAATACCTTTTATATCGAAATAAATCTTTTCTTTCAAAAATATTTTTATAACTCGATGTTTCAACAAGTTTATCCTCGTTCTTGCAGACTCTGGCCATGCGTTGATCAGGCGCAAAGCTAGAATTCTTCAAGTACTTAGTAGACCTGTTTCAACAACCAGTGAAAATACTTGAAAAAAACTTTAAAAACAGATATGGAAAGTACAATCCAAACAAAACAACCAAACCAAAACCTTTGTCCGATCATGGTTCGCAGATACACAATGGTTACGCCTGGGTCCCCCAGGAAACAATCCATATCCGTAAGCTTTCTCAGCCCTGCGAGTTACGCCATGATGACTAGTAGAGTGCAGGATACACAATGGTTACGCCTGGATCCCCCAGGAAACAATCCGTACCCCTAGGCAAGACTCAGCCAGGCACTTGCGCTACTATTCGCGACCTACACAGATTGCAGGATACACAATGGTTACGCCTGGATCCCCCAGGAAACAATCCGTACCCCTAGGCAAGACTCAGCCAGGCAATTGCGCTGTGCATTCACGAGAGAAAAAAAACCATGGGTTACGCCACGGTGGGAAACACTCGAGTATTACATCCGGAAAACCGAAAATCAGAGAGAATAATATCGATAGAATGAATCCACGATGTGGCCACAAAGCGGATATCAAGCAGAAGGCACTTTCCATATCTTTACTTCGAAAATATATATCATATAGTACCTTTTCAAATCACTTTCAAATATTGTACTTATATAAAGTCCATATATATAGGATTCCTTTCTCAAATCGAATACTTTCCAAATCAATAGTAGATCAAATCATACTTATATAGATTTCGATTAAATAAAATCTCTTTCCAAATTGAGTACCTTTCAAATCAATAGATTTCAACTCAACCTCATACTTATACAATCCATTTTATATAAGTTCGACCACTCCCAAATCAAGTGCTTAGTAATCTAAGGTTCTCAATTTCAAATTATTTCAATACCAATTCAGTTTCAAAATCATATATGATTTCACCAAATTTTCTTCCAAATTAAATGTCTGAATTTCAAAGTTCCCAAAATAATAGGTGTAGAAAATTATCCCAGTTTCCAAATTAAAATAATTCAAGTCAAACAAATTCATTTCCAAAATCACCATATAAGTACTGGGTTTTTTTTTTCAATTTAATTTTCAAAACCAAATATTTTTCTCAAAATCAATTATATTCAAAATGGTTTCCAAATTTATAATTATCCCTTTAAAACCTTTAAACTATTTACTTCGATTTGAAATATCCAATTTACCTTTTTGAAAACCATTATTTAAAACTAAAATTCTTTCAAAACATTTAAAAACTAAATTCCATATTAGTATAATTAAAATAGCCATATTCTCTTACTTAATAAAAGGTTTAACCTCATACAACAAAACTTGCATACTTTATCAAATATTTTATACCTTTCGAAATATCTTGGTTTTTAAACCTTTAAACCTTGATTTGGAAGTGCTCGAACCTTCAAAATAGTCGGTGAAAATCAATTTCAAATCCAAGAGATGGAAATCAATTTTTATAAATAGAGTTATTCTAAGTCAAATCAAAAACTCGAGGACTGAACACCGGTCTTACTTCAAATTGTTTCAAATATATACATATATCTTTCGAAAATATCAAATTATACTTCGGAATTTGAAATCAAAAACGGTTTTACAAAATCACTCGCATAGCGAAGCTATTAAAGTGGCCTCTCCCCCACTCTGAAACTCGAAAATCAATGTCGATGATGCGTGCACTCATCACCGAAATTATTCTCCAGCGACATAAGTGAGTTCTGGACTTCTATTTTCTTGAAAACTTCTTTGAAATTTCTTCAAAATTATTGGAATTCATTTGAATTCATTTGAAATATTTCTTATTCGGAAAAATACTTTTAAATCGTATTATTTATATATAATTTCCAAAATCTTAAAACCAATTTCAAAATACCGGAATTCAATTCTCGAATTTCAAATTTAACACTTCAATTATAAATCATTTTTATATAAATCAATTTCTTATAATTTTTTCAAAATTTCAAATCCTTTCAAAACCCTTTTTATATAGAATAACATTTCTTATTTGCTTTATATATAGGTATATAATCTCTACCGAAAACATTTTCTTTATATATATAGAATAAAATCATAGTTATCAAAATAATAATTTCGGTATAAACAATTTCTAAAATACAAACAAAACCCGATTTTCAAAGGATGATTTAAGGATGGATTTCAAAACAAAGATAGAGATTTAATTTAAAGGAACTCTAATCAATAGAATCCTGATTCGAAGATAGACTCGATCGAAGATGAGATAATTAAGTTACAAAATAGAAGATGGATATACTTCTATAAATCGCGGGCGACCTTTACCTGTCAACCGTGATTCCAAAATTAGATCGGTGTAGAATTCTGAGGCAATTCGACATTCGATCGTCGGAGATATAGAATTCGGCATAACAAGATATATCAGCATCGTAAACCGAGGATACAGGAATCTTCGGTGAGTCAATGCCAATTGAAAAGGAGTTTTCACCCCCTTTACAAATCATTCAATGGAGTTATGGGATACTCCAGAATCAAACGAATATAAATAGGGAGAGACAGAATGAATTTCGAAACCGAGGGACATTCCAAAACTCAAAGGAAATTGAGTCAAAAAGGAAGAGATTCAACTCGAACGAAAGTGATTCTGTAAATAAATTTACCATATATGCTAAGTTTTGCCTAGAGCCAAAGCTCTGATACCAACTGTAACGACCCGCTATTTTGGACCATTCAAATTCGACAATAAAACCGTACATGTCCGACTTGAATAATTCAAAATACCGAATTGTTAATAAAAATTTGGCAAAAACTTAAAATATACAGTAAATAAATCAATCATAGATCACTTACACAGAGTAATACAATGCAGCGGAATAGATAAAAATAGTAGTTCATGAAGCTACTATATACATTAAAGTTAGAAATAAAATACAACCGAATAGTTCAAATGCCATGAAGTCTCCAATGCAACAGATGGCTTCTCTGAACCAATCAACTGGATGACTGAAGGGATAGATAGCTGGATCTTCAAGCAAAGCTCCAACTTCGAAGATGAGTCTCAAATGCTGTATCTCTCAGTCTGACCCGAGCGTAAAGCAAAACACAAAACACTCGAGTCAGGATTAACATTCTTATATCTATAAATCTAACTCAAGTGAAATATCAACTAAAATATAATTAACTTAGAGGATGTTTGGGATAACCATCCTCTAAGGGTCCATGGAACTATCTATAAGATAGAAATATACACTATAACACCGTAGTCTTCCAACTTAATTTATACTTCAAAACCAACTATCATTTTCACTTCAAAAATCTCTATACTTCCCAAATAGTATTTATATATATTAAATAATTTATTCAGTAAAGAAATTTCAATTCCCTCAACTTAACCAATCGTTTAACATCAACCCGACCTTCCCATTTAAATCTTTTTCAATCTCAATTTATCAATTTAAATTCAACTCAATTTCTAAAATAACCATTTCAATTTTATTGATCTCAAGTTCGGATTTGAAATCACCAAATACCCTTTATATTTCAATATATTTCAAAACTTTAAGTAATCAACGTTTCAAACTAAACTTTATTCAATTTAGTTTTCTAAATAATAAATTCAACTTATATCGATTCAAATACAGATCTGAAACACCCATTTATATTCTAGTATAGTTCAAAGATTTAATATTCTACATTCCCAAAGTTCAATTTTACAGTTTCATAAGATCTTGATTTAATCAAATTATTATTTAGCCTTGAAATATTTCCTCCTTAGATTCAACATCATTTAAGTAAACCTGAAATTACCCTTTTACTCAATATTTTCTTTAATTTATTTAAACATGAAACATTCAATAAATCACTTAAAACAAAAATCCAGTTACAAAATCATACCCTTAAATTTCCCATTCAATAAATTCAAATTGATTTAATTAAATAAATCTTCATTTGAATACCATTTTTAATAAACCAAATTTATCTCCCAATCTTAATTATTAAAATTCTTTACACGGTAAAATTTGAAATATAAATCTTAAATAATACTTAAACATATTTTATGGATTAAATCAGTCTAAAATATTATTAAATTTATATATAAAGTTTCCATTTATATATAATATTTTAAGAACCAATATTTATTAATTCACATATGTTTCTTTTCAAACTGTAGAAATTTATCTTTAAATTATTTATATGGACCAACAGTGTCGGTATATATTTCCTATCATATAGTCAAATGCTACGGATATTTATCATTTCAATCCGTACACTAAATATATACGGGTGGATATCATTTCAACCCGTAATCCCAAATTCAATTTAAATGAAAATCGTTTGGGTTTATCATTTCAACCCATAACGATTTTCTCCTATTCTAAAGTCCGTTCGGGTATGTATCATTTCAACCCATAGTGATTTTTATACTAACAGGGAACTTGCAGAGTGATAGCAGATATGAAAATAATAATAATAACAACAGGTATATATCATCAAAATAAATATAAACAATAGGATATGGTGTCATATCCCATAAGTGAACTATTACAGATAATAGCATAAATATAACAATTTAAATAACTACAGCAGCATATTTCAATTGTCATTTCAATTGAAATCAAATTTAATAAATAAAAGAACGTTAATCGTGAGTGATTGCTCACCTTTCGAGGCTAGAGATATATGATGATGAAATAAGCTACGAAATCCAAAGCAACGCTGGATGGACAAGATTTGATGCAGAAAATAGGCACGACGGACAAGGCTGATAATGGAAAATCGATGAGAATGAATCGAATCAATTTTGATATTACAGAAAAAAATATAAATTATTATGATATTAATTCTCCCAAAACCAATTTTCAAATTAAGAATGTATATTTAAAATCTATATATACCTATATGTAATTTAAACATAATTCGTCCAAAAAAAAACCATTGTATTATATTTTATAGTCAATAATTATTATAAAAACAATATAACCACTTATTGTAATATATATTACTTAAAAAAAAAACCCATGAAAGCAACCTATATATGTTCATAATAAAAATGTATATATAGAAATTCCAAATGCATAGCCTATATTCGGTTATATATATATATATATTACGTAAGTCTGAAACAAACACCTAAACGCATATATATGTCTCGAGATTTATAAACAACAAAATACTTATAATGACACATGCACTCATATACTTATATAGACTGTGAACAAGTATACATACTATGCCGTATAAAATCCAACACTAAAAAAAGTAAACTCACACTGAAAACATTTTAGTCAATTATTAAATATATATATTAACTAGCGTATAAAACTAACGTATCCTGTAACTTTATAATATATAAGCTATATCAGATATGAAACTATCATTATATCAGATATATAAATAGTTAAACATTTTATACAAAACTATCATAACTTTATTAAATTAAACATACATTACACACTTACACAAATAGACTGTAAACTGTAAAACTTCACCCATTTTAAAGTGGTAACAATACGCTTGCTAAAAATATAACCCACATAGCTCGTACTTCCCTATAAAACTATATAAATATTTGTAAGCTAACCATTAATATAGTCTAATTCACAATATGCATACCTTTATAACTTTAAATCAAATGTGTATATATATATACTTATAACCAGTTATTCACAAAATACATAGCTTTAAACATATCATATATTTAAATACATATACAATCGACTGATAAGATGAGTATGCTTTACGTTTTATATATGTACTAACTTTTTATATAATATTTATATATACACTTATCAAATTTTATAACATGCGAACAAAATTTTATATTATATAGAATCTGAAAACTGCAAACATTTCATACTTGGAACCATACTATATTTATAAGATGTATATATGATATCTTAAATCAAAAAAAAAAAAAAACTTACTTTGCTATAATACATACAATATTATTGCATAGATATACATTACTGACATATATTAAACTATATATTAACTAATATATAACCTTCAAACTTTTAAAATTGAATACCAACGTGACACATAAAGTATAAAACAATCAAGTTATCAAATCTCTATACATAGTATAATATCATACACACTATGAACGAAAAAAAAAAAGAAAAAAAAAAAAGAAAAAAAAAAGAATACTGTTATGAACTCATATATATAATACCATATGATACATAACTAACATGAATTTAAAATCATGTAGGACAGATCACATATTCCAAATACAGACTTATAGAAAATATACAATAACACATATATATTATAAATATATGCTAACCTATTACTCAAAGATAACATGTGGCATGATTGTTGATGGTGAAGGCTCTGAGGATGGCTGAGCATGCAGGCGATGACAACACGTGTAGAGAGATATGTGCATGAGAGGAGGAGAGAAAAACG
This sequence comes from Allium cepa, assembly GCA_030765085.1. Lineage (NCBI taxonomy): Eukaryota > Viridiplantae > Streptophyta > Magnoliopsida > Asparagales > Amaryllidaceae > Allium > Allium cepa. Next base: position 982,934,922 of record CM060929.1, read on the forward strand.
CGGAGGGAGAGGGATGAGTTGGATGTGGTGGGTGACGAAGCGATGGGAGGTGGAAGCACGGTAAAAGAAGGGAGAAAATAGGTGGATCTGTAGAAAGAAAAATGGAAGAAGGAGGAGGAAGAAAACTTAAAATGAGGAATGAGATTGGAAGTGACAGCAGTTTGCAATATGAAAGAAACGAAGTCAAACAAGGTTATAAAGGCAAAATAAATAAAGAAAAGAACCGTTGCATACGAAACGTATACAATAAATATGAATTGATTTGAATAGTAATGGTCAAATTCAGCTGAAAAGATTAAAGCGAATAAATACGGAGCATTGGTTATGGTAAAGTAACGCACAAAATTAGGGGAATAACAAAGGAAAGGACTGGTCAAAATAAATGAATGTAAACGTGCAACGAATATAAAAATCTATATAATTGAACCGATGGAAACGAAGGAAGCAAATAAAAGAAAGGGAACGAAGAAAAAAAAATGAGCTGTGTCCCGAGCATAAATAAAAGTGGTAACATATGAGAGGAATGAGAAAAACAAACGGGCACAATTTGAAATCAATGCAATAAAACGGCCAAAAGCTGATTTTTAGGAAAATTATTAAAGAAATATTCCTTGGGCTGCGCGTTTGAGATCCGAAAAGGCATGGAAATCAAAAAGTTATAATTTAGATTGGAATGAAAACGTACAGGAAATAATAAAGGAAAAAAAAAATGTGAAATAATCATATAGCATTTATTACGTTTCAAACTTTTGACATGGCATGGGATGGAAACAGCTGTACGCTAATTGAGAAGCTATTAAAGCAATTTATTATTAGTGGCATGTTATACGTTTTTATATTTATTTATTTCCTAGATCTCAATTCATATCTGATTATACTATGCAGATTTATCTTTATTATTAAACGTTCAAAAAGAATAAAACGTATACAAATTTTCTTGATTTTCGAAACAAAATTAACGGCTAAAAGATGATGAAGGGACAAAATATAAGAAAGGGAAAGAGATGAATGCGTACAATTATTTATAAGAAAAGAGAGAGAAAAGAAAAACCCACAATTAAAAATGAATGAATGAACGCTGAAAGTCAGTCAGGAATATAGAAGGTACAATATGAAATAATGGTAATCACAACTACTTTTTTTTTAATGCAGACCTTAAATCAACCCTTAAAACATATACTTCATATATGTAGTTAAATATAGTATATACTTCTCTTCTTCTTTGGTTCATATGATATATGAAACCCTTAACTATCGTATTTATGGCTGACGACATATGTATAGATATACTAAATATGCACTAAAATAAACTGGAAATGGTGACACAAAAACCCAAAATCAAATATATATATATATTTAACATGACTAGAAATCAAACTTCAGTAAAACTATATACTAGTATCAAGACTAACATATATATATAGCTATTATAACACATATAAATTAAATAAAACTTGGTATAAATACGCTTTACTATATATACACTTCAAATAGACCATCATACATATACAGTGGTTTTCCAAAATAACTATATATGGAACGTACTCAACATACTTAAAATTTACACACCTTGCTGAAAAGCAAAAGGAGACCGTAAATTTATTACCCACGCTATTGATATTTATACCCAATAGAAATGAACTATGCTACCAAATTTACATCAAACTTAACTTATATTATAGTATAAATAATAGTTTATAAAGTTTTTGTACTAGATCTTATAGGTATAACCACAACCAAACTTTAAAATATATGTACACAGCTCGTACTACAAATCATTAATATACATAACATATTTTCTTTTTTTTTCAAAATTTTATTATTAATAATTTCTCAAAATCCAATTCAATACGTTAAATACCAATTAAAAATTGCTAAAATTTTATGGGTCGTTACATAAACATTGCCTTATGTAAGTTAAAATAATAACTGAAAATTTTGAATGTAAAATCAATAGAAATGCTAAGTATATGTGTAAGATGGAAATTGATTTAATAAAGGATTGAAACCAAGATAAATAAATAAATTGGGATATTAAATGAGTATAAGTGACTTAATTTCAGCATAATGAAAATAAAATAGTTAACACAAATAAAAGATGAAATTAGAATTATATATAGCTTATTGGAACATTTGTGTAATTAATGAACTTTTAAATGAAATTAAAAGTTAAGGGTAACAATGGTTATAAGTTGCCTATTTATTTAGTTCGTAAAATTTTGTTTGAAATCAATTGAAGTTAACTTACTTATTTAGTGCAATTTAATGCAGATTTATTTGGTAATCGGAGAATGTTAGTTCAATAGGGGGTAACCAATGAATTTTTTTAATCTAATACTAAGTTAAGGTTAACTAAGGTAATTATTTATAAATCAAATGAAATGCAAATCAATGGCAACAATTGTTGTTAATAATAGCTTGTAAGTGAAATTGAATGTTAAATGGTAACGATTATTTTAGGTTAACTATTTATTTAGTATATTTAATATAAACTGGTAATCAATTGAAATAAATCTAAATTAAACGCTATGATAACATAAATTAAGGAAATAATTGGTAACCAATGTTAATTTTATTTATAATATGACCATTGGTTGATTTAAGTAGTAAAAATCAAGATTTATTATTTTATTTGAAATTTAAAATTCAATAAGTGGATTTATTGAAAATAAGTGGAATTTAATATTAAAATATTACACTAATGAAACTTAAGATGGAATTTGTGAATAGTAATGCAATAACTACGAACCAGTGAAAATTTCATCAAATTGATAATGATAGATTGAATAATAGAATGAAAATTCAATTAAATGGAATTATTGAAATTAAAATTGGTAATTTCTGAATCATTGAGACTGAAAGCAAAGATAGTAATTATTGAAATAATTAACACTGAATCAACACGAAATTTATTTAAATTGTTATAAATGGATAAATAAATCAAGTGACAAAATTTGTAAGCTAAAGAATTGGAATTTAAAATTTGATTTAATTAATTTAGCTTTAATTTATTTAATTAATATAAAAATAGCCATTTTGGCCACTGACTCGGATTTCGACGAAACAAGTTTCATCAGATCCACAACGGTGAATTGTTGTAGAATTTCAAGTTTCGTATCGATCGGACTTGTCGTTTGATCGCATGGGGTTGAAACGCCTTGAAATCAATTTGAAAATATTGTTTTTAGCATAACTTCTTGATATGATGGAATTTGGAGTTGAAACCTTTTTCATTGCGTTTAAATATTTTAAAACACCTATTTTGATATATGGGTTTACCTAATTTCGTTCCGAGGTCAAAACGGGCTTTTTGGCCATGTTAGCGTTAGAGCGTATATCTATCAACCCGATCCATCTATTTTATTTCAATTTGCGTATAAATATTCTGCTATAAACCCTAGCCTCCCTATTTCTCATTTGTTTGTACATATATTTCAACATCTCTCCTTCTCAATGGCAGACAAACAAACCGTAAATCCAAATACAGTTCCAAACCAAATCCATAGAAAAAATTTCAAAGTCCACATAAAAATCTGAAAAAGTATATGTTGAAGCTCTCAAAGTGCGTAATTCTAGTGAAATTCGTTTTTCGTTTTGTATTGTCGTTTGACCGGTAAAAATCGAAGAAGTCTCGGTCGTTCATCACGTCGAAATCAAACTCGACGGATCGACGAACCCTTTCTGGGTATTGCAGAGGGGACTGAGTGGAGTCGATCTATGTGGTTCGTTGGGCGAGTTGACGGTCAGATTTGCAGAAAAAATTGACTAGGTTTTACTAAACTTGGCGGCGGCTGCGTTAATTTTGAGAGAAGGGGGTTCAGCGACGTGGGGGGCCCTTGTGCGACGGTCACGGCTAACACGCGTGGTCAGGAGGCGACGAAGTTGGGTGAACGAACGCGATGGGGCGGCTAGGGTTTTTTTCTAGGTGCGTGTTCTGTCCAGGTGCGTGTTTTCTTGGGCGCGTGGGTGAAGATGCATTCCTCTGGTGTGACGTGGCAGGTTAAATTATTTATTTTGTTTTAATTTTTAATTTTGTTCCCAACTCGTTTAACTTGAATAAATTTTACATACGAACTCCAATTCACGTGCGGTTTTCTTCGCTAGATTCGTATTGAAAATCCGGACTTGATGACGCTAGTTTGGATGAATTCTGAGACGGTCAAATTTTTGGGTTTAAATTGGATTTAAATTTAATTTGAATCCAAAAGGTGACTGTTTTAACCCACTCACAACTTCTAGAATTTCTTATGTTTGTTAAATTGATTTATGATATGGGTAAAAATTCATTTATGACTGTTTGACATATTTTTATTTATCATCTCAGTTAAATCACATTTATTTAAATTAAATTGCTATTTAATTTATTCATTGCATTTAAACTGCCAGTTAAATTGTTAACTAATTATTCATTGCGCATAAACTGCCAGTTAAACAGTTATTTAATTTATTATTGAATATAAACTTCTATTTAATACCCATTGTTTATTATCCGTTCTATATTGATGCTATTGTTTGAATTTGACGATGATTGCGATAAATGGTTGATGGTTGATATTGGATGAATGAATGATGTGTTTTAAATTGTTATAAACTGCAGGTTATTATGCATTTTCATCTCATTCGAGATTGCGGTTTGAAATGATATATAAACGTAATTTTTATTTTTAAATTTTGGATTGAAATGATAAATATCCGTATAACTTGACCATAGGATAGAAAATTTTATACAGACACCGCGGTATCTATATAAAAATATTTTGAAATGATTTCTATGGTTTTGTAAAGGAATATTCGGGTTATATAAATATTGATTTTGATGTTATATAAACGCCAAATTTACATTTTGATTCCAGCTATATAGAAACATGCTTTGAAATATAAAATAAGCCCAATATTAAAGTTTGATTATTTTATATAATATGGTTAAATGAATATTGATTTTTGAGATTATATAAATACTACTTTTATATATATAGTTAAATTTATGTCTTTAACTATGTATGAATTTTGGTAAATAACAAATAGTTTAATAATGGAGTTGATTTTATTTAAATAAATACGGTTAAGTGATAAAATCATACTTTAATATACAAGTTATGAAGATTTAAAATAAATTAAGATTTGAAGGTAAATTGGAGATTTATTTGAAATTGAAAGGTATTTTGGAATTTAACTCCATAAGTTGATGTAAATGTATTAAACTTGGAATTTTAAAAGATATGATATTTATAACTGGATTTTTCCAAGATTGAATTAAATGAATATTTCTAGTATAAATAAATTGAAGGAAATATTTAGTTATTGGAAATTTGAGTTTATTTAAATGATTTTGAATTTGTTGTGCAAATATTTCAAAACTAAATAATAGGACATTGAAAGTTTGAAATATAAGGAAATCTAAATGGTTTATTTGGGAATTCAAATTGATTTGAGAAATTAAAAAGCTAATTTACTTTATAAAGTAATTTATATTTAAACCATTTAAGTATTGAAAATGTTGTTTCGAAGCTATGGGTTTAAAGTATATATTTTGAAGTACTATGATTTTTGAAAAAGATATATTTAAAATAAAAATGATATCATATTGATTTGGGTTTTAAAATAGAAATAATATCGTATTTATATGGTTTTGAAATGGATAGTATATTCTGGTTTTAAAGTAAAAACTATTTTGAAATAACCGCGGTGTTATAATAACGATTGGTTGGTGAAGAGACCGGGATCGAAAGTTGTCATACTCTCTGCCAACTCCGAAAACCACTTTAACAACCGTGTATGCGGTGGAGATTCCAGAATGAACTATGATGGTGACGGCGTTTCCTTTAAGGTAAATACGTGGACTCAACTCCCGTGAGTTGGCATAAGGTGGCTAAAACGGGAGCGATTCTCTGGCCAATTGAGGTAGCACCTTTGATCGGACACATCCCTTCGATTTTATATTTTGACTTTTGGATTGATTCGGTGGCTACTTTTGATTTTCTTTTTGGGGGTGTGGCTCGAGGTGGGCGGTAGCTGCAGCTACACGTTACCACCAGCCCGGATGCATAATTGGTTTATCTACCCTGGCATTGCCTAGTTGTGCCATGTCACCTACCCTATCACGCCTTATACGATTTCGGTTTTGTACCATACCTATGGAGTGCCCTCTGACGACGCCCAGTATGGGGGAGATTACGGTACTGTATAGACTATAGGAATATATTATGTGTTAAGGTGGAAAATGTAAAGCCTTAACGCTATTTAAAAGTAAGTTTATTTTACAATTAGACACTATTATAATAGCGAAATATACTACATAGTAAATAGTTTAACGGATCCTTAAGAGATGTAAATCTCGAGCATCTCTGGAGTTACTGCACTCATAGTTATTTCTGATGATTTAACTTACATAAGATCTTTAGTTCTGACTCGAATGTTTTGTCTTTTCAATTCGCTCGGGTCAGTCCAAGCGTTCCAGGATTTGAAGACTTTATTTCTGGAGGAAGAAGACGAAGATTTCATTATTATGATTATTATATATTACATGGTTCCACTACACACTGTATTCCGCTGCATTGATATTTATTGGTATGTGAACTCTAATATTTATTGTATAAAGAAGAATCAAATGTTGTAATAGTTTTATGAACTTTATATTGATTATTATATTTTATCCTTCCGTTGAGATTCTGTTTGGTTTTTCTCCTCTGTTTTTCTTATTTACCCCAAAACAATCCGCCCTTTCGTATGGTTTGAATTAACATGTGTGTCTGCATTGCACTTGGAGGGTGCAGCGTGTCGATTTAAAGCGTGAGAAAAGGCGGGATGTTACATCTGGTATCAGAGTTTTGGTTTAGCGATAAACCTTAGCTTTGTGGGGTTTGACTCTTTATTAATAGGGTAGTACTACCCTATGGGAGTCGCTGAGTGTATATATATGAGAGAGCGTATTTGTTAGTGTTATAAAAAGGTTTTAATATTGTGTTAATTTGTTTCGTTTTGTATTTATAAATTCTGGTTGATACATTGGACGCTATGACATCAATAGGGATTTCTAAACAATTAATAGGAGAAACCGACATAATATTTGTTTTTAATATAGGTGAATGAATAATTTTGTCTATTATATTTTCTATACATATAATAAATTTTATAAAGATTATATTTGGTTGTAATATATTGGTTGTTAGGTAATGAAATTTATAAATAATAGTTGAAATAATATTTAATAAAAATAAATCAAATCGGAAATTTTAGGACTTAAGTTCCAGGGGTTTTGAAACTTTCTTTTGAATGATTTTGAAATATAAATAATAATATTATTAAAAGAAGTATTTTTTGATATAAATATTTCAAAATAAATTTGAAAGAAATGTTTTAAAGAAATTTTAGAAAAAGAAATAAGTTTTGTACTCCCCTCTCTGTAGCTGGAAAATAATTTCGGCGATAAGTGCACGCATCATCGACATTCATTTTCGAGTTTCGAAGTGGGAAGGCACTGTAGTAGTTTTACTGCAGATCCATTTTGATAAACAAATATAAATGTTAAATTGCTTTAAATATAATGCGATATATGTATATGAAATGTAAGTATACATTCATCTATTATCTTTAAAATGACTTGAAATTAAACCCGGTATTTAATTCTTAAGTTTCCGCTAATTAATATTTTCAATTATTGTAGCGAAATTGAATGTAACTAATTTAAAATTTGAACCTTCGATTAAAATAAGAAATTTAATGATAAGTTATGAATGAAATTAAAAGAAATCTGAAATGTGTAACCTATAATACAAAAGGATATAATTATTGAACATTGAATAAATTTTAAAGGAAATAAGATAAACTTGTATGATTTTCAGTTACATTCTTAAAGATATATATATAACTTACCAAAAGATATAAAAAGTTGAAATGTTATACAAGTAATAAATTTGAGGTAATGAAAGTAATTAATGAAATTCTTTAATAAATAAAAATTTGATGTTGTAATATTATAATCTTAAGTGTAATTGAAAAGACTACTAATTGAAATAGAAAGGTAAGTATTATAAATAAAAATTAGTAATAAATGAAATTTAGTAGTATAAATAAATGATAATAAACTTAAGAATGGGTGAAGCTATTTATAAATAAAATAAGTATAAAAGATGAAATGCAAATAAATAAATATATGAAAATGAAAATTTGCAAGAAATAAATGTGAATTAAAAGAAATCATTATATGAATAAAAATAAAGTCAAACAACAAAGATTATGAAATGGAATTAATAAAAATGAACTTGATTTATTGTGTGAAATTGTTGGTTGCTGGTTTATGGGGAAGGATACTTTACAATTGGTTGGATGTATGAATAACCTATTCAGTTTTATCTAAGACTGTTGAGTAAATAGTATACTTAATAGTTTATTTGTCGTTCTATACAATTTAAAGGTGTCTAAACCTAAACAACTATTTGTTGTGTTTGATATGTATGAATGATTGATTTGTATTGATTTTTGTATAATGGTCGTATGCCTTGTTGCAAATTGATTGTTGTTGAATTGATTATGTTTGTGGTTGAAACAACCTTAAATATTTCATTTTATATAATTGTTAACCTTTTGGATTATATAAGTGAAATACAGGTTATGGAAGCAATTGCTACTGCATTTGGTTTCATAATATAAGTACAAACTTCCGACAAATAGGTACGTTTTCGGATTACGTTTTTTATAGCGCTATTATATTGTTTTCCCGGGTTGGGATATCTATTATTTGGAAAATTTTATGTTATATATTGTTATATTTGATATTATACTTTTCCCCGAGCCTCACCGTACAAAGGAGACTTAGAAAAAATTGAAAATGTTTTCCAAACTTTATTAATTTAAGTATAAAAAAAGATCTATTGGTTATAAATTTGTGTATTTTATTTAAATTAATTAATTTTGAAAAGTGTATTTGTCTATATATTAAATGTTTTAAGTAAGATATATGGATTTCCTAATTCTTCTTTTCCCTTCTTTTCCTTTTCGGGGACGTAAAGCTTTGAGTGGAGGAGAGTGTAACGACCCATAAATTTTCGATCTTTAAAATTTGTTAATTTAATAATATTTTATGATTTAATAATTTAATTACAAATTTTATTTCAATAATAACTAAATTAAAATGAATCAATGTTAATACAAGTTAATGGCCAACAATCTTAATGAAACTCCAATTCATTGTATTTAAAACATGCTGTGCTTGGTTATAAAATTTAATAAGTAACAAATGTAAACATTTAATTATTGTATAAAATAGATAGTTAATGGTGATCGAATAAGATCAGTATTGTGTAAGGAATTATAATATGTGTGGTATTAATGGGTGCAATGATTTATAGTGGGATGTAAAAGGTAATAAATTAATGTATAATGGTGGCAACTATTGTTCGTTACCAATATATTTAATCAATAGCAATTAAATGTAATTAAACATTGCCTTATGAAAGTTAAAATAATAACTGAAAATTTTGAATGTAAAATTAATAGAAATGTTAAGTATATGTGTAAGATGGAAATTGATTTAATAAAGGATTGAAACCAAGATAAATAAATGAATTGGGATATTAAATGAGTATAAGTGACTTAATTTCAGCATAATGAAAATAAAATAGTTAAGACAAATAAAAGATGAGATTAGAATTATATATAGCTTATTGGAACATTTGTGTAATTAATGAACTTTTAAATGAAATTAAAAGTTAAGGGTAACAATGGTTATAAGTTGCCTATTTATTTAGTTCGTAAAATTTTGTTTGAAATCAATTGAAGTTAACTTACTTATTTAGTGCAATTTAATGCAGATTTATTTGGTAATCGGAGAATGTTAGTTCAATAGGGGGTAACCAATGAATTTTTTTAATCTAATACTAAGTTAAGGTTAACTAAGGTAATTATTTATAAATCAAATGAAATGCAAATCAATGGCAACAATTGTTGTTAATAATAGCTTGTAAGTGAAATTGAATGTTAAATGGTAACGATTATTTTAGGTTAACTATTTATTTAGTATATTTAATATAAACTGGTAATCAATTGAAATAAATCTAAATTAAACGCTATGATAACATAAATTAAGGTAATGATTGGTAACCAATGTTAATTTTATTTATAATATGACCATTGGTTGATTTAAGTAGTAAAAATCAAGATTTATTATTTTATTTGAAATTTAAAATTCAATAAGTGGATTTATTGAAAATAAGTGGAATTTAATATTAAAATATTACACTAATGAAACTTAAGATGGAATTTGTGAATAGTACTGCAATAACTACGAACCAGTGAAAATTTCATCAAATTGATAATGATAGATTGAATAATAGAATGAAAATTCAATTAAATGGAATTATTGAAATTAAAATTGGTAATTTCTGAATCATTGAGACTGAAAGCAAAGATAGTAATTATTGAAATAATTAACATTGAATCAACACGAAATTTATTTAAATTGTTATAAATGGCTAAATAAATCAAACGCAGACTTGGAGGAGATTTCTTCTTATGATAGTCAAATATGCTTAATACGTAGAAAATTTCTTTCATATTATTATTATAAGTGCATAGTGTAGAAAACGATTTCGAAAGTAGAATATAAATCTTAGCCAGCATAGGTACTATTATATTATGCCCGCTATAGCTACCATATTAGATGGCAGGTTCTACAACTAATACCGTACAAGGCTCGTATTGTTTCTTTGGATTTCCAACAAATGGTCAGGCCAAGGAACTTCCCATTGCCACATGGAAACGCCTCTGGATGGACGTCCCGAGAACCTAACCGGATCTCTGCCAACACAAGGCCGGGTTACCCCTAACTGGGTAACTACTGACACGAGTATGCCACCTCCCGGTTGTAACAACCTTTAACCGGGGCCCCAACATCAAATCACAAAACAAGATATATATAAGTTTGTGATGTCCACATAAGTAAGTATCTGGGCTCCATACCATGATACCACTTCTGTCCAGAAGGGGATGTACATACCCTAAAGGGGCGCTATCCCCTAATAACCTTGCCGCATCTTTCCTGTTTTGACCATTCCGGGGTGTGAGGTTCGACGAAGTCACGTCCACAAAGCCACGCTTTGTTTCAAAGCCCTGCTTTGGGTCAACAAATGATCAAAGTAATGATCACAAAGATAAGTGATCAAACAAATGATCATATCACAAATGATCAAACAATGATCATTTCACAGCAACACTTAGCATGTCACATTACCAAATTGGGAATATATTGCTGATAACCTTCAACTACATAACCTCTGAGCTCGCATGTCTCAGAGAAGGGTGTTAAGCTAAAAGAATAAATTCTTCGCCACCAACAGAAATGTATTTGAAAGAAATCTGCTTTATATCTCAAATTGTAATGTCAAACACACAATCCATACAAGTCTGTTCCGGGTTCGAACAGAACCGAAGGCACTTCCAAAGAAGCCCTTGAAATCCGGATATTCACTAATTACGTTCGGACTTCCCATCACATATGGAGTATCTATACCGGGGACCAGTCGATGCAAAGACATTCGACGAGTTGTCCTTACGTTTTCGAAAATATCCGGTCTTCATCACCGGTCTTCAAATGCTATCCATATCGATGTACCACATATTCGGAATGGGATATATGACACAAAGGTCCTCTCCCGGCTAAACCGAATAGTGAGCGCAATATTTAAAAACATATGGATATGGGGATTTCAATTAAGCCACAACTTAAAAACCAAACCTTTCTTTCAAATGGTTTAAACAAATTACCATTTCAAATCTTCAAACAAAAAGATTTATTTCACAAAGATCAATTCATAGATTTCCAAAATAATTTCATTTCGATAGGATTAACTCGTTAAATCTTTAAATCAAAGATTTAACTTATAATTTCAGACCGTTTCTATAACTTGGAAATCATTTTCATTTTCAAACTTGAAATTCTTTTTAACACAAATTGGATGTTCATTTCTTATGTGAAAGCTTTTATTATTTGAAACAAACAGCTTTCATTTCAGAAAAATCCAATTATATTTGCACAAGTTAAAGTTCTTAATTTATATTCATATTCCAAAATTAATACATTTTAAAATAGTTTAACCCCTATATAACTGGTATAACATTTTTAATCCCTAGTTTCGAATCATAGAATTCAATTTCAAATATTGTATTTAAGTTTAAACCAAATTATTTAAATTTCAAACTTTATCAAGTTATTCAAAATAAATTTCATCTTTGAGATTCCGTTTCTAAAGTTTTTCACTTTAAACCCTATTACATTTCAAAACCATTTGAATTTAAAAAAATTCAAATTCAAAACTATTTTCAAAAATCTGTGACTTAATCGATTTCCTCGTGAAATCCATATTTGTGTGTGTATGGTGTGGGCCAGGGGTTTAACGCAATATGCAACATCATTCAATCATCACAGATTAAAAACACAGAAAAATAGTTGATAAGCGATATAAACTATAACACTCATCGTCCATTCACAGATTCACAGATAATATACAGATGCAATAAATATACACAGTTCAATCTATAGAACAAAATATCACAAATCAGATAGGATAATCAATTCAAGGCATCTCATACAATACAATCATTCATAAGTAAGGTTAAGCATTCAATTGTCATTTATAAGTAGGATTAATTAAATTGATTAATCCTAATCGATTCAATTTATTTCCAAGTAAAATAAATTTCCTATGAATTTTAATTATCTAATCCTGATTTATTAATTACAAATCATTTGATATAAATTAATTTATCAAACATTTTGATTAATTAATTTATTCTTAATTAATCATATTAATTAAATTAACCTCTGAACCAATTACATAATTAATTAACCTCTTAATTTATTATCTTAAGTAGTTAAACTTCTAATTACTTCTCATTAAGCAATCACCTCATAACCATTAATCATTAATTACCGATTAATCTTTATCATTAAGTTAATCAAAATATTCAAATTCAATTTCAATTGGTAATTTGCCCCTTTATTACTTTCATTAAGTAATTACAATTTATAATTGATTTTCTTATTCAATTAATCTAATTAATTATCAAAATTATTCACATTAATTTAATCGCTTAATAATTCCTAGTTAATTATCTTCATTTACTAATACCATTTCTTTAATTACTTTTAAATTTATCTCTAATTATAAATTAATCTAAATCATTAATTTATAAATTCGATAAACAAATCATTCCTTAATTATCTTATTAATTGAATCGTTTAATACCTTAATTATCTCTAATATAATTCATTTCTTATTGATGACTTCATTAACATTAGAGTGAAAAACATTTCACTTTTGAATTTAAATTAAATTTACATTTTGAATTTAAAATTCAAAATGATTATTCTTTTAAACATTAATCCAATTTAAAAAAAAAAATTATAATTCTTTAAAATAAATGTAAATAACATTTATTACTTATATAAGAGAAGTTTTTAAGCTAATCTACTTCGTTTTGTCATTTGAATCTATTAAATTTAAATACTTGGAATCATTTCCATACTAGACATTGACTAATTAAAATTTAATACAAAATCATTTCAAACATTTGTTAGTTAATTAATTGAACACCAAGACAATTTATATTAAAAACATTTAACTTTAAATACCTAAAGGTTGAACTCGCTCGAGATCTTGTTTACAAGCTTTGAAAAAAAAACTTACTTATCTAATTATACTAAAAAAAACTTGCTTAACAAAATTCATTTGAAATATGTTAAATCACAAATTTTAGAAAACAAACAGTTTTGTCTACTGGTACAAACAACTCCTGCCAGAGCCAATAGTTCACCACTTTTTTTCTTTTCTTCTTTTTCTAAAAATTCACTTAGGTCTCCCTCCCAATACATCATCAACCTGACACATTTGTGCACGCTGTGCACGTCCACAAACGCCGCCGCCCTCCGTTTACCATCGCGATCATCAGCAACAGGCGCTCGCAACCCCACGACCCCAAACCACGACCTAGTTCGACGTTTCCAGGTTCGAATTAAATTTGAACCCATCGACCCAAAATTTGAAAACACGTGAAACCAAAACCTGGAACAACTCGCGCACATCACCACGAACCTGTCAACACGTCGCGTCCCCTCCTCCGACCACCGGAGCACCAGCACCACCGGCCACCACTTCGTCATCGACCCCTCTTCCATCGCCCACCGCCGCGTGCAACTCGATGCACGAGAGACGCCGCTTTAGTCGATTCCTTAACCACTAAAAAAAATTAGGTTTCCCAACTTAAATCCCTCGCCGCTGCCTCCACGGCCATCAGACCACCGCCGCACCATTTTTACATGAACCCCTGGTCGCTCCTCCACGTCCAGGAGGAAACTCGACTCCTCCAGTCAACGAGATCACTCACGGCGACCCAAAATGCCCAAAACGATCAAACCCAAACTGCTTCTTCACTGCTTAACTAAAAATTGTGATTTGAGTTTTAAAAATCCTATTTTTGATTAAGTAAACAGTTTGTAAACTTGAATCTATAATTCATGATGTTTGAATTTGTCACTTAATTCAAGTATTACTGTTCTTATGTTCTTTTCCAGAGCAGACCACTTTATTTAGCATGAAATAAATTTTAAAATCCACTTTATACTTACCCAAACATATTTTGTTTATATGTTTTGTTCTAACAATCAATAGATTGAGCAGTAATGATCTTTGAAATATATCTGAGTTTCAATTTTTAATACAGAGAGGTTTAACAGGGTTCCAATATATTGATATCCCACTCCACAATTACACAGAGAAGTGAACTTATAAATACCCACGCAAACATCATCAATAAATGAACACAAATTTGATTATCTTCATACTTAAGTCAAGCAAATAGATACTTAGATTGTAGAAAATAAAGTTACTCACCGTGGATTCCAGAAAATGATCAGAGCTTCCACTTTTCTTGAAACAAGCTGTGAAGATTGCAAGCTGAACTTCTCTTACTTTTTTTTTTCTTTTTTCTTTGTTGAACAAATTGAACTTGTTTAAGTTTATTAGATATAATGATGTTTATCTCCCTGTAATATTCAATCTTGCTGAACGAAATGGAATGAGGAAGGTGATATTGATATATAGGAAGTAAGTCTACAGGTTGATTATAATTGGTACAACCATCAGAGATATTTTTTTTTTCTTTGCTTATCTTGACTAGCAGATGTTTTTGGGGGCTGAAGTGATATCCATTAAATGCCTATGCTTATTTAAACTCGGCTGATAGTATCTTCTTTTGCATGCAAGAGAATATGGCATTTAATGCCCTGGTCCTTTTTGCTTTCTTATTTGTACTTGTTTATATGTTCTTTTGTTTCTTGCTTTGCTTTTACATACTTATTATATTTTCCTATACTTTCATTTGTTCGACTGAGAGATGATATGTTGGTGACTGCTTCAATTATCATGTACAAGTTTACATACACTTGTTCTATGTGTACATAGATATAAAGTTAAATATTAGTTTATTTATATTTTCACTTTCCTGCATACTTATCTACAGGTCTTACTCCTATTTGTATAAACCTGGTTTGCCTTATTTGTTTACAAGCATATTAGTTTGATGTATAAATACATATATCTTTATTTTGTATTTCATGTTGTATTACTTTGCTTTATAATTTGAATGTAGTTCTATATTAAATTTGCTGTTGGAGTTTGTTAAATATGGTTTACTTTTATATATATTTGCATGTTTGCTTTTTACTTTGTTTTGATTGTTATTTTTGTTTATATACTTGGTTTTGTTTATTTATTTACTTTGTACTGTAATACTTTTGTTTGTGTTATTTTGTATTAGTTTAGCTTATGTTGCATACTTGTCTTATGTATTCTCTTTTGCCTTTGTCTGAACATACTTATATTTATATTTGGTTGCTTGTTTAAATTATCTTGTTTACTTATTTTCTTGCTTATGTGTATTTTTGGTTGTCTTGTTGTATGTCAATATAAATTTATTATTATTGTAGTACATTTGTTTGCATTTTATTTTACTTTACAATATTTTTAAATCCCAATTCAAATTAAATTTAAATGCATTTTTCAAAAATTCATAATTTAACTGATATTTTATATAATCACCAATTAATTTCACAATTTTAAATCAAAAATAAATTTAATTATCAATTTAAAATAAATTGAAATTCGAGATCGTTACATACTTCCCCCCTTAAATGAAATTTCGTCCTCGAAATTCGCCAGAGAGAGATAACGAAGATAGACGAAAGATAGAGAAATATCTTTTCAGATCAAACTGGATATTTGTTCTGCATTTGGCTCACCAAATCAGAATATCAACAATAGATACAAGAAATTATAATAGAATTTCAAATTTGGTTTTAAACGAAATCGTTTTGTCGATTCAATTCAATTTATCCTCCATATTCTATTGATCAATTTAACTCAATTTAAAATTTACAATTTATTTAAATTTCAGTTTCAAATTTCCAATTCATATTCAATAAGATTTAAAATCAAAAACCAATGAAGATACGAAGTAAAAATTTCTTACAACGATACGTAGGGCCATCATCACACCGAAACTTCTTTCTGGAGCTATCACGAAGAAATCAAAAGGATTTGGAAACGAATCAAAGGAAATTGATAAGAAAGTTGTTTCCACTGTTGCAGGTTATTGACCATTTATAGTCGTATTTACCTGTCCCCCATCTCGTTCTCTTCTCGCACTCATACTCACTATTAGTGGATAGTAAAAGAATTACTGAGGCGGTCAAACGGATATCTTAGGGATATACTCATTCTAGGGATACTTCACCCTATCTCTAATGAGTTACTTAATGTGTTATACTCCTGAGCTAAAGTTCAACCTTAGCTCTGATACCAAATGTAACGACTCGGATTTTGCCCGCTCGAAAATCGATATCCATACTTTAAATCGTATTCAAATGCCGTAGATTCGATCGTTCAAATCCGATTCGCCGGAGCTTATAACCCAATTAAGTAAACATCACAGCGGAATAAAAGAATAATACATTGATATACAGCATTGATACAATATCTGGTACAACAGAATGATACAATGAATATCAATATACATCAGAGACACAAGAAAATAGCAGCGGAAAAGAAATAACTCTAAGATAGTCTTCACCGAAGAACTCCAAATCTGAAACTCCATCTCCAAGAACCAATCCAGCAATAGCTCGAACTCCCCATAACAAAGCACCTAGCATAAGCAAGACTGGTGCGAACCAAAGACTGAACTAAACTTCAGATAATCCACTAATCTGACTATCTGAAAAACCCAACTCTAGACTGCTCGTGTGGAAAATAGTGAGCACCCAAAGTTTTGGAAAGGAACAATAAACTCTGGATCAGTCATGGGACTGGTGTGAGCAACGAAAACAGTTTATCTTTAAAAACAATCAACAAGAGAATTTTAAAGTAAATTCGCAATGCTTTTTGAAAATGAAACTACCATAAGACCTCCCGCCACACACACAATGCAAACGCAGACTTGGAGGAGATTTCTTCTTATGATAGTCAAATATGCTTAATACGCAGATTTTTTTTTTTGATATTATTATTATAAGTGCATAGTGTAGAAAACAATTTCGAAAGTAGAATATAAATCTTAGCCAGCATAGGTACCATTATATTATGCCCGCTATAGCTACCATATTAGATGGCAGGTTCTACAACTAATACCGTACAAGGCTCATATTGTTTCTTTGGATTTCCAACAAATGGTCAGGCCAAGGAACTTCCCATTGCCACATGGAAACGCCTCTGGATGGACGTCCCGAGAACCTAACCGGGTCTCTGCCAACACAAGGCCGGGTTACCCCTAACTGGGTAACTACTGACACGAGTATGCCACCTCCCGGTTGTAACAACCTTTAACCGGGGACCCAACATCAAATCACAAAACAACGTATATATAAGTTTGTGATGTCCACATAAGTAAGTATCTGGGCTCCATACCATGATACCACTTCTATCCAGAAGGAGATGTACATACCCTAAAGGGGCGCTACCCCCTAATAACCTTGCCGCATCTTTCCTGTTTTGACCATTCCGGGGTGTGAGGTTCGACGAAGTCACGTCCATAAAGCCACGCTTTGTTTCAAAGCCATGCTTTGGTTCAACAAATGATCAAAGTAATGATCACAAAGATAAATGATCAAACAAATGATCATATCACAAATGATCAAACAATGATCATTTCACAGCAACACTTAGCATGTCACATTACCAAATTGGGAATATATTGCTGATAACCTTCACCTACATAACCTCTAAGCTCGTATGTCTCAGAGAAGGGTGTTAAGCTAAAAGAATAAATTCTTTGCCACCAAGAGAAATGTATTTGAAAGAAATCTGCTTTATATCTCAAATTGTAATGTCAGACACACAATCCATACAAGTTTGTTCCGGGTTTGAATAGAACCGAAGGCACTTCCAAAGAAGCCCTTGAAATCCGGATATTCACTAATTACGTTCGGACTTCCCATCACATATGGATTCTCTATACCGGGTACCAGTCGATGCAAAGACATTCGACGAGTTGTCCTTACGTTTTCGAAAATATCCGGTCTTCATCACCGGTCTTCAAATGCTATCCATATCGACGTACCACATATTCGGAATGGGATATATGACACAAAGGTCCTCTCCCGGCTAAATCGAATAGTGAGCGCAATATTTAAAAACATATGGATATGGGGATTTCAATTAAGCCACAACTTAAAACCCAAGCCTTTCTTTCAAACGGTTTAAACAAATTACCATTTCAAATCTTTAAACAAAAAGATTTATTTCACAAAGATCAATTCATAGATTTCCAAAATAATTTCATTTCGATAGGATTAACTCGTTAAATCTTTAAATCAAAGATTTAACTTATAATTTCAGACTGTTTCTATAACTTGAAAATCATTTTCATTTTCAAACTTGAAATTCTTTTTAACACAAATTGGATGTTCATTTCTTATGTGAAAGCTTTTATTATTTGAAAACAAACAGTTTTCATTTCAAAAAAATCCAATTATATTTGCACCAGTTAAAGTTCTTAATTTATATTCATATTCCCAAATTAATACATTTTAAAATAGTTTAACCCCTATATAACTGGTATAACATTTTTAATCCCTAGTTTCGAATCATAGAATTCAATTTCAAATCTTGTATTTAAGTTTAAACCAAATTATTTAAATTTCAAACTTTATCAAGTTATTCAAAATAAATTTCATCTTTGAGATTCCGTTTCTAAAGTTTTTCACTTTAAACCCTATTACATTTCAAAACCATTTGAATTTAAAAAAAATTCAAATTCAAAACTATTTTCAAAAATCTGTGACTTAATCGATTTCCTCGTGAAATCCATATTTGTGTGTGTATGGTGTGGGCCAGGGGTTTAACACAATAGTGCAACATCATTCAATCATCAAGATTAAAAACACAGAAATATAGTTGATAAGCGATATAAACTATAACGCTCATCGTCCATTCACAGATAATATACAGATGCAATAAATATACACAGTTCAATCTATAGAACAAAATATCACAAATCAGATAGGATAATCAATTCAAGGCATCTCATACAATATAATCATTCATAAGTAAGGTTAAGCATTCAATTGTCATTTATAAGTAGGATTAATTAAATTGATTAATCCTAATCGATTCAATTTATTTCCAAGTAAAATAAATTTCTTATGAATTTTAATTACCTAATCCTGATTTATTAATTACAAATCATTTGATATAAATTAATTTATCAAACATTTTGATTAATTAATTTATTCTTAATTAATCATATTAATTAAATTAACCTCTGAACCAATTACATAATTAATTAACCTCTTAATTTATTATCTTAAGTAATTAAACTTTTAATTACTTCTCATTAAGCAATCACCTCATAACCATTAATCATTAATTACCAATTAATCTTTCTCATTAAGTTAATCAAAATATTCAATTTCAATTTCAATTGGTAATTTGCCCCTTTATTACTTTCATTAAGTAATTACAATTTATAATTGATTTTCTTATTCAATTAATCTAATTATCAAAATTATTCACATTAATTTAATCACTTAATAATTCCTAGTTAATTATCTTCATTTACTAATAGCATTTCTTTAATTACTTTTAAATTTATCTCTAATTATAAATTAATCTAAATCATTAATTTATAAATTCGATAAATAAATCATTCCTTAATTATCTTATTAATTGAATCATTTAATACCTTAATTATATCTAATATAATTCATTTCTTATTGATGACTTCATTAACATTAGAGTGAAAAACATTTCACTTTTGAATTTAAATTAAATTTACATTTTGAATTTAAAATTCAAAATGATTATTCTTTTAAACATTAATCCAATATAAAAAAAATCAATTTATAATTCTTTAAAATAAATGTAAATAACATTTATTACTTATATAAGAGAAGTTTTTAAGCCAATCTACTTCGTTTTATCATTTGAATCTATTAAATTTAAATACTTGGAATCATTTCCATACTAGACATTGACTAATTAAAATTTAATACAAAATCATTTCAAACATTTGTTAGTTAATTAATTGAACACCAAGACAATTTATATTAAAAACATTTAACTTTAAATACCTAAAGGTTGAACTTGCTCGAGATCTTGTTTACAAGCTTTGAAAAAAAAACTTACTTATCTAATTATACTAAAAAAAACTGGCTTAACAAAATTCATTTGAAATATGTTAAATCACAAATTTTAGAAAACAAACAGTTTTGTCTACTGGTACAAACAACTCCTGCCAGAGCCAATAGTTCACCCCTTTTTTTCTTTTCTTCTTTTTCTAAAAATTCACTCAGGTCTCCCTCCCAATACATCATCAACCTGACACATTTGTGCACGCTGTGCACGTCCACAAACGCCGCCGCCCTCCGTTTACCATCGCGATCATCAGCAACAGGCGCTCGCAACCCCACGACCCCAAACCACGACCTAGTTCGACGTTTCCAGGTTCGAATTAAATTTGAACCCATCGACCCAAAATTTGAAAACACGTGAAACCAAAACCTGGAACAACTCGCGCACATCACCACGAACCTGTCAACACGTCGCGTCCCCTCCTCCGACCACCGGAGCACCAGCACCACCGGCCACCACTTCGCCATCGACCCCTCTTCCATCGCCCACCGCCGCGTGCAACTCGATGCACGAGAGACGCCGCTTTAGTCGATTCCTTAACCACTAAAAAAAATTAGGTTTCCCAACTTAAATCCCTCGCCGCTGCCTCCACGGCCATCAGACCACCGCCGCACCATTTTTACATGAACCCCTGGTCGCTCCTCCACGTCCAGGAGGAAACTCGACTCCTCCAGTCAACGAGATCACTCACGGCGACCCAAAATGCCCAAAACGATCAAACCCAAACTGCTTCTTCACTGCTTAACTAAAAATTGTGATTTGAGTTTTAAAAATCCTATTTTTGATTAAGTAAACAGTTTGTAAACTTGAATCTATAATTCATGATGTTTGAATTTGTCACTTAATTCAAGTATTACTGTTCTTATGTTCTTTTCCAGAGCAGACCACTTTATTTAGCATGAAATAAATTTTAAAATCCACTTTATACTTACCCAAACATAGTTTGTTTATATGTTTTGTTCTAACAATCAATAGATTGAGCAGTAATGATCTTTGAAATATATCTGAGTTTGAATTTTTAATACAGAGAGGTTTAACAGGGTTCCAATATATTGATATCCCACTCCACAATTACACAGAGAAGTGAACTTATAAATACCCACGCAAACATCATCAATAAATGAACACAAATTTGATTATCTTCATACTTAAGTCAAGCAACTAGATACTTAGATTGTAGAAAATAAAGTTACTCACCGTGGATTCCAGAAAATGATCAGAGCTTCCACTTTTCTTGAAACAAGCTGTGAAGATTGCAAGCTGAACTTCTCTTACTTTTTTTTTCTTTTTTCTTTGTTGAACAAATTGAACTTGTTTAAGTTTATTAGATATAATGATGTTTATCTCCCTGTAATATTCAATCTTGCTGAACGAAATGGAATGAGGAAGGTGATATTGATATATAGGAAGTAAGTCCACAGGTTGATAATAATTGCTACAACCATCAGAGATATTTTTTTTTCTTTGCTTATCTTGACTAGCAGATGTTTTGGGGGGCTGAAGTGATATCCATTAAATGCCTATGCTTATTTAAACTCGGCTGATAGTATCTTCTTTTGCATGCAAGAGAATATGGCATTTAATGCCCTGGTCCCTTTTGCTTTCTTATTTGTACTTGTTTATATGTTCTTTTGTTTCTTGCTTTGCTTTTACATACTTATTATATTTGCCTATACTTTCATTTGTTCGACTGAGAGATGATATGTTGGTGACTGCTTCAATTATCATGTACAAGTTTACATACACTTGTTCTATGTGTACATAGATATAAAGTTAAATATTAGTTTGTTTATATTTTCACTTGCCTGCATACTTATCTACAGGTCTTACTCCTAGTTGTATAAACCTGGTTTGCCTTATTTGTTTACAAGCATATTAGTTTGATGTATAAATACATATATCTTTAGTTTGTATTCCATGTTGTATTACTTTGCTTTATAATTTGAATGTAGTTCTATATTAAATTTGCTATTGGAGTTTGTTAAATATGGTTTATTTTTATATATATTTGCATGTTTGCTTTTTTACTTTGTTTTGATTGTTATTTTTGTTTATATACTTGGTTTTGTTTATTTATTTACTTTGTACTGTAATACTTTTGTTTGTGTTATTTTGTATTAGTTTAGCTTATGTTGCATACTTGTCTTATGTATTCTCATTTGCCTTTGTCTGAACATACTTATATTTATATTTGGTTGCTTGTTTAAATTATCTCGTTTACTTATTTTCTTGCTTATGTGTATTTTTGGTTGTCTTGTTGTATGTCAATATAAATTTATTATTATTGTAGTACATTTGTTTGCATTTTATTTTACTTTACAATATTTTTAAATCCCAATTCAAATTAAATTTAAATGCATTTTTCAAAAATTCATAATTTAACTGATATTTTATATAATCACCAATTAATTTCACAATTTTAAATCAAAAATAAATTTAATTATCAATTTAAAATAAATTGAAATTCGAGATCGTTACATTAACGGATCCTTAAGAGATGTAAATCCCGAGCATCTCTTGAGTTACTGCACTCATAGTTATTTCTGATGATTTAGCTTACATAAGATCTTTAGTTCCGACTCGAGTATTTTGTCTTTTCAATTCGATCGGGTCAGTCCGAGCGTTCCAGGATTTGAAGACTTTATTTATTAAGGAAGAAGACGAAGATTTCATTATTATTATATATTACATGGTTCCACTACACACTGTATTCCGTTGCATTGATATTTATTGGTATGTGAACTCTAATATTTACTGTATAAAGAAGAATCAAATGTTTTGTAACAGTTTTGTGAACTGTATATTGATTATTATATTTTATCCTTCCGCTGTAAGATTCTATTTGGCTTTCTTCTCTGTTTTTCTTATTTACCCCATAACAATCCACCCTTCCGTATGGTTTGAATTGACATGTGTGTCTGCCATTGCACTTGGAGGGTGCAGCGTGTCGATTTAAAGCGTGCGAAAAGGCGAGATGTTACAAACTATGATGGTCTAACTTCTTGGATGATTAAAGTCGACAATAAACCACACATGTCTAACTCAAACCATTCAAAAGGGAGGATTTTCAATTAGATTAAATAAGAAAATAAGAGAAAAGAAGGAAAAAAATACAGAATCTCATGGTGGAATGACAAAATATAATAATCAAATAAACAGTTCATGAAGCTATTTTACAATATTAATTTGATTAAACAATTTTTGCGACAAAATCAGAGTACAATCAACAAACATAGCAAAATATGCAGTGGAATAATAATAGTAAATACGATCTAGCAAACTCCATCTTCATCTTCAAGTAATAATATCTTCAAATGCTGAAATGCTAAGGCTGACCCGAGCGTAATGAAAAGACATAACACTCGAGTCGGAACAAAAAGTTCTTGTGTAAGTTAAATCATCAACAAGTAAATATGAGTGTAATAGCTTCAGAGATATTTACAGGATTTTACATCTCATATCCAGTGTATAACTTGCGTGCAATAACTTAAGAGATATTATGGGATTTTTCATATCTTAAGGATCTGTCAAACTATCTTGATGTAATAAGATATGCTATATATGAGTGACTAATCAATAACATAAGTATTAAAATAGCATTAAGGCTTTACATTAATTCCCCTTAACATAATTTTAAGCATTGTCCTACAGTTTTCCGTGTGACACTGCCTGCAAAGTCGATAGTCAGTGGGTCACTGTAATAAGACAACACCAAAACAAAATCGCAGTGTTTGCGTATAAGGATAAAAGTATGACTAGGCACGTTAGGCAATGACCAAGGAAGGATTCCACTAGTTTACCCTTTCTGGCTGGTGGTAACGCATCGTAGCCACGACCACCCATCGAGTCCACCACCCCCAAAATCAAATCAATATGCATCGATCAAGTCAAAAGCCATTATAATATGAAGGGGTAGGGCCCTTAAAGGTAGCTAGCTGGCCAAACATAGGCTCCTGTTTTAGTCATTTAAAATTGACACAAGTGTCGAGGTCATCTTTCATCGTTCTCTTTCTTCAAATCTTGCAAACGTTCGCCAATTCAACCTCTACATTCTAGATAATATCCAACGCGTACACGGTTATTAAAGTGGTTGCAGTAGAATAATAGCGAGTATGCCATTCATCAGGACCCGGTCTCTTTAATAACCAATTGCCATTTTTCACACCGGTTGGTTCTTTTAATTCAAGAACAAGTCATATTTTATACCAAAATATCAGAATTGCTTCAAAAATCATTTCAAATTCAAAATAGGTAATGGCTTCAAAACATTTGTATTTAAATCAATGATTTAAATCTAAATAATTCCCACTCTTAAGTAGTTTGAATTTTGAAAATAGTTTGGATAATTAAAAATAGTTCTATTATTGAAAATATATTTTGTAATAGTTAAAATAGTTTTAAAGATTGGAAATAGTTTATTTAGCAAAGTGGATTGGAAATAGTATTGAATATAAAATAGATTTTTTTATTGAAAATAGTTTAGACAAATAGTTTATATACTAAAATAATTTGGTTATTAAAATAGTTTTTAAAACTGTTTCTTCCTTTTCAAAACAATTTGAACTCATGTTCCATTTCAAATCACAACAAATTCAACTTTTCAACTTCCAATTTCAAGTCAACTTCATATACAAATTCTGATTTGAATCAGCTCAATTCAAAACAATCTAAAACTTTACACTAAATTAATTTAAATAGTTCCATTCAAATGGACGAAAGTCTCAATTCAATTTCTCATTTATATTTTTTTTTATTTAAGTCTATTTCATTTCCAAACTTGAAAATACCAATTCAAAACCACTTTAAATAAAGTAAATTCGATGTTTAAATTAAAGTTTAACCTTTATAATAATTCACTTTCAATAAATTCAAATTATATCTCAATTCAACTTTGAGATTTCAAATTAAATCCTTAACCAATTTCATTTAACAATTTCAATTTCAACATTTCAATGCTCGAATTTAGGAAATAATATAATTCACATATATCAAAATTTTATTTTCTTTAAAATGATATGATTTAAACTAATTTAAATTCAAGGTTTTGAAACCATTTAATTTGACCAATCTGGTGTGCATATATAATTTTCTACCCTATGGCAAAGTGATCAATTATTTCAATATCTATCATTTCAACCTCAAATTAAACGACATAGGTATAAATCATTTCAATCTATTTCTTAGTTTATTTGAAATAATTTGAATGGCCATCTATAGGGTGTTAAATAATAAATGGTGGTAATAACAGGAATATATCAAATAAATCAACATCCATACATCCAACATCAATCAATATCCAAATCAACCAATATCATAACAGTTATCAATTATCAGTGTCAGTGTTTAACTAGTAGTTAAATTCAATATCAATTTAAATATCAATTTAATTCACTATAAAATTCAAATTAATTTAAATGTCAATTTAAACTACCAAACAGCAACCAATAAAATTCTTATCACTTCATAAATTTAATTCAACTAACATAAGAAGATTTAGTATTGCGTGAGTGGATCAAATCACTCAACTTTGATTTACACCCCATTAAAAATCCAATAAAAGCCCAAAATCTTAATAGTCTCCAAGTTTAACAAAATTGATTTCATGTCGTGCTACATTCCGATATGAACTCAATGGAAGAAACCGCACATCAATATGGGTTTGTATGTAAAAGTTATGCAAGTTAGAACATTGAAATTTTAAAATTAAATAAAATAAAATAATGGCAAACCTGTAATTACTTACATCTTCCGTCAATCCCTAAATCTGCAGCACACTAAAACCCATTGCCACCACTATGATTCACCGTCGTCGCCTTATATAGGACATCGGCCTTCGGTCGAAGGTCACCACCGTCACCGCCTTACCAAGCTCCACCTTCGCCTAAAATTTCATCACCTCCGACGCCATAATCTGCTCGCAAATTAGCCATGACCGCTTTAACTTATGGCCAGATTTCGACGAATTCTGACGTAATTAGCTTAATCAAACCACACATCTTATAGATCTCATCGAACACTACAACTTTTGTTTTTTACTTCGTCGCAAATCAGTGAGAGATGAGAGAGATCAAGGAGGAAGAAGGTGGAGCAATTCTAGCCGTAGAATAGAAGTTGGCAGCCATGAAAGAGAATTAGTGTTTCTGAAATATTTTAATAATATTTTCATCATGATTTGCATGCCAATTTATAACGTAAGGTCCAAAACAGCCCAAACTCCAGTTGAGGCATGCTTACCGGCAATCTACATGTAAAAAGATCTTTTGAACACAATGGAACTAGTTTTGAGGCCTAATACCATCGTATACAAAATTTAACATTTAATTGTTCGATAAATTTAAATTAAATTATATTCAAAAACTTTACCGATTCATAAATATGGACAAACACAAAATTTCTAATTTACAAATATGTTATTACAACTACGACGTTGATTAATAATTCAATTTTTATTATTACTCCATATTTTAATCAATTTGAATAATTACATTTCCAAAAATAACCTTTTCATTTGAATACAAATCAATTGGGTCAAAAGTCCCGAAAAACCCATTTCGCTCCCAAAACAAAAATTCGTCATCCCATATATCAAAATATCGGTTTTCAATATTTTCAAACTCAATGGAACTAATTTCAAACCCTAATTCTATTGTATATAGAATTTAGCTTTTAAAATCAAATTATTTTAACTAAATTCGTGTAATTGATTTCTAAGCGTTTTGAGCTCGCACGATCAAACGATAAGTCCAATCACTATGAAACTTGAAATCCTATAATAATTCAATATTACGGATCCGATGAAAATGATTTCGTCGAAATCCGATACAATGCCCAAAAAGACTAATTTTACACGTTAATTAAAACAATCCATTTTAAAAATCAATTTAATCGCTTTTAAACTCTAAATTAAAAGTATTCTATCATCATTCTTGATTAAACAAGAATTAATAATCTTTTGAAATTAAATCTTCCATGTTAGGTCCAAGATTTTAAATATTAAATCAGTTTCAACGTTTAATTACGGCTGTAATAAAATCCGTTCATTATATATTTAAATTTCAAACAAATTCTTTTATTTTTATTTAAATTTTTATTATTAAATCAACAAATACATTATGAATTCTTTAAGCATAAGTTTCCATCTTATTATTCTCATACTCTACAGTTGACGTATTTTACCATATTAATTTCGATATTTCAATTAGTTAATTTCTCATTGATTGCCAAATTATTTTAAAATTCATGAACCAAATGAATGAGAATAGAATAATTGTTGCAGCTTAGTAATTTAACACGTTTCAAAAAAAAATTGTTTACAACCAAAGGTTACTAAATCTACATACTAACTAATTGAGTTCATATTACATGCCAAAATCAATTAAATAAAATAACCTATGATTTCTCTTTTTAATAACATTTAATTTCATTCCTTATTAACTTTTATTATTACCATTAATTGAAATTACATTATTAGTTGTCAACTACATCCAATCAACATTATTAAATTATATGCTAATAATTTTTTTCATTAATAAATCATAAATTTTAATTTTTGAAAATATTAAATTCTAAAATCTTATTTAATTTAATATTTTTAGTTGTTAATAATGCAGGTCGTTGCAAATTTGATTATTTGTTTATACTCTTAGGATGTAATGGAGTGTTATATGAGTATGAACTTAAGTGTGTAAAATTTATAAACTTGAATTTATGTTTTATGAAATGTTTCATAAATGATTTTAGTATTGAATGAACATACTATTTGGATAAAAGAACATGATAAAAGATATTGGTTTATTTAAGAAACCAATAGGATAAATACATAAGTTGTACGTAGATCTATTCACATGACTGCTCCTGATCTAGTATTCGAGTACATGATTTCGAGGTGGTATACACTAGTCCGAACAAGGATTTTTCACTAGATTCTTAAAGGCGAACACTTGATATAGATTTTTCATAAGACCTCAAGGTTCTCTATTATAGTATATGGATATGTAACAAGAATGGAGGTTTCTAATCAAGGAACTTGATCGGAGTTTGCACTAGAGAGGTTAAGTGATCTATACTAGTTAGGAAGTGAAATCTATTTGATCGAGCAAGTGATGGGAATTGATATTGTGCGTATAGATGGTCCATGTGCAGCGTATGGGCTTTAGTACATTTGCATGCTATGTTTTATTGTCTTATGCAGAGTTCAGTAATGAATCTTTAATCTTTTATGAGGTAACATGAATTGGCTACTAAGTAATTACCAGGGGCTGTTGAGCGCATAGTACGCTCAGTAGGTTGTTTATTATCCTTGTGCGATGAGAGGATTTTGAATTGGGAAGACCATGAGTTTTGTTTGTTGAATGATTTTGAATACGATTAGGTATTGCTATGATTGTTTATTTGGTTGCTCATGTTGGAATTTCGGGTACGTAATATTATAAGTGGGGGAGAATGTAATGACCCAGAATTTTTGACACTTCGTATTTAAATATCTGAAATAATTAAATATTTGAATCTTGGATTAAATGTTATTAAAGTGATTTAATAAGCTTTTTAACCTCCTTTTAAATCATAAGAAATGATGAAAAACTTGTTTAGAAAAATGTTTACAAAAATAAATACTTTGAAAAAACATCGATAATGTGATTGAAAATTGTTTTATCAATAAATAGCTTTCTAAGCATCAGAAGTTGTTCATATTTTTTTACATAACATATTTGCTTAGGAATTAAAGAAAATGAAATAAAAATATTTTGCACTAAAATCATAAGAAGTTTACTAAGCTTATCTAGTTAGGAGTGAAAAGGATAATGGGGTAAAAAGGAGAAATTTCAAAAATGAGCAAATTAGAAAATTCCTTAACACTTAAGCCATGTGGTGTAAAGTTGTCATAAAGGTTTTGGTCTTTTTCCATTACATTCCTAAGGCTATATAAGGAGGGGTATACCCTTAGGAAATAATCGCAAAAATTCCTAAGTTTGAGATGAAGTAGGAGGATTGAAAATGGTGGAAGTGCTTAAGCACTAATTCATTAATTACTCTTTAACTTTTTCAAAAGTTAACCAAATCTTCTCTACTCTCTTCTAAACTTTGTCTGTGGGACTAATACATCATGGGAAGCATGGTTAGCAAGTAATAAGTGGGAAGACGTAAGAGGAAGAGGGGGATCCATGGATGGGTCATGCGCATGGAGGATTAGGAAGGTGGCTTTGCTTTGGAAGTGCTAAAGGTTGGACCTTTAGGCTTGTGTTGAGGGAAGCGGTGGTTCTTTAGCTATTGTGGCTTTATTCTTGGACTAAGTATGGATCTAACTGAATTATCTCACTATCTATTAACTATATATTGTGTATATAAATGTTGTGTGCAAATTATAAAGATAAAGTGACATTGACTAATTAAAATTATAAACTTTGGACCCCTCTTGCTTTTGAAAGAAAATGATAACTTTATATTATATAACATCACTTCTGTTACCCTTTTAAACATGTGGCATGACCTTGACTTGAAGTTTAAATTGTTGTTCAACTTGTGTGCAAAATTGAAGTAAGTTTGGAAGTGTTTGAAGCAAGGATAGTCGTTATAAGTGCACTTCCAAATCCCTTGTTTTCTAGAATTTTTATAAATAAATGGATAGGTATTCTTAGGGATTTATTTCAATTATTTTCAAATAGCCTAATGATGGTACTTACTATAAAAATTTCAAGTCTTGATTCATTTGTTTAAGTGGTTAAAACTATTAGCAAAGATTGTGTTCTTGAATGTTGTTTTTAACAAGGACTTTTAATATCACTTATAAATGATGTAGTAAGTCACTTATTGTTTTTAAGTCTTTAAAATGCAAAGTTTTGGCTAATTTTTTGTGATTTAAATAGTTTCTACATTCTTTTCTTTAGAAATTCTTTTGATGAAATTTCTTATAAAACGTATTTGAGTACGAAAAAAAGAATAGAAGTTTAAATATAGTCTTAATGATTATTTATGAAATTTGAAAGCAAAGTGCTGTAAAATGTAAAACATGTTTTTAATCAAACTTCTAAATTAGTTAATTTTAAGCAATATTATATATATATATATATATATATTTAAAACCTATTTAACAATTTTTATAAATTATTATTATATATATAAGTTTTGATAAAGGTGATTGACTATACTTAAAACTAATAAGCCGACGGGTAAACTTGTCTGTTTGTGAGATTCAAGAAGGAGATGTCTAGGCAAGGCTTGGAGAAATCAGTGCCCAAACATACCTGGCTTCATTCTTGAATGATGAATAATGTAAGTTGAAATGTCAAAAATGTTTAATCTTGTTGTTTACTTACTTTTTTAAAAAAGGTAATTAACTTTGCTTAACTCTAAAAGCCGATGAAGTAGGTTTATCTATTTTTGAGAGTTAAAGATTGATGTTAAGTAGGGATGGAGCAATATAGCTCCATTCCACTGAGCTTCCCACTTGAAGGGGGAGTAGTTAAGTCGGAAATGTTAGAATCGACTAAGTATACAAAAATTGATTTGTATAAGCAGCTATTTTAGCTGGATAATCAATTAATCGACTATTGAACTTAACTTATTATTAAACTTAGATCTTTAAAAGAATATTTTAAAGACAGTGACAAGTAGGAAAATGATTTGGGTTTTTTGTGACAATTTTTTAATCACATTTGTCTTTAATGCTTTTCAATTATACTTAGTGATGTAAATAGAACTTTAAAAGAATGTTTTAAAGATTAGCATAAGTGAAAGTTTTTGGGTTTTTACGACAACGTGTTAATCACATTCTTCTTTTACCCTTTTCGATCATACTTAGGGATGTAAATAGATTTTTAAAAGGATTGTTTTAAAGGTGAGATAGGTATGGAATGGTTTTGGGTTTGTTGTGACAATGTGTTAATTACATTCCTCTTTAACCCTTTTTTATTATACTTATGAATGTAAACAGATCTTTAAAAGACTATTTTAAAGATAAGCATAAGCAATTCTAGGTGACAATGTGGTAATCACATTCTTCCTTAACCCTTTTTTATTATACTTACAAATATGAATAGATCTTTAGAAGAATGTTTCAAAGATAAGGAAAAGCGAAATGGTTTTCGGTTTGTAGTGACAACGTTTGAGTAACATTGGTCTTAAACATTTTTGAACGGATTTGTGAATGTACCTAGATCCTTAAAATGAGTGTTCTAAAGGAAATTATAGGTAAGGAATCTGTTTGAAAAAGAATGAAAAGCAAAGGTTTAAAGGAAGAAATCTTGTTAATGATTTGTGAATACACTTATACCAATTAGGATAAGTATATGAGTACTTTTTGAAGAGTAAAGGTTTAAAGTGAGAAATCTTTTTAATAATTTGTGAATACACTTATTCCACCATTTGAGATGAGTATATGAATATTTTTAAAGTATTGAAAGAGTACAAATGAATAATGGAAATTCATAAACGATGTTTTGTCAAGTTAAAGAAGTTTTACTAATAAAGGAGTTTTTAATTAATAAATCATTAGTCAAACAAAAGGGGATTAGTAGTCGCTTTTTTAACTTGATCGTGCTTTGTTTGTTTCCTTGTTTATGGAAAATGTTTATTTGTATACTTAGCGCTAAAAGCCAATGAAATAGGCTTATCTGTCCATGGGAATTAAGACTGATGTTCGTGTTGAGGTATGAACAATAGAGCTCTAATTTACCGGTTTCACTCTTGATGAGGTAAAGTATGAAATGAAAATATGAAAAACGTGATAAGTATATGAAAGTTGGTTTCAATATGTGATCGCTCTTATTATCATTGAATGACCAAATTCATCGATTCAGTGTTAGAGAGACCGGTATCTCTAAGTGTTTTACTTACCGAAAACCATTTTAAGGTTGAGATACGTGCTCTATCTCTTGAAAGTATAGTAGTTCTAGATGCAGGAATCTATATGAAGATTAGAGATCTATTTAAGATGCTCGAACACATGTAGTTATTCGTGATTTATTAAAGATGTGGGAATTCATGTGTAATTCTAAGATCTGTTAAGATCAGGGAATCCATGTGTAGTTTCAAAGTCTATTCGAGATGTAGGGATCCAATTTAGGATTCATGTTCTGTTCGAGTGATGAGGACTCATGTGAAACATGCCAAACGTAACCTGGACATTGGAAATGGCTAAAGACTTCCAACGATGGGATATTGTCAACTCTAGATTTAGGGTATGCTTATCGGTGTTGCGCGAGGGAGTTGATGGTATTTGGTTCATGTTTGTGTTCGTGCGTGGGCCTTTGTGTTTACCTTAAGGTATATTTTATCTAGAGATATACATTGCTTAGAAGGGGTTTTCTGATCCTTGTGCATGGAGGTTGGATTCGGCTCCATCAAAGAGATCTCCGTGGAAAATCCATTATACGAACATTCCTTATCAGCTTTGATTGTACCCACTAATATGATGTTGAATGTAACCGGTATTAAACATTCCAGCTACGTTATAATATTTATATTCTACATCCGTGACATTATCTACTATGTCACCTTGTGACCTGTTGGATGGTGGTTCTTTTGAGGGGATATTTAATATGGCATTCCATGTGGTCCCAATAGTACTATTATATGTTGATTGCATATTTCTTGAGTTTCTTATACCAGACTTATGTCTAATTCTTAGTTTTTGTTTTCCGTAGATTCCTCGCATCCTCTTTCGAGTAGTCTGAGAAAGGTGGTTTTCGTTGGTGTTCTTTGGAGCTTGAGAAGGCGAACTGGTTGTTTCACCTACCATACTATTCTTATATCTGCTGCATTAATAAATTGTATATCAACATTTGTGAGGATGGGTTGTTATAACTATCCAGGATTAGATGGTACTTAGGTTTTTTAACTCAGAGATTTCTGTATTAGAATAACCATTTGTACTTCTCCTTTTATATTATATATTATCGTTTTGCTATGAGATTCTGATATTATGTTCTCTTCTTCCTTGTTCCTTTTCTTTTCTTTTTATTTCACTCTAATAATTCATTCGTCCGACACTTGGATGCTTGGAACACAAATACTGTAGATGTATTAATGTCGATATTCAAGGGACGAAAGGGTGGGTCGTCACAAAATACCTCATTAACTTATGAATAAAACATATTAAAAGTTACATAAATAAATTACACAAACTAACTGCCAAAAAAACTACTATAAGAAAAACACATTAAAAATTATAAGGTGGGATCTTATAATGGAGTTTTGAAATGTTACTAAGGTTTGGTTTTATTAAAATGCGTTAAAGTATTTTATGAAGAGTTATGAAAATTACAAAAATGTTCAAGAATTAAAATAATAAAAGGAGAAAGCTTTTATAGACATAAACCTACCACATTTATGCCAACTGGAAATCCATATTAATATTAGAAACTTATTGTTATGTGAATTTGTGCTATCAAAACTGAAAAAAGGAGCAAACTAGTTGTTTGGTTGAATGGCACCAATGTAAAAGACATTCATACTCTGTGAATATTGGCATCAGTTCTTTACTGTGATAAATATAACTAATTAAATCGCAATTATGATAAATATAGTGTAACATAGATGTTTCCTGTCACATTTCATCAAATGTTGTAGAAGTAAAACTTGGGTTTGTATTTAGTGTTCAGAAATAACTTGTAGATTTTCAACATCTGAAAAAGAACATGCAAGATCTTGGATTACCACTACTTATAAGTGATAAGATGAATATTTATTATTAGAGCATAAATGGTACACTAATAAATGATTGTTGAACATTGATAATAGGCAGTTGGATTTATTCAACTTGAAAAACAAATGTAATCCTACTATAGTGGGTATTCTAGAGAACAAGTTTTCTAGTTAAAAATATTAAGCGATTCAAAAATGTGGTAGGTAAGAACTGGGGAGTTTTACACAATAATTGTGATGACCTAGAATTTTAAAGCAATATCAATTTAATAATCTGAAATAAAAATTAAATTGATTTGATAATCTTTGTAATCAGATTTGAATTAATTCAATAATTCAATAAAATAAATAGTTAATTGATAGATTTTATCTTTTTAAATCTAATAAATTATTTACTATTTATAATATATATAGAATATTGTATATATTGTAAATAGGTATTGTTTTAAATTTAATTAATTAATAAATCCTGTTTTCTATAAAAATATGTATCTTTAGTAAATTGTGAATTAGGATTTTATTTAAAAGTTAAACTTTTTAAAGGTATATTATAAATAACAATACGATTTTAAATACATAAGATAAATATTAAAATGATTTAAAATATGTTTAACTCAAGTTTAAATTTAAATAAGTAACAATAAGGTTTATTTTGATTTTTCTTTTAATAAGTTATTTATAGTTATTAAATGTGGTTATTTTTAAATATAATAATACAATGTTTAATAAAAATAATTGTTTTTCAAGAATTTAAATTGTGTAGTTATATTTATAAATAAACTGGATTTCGAAATTTAATTTGAACTTGAATTCAAAGCTTTGAAATCTAAAGTGTAAATGTTTTTAATTTGTTTTGATTTTGAATTACTTGTATAAGTTTCATTTTATAAGTTAAATTTGATTTGTTCATTTTAAAAATTTATATACATGTAAATAAATACATGATTAACTAATTTTTTAGACATAGGTTTACATTCATCTTATAATAACATACTAAATAAATACTAATTACCTTTATAAGACAAGTGTAACATTTTAAGGTCTTACATAACACTTGTTAAATGATAAAATAAAGTTTTGACAAATGTTGCATTGTGAAACAAGTGTCAAAAATTTAATTTAACATTTTCTTTTGTTTTTTTTAATAATTTCAGTTTACATAAAACTTCTTTCCCTCATCTCCTTTCTTCTTCCAAAAATTTGAAGACAAACAAATCTGAAATAAAATAAAACATTTCTATTCAAAAACATAAAGCTGTAAACATCTTCAACTCTGAAAATCCACTTCACAGACCTGAAATTTCCTCAAATCCAATCATTTTCAAAAGCCTCAGTTCAAACCTGCATATTTTTCAAGCACAAAACATTTGCATTTCCTCCTTTCAAAATCTGGAAGCAAAATCTATTTGAGCCTGCATCAAAACAGCCTCCACATCTTCAAGTTTAAAAGCAAATTTATTTGAAGCCTGTATGTTTTTTTCAAGTAGCACCTTCATTTTCTTCTATCTGGAGTGTCTTCTTGCAAGTAAAATCTGGAGCTAATGTAAAGTAAGATTTAAAATTCACAAGATTAAGAAAAAAAGGGACAAGCCACCAGATCCATTAAGCAAAGCAAAAGGAAGTTTTCCAGTTTTAAAAAGCACCAGTCTTTGTCAAAATTCACTGCTCTGCCCATCAAATTAAGGTGAGTAACATTCTGTTTTTTTTAAAGTTTAAATTTATAAATAAGTTGCATGTTAAATCTCTGTGATACAATGTGTTGAATGCATATTTGAATGCAATATGCTGTGACTATAATATGCTTGTGATTTCCAAAAGTACTCTCTGTTTTTCTAGATCTATGTTCAGGTTTTGTTTTAAAATCAAAATCTATAGATTTGTGCCTCTGATTCAACATAGATTAAATCAAACTTATTTATTTGTGATAAGCTTTAGTTTAAAAATTTTAGTTAAGTTAAAATGACTTATATCATCTCTGTAAACCAAAAATTTACTGATTAAGTTTAGAAATGTGAAAATTCATATTGAATAAATTATAAATTCAGTACTATGAATTAAATACTAAGATCAAAACTTGATTTTTAGTTAAGGGTTAGGGGTACTGTTCTGTGTTGAACTGTAAAGGGAAATTTTGAAATTTTGGGGGATCTGGGCAAATGTAATGGTCGGGATTCTTCTGGTAGGTGGAGGAGCAATCATTGATAATTGGAAAAATGTGTGGAGTTGATGCAAATCAACATGGGGACTGTGGTGGTGATTTTCTTCCTAAAGCCCTAGTTTAAGTTATATAATTTGATTTGGTCAGTGTTACTTGTAGAAGCGATCGAGTTGATTGAGATTCTAGGGGATGATAGTAGGTTGGTGGATGAACTTGTGGCCGGAGTCACTGCCATTCCGATGGTCAGAAGGTGGAGAATGAGGGTATTACAGGTTTAGGGGTGAAACCTGTATCTTCTGTTCCAGGTTCATGTTTTTGAACTCGAATTTCAAATTCGAGGTGGATAAGAGTAAGGAGATGGTCGTATTGGACTGGGGGTTTGAATGTTGATGTGTTGAAGTCACCGGAGAAGGAGGTTGATGGCCGGAGGCACGGTGCATGTGCACCGTGCAATTTTTTTTTGGCCTGATGTTTTTCTGGGTATTGAAGTACTTTTGAACTCGAAGTATAACTCGAGAATTTCTGTGTCTTGCTCGAAGAAGTGAGTCTGATGACTCGAAGCAGATTTTGGGAAGGGTGGGATTTTAGTATAGAACAGGTTTAAACAGAAACCTGTTATCCTGTTTAAATTTTAAAATAAAATTAAAACCCTGAATTCAAATAGAAGTAAAGTTTTTTAAATCTGAGTTAAGTTTAAATCTAGTTTGTATTACAGTTTCAAATGATTTTGAATCCTATAAGTTTTTAAAATTTAAAGGTGGTTTTCAGTTTTAAAATAAAAAAATATAAAACCTGACAGTTTTTCTAGATATTTAAATTTCATTTTGAAATCTGAATCCTAATTCAAAACAGCAGTTTGAATTGAAATTTAAGTTCAGTTTTCTTAAGATTTTTGAATCTTTAGGTTTTAAAAATGAATTTGTATTTTAAATAAAGAGTTTTAAAATCAAGGTTCAAATCAAAAGTTTAATTCAAGTTTAATTCAAATAATTTTAAATAAAGAATGGTTTCAAATGTATTGAATTTAAAATCTGGATATTTGAATAAGTTTTAAAATTTGAATGTTTCAAACAAGTTTAAATTTAAATTGTTTATTTGAAGTAAATTTGTTTTCAAATAAATATTTTAAACTTGATTTCTTTTTTTAAATGAAGTCATTTATAAAAGGTTTATAATAGAAAGATAAATGATTTGTTAACTGAAATTTGAAATTTAAATAATAATGTTACTTAAAACTTAATTTTTAATTAAATTAAGTAAATTAAGACTTATGTTATATAAGTTTTAATTATAAGTAATAAATGTTATTCCATTTATTTTAAAGGGAATATAAATGGAATATAAATTGGATAATGCTTTAATAAATATCATTTTGAATTTTAGATTCAAAATGAA
This sequence comes from Allium cepa, assembly GCA_030765085.1. Lineage (NCBI taxonomy): Eukaryota > Viridiplantae > Streptophyta > Magnoliopsida > Asparagales > Amaryllidaceae > Allium > Allium cepa. Next base: position 982,972,794 of record CM060929.1, read on the forward strand.
ATTTGAATTTAAATGTTCTAAGTACACTTTAATATTTATAAAAATTATTAATAAGGAACGGGTTATCTTAGAAATGATCAAGATATTAAAATATTAAATAAATAAGATAATTAAGGAGTGACTTATTTAATTAATTTATAATTAATAATTTGGATTAATTTAAATTAGAGATTAATTAAGAAGTAATTAAAAGAAAGGTAATTAAAGAATTAATAAAGTTAATGATGGTCATTAACTAAGGTTTATTTAGTAATTAATTAATATGATTAATTTTTAGTATTTAATTAGATTAATTAATTAATGATAACAAATTATGAAAATTTATTTAAGTTAATTACTTAAATGAAGTAATTAAGACATTAATTACTTAATATAATTAATGGAGTTTAATGTGATTGGTTTAAATTAATTAATAAGTTTAATTAATTTTAAACATTGGAATTGTGAGATAATTTGGGTTAAATTATTTTGTATAATTAATCAAGGGATTAATTAAAGAAATTAATTAAGGAATAATTAATTTGATAAGTAATTAAGGGTAGTTAATTATAGAATGAGATTTATTAAAGGTGATTAATAATTATGGTTTATGTGAGATTAATTACTGAAAGTAATTAATTTAATTGAGTAATTAATAAAATATAATTAAGAATGAGTAATTAATATAATTAATGAAGTAATTAAGATTGATTAATTAAGATTAATTAATCATTAATAAATGATTAGGTGGAATTAATTAATTGTAGTTAATTAAGGTTAGATGTAATTAATTATAGTTAATTAATTAATGAGGTAATTAAATATTAATTACCGTATTTGGTTTAGAGTAATTAATTTGGTGAAATTAATTAAAGTATAATTATTCAGGGTTGATTAATTAAGATGATAAATTAGAAGTTAGTTAATTAATTAATTTGTAATTAATTAATGATGACATAAGCAAGATTTATATTTTGTAAGTAATTAATTTAATTCATTTTAAACTAATTAAAGATGATGTAATTAATTTAATTCAATTTAAATTAATTATAGATTGTATGATTATAGATCATTGCTTATGAATGGATGATATAGTTGCCTTGAATGGTTTGGAATCTCAGCTATGAGATTTGAATGTTGTGTGATATGGATGCATTGGTTGCATTGTGATGATGATATGGATATCTTTTGATAGTGATAATGTGAATTATCTGTGGTTATGATAATTATCTGTTGTGAATCTATGAATTATCTATCTGTGTGTATATAGATAATATAATTGATTTGTTTTAAATTCTAAGACAACTTGGACCTAAAAGACACGCTTTGGATTTCGATGAGACCGGGATCGGGTTTCCATATTTGGATATCCAAAAACCACATCGATCCAAATTAACGACAGGTCGTGAATCTTATGTGAAGAGTGAAGACTCGAGGTGTAAGGACTATTAGTCAGTATAACTCTAGGGGTGATTCCGTGATGAGTTTGACGGAAATAGTACTTATAGGCTCGAGATGTAGATTCAGAGTGCAAGGGTTATCGTCGTTAACTCTGAGGGTGATTCCAAAACGAGTGTAACGAGATAATACCTTCGGTTTCGTTCGAACCCGAAATGAACTTGTATGGATTGAATGCTTTCAGAACATCGTCAAGTGGACGATGAGGATTCTAAGAGATGTGTTCTCTAAAGGTAATCGTAGCCTCAAGCCTCATCAACCGGGTATAGCTAAAACAGGGGAGGTGCAATAAGGCTTCGTGGGTAGCTCCCACTGGAGAGCAAGATTTTCCCCTGTCTAGAAGTCCCTTTTTATTCGGCTGTGTGAGCAGCTGGAATCGTGCGCCAACTGCGGGGTTGTCTTGTTTGGAAATGTTCAGTAAGGAATGAGTCCAGCCTTATGTTGCAGATGAGCGGGCATGCTCCTCGGTACGTTGATCTAGTCCATGTACTGTGACGAGCGGTACCCCAGTAGCCCATCCATTATATGGAATCCAAAATCCAATAAGTGCCAATGGTTTTGATTGTATTACCCACTTTTGTGGCTAGTAGCTGGAATTTAATGAATGTAACAATTTCGGCTATTTCATATTTACTTGATAACCCTAGACCTATCATAATATCATCAGATTTCCTATCAAATGTTTTGGTTAGCGTAAGGTAAAAACTTTTCCATGTTTATGTGTGGGGAAGTCTTACGTGATACCTTTCTTTTCAAAAGGTTTTTGAAAGTTAAGCAACTTTAACCTATTACTCACACCAGACCCATGTCTGACCCAGAGTTTATCTTTTGTTTTCATAAACTCTTGGGTATTCAAATTTTTACGAGTAGCCAAGGGATTCAGGTTAGCTTTGACGAATATTGGAGGAGCAATGGAGTAGGAGGCTTCTGCATTAGATATATAGTATTCCATTGTGTGTTCTGTGTTGACTCTGAGTTGTATTATGTTGTAAATACTAGACAGGTGTTATAACTGTCTAGTATGTGTTGTATTATCTGCGTACTCTGATAGTGGTTGTAAACTATGTAATATTTTGTGTTATTAATATAATTTATTCATTCCGCTGTTTAGATTCTGATGTGTTGTTTCTTCTTTCTTCTCTTTCTTTCTCTTTTCTATCCCTTTCTTTCTTATTAGTGATGCGACTTTCTGGTGTTTGAAAGTCGGGCCGTTACAATAATTGTGATAGTTCTACCACTAGTGGTAATCTTGATTATCTAGGATACTTCTGTGTGGTTTATAGACATATTCAATGACATAGATCAACAAATCACAATACCTCACATTAATTTGTGAGGCCTCTCAATTAATATTACCTTTGTTTATACTAAAAATTGGTAGTATATTAGACTAAACTTAAGACAACAGTTAGTGGATATTGCAAAAAAGCCATAAAATCATGGCTTGCAACCGGAGATTTCAATGCAGTAGTCATTGTAGATGAAATAAAAGGAGGACTTATAGTATAGGTAGTCAACTTGTTAACAACTATTTACTAGAAATTGAACTGATACTAGCACTTCAATTGTTTTCATTAGTAGGAGCAACTCCTTGATCGGTGCCCATTTGCCATGAATATGTATGCATATAATGGGAATATGTATAAGAAATATACAACAGGTGTTATGTAAATGAAATTGCAAGATCTAAACCTTGCCCCGACTTTGTCAGAGCTTAGTGCCCCTCGGACAGAGTCCGACACAAAGGGTACACTGCTGTGGACAGCATTGCACAAATCTGTGCACTGGTGTACACGGCAGTGCATACACTGTTGCCTAATGGTAGCAATGTGAGAATATACACTGCTACCACTAGTCGATAGTGTGCTTCACACTATTGTCGTGGCGGCAATGTGTACACTACTACCTAGTGGCAGTAGTGTAAAAGTGCACACTGCTGCCACCAAGAAGTAGTGTATATGATACTGCTGCCTGTAGGCAGTGCGTACATTGCTGCCTAGTTGTAGCAGTGTAACAATGTACACTACTGCCATGGGCAGTAGTGTAGAAGTGCATTGCTGCCATGGGCAGCAGTGTAACAGTATACACTACTGCATTAGGAAGCAATGTAAAGGCAGCAACGCACACCACACAACAACCTAGGCAGTGGTGTAACCATGAACACCACTGACCTTAAGCAGTAGTGTATAAGAGTATAAAACACTACTACTAAAGGCAATAGTGTAGTGCAACACTGCGGCTTGGGACAGCAGTGTATCAAATCACTACCGCCCGAGCAGCAATGCAAGACGGTTGTACCGAAGCTCATCCTGGTTGAGTCGAAGCACAATGAGTATGTAATTTTTTAGCATAAACACCATATGGGTTGAATTTGATCATTTCAAAGCACATGCATTTATTCACATAGATAAAACCAAACAAAATGCATGCAGCATAAAATATGAGCATTCAGAATAGACATTGAATAAATATTTGAATACAAACCCACATACAACAATATCCCAATAAAACATTTATATACCCAAAGAAAATCAAAGCATATATCATCATTATATCTTAGATTACGCAGCATTTACCAACTTCCTCTATGTATACATAGGACAGAGGTCATTGTAAGATATTACCACTTAATTTTCATTTTAAAACTTTTAGTTCTTGCTATACCACATAAAACGAAACAATTATTCACTACTTAGCCCTTGAACATCCTACAATATAAGCAAAAACAGTTCAAATTAGTTGCTAAATAGTTCAAATTAATCGCATTTATAAAAATAAATACAGAATAAAATCAACCCCTCAAATTAGGGTTAAATCTACCATTCAAGTTAAATAGAAATTCAAGAATGCAATGCATTAAATTAGTATAAAATCCAAATTGAATCGCAAAATTGATTTTAAAAAATTCATGCCTAAATATACCGGTACTGCATGGAGAAACTCTTGCTAGCTTCCACGACGATGTTGATTGGAGTACTACGACAGAGTCGACGATGAAAGGGAGAAATTTATCTTCAGTGCGATTAAATTTGAGCACGATTAAAATGGGGCAAATTTTTCTTCAGCGGAAAACAAAAAGGCGAATGTGAAAGAGGGTAGTAAATTTTTCTACGTATACAAATGGAGTTAGACGTGTCACGTTTATTTAGCTTACGTAGAATTCTTTTAGGAAAGAGGGAATGTGAAATGTTTTTGACAACGTTTATATTATTATTGAAAATATTATTGATTGCATTTAAACAGAAACGCCATGATTTTTTGCAACTGTAAATGGTTTTTCTTATAGTGAATAATCCTAACATTTTCAAATAATTCTCTTAGATTACAAGAATTAAAATCATTAAAATTTACAGGATGACCTATAAGGTTGTTCAAAGAGATTAACTTCTTATACATCTTAATGGCTTTGTTGTTCCTAAGCCTATTTTGGATTTCTTAAGAAATTATTGCTGAATGAAATGGATAAGAGATTTCCAAAGAGTCTCTCTTCCTGCTCGACATTTTTTAAAATTAATTTGACAAGGAATGAATGGAAAATTTAAGTTTTAGATTTAGGGATTTGAAGTTTTATTAGGTTGCATTAGAAAAAGGAGAGGCCGAAGGATGAAAAGGCATGAAAAATTTGAAAACAAATAAGTAAATTAAGTCTGGTTGTGGCCCATATTGGTTGAAAATAAATAATGGTGAACCGCTTATACCCTGCAAGGGTATTATTTATCTTGATTTGGTGTTGTGAGTTTATTATAATTTTTAAGTAAAATCAAAATTTCTTAAAAAAAATCTATATTTTTTTAATATTTTTATTTATGTATTTATGTTTTATAAAATATATTTATAGAAGAAATATTTGTACGACATTTTAAAAATGATTTTTTGTTCAAATTTTTGCAAAAGGTTTTATTGCATTCTATCATCGTATGTTTGTAAAAAAATTATGACATTTTTTACTTTACAAAGTTTACTTTACAAAATTTATAAAACTTATTTATGAGTAGCTTATTTAAATAAATTTTAGAAACTTTTATGTTTATAAATAAAGTTTGGTTTGGAGTCTAATAGAAGAATTATTTTCTATTGTTCTCTGTGTGAAATAAAGTTTTTATATTTATAAAATAAAGTTTAGTTTAGAGTTTGATAGCAAAAATTATTTTATATTATTATGTGTGTGTATTGTCGATTAATTCAAAAAATTTACATTCAACTATTTTTTGATTCTATTGGTCAAAATAATGGTTTTATGTATTTAATTTTGCTAAAAGAATTTTTTTAAGTTAAAAATGTAGTGACTTTCTATTCTAAACAAGAAACATCAAGAGAAAAAATATCTAAAGAAATAAACATAAAACTCTTAGTCTAGTGTCACGAGTTCAATTTCAGGATGATGCAAATATCAAATATATATTTTCTTTGAAATTGTAACTTTTGATAAATAAAGATTTGAAAATATTTATTTTAACTCATTAAATGAACAATTCCAAGTTATTTTCTTAACTTTATAAATATACTTCACAAAGTGGTTAAGTAAAAATATCAGCAATTTGATTTTCAATATTTTTTAAAGGGGAACGGTTATGTAGAGCAAGACTACACAGCTAACAAAAAGATAGTAGGTAATAGTAAACTTTTTTTCGACCAATAGGCTTGATCGATAGCCAAAATAATAAGGGCGGAGCTAGTTAATAATAGCTGCTAATACACATAGAAGCCAAGCAGAGACAACAAAAGAAAAGATATACATATCAACATGATAGCTACCTAACACAAAGGTCAAAAAACATGATCCACTATAGTGTAAGAACATTTAAGGAGCGAAATAATCAGTGAGCACGAAAGGAGCTGGAAGCACTAGCATATGGACAAGAAGGACTATCGGAAGTCCACTGATTAAGGTCATCAAGCTTTTGATAGATTCATTATCAATTGCAGCAGCTTCGATCATTAGATGGAGCGGGGAAGAAGGGCCTCCACCTGTCCAAACAGAGAAAAAAATAAGCTAATTTGCTACAAAACTAAAGCGTGGTGTGAGCAGTGTTGTTAAAACAGCTGGAGTTTTTTTTGGCCAGGTTACCCAGCTGAACATTGAGAGGGAGATGTCGGTATTGAAGGATTTGGAGCTAAATTACCAATAGTCGAAGAAGGAATGAACTGTGGGGATGAAGCCAAGAAGCTGAACCGCAGAGGTCGTCGACACATAGAATGCGAGGTCATAGTCAAAGAAGATGTGGGAGATTATGAAGACCCGCTACTTCGACCCATGGAAATCGACACTAATACATCCTCTTTATTCATGTGCCGCAGTTCCAAGTGTCAGAAAGGAGGATTCTCAAGGGTAAGACAGAATAAAATCTTACACGAATGGAATAACATATATTATTTCAAAATATAATTTTTACATTGAAAATTTTAAATACATTTATTAGAGTTAAACATGGACAGTTATAAATAACTATCCATATAAATGCGGAATACATTAATACATGAGTGTGGTGGAAACATATAACAATCTTCAGAACAATCTTCCAACTCCATGCTTCGAGCTTCATCCAGATTTCTTCTAACTAAACCTGACTATTAGGCTGCCCGAGAAAATTAGTGCATCCAGAGTTTAAAGAGAAAAAAAATAAACTCCGGGTTATTCATGGGAATGCTATGAAAAAACTAAAAATATGTGTTTGGAAAGTAAAGGTATCTCATAAGATCACGCCGCACATAAACACGGAATGACTTTTTTCCTTATGAAAACCAAAATATTTGCTATGTAAAATCATTTAATATTATTTTTAATGACATTCTTTTGAATATACTTTTCAAATAAACTTATGAATCTTAGCCAAAATTGTTGCATTGGTTAAATTTGATGGCATAATAGGTTTATAATTAAGCCCATGCATACTTACTGGAGAATGAATTTCCATACAGTGGTTGGTAAGAGAATTACCTTCCATACAATACATCTCTAGAGGGATGTACCGAGGATACAAATAATCCTCCGCATCTGGCATGACCGGTCTATCCCTATTTGGCACTCATACATGGTCTGGGTAGAAACCGAATATGACATCACCTCAGTCATTACAGACCTATCCAGGGCCCCACAGCATACACCACATACTCGACATATAGAGTAATCTAGAAAGGTGATGATCATAACTTAATGGTTGTAAACTGTATAGCCTTACGGCGTACCTTGTATAAGCCATTATCGGGTGATGAGGCCTGAGGTAGCGATTATCTTTCACATAGCACATTCCACTTTGAATGCCACATCGCCTTTCTATGATCACATAACTGATTTCTACAAACGTATAACTGCTGAGCTTGTACATTTCAAGAAAGGGTATTAAGCTAAGAGAAGTTGCCTTCTCCACCACCAAACAAATGATACGTTCATAGAAATCGATTTATGTAATTAGAAAAGCAATGTCAGACATTCGCCTATACAAGTAGCCCAGGAATAGGACAAACCGAAGAAACTCTCCTACCACATCCTATCCGGAATTACCCCCAAAGATTAGTAGCGAGGAGCCCTTGCATCGAAGATCTGAAATAAAGAACCACTGCCACATAATACGATATACGAAATTTCCCCTGAGAGTTGGTGATAAGCAGCCCTACATCCCATCTTCCAAATCATTTTCTTGTCTTTACTTCAAATAAGTAAATTGGTTCGAAGTGGTCTTCGGATAGGAATCACCCAAATCTGACCCCGGTTCCTTCGAACCAATCATTGATAAAAGTAATGTTAAGTAAATAACGAATCATTCTTTTGATTTATTACTGCCTTTTTATCAAAAATATCTTTAAGAGATATGTATCTTTTAAAACATTTCATTCTGATATATATAGAATCATTAAACCTCTCTTATCAAATCCTTTGATTACTTAAAACCTTTTTAAAGTCCAAATCATTTCATTCTTTACTTAGGAAAATATTTCTAAATCATATATTTTAATCTTAACAAAGATTTATTAATTCAAATTCAAAGTTTTGATTGAGTTAAAACCATGTTATCTAGGATGTTAATCTAAAACCAATAAATATTAAGTGAGCAAAATCTATAGAATCATCTAACTCTGCTTAATATCATTTCCCGTATTCAACAAATACTATGGGCGAAATAATGGTGATATCACCTTTTAAATTCCACGAGTAATACGGATTCCCTCTTCAGGCTATAACACCAAGTATAAGAAGATTATTTCCATAAAATCCAAGTTGTTTTAATTTGGAAAGTTTTATCTTTTATACTTAACTTGTTTTCGACATTTTGACCTTATCTATCCCTCGCGTAGGAGAGGCTAGATGAGCTAACGCACTGGTTGCTCTGGATCATCTCTTTAAATCATTTATTTAAAAAAATTTAACTAAATTATAAAACATCCAAATAATTATTAAAACACTTAATAATTTACATGAAAATATTTATAAAAGATTTGGAAAAGAATCGTTAAGTTTAAAACCATATTTCAAAAGTTATAGAAAAGTGCAGCGAATTTTGCTTTTTATGCTATATTGATCAAAATGACCTTCTATCAGTTGGAAATTCATTTTTAATACTCAAATCACTTTTAAAATATTTTTATAATTTATTTCATAAACAATTTTAAAATATCATTTTTAAAGAAATCCTTTTATGGATTCCAAAGTGCAAAACTGTGATTTTTTCGAAAACTTGTTTTATTCACATTTTAAAATTTATTTATCAAAATTTCAATTTTCCTTCTTTGTTTGAAAACTATGGATGTAATAGTTTGTAAAATTCTTATCTCAAAGAATTCCAAGCTATATTTCATTTTAAACATTCGTTTGATCTTTAGGGCGCAAAATCGAAAACTATCATTACGCGACGCGCCTATTTTTGACTCAATTTCAATATTCATTTAAAATTTTCCAAAACACTTTTAAATTTTTATAAAACATTTCTAAATCATATTAAACCTTTTTTAACATGTTTAAACATTCCATATATACCTTTCATTCAGTAAATGGAAGTGATTGTCTTTGTGCTTATCGACGTATATTAACGTGACTTGCATATATATATATATATATATATATATATATATTCAACAACCGTCTTAAACAACCATCATTAACAATCATATCTGAATATATATATATATATATATATCATCCAGCATTATATATAACTATAGTTTAGGAGTTTCTCACTTTTAGATATATGTTGCTAATTACTTTTTCAAACATTCATCAACCAAACATCCAAACATCATTAGTGTTTGCACCAAAATTGGTCGCAAACCCCAGAAGCAGTGAAAGTACCAGTGTATATACACAGATCCTCAATATCCACACATAGATCTCAGATCCAGATTAAGAACAAAACAAAAATGAAGAAATAGCAAAGTTAAAAATGTGAGAAAGCAAGAAAGAACACAAGATTTATAGTGGTTCGGCTATCTCTGGCCTACTTCCACTTTGAATCAATCCTTTTATTCCTTTTATAATGTAATTACAGCTACAATCCTTTGAAAATCAATAGCAAAAATGGCAGAGTTTCACCTAGGAGAGAAGAAGAAGATCCCTTTTTAGTTTCCATAGGACTGCTATTTATAGCTGTAGATCCGAAAATACCTTCCTAAAAACCTGGAATACCACTTCTTATGCGTAGATGGGTCCACATGACCGATCTAGAGTGATTTGGGATCGATCCAAGTGTAATTCGTATCGATCCCAAAATAGCCCAATCAAGCTGGGATCGATCACGAACATTCTTTGGTGCATCAGGAAGCTTCTATGAAAATTTCATAGCATCAGGACTTGTAGATTTTGAGTTATGATCGATGCAAGTTGAATTTGTTGAAGGCTGTCGAGTTCGCATCGCTTCTGTTCGCATCGCTTCAGTCCGTATAGCTTCAGTTCGCATCGCTTCGTATCCATCTTCTGGTATCCATCATTGCGTATCCATCTTCTGGTATCCATCACTTCATATCATCATCAGGTATCTGTCACTTCGTATCCATCAGCTAGTGTCCATTACTTTGTATCCATCAGCCAGTATCCATCACTTCGTATCCATCTTTTGGTATCCATCACTTCGTGTCTATCATCTAGTATCCATCACTTCATATCCATCTTTTGGTATTCATCACTTCGTATCCATCATTAGGTATCCATCATATGGTATCCATAGCGATGGATACGAAAGCATCGATATGGGCCTATTTTTCATGAATATTGATCCATCCATAACTCGAGCATATGAACTCCGATTGACCTGAAATTCGAAGTGTAGCCTTACCAAACCTAGCTTATCATTCCCGTTCGATCCCACCTTGATTGGATCTTGGTCCAATTTTGACGGTATCTATCATAGCCTTGTTTCCAATCGACCATACGAATATTGATCCATCCATAACTTCAGCATATGAACTCCGATTGACCTGAAATTCAAAGTGTAGCTTTACCGAACCTTGTTTATCATTTTGAATCGATCCTATCTTGATTGGAGCTTGGTCCAATTTTGACGGTATCAGTCATAGCCTTGTTTCCTATCGATTATACGAAAATTGATCCATCCATAACTCGAGCATATGAACTCCGATTGACTTGAAATTCGAAGTGTAGCCTTACGAACTTTGTTTATCATTCCCAATCGATCCCACCTTGATTGGAGCTTGGTCAAATTTTGATGGTATCGATCATTGCCTTGTTCCTAATAGAACATACGAATATTGATCCATCCTTAACTCGAGCATATGAACTTTGATTGACCTGAAATGTGAAGTGTAGCCTTACAGAACCTTGTTTATCATTATAGATCGATCCTACCTTGATTGGAGCTTGGTTCAATTTTAACGGTATCAATCATAGTTTTTTCCAATCGATCTCTTATCCTGATATCCATCCTTTTTGGCCAAATTGTTGATATCCAGGCCTTGACCAAAAGGTGGGGTGACATTCCCCCCTCCAAAACATGCCTGGTGGTAAGAAGGCGTGTTTTGAATAGCTTTAAATCCGACATCCAAAGTTCATATTCCATATCATCCGATCCATAACCTTTTTTGGGTTCTTGCTAAGCGCAACCCCCACTCGACGACCTATATTAAGAAACACCTTGGTGTTCTTCGTTCAGTGTTCCTGAATGTTGAGTAACGCCACTGCTTAAGTCCTAAGTCGAATCATGGTCGGTCCGAACCCATGCCGAGTATAGTCCATACCCGATGACCTGAAGTAGTAATCGATAATATTGGGTCTAAGACCTAGGCCGAATCCTAGTTTCTCTAGACCCTTGCCAAGCATAGTCCATCCTCGACAACCTGAATAAGCCGATTCACCACAATTAGATGAGGAGACTTACCCCTTGCTATGCATAATCCATACCCGACGACCATTTTCCAAAAACCAAATAAAAATCCAATCAAAATCCAACTGAAATCTAGATTAAATCAGAAAACCAAAAATCCATACCGAAAATCCAAACCAAAAAACATGCATCCAAACCAAAGTCCATACCATAAAACAAACAAAACCAGTAATTCAAACCAAATTCTGAATCCAAACCAGAAAAAAGGAAGGTTCTAAACAATACATTATATATAAGACACAAGTCCTATTCTAAGATGAGACTTAGAGTCTCTGTCCTCATGGGTGTGTGGTAGATTACTCTTTATATATAAGTAGTAGTAGTATATGACGATTACTCAGGATGTACTTGTTATATTCCCTTATATATATATATACATATATATATATATATTCCTTATCTCTACCTCACTTGTATGTATTTGTTTTCCTGTGAAGTATAAGTTGTTAAGGGAGGTAGTATTGCATGGAGTAGTTAGTCCAATGAGTAGTGTAAATGCAACAACCCTGTTGTTAATTACCTAATTAATTAATTTTAATTGGAAATAATTAATTATAATTTGTGATTTTTCAAATTTAATTATGAAACTAAATCTAGTTTTTGATAATAGTTGGTTTAATTTAATTAAGAAACGAGTTTCATTTCTTAAACAGGATTCCAATTCAAATTTTGGAATTTTATTGGGATAAATTATTAATATTGGGATTTGTTGTTTAAAATGAGATTTTATAATTAGTCGCTTATTTTTATTAAAAAAATAATGCGAATAGATTTTATTTTCAAAATCCATGTTTAATGGTATAAAATATCTTAATATTGGTAGAAATGAGGATTTTGACTTGTTAAGTGGTTTTGGTAAATTTGAGAAATCAATTTGTGATTTTGTAAACCATTGTTATAATCAATTTATGGTGCGACGTTGTTTGCACGGCATGAGTACAATCTGTATGATTGATACGTACGATCAGGTAAGTGATTGGTATGGAATTGGTTCTGTGTGCTTAGAAATATTATGCCTTATTGTGTGATTCTATATTTAGGGATTTATCTGTGTTTGTAACCTATATATATATATATATATATATATATATCCCAATTCCAAGTCAAATTATTTCCATGAATTGTTATATCTTGGATATTGGGATTCATGTATATGTTATTTATTATTGTGTTATATCTTGCTCTCACCCTTTGGATATTTAGAGATAGTCTGACGTGGGTGTTATTTTAATTCTCGAGTCAGGCCTGAGACTTTTCATGTCATGAGATGGGTAGGCCTTTAGGTGTTTGGGTTACCAGGGAGATAAGTTGTTTGACTTTTAGTTTATCTCATCTTGGAATTCGCGTATGTATTTAGAGGTGTATATTTGAATTAGAAACTTGTTCCAAATGTATATTATTTGAGTCTTCTATTATATTTATTAGACTTCTAGTTTTGTATATGTATAAATGTTTATTGTCCCATTGTGATCCGTATCCGTTGTTTATACGATATATTGTTCTAATTCTGAGAAAATGGTGTGTATTACTTTGAACTGAGATTGTACATGTCAAATTATATTCCAAAGATTAAGTAAACCATAAGTATGATGTGTCAGTGTTAGTTTAAAGATATATTCACATTTGGTCGTCCTTAACAAGCCATATTCTCTGTATTATTGGACGACAATATTATAATGTTATTTAATAATAGGGTATCGTTGTAGGGTCACTATGGTTTGGTCTCAAAGCAGAGTCAGAACAATATAGCATATACTATCAAAGATCTAGACCTAGTCTAACTTGGAGTCTTGTCCCTTGGAGTGTGAGGTAGATAGTTATATTATGTATCTATATAGGGATAGGAATATAAAATGATTATAGGGATAATCATTTAGGGCGTATTTTGATTTAATAATTTAATTAGCTAGAGTTGGAATTAGAGATATTAAAATTTTTGGAAAATAATGTGTTAAAATCCTTTAGAGTTTGGAAATTTATTTTAAGATTTTAGAAATTTAAGTATATATTTTGAATGAAGCATTTTGTTAAAGATAGCTACTATAATATTTTGATTCCAAAAACTAATTTCCGTATAAAAGCTATTCCTTTTGTAAATAGTTTTAAATAAATAAATTAAATATATATTAATTATTATTAGTAAAAAGTGATTATGGATTTTGGAAAGGGTTTTATGGATTTGAGAAATGGTTTTATGGATTGTACAGATGGTTATGGGAATAAAAATGTTGATTGCCTTTAAAATGATATTTAAATATCAATAAGATTATGAAAATTAGTATTTATGGTTATATAAACAAATGGAAACTTTTATAAGTGGCATTGGAATATAGCTAAAAAATATAAATCTTTTAATAAGACATTTGGAACACATATATATGGAAGTATTTTTGATATTCGAAATTGGTTTTATAAAATAAATGGACTTATATATAAATATATATATGTTTGTATGTATGTATGTATGTATATGAGTTTTAAAATCTGGTTTATTAACCGAGTGTCTTGTATGGAAATTTATGAAATCTTTGTGTACAGTGTAATTTTTAGAACAATTCGGAGTTATGGAATATTTTATCAAATAAGTGAATATTTTGTAAAGTTAAATAATAAATGGATTTATGGAAAATTATAATAGGTGTTTTCTCAACTATAAACTCAAAAGAGAAAATGTTTTGAGAACATTAATTCTTTGGTCTGGGAGTACTAATAATCGACTTAGTGTTGTCGATTGGTTTAAATGCTTTCAAATAATGCTTCGTCAAATATGGTACAACTCATTGAATATAATGTTTGAGTGGGGCTTACTAGCTCACTGGCGAATACATGACTTTCACTGAGTAGTATGATATACTTTGGTAAGTTCTTGTAATCGCTTTGGCAATGCATTAACACTTTAGAGTTGTATTCTCTTCTGATTTGCGGCATAGGGCTACTAGATCCTTAAGAGAATATAGTTCTACTTTTCTGATGGTATCCCTAACGAGTGAGATTTATAGCTTCTAGTAAATATTGGAATTTCACTAAGTGGTGGGGGATGTTTTGGGTAAGTTTTAGTGATTGTTGAAAGCAATAGTATTTGGCACTTTAGAGTATATTCCTTGTAGGGTTTGGCAGAGTGCCGATAAATCCTTAAGAGGTATAATCCTGGATTTCTTTCCTAAACTACATAATAAACCGGATTTTTCAAGTCATGGTTGCCTTAATTGTTTAGATCGGTCGAGAGTTGTGATTTCCTCGATCCCTGGGAGCGGATGAGATTCTGTGTTACGGTATTTTACGATCCTTGGTATCAGATTGGTAAGAGTGATACCACATTATTTGCATGCTATGAGTATAATCAATATGATTGGTATGTACGGTCAGTTAAGCGATCGGTATGGAATTGGTTCTGTGTGTTTAGATGAATTGTGCCTTCATTGCATTATTATGTTTTTAGGGATTTATCTATGTTTGTGACTTATATATATGCATATATATATATATATATCCCTTTTTCGAGTCAAATTGTTTCCATGACTTGTTATATCGTGGACATCTGGATTCATTTATATGTTATTTATTCTTATGTTATATCTTATTCTCAACTTATTGGATATTTGGAGATAGTCCAACCCGGGTATTATTTTAATGCTCAGTCTAGTTGAGACTTTCAAGTTATAGGACAGGTAGGCCTTTGTATGGTTTGGCTAGCAGAGAGATAAGCTGTTTAACGCTGTTTAACTTTTAGTCTGTCTCATCTAGGATTTCATGTACATATTTTGCGGTGTATATTTGAGTTAGAAACTTGTTCTAGATGTATATTATTTGAATTTAGCGTTATAAGTTAAATAACATTTTGAAAAAATATATAATATATTGAAAAACATAATGGTGGTATTACGATTCAAAAGGGTAAATTATAATTTCGAATGTTGTTTAATTCTAAGCACTATTTTTCAATGCACACGTGTAAACATACATGCCATATTACTACACATATACAAACTTTGCTTGTTTTGCATGTCTTTGAGCTCTAGTATTTAAATCCACATACAAATTAAGAAGTTTCGCATGTATATGGTTTCTTAAGGCTTTAACTTAGAAAATTAATATAACGTAACTTTCTTGCAAGGAACATGTTTTTGATTAAATGGCAATGTTGATAGAAAAAGCATGTTTTGCAACATATTCCCTTTATTTTGGCATACATAGTTACACATGTGTCCATACTTACTCATGTATAGGCGTGTTTGGGCATTTGTATTCAAGATTGTGTGAGTGCTTGAGTTTGTACTTGTGTGTAGTTGCTACATGTGTGTGCGCGCCTTGCTTTTGTGCTTGAAGTTGAGTTTCGTATTATTGATGTAAATTTATTTTGTGTTTTAATTTTCAAACTTGAGCATTAGTAGTTGTTCAATTAGCCATAACTTTCAAACAGTTTATTCGATTTCAATGATTTTTCACATTCTGGAAAGGTAAGAGTATAAGATACAACTTTTATCAAATTGTTTCGAAAATTTTGATGTTTCCTAGCCGAAAAATTCAAGTTTCAGGAGTGGGCATGTGTGCAATTGTAAAATCTGCTACATTTAGCCATGGAAAATCTTCCACAACATGGATTGTGCTCCATATTTTAGCAAATCAAATAATGTTTTGGAAAGCTAATACATTATACAACAATTTACTTTAAGAAGTCATTAGTTTATTTAGTGATTTTAACTTTGAATGTTAGTTGGAAAGTGATGCAACATGAAATTTGCAATTTCTTTTCATTGTGCAAGCACATAGTTAATATACTTCCTTATATTAAGCTAATATTTAAAATTGAGTTAAGATAGGTATGAAAATGCTTCTCTGGATTACTGGCCGACAATGTTACTTGCTTTAGCTAGCGTAAATGCGAAATAACTTGCTTAAATGTTAATTAAATGGTATGTTGTTGCAATATACCAATATATGATGTGATATTATATTGTTTCCCCATGTTTCGGGATGTCTCATATTGTGATGCCTCTTTGGAGATGTATATTATGTAATTATACGGTGTTTTTATTTTTCAAAATGCTCTTCGTATAAAGGAGACTCCGTCGAATTTTTTCAAAAAATCTGACACTGGGTATATTTTTACAAAGTCTATCATATGTAAAAAAAATAGAAAGTCATTAATTAGATCTATTAAGGTTATAGAATACAATAAGAAGAGTTGGATTGAGAGAACCATATAGACGAGTGGTACAAGTATGGTCGAATAGAAGTTTGTAGAATATGATGAAGTCGGTTAATGAGTTGTTTGGCGTCTTCCTATAAGAAATGGCGTGGATGTAACTTTTATAAGTGGGGATATTGTAACAACCCCACTTCTAAGCCATAATTATACATAAATTTAAGTAAAAAAAATTTGAATTCGATATTTGATAATTATTATTTTTGAAACTAAATAATTATTTAATTGAATGTTATTAATGAAGGATTTTTGTTTTAATAATTAAATTAAATGAGTGAATTTTTTGGGCAATTTATTAAAATTGAATAAAATTTTTTAGTCGATTATAAAATAAATTTAAAAATGTGAATAATTGTTATGTGATCAGAATAGTGGAAATTAAATAAACGGGTGTTGAAATAAATGAAATTGTGCAGTTATTGGAATATAATTTACAGAATGAAATTAGAGGGTGTTCGAAATACAATTTTTGAATGGAGTGTAAATTCAATTCAAATTAGATTGGAATACATTTATAAATAAATATCAAGCACTAATAAATTAATTTTAAATGAGAGATAAAGTAAATTTTTGATTAAACTAGAATTCAAATTAAATGGAGCTAGCCCAAAAACTATAAGGCCCAGACCCATTTCCATTCCCACCTCACTTTTGGAAATTGCTCTTTCCTTCCACACGCAAACTTAACTCTTTCTCCCCTATGCACATTCATTCCCAAACCCGCCTTCTAGCCTTAGCCCTAAAGTCGTGAAATATGGGGAAATTAATTACAAAAAATTGTGATGGAGCCATGGTGCACGCTTTAGGCGATTGATGCAAAGGAAGAAGGTGGGCATGTTAGCTCACATTCGCATTCGAGATGGGTGTACGTAACCTAGAGATGGCATATGAATTGAAGGACGTGATGAAGGAAGTATGTGCACGTGGTTTTGGAAGTAGCAATGTCGACCGATGATACTTGGCTGTGTTTGACTAGAAAAGGCGATATGTTGGATGTTAGGCTAGTGCAGCCAGTTCTAGGCTTCGATCATTAATTATTTATGAAGGTTTTGGACAGCGAGAATTTGGGGTATGGCACAACGATGTGGTTAATTGCATTATTCTGAGCGTTATTCATGTGCACATGAAGTTGAAGGCTGAATCTCGTGTGTCGATGGCTGTCGCTAATTGGATAATTTGAGCGTCATTTTGGTGAGTTTTATCACTCATAACTATATATAGTTTATTTTCTGCTATATACATACATACATACATACATATATATATATATATATATATATGTTCATTTTATAGATGATTGAAATTCGATGTCACTTGATTCAACTCGAATGATAAAATACGTATTAATGATTGTATGTTGATTTTAGAGGATTTTACTCTAGGAATTCTAATTTAGATGATTTATTGACTTTCCTATTTCCTGAATATTTTTGAAAGCTTCAAAAACCTATTTATGGGATTTTAAAATTTTGATTTAAGTATAAGTGAATAAAAGTAGTCGAGAAATAAAATGAGTTATTGGAAATTGTTTTAGAAATAAAAGTTGTTTTAAAAAATGAAAGTAGAGATTTTTAACAGCAATTAAATATATAAAAAATTTATAAGTATAATAAGGGGTTTTAATAATATTTTCAAAAGTGAAATTCCTTTATAAATATAATATTTGAATAAAAGGATTAAGAGGAAATTTCAAATGGGGATTTTTGATTATATAAATCTATTTTTCTCATATTAGCATTTATTCCCTTTTTTACAAATTTATCAGTTTGGAGTTTAATCGATGATTTTGTATAGTTTAAAGGTAATAATAATATTTTAAAAAGGGGTTTTTGAGTATATTAGTCAATTTGAAATATTGTTAAATGATTTTAAGAGTATTTTAATATAAATCCCTTTTTGTATTTTTTGTGATCGTAATTGATTTATTGATATTATGAAAAAATTGTTCGATAGAAGATTTTGAGTTACATTCTATTGTTTGAAATAAATATAATTTATTTTATAACGTATAAATTTATTTTAAAATAATGTTTTATTATTAAAGATTATGTAATGAATTTAAAGCAATATTTGGGTTATTTTTAATATTTGCTATTAGAGATTATAAGTATGTAGCGAAGGTTCTGATTATAAATTATGGTTTAAAAAGAAAAGGAATTATTTTGGAGGTTCATAAATTTATTTAAAAAGTTAGTTAGTTATAGAAAATTACGAAATAGTTTTGATAATTATTTTTGATGTGTAAATTGATTTTGGAGGTTTTGGGGAATCTGTATAATTGGTAATGAATTTAGTAATTTAATCTTATATTAGATATTAGTTGATCATCTAGTTAATTATGAAAAAATTACTTATTCATTTTAGCAAAGCTAGCCGGCTTTAAACTGGGCCGTCCACATTTATTAATGAACTTTAATGACAGATGTTTTGCATAGGCGGTAGAACAACTAAAGGAGAGAAAAAAATTACAGGAGTTAGGAAGAAGCACCTAAACTGCTAAAAAACAAGGGAGAGCTAATCCATGATGTCACTACTACTATCAATAGTAGAAACAAGCCCCATGACATGCACCTCTAACAAACTTATGGAAACTATCACTCTCCAATATATATCTCATTTTGGAATCTACGCGAACCCTGTGTAGTTAATGCCCCACTATTACTCTGCTACAACCCCGCTATATCTCATAGCGGATTTCTACCGCTACGATTTTTCCATATAGCCCCAAAATATAGCCTTTTCGCTTTAATTCTCGCTATTTCCGCTATATCCCGTTATTTCCGCTATATTCCGTTATTCCCTCTATATCTTTTTTAATAAAATGAATTAAAAAATTGCATTTATACATTATAAAATTATGAAACTAATTTATTTGATTTAATTTTTAATACATTTTCAGAAATGAAAATACTCTAATATCTTACCAAATTCAATTATGTTATATAACAGTTTTTCGTTTATTTAGAGTATATCCGCACATGTTTTTATTTAAAATTATTTATGTATTATTTATAATTCAATTGAATGATAATTTTTCATTTAATTACCATTTATATATTTGTTAAAACATTAAATACTAGTTTTATATGCTATTTTAGAGCTATCCGCTATATCCCGCTATATCCTCGCTGTATCCCCGCTATGACCTTTTGCACCTCCACCACTTTGAATCTGCCAAGCGCATTAACTGCACAGCACGAACCCAAAAATGCTCACTACCTGTGAAAGCAAGATGATTGAGTTGAAAATTCTAGTAATCTTGCTTTGATTTGTTGCTAATAGATTTTCAGTTACATCAGCTAGAATTTGAGAATTGGTAAGGTAGAAGGTTAAAGTTGCCGAATTGATTAGAGCATGGCTTAGGCGGTGTCGATAAGTCTATAGTTTAACTAGGTGCGATGGCAGCTTAATCAATGGTCGGACGAGATGATGATTGAATTCATGAGTGATATAGAAGAGCTTGCTAGTGTCTAATGTTGTTGAAATGTTAGACTTGTTTATCTAAGGGATTGCTGGATTTGAGAGAGGGATTGCTGTTGGTATTCATGTTTGAGATGTGAACCTTGCTCGTGGAGATGTCCGAGTCAAAGAACATCTCCAAATTTTTGCCTTTTCGATTTAAAAACTTGCATCCGTCTTTAAGAGAAATAAGGTGCCACCATTATGGAGATGTCGAAGATCTCAGGGATGCTAGTGTCAATGTTGCTCAAATTTTATTTGAGATAAATACTACTGTTGCTGCTCAAAGTAATGAAGTGAGATCCAAATCAGAATTGGTTACTTGTTGTTTCTGATGTCACTCTGGATGCCAACTGAGAAGCTGATGCTATCGAAGCCTATTACATGACGTTGGTAGTTTTTTGATATTCTGAGATGTACACCTTTTGCCTAAGACTAACAAAGGAGATATCGCCTCGTGGTTAAAGATGACACTAGGATACTACTTGGAAGGTAACTTCCATATATCAACATGGTTGCTTGCTTTTGCATCTGGTTGGTTTGATTGAACTGAATTGTTTGAGATTAAAGTTTGGTGCTTGATATGTTGGTTGAAGTTTGGTATGCTGGAAGTGAGTTGATGATGTTTGTGGTGAATTTGATTTGAGATGTTGTAGTTGTTTTGGCTGGAGTTTTGGTACTCAGCATTTTTGCCTAGCTATATGCCGATAGTTGCAAAGGCTATGGTTTGACCTGGATGAGACTCAAGCTAGGAGAGGAGTGGAAGTATGATAAATCAGTGTAACTTAAGTCTGGTCGACTTGTATGCGTGGGTTGGTGTATTTAGCACTGGCTCGACCGAAGTGGTTCGGTATTGGAGTGTGATCAAGATGTCCAGGCCAAGGTGGATCGGCATTAGAGTGTAGTAATGGTGGTTCGGTTAAGATAGGCAAGACAAAGTGATTCGGTCAAGATGAGTTCAGTACTAGTGGCTCGGTATGGATGGGTTCGGCCCATGTGATTCGACAGATTATGGACCGGCTTTGAAGTGTTGAGTCGTGCATCGCTCGGCCAAGAAGGAAATGGCAAGATGGCTCGGTCGATTGTAATTCGGCATTCGTAGTTCGGCCTAGATGGGTCGGCATGTATTGTTCGACATATCTGGGTCAGTGAACCTTACAGAGGTTGAAAAATTCTTTGACCTACAACAGAGTGGCGTGACTAATGTTTCTTTGCCTCGGGTCGTACACTGCTTGCTTCGAGTCTTTTGATGATCTGCTTTGAGTCAACTACGAGGCAGCCACTAGATCAGCCGAAGTGGGTCGACGAC
Source organism: Allium cepa (assembly GCA_030765085.1). Taxonomy (NCBI): domain Eukaryota; kingdom Viridiplantae; phylum Streptophyta; class Magnoliopsida; order Asparagales; family Amaryllidaceae; genus Allium; species Allium cepa. The sequence goes on from CM060929.1 coordinate 982,994,533, forward strand.
CACCGTTTGGTATTAGAGGCTCGATCTACTCGGATCAGTTACTGGAGTTGCATACTGTGGGCCGGAGTATCTTGATTATGGGCTCCTGTAGCGGAATTAGCCTATCTTCATCTATAAATAGAGAGGCAGGGGTACAGTTGAAAGGATCTTTTTTGGGAACTCCAGAGATACTCTGCCATTTTTTGGTGCTCACTTCTCCCCTGTTCAAACTTTCATTCAAGTTGTTTGTTTACGAATTGTATCTGTACTCGAGTAATCGAAGAAGTAATAAAGATCATATTCAAAGTTTATGTAAGCAATTACGCCGAACCACTATAAATTTGGTGTCCCCTTTTTCTGTTGTTCTTTTCGCATTCAATTGCATTATTTCTCTGTTTTAATTTACTTTCTTTATTAATCTCTCTACATAACTCTATTCAAGTGTGTTGGTGACCAATTTTGTTGCTAACATTTAGATGCTTTCACTGAGAACGTGTTTTCTCAAGCTGTTAGAATCTACTTTGTCGCTACTGGATTGAAGAAATCCCCTAAAGGAGATCCAAGTTCATTCTCAAGAGTTCATAGATTATATTCAAAGTTCCAATGGATAACTCTAAAATGGGAATAACAAGTACCAGATCAGCTTCCTACAATGCGGATGTCAACGAGATTGCCAGCGTCCAGTAAGTGGGACCCAACAATCGATAGGCTAATCCAAGTGCAGGGACTGCCACCATCCTAAACCAATCAGAAGTTATCACCATCGCATAGTTCAATGAGCTGATGAGAGAACTCATGGAAATCAGGAGACAACTTAACAAGAAAATTCAAACTAACGCCAATCTCATGACCAGATCGCTTAGCCACAACATCAGAATGCTAGAGGAAGCCCCAATTCCTACTCATCATTTGATAGCTCCGGTTCATCAGATGAATATCACAGGTGGAGACGCTGTAGGATTAAAACGGAAAAAACAGGTGTAGTAGAACAATCCAACATAAATGGTCCAGGTTCCCTACCTAGAACCGTAGCCCCTAACCATCACCTGGGAAACTGCACTCAAACTGGTATGGGAAGCTTAAGATCTAGTGCACAGGTGGAGGCTGGTCCACCACCTTGTAAGGGTCGTAGCAAAGTAGGTCCCTAGAACATGCATTTGGGTGATCACTTACCGAGGAGGATCCACTCAGAACGATCACATAGGACGGAGTCCAACCTGCCACCTCCTATCCAGACCTTGGATTTATCCGTTATGGTCGGACAAGTGATGAGGGAAAATTAGGGCTTATCCAACGATGACTGGGGCATATCTAGGAGCCAAACTACATTCACAGATGCTATCCTACAGGCTGAGTACCACCGGAAGTTCAGTATGCCAACTATTCCAGCCTATGAAGGGAAGACTGATCCCCGACAGCGTGTAATGAGATATGAGTGGATGATGGACTTGGCTAGGGCAAATGATGCAACTAAATGCAGATGTTTCCTAATAACCTTATCCGGAATCGCTACCATGTGGCTCACCAGGCTTCCTCCATGAACGATCTCTAGGTTCGATGAGTTAGCGACGAAATTTATGGAGCATGTCAGGATTCATACCACTCGTCAAAGGACGTTATGTCTTTATCTAGTGTGATCCAGGCTCCAGGGGAGTCATTAAAGGAATATTTGCAAAGATTTCACGTTGTTTCTAACGAAGTTAGCAACCCGAATTACCATGCTATTCTTATGGTTGTGATGCAAGGGGTAGATCCGGACTCAGAGTTTGGTGATTGGCTGGCAGGCAAACCACCAACTGCCTTGGAACATTTTTATTCAAAGGCAAACCAATTCATGAGAAGAGAAGAGGCCAGATAGACAAGGCAGAGCAGTGCACTAGGGTCTAGCAAGGAAACAATGCAAAGGAAAATTGTAGTAAAGCAATCTGACGACAACTCTGGCAAGGTTAAGGTCAATGTTCAAAATAAGCCGCTGCGGTCTAAAGGATCCGGATTTGGAAATTTCAAAGGAAAAGAGAAGCAGGAAAGTGAAAACCAAGGATCCCAACATATAATGAATACACTCCTCTAAACACGTCTCTGGAAAATATTTATTTATCAACTTGTAATACGTTCCAATACCGAAGCCACGCCCAAAGAAATCCACTAAGGAATAAGAACAGACCAGGAAGTATTGTCAGTTTCACGAGACCTCCTGGCACAACACTGAGAATGTAGACACCACTATGATGCTATAGAAAAACTGATTTGACAAAAAAGTTATAGCAGTTTGTTAAGAATCCGCAGGAAGGCGGACAAGGGACATTCGACCCCAATCGTGGACGGGCTCTACATCGCCCTGAGGAACTCGCTCGGACCATAGGTAGACTGATTATAAACATGATGGTTGGTGGCCCTCACCCAGCAGACAATAGTTGGAAAGAAATTCCCTAAAGTATATGGATTTCGAATGATGCTCGAACACGGAAGATGGGACTCCAGCGTAACAGCAGCGAATGATGGCAGATGATATAATATTCAGGAGTAGGGATGTCGATCGGATGGAGGCACATACCATTGATCCAATGGCCATCTAAGCTACGATTAGGTCGACGTTTGTGAGATAGATACTAATCAATTGTGGGGGTTCTGCTAATATTATCTTCAAGAAGGTGTATGACCAAATGAAGATAAAGGCAAAGGATCTGGAATCATCTAAAGCCCGCATTCACAGTTTTAATGGTGCAACCACTGATGCGATAGGTTTTTTTGAATTTCCAGTTGAGTTAGGAGAGGGTGAACGTAGGAGGGTATGGATCCTACCGTTTATTTTTTTGGATGTTGATTCCCCGTATAATGTGTTTTTGGGTCGACCAGACCTGTTAGAGTTTAAGGCAGCTTTGGCCCCGTGGCGTTTAACCTTGAAATTTTCAATGGATAAAGGAGTTGGAGTAGTGCATGGTGATCAAGCGACTGGTCGTGCATGTTATGTGGCTGAGCTGAGAGAGGCCCAATGAAGAGAGAAGGGAACGGGTGCAGGCAACTCTGCCCGCATCCATGCTGCTGAAAATTGACAAGTAATGCTTGAGCCTTTTCTCAGGCAACAGGATCGGATCTATAGAGACATAGATCCAAGAGACGATGATGAAGAACCCAAGGAGGCTATAGCAGCACCGGATGAGCTGACGATTGACATTCCAGTTAGCCATGATGACCCATCAACGGTGCTTAAGATTGGATCACAACTCAACCCCTCGATGATTGAGGATCTTACCGATTTCCTCCTAGAGAATCTAGATGTTTTCGCTTGGACTCATTCTGATATGTATGGGATTTCTCCCGCCATCACAAGTCATATGTTGAACATTGATCGAAAATATATGTCAGTGAAGCAAAAAAGGAGAGGCATGACCCGAAGAGGTCTGCTGCTCTCAGAGAGGAGGTGGATAAACTCAAGGCCAATGGATTCATCTGTGACCCCCTCTATCCTGAATGAGTATCTGACTCAGTACTAGTGAGGAAGGCAAATGGGAAGTGGAGGACCTGTGTTGATTACTCGGACTTGAACAAGTCATGCCCTAAGGATAGTTTTTTGTTTCCCAGGATAGATCAGCTGGTCGATTTGATAGCAGGACATGAATTATTATCCTTTATGGATGCGTATTCAGGATACAATCAGATCCCGATGCACGTCCCAGATTAGGTGCATATTTGTTTCCTCACTGACATTGGATTGTACTCTTATGTAGTGATGCCTTTCGGGTAGAAGAAAGCGGGAGAAACTTATCAATGTTTGTTTAATCGGATGTTTAAAGAACAGATAGGTAGACCAATGAAAGTCTATGTGGATGACATGCTCGTGAAGTCACGACAATCAAACGAACACATTCGAGACTTAGAAGAGATGTTTGATATGCTCAGGTACTATGGAATGAAAACCTATCCACTAAAATGTTCCTTTTGTGTTGCGTCGGGAAAGTTTTTGAGTGTGATTGTCAATGCGCGGAGAATTGAAGCCAACCCAAAAAAGATTCAGGCTATTCGAGACATACGAGCGCCCAAAACTACAAAGCAAGTACAAAGCCTGAATGGTAAAGCATCCGCGTTGAGTTGATTCATATTCAGTGCGACTGATAAGTGTATTTCTTTCTTCAATGTGATAAGGAAAGGGAAGAGAAATTTTGAATGGACAACGGACTATGAGGATGCATTTCGAGCTCCAGTGAGACACTTGGATAGTCCCTCGATTCTGTCATTGCCTGTAAATCATGAGGAATTATATGTTTACTTGGCAGTGTCTCAACATGCCATCAGTGTGGCTTTGATTTGTAAAGAGCACTGAATCCAAAAGCAAGTGTATTATGTTAGTAAGAATTTAACGGGGGCAGAGGAATTACCCGAAGATTAAGAAACCAACCTATTGCTTGGTGATCGCATCACATTAGCTCCGTCCGTATTTTCAAGCATATCCGGTCAGTGTTTATACCGATCAACCTCCACGGTAGGTGCTCCAACGACCAGAATCTTTGGAAGGTTACTCAAATGGAACATTGAGCTGAGTCAGTTCGATATCACTTACCTGCCATGGAGGACTATCCAAGGGCAAGCTAGCTAGTAGACTTCATTGTAGAATTCACCATATCAAACGAGCCAAGTGGCAGTGATGTAATTCCTGCTGTTCGATGGAAGATATATACAGATGGAGCATCCAACGACCATTGTTCTGGGACTGGTGTTATTCTTGTAACTCTCGAAAATCGATCAATTTGTTATGCTTTGAAACTCAATTTCCCGGCTATGAATAACGAAGTCGAATATGAAGCATTGATTGCTGGCTCAAAACTTACCAAGGAACTCGAAGTAAAATCAATTGAAATCTTTTGTAACTCACAATTGGTGGTGTACCAAGTACGGGAGACTATCAGGCAAAGGGGCAGAGCCTTGCTCTATACCTTGCTCGGGTTAAAGAACTATTAGCAGACCTTGAATATTGCAATTGAACAAAATGGGGAAGCTGACTCATTAGCGAAGTTTGAAAGTACATGTGACACATAACAGATGGTGTTGGTTCCCGCCGAAACCTTACATGCCCGAGTATAAATGAAATGGAAGTAGATTTTGCACTAGGGACAGAAACCGAAAGGGAATAGTGGATGACCCCGTTCAAAGAGTACCTGCTACATGGAACTTTGCCTAAGAGAAGGAATGAGAGACAACAAATCGTTCGCAAGGCCTTGCGGTATATAACGTAGGATGAAATAATGTATCAGAAAGGATTCTCAGTTCCCTTATTTCGGTGCATCACCCACGATGAGATAAAGCGGGTCTAAAAGAAGTTCATGAAGGAGAAGGTAACGACCATATTAGAGAGCAGATGCTACCCAAAAAGATCCTCCGCTATGGATACTATTGGCCGATCATGAATCGAAATGTCACAGACTATGTAAGAAGATGCGACAAATGTCATAAGTATGCAGAAGTCCCAAGGTCCCCGCTGACGCAACTCATGCAAATGGTTAGTCCATGACCATTCACGATATGGATCGATATAATCGGCTCTTTGTCGATCACCAAAGGTGGTGCGAAATATGCAATTGTCGCGGTCGATTATTTCACCAAGTGGGCAGAAGCGGAGCCCTAAGCTACTATCACCACCAAAAATGTCATTAATTTTTGTTGTGTGAAACATCATATGCCCTTTTGGCCTTCCATAAATTATCATTACGGATAATGGAACTCAATTCGAGAGTACGTAGTTCAAGGAATTCTGCTGAAAATATTGCATTGAGAAAAGGTTTGTGGCAGTTGCTCACCCCAAAGCCAATTGACAAGTTGAAGTCATAAATAAAATAATCAAGTCCGTATCAAAAAAATGTTTAGAGAAGGCCAGAGGCAAGTGGGTGGATGAGCTTCCGACAGCACTCTGGGCCTATAGAACCACCGAAAAGTCCGTGACTGGCCATACTCCATTCACCTTGGCATACGGCATTGAAGTTGTTATACCCGTGGAACTTGAAGTTCCCCCTCACCGGGTGACTTATTATGATCCTAGGACAAATCGGGATCTCTTACTGGAATCACTGGACTTTGTCGAAGAAGAACGTGAAGAAGCCGATTTAAGGGAGGCTGTGTATCGGCATCGAGTCGCTCGATATCATAATGAAAAAGTTCGACCAAAAATCTTTGATATGGGTGATCTTGTTTTGAAGTGAGTTTCTCCAATCCGATCACATATGAATCCCACATGGGAAGGTCTGTACGTCATCGAACGGAAACTTGGAGAAGGAACCTTCAAGCTAGCGTTTGTTGATGGCATGACACTTCCCAGAGCATGGAATAGCGAGCATTTTAGTAGCAATTGTTTCAATAAATGTTTCTTTTGTTGTTCTTGATTTCTAACATGTAATAAGAAAATTGAGTGTTCATTATTTTCTACAATCGATAAAGGTTTGAAGCTGTTTTCCTATGAGCTATTAGTGTTTTGTATTTTGTAATTTCATGGTAAAATAGAATTGCATTAATCTATCTAGCGTACGAACGTATGTGCCAAACTAAAAGTCAGTCGGCTAATAATTCAAAAATCCTTAAGCTCTCGATGCATGGACTAGAGTGCTTTGAGCCTCGAAGTGCGGGTTAGAGTATAAATGATTCGAAAATCTCTATGTCCCCGGAGCACGGACTAGAGTACTCTGAGTCCCCGGAGTGTGGACTAGAGTATAAACAATTCAAAAATCTCTTAGTCCCCAGAGCATGGACTATATACTCTGAGTCCCAAGAGTGCGGACTAGAGTATAAATGATTCAAAAATATCTAAGTCCCAGGAGTGCGAACTAGAGTGCTCTGAGCCTCTGAGGGCGGGCTAGAGTATAAATGATTGAAAAGTCTCTAAGTCCTCAAAGCGCGGACTAGAGTACTCTAAGTACCCATAGTTCGGACTAGAGTATAAACGATATAAAAATTCTATGTCCTCGGAGCACGGACTGGAGTACTCTGAATCCCTGGAGTGAGGACTAGATTATAGACAATTCAAAAATCTCTTAGTCTCTGGGGCATGGACTAGAGTACTCTAAGTCCCCAGGGTGCGGACTAGAGTATAAACGATTCAAAAATCCCTAAGTCCCTAGAGCGGACTGGAGTACTCTGAGTCCCCAAGGTGTGGATGAGAGTATAAACGATTCAAAAATCTCTAGGTCCCCGGAGCACAGACTGGAGTACTATGAGTCCTCGGAGTGCAGACTAGAGTATAAATGATTCAAAAATCTCTAAGTCCCTGGAGCGCGGATTAGAGTACCCTGAGTACGGACTAGAGTATAAACAATTCATAAATATCAAAGTCCCCGCAGCACGGACTAGAGTACTCTGAGTCCCCGGAGTGCGGACCAGAGTTTAAACGATTCAAAAATCACTAAGTCCCCGGAGAGCGGACTGGAGTACTCTGAGTCCTCGGAATGCGGTCTAGAGTATAAACGATTCAAAAATCTCTAAGTTCCTGGAGTGCGTACTAGAGTACTTCGAGTTCCTCGGAGTGTGGACTAAGGAATAAACGATTTAAAAATCTCCAAGTCATGTGAAAGTGGACTGCCGCTTACGTGACACTCAAAACTCTGGATTTCAATTGCAAGTTAAATGATAAGCTAAACAATGAAAAACATGGAAAACAAAGAAACAAAATTTTATTTACTAATCAAAGATTAAGTTCTATTACAACTTCTCTGAAGTTTGGAGTAAAAATCTATCTACGACGACTACAAAAAAGAAAATAAAAAACCAAATGACTTAGGTTTATTTATGTTAAGCAAGGTATGACAAGAGGATAGCTACTTCTTTGACTTTTTCTTCTTCCTCGGCTTCTCCGAAGACTCCTCAACTGAACGTTTTCTCCTGGACCCCTAGCTTTCCAGCAAGATGGTATCCAGGGAAGTAACATGGACCTCCAAAGGTGTGGTTTCACCGGGGAGACTAACCTTTGGGGGTCTATTTAGAGGATCATCGAGTTCCACCACTTGAGGCTCTATCTTAACATCAGCTTTCTTTTTCTCCTCTTCCTCTATTTGCTCCTCCATGCTAAGTTTTGAAGCATGTTTGGAGATGCCTATGATTTTAGCCTCGTCGTGTTCATTTACAGGCGACGGATTTTCAAGTTTATCCTCATCTAGCAGCCTGATCACTTGAGCATCGGGTCCAAGGGTATCCTCAGTGTGAGGTGCCTTAACCACTTTTTCTAGCTCTGTGGCGACTTTGCTTCTAGGAGTCGGCTTAGTTTCGAAGTGACTATATGAGTTCATGAGAAAAAATGTTAGAACACATTCACTACTTGCCAAATGCGATGAATTCCTAAACACTAAAGAGTGAAGCTACATAACAGCTTCCAAATGACTCTCGGAGTATCACCCTCCAGAATAGCGGATAGAATGTGGACACCAAGCCCAGGATTCTTCGAGTCATAACCAGCATGCTTCTCGGGAGGCTCAAGTGACGAGTTATCGATCGGTTGAGTGAGAGGAGGAACCGGAGACTCAATGTCAAATGGGCCAGCAATATCGTCCTTACCCTTCAATGACGGTGATCTTTACCGAAGAGGGATTTTACTGCAAACAAGTATGAAGGCTCTTTTCCTTGAAGCACTTCCCTCACAAGAGCCTCTTCATTGACCCCATCAACACCCAGCTCAACTCTTCTGATTTTTATCAAAGTGTCACATGCCTGGGCTAATGATTTGAGGTACCCCTTGCCTAGAAAGGATAAGTCGCGGTGCATGAGAACTCATGCATTATACTTGGAAATGAGAGGATCAAATAAGCATTTGATTACTTCTCTGCTGGCCTCAGTAGCGGCCTTAGAAAGGCAAAGGCGGTCGATGCCGTGTGTACGTCCCGTATCACCTGCATAGAAAACCAAGTGAAGAAGAGTCAATTAGAATCATATGATAACTAAAATTCGAGTGTAGGATGAAGTGTAAGTGTTTCTGTGTACCCTAGTGCAATCCCCTGACGGACCAGTGTTTTTCGCTTTACATATTAGAGTTTTCTCTCCGTGATGACGAGCCTGAGCACCTTCATCGCTTCTCCTAGGCGAATTAAGTCCCATAGCCTCAGGGTCGTTGAAGCAATTATTTAATAAGTCGTCATGGATGGTCTGTCAGATAGACCCTTTAGTGAACCCTCTAAATTTTAGGGTGACGCCTTTTCTCGACAGGAGTTATTGTGACCTTCGAGGTTCCACCAAACGTCTTCTTTTTCAACTTGTAAGCCGGACTCTTCTTCCTCTTCAGAGGAGGCAGTGGCTCGTTAGCACCTGGTGCATCAGACTCTGACACTTGGCCGAAACTTATGTTTTCATCGATCGCCTCTTGCACCTCAGTTTCTTTGATTTCACCTTCCTCGGTTGTATCCGCGGCCCCTCTTGGAGGGGGCACCGAAGGTCCGGCTTGCTCTTTGCCTTTTTCCACAGTGGGTCCGGTTGTAGTGACATCGGTTGGAAGGCTAGTTCGCTCCTCTAATAATCCAAACTTCAAAAAAAATTCATTGGAAATAACAGATTTGATGGCCCGATCTCTCACGTGAATAGCTCGAATAGTCTTGACGGCCTCAGAATATCCAGTGCCTTCAGGTCTTAGGCGGATATCTGTAAGAGTTGAAAGAAGTTTAGAAAAGGTGCATTTCGAGCCTTAGACAAATATTAGTCTAAAAATGAGACTTACTCCCTTCTACCATCTTCTCGCAAACCCGAGAGGACAGTGTACATAAAATCACTCTGGCTTATACTAGGAAAATTTACTCCACTCCACGCGCCCGTCAAGATTTGACATTTGGAATGTGGCTCGAGAAATATGAAAGATGGGCTATTAGAATATCTCTTAAAGCGGTAAATATAACGAATGTGACAATCGAAATTTTGGATATTTGAAATTGAAATATTTAATAGATTTTAAATATTTAAAAGTTAACTTTTTATTTAAATTTCAAATATCTCCATTTATTGGATAATTAAATTATTTAACTTAATAATTAAAAATTGGGAAAAGATACGAAATCTTGGTTTTAAGCCATTGAAAATAATTTGAAGGCTTGTAAAATTTATATTGACAATACTGAAGATAATAGTACTTTTAAAATTGAATTTAAAGATGGTTTTACAGTTTTAAAAGTATATCGTTTAAATTGATAATTAAAAAATAGCCTTCCAAGGCACATTCTTGGAATTCGTCGAAACTAGTTCCATTGGATTCGTAATAGTGTACTGTTATCAGATTTCAATTTTCGTAGCATTTGGGGTTATTGTGTGGCCGTACGATAGGCAAACGCGCTGAAATCTATATCGAAAATTCAATACAATAATTGGGTTCAAAAAGCTATCTACTCCTTACGATCGAGTTAGGACCGAAAACCTTTCTCTTTGCATCCGAAATAGGGGTATAACATTATAGACACCGAACGACATGCCTCAATAGGAGATCGAGATTTTTAGTTTCAATTTGTGACAATTTGAATTTAAATTTGAATTAATATATGTATATATTTAGTCAGCCATCAGCTAAAATTATCTCACATAAACACTTTTTTCCTTTCCATCCAAACCACTATAGCTCTGTCAGAAATATGCAACCTATCTTTTCGTTCATATCAACGCCGTTCCTTTTCATTTTAAATCACGATGCTCCTAACATTCCTTGCTTAACGCAATAGAAAAAAAAATACAACAATGGTCGAAGATTTGAAATCCACTCTTCCCTTCTTCAATTCAAAAAAAATTAATGGTGACCGAACATTTTCCAAATAACTCCACTCTCCAGTTCTTATCAAAACCATCGTTCCTTCCTCTTATTTTTGAAAAATCGTTCAAAAACGAAAATGGGAACGAACGAAATTTAAAATTGTTCGAAAACAAAGAATCGAATCAGCAGATCAATCATGTCAAGATTGGGGTATCGATCAGAGCCAAATCCCGAGTAGCTCGCGATGCTTGGTGAAGTGGAGCCAAAAGGGAAAATAGAATTCATTCTCCGGGTGGATTAGGGAAGTCGACAATTTGGGGGAGGGAAATTTGACTTGCTCTTAGATTCCTGGAATCAATGGGTAGGCTCCCGCGTGCGACTAGGGGCATGCAACAGTAGGATGGCGGCGACGTTTAAAGGGGCAGTGGACGAGGCGATGTTCGTAGTAAGGTATTCTCTTTTTCATATTTTTATATATATGTGCAGAAAGGAAAAAATTTAGATAAATAGCAGTAAGTATATGCTTCAATTTAAATATAAAAGCGTGCACACACACACACACAGATATATATATATATATATATATATATATATATATATATATATATATATATCTGTGTGTGTGTTTTACAGAAAATAGAAGGGGATGAAAATAAATATTGTTAAGTAAGATAGATAAAACATTTCTGTTTTATTTAATATATAGATTTTAAAGAATTTTTTTTATTTTATTAGAATTAAAAATATACATATATATATAATATTGGAAAATATATAGGAATTTTAAAATGATTGAAGAGTTTATTTAAAAATTTGAATTTTTGAATACACATTAGTTATTTTACAAGTATAAATGTGGTTTCAAAAGAAAAAGAAAGAATATATATATTTTTTTGCTTACTGTTTAATTTAAAAAAATTAAGGTGGTTAACTTATTTAATTAAGCTTATTTAATTATTTTAGTCATTAAAAACAATCTATTAAAGAAAATTTAGTTTGAATAAAAATATTATTAGTTCATTAAATTTATTAAATGAAAATTGATTATTCGATTAGTTCAAATGATAATAAACTGTATAATGTTTATACAAGCTCAAAATCATGAAGAAGACAAGTCGAGATGGAAATGGGTTGCAAACAAAAAAAGGTGAGTTAATCTCAGTCATTTGGATTACCATTTAAAATTAAATAGTTAAATTTAAATTATTTGTTGTTGCTTGAATTGATAATTTATTATCAGTCTGGATGTGATGTATTATATATATATATATATATATATATATATATTAGAGTGATTGGTATTCCCGCATTATATAGCGGATGAGACCCTATGTGCCCAGCATAATAGCGGATGGCCCTATATACCGCGACATCCCCCTCGAAGTGGGATTGGTATTTTGTATTGTGCTAACATATGTGGATGTAGGGAGACAGATAGGAGGGATCCAACTTGTTTCCTCAAAACGTTGAATTTATTTTATATTCAGCGATGTGATTTATTTGATGACCTGTGATCGGTTATATTGATAATATTGTGGATTGAAATTATTAAATGCTATGCTTGGCTGAATATATATGGGTATTTTGAGAAATGGAAAAATATATATAAAGTTTGAATTTTTAAAGGAAATGAAAAGAAAATTCTTAAGTAAATAATTATTGGGAATTGGATAGATCGAGTAATAAATTTTAAAGGGAATTTAAAACCATGAAATCGGTTTGAAATCGATTTAATGTTTTGGAAACTGTGATTTAAAGGAAAATGAGAAATGGAAATTTGTAAACTGGTTTATAAATGAAGTGGAATATTTATCCGTGGATAAATTTGGAAGTATAGATTCCGGCGGAATTTATAAGAAAAGGTGCAATTCATTTTAAAAATAAAAGGTGATTTTATTTTACAAGTTGGAAAGTTTTTTTCCCTGGAAAACTAAGTATATTTTCAAAGAAAAGATTTCAAAGTACAAACTACAAGTTTTAAAAAATTGAATGTTTTATAAAATTTATTAATTTAATTATTTTTAAGAGAAAAGTAAATATTTATATAAGTTAATTATGGTAATTAATTATTTTTAAAGGTAAATTAGTATTATGATTTTTCAAAAGGAATTTTAACATAAATATTTGATATAATAACTTTATTTTAAAAGGAAATTTCGGTTTAGGTTTTACTCAGAAACACTTATAGAATTTCTTAAATATTAGTTTTTAATTAAAGTAATTTTAGTAGACTTAATGTAAATAAATTAAGTATATATTTTAGAAAGTGATTACAAGGAGATGGAAATGTGTTCTAAAAATAAAAGGTGGTTTTACTTTTAAAGTGTTGAAAGAAATTTACAAGATTGAGACGTAAATTAAAACTGGAAATAAATCAAAAAGGATTTATGAACGATTACACGGTTATATTGGAATGGTAAGTGAAATTTCTTGAAAAGCTAAGTGTATTTTCTAAAAAAGTTTTTAAGTATAAATTAGAAGTTTTAAAATGTTTTAAAGAAGAGTGTTTTCTTTTAAGAAGTTTATTGTTTAAATAGTTTTAAGATTTTAAAGTTAATATTTATTAATTTAGTTATAGAAGTAATTATTGTAAAGGTTAAATTAGCATTATGAGTTAAACATAGTTACTAAATATTTATACTTTATATGAATAACTTTAATTTAAAGGTAGTTTTGGCTATGTTTCACTTGAAATTTTTTATGGAATTTCATAACTATTATTTTGAATAAAGTCTTTTAAGTAGTTTTTATTTTAAATATTTTAAAGTATATATATCTTTGGATAAAGTGATTTAAATTATTTAAAATCTAAGTTATTAAGACTTGGTGTTTTTCAATAGAAATAAAACAATTGTTTGGATGATTGTTTAATTTGATAGTTAAATAGCCGACTATCAATATTGGCCAATGTGCTGACCGTTTCGAAGAGACCGGGATTAGGATTAATTTTTCAAAAATCACTTCGATCCAATTTGAACGTTTTCGTGAGGAAGACAAGAGACTGGAGTCGAAGATGGAGCAGTGAAGTGCAAGGGCTAATCGCTACTAATTCTAAAGGTGATTCCAAAATGGATGTAGTAGAAGTAGTGCTTTCGGTTCCGCTCGGATCGGGAACAGACTTGTATGAACGAATGCTATCACAACATCATCAGGGGACGATGATCATTTCACAGCAACACTCAGCATGTCACATTACCAAATTGGGAATATATCGCTAATAACCTTCAACTACATAACCTCTGAGCTCGTATGTCTCAGAGAAGGGTGTTAAGCTAAGAGAATAAATTCTCCGCCACCAACAGAAATATATTTGAAAGAAATCAGCTTTATATCTCAATTTGTAATGTCAGACATACAATCCATACAAGTCTGTTCCGGGATCGAACAGAACCGAAGGCACTTACAAAGAAGTCCTTGCATTCCGGATAATTTCTAATCACATCCGGACTTCCCGTCACCAAGGGTGATAAAACCTCTATATCGGAGATCAGCCGATGCAGAGTAACTCAACGGTAATCCTTCCGTTTTCACAAATATTCGGTCTTCAACACCGGTCATCAAATGCAATCCATAACGACGTATCACATATTCGGAATGGGTTATACGACCCCAAAGTCCTTTCACGGTTAACCCGAATAGTGAGCGCTTATTTAAAAATAAGTGTGGCATTCAAATTCAAGCAAATCACAATAAATACCTATTCAAAGGTAAATATTGATAGTCGGTTATTGAACTATCAATGGATATGCACAACATCACCAGATTCTAAATAATTTTCCAAATTATTTATTTTCCAAAAATATCTTTACAAGATATATAATTTCACACTTCAACCATTTGAAAACAAATTTCAAATCACTTTTCATCCTTACCACTTTTGAAAACAAATTTCAATCATTTTCCTTACGCGGAAATACTTTCATTTCAACATGGTTCACTTAAACCAATTAAATAAATCCTTAACGATTTACTTTATATTTACGTTCCAAATCCGTAAATTAATTACCACACTTCAAAAATAAATCAACGTTTATTTTTAAACAAATTCCCCTTTCCTTTTATAAATTCCATAGTGAATTTATATTCTAAAATATCTATGAATATACGTTTTCAATTATTCATTTTCAATTTATCTTCAAAAAAGATAAATTCTCTAAACGTTTCATTTCTCATTGGAAAAACATTTCCATACTTATTTAATAAGTAATTCACAATCTTTTTATTTTCTACACTTGGAAAATATTCAATATACTTAAATCGAAGTTAAGTATATATTTCATTCTTTAAGGGAATCATTCTCTTAACCATATTTATTTGGGCCAAAACGAATGCTGCGTAAAACATCGTTACGACAACCCAAAATCACTAGTATAGGGATTCGAAATTAAAATAGATATATAAATCCCAATACTATACAAAACATTTCCTTTCGGAAATCATTTACTATAACAACAGTGTTATAGTCCACCGTTTCCTTCTATTTCTCGAAAACGTCTATTTCAACAATGAATGTTGAAATCTATGGTTTCGAATCTTAACATATTTTAAAAATATCGTTAGATCGTTTTAATTCTATTTAAAACATCACATCCAAAACATTTTCTTTAACATATTATTCACTATTCGATAACGTGAATACACTTCGTTAACCAATTTCATCATTTCTATACATTTTGTTTTAAAGGATTATTCACTGTCTAAAACGTGAATATAACTCCATTAATAAATTACAACAATTTACTTATCAAAGTAAGTCGTTGCGGATTTATAAAACAATGTTTATAAATTCCATTTCTATTTATTTTATAACAACTTCCTTTTATAATTTCCTTTATTAATCTATTCAATTTCATATCTCAATGATATACTAAAAGTTCATATTATAAGTTAAATACTTATAATTTATTTGTTTACAAAAACGTTCTTTTAAACTTCCCAAATTTATAAATCTTATAACCTATAAGATTCATTTATTTATCCAAATCTATTTTTTTTATATCTTTACAAATTTTATAAACCTACTGCTTATAAAATTCCATTTATAACTTCACCGTTAATAATTCTATAAATTTCATTCATTTGTGAAATTCATTCACAATTCATTCTAACACTTATAAAAGCTCGTTTTATAATTCAAAGTATTCTAATTTATAAATATCCATTTTATAAATCTTTTCTATGGATCAATTTATATTATTCTTTTAAAACGTCTTTAACTCCTTTATAATTTCATCATTTTGATTTATAAAATAATCAAATTATATAAATCCTATATTTAAACTTTTTATAATAAATTCAAAAATCCAATTTAAACCATTTTATAAAATCATTAACCCCATATTTTCAAAAATCAGCTTTTAGCTATATTTCTCAAAAATCATAATTTTTATAACATTAAAAATTATAACGTTTATTTATTTAAGATGAATCAATTCCAAAAATATTTTATAAACGTATACTTTCAAAAATCACTTAAAAAATATTTTAAAATTCCAAAATTTGGCCTAATGATGCTACACACCAAATAGTCAATCATGACAACAACGACATCATATATCAATATGATAATCAACGAATACCTAAATATTCATAATCAAATAAATACTGTTGAGGAACCCATTTGGATCCCTCCAACCTGTTTTCCTGCATCCAAATATGTTAGCACAATACCAATTCCGTTCCAGTACAGAATTTTCGCGGTATATGGGATTTAAAATATTATCCGCTTAATAGACGGCGCAATAGGGTCTCATCCGCTATATAATGCGGGAAATCAATTCCAAGTACATAAATAATACCAATTTCACTGTATTGTGAAATATTCGTGTTATATGTTTTCAATAAATAACCTCCCCTTACTAACGGCGCATAATGTCTATTTTAATAATCAATAGATAACAATCATCATTCAAACATACATTTAAGAATTTTAAATCTAACTATTTAAAATAAAATCGAAACCGATTCGATTGAGTGAGAAGTTCTCACCTTGATTTCAATTTCGTTTTAGCTTTTTATTTCGAATAAAATTAAACGTGCGTTTAATTTTACCCGAAATTTTCACTAACTCCAAACGACTCCAATCCAATTCCATACGTAGTGCTCGTCGATACGATTCGAACGCAACTAGTTTCGCGCGTTTTCAACCTCGTATGAAAAAGATATGAATTTTTGAAGTTACACGAATGTATATATATAATTTACAACATAATTTTTATAAATTCTAAACCTAAATCAATCTCAGCCACTAGATCCAAGCCATCCACATCTGAGCCGCTCCCCTTCTCTTCTCCTTTCTCATTCACGCGTATAACTCCAGTAAATGAACGCAACAAAGAACCCATCTCATTCAAATTAGGGTTGAATCTTGTGACCAAATCACTTGCTTAAAATTCGATCAGAGAGTGCCATATTGAAGAGCATCAAGCAAGCTACACTCGGCATCAACCATGGTGAACTCGGCCCCCCTATGGCCCTCGATTTGCGTGCGCAACTACAGGCCGTCGGCCCCCCTAGCTCCCCGTATGACGCTCCAATTCCGATCATCACCGTATAGAATCAAAGCTCTCATCGAGCTCTTCGACTTTGTAGTTGAGCATTTCTTTTAATTGTATATAAATTGAGAGAGATTAAGAGAAGAAAATGATGAATTTCTGGCCTTTGGTTATTAATGGCGGCTGGGCATTGAAATTAGGGTTAGGGTTTTAATTTGGTTGCAAATGTGAAGAGTTGAGGTGCTTTTATAGAAAAAACGACGAACACTATTCATCCCGGAATTTTCGAACTCTAAACAAAGCGTGCCGGTTGGCGTTCCTAAGGTTTACCACGCGTTCCGAACATAATGGAACGTGTTTCGGGAGCTAATTCGGTCATCTGTGCGAGTTATGGCAATAAACGTTCAATTTAAAATTAAACCGATTAAACGATTTTCTAGGCGTTTTAGCTTGCACCGGACAGACGGCAAATCCGATTGACACGAAATTTGAAAACATAAAATAATATCACATTACGGATCCGATGAAAGTAGTTTCGTCGAAATCCGAGACTTTTTGAAAAATGACTATTTTAACTCGCCAAATTAATATTAAAACAATTTTGATGCGTTTCGAGCTGCCACGATCAAACGACAACTCCGATTGCTACGAAAATTGAAATCCGATAATAACAAACTATTACGGATCCAATGGAACTAGTTTTGTCCAATTCAGAGACTGTTCGAAAAATGGCTCATTTCACTAGTCGATTAAATATTAAAATATTCAATTTTCACAAACAAACTTTAAATTCAATTTTAAAAGTTCTATAACATCATTCTAACTCCAATATGATAAAATAAAATTTTACAAATCATTTTCAATCATATTTAACCCAATTTTCAATTATTTCTGTATTTCCAACTATTTAATTATCGATTTAATTATCCAATTAAATCAATTATTCGAAATAAAATTTATTCGACTTATAAATTTCACTTATTAATATTTAAAATCAATTACATATTCAAATTTTAATTAATAAAAATTTTGAGTCGTTACATACTTCCCCCCTTAAAAGAATTTCGTCCTCGAAATTACCAAGTAAGAAAAGTTACAGAATCCATTAACTTTCCCAAATCCATAATTAAACTTCTTACAATAACTTTACTAAGTTTTCAAATCATACTTAGATATCTTTTCAAAAACAACTACAATTGTTTAACTTTCAACTCCAAATCAAAGTTATAGTTTTCCCAAAATTTTCTAAATTTTCTCAAAAATATTCTAACGCCTTAAATTTTCGAAAAAATTCGCCAGAGTCTCCTTTGCGCGGCTCGATCCGAAAAAAAAAATGACAGTATATATCACAAATATACATCTAATCAAGTGATGAGGCATCCCGCAGGGAAAAAAGTGTAAAAGTACGATATTTAATCCGAGATATGTACCTTATATTTTATTAGCGAGCATATACGGCTAATATAGCGCGAAAGCGAGCTCCAAATGCGAAGCAAACGCGATCCGCACCTACTAAACACTCAACAAATAGATGAGAAACATGTATATAGACAATAGTATCGATATACAACATATAGCAACATAATAACTATATATGCCAACATAGCAAATGTAGTAAAAGCAATATATTCAACCATCAACCAACTATTATCCAAATAGCATTCATAACCAATAAATATTCATTCATATTCTCATTAATATTCAATGAAATGGGTTTTCAATTTTAATCACATTTGATTCATTAAAAGTGGATGTTTTTACTAACATTTATTTTCAATTAGTTTATATTCACTAATTCATATTCAAGTTGGTTCACTTCCAAATCAAATTCAATTCTATTCAAGATTCACTTAACTTCCAACTGAATTTCAATTACTTTAGCTTTCAATTTCGCTAATTCAATTTCATTAACACTTAATGAATTATATACAATCAACTAACATTCACATGACAACCAAATGTTCAACATAACCATTTTTTTAATTTACATTCAATTTGGTCCAACACTTTTAGTTCCAATTGGTTGATATTTAATTGACTTTCATTCAATTATTCAACTTCCAATAACATTAGCTTTTAATGAATTTTCACTTTCATCCATTATCCCATATCAATTTATTTTACATTCAATTGATTAATATTTCATCCATTCATCAATTCAATTGTCAATTCCTTTAACAATATAAAGTTGAATTTCATTTATATAATTAATGACTTCATTTCATTAATTCACTTATTAATTTACTTCGACACCAAAATCAACTTTATTCAACATCTCTTAAGTTATATTCTCTTTCAAACATCATTTATTTAACTTAACTTAAGTTTCCACTTATAAATTTAATTCAGATTTCAATTCTAAAGTAAATTCCATTTAACTTCCAATTTTATCAATTCAACTTTGTTTAAATACAACTGAATTCATTTTTTTATTTATTCTTCCAGTCATTAATTAAATTTCACCTTTTAATCTTAATCCAAGTTAAATTTCATTTTTTAACTCCTTACTTTTAATTTTAATTTCAAAAATTTCAAATCTAATGACTTCCTTGGTTATATAAGCTATTTCAGATTTTATAATCTTATTTGACTATAATGTTATCATTCAAAACATCCAAGTTATATAATAATTTCAGAAAATATTTCTTTTTTTCCCTTTTTTTTATTGTATCAAAATATAATTTGGGTGAAATTATTTCATTCATCCCTTTCGAAAACAATATTGTATCGAATTGTGCTATTCAAGTGTTTAGAAACCCCTTCGGCATAGTTGTGCAGACCGTGCTGACGAAGGTTCATATGCCACTTAATAAATCAATCAACACAATATAAAACCATTTAATATTCACTAACAAATACGCGCTCATATCTATTATTACACTCACACTCATTTTAGAGTACTGCTGACTCTATCTCTAATGAGTAATTTCCAACAGAGCCATGGTTGTCGCTTAACCATATGCTCCGATACCACCTGTGAGGACCCGTAAATCCGTACTCCTTGAATATACACTAATCTCCATAGATTAACTCAAGATGAACAGAAATACGAATTCTCAGTGTTTAAGAAAAAGAAAAAGATAGAAGAAGAGAGAAAAGATAGAAAATAGAACAGAAGAAAACAACAGAACAATAACAAAATCTCACAATCGCAGCGGAACAACATATAATAAATAAATGAATAATCTTTAAACAAAGAACTATATCAGTTATTACATTACATCACATTACATTAAATTTCATTATCAGAGTGTACAACAACAAACAGCGGAAAAGAAATACTATATACTAGTAATACGCCATGCCATCCAGCTTGCCTCCAGTAACTCCTGAATTACAGAATATCCTGATAAACCTTAACTCTTGACTGCCCGTGTGGAAATTGGTGGGCACCCAGAGTTTAGGAAGGAAAACAATAAACTCCAAGTCAGTCATGTGACTGGTGTGAGAACTCAAAACAGTTTATTTATCTTTAAAATCAAAATAGAGGAATATTTTTAAAGTCAATTCGCAGTGCTTTTTAAAAATGAGACTACCATAAGGCCTCCCGCACACACACACAATGCAAACGCAGAATCAGAGGAGATTTCTCCTTATGATAGTCAAAGATGCTTGATACGCATTAAAAATACATTTGATATTATTACTAGTGCATAGTGTAGGAAATATTTCGAAAGTAAAGATATAAATCTTAGCCAGCATAGGCATTCCGCACTTATGCCTACTATAGCTACTATCCAAACAGTGGAGCGCCACCATAAGTGAATGATAGGTTCTACAACTAAACCCGTACAAGATCGTATTGTTTCTTTGGATTTCCAACAAATGGTCAGGCCAAGGAACTTCCCATTTCCACATGGAAACGACTCTGGAAGGACGTCCCGAGAACCTAACCGGATCTCTGCCAACACAAGGCCGGGTTACCTTTCAAGCTAGGCAACAACTGACACGAGTATGCCATCCCCCGGTCCTTTGGGACCTTTATCCGAGCGCTCGTAACCAACATCACACCATAATAAATAAAGTGTTTCAACATGAGTAAGTATCTGGGCTCCATACCATGATACCACCCTTTTCCAGAAGGAAATGAACATACCCTAAGGGGCGCTACCCCCAATAACCTTGCCGCATCTTTCCTGTTTCGACCATTCCGGGGTGTGAGGCTCGACGAAGTCTCGTCCACAAAGCCACGCTTTATACAAAAGCTGTGCTTTGGGTCAACAAATGATCATAGAAATGATCACAAAGATAAACGATCAAACAAATGATCATATCACAAATGATCAAACAATGATCATTTCACAGCAACACTCAGCATGTCACATTACCAAATTGGGAATATATCGCTAATAACCTTCAACTACATAACCTCTGAGCTCGTACGTCTCAGAGAATGGTGTTAAGCTAAGAGAATAAATTCTCCGCCACCAACAGAAATATATTTGAAAGAAATCAGCTTTAAATCTCAATTTGTAATGTCAGACATACAATCCATACAAGTCTATTCCGGGATCGAACAAAACCGAAGGCACTTACAAAGAAGTCCTTGCATTCGGGATAATTTCTAATCACGTCCGGACTTCCCGTCACTAAGGGTGATAAAACCTCTATGTCGGAGATCAGCCGATGCAGAGTAACTCAACGGTAATCCTTCCGTTTTCACAAATATCCGGTCTTCAACACCGGTCATCAAATGCAATCCATAACGACGTATCACATATTCGGAATGGGTTATACGACCCCAAAGTCCTTTCACGGTTAACCCGAATAGTGAGCGCTTATTTAAAAATAAGTGTGGCATTCAAATTCAAGCAAATCACAATAAATACCTATTCAAAGGTAAATATTGATAGTCGGTTATTGAACTATCAATGGATATGCACAACATCACCAGATTCTAAATAATTTTCCAAATTATTTATTTTCCAAAAATATCTTTACAAGATATATAATTTCACACTTCAACCATTTGAAAACAAATTTCAAATCACTTTTCATCCTTACCACTTTTGAAAACAAATTTCAATCATTTTCCTTACGCGGAAATACTTTCATTTCAACATGGTTCATTTAAACCAATTAAATAAATCCTTAACGATTTACTTTATATTTACGTTCCAAATCCGTAAATTAATTCCCACACTTCAAAAATAAATCAACGTTTATTTTAAAAAAAATTCCCCTTTCCTTTTATAAATTCCATAGTGAATTTATATTCTAAAATATCTATGAATATACGTTTTCAATTATTCATTTTCAATTTATTTTCAAAAAAGATAAATTCTCTAAATGTTTCATTTCTCATTGGAAAAACATTTCCATACTTATTTAATAAGTAATTCACAATCTTTTTATTTTCTACACTTGGAAAATATTCAATATACTTAAATCGAAGTTAAGTATATATTTCATTCTTTAAGGAAATCATTCCCTTAACCATATTTATTTGGGCCAAAACGAATGTTGCGTAAAACATCGTTACGACAACCCAAAATCACTAGTATAGGGATTCGAAATTAAAATAGATATATAAATCCCAATACTATACAAAACATTTCCTTTCGAAAATCATTTACTATAACAACAGTGTTATAGTCCACCGTTTCCTTCTATTTCTCGAAAACGTCTATTTCAACAATGAATGTTGAAATCTATGGTTTCGAATCTTAACATATTTTAAAAATATCGTTAGATCGTTTTAATTCTATTTAAAACATCACATCCAAAACATTTTCTTTAACATATTATTCACTATTCGATAACGTGAATACACTTCGTTAACCAATTTCATCATTTCTATACATTTTGTTTTAAAGGATTATTCACTGTCTAAAACGTGAATATAACTCCATTAATAAATTACAACAATTTACTTATCAAAATAAGTCGTTGCGGATTTATAAAACAATGTTTATAAATTCCATTTCTATTTATTTTATAACAACTTCCTTTTATAATTTCCTTTATTAATCTATTCAATTTCATATCTCAATGATATACTAAAAGTTCATATTATAAGTTAAATACTTATAATTTATTTGTTTACAAAAACGTTCTTTTAAACTTCCCAAATTTATAAATCTTATAACCTATAAGATTCATTTATTTATCCAAATCTATTTTTTTTATATCTTTACAAATTTTATAAACCTACTGCTTATAAAATTCCATTTATAACTTCACCGTTAATAATTCTATAAATTTCATTCATTTGTTAAATTCATTCACAATTCATTCTAACACTTATAAAAGCTCGTTTTATAATTCAAAATATTCTAATTTATAAATATCCATTTTATAAATCTTTTCTATGGATCAATTTATATTATTCTTTTAAAACGTCTTTAACTCCTTTATAATTTCATCATTTTGATTTATAAAATAATCAAATTTTATAAATCCTATATTTAAACTTTTTACAATAAATTCAAAAATCCAATTTAAACCATTTTATAAAATCATTAACCCCATATTTTCAAAAATCAGCTTTTAACTATATTTCTCAAAAATCATAATTTTTATAACATTAAAAATTATAACGTTTATTTATTTAAGATGAATCAATTCCAAAAATATTTTATAAACGTATACTTTCAAAAATCACTTAAAAAAACATTTTAAAATTCCAAAATTTGGCCCAATGATGCTACACAACAAATAGTCAATCACGACAACAACGACATCATATATCAATATGATAATCAACGAATACCAAAATATTCATAATCGAATAAATACTGTTGAGGAACCCAATTGGATCCCTCCAACCTGTTTTCCTGCATCCAAAGATGTTAGCACAATACCAATTCCATTCCAGTACAGAATTTTCGCGGTATATGGGATTTAAAATATTATCCGCTTAATAGACGGCGCAATAGGGTCTCATCCGCTATATAATGCGGGAAATCAATTCCAAGTACATAAATAATACCAATTTCACTGTACTGTGAAATATTCACGGTATATGTTTTTAATAAATAACCTCCGCTTACTAACGGCGCATAATGTCTATTTTAACAATCAATAGACAACAATCATCATTCAAACATACATTCAAGAATTTTAAATCTAACTATTTAAAATAAAATCGAAACTGATTTCATTGAGTGAGAAGTTCTCACCTTGATTTCAATTTCGTTTTAGCTTTTTATTTCGAATAAAATTAAACGTGCGTTTAATTTTACCCGAAATTTTCACTAACTCCAAACGACCCCAATCAAATTCCATAGCTTAGTGCTCATCGATACGATTCCAACGCAACTGGTTTCGCGCGTTTTCGACCTTGTATGAAAAAGATATGAATTTTTGAAGTTACACGAATTTATGTATATAATTTACAACATAATTTTTATAAATTCTAATCCTAAATCAATCTCAGCCACTAGATCCAAGCCTTCCACATCTGAGCCACTCCCCTTCTCTTCTCCTTTCTCATTCACGCGTACAACTCCAGTAAATGAACGCAACAAAGAACCCATCTTATTCAAATTAGGGTTGAATCTTGTGACCAAATCACCTGCTTAAAATTCGATCAGAGAGTGCCATATTGAAGAGCATCAAGCAAGCTACACTCAGCATCAACCATGGTGATCTCGGCCCCCCTATGGCCCTCGATTTGCATGCGCAACTACAGGCCGTCGGCCCCCCTAGCTCCCCCTCTGACGCTCCAATTCCGATCATCACCGTATAGAATCAAAGCTCTCATCGAGCTCTTCGACTTTGTAGTTGAGCATTTCTTCTAATTGTATATAGATTGAGAGAGATTAAGAGAAGAAAATGATGAATTTCTGGCCTTTGGTTTATTAATGGCGGCTGGGAATTGAAATTAGGGTTAGGGTTTTAATTTGGTTGCAAATGTGAAGAGTTGAGGTGCATTTATAGAAAAAACGACGAACACTATTCATCCCGGAATTTTCGAACTCCAAACGAAGCGTGCCGGTTGGCGTTCCTAAGGTTTACCCCGCGTTTCGAACAAAATGAAACGTGTTTCGGGAGCTAATTCGGTCATCTGTGCGAGTTATGGCAATAAACGTTCAATTTAAAATTAAACCGATTAAACGATTTTCTAGGCGTTTTAGCTTGCACCGGACAAACGGTAAATTCGATTGACACGAAATTTGAAACCATATAATAATATCACATTATGGATCCGATGAAACTGGTTTCGTCGAAATCCGAGACTTTTTGAAAAATGACTATTTTAACTCGCCAAATTAATATTAAAACAATCTTGATGCGTTTCGAGCTGCCACGATCAAACGACAACTCTGATTGCTACGAAAATTGAAATCCGATAATAACAAACTATAACGGATCCAATGGAACTAGTTTCATCCAATTCTGAGACTGTTCGAAAAATGGCTAATTTCACTAGTCGATTAAATATTAAAATATTCAATTTTCACAAACAAACTTTAAATTCAATTTTAAAAGTTCTATAACATCATTCTAACTCCAATATGATAAAATAAAATTTTACAAATCATTTTCAATCATATTTAACCCAATTTTCAATTATTTCTGTATTTCCAACTATTTAATTATCGATTTAATTATCCAATTAAATCCAATTATTCGAAATAAAATTTATTCGACTTATAAATTTCACTTATTAATATTTAAAATTAATTAAATATTCAAATTTTAATTAATAAAAATTCTGGGTCATTACATAAATCTTTAACCAATTTCATTTAAACAATTTCAATTTCAACATTTCAATGCTCGAATTTAAGAAATAGTTTAATTGACAAATATCAAAATTTTATTTTCTTTGAAATGATATGATTTAAGCTAATTTAGATTCAATATTTTGAAAACATTTAATTTTAACAATCCGTTGTCCGTATACAATTTTCTACCATATGGCCAAGTGATCAGTTATTTCAAAATCTATCATTTCAACCTAAAATTAAATGACATAGGTATATATCATTTCAATCTATTTCTTAGTTTATTTGAAATAATTAAAATGACCATTTATAGGATGTTAAATAATACATGGGGTAGTAATAGGAATATATCATATAAATCAAAACCATACATCCAACATCAATCAATAACATCCAATAGCAATCAACATCCAAATCAACCAATATATCATAACAGTTATCAATTATCAGTTGTCGGTTTTTAAATAGTAGCTAAATTCAATATCAATTTAAATATCAATTTAATACAATATAAAATTCAAATTAATTTAAATGTCAATTTAAATTACCAAACAGCAACCAATAAAATTCTTATCAATTCATAAATTTAATTCAACTAACATAAGAAGATTTAGTATTACGTGAGTGGATTAAATCACTCACCTTTGATTTACAGCTCATCAAAAATAAAATAAAAGCCCAAAACCTTAATAGTCTTTAAATTCAACCAAATCAGTTTCATGTTGTGCGAAAATCCGATATGAACCCAACGGAAGAAACCACGCATCAATGTGGGTTCGTATTTACAAGTTATGCAAGTTAGAACATTGAAATTTTAAAATTAAATAAAATAAATTAATGGCAAACCTACAATTACTTACGTCTTCAATCAAGCCCTAAATCTACATCAAACTAAACCCATTGCCATCACTATGATTCACCGTCGCAGCCTCCTATAGGCCATCGGCCTTTGATCGGAGGTCATCGCCTCGCCAAGCTCCACCTTCGTCTAAAATTTCATTGCCTCCAACGCCATAATCTGCTCGTAAATTGGCCATGACAGCGCTGACTTCATGGACATATTTCGACGAGTTCCGATGCAATTAGCTCTATCCAACCGTACATCTTATGGATCTCGTTGAGCACTACAACTTTCGTTTTGACTTCATCGCGAATCGGTGTGAGATGAGAGAGATCAAGGAGGAAGAAGGTGGAGCATTTATAGCCATAGAATAGAAGTTAGCATCCATGAAAGAGAATTAGTGTTTTTAAATATTTTAATAATGTTTTCGTCATGATTTGCATGCCAATTTATAACGTAAGGTCCAAAACAGCCCGAACTCCAATCGAGGCATGCTTACCAGCAATCTACATGTAAAAAGGCCTTTTGAACACAATGGAACTAGTTTTGAGGCCTAATTCCATCATATACAAAAGTTAACATTTAATTGTGCGATAAATTTAAATTAAATTATATTCAATTAATTTACCAATTCACAAATATGGACAAACACAATATTTCTAATTTACAAATACGTTATTACACCTATGACGTTCATTAATAATTCGATTTTATTATTACTCCATATATGAATCAATTTGAATAATTACATTTCCAAAAATAACCTTTTTCATTTGAATACAAATCAATTGGGTCATATGGCCCAGAAAGTCCGTTTCCTCCCTGAAACAAAAATTGGTCTTCCCATACAAAATATAGGTTTTCAACATTTTTAAATTATATGGAACTAATTCCAAACCCTAATTCTATTATATATAGAATTTAGCTTTTAAATCAAATTATTTGAACTAAATTCTTATAATTGATTTCTATGCGTTTCGAGCTCGCACGACCAAATGATAAGTCCAATCGCTATAAAACTTGAAATTCTATAATAATTCACTATTATGGATCCAATGAAACTGGTTTCGTCGAAATCCAATACAATGCCCAAAAAGACGAATTTTACACGTTAATTAAAACAATCTATTTTAAAAATCAATTTAATCACTTTTAAATTCTAAATTAAAAGTTTTATATCATCATTCTTGATAAAACAGTAATTAATAATCTTTTGAAATAAAATTTTCCATGTTAAATCCAAGATTTTAAATGTTAAATCGGTTTCAACGTTTAATTACAGCTATAATAAAATCCATTCATTATATATTTAAATTTCAAACAAATTCTTTTATTTTGATTTTTATTCTTGTTATTAAAACAACAAATACGTTATGAATTCTTTAAGCATAAGATTCCATCTTATTATTCTCATACTCTACCATATTAATTTTAATATTTCAATTAGTTAATTCCTCATTGATTACCAAGTTATTTTAAAATGGATGAACCAAATGAATGAGAATAGAATAATTGTTACAACTTAGTAATTCAACATGTTTCAAAATTTATCATTTACAACCAAAGGTTACTAAATCTACGTACGAACTAATTGATTTCATATTACATGCCAAAACCAATTAAATAAAATAACCTATGATTTCTCTTTTTAATACAACATTTAATTTCATTCCTTATTAACTTTTATTATTACCATTAATTGAAATTACATTAATAGTTGTCAATTAAATCCAATCAACATTAGTAAATTATATCATAATATTTTTTTTCATTAATACATCAAAAAATTTCATTTCTAACAATATTAAATTCCAATATCTTATTTAATTTAAAAATTTTAGTTGTCAAAAATACGGATAATTACAAATTTGATTATTTGTTTATACTCTTAGGATGTAATGGAGTATTATACGAGTATGAACTTAAGTGTGTAAAGTTTATAAACTTGAAGTTATGTTTTATGAAATGTCTCATAAATGATTTTAGTATTGAATGAAACCTGCTATTTGGATAAAAGAACATAATGAAAGATATTGGTGTATTTAAGAAACCAATAGGATAAATACGTAAGTTGTACGTAGATCGTTTTATTCACATGATTGTTGCTGATCCAGTATTCAAGTACACAATTTCGAGATGGTTTACACTAGTCCGAACAAGGATTTTTTGCTAGATTCTTAAGAGCAAACACTTGATATAGATTTTTAATAAGATATCAAGGTTCTTTATTATAGTATATGGATATGTAACAAGAATGGAGGCTTCTAATCAAGGAACTTGATCAGAGTTTGCACTAGAGAGGTCAAGTGATCTATATTAGTTGGGAAGTGAAATCTATACGATCGAGCAAGTGATTGGAATTGATATTGCGTATAGATGGTCCATGTGCAGGTATGAGCTTTCGTATGTTTGCATACTGTGTTTTATTGTCTTATGGAGAGTTTAGGTGATGAAACTTCGATCTTTTATGAGGTAGCATGAATTGGCTACTAAGTAATTACCTGAGGTGGTTTAGCGTACGGTATGCACAGTAGGTTGTTTATCATCCTTGTGTTATGAGAGGATTTGAATTGGGCAGACCATGAGTTTTTTTGCTGCTAAATGATTTTGAATAAAATTAAGTATTTTTATGTGATTATTTCTTTGGTTTCTCAAGTTGGAATTTTGAGAATGGAATATTATAAGTGGGGGAGAATGTAACGACCCAAAATTTTTGACAGTTCGTATTTAAATATCCGAAATAATTAAATATTTAAATCTTGGATTAAATGTTATTAAAGTGATTTAATAAGCTTTTTAACCTCCTTTTAAATCATAAGAAATCATGATAAAATTGTTTGAAAAATGTTTACAAAAATAAATACTTTGAAAAAATATCAATAATGTGATTGAAAATTGTTTTATCAATAAACATCATTTTAAGCGTCAGAAGTTGTTCATATTTTTTTTACGTAACATATTTTCTTAGGAATTAAAGGAAATGGAATAAAAATGTTTTTTAATAAAATCATAAGAAGTTTACTAAGCTTATCAGGATAATGAGGTAAAAGGGAGATATTTCAAAAATGAGCAAATAAGGAAATTCCTTAACATTTAAGCTATGTGGTGTAAAGTTGTCATAAGGGTTTTGGAGGGGTTTTGGTCTTTTTCCATTGCACTCATAAGGCTATATAAGGAGGGTATACCCTTAGGAAATAATCACAAAAATTCCTACGTTTGAGATGAAGTATGAGGATTGAAAATGGTGGAAGTGTTTAAGCACTAATCCACTAATTACTCTTTAACTTTTTCAAAAGTTAACCAAATATTTTCTGATCTCTTCTAAACTTTTTCATTGGGCCTAAGACATCATAGGAAGCATGATTAGAAAGTAATAAGTGGGAAGAGGTAAGAGAAAGAGGGGAACCCATGGATGGGCCATGAGCATGGAGGAGGAGGAGGAGGAAGGTGGCTTTGCTTTGGAA
Source organism: Allium cepa (assembly GCA_030765085.1). Classification (NCBI taxonomy): domain Eukaryota; kingdom Viridiplantae; phylum Streptophyta; class Magnoliopsida; order Asparagales; family Amaryllidaceae; genus Allium; species Allium cepa. The sequence continues at coordinate 983,024,676 of CM060929.1, forward strand.
GTGCTAAAGGTTGGACCTTTAGGCTTGTGTTGAGGGAAGGGGTGGTTCTTTAGTTATTGTGCCTTTATGCTTAGGTTAGGCATGGATCTAAGTGATTAATCTCACTATCTATTAAGTATATATTGTGTATATAAATGTTGTGTGCAAATTATAAAGATAAAGTGACATTAACTAATTAAAGTTACAAACTTTGGACTCCTCTTGCTTTTGAAAGAAAATAATAACTTTATATTGTATAACATCACTTCTATTACCGTCTTAAACATCTGGCGTGGCCTCGACTTGATGTTTAAATTGTAGTTTAACTTGTGTATAAAATTGAAGTAAGTTTGGAAGTGTTTGAAGAGTGAATAGTCGTTATAAGTGCACTTCCGAGTCCCTTGTTTTCGAGAATTTTTATAAATAAATGGATATGTATTATTAGGGATTTGTTTCAATGATTTTTAAGTAACCTAATGGTGGTACTTACTATAAAAATTTCTAGTCTTGATTCATTTGTTTAAATGGTTAAAACTAGTCGCAAAATTGTGTTCTTCGATGTTGTTTTTAACAAGGACTTTTAATATCACTTATAAATGCTATAAGTCACTTATTGTTTTAACTGTTTAAAATGCGAAGTCTTGGCTAATTTTTCATGATTTAAATAGTCTCTGCATTCTTTTCTTGATAAATTCTTTTTATGAAAGTTCTTATAAAATGTATTTGAGTACGAAAAAATGAATAGAAGTTTAAATATAGTCTTAATGATTATTTATGAATTTTGAAAGCAAAGTGCTGTAAAATGTAAAACATGTTTTTAATCAAACTTCTAAATTAGTTATTTTTAAGAAATATTTTATACATATATTTAAAACCTATTTACAAGTATTTCTAAATTATTATTATATATAAGCTTAGTAAAGGTGATTGAATATGCTTAATACTAATAAGTCGATAGGTAAACTTGTCTGTTTGTGAGATTGAAGAATGAGATGTCTAGGCAAGGCTTGGAGCAATCAGTGCCCAAACCCACCTGGCTTCACTCTTGAATGATGAATAGTGTAAGTTGAAATGTTAGAAATGTTTAATTTTGTTGTTTAGTTACTTGTTTAAAAAAGGTAATTAACTTTGTTTAACTCTAAAAGCCGATGAATTAGGTTTATCTATTTCTGAGAATTAAAGATTGATGTCGAGTAGGGATGGAGCAACAAAGCTCTATTCTACTGGACTTCCCACTTATAGGAGGAATAGTGTTTGCGCCAAAATTGGTCACAAACCCCGAATACCGTGAAAGCACCAGTGTTTGAATACAAATCAATAATATTCAAGCACAAATCTCAGATCTCGGCAAATAATAAACAGTAATCCCAAAGTAAAGAACAGAGACACAAGTTTTATAGTGGTTCGGCTATCTCCGGCCTACGTCCACTCCAAAGTTTTTAATCCTTTTATTGATTATCCTCGATGATTACAGATGATTACCGCAGTTACAAAGTCCAAAATCTAAAATAAATAGTAGCAATGATGATATGGAATGATTCTGGCAGCGTCCGAGCGTTCTTTCTCCCTCTAGAATCTCCGACCCCTTTTCCGAATGACCAGTGGCTCTATTTATAAGCGTAGGAGGCTGATATTTCTCCTAAAATCCGGGAAGACCGCTTCAGGCATGTGAGGGGGGCCACACGCCCGAAATCTGGAGGTCCAGGCCCACCTTGGGATCGATTCGAAATAAGGTTCGAATCGATCGAGAAATCATCCAATCGAGCTGAAATTTGGTGAGAACATTCTTCAACATGTATGTAAGCTACTGTAAAAATTTCATTGCATTTGGATCAACGGTTTGGAAGATATGATCGATTCAAGTTCAAAGCTTCATGTGTTCTGCCTGGTTCGACCCCATGCTTCGAACCCACATCCTTCGAATCCATCCCCCTCGAATCCATCTCCTTCGAATCCATCTCCCTCAAGTCCATCTTCTTCGAATCCATCTCCCTTGAGTCCATCTTCTTCGAATCCATTGCCTCGAATCCACGAAGCCGACTCCCCTCCTTCGAATCCACAAAGCCGACTCCCCTCCTCTCCTGATCGATACGAACTTCATCGATTCGAACCACCATCGATACGAACTTCATCAAGCCGCGCTTATGTTGATCGATACGAACCGTATCGATTCGAACCGTCCCTGTGTCATGCCTTCAATCGATGCGAACCTGATGGGTTCGAATCCAATGGATTCGAACCGAGCACTACCTTGATGGATTCGAACAACATGTCTCACCTACCTTGAATCGATCATAACTCCTCCATATGAACTCTGATTAACCTGAAATTTGAAACATAGCCTTCCCTAATGCTTATCATCATTTCCAATTAATTTCGTCCCGATCGGAGTTCAACCAAATTTTGACGATATCGATCGTTGCCTTGATTCCAACCGATCTCCAATCCTGATATCCATAATTCCTTGCCAATTCGTTGATATTCCAGTTTTGACCAAAAAATGGGATAACATTTTGCCCCCCAAAACATGCCTTGTGATAACAAGGCATGTTTTGAATAGTACCGAATCCAATATCCGAAGTCCATAGCGACATTGCCAGAGTGTATCATCCTTGACTGCTTCGAGTCGATGCCTGATTCCAAATTCCATAACAAAAGCCATAGCCAATCCTATATCCATTCGGACTCGACAGCCGAGTCCTAAACCATCCTTATCCAATAGCCAATAACTGAATCCAGGACCTCTCTGGGTCGATATCCAAATCCATAACCTCTCCGTGTCCTTGCCAAGCGCAATCTACACCTGACGGTCGTGATCCAGTGTCCCTGGATGCTAAGCTAGCCTCATCGTGTTCTTGTTGAGCGTCATCCACACTTGATGGCCTTGGTCCAGTGTCCCTAGACGTTGAGCTAACCTCTCCGGGTTCTTGCCAAGTGTAATCCGCACTTGACGACCTTGGTCCAGTGTCCCTGGACGTTGAGCTAACCTCTTCGGGTTCTTGCCAAGCGCAATCCACACCTGACGACCGTGGTACAGTGTCCCTGGACGTTGTACAAAGCCACAGCTTAAGTCCTAAGCCGAATCCTGGTCTCTCCGGACCCTTGTTGAGCATAGCCCATACTCAACGACCTGAAACAATAATCGATAATATGGGGCCTAAGTCCTAGGCCGAATCCTGGTGATGCAGCAAGGCATATGGGAATTCAAAAGTTAAACCATATTAAGTCGTACACGAGCTTAAGACGTGCATGCTTGATGAGTCGGTCACGGGATAGTGGAAGCATGAGTCGGTGCCGGTTTAACGAAGCTTGGAGGAGTTCGAGTCTGATGAGTCGTCCACGACACAACGACTCATCCATGAGTCGTCAACGACTTAACAAGGAACTGGAGAAGGTAGTGCCATATGAGCTGCGACCTATGGTTATACGACCCAAGGAAGGCATGGAGTTGAGTCGCCCAGAGGAGAGTCCTGTACTGTGATATGATGTAAGTCTTGAGTCGTTTGTAAGATGAGTCGTTATTTGTTTCTTGAGTCGGAGGTGTGGTAATAAGGCGGGTTTGTTGAGTCGTGTGATTTAAGTCGCTGCCGACTTAAGTAGATGAGTCGGATATGTATGAGTCGTGCGAACTGTGTTGATGATAAGTCGGTAACGATCTTGCATGAGTCGTTTGCTTTGTGTTTTGTTGTAAAGAGGTGAAGTCGCGTGTGTTGAGTCGGTCACGACTTAAGCTATGTCGTAAGTCGGCGACGACTTAAGGTGCTGGGTCAGGAAACTCTATAAATAGCGTGTGTGTTGTAATTTTTGTGGTAGTTGATTTTTGAATAAAATTTCTTGTTGATTGCTTTGTGCTTTCTTCTCCAATTGGTAGTTGAGTGTAATCTCCTATCTCCTCTTTCGGTTAATCGAGTGCGCTCGATTCAACGATTGAAGAAGCCGATTCACGGAATCTAGTGCGCTAGATCAACGTGCGAAGAATCGTAGATCTTTGAACACGGTATAGTGCGCTATCAACGTGTTTGAGATAGCTAGAGTTCGGTATCTTTGGATCAACGAACTTGGGCATTTTGGTATCTTCAACTCACCGATTGTTACATTTCATCGATTGAAGTTTATTTTGAATAATCTGCTGCGTCATTTATTGGTATCGGAGCCATACTTAGCCAATCATAGCTAAGTTGATTCTTGGAGCCAAGTTTTTGAAGTTTTTGAAGTTTGAAGTTGTTCATCGTGTTCATCTTGAAGTTGCATCAAGTTTGGAGTGTTTGATCCATTTCATTTTGGATCGAGGAGTTGGAAATTGTTTAGATCTATCTTGTGGAAGTTTTGCGCGCCAAAGGTTGAAGTGTAGAACCTTGCCGAGCTAAGTCTTTGCCGACTTAGTGGTGAACCGAGATAAGTTGATGCAAGCTAGAGGTGATAAGCCGTGAAGTGTCATAGCCGAGACATTGTTGAGCCGTGACTTGTTGATTGTTGTATTGTGTTGAAAGTTTTGAAGTCTTGTGAAGTTTTGTGAAGTTTTCAATCATGCCACCAAGGAGAGCTAATCGTCATCAAAACGTTGAAGCTTTGTATCGTAGAGAAGAAGCCGAGCTTATGGAACAACGTATTAATGAAAAGTTTGATGAAGGCATTGGTAAATTGGAGAAATTGATGAATGATTTGAATCAGAGGAGGAGATCACCAAACTCGAACCATGGAGGAAACCGAGTTTCGCCATCGGTTACGGAAGCGAGGAGGGTATCGCCACATTCTGGTAGAGATAGAAGAGAAACATCAATTTCATCACGAAGAGATCATCATGACTATGCACATGAAGAGAGAAGAAGTCAACGTGAATTTGACCATGAAGCATATAGAGATGAAGAGAGACATAGTGAAAGAAACATACATGAACGAAGGGATGATAATGGTCGAGATCGATGTAGACGTACTTTTGATTTTGTTGAAGAAGGTGATAGAGCTAGTATTCATTATCGAGATCGAGACCAAGTTCGAAATTCTTATCGAGATGTTGAAGATGATCGTCGATAGGAATCGGGTATGAAGATGGAAATTCCAGAGTTTAAAGGCGGGATGATTGCTGAAGAGTTCTTAGATTGGTTGTCTAATGTGGAGGAAATCTTTGATTTCAAGGAGGTTCCGGAGGATCGAAGGGTGAAGTTGGTTGCTACTAGGTTGAGGGGGAGAGCTTTGGCGTGGTGGCAGCAAACTAAACTTACTCGAGAACGAATGGGAAAATCAAAGATAGAATCTTGGGAGAAGATGAAAAAGTTGATGAGATCTACTTTCTTACCTTACAACTATCAATCACTTATGTACCAGAGGTTGCAGAACCTGAGGCAGGGGACGAAGTCTGTTAGTGATTATGCTGATGAATTTTACCAACTCATCGCCAGGAATGATATTATGGAAACAGAAGAACAGCTGACTGCTAGATTCATTGGGGGTTTGAGAATGCAGATCCAGGATATGGTTAATATGTTCGATCCTAGATCAGTTGCAGAGGCACATCAGAAAGCGTTAGCTTGGGAGAAACAAGGAAGACGTGGAGGTGGTGTGTTTACTAATTCCAATAATCAAGCAAGGGGTGTTGGTGGAAGTTCTAATGTTCCTAAACCGGTTTCAAAGCCAGTGGTGAAGGAGGCTGAGAAGGCGAAGGTTAGCAATGTTTTCAAATGTTATAATTGTCAGGAGTTGGGTCATAAGAGTAATGAATGTCCGAAACCGAAGAAGAGAACCATGGTTGCAGAAGTTGAGGAGGATAATGGTGAGGAGGCAGAATGTTCAAGTACACCTTATGTTGAGGAGGAAGAAGAATTGTTTGGAGATGAAGGTTGTAATCTTATGATGAGGAGGTCATGTCTTACACCAAAGCAAGAGGAGGATTGTAGTTGGTTGAGAAGCAATATTTTTCAGTCGACATGCACTATTCTGGGGAAAGTTTGCAAGTTCGTTATTGATGCGGGAAGTTGTGATAATATTATTTCTACAGAAGCAGTGAGGAAATTGAACTTGAAGACTGAGAAGCATCCTAAACCGTACAAGCTAGCATGGTTAAGGAAGGGTGGTGAAGTGAAAGTGTGTCAAAGAGCTTGTGTTAATTTTTCTATTGGGAAGAAGTACAAAGATGAAATTTGGTGTGACGTTGTAGACATGGATGTGTGTCATCTGTTGTTGGGCAGACCATGGCAGTTTGATAGAGCAGTACAACATGATGGTCGTGCCAACAGTTACAGTTTCATGTTCGAGGGTACTAAAATCACTTTGGTTCCTAAGAAGCAACAGCAGAAGGAGAGCAAGCTAGAAGAGATTGAGGAATTGAAAACTCTGTTGACTTTGAAAGAGTTTGTTAAGGAAGTTGAAGAGGAGCCTGAAGTATTTCTGTTGATTGGGAGAGAGAGTAGTGAAGAAGTTGAAATTCCAGAAGCAGCAAAGCCAATTTTGAAAGAATTTGAAGATGTCTTTCCAGAGGAGTTGCCTAAGGAGTTACCGCCACTTAGAGACATTCAACATCAAATTGATCTTGTTCCGGGAGCAGTGTTACCACATCGACCACATTACCGAATGAGTCCGAAGGAACATGAGGAGTTACGAAGGCAGGTGGAAGAGTTGTTGGAACAGGGACGTGTTCAGGAAAGCTTGAGTCCTTGTGCAGTGCCAGCATTGTTGGTGCCAAAGAAGGATGGAACATGGAGAATGTGCACAGATAGTAGAGCTTTGAATAAGATCACTGTTCGTTACAGATTTCCTATGCCGAGGTTGGATGATTTGTTAGATCAATTGAGTGGGGCAACTATATTTTCAAAGATTGATTTGAAGAGTGGTTATCATCAAATTCGAATCAGACCTGGAGATGAATGGAAGACAGCTTTCAAGACGAGAGAGGGGTTATACGAATGGTTGGTTATGCCATTTGGTTTGTCAAATGCACCTAGTACATTCATGCGGGTGATGAATCAAATCTTTAGACCATTCATTGGGAAGTTCGTCGTGGTTTATTTCGATGATATTCTGATTTACAGCAGAAGTATGAAGGAGCATGTTCTACATTTGAGGGAAGTGTTGATTATTCTTCGTGAGGAACAATTTTATGCAGCCGCGAAGAAATGTGTGTTCATGACGAGAAGTGTGTTATTTTTGGGATATGTTGTGTCTGAGAAGGGAATCCAAGTGGACCAGAGTAAAGTTGAAGCTATTAGAAATTGGCCACAGCCGAGAACTATCACTGAAGTTAGAAGTTTTCATGGATTGGCATCATTCTACCGAAGGTTCATTCCACACTTCAGTAGCGTGATGACTCCAGTGACTGATTGCATGAAAGGGAAACAGTTTGTATGGTCAGAAGAAGCGGGGGTTGCCTTTGAGAAGATCAAGGAATTGTTGACGTCTGCACCAATTCTTGTTCTACCTAATTTTCAGTTATTGTTTGAATTGCATACTGATGCTTCGAAGGTTGGGATTGGAGGAGTTCTGAGTCAATATGGGAGACCTATTGCATATTTCAGTGAAAAATTGTCAGGGGCAAAGATGAGATACAGTACATATGACGTTGAATTCTATGCTGTTGTGCAAGCTGTTAAGCATTGGAGACATTATCTATTTCAGAAGGAATTTGTTCTTTACACTGATCATGAAGCTTTGAAACATTTACAAGGGCAGGAAAAAATTTCAGCGAGACATGCATCATGGATTGCTTATTTACAGCAGTTTACTTTTGTCGTTAAGCACAAATCAGGGGTGACAAATCGAGTAGCTGATGCTTTGAGCAGGAGGAGTCATTTATTAACGACAATGAAGGTTGAAGTGACAGGGTTTGAAATGTTGCCCGAGATGATTAAAGAAGATCCTTACTTTTTGAAATTTGTTGAGAAAGTTAAGGAGGGAAGTTCGGATGAATTTATGTTAGTTGATGGTTTTCTGTTTAAAGGAAATCGTTTGTGTATTCCAGACTGTAGCTTGAGATTGAAAATTGTCAAGGAGTTACACGAGGAAGGGCATGTGGGCCGTGATCGTACTTTGAAATTGATTTCACAGTCTTACTTTTGGCCGTCAATGAGAAAAGAGGTTGAAAGATTCGTGGAGAGATGCCATATTTGCCAAGTTTCAAAAGGAACAGCAACGAATGCAGGGTTGTATATGCCATTACCAGTTCCATCTAAGCCATGGGTTGATATTAGCATGGATTTCGTTTTGGGTTTGCCTAGAACTCAAAGGGGAAATGATTCGATATTTGTTGTGGTGGACAGGTTTTCGAAGATGGCACATTTTGTTGCTTGCAAAAAGACGGCGGATGCAGTTCGAGTAGCACAGTTATTTTTCAAGGAGATCTATCGACTTCATGGATTGCCAGAGTCTATTGTGTCGGATAGAGATACTCGTTTTCTGAGTCACTTTTGGTTGAGTTTGTGGAAGATGGTGGGAACGAAGCTGAAATTTAGTAGTGCTTATCATCCACAAACTGATGGACAGACAGAAGTTGTTAACAGGTCATTGGGAAATTTGTTGCGATGTCTTGTATAGGATAATTTGAGAAGTTGGGACATGAAGTTATGCCAAGCTGAATTTGCACATAATCATGCAGTGAATCGTAGCACGGGATTCAGTCCATTTCAGATTGTTTATTCAAATTTACCCAGGGGACCGTTGGATTTGGCAGTAATACCACAGGCGAAGGGAACAGTTAAACGAGCTGTCGATTTTGTTGATGAGCTGACTGAATGTCATAAAATCGTTCAGGAACGATTGGAGAAATCGAATGAGAAGTATAAGAAGTCGGCAGATTTGAAACATCGAAATGTTGAATTTAAAGAAGGTGATTTGGTTTATGCCGTGTTAACCAAAGATCGTTTTCCAGTGGGTGCTTACAATAAGTTGAAAGCCAGAAAAGTTGGTCCTGTCGAAATTGTGAAGCGAATTAATGACAATGCTTATAAGTTGAAGCTGCCGGAGGATATTTACACTTCTGACGTATTCAATATTAAGCATCTGGTGCCATATTATGAGGATGAACATTTTGATGAGAAAGAATTTGCAAATTCGAGGTCGAATTTTTCTCAACCAGGGGAGGATGATGCAGCAAGGCATATGGGAATTCAAAAGTTAAACCATATTAAGTCGTACACGAGCTTAAGACGTGCATGCTTGATGAGTCGGTCACGGGATAGTGGAAGCATGAGTCGGTGCCGGTTTAACGAAGCTTGGAGGAGTTCGAGTCTGATGAGTCGTCCACGACACAACGACTCATCCATGAGTCGTCAACGACTTAACAAGGAACTGGAGAAGGTAGTGCCATATGAGCTGCGACCTATGGTTATACGACCCAAGGAAGGCATGGAGTTGAGTCGCCCAGAGGAGAGTCGTGTACTGTGATATGATGTAAGTCTTGAGTCGTTTGTAAGATGAGTCGTTATTTGTTTCTTGAGTCGGAGGTGTGGTAATAAGGCGGGTTTGTTGAGTCGTGTGATTTAAGTCGCTGCCGACTTAAGTAGATGAGTCGGATATGTATGAGTCGTGCGAACTGTGTTGATGATAAGTCGGTAACGATCTTGCATGAGTCGTTTGCTTTGTGTTTTGTTGTAAAGAGGTGAAGTCGCGTGTGTTGAGTCGGTCACGACTTAAGCTATGTCGTAAGTCGGCGACGACTTAAGGTGCTGGGTCAGGAAACTCTATAAATAGCGTGTGTGTTGTAATTTTTGTGGTAGTTGATTTTTGAATAAAATTTCTTGTTGATTGCTTTGTGCTTTCTTCTCCAATTGGTAGTTGAGTGTAATCTCCTATCTCCTCTTACGGTTAATCGAGTGCGCTCGATTCAACGATTGAAGAAGCCGATTCACGGAATCTAGTGCGCTAGATCAACGTGCGAAGAATCGTAGATCTTTGAACACGGTATAGTGCGCTATCAACGTGTTTGAGATAGCTAGAGTTCGGTATCTTTGGATCAACGAACTTGGGCATTTTGGTATCTTCAACTCACCGATTGTTACATTTCATCGATTGAAGTTTATTTTGAATAATCCGCTGCGTCACCTGGTCACTCCGGACCCTTGCCGAGCATAGTCCATACTCGACGACCTGAATGAGTCAATCTACCACGTTCGGGCGATGTGACTCACCCCTTGCCAGGCATAATCCATACCCGACGACCATTCATCAAAAACCAGATGGAAATCCAATCAAAATCCAATCCAACATCCAAACCCAAAAAATCCGAGTCCAAAACCAGGAAATCAGAAAACCAAACCAACATTCAAAACCGGAAACAATCATCCAAAGAAAAATCCAAATCAAAAGAAAGCAAAACCAGGAGCTTGATTCAAACTCCAAAACCAAAATCCGAAAAGGAAAGTAGTGTCCAATCCAAAAGCAAAAGATAGATTTCACAAACCATAGCGTTGCAGTTTATCATCATTCAGAGCATGCCTAGGGGCTATCTCCGTCCTCGTACATGTGTAAATGACTTGGTTGCTTGCTAATAGTTCGCTACTTATTCCATATTATCCTGATTAGTGGATGATCAATCGACCACCATCCCTGGGTCTCCCATCATCACGGCGAGAGGTTGTCGGTGGTTGTTCCTGCTCCACCGTTGCATTCCGAGCTCCGACATACTGCTGTAACTGTCCATTCCTTACATGCTCCTCGATTATATCCTTCAAGTGCCTGCAGCTGTTGGTGTCATGTCCGTCTAAGTCATGGAAGAGACAATGCCTCCCTGATGCCCTCTCTCGTTCTGAAGGCTCTCTCCTGGCTGGCCTCCGGTAGGGAAGGCGATTCCGAGTATCCATGTATATCCGCTCCAGCGTCTCGTTCATTCCTGTGTATGTGGAAAACTTTGGATCCTTCCATCGCTTCCTAGCGTTTCCAGAATCATTATCCAATTTCCTTTTTCCTTTGTCTTTATCCGAACTACCGCCGGATATTGCTCCAACCTCGATTGCACTAACCTTTTTTACCTTTAAATCCGTACTCGCATCCTCTTGCCGAAGGAACCTTTCTGCCTCGTGAAAGAATTCGTCGAGATCCTGTGGGGGATCTCGTATCAGAGATACCTTGAAATCAGAGTCCACCCTGACTCCTGATACTGCTGCCATTAAAACCATCGATGGATCAGGCCGATCCACCGAAGCGACTGCCGCACTGAATCGAGTAAGAAAAGCTCTAAGCGATTCATCCACCCTTTGCTTCACCGATGTCAATGTCATCACATTCTTCGGCCTCTTGACGTGAACCCGAAACTGTCCCAAAAACTTTTCCACCAACTCCCTCCATGTCCTTATAGATCCTTCTCCCAGCTGCCTAAACCACATTGCAGCTAGGTCCGTCAAATATAAAGGGAAGCATCGAGCCATCACTTCCTCCGATGCCCCCAGCACCTCCATGTGTCTGGTGTACCTCATCAAGTGATTTGTTGGATCTGCCTTGCCATCATAAACCTCCACGCTAGGTAGCTTAAACTTAGGTGGATTCTGAGCCATCCTTATTTCCCGAGAAAATGGACTCCTATTCACTCCTTTCAAGTCTCCGTTGGTCAAACCACCTCGCACAGTTCTTCTGATGATTTCTACTAATCCGGTATTGTCTGCTGGGGGTTGCCCTCCATGCCCCCGAGGGAATTCTGGCACATACTCTTCATGTGGCTCGCTAGCAGCAACGTTAGCTCTAGCTTGTTGAACTCCTTCCAGAGGTCCCCCTGTGTTGGATCCCGTGGACCTGCCCCCAAGCCCTTGTTGATTGCTTTGTGGCTCTGTATCCTGTCCTCCAATGGGTTCCACAACCCTAGTCCCTTGTCCTGCATCCACAGCGGCTGTTGCTGTCCCTAGGTTCTGCATCCCCGCAGCTCTTATTTGCTCAAAGAAAGCTTGCATCATTTCCTGTTGGCTCTTCAACAATCTCTCTTGCAAAGAATTTGCCATAGCCTCCATTTCATCCCGAGTTATGTAGATTGAAGCCTGTCCTTCCCCAGCTTCGGAGGATGCTTATTGACTTCCTTCCTGTTGGCTTCACTCAGCCCTCTGCCTTCTACTATTTTGCCTGGTCAATGTCCTTGAATCCAAACTCTTTAAAATCTTCAAATCCAAAGTTCAAATCCGACATAGCGGGTGCTAGTCCTTCTCAGTGAAAGCACCAAAGTGTTTGCGCCAAAATTGGTCACAAACCCCGAATACCGTGAAAGCACCAGTGTATGAATACAAATCAATAATATTCAAACACAAATCTCAGATCTCGGCAAATAATAAACAGTAATCCCAAAGTAAAGAACAGAGACACAAGTTTTATAGTGGTTCGGCTATCTCCGGCCTACGTCCACTCCAAAGTTTTTTATCCTTTTATTGATTATCCTCGATGATTACAGATGATTACCACAGTTACAAAGTCCAAAATCTGAAATAAATAGTAGCAATGATGATATGGAATGATTCTGGCAGCGTCCGAGCGTTCTTTCTCCCTCTAGAATCTCCGACCCCTTTTCTGAATGACCAGGGGCTCCATTTATAAGCGTAGGAGGCTAATATTTCTCCTAAAATCCGGGAAGACCGCTTCAGGCATGTGAGGGGGCACACACGCCCGAAATCTGGAGGTCCGGGCCCACCTTGGGATCGATTCGAAGTAAGGTTCGAATCGATCGAGAAATCATCCAATCGAGCTGAAATTTGGTGAGAACATTCTTCAACATGTATGTAAGCTCCTGTAAAAATTTCATTGCATTTGGATCAACGGTTTGGAAGATATGATCGATTCAAGTTCAAAGCTTCGTGTGTTCTGCCTGGTTCGAACCCATGCTTCGAACCCACATCCTTCGAATCCATCCCCCTCGAATCCATCTCCTTCGAATCCATCTCCCTCGAGTCCATCTTCTTCGAATCCATCTCCCTCGATTCCATCTTCTTCGAATCCATTGCCTCGAATCTACGAAGCCGACTTCCCTCCTTCGAATCCACGAAGCCGACTCCCCTCCTCTCCTGATCGATACGAACTTCATCGATTCGAACCACCATCGATACGAACTTCATCAAGCCGCGCTTATGTTGATCGATACGAACCGTATCGATTCGAACCATCCCTGTGTCATGCCTTCAATCGATGCGAACCTGATGGGTTCGAATCTAATGGATTCGAACCGAGCACTACCTTGATGGATTCGAACAACATGTCTCACCTACCTTGAATCGATCATAACTCCTCCATATGAACTCTGATTAACCTGAAATTTGAAACATAGCCTTCCCTAATGCTTATCATCATTTCCAATTAATTTTGTCCCGATCGGAGTTCAACCAAATTTTGACGATATCGATCGTTGCCTTGATTCCAACCGATCTCCAATCCTGATATCCATAATTCCTTGCCAATTCGTTGATATTCCAGTTTTGACCCAAAAATGGGATAACAAATAGTTAAGTTGGGAATTTTAGAATCGAGTTAAGTATACAAAAATTGATTTTATAAGCAGCTGTTTTAACTAGATAATCAAGACTATTGAACTTAACTTATTATTAAACTTAGATCTTTAAAGGGTGTTTTAAAGATAGTAACAAGTAGGAAAATGATTTGGGTTTATTGTGACAATGTGTTAATAAAATTCAACTTTAATGCTTTTAAATTATACTTAGTGATTTAAATAGATCTTTAAAAGAATGTTTTAAAGATTAGCATAAGTGAAATGGTTTTGGGTTTGTCATGACAATGTGTTAATCACAATCTTCTTTTACCCTTTTCGATTATACTTAAGGATGTAAATAGATCTATAAAAGAAATGTTTTAAAGGTAAGATCGGTACGGAATGGTTTTGGGTTTGTTGTGACAATGTGTTAATTACATTCCTCTTTAACCTTTTTTTATTATACTTATGAATGTAAATAGATCTTTAAAAGAATGTTTTAAAGATAAGCATAAGCGAAATGGATCTAGGTGACAATGTGTTAATCACATTCTTCTTTAACCCTTTTTTATTATACTTATAAATATGAATAGATCTTTAAAAGAATGTTTTAAAGATAAGCAAAAACGAAATGGTTTTGGGTTGTAGTGACAATGTTTGAGTAACATTCGTCTTAAACCTTTTGAATGGATTTATGAAAGTACTTAAATACTTAAAATGAGCGTTTTAAAGGAAATTATAAGTAAGGAATTGAAAAGGTAAAGGTTTAAAGGAAGAAATCTTGTTAATGATTTGTGAATACACTTATACCAATTAGGATAAGTATATAAGTAATTTTTGAAGAGTAAAGGTTTAAAATGAGAAATCATTTTGATGATTTGTGAATATATTTATTCCACCATTTGAGATAAGTTTATGAATACTTTTTAAAGTATTGAAAGAGTACAAATGAATAATAGAAATTCATATACGATGTTTCACCAAGTAAAAGAAGTTTTACTAATAAAAAAGGTTTTAATTAATAAATCATTAATCAAACAAAAAGGGGATTAGAAGTCGCTTTTGTGACTTGATTGTGCTTTGTTTGTTTCCTTGTTTATGGAAAACATTTATTCGTATACTTAGCACTAAAAGACGATGAAGTAGGCTTGTCTGTCCATGGGAATAAAGACTGATGTTCGTGTAGGGATATGAGCAATAGAGCTCAAACTTACCGGTTTCACTCTTTATCGAGGGATAGTATGAAATGAAAATATCAAAAACATGATAAGTATATGAAACTTGGTTTCCATATGTGATTGCTCTTATTACCATTGAATGACCAAATTCATCGATCCAATCTTAGAGAGACAGGGACCTCTAAGTGTTTTACTTACTGAAAACCACTTCAAGGCTGAGATACAAGTTCTATCTTTTGGAAGTGGATTGGTTCTAGATGCAGGAATTTATATGAAGATTCAAGATCTGTTTAAGATTCTCTAACACATGTAGTTGTTCGTTATTTATTCAAGATGTGGGAATCCATGTGTGATTCCGAGATCTGTTGAGATAAGGGAATCCATGTATGGTTTCAAAATCTATACGAGATGTGGGGATCGAATTTAGGATTCGTGTTCTGTTTGAGTGATGAGGACTCATGTGAAACATGTCAAACGTAACCAGGACATTGGAAATGGCTAAAGATAGAGTAGGATACACAATCTGGGATTTTGCAATCCCACGATAGGATATTGTAAACTCTAGATTTAGAGTGTGCTTATCGGTGTCGCGCATGGGAGTTGATGGTACTTGGCTCATGTTTATGTTCATGCATGGGCCTTTGTGTTTACCTTAAGGTATATTTTATCTAGAGATATACGTCGCTTGGAAGGTGTAACATCCTGATATTTTCAACCATTCGCATCCGAACATGTCGGACTTAAATTTCTCAAGATATCATATTGTTAATTTATATTTGGCAAAACTCAGCATATATAGTAAATAAATAATCATGAAATTACAGACACAAAGTATAACAATAAGCAGCGGAAACAAAAGAATAGTAGTTCATGAAGCTACTATATATATAACAAAGTTAAATAAGATACAATAGAAGTCTCAATTACAGTAGTCAAATACAAGATCAGAATGCATCATTGGAATCAACTGAATAACTGCAAGCTGAATAGATAGATTGATCTCCTAGTGAAGCTCCAACTCTAAAGGTGAGTCTCAAAAGCTGTATCACTCAGTCTGACCCAAGCGTAAAGAAAAACACAAAACACTCGAGTCAGGATTAACATTCTTATGTCAATAAATCCAACTCAAGTGAAATAACAATTGAAATACAAGTAACTCAAAGGATGTTTGGGATAACCATCCTCTAAGGATCCGTTAAACTATTTACTATGTAGTAATATACGCTATTATAATAATGTCTAAAGCAAAGTAAACTATTAAAATAGCATTAAGGCATTACCCATATTCCCCTTAACGCATTTTATAATGTCATAGTCTATACAGTACCATGATACCTCTTAATCGGGAGGCTATCAAAGGATACTCCATAGATACGACATAAAACAAACTCGTAGATGTCTTGATAGGGTAGGTGAAACAACACAAATAGGCAATGCCATGGTAGATATACAAATTACGCATGCGTGTTGGTGCTACCGCATAGCTGTAGCTACCGCCCACCTCGAGCCACACTCCCAAATCAAATATGTGCACCAAATCAGTCATGAAGTAGTAGAATGACATACCATGAAGTGTGTTCGATCGGAGAAGCTATCTCACTTGGCCCGTCAATCGCTCCTGTTTTAGCCACCTTATGCCAACTCACAGGAGTCGGGTCCACGTATATACCTTATATAGGATCGTCGCCACTATCCTACTTCATTCTGGAATCTTCACCGCGTACACGGTTATTAAAGTGGTTTTCGGTATTAGCAGAGAGTATGAAATATCTGATCCCGGTCTCTTTAACAACCAGTTTATACTTTAAAACCAAAATATCATATCCATTTCAAAACCATAATAATACGATATCATTTCACTTCAAATATGTCCATTTCCAAAATCATAGTACATTCAAAGTTATTGCATTTTGAAACCAAAACCCTTGAAATTATAATACTTTGGAAATCATAACATTTTGAAATCATAACACTTTGGAAATCATAACACTTTGAAATCATAATACTTTGTAAATCATAACACTTTGAAATCATAATACTTTGAAAATCATAATACTTTCCCTTAAACAGTTTAGATATTAATAATAGTATATATAATAAAATACTTTATAAAATAAAATAGTTTATATAAATAGTTATGAGTTAAAATAATTTAAAATAAAATAGTTAGTATATTAAAATAGTTTAAAATAAAATAGTTAGTATATTAAAATAGTTCAAAATAAAATAATTAGTATATTAAAATAGTTATATTAAAATGATTTTTATTAAAATAGTTTATATGAATATAATTTATAAAGTAAAATATATAAATAGTTTTAAATATAATTTAAAAATATTTATATAATAAAAATAGCTTTCTCAAATTTCACAAATCGATTCCAAATCAACTCGAATTCCAAAATTAAAATTTAATCCAATCTCAAATCATCAATTTCAATTCAATTCAGTTTCCCAATAAATCATTTCAAATTATATCGATTTCAAATACAGATTTTTAACCACAAAATAAACCTTTTACATTTCAATATTTTTCAAAGCTTTAAATATTCAAACATTTCAAAACAAGATTTGATAAGTTCATATATATATATATATATATATATATATATATATATATATATCAAATTCACTTTACTATTATTTATTTTGAAATATTTACTTAATCATTCAAATAACATTTAAATAAAACTTTAAAATTTAAATAAAACTAAATATACCATTTCAATTTATGTAAATTTGAAATATACATTTAAATCACCTTTAGTCAAAATCAAGTTATAAAATGGTATCTTTAAAATCCCAAATTTAGTAAATTTCAAATCAAACTTATTTGAGTATAATTCTTAAATAAATTCAATTTCAAACCAATTTCTATTTTTTTTCCAACTTGAATTTTATTAAGATTATTATAAACTCTATATTTGAAAATATAAATTTTAAATCAATTCTTAAACATGTTATATATTAATTAAATCAACTTTATTAAATCACCTATAATAAATCAAATCTTATTATTAAACTTATTTTATATATTTTAAAAAAGTAAAATCTTAAAATTTATGTAACGCCCCACCCCGAGACCCACCTTAGCAAAGAGAATTAACAAGTAATTCTGTCTACTAAAGCGGAGAATAGGGCTGGTTAAGGGCGACCATCTATAATTTTGTCTTGAACATCTATTGAATACGTCGATAAATGCAATATAATTTTTTTTTTGCAACTCAAGTGGATCGACATACTCAGTAAATGCTTAATCCAAAACTATAGGTGGCTAACGGATCTATCAGAACAAAATACAATAACTGAATGTAAATCACATCACAGAACAGTAACCAACATCATATATACACATATACACTGATATATGTTTAGTACAATACAATATGAATACAATAAAGGTGGTACTCAACCACACCATATACATTGAATCAAATATAATTACATCAGAGTATGCGGAAGAACAGAAATTGCTAAAGAAAAAGGAGAGCTGATATCCAGCATCAACTACAAGCCAAGTCCAATAGATGATACCTGAAACAACTCGGTCTGACCCGAGTATAAATACACGGGTCAGTCTAGCTACACAAATCAGTTAATATCGGTAATATGAAGCAGAATAGACATGAAGATACTTCTTCTCGAAAGAGAAGAATGAATTGATAAACTCATAAGCTCAACACTTAAGTAACAAACGCTACTTAAGTGAACAAATACCTCGAAGGAGGTAACTCAAATCAAACACAAGTGCCTCATATCATCGGCGACGTCCTAAAATGTCTACATGGTTTCCATGAACCATATTTCCTCAAAAGGAGAAACGTCAATAAAAACTCTCGCTAAAATGGAAAACATAAAACATTCTCAAATAGGGTGATCCAAAACTCAATTATAGATGAATCTCCAAATTCAATTATACCTCATCTCATCGGTGTAAATTTATATAAATCTCAATCTCAAGTCGCCAAAATGGCAAAACCCAGAATATCCTATAAAATCATGAAATTATCAAAACTCATAACTCAAGGAACTCGATAAGAGTTTAAAACATCATAATTGAAATCACCATATATATAACATCTCATATAGCACTAGGCTATCGATGTAATAAAACATCTTAAAAAGGTGAAATCATAATAAAACAGAAAACTCAGAAAACCCGGATTCGCCAAATCCCCGATTGCAATGCCGAGGCAATGCTGCACGTGCTAAACTCTAACGGCCGAAGCCTCAGACAAGGTCGCTAACACCTCTCAAAGCAGTTCGTCCTCATGACAAGGTTGCTGACACCTCTCTAAGCCGTTTTGTCAACCCTAACAAGGTCGCTAACACCTCCCAAAGCAATATGTCCTCATGACTAGGTCGCTGACACCTCTCCAAGCTGTTTTGTTAGCCCTAACAAGGTCGCTAACACCTCCCAAAGCAGTTTGTCCTCTTGACTAGGTCGCTAACACCTCTCAAAGCAGTTCTGTTAGGTAAACATCGTGAATGTGTCACAAACTCACGGATAGGAACCCGAAAAGTGTTAACGTGTGTCCCATACCACACATTCGCACTTAGCGGTTTACCACCCGTTAGTCGATGCCACACTAGAAACATCATAAAACTCAGAAAATTATATCTCGCCTAGTCTCATTGGCGAGTGATAAAGAGACACTATACTCATCTCGTCTCATCGACAAGTATTAAATGGCATCGTGACTTGTCTCATCTCATCGACAAGTGAAAACATCGTGATGGTTACTCATAAACCATAAATCTCAAAGTAGAAATCTCAAACCATAAAACTCGCCAAATATTGGCCTTCCCAAATAATTCCTAAATATAGGAATTATAATCTCAAACACCCGCCATAAATTGGCTAAGTATCTCAAAAATCATAACCCGGATAGTTTCGTTCGTACAAGTCCGGAATTAACCGAAATAGTAAACGCACGTGTCCCATACCACGTGTTCTACTAAATCGTTTAATTCTCCTTCTCATACGTTCGAATAGTATATAAATGTGTATTTTAAATTTAAAATAATTTATTAGAGAAAACAAGCTTTTAAAACCATTTTCCGAAATCAATTTTGAAGGCGATATTTGAAAATTCCCTTATTATGGAGAATAAATAGATTTTATAGATTAAATAATACTATATAATAATTTCACAAGCCAATTTGTTTGAAAAACGCTTTAAAATGCTTTATAAAACCCGTGCACGAAATCTAGAGAGAAAACTCAAGAATTCGGGAAAATATCAAAAATGGTGGAAATTATTCTAAATATAAACACCGCTGAAATCAAGCTATGATCACTAGTTCGACAGCAGGTTTGGACCTGAAAACAGAGTCCAAATGACATAAAATTTTTCAGTAATGTAGAATAACAGCCCTACTCTAATCCGCAAAAAGATTAATCCAATTCCGACTTGAAATGAAGATTCTGCGTCGCTTCGAAGTCGGACTAAAACCACTATAAACTGCTGTGTAAAAACAGCGCAAATGTTCAACTTCGACGATGAGTTCAAAGGGGCAACTGAACCCAGATCTTTGTGAAACTTGGTAGGAGCATAGAATAATACTTCTACTACAATATACAAAAAGATCCATTCGATTTGGACTTGAAACGAAGAAGTGGCGTCGTCTCAAAGTTGGACCGAAACTAGGATTTTATGTTTATTCAAAACAGCGCAAAGGTCCGACTTCGGCAACGAGATCGTCATAGCTAAACAGCCCAGATTTTTATGAAACTAAACAAAAGTGTAGATCATCACTTCGTCTTTCCAACAAGACCAAGAATGGCAGATTCCGACATCGGACGTGCCCAGGATGGCGTTGCAAAGTCGGGGTTCTGCGTTGAAAACAACGGGAGAAAAGAGTCTAAGGCCGGTAGCTATGCACTAACAGGCCATAGAAGAAAAACTACAATTTAGATATAGTAAACTTCAAATTCTGGCAAAAAGAATAAAATAAAAGTTGTAACTTAATTTCTAAGCTTTCCGGAATGTCCACGATTATCAAAATCGGTTAGGAAACGAAGAAGTTATGATCAAATTCGTTTCAGCTTCAATGACATAGCAAATATTGGATTTGCTCTCGGGTTAGCAGAAGAAAAATTGGATTTTGACATGGCTGACATCCAAATTACAGAAAATACAAAACATGAAAGTTGTAGCACATGAAATATTCTTTTTGGAACATCCAAAATTACCAAAATCGGTTTGGAAACGAAAAAGTTATGATCAATTATGTTTCAGCTTCAATGACAGAGTAAATATTGGATTTGCTCTAAGGTTAGCAGTAGAAAAACTGAATTTTGACATAGCTAACATCAAAATTACAGAAAACACAAAACATAAAAGTTGTTGCATATAAATTAAGCTTTCCGGAACATCCATAATTATCAAATTCTGATAAACACTGTAAAAGTTACGAATAAAACAATTTTCATATTTAAAGTTCACATCTGCTGTCATTTTAGCCTCGGGACAGTGTCATTAGAAGCAACTTTGGACCATTTAAAGCTCAAAATTTCACAATATACAAAACAAGAAAGTTATAGAAGACAAGCTAAGCTTTCCAGAACATCAAGAATCGTTAAATTTGGATATCACATAAGAAAGATATGCTAAAATTACCAACAATGTTAAGCACGGTTTTTCAATTACAGGGCACTAAGTTAGTATTGGGGTTTTCGATACTTTATGCTCAAAATTTGCAAAAGTGTTTAACATGAAAGTTATTACACTTTCTTCACGCTTTCCAGAACATCAAACAAAATACAATTCCAAATTAAAACGAAAAAGATATGCCTAATTTACTGACAGTGATTCGCAAATGAACATGCAATAAAAATAAAATTGAGATTTCTAACATTGAAATCTCAATCTATGCTAGAAAATGTGAGTTTTCAACTTACCTTGAATTAGAGATGATCAAATCTCAGATTTTTGCTGAAATAAGCAAGTTTTGAGGAGAATAAAGCTTCCAACAACCTATAGAAAAATTAGAACAGCACATGCAAAAGGAAATTAACAAACAACCTAAACATAAAAATTGGATTTTTGATGAATTAACCTCGTGTTGGAGTTGATTACCTGTAGCAATCCTCTCTAATTGATAAAAGCAACCATTTTAATTTGAAGATTTGGAAATTTAAGGCTTGAACAAATGGAGGAATTTTTCTCTCATTTTCTATTTCTAGGCTAATGAAGAAGAAGAGAACTAAAAATTGTGTACGTACAGGTAATCCATTCCTCTTTTTCTCCTTCCTGGTTATAATTTGCTAATGGGCTTTGGACCCAATAGAGAAAATAAATTAGACAAAGAAATTTTTTAATTCGCCACTTAAACAAATATGCACATAAACACAATGTTATAATGAGAACAATGTATTTTTCTTCAAGTTTTAATACAACCAATTTATGCAAACATACTTACATATGAAATAAAATATTTCACATCATATAAAATGTTAATTTTAGTTTCTAAAACATTTTTATTATTAAAAACCCTTATTTTATATAAATATACAATTTACACAATTAAATGTATAAATCCTCATTTTTAACTTTAAAAATTCTACAATAATTATTTCTTGGCTAGAAAATCTAATCAACCATTTCAAACTCAAATTTATAACCAAAATACATTTTTATACCAAATTCCATCTTTTTATTTTAATAAACACCTTAAAAAAACAAATACTTCTGTTAAAGATTATTAAAAGAAGTAATTGGCAATAATTGCAATAATTATTGCATTTACTCAAAATAAAATCATACTTCATTTATTATTTTCACAATCAAACACAATAAAGTTACCAAAACTTTATTTCCACATTTTGTTTCCAAAATTCATTGTTTATTCCAAATAAACAATATAAAACTTTCAATTTTATTTAATTTATAATATTAAATTATAACCACCGTTATAATTTAATATTAAAAGGTAATCTCCAAAACCAGGGTTGTTACAGACTCCCCCCTTATCAAAATTGCGCCCTCGCAATTTCTAGAGAAGAGTTTGTATTCAACATAATTATTTCACCAACCAAAGAAGGATAGACAAGCACGGATCAAAATTCCTCATTTTCAACTCAAGGTGAAAGAAGACCAATATAAAATTGCTCGATTAATTCTATTGTTTTTAAAGTGCAAATATGTAATTAGCAAACCATCGAATTTTCTGATCAACACATAAGATTTCGAAGGTGTCTCACCTTTGAATAAGAGCACAACATGATGCTACACAAAGATCAATCAAATAAGACTGATTTCTCATAAGCTCCTTGAGTAGAGCCAGGATTTAGCACAACTCCAACTCAAACTCTAATCAAAAAGATGATTATCGATATGATCTTTCCCTATGACACTGCGGGGGAAAACCACACCGATACAAAATAGACACAATAGAGACAAGATAATCCAACCAAAAGGTGGTTTCAAACTCGAACGACCGCATAAATGCACGTCGTTAGAAAGTAGCGCAAGAGTAAGATATTCACAAGGAACTAAAATATATGTATATACTTTCAATCAAAAATTCTTAGAGTTCCAAACATTCAATATCTTTATAGTTATATCCACAATTTTCAACATTTGAAAATTTTCAAACTTTTTACTATATTACTTAGTAAGTTATTTAAAACTCAAATTAAAAGTCCAAATTTCTTCTCTTACTTCCAAATTAATTTCAAAGAAATTTGTAAATCCATAATAATATTCCTCAAAATAAATTGAGGGTTTAAATCATCTACACTCTTCTATTAAACCACTTAAATAGTTTTTTAAACCAATCTTCAAATTCTCTTATTATACTTTTCTCTTAAAACATCCGATGTATATAATATAGATTCTAAAATCTAAAAATATACTTTCAATAAAGTATAGCTCAAGAATATTCTCATTTATTTTCATCTTTATAATTTCAAAATAAATAAATAAATGGCATTGCCTCGCCCTTGAATCTCTAATAAATAGATACATCCGTTGGCTGCAGAGTCGATCAAGCGATCAAAGCTGCCTCGCCACCCTGTTACTCGTCTCTGAAATCAATGGCTGCAATTACCATTCAAAAATAAATTTCATTTATAATCTCAAAATATTATTTTCAAAACTTCAATTTTTAAAACACAAACCATCGTGTTTGATTGTCTCATCATAGCATTTAGGAGATTCCTATCGATAACGTTGATCAAGCGTATCGACCAGAACTCTTAACTACTCGATGGATAACCCAACACTCTCAAATTATTTCCGTGAAAGAATACTACTCATATAAATATATTCTCAAAACATTCTTTGATTTTTATTTTTTAAATATCCCAAAACTCCAATTTCTCTTTTTAAAACTCATATTTATATAGCTTCAAAACTCAAACCAAAGAACATTAAGAGAATGCATCGAGATATTCCCAGAATACTCGATTCTCAAAATCAATAGAAGGAGATAGCATGTTCATCAATCTTACGGTGTTACGAGCCACTCCCAAAAATCATCAAGATACAGGATAAGCAAGATATTCTTCTCGAAGGAAAAGAAGAAACAATCTTTGAATCACTACATCAGTCGGAGTAATGCTAAAGGATAACATTGATTGAGTATATGAAAAGAACACTCAAATGAAGCTGAATGATAAACTAAATCAAACTCGAACAATCTAGAAACTCACCTCATTCCTTAGTGGATGTCCTCGTGGAAGGATAACCAAAGAGCTAAGAGCTAGAAATAAGGTTATCTCAACACTCGATTGCCCGATTGGACGTCAAATCCAAAAGGACTCACAAAACTCAACAAAGTCACCTTGACTGGAATTCGAGATATGTCATCACATCTCGATACTCAAGAGTGAATTCAGAAACCTTGGAATCATCATCAACATTCCAAAGTGATGGAAATAATAAACCAATCAAGTTAGGATGCCTAAATAAATATAGGATCCTATAACAACGAAACGATCGGACTTAACATCAAATAAGTCAATCCGTCTCAAATCAGATACATCTCAAGATAGTGAGTAATAAACAAATACTCACTAAAGCAGCAACAAATAGAAAACTCAGAATGCTCGCAACAAACCACTCGTTGTGGATCCCCTCGATAGGATTCACAACTCTCAAAGGAATGCAACATGAATGCTCAAAGAAATCAATCAGCTCCATCGATACGAACTCACTCGTATCGACAAAAATAAGAACAGAATAATCCCAAATAAGATTACTTATAAGATAAGATGACTTCAAACTCTATTATGGAATACTACGGAATAATATATATTTATATATTCCTAGACATATTCCACCTCAACAATCCCAAAACTCGAAAAAGAATCAAAGCACGATTCGGAAACAAGCTCGAAGAAAGGACAATGATTCACTCGTATTGTACTTCGATGTATCGTGATATACATACTATTGTGTGTTTATTCTACTTTGTCGTGACCACAGCTCTGATACCATGCTGTAACGCCCCACCCCGAGACCCACCTTAGCAAAGAGAATTAACAAGTAATTCTGTCTACTAAAGTGGAGAATAGGGCTGGTTAAGGGCGACCATCTATAATTTTGTCTTGAACATCTATTGAATACGTCGATAAATGCAATATAATTTTTTTTTTGCAACTCAAGTGGATCGACATACTCAGTAAATGCTTAATCCAAAACTATAGGTGGCTAACGGATCTATCAGAACAAAATACAATAACTGAATGTAAATCACATCACAGAACAGTAACCAACATCATATATACACATATACACTAATATATGTTTAGTACAATACAATATGAATACAATAAAGGTGGTACTCAACCACACCATATACATTGAATCAAATATAATTACATCAGAGTATGCGGAAGAACAGAAATTGCTAAAGAAAAAGGAGAGCTGATGTCCAGCATCAACTTCAAGCCAAGTCCAATAGATGATACCTGAAACAACTCGGTCTGACCCGAGTATAAATACACGGGTCAGTCTAGCTACACAAATCAGTTAATATCGGTAATATGAAGCAGAATAGACATGAAGATACTTCTTCTCGAAAGAGAAGAATGAATTGATAAACTCATAAGCTCAACACTTAAGTAACAAACGCTACTTAAGTGAACAAACACCTCGAAGGAGGTAACTCAAATCAAACACAAGTGCCTCATATCATCGGCGACGTCCTAAAATGTCTACATGGTTTCCATGAACCATATTTCCTCAAAAGGAGAAACATCAATAAAAACTCTCGCTAAAATGGAAAACATAAAACATTCTCAAATAGGGTGATCCAAAACTCAATTATAGATGAATCTCCAAATTCAATTATACCTCATCTCATCGGTGTAAATGTATATAAATCTCAATCTCAAGTCGCCAAAATGGCAAAACCCAGAATATCCTATAAAATCATGAAATTATCAAAACTCATAACTCAAGGAACTCGATAAGAGTTTAAAACATCATAATTGAAATCACCATATATATAACATCTCATATAGCACTAGGCTATCGATGTAATAAAACATCTTAAAAAGGTGAAATCATAATAAAACAGAAAACTCAGAAAACCCGGATTCGCCAAATCCCCGATTGCAATGCCGAGGCAATGCTGCACGTGCTAAACTCAAACGGCCGAAGCCTCAGACAAGGTCGCTAACACCTCTCAAAGCAGTTCGTCCTCATGACAAGGTTGCTGACACCTCTCTAAGCCGTTTTGTCAACCCTAACAAGGTCGCTAACACCTCCCAAAGCAATTTGTCCTCATGACTAGGTCGCTGACACCTCTCCAAGCTGTTTTGTTAGCCCTAACAAGGTCGCTAACACCTCCCAAAGCAGTTTGTCCTCTTGACTAGGTCGCTAACACCTCTCAAAGCAGTTCTGTTAGGTAAACATCGTGAATGTGTCACAAACTCACGGATAGGAACCCGAAAAGTGTTAACGTGTGTCCCATACCACACATTCGCACTTAGCGGTTTACCACCCGTTAGTCGATGCCACACTAGAAACATCATAAAACTCAGAAAATTATATCTCGTCTAGTCTCATTGGCGAGTGATAAAGAGACACTATACTCATCTCGTCTCATCGACAAGTATTAAATGGCATCGTGACTTGTCTCATCTCATCGACAAGTGAAAACATCGTGATGGTTACTCATAAACCATAAATCTCAAAGTAGAAATCTCAAACCATAAAACTCGCCAAATATTGGTCTTCCCAAATAATTCCTAAATATAGGAATTATAATCTCAAACACCCGCCATAAATTGGCTAAGTATCTCAAAAATCATAACCCGGATAGTTTCGTTCGTACAAGTCCGGAATTAACCGAAATAGTAAACGCACGTGTCCCATACCACGTGTTCTACTAAATCATTTAATTCTCCTTCTCATACGTTCGAATAGTATATAAATGTATATTTTAAATTTAAAATAATTTATTAGAGAAAACAAGCTTTTAAAACCATTTTCCGAAATCAATTTTGAAGGCGATATTTGAAAATTCCCTTATTATGGAGAATAAATAGATTTTATAGATTAAATAATACTATATAATAATTTCACAAGCCAATTTGTTTGAAAAACACTTTAAAATGCTTTATAAAACCCGTGCACGAAATCTAGAGAGAAAACTCAAGAATTCGGGAAAATATCAAAAATGGTGGAAATTATTCTAAATATAAACACCGCTGAAATCAAGCTATGATCACTAGTTCGACAGCAGGTTTGGACCTGAAAACAGAGTCCAAATGACATGAAATTTTTCAGTAATGTAGAATAACAGCCCTACTCTAATCCGCAAAAAGATTAATCCAATTCCGACTTGAAATGAAGATTCTGCGTCGCTTCGAAGTCGGACTAAAACCACTATAAACTGCTGTGTAAAAACAGCGCAAATGTTCAACTTCGACGATGAGTTCAAAGGGGCAACTGAACCCAGATCTTTGTGAAACTTGGTAGGAGCATAGAATAATACTTCTACTACAATATACAAAAAGATCCATTTGATTTGGGCTTGAAACGAAGAAGTGGCGTCGTCTCAAAGTTGGACCGAAACTAGGATTTTATGTTTATTCAAAACAGCGCAAAGGTCCGACTTCGGCAACGAGATCGTCATAGCTAAACAGCCCAGATTTTTATGAAACTAAACAAAAGTGTAGATCATCACTTCGTCTTTCCAACAAGACCAAGAATGGCAGATTATGACATCGGACGTGCCCAGGATGGCGTTGCAAAGTCGGGGTTCTGCGTTGAAAACAACGGGAGAAAAGAGTCTAAGGCCGGTAGCTATGCACTAACAGGCCATAGAAGAAAAACTACAATTTAGATATAGTAAACTTCAAATTATGGCAAAAAGAATAAAATAAAAGTTGTAGCTTAATTTCTAAGCTTTCCGGAATGTCTAAGATTATCAAAATCGGTTAGGAAACGAAGAAGTTATGATCAAATTCGTTTCAGCTTCAATGACATAGCAAATATTGGATTTGCTCTCGGGTTAGCAGAAGAAAAATTGGATTTTGACATGGCTGACATCCAAATTACAGAAAATACAAAACATGAAAGTTGTAGCACATGAAATATTCTTTCTAGAACATCCAAAATTACCAAAATCGGTTTGGAAACGAAAAAGTTATGATCAATTATGTTTCAGCTTCAATGACAGAGCAAATATTGGATTTGCTCTAAGGTTAGCAGTAGAAAAACTGAATTTTGACATAGCTAACATCAAAATGACAAAAAACACAAAACATAAAAGTTGTTGCACATAAATTAAGCTTTCCGGAACATCCATAATTATCAAATTCCGATAAACACTGTAAAAGTTACGACTAAAACAATTTTCATATTTAAAGTTCACATCTGCTGTCATTTTAGCCTCGGGACAGCGTCATTAGAAGCAACTTTGGACCATTTAAAGCTCAAAATTTCACAATATACAAAACAAGAAAGTTATAGAAGACAAGCTAAGCTTTCCAGAACATCAAAAATCGTTAAATTTGGATATCACATAAGAAAGATATGCTAAAATTACCAACAATGTTAAGCACAGTTTTTCAATGACAGGGCAGTAAGTTAGTATTGGGGTTTTCGATACTTTATGCTCAAAATTTGCGAAAGTGTTTAACATGAAAGTTATTACACTTTCTTCACGCTTTCCAGAACATCAAACAAAATACAATTCCGAACTAAAACGAAAAAGATATGCCTAATTTACTGACAGTGAATCGCAAATGAACATGCAATAAAAATAAAATTGAGATTTCTAACATTGAAATCTCAATCTATGCTAGAAAATGTGAGTTTTCAACTCACCTTGAATTAGAGATGATCAAATCCCAGATTTTTGCTGAAATAAGCAAGTTTTGAGGAGAATAAAGCTTCCAACAACCTATAGAAAAATTAGAACAGCACATGCAAAAGGAAATTAACAAACAACCTAAACATAAAAATTGGATTTTTGATGAATTAACCTCATGTTGGAGTTGATTACCTGTAGCAATCCTCTCTAATTGATAAAAGCAACCATTTTTATTTGAAGATTTGAAAATTTAAGGCTTGAACAAATGGAGGAATTTTTCTCTCATTTTCTATTTCTAGGCTAATGGAGAAGAAGAGAACTAAAAATTGTGTACGTATAGGTAATCCATTCCTCTTTTTCTCCTTCCTGGTTATAATTTGCTAATGGGCTTTGGACCCAATAGAGAAAATAAATTAGACTAAGAAATTTTTTAATTCACCACTTAAACAAATATGCACATAAACACAATGTTATAATGAGAACAATGTATTTTTCTTCAAGTTTTAATACAACCAATTTATGCAAACATACTTACATATGAAATAAAATATTTCACATCATATAAAATGTTAATTTTAGTTTTTAAAACATTTTTATTATTAAAAATTCTTATTTTATATAAATATACAATTTACACAACTAAATGCATAAATCCTCATTTTTAACTTTAAAAATTCTACAATAATTATTTCTTGGCTAGAAAATCTAATCAACCATTTCAAACTCAAATTTATAACCAAAATACATTTTTATACCAAATTCCATCTTTTTATTTTAATAAACACCTTAAAAAAAACAAATACTTCTGTTAAAGATTATTAAAAGAAGTAATTGGCAATAATTGCAATAATTATTGCATTTACTCAAAATAAAATCATACTTCATTTATTATTTTCACAATCAAACACAATAAAGTTACCAAAACTTTATTTCCACATTTTGTTTCCAAAATTCATTGTTTATTCCAAATAAACAATATAAAACTTTCAATTTTATTTAATTTATAATATTAAATTATAACCACCGTTATAATTTAATATTAAAAGGTAATCTCCAAAACCAGGGTTGTTACAATTTATAATTCAATAACTAAGTTAAAATTTCAAAATTTCAAAACATATAATTTTAAAAATCAAAATTAAAAACCTTTATAAAATTAACATACATACATATATATATATATATATATCTTAGAATCAATATTTATTGAAACCAAAATTTTTGTTTCAAAACCATGGAAATCATTTCAATATATATATATATATATATATATATATATATATATATATTGACCGACGATGTCGGTATATAATTTTCTATCATATGGTCAAGTGATACAGATATTTATCATTTCAACCTGCAATTTCAATATATACAGGTATATATCATTTCAACCCGTAATCCCAAATTCAATTCAATGAAAATCGCTTGGGTTTATCATTCAACCCATAACGATTTTCTTTTTTTCTCCAGATCGTTCTGGTATGTGTCATTTTAACCCATAGGGAATTCTAAACTAATAGGGAACTTGTAAAGCGACAACAGATATGATAATAATATACAAGCATATATCATCAATATAAATAACAGATAATGGTAACAGATGTCACAGATGAACTGATACAGATAATAACATATATATATATAATAGTGTAAATAACTAACAACAACATATTTCAATTGTCATTTCAATTGATATCAAATTTAATAAATATAAGAATGTTAATCGTGAGTGGTTTCTCACCTTTCGAGGCTACAGATGAACGAGAATGAGATGAGTTACAAATCCAAGCACGAATTCCAAAGCAAAGCAAGATTGGCACGAATTTGACGAATGGAGCTGATAACAGGAATTGATGGAACAAATCAAAATTAGTTTAACATAAACTGAAAAAAATGAATATTATATCCAAATATATCTTTCTCTAACCATTAATATAAAATATTAAAATAATAAATATATATTTCTAAAGAGAGGATCCAAATGTCAACATTCAATATAAAATCAATATGTATACATATACATACTATATCCTTTATAGCTAGGTTAAAATGGCGACTGCTCCTAATGGAAACCCTAAAGGCGAAAACTCCAGAACTAACGACGAAGATGATACAGGATGGCAAAAGGTTATTAATAAATACAAGGGCAAGCGTCAGATTGGGGAGAATATGCAGAGGAGAGATGTGCCCAATTAGCGAACGTTTACAGAGGGACCGAGATCCAATAAAGTTGAATTCAAAGAAGGGATGAGATCCTAGGCGGAAGCTATAGCAGGCAACACGTACATAGAAGGTGGGGTCAACAATTATAAACCCCTTGAAGATGCTGAGGGACCCTTTGTAGATCTGGATGAAGATGTGTTTTCTGCAGCTAAAAGTATGTGGGGATCATCTATCTACATATATGTGGCAGGAAAAAGACCTTACTATGTTCATCTCATTGCTTACATAAAAAGATAATGGAAACCATCAGGTAAATGGGATATTTTCCCAAGGGAAAATGAATTTTATTTAATTAAATTTAGTAATGAATTGGATTGCAAAAAAGTGCTAGAAGGAGGACCATGGTTTATTGATAGCAAACTTATTTTCATCAAGAAGTGGGAACCTAATTTAAGACTAGAGCGAGATATGCTAGAAACTCACCCTGTTTGGGTTAAACTAATGAATCTTGATTTATCCTTATGGAATGCCCGTGGCATCAGTAAAATTGCAAGCCTGATTGGTACACCTTTGGCCATGGATGAGTATACTAGACAAGTTAAAAGACTGAAATATGCTAGAGTGCTAGTAGAAATCAAGGCTAGTGACACAATAAAAAAACAAGTTCGTGCAAAAGACAGAAGTGGAAACATATACATTCAAGATGTTGAATATGATCACATTCCCCCTGTTTGTACTAAATGCAAGTGCTTTGGACATTCTACAGAGCAGTGTGAAACACTTATACGACCCATTAAACAGGTTTGGAGAGAGAAAAATACACTAGAGATTACTCAAACCGAGCCAAGATAAAATTTATAACAAAAAGAGGCACAGAAAGAGTCTACTGAAGTAAGTCCTATACACATAGAACAAATTACCAAGAGTGCTAGCTGCCAAACAGTTGAAGATACATCTGATGCACTGGAAGAGGAAGTTGAGGTAACTGATTCTCCACAGGATAATACTGCTTAAAAGTTAAATGTCCAAAGTTTAGCTGGGGATTCGTTGGTGGAAACGCCTGTCACAACAGATGAAATGAATGAAATAAATAAAATTGATCTGGATAACAGTGATTCAGGCACAGATATATAGGAAAATAGTCCTAACAAGTATACAAAAAACAACACGGACTACACTAAACAGTTTCAAAATTCAGTGGTTAAAAATAAGACGAAATCAAATCGTGAGATTTCTTCTATGAAACTAAGGAGTAGATCCTCAAACTCCAAATGTCAATCATAAGCTAGAATGTAAGGGGTCTAAACAATGATATAAGGCGTTTAGACCTCTTAAATCTGTGGAGAAACTATTCTCCTTCTATTATAAGCATTCTTGAAAATAAATTCAATAATGAATTATTATTTTTACTCAGTCTTTGGGAGATGATTGGAAATTCATACATAATAATGATGTGGGAGGAAAAGGTCGTATTCTATTATTACGAAATAAATCAACCTGGAATATCAACCTTCAGAGGAAAGACGAACAACAAATACAGTGGAAGCTACAAACACAGGTGGCCTTAAACTGACTCTTACTTGTGTATATGCTTGTAACTTGGCGTCACAAAGATCTCAACTATGGCAAGCTATTAAAGACGTAAGCAAAATTACTGGTAATCCATGGATTGTGCTAGGAGATTACAACTCAGTACTCAGAGCAGAGGAGAAAAAAGGAGGACTTGCCATGAAAGTTTCCCAACTCACAGAATTCAATAATTGCACGTTAGAGGCAGGACTAATAGTGCCTGTCCACAGTGGCCTGAAATACACATGAAGAAGCGGAGAGAATAAAAAGATATCATGCAGATTAGACAGATTGCTGATAAATGTGAAATGTATTATTTTATTTACTAACATTAAAGTTAGCATTCTCTCTCCCTCTACTGGTGATCATATCCTATAATGGTTGACTTAGTAGAAAAAGGTATGATTGGCAAAGGTAGACCATTCAGGTATAGTAACCATTGGCATGAAATTGAATGTTACAAAGAAGCTGTTAATTTCAGTAATACACCAAATGTTGAAGGCTCTCAATGCTATAAATTATTACAAACCATCAAAAAAATGAAAAAAGACATTAAAAATTGGAATAAATGCAGACCCAAGGAGTATGATCAAATTGCAATGCTGCAAAGCAAATGTGATGAATTTCTTACAATGATAGACAATGGTGCTGATGATGATAACACATGGAGCAATTACTACCAAAGCCAAAATGAATTAAAAGAAGCACTCAGGTTGAAAGCTACAGAACTCAAATAAAAAGCAAGGGAGAAATGGTTCACTGAAGGAGGTGAATGCACTAAATTCTTTTATACTAAAATGGCAATTCATAGTAATAAGAATAACATCACTCAAAACATCAACCAGGAAGGGAATCATACTATAAAAGCAGAAGAATTTGAGGAGCAAGCAATTAAATACTATAATGAAATGTTTAATGGTGAAGTTTGTGATAACTTACCAAGAATTCACTGCAGAAGGCTGATAAATACCAGGGGAAGAAGGATGCTGTCCAGACAAGCTATAGAAACCGAAATCTTGAACGCCCTGAATGCCATCCATATAGATTCCAGTCCGGGACCCGACGAACTCAGCTCTAAATTCTTCACTTTCCACTGGAGTGACCTGAAAAATCACATTATCTTAGCAATGCAAGAAATATTTCAAACTGGAAAATTTGTCAAAGAAATCAACCATACATTTATCTGTCTTATTCCTAAAAAAGATAACCCTGCCAAAATTGAGGACTACCGGCCTATTGCATGTTGCAATGTGATCAACAAAATTATAAGTAAAATTCTTTGCAACAGAATGAAGAAGATATTACTTGATCTCATTTCAGAATGTCAAAGTGCCTTCATTAAAGGTAGAAGCATTTCTGAAAACTCACTTATGGCACACGAGTTGGTTAGGAATTTCAATAAACCAGGATCAGATAAATTTTGTCTAAAGGTTGACCTCCATAAAGCATATGATAAAATTAATAGGCAAATTATTATTCATATGCTCATAGCTATAGGATTCCCCTCAAAGTAAAACTTATAAAAGAATGTATATGTGACAACTCGACTTTCCACTCCCGGAAAATCGCATCATCAATTAAGAAAGAAAGGGATAGAAGAAGAAAAGAAAGAAGAGAAAGAAGGAAACAACACTAGAATCTCAACAGCGGAACAAATAAATTATATTAATAACATAAGTATTTACATAATATACAATACCAATCAGAGATACACAGCAAACACATCACATATACTAGACAGTTATAAACACCTGTCTAGTATTTACAACTCAATACAATCAACACAACACAGAGAAAACACAACGGAACTATATATCTAACGCGCAAGCCTCCTGCTCCATTGCTCCTCTATTATTTGTCAAAGCTAACCTGAATCCCTTGGCTACTCGTAAAAATTTGAGTACCCAAGAGTTTAAGAAAACAAAAGGTAAACTCCGGGTCAGCATGGGTCTGGTGTGAGTAACAGGTTAAGGTTGCTTAACTTAAAAAAAAATCTTTTGAAAAGAAAGGTAACACGTAAGACTTCCCACACATAAACATGGAAAAGTTTTTACCTTACGCTAACCAAAACATTTGATAGGAAATCCGATGATATTATAATAGTGTCTAGGGTTTTCAAGTAAATAAGAAATAGCCGAAATTGTTACATCTATTAAATTCCAGCTACTAGCCACAAATGTGGGTAATACAATCAAAACCGTTGGCACTTATTGGATTTTGGATTCCATCAATGGCAGGGCTACTGGGGTACCGCCCGTCACAGTACGTGGCCTAGATCACCGTACCGAGGAGTACTCCCACTCCCCTGCAACACAAGGCCGGAACCATTCCTTACTGAACAGTTCCGAACAAGACA
The DNA here is from genome assembly GCA_030765085.1 of Allium cepa. Taxonomy (NCBI): domain Eukaryota; kingdom Viridiplantae; phylum Streptophyta; class Magnoliopsida; order Asparagales; family Amaryllidaceae; genus Allium; species Allium cepa. The sequence goes on from CM060929.1 coordinate 983,059,579, forward strand.
ACCCCGTAGTTGTTTGCAACCAACTGCCCACGCAGCCGAATATAAAGGGATAGACAGGGATCAATCTCACTCTCCAGTGGGAGCTACCCACGAAGCCTTGCTGCACCTCCCCTGTTTTAGCCATTCCCGGTTGATGAGGCTTGAGGCTACGATTACCTTTATAGGACATAACACTTAGAATGCTCATCGTCCACCTGACGATGTTCTGAAAGCATTCAATCCATACAAGTTCGTTCCGGGTTCGAACGAAACCAAAGGCATTATCTCGTTACACTCATTTTGGAATCACCCTCAGAGTTAACGACAATAACCCTTGCACTCTAATCCACCATCTCGAATCTATAAGCGCTATTCCGTCAACTCATTACGGAATCACCCACAGAGTTATACTGACGTATAGCCCTTACACCTCGAGTCTTCACAAAGCTCCATTTGGATTCACGACCTAACGTTATTTGGAATCGATGTGGTTTTCGGATATCCAAATATGGAAACCCGATCCCGGTCTCATCGAAATCCAAGCGTGTCTTTTAGGGCCAAGTTGTTTTAAAGTTTTAAAACAATTCAATTCAATATTATCTATATACACACAGATAGATAATCATCACAATAGATAATCAATATTATCATATCGTCAGATAATCTATATTATCAACTCAAACAGATAAATCATATTATCAACTCAATGCAACCATAACTTCCAAATCACACAACAACATTTATCTCATGACTGAGATCTCAACCATTCAGGGTAATAAATATCAATCATCATTCATAAGCAATGACTTATTAAATCACCATCATATAATTAATTAAAAATGAATTAAATTAATTACTTCTTCCTTAATTAATTTAAAATAAATTAAATTAATTACTCATCCATATAAATCTTGCTTACACATTCCTTAATTAATTATAAATCAATCAATTAATTATTCTCAACAAATTACCCTAATTAATCATCTTGATTAATTATTCTTTAATTACATTCAAGTGATTAATCTCTAATTAATTTCACAAATTAATTAATCCAAACCAATCCCTGTAATTAACCTGTAATTACTTCATTAATTAATTAATAGTAATTAATTACATTAATCCTTAATTAATTACATTAATTAATTTCTTTATTGATTAATTGCTCTTAATTAATCAATCCTTAATTATATCATTAATTATATAAATTAATGATCTCAAATTATTTTATTTTAAATAACTTCATTAAATTAATTATCATTTATCTCTATTGATTAATCATTTTTGATTAATCACATTAAGAAATTAATTATATTAAATTAATTATATTTCTTAATCATTCTCAAATAACTTAATTATCAAAACCTAAATTAATTACACTAAGTAATTAATTACTTTTCTTATGTAATTAAACACACTAATAATAATTACACAAAGAAATTAATTTCCAAAACTCCTCCATTAAATCACATCTAGTAATTTACTTCCTTAATTACTTCACTAAGTAATTTTCCATTTTTAATTACATTTGTAGTTACTTCTCAAATCAATCAATGATTAATTTAAATTAATTAAACTTAATTAATTAACTTAATTAATCAAAATAAACTCAATTAATTACAATTAGTAATTATTTTCCTTAATTACTATCATTAAGTAATTATACTTAAATAATTCTCAAATGATTATCTTTAAATTAATTAATACAATTAATCATTAAAATTAATTACATTAATTAATATTAAAAATAATATTAAATTAATGACCAATAACAAATCTTTAATTACTTCTCCAAGTAATTAACTGAATTAATAAATATTAATTCTTAATTTATTTATAAAACTCATTAATTAATTTCTAATTATTAAATTAATCAAGTGATAATTAAACTTAATTAATTAATAATTACTTGATTAATTAATTCAATTCATTAATTAAATAAATCAAATCTTATTTAATTAATTTCTAAATCATACTTTAATCAAATTTAATTAACTTGCTTAATCTTTTAATTAATTAAATAAAACCTTTAATTATTTAATTAATTAACCTAATTATTAATTAATTAATTAATTACAAAACTAAATTACCTAGATTAATTAATAAATCCTTAAGTTCAAATCAACTCAATGACAATCATTAATTTCATTAATGATTCAATTATCTTATCAAAGTAATTTAAAGGTTGTTGCTTTTAAATTTTCTAAATTTCATTTTAAATTAAAATTAAAATGAAGTTAAACTTAAACAGGGTTTTAAGTATTTTATAAACTCTTTTAGTTTTCATATTAAAGAATCACTTACTTCTTAAAGAAATTTTAGAAGAATAGATTAACTTTGCCTATATTCAAATAAATTTAAAGTATCTTAAATATTTCAAATGACATTGAAACATATAAATTAAAATCTTATTTAAATTATAACCAAAATTTAAATCATGTTTTCAGTTTTAGATTCAAAGATTTAAATTTAAAATTCTGTTTTAAATTTCATTTCAGATTTTATAAAACATGTTATTCATACTAAAATATTCAAACTAAATTATAACATTTGTATTTATCAACCTATTTTCTTATTGAAACTTCCAGATTCAAAATCAAATTTGAATCCAGGATTTCAAATTCAGATTTAACTTAGAATTTAAATCTTGTTTTAAAAACTTATTTTAGAAAAATTATATAAAACTATGCAGGTTTTAAATTTTAAAAATTTCACTTCCTGCAAAACTTTTTTATTCAAAAACTGAAATTCATAACCTATTTGAATTCATGTTTTAATCTTGCTTCAGTTTAGAATTAAACTTGCTTTGCCCTTCCCTTTTTTTTGATTGAATCTAGTTTAAAATTTGAAACCTGAAACAGTTCAGGTTACAAAAACCACCCTGCCACTTAAAACTACCTGAGGCAAACCATTTTATCCTTTATAAATTTATTTATTTTCAAAAACTAAAATTCAAATTCATTTTGAATCCATAACTTAAAACTTGCTTCAATCCCTATTTTAAATCAGGCTTTGCTTTTATCTTTTTAAATTTAGTTTAAAAATTTTAAAATATGAAACAGTTCAGGTTACAGAAACACACGCATCAACTAAAAAAACTACCCGAGTAAAAACCCATTTTACTTCGAGACATCTTCCACTTGACTTCGAGCAAGAACTAAATTTACCCGAGAACCATCTCTTCACTATATTCCAGAAACCAAAACCCATCCCTATGGCCACTGTGCACATGCACATAGCCATGGCCATCTTCCCGATCATCAGTGATGATCATCCACCTCCATAAACCCTCTCTTAAATCCACTTGAACACCTAAACATCAAAGTACTTCCCTTTTCCAGAATTCAACAGACCAGCCCTCTATATTTTTTTTAAAACCTGGAACACCCTTCACCCAAAACTTCTCAAACCTGTCAACGGCAAATTCACATCATTCCGGCCATAGTTCAAGCTATAATTCCGGTCACTTCCTCCTCTATGGCCCAGCAACCAATCCCTAGAGATTCAAAACACTCGATCAATCCTAGAGGAAGAAATGATTGGATTTCTAACTGTACACAAGACTAGGGTTGCAAAACCCAAAACCCAAAACCCTTATTACTGCTAATCCTAAAAATTATTCATTAAATTGATAATTTTACTGAAATGCTTAAACTCTTAACATCAAACAAAGGAAATTTCAAACTTCCAAAGTCCCTAAATTAACAGCATTGCCCAAATTCAACTTTTCAATTTATATATCCAGTTTACAATACTAGATTAGAAATTTAACAGTGTGTGTTCTTTCCCATTTTAAAAAAATGTTTTTTTGCTGTATTACTGTTTGCAGAGGCAAACAGATTCAATTACTAATTTTATACAGGGTTCCTTGTTGAATAACAATCTTGCTTGATAATTCAAGTTCTTATCAATACAAGATCAAGTAAATAAGGAATTTACGTTTCATTCAGGACCTAGGAGCATCACAGAGTAAAATTTATATAAACACAACATATATTCAGTAACAATCATTTCAAATTTCACCTGTGTATTCATGCATATCAATTTATTTCAGAAATAATAACAAGCAATCAGATTTTTATTAAAAGAAATTTAGAGGTTACTCACTTTTCTGCAGAAGAACAGAGCACCAGATTTTAAACCTTTGAACCCTGTCTGAATTGATTGTTGCAGGTTCAATGATTTTAGTTTTGAAGATTGCTTGCATTTGAAACTTAACCCAAAATTAGATGCATTCAGGTGAAATTCCAGAGATGAAAATGCAAAGAATCTTCAGATTGAAAGGAAAATGCATGCAGGCTTCCAGCATGTTGATGATTTCCAGAATTGTAATTTTTTTTTGTTTGGGGAGTGAATTACAGATTTATGTTATGAGGGGTTTCAGATTTTGTTTGGAAATTTCTGTTTTACGTGAAGAATGAATTACAGATTTTCTTTTCTTCTTTTTAGATTTACCTTTGAAGCTTAGAATTTGATTTTGAAGGATAGAAAAAGAGAAGGATGGGAAAAGAATATGTTTTGAGGCTGAAATAAATTTAACAAAATAAATAAAAGAAAATAAAGATTAAATGACACTTGTCACATTGTTTTATTCATATATTAACACATGTATTTGATTTATTTAGGACTTAACACTTGTAATTTGATTATTTCAAAAGTTAACACATATCTTGATTAATTTAGTTATATTTTTAAATATTTATAAAGAGTTTTCTTTAGTTTATTTTATGTTTATATGAATATATATGAATTTTCTATTAAAAGTAAATGTAAATAAAACAATTAATAAATTAAAACATACAAAATATTTTAAAGAATCAATTAATCTGAATTTCAACATAAAATTCAAATCAATTAAACTTTTGAAATCAAAATTAAAATCTATTTATTCAATTTAAAAATGAAGACTCTAATTCCTTATTTTAATTCTTCTTTATATGTATGAAAAATAGAATATTTATTAATATGGTTTAAAATAACAAATTTACAAATTTTATATGATTTATAAGGAATTATAAATCACTTTTATATTTAAATGAATTTAAATCATATGCTACCTTATATTTTAAACTTATATAAAATATACTCAATTCATATTTAGTCAAATAATATTTTGAAAAGAAATAAAATCAACCTTTATTTAAATCTAAAACAAAAGTTAAGTTAAGATAAAATTTTAAATAATATAACATTTATTATAAATATTATCAAACCATAAAGTTATTAATTTAAATATATTTCTAAAAGTTTAATATTAATTAAAACATAATTTCCAAATTACTCAATATTTTATTAGAATTTAAAAAAAAAACTTTATTTATTTATTAAATTGCAAAACAAAGTTTACTATAATATATATATATATATATATATACACATATATATATATATACACACATTATAATTTAAACATTTATTTTAGCATTTTAAAAAGACAATTCACAAATTAAATATTTATTTATCCTGATTATTAAACCAACACATATTTTATTAATCAATATTGTCAATATCAATTTAATTTTATATAAAGATTATTAAATTGATATTATCTAAAATTCCGGGATATCACGGTATATCTACACCTACCTTCTCTATTCTGATTAACGGTATACCAAAAGGTTTCATAGGGTCCAATAGAGGTATTCGGCAGGGTGACCCTCTACCCCCCTACTTGTTTGCAATCGCCATGGAATACTTTTCGCTACAAATGGAGTTGGCTACTCATCACAAGCTTATTCACACTATTTTTAACTTCTAGCCTACTGTGAGTCACTTACTCTATGCAGATGACTTGCTCATCTGTATAAAATCCATCAATGAATCAACATCACCCATTAAAGACATTTTCAATAACTTAGAAAATTACATTGGGCTAAAACTGAATGAACAGAAAACCAAATGCTACTTTAATAAAACTTGCAATAGGAGAGCAGAGGTGCTGGAAATCTTAAATGTTAAAGAAAGCAACCATCCAGTCAAATACTTAGGGGTTCCACTTTCCCATATTAAAATTACAAACAGAGAGTGTGCAGTCCTTATCTCTTCCATCAAGGAAAGACTACAGGGTTGGTGATCCAATCTGTTGTCCCTTGCAGGTCGTATAGAATTGGTACACACTGTGATTCATTCTAAAGTAAACTTATGGCTGCAAACATTCCAACTTCCTGATGCTTCTATTCAAAAGACTGAGAGGGTCTGTGCGGATTTCATTTGGAAAGGAGGGCTCCACAAAATCAAATATGATAAATTATGTAGGCCAAAAGATGAAGGAGGTGTAGGACTTAGAAGATTAAAAGATATGAGAACAGTGCACACCCTTAAGCAAGCTTGGAGAATTATTAATGGAATAGGTCTTTGGAGAAAATAGATGAATAAAATATACATCAGGGGGAACTTCTGGAAAATGGCAATAGATAATAATGCTTCAGCAAATTGGAAAGAAATAATGAGAGTCAGACATATTTTAGCTTCCCTTTGTACACGAGAAATAGCAAATGGAAGAGAAACTGATCTTTGAAGAGATCCATGGATTCAGGGGAAATCATTAATTGACATTTTGGGATTACAGACTTATTCTGCTTTTGGTTGTCCGAACAAAAAAATTCAAGAAGTGGTAAATAATAACAGATGGAACTGCTCCTCACTGCCAATAACCCAGGATAGAAAAGAAGAAATCCAATATATGACAATATATCATGGCAGAGATAAAGACATTTGGGCTTGGAAGCCTACAGGAAATGATTTCAATTCCAAAACTACTTGGAATGAAATTAGGGAAAAAGATAACAAAATTATATGGAGTAAAATTACTTGGGATCATGTCAACAATCCAAAAATGGCATTTACTGCTACAAAGAAATAATGAGAAGATTAACAACGAAGGACAGACTATCGAAATAGGGCATAGTAAATGATACAGAATGTATCTCTGTAAGTAAGAGACAGAAACACATGAACACCTCTTTTTTGAATGTACTTTCTCTAACTCGGTATGGAATGCATGCAACAACTTCTTAAATATAATAGCAAATGCAAGTAAACTAGATGAACAAATGAATTACCTGACGATGCGGGCTAACGACAAAGACATCATATCCAAAATGCATAAAATTGCCGTCACTGTAACTGTTTGAAACATATGGAAAAAAGGAATCGAAGAGTTTTCCAAAACAAATAAAGAAATCAATCAGAAGTAAGTAAGATAGCAATTGGAGATCTGAGACTAGCATTGAAAAGAATCAAAAACTACCAGCTTACCTCGAGGGAACAAGTCGCAGTTCAAACTGGAGAAGAGGATCGGCTTCATCCATTGGTATAAATTCGAGATACGATTCACCAGTTTCGGCCGCCATGATTTTGCGAACTGAAGGTTGAGATGAAATGTATGAGTTGTCTAATTTAGTAAGGTTCCAGTTGTATCTATGTTGCTTTAACTCAAATATAAGTTGTACTGGTTCTTTGGTCAATTTGGGCTGGAACATGCCTTAATAAAAGCTTACCAATTTTCACAAAAAAAAAAACTTATATAAATATGTAAACAAATGTTTATATCAAAAAAAACATACTACATAAACTTTTATATAAAACCACTTCCACATTAAGCTGGTGGAAATAAGAATATAACACAAACATAACATAGCTCAAATATAAACTGTAAAGTATTTATATATATGCATATAAATAAACTAACTATATATGTATTTAAAATTTATATTTGCTCAAAATTTAGGACGTTGCAAAACACATCTATTCAAGGCCCGGAGATACATATCTTAAAATCAACAAAAATCTTTTCACTTAAAACTAAAATCTCTATATATTATATATGCACACTACTCACGTATGCAGACTATAATATATTGGATATATATATACACACAATAACATATATGCATGCTACTTACCTATCCTATATATAGACACTATGTAAAGTATACAACTATATATATATATATATATATATATATATATATATATCCAGGCTGGTATGTAGACCCTATATATACATACATAATTTTTTTTCAATATTATTACAAAAACACATGTATGAATTTAACAAAGAGCAGGCAAGTGACTCAGATCCAAACATATAATCTAACCACCCATCCAATATGTAGACTAAAAGCTTATATATACTAATATGTACAAACATTGTATGTATGTATATGTGTGTGTGTGTATAAACAAATGTATATACGGTTCCTTATGTATATTATATACTTATATTCTCTTATCTTTCTGATGCCAAAGCCAATACAATCTAACTACACATGTATACATATTAAAATATACCTATGTAATGCAAAATGTTTTATAATCAAGACAAAAGCGTAGTACTTTAAATATGTGTATATATACCTAATTATAAATACAACAGAACAAACAAAACTTTATATATTATCTCCCAAAATTTCAAAAATGTATGTAGACACACGTATGAAAGCAAAACTAAAATGTGTAGATTACCTACCATTTCACCCTGTATACAATATACAGACTTCATAGATATATGAAACAAATATATGTACAACCTATGCAAACAACATGTATGAAAATGAATGTATATGGCCACTTTATAAACACAACATATGTATAATAATAAAAAATCCAATACTCTATGATATATATTTCGAAATCTAAGCTATGTGAAAATATACAAACCTATTATACATTGTATATATGAGCGTAAACAAAACAAGAAGAAGAGGCAGCCGGGGTTTAGAGGAGCACGACGGATGAGAGGGATGAAGGTGGAGTTGCGACTGCTGTCGTCTGATATGGAAGGGAGTTGTGTCATGGTTCGGCTGCTCTAGTGAGGGTGAAGCAGTTGTCCAGCGTCTTTGGCGTTAGGGTGGCGGCTGGGTCAGGCAAGGGGGAGGCAAGAGCATGGGGACTGGGTTTGAACTGGGTTATCGGTAGGTGCTTGGAGAAGAGGGGTGGAATACGTTAGCATAGCAAAAACGAATATACGTAAAGTTGGCTGCTACATTACATTTCATCTTTGTTTATAGAAAGAGAGAATGAAGATATGAAGAAAGGGAGAGACAGAGAATGTCACGAAGCAAAGTGGGAGGGGAAGAGGAATAGATCACACAAACCAACATATTCATTGAACATTGAAATAAAAAAGTCAGAGGTTACCTCTGGGAATAGAAAAAGGCAAATGACTGTTCAGTTAATGCACGTTGGAAATTGAATGGTCACGCGAAGTTTAAAAGCCAAAATTTTAGAATCGATACGGTTGACCGTTTCACGGTTTTCACTGTGTACCGGACTTCAAAACACAGAATCGAATATACCACAGAGATCAGCACGACGAGACGATCAAAACGGTATACAGATATAAGTGATATGATCATCCTATCAAAAGTCGATAATCGGTACCGAAAATGCTGCTTAAATGTCAGAAATAAGATAAATGGATTTAAAAATTTATTGTATAAAAATATTCAGGTTTGAAGTTTTTTTATTATCTTCAAATATTAACTGATTTGAATTAAATAGAATTTACACAAGAAAGTAAACTTCCATATTTTTGGATGAAAATTTACCATTTACAATGTTTAAATAGACATATTCCAAATATGAAGTTTTTATTTCCAAATTAAGTTATTTAAAATTTCACAAAATTTCAGTTAATTAAATAAATAAAACCACTAAACTTATGGACCATTACACTCTCCCCCACTCAAAACTTTTTGTGCTCGAAAAGGAAGTAGGAGAATAGAAACAACCAGAAAGAAAAAATAGATTGAAATACAAATAAAACAATTAATTTAAAGCCATATACATTTCAGTTTAAATTAATTAATATTCAATATTGATTTTAAATTCGAGATATTTCATTAAGTTGATTAAATTTCAATTTATAAATTCCTTCAAAACAAAATTTTATTTGACTATTTTATTTATTCATCATCCTATTATCCAATATATCGTAGTTAACATTTCTATAGTCATAAAATTAAGTATAAAACCTTTATTATAACCATTCAAATTTATTTACAAGTTCTTTTGAACATCATTTTACACTGTAAGTTGTTCAATTACATATTCAACTTATGTTGTGTTGGAATGTAATTGAGTATTATACAAGTAAAATTTTCCAAATTCAATAGTTTCAAGTTTAAATATTTATTCAAACATTTTGGCTTCCTTTTATAATTGAAATCACCTTTAACATAAAATTTAAGAATTAAATTTCTGATTCACTTCAAACCATTCATATATATATATATATATATATATATATATATATATATATATATATATATATATATATATATATATCAAATCAAATTTATAAATATGTACCTATATATTATAAATCAAGTCATATTTAAGAAATTCAAATCACATTTATTTTCCAAAACAAAAGTGTAGCAAAGCTACAGAATGGTCTCTCCACACTGAAACTCGAAAATGAATGTCGATGATGCGGCCGCCATCACCGAAATTATTTTCCAACAACAAAAGAGGAGAGCACCGATTTAAACATTTAAAAATTCATTGAAAACGATCTCTATTCGAAAATACTTTCAATAATATATATTTTTAAAAAATCAAAACCAAAGTTTGGAGTTATCGAAAATTAAATTCTCAAAATCTAAATTTTAAATTCAGTTAAATTTCCAAAACAGTTTCTAAACTATGTTTTATATTTCATTTATTTATCATATTGAAATAGTCAATGGTTTTCAAAACAATAAATGAAAATCAAGTATTACCATTTCTGACAACCAATTCATTTAACAATTTAGTTTCAGAAAAATTATACTTATATATATATATAATATAATCATACAAAATTTATTTCATTTACCAAATTTGAAAATAATAATGTGTCAGTTTGCTCTGTTCAATTTTTTTGGTATTCCTACCGATAGCGTTGATCGGACGAATCGATCGAAACCCCAAATCAACAATAACAACTCAAACAACGTGTTATAAAATATTTTAATATTAATTCATAAATACACTCCTCACTCGACAACACAAAATGGATTAAAACAAGAATAGAAATCAAAGTTAGAGAAATCCTAATCAAAGAGAATTCTAACTAGAAGATAGGCTTAAACCGAAGATAAGTTGATAAATTTACAAAATAGGAAGATGGATAATCTTATATAAACCGCGGGTGACCTTAACCGAGTCAACCGAGAGTTCAAGAATATGATCGATGTAGAATTATGAGGCAAATCAACATCCGATCGCCAGAGATAGTATTCGTGTAACATGAGATAGCGGCATCTAAACCGAGGATATAGAAATCTCTGGTGAATCAATGCTAGTTGTAAAGGAGTTCCACCCCTCTACAAATTATTTAGTGGAGCTATGGGATACTCCAGAATCAAGAAGAACACGAATAGGGAGAGACAAGAATGGATTTTAGAATAAATTGGAGAGTTTCAAAGTTCAAAGGAAATGGAGTCAAAAAGGAAGAGATTCAAGCTCGAACAAAACTGATTCTATAATCAAATTTACTTTATATGTCGAGTTTTGCCGAAAACCAGAGCTCTGATACCACATATAACATCCTGGTATTTTCAAAAATTCGCATCTGCACACGTCGGACTTGAAATGCTCAGAATATCAGATTGTTAATTTATATTTGGCAAAACTTAGCATATAAAGTAAATAAATAATCACAGAATCATAGAAACAGAGTGATATAACAATATATAGCGAAAACCACAGAATAGTAGTTCATGAAGCTACTATATATATAAAATAGTTAAATAAGATACAACAGAAATCTCAATTACAATAGTCAAGTACAAGATCAGAATGCATAGCTGGAATCAACTAAATAACTGCAAGCTGAATAGATAGATGGATCACCAAGCGAAGCTCCAACTCCAAAGGTGAGTCTCGAAAGCTGTATCACTCAGTCTGACCCGAGCGTATAGCAAAACACAAAACACTCGAATCGGGTTTAACGTTCTTATATCAATAAATTCAACTCAAGTGAAATAACAACTAAAATACAAGTAACTCAAAGGATGTTGGATGTAACGAATGCGGTTTTTGCCCGCTCGAAAATCGACATCCATACTTCAAATCGTATTCGAATGCCGTAGATTCGACCGTTCAAAACCGATTCGCCGGAGCTTATAACAACATTAAGTATAACAACACAGCGGAATAAAAGAATAATACATTGATATACAGCTTAATCTACAGAACAAAATATCACAAATCAGATAGGATAATCAATTCAAGGCATCCCATACAATACAATCATTCATGAGTAAGGTCAAGTATTCAATAAACATTTATAAGCAGGATTAATTAATTGTTTAATCCTAAGTAATTCAATTTATTCCCAATTAAATTAATTACTTATGAATTTATTATTCAATTCTGATTTATTACAATTCATTTGATATAATTAGTTAATCAAACACTTTAATTAATTATTTTTAATTAACAAATTATTAAATTAACTTTTAAACCAATTATAAAATAAATTAACCCCTTAATTAATTTTTTTTTAAAGAAATAAAATCTTTAATTACTTTCATTAAGAAAATACCTTAGATTAAATCAATTTATTTCCGTAATTATCTCTAAAATAATAAATTTCTTTATTTATGATTTCATTATCATTTATGTGTATTTTAAACATTACACTTTTAAATTTTAGATTCAAAATGATTATATATTTAAACATCTATCAAATTTTAAATATCCACTTATAAACCTATATAAGAAAAGTTCTAGCTAAACTACTTAAATTTTTATTTAAAATTTAAGCTTTAAAATACATTACGTTTTATCTTGCAAATTCAAGATAAAACAAAACATATATTTTCATTCGCAATTCTTTTATAAAAGAACTTTATCAAAATTCAAGTTTAAATGTTTGTTTGAAAAACAAGTTTACTTTTTTAAAAGAAAAACTATTTTAATTTCAACTTGTTTTAAAACCTTCGATTAAACTTGTCTTTCAATTTTGAATTCAGTTTAAGTTTTTAAAAAGAAAGACTTAAACACTATCTGGTTTTTAACTGTTCTTATGTTTTTTTTTTCCAGAGCAGACCGCTTTATTTAGCATGAATTAAATTTTTAAAATCTACTTTATACTCAACCAAACATATTTGGTTTATATGTTTTGTTCTAACAATCAATAGGTTGAGCAAATATGATTTTTCTTGAAAAATCTCAGACTTCTGAGATTTATAACAGAGCAACATCCAGATAAAATATGTGCAGGCTTTGTCTCATCAAAAATTCAATGAAATACATATATTTCCATAACACAATTTCTGATATTCATCACACAACTAAATTTAAAACTTAGATTATTTTAAAAATATGAAGTTACTCATAGATTTTCCAGAGAGATGAAGCAGAGACCAATATTTTTGCACAGACTTTGATTTTCCATTGAAACTTTGCTTCTTTGATCTCTGTTTGGTCTGATTAAATGGTTGTTCAAGTTGTAGTTGATTGCATTGCTGTTCTAGTTGAAGTTTTAAATTGAAGTTGGTTTTAGTTTGGGATGATATATTTTAGTTTCTTCTCAGTTTTGGAATGGAACAAAACTGAAATGAGAAAGTTGATATGTATATAGAAAATGAAGTAGACAGGGTAATATTTGTTTATACAATACACTAGATACTTGCATTTAATGCTTTGTACAACAAGCACGGCTGAACATGTTTTGCATTATGGCTGTTTTATAGAGAAGTTGCTCTTTGCTTGTACTTGTTTATGCATATTTGTATTTTTTTTTTATATTTTTCACTTAATATTGGTAAGTAGTTTTATTCTATTTTATTTTAAACACTTTACTTATAATTCAATTCACTGAAAATATTCATTTTTTTTTTGAGTTCCAAATCAAATTTTAAAATACATTATAATACACATCTTATTAAATTTGAAAATTTTCAAATAAATCCATAATTTAATCCAAAAATTCAATTAAATTATAAATTTAAATTCGTCTTTAAAACTGGGATCGTTACATTGGAGATAACCATCCTCTAAGGATCCGTTGAACTATCTACTATGTAGTAATATACGCTATTATAATAATGTCTAAAGCAAAGAAAACTATTAAAATAGCATTAAGGCGTTACCCATATCCCCCTTAACACTTTATTATGCCATAGTCTATACAGTACCATGACACCTCCTGATCGGGAGGCTATCAAAGGATACTCCATAAGTACGACATAAAACAAACTCGTAGTGGTCTTGATAGGGAAGGTGACATGGCACAACTAGGCAATGCCAGGGTAGAGATACCAACTACGCATGCGAGCTGGTGGTAACGCATAGCCGTAACTATCGCCCACCTCGACCACACTCCCAAATCAAAGGTGCGCACTAAATCAATCACAAAGTAATAGAATGGCATACGATGAAGTGTGTCCGATCGGAGGAGCTACCTCACTTGGCCCGTCAATCGCTCCTGTTTTAGCCACCTTATGCCAACTCTTGGGAGTCGGGTCCACATATATACCTTATATAGGATCATCACCACAATCCTACTTCATTCTGGAATCTCCATGGCGTAAACAGTTTTTAAACTGGTTTTCAGTATTGGCAGAGAGTATGACAATATCAAATCCGGGTCTCTTTAACAAACAAACGTTATTATAACACCATGGCATTTCAAAATAATTTATACTTCAAAACCAAAATATCATATCCACTTCAAAACCATATCAATATAATATCATTTCACTTCAAATATATCCATTTCCAAAATCATAAGACTTTCAAAGTTATTACACTTCGAAACCAAAACCCTTGAAATTATAAAAATCATAACATTTTGAAATCATAACACTTTGGAAATCGTAACACTTTGAAATCATTACCCTTTGAAAATCATAACATTTTGAAATCATAATACTTTAAAATCATAACACTTTGAAATCATAATACTCTCCCTTAAACTATTTAGATATTAATAATAGTATATAATAAAATAGTTTATAAAATAAAACAGTTTATGTAAATAATTATAAGTTAAAATAGTTTAAAATAAAATAGTTAGTATATTAAAGTAGTTTAAAATAAAATAGTTAGTATATTAAAATAGTTTATATTAAAATGATTTGTATTGAAATAGTTTATAAGAAAATAATTTATAAAGTAAATTTTATAAATAATTTTAAATATAATTTAAAAATACTTTATACAATAAAATAGCTTTCTCAAATTTCACAAATCGATTCCAAATCAACTCTAATTCAAAAAATCAAATTTAATCCAATCTCAAATCATCAATTTCAATTCAATTCGGTTTTCCAATAAACCATTTCAATTATTCGATTTCAAATACAGATTTTTAACCATAAAAGAAACCGTTTAAATTTCAATATTTTTCAAAGATTTAAATATTCAAACATTTTAAATCTAGATTTGATAATTATATATATATATATATATATATATCAAATTCACTCTACTATTATTTATTTTGAAATATTTACTTAATCATTCAAATAACATTTAAATAAAACTTCAAATTTCAAATTTAAATTAAAATAAATATGTTCAATTTATGTACATTTGAAATATTCATTTAAATCACTTTTAATCAAAATCAAGTTATAAAATGATATATTTAAAATCAAATTTAATAAATTTCAAATCAAACATATCTGAGTATAATTCTTAAATAAATTCAATTTCAAACTAATTTCTATTTCTCTTTCCAACTTTAATTTTTTAAAATTATTATAAACTCTACATTTGAAAATATAAATTATAAATAAATACTTAAATATATTATGTATTAATTTAATCAACTTTAATAAATCAAATCTTATTATTAAACTTATTTTATATATTTTAAAATAGTAAAATTGTAAGTAAAATCTTAAAATTTATAATTCAAAAACTAACTTAAAATTTTAAAATTTCAAAACATATAACTTTAAAAATTAAAATTAAAAACCTTTATAACATTTATATATATATATATATATATATATCATAAAATCAATATTGATTAAAACGAAAATATTCATTTCAAAACCTTGGAAATCATTTCAAAAAGTGTATATATTAACCAGGAGTGTCTGTATATAATTTTCTATCCTATGGTTAAGTGATACGGATATTTATCATTTCAATCTACAATTTAAATATATACGGGTATACATCATTTCAACCTACAATCCTAAATTCAATTCAATGAAAATCGCTTGGGTTTATCATTTCAACCCATAGCGATTTTCTCCTATTCTACAGATCGTTCGGGTATGTATCATTTTAACCCATAGAGAATTCTAAACTAAAAGGGAACTTGCAGAGTGATAAATAAATATGATAATAATATAACAGACATATATCATCAATATAAATAGCAGATAATGGTAACAGATGTGACAGGTGAACAGATACAGATAATAATATATATACAACAGTGAGATAACTAACAGCAGCATATTTCAATTGTCGTTTCAATTGAAATCAAATTTAATAAATATAAGAACGTTATTAGTAAGTGATTTCTCACCTTTCGAGGCTAGAGATGAACGAGAATGAGATGAGTTACGAATCCAAACACGAATTCCAAAGCAAAGCAAAGCAAAGCAAGATTGGCACGAATTCGAAGAATAGAGCTGATAACAGGAATTGATGGAACAAATCAAAATTAGTTTAACATAAACTGAAACAAAATGAATATTATATCCGAATATATCTTTCTTTAATAATTAATATAAAATCTTAAAATAATTAGTATATATTTCTAAAGAGAGGATCAAAATATCAATAACACAAAATTAATATAAACAATTTATTTTTTTAATGCGTATATATATATATATAACTTATATAAATATGTAAACAAATGTTTATATCAAAAAAAATACTACATAAACTTTTATATAAAACCACTTATACATTGAGCAGGTGGAAATATGAATATAACACAAACATAACATAGCTTAAATGTAAACTGTAAAGTATTTATATATATGCATATAAATAAACTAACTATATATGTACTTAAAATTTATATCTGCTTAAAATTTATATCTGCTCAAAATTTAGGACTTTGCAAAACACATCTATTCAAGGCCCAGAGATACATATCTTAAAATCAACAAAAATCTTTTCACTTAAAACTAAAATCTCCATATATTATATATGCACACTACTCACATATGCAGACTATAACATATTAGATATATATATACACACACAATAACATATATGCATGCTATATACCTAGCCTATATGCATACACTATGTAAAGTATACAACTAAATATATATGTTTATCTCTATATCCAAGCTGGTATCCAGGTAGGCAAGTGACTCAGGTCCAAATATATAAGCAAACCACCCATCCAATATGTAGACTAAAAGCTTATGTATACTAATATGTACAAATTTGTATACCGATATATATATATATATGAACAAATGTATATACGGATCTTTCTGATGCCAAAGCCAATACAAACTAACTGCACTATATAGATATTAGAATATACCTACGTAATGCAAAATGTTTTATAAACAAGACAAAAGCACGGTACTTTAATATGTGTATATGTATACACCTAATTATAAATACAACAGAACAAATAAAACTTTATATATTATCTCCCAAATTTCAAAAATGTATGCAGACAAACGTATGGAAGCGAAACTAAAAGGTGCAGACTACCTACCATTTCGCCTTGTATACACAGACTTCATAGATACATGCAACAAATATATGTACAGCCTATGCAAACAACATGTATGAAAATGAATGTATATGGCCACTTTATAAATACAGCAGATGTATAATAAAAAAATCAATACTTTATGATATATATTTGAAAATATAAGCTATGTGAAAATATACAAACCTATTATATATTGTATATATTAGCGTAACAAAACAAGAAGAAGAGGCAGTCGGGGTTTAGAGGACCACGAGCGAATGAGAGGGATGAAGGTGGAGTTGCAACTGCTATCATCTAAGATGGAGGGGAGTTGTTTCATGGTTCGACTGCTTTAGTGAGGGTGAAGCGGCTGTCCGTTGTCTTTGGTGCTGAGGTGGCGGTTGGGTCAGGCAAGGAGGAGGCAAGAGCACGGGGTTTGGGCTTGAACTGGGTTATTGGCGGGTGCTTATAGAAGTGGAATGGAACACGTTAGCACAGCAAAAACGAATGTACGTAAATTTTTCTTTTATATTACATTTCATCTTTGTTCATAGAAAGAGAGAATGAATATATACTTCAAATTCTTTTTATAGATTTATTAATTTTTTGGGTACTACAAATAACTCTTTTAAATATATGTGGAAATCTAATGCTCCTCCTAAATCCAAAATTCACATGTGGTTAATACTTCATGGAAAACTTAATACAATAGAATCTTTAAAGAGAAAAAACATTCAAAACGATAATAAATTTTATTTTTGTAATCTGCATCTTGAGGACATTAATCATATATACTATGATTGTTTGGACTCTAATTACATCCTAATTAATACTCTTAAAAATTTTAACTTTACTATTATAACTAAAATTTTGGATTGTGAATTCTACTGGAAAATTTGTAGATTCAAATTCAATAAGAATGTTAGATTTTTACTAGACACTTTATTTATTATTATTAGTTGGTTTATTTGGTGTGAGAGAAATCAAAGAATTTTTAATAATCATAATAGTCACTTTAACAAATTGATTTTCTCAATTTCTACATTTTGTTTCAACTGGATTTCTAATCCCAAATATAAATTAGCTAATAATATCCATTTCAAACGGTATCTTAACAAGATTAGTTATAATATTAACTTTTTTAAACATAAAAATAAGTTTTATAGCACTAATAATAGTATTATTAATAATTTTCCAAGTTTATATGATAAACCCACTCTTAATCATAGCTTACTTTTGATTAAAGATGAATAGAACAGATCCGTCTCAATTTTTGCTCTCCCCTGATAGTCTTATCTAGGCTTTCATTTCATTACTTTAAATACATATATATGTATATTTACTATTTAAATATACATATATATGTATCATTCAAATTTTTCCCTTAGTCATGTTTCAGATACAGGTTTGGGAGATAGGATTTCGGGTTCATTTTGCAGTTTCTCTTCTCTTCAGATTGCTGGATATCAGATTGTAGAGAGGCCATCAAAGCAGAGATTCTTTATCTAGGACTTCTTGCTGTTTTCTCCTTAGATATATGATTCTTCTATCTCCATTGTGGAGTACTTTTCAGGATGATTCATTCTCCAGTTTGACGCTTCTTCTTCCTGATCAGAGCGTTCAGAGTGGCCTCTCTAATCAGCAGATCCTCTTCAGAGCTGATGCTTATTCGCTTCTTCTGATTCAGTCTTTTGGAGCTTTCTTATTAGTTTGAGTCGTCACTCATTTTTCTGTTCTTTCCCTTTTGTCTTTTTCGCTCTTCTAGCATCTTAATAATGGGCGGTGGCCGTGCTGGAGCTTGATATTGAGGTGCGAAGGGTGCTGTCCTTGCCAGAATCCATCTTAGGGGTACCTGAGATTGGTTTTAGGTATTTTTGTTTTTGTTACCTGCCAGGCATGTTGGCAGCTCCTTATCCGCGATATATATATATATATATATATATATATATATATATATATATTCATATGTGTGCTCTCCTTTATGCGTAGAGGATAACACTTTTTCTCAAAAAAAGAGAGAATGAAGATATGAAGAAAGGGAGAGACAAAGAATGTCACAAAGCAAAGTAGGAAGGGAAGAGGAATAGACCACACAAACCAAAATATACATTGAACAGTGAAATAATAAAAGTCAAAGGTTACCTCTGGGAATAGAAAAGGCAAATGACTGTTCAGTTAGTGCATGTTTTAAATTGAATGGTCACGAAAAGTTTAAAAGCTAAAATTTTGGAACCAATACAATTGACTGTTTCACGGTTTTCGCTGTCTATCGGACTTCAAAACACATAATTGAGTATACCATAGAGATCAACATGACAAGACGATCAAAATGGTGTACAGATATGATTGGTATGATCATCCTATCAAAAGTCGATAATCGATACCGAAAATGCTGCTTAAATGCCAGAAATAAGATAAACGGAGCAATAGCAGTCCAAATTTAGAGAAACAAAATATGTTGTCTCGCTCAAAAGATAATTTACAAATTTATTGCATAAAAAAATTCAAGTTTGGAAAACATTTTGTTTTCATCAAATATTAACTGATTTGAATAAAAATAGAATTTACACAAGAAAATAAACTTTCATATTTTCAGATGAAAATTCACCATTTACAATGTTTAAATAGACGTATTCCAAATATTAAAATTTTTGTTTCCAAATTAAATTATTTAAAATTTCACAAAAATTTAGTTAATTAAACAAATAAAACCACTAAAATTTACGGGTCGTTATAGAAGGTGTTTTCTGATCCTTGTGCATGGAGGTTGGATTTTGCTCCATCGAAGAGATCTCCATGGAAAATCCATTATATGAACGTTCCTTATCAGTTTTGATTGTACCCACTAATATGCTATTGAATGGAACCGAATTAACAATTCCAGCTATGTTATAATATTTATATTCTACATTTGCGACATTATCTGCTATATCACCTTATGACCTATTAGATAATGGTTCCTTTGAGGGGATATCTATTATGGCATTCCTTGCGGTCGTAAAAGTACTATCGTATGTTGATTGCATATTTTTTGAGTTTCTCATACTAGACTTGTGTCTAACGATTGGTTTTTGTTTTCCCTAGATTCCTCGCATGCTCTTTCAAGTAGTCTGAGAAAGGTGGTTTTTGTTGGTGTTCTTTAGAGCTTAAAAGACGAATTGGATGTTTCACCTACCATACTATTCTCATATCTGCTGCATTAATATATTATATATATCAGCATTTGTGAGGATGGGTTGTGATAACTGTCCAGGCTGATGATGGTACTTAGGTTTTTTAACTCCGAGATTTCTGTATCAGAATAACCCTTTATACTGCTCCTTTTATATTATATGTTATTGTTCTGCTGTGAGATTCTGATATTGTGTTCTCTTCTTCCTTGTTCCTTTTCTTTTCTTTTTATTTCGCTCTAACAGTTCATTCATCCGGCACTTGGATGCATGGATACTAATGCCGTAGATGTATTAGTGTCGACATTTGATGGTCGAAAGGGTGGGTCGTTATAAAAAACCTTATTAATTTATGAATAAAACACATTAAAAATTACGTAAATAAGTTACACAAACTAACTGCCAAAAAAATGTTGTAAGAAAAACACATTAAAAATTATAAGGTGAGATCTTATAATGGAGTTTGGAAATGTTACTAAGGTTTGGTTTCATAAAATACGTTAGTATTTTATGAAGAGTTATGAAAATTACAAAAAATGTTCAAGAATTAAAATAATAAAAGAAGAAAGTTTTTATAGGCAAGAACATACCACATTTATGCCAACTAGAAATCCATATTAATATTAGAAACTTATTTTTGTGCAAATTTGTGCCATCAAAACTGAAAAAAAAGAGCAAACTAGTTGTTTGGTTGAATGGCACCAATCTGAAAGACATTCATACTCTGTGAATATTGGCATCAGTTCTTTACTATGATAAATATAACTAATTAAAATGCAATTATGATAAATATAGTGTAACATAGATGTTTCCTATCACATTTCATCAAATGTTGTAGAAGTAAAACTTGGATTCGTATTTAGTGTTAAGAAATAACTTGTAGATTTTCAACATCTGAAAATGAAAATGCAAAACCTTGGATTACCACTACTTATAAGTGATAAGATGAGTATTTATTATTAGAGAATAAATGGTACACTAATAAATGATGGTTGAACTTTGATACTAGGTAGTTGGATTTATGCAACTTGAAAAATAAATATAATCCTACTATAGTGGGTATTCTAGAGAACAAGTTTTCTAGTTAAAAGTATTGAGCAATTCAAAAATGTGGTAGGGGAGTTTTACACAATAATTGTGATAGTCCGCCGTTAGGGGTAGAATCTTGATTATCTAGGATACTTTTGTATGGTTTATAGACAAATTCAATGACATAGATTAACAAATCACAATGCCTCGCACTAATTTGTGAGGCCTCTCAATTAATATTACCTTTGTTTATACTAAAAATTGGTAGTACATTAGACTAAACTTAAGACAACAGTAAGTGGATATTGTAAAAAAGTCATGAAACCGTGGATGAAACCGGAGATTTCAATGAAGTAGTCATTGTTGATGAAATAAAAGGAGGACTTATAGTATAGGTAGTCCACTTGTTAACAACTATTTACTAGAAATTGAACTGAAACTAGCACTTTAATTGTTTCCATCAATAGGAGCAACTCCTTGATTGGCGCCTAGTTGCCATGAATATGTATGCATATAATGGGAATACATATATATAATAAGAAATATACAATGGGTGTTATCTAAAGGAAATTGCCTGACCTGAACCTCACCCCGACTTTGTCGGAGCTTGGTGCCCCTCGGACAGAGTCCGAACAAAGGGTACACTACAGTGGACAACATTGCACAAACCTGTGCACAGGAGTACACAGTAGTGCGTAGACTGTTTCCTAATGGCAACAACATGAGAATATACATTGCTACCACTAGTCAGTAGTGTACTTCACAATGTTTTCATGGCGGCAATGTGTACGCTGCTGCCTAGTGGCAGTAGTGTAAAAGTCCACACTACTGCCACTAGGCTGCAGTGTATACCATACTACTACCTGTGGGCTGTGTGTACATTGCTGCCTAGTTGGAGCAGTGTAACAATATACAGTGCTGCCATGGGCAGTAGTGTAGAAGTGCGCTATTGCCATGGGCAACAGTGTAACAGTCTACGCCGCTGCACTATGCAGCAATGTAAAGGTAGTAGCACGCACCACGCAACTACCTAGGCAGTGGTGTAACCATGAACACTACTGACCTTAAGTAGTAGTGTATAAGAGTATAAAACACTACCGCTAAGGGCAATAGTGCAGCGCAACACTGCGGCCTGGGACAGCAGTGTATCAAACCACTGTCGCCCGACCAGCAATGCAAGACGGTTGAATCGAAGCTCGTCCTGGTTGATCTGAAGCACAATGAGTATGTAATTTTTGTAGCATAAACACCATATGGGTTGAATTTGATCACTTCAAAGAACATGCATTCATTCACATAGATAAAACTAAACAAAATGCATGCAACATAAAATATGAGCATTTTGAATAGACGGTGAATCAATATTTGAATACAAACTCAAATACAGCAATATCCCAACAAAAAATTCTTATACCCAAGAAAATCAAAGCATACATCATCGTTATATCTTAGATTATGCAACATTTACCAACTTCCTATGTATAAATAGGACAAAGGTCATTGTAAGATATTAACACTTAATTTTCATTCTAAAACTCTTAGTTCTTGTTGTACCATCTAAAACGAAAAATTACTCACTACTTAGTCCTTGAACA
Organism: Allium cepa; assembly: GCA_030765085.1. NCBI lineage: Eukaryota > Viridiplantae > Streptophyta > Magnoliopsida > Asparagales > Amaryllidaceae > Allium > Allium cepa. The sequence continues at coordinate 983,082,975 of CM060929.1, forward strand.
TCTTACAATATAAGCAAAAACAGTTCAAATTAGTCGCTAAATAGTTCAAATTAATCACATTTATAAAAATAAATATAGAATAAAATCAACCCCTCAAATTAGGGTTAAATCAACTATTCAAGTTAGAGAGAAATTCAAGAATACGATGCATTCAAATTAGTATAAAATCCAAATTGAATCGCAAAATTGATTTAAAAAAATTCATACCTTAATATACCTATACCGCAAGGAGAAACTTTTGCTAGCTATCGCGACGATGTTGAGTGGAGTATTACGATGGAGGCGATGATGAAAGGAGAAATTTATCTTGAGCGCGATTAAATTTAAGCACGATTAGAAAGGGGCAAATTTTTCTTTAGTGGAAAACGAAAAGGTGAAAGTGAAAGAGGGTAGTAAATTTTTCTAAGTATACGAATGGAGTTAGATGGGTAACGTTTATTTAGCTAACGTGGAATTTTTTTTAGGAAAGAGGGAACTTGAAATGTTTTTGACAGCGTTTATATTATTAGTGAAAATATTATCGATTGTATTTAAACGGAAACCGAAGAGTTTTTGCAACTGTAAATGGTTTTTCTTATAGTGAATAATACTAACATTTTCAAATAATTCTCTTAGATTGTAAGAATTAAAATCATTAAAATTTACTGGATGACCCATAAGATTGTTCAGAAAGATAATCTTCATGTACATCTTAATGGCTTTGTGGTTCCAAAGCCAATTTTGGATTTCATAGGAAATTATTTCTAAATGAAATGGATAAGAGGTTTCCATAGAGTCTCTCTTTCTTCTCGATAATTTGAGTTTTGAACTTAAGGATTTGAAATTTTATTAGGTTACGATAGAAAGAGGAGATGCTGAAGGATGAAATGGCATAAAAAATTTGAAAATAAACAAACAAATTAAGTTCGGTTGCAGCCCATGTTGGTTGAAAATAATAACGGTCAACCGCTTATACCCTACAAGGGTATTATTTATCTCAATTTGGTCGTGTGCGTTTATTATAAATTTTAAATAAAATCTAATTTTCTTAAATAAAAATCTATAACTTTTTAATATTTTTATTTATGTATTTATGTTTTATAAAATATACTTATAGAAGAAATAACTGTATGAAATTTTAGAAACAATTTTTTGTTCACATTTTTGAAAAAGGTTTTATTGCATTAAATCATCGTATGTTTGTAAAAAAAATTATGACATTTTTTACTTTACAAAATTTATAAAACTTATTTATGAGTAGCTTATTTAAATAAATTAAAAAAACTTTTATATTTATAAACAAAGTTTAGTTTGGAGTCTATTAGAAGAACTATTTTCTATTCTTGTTTATGTATGAAATAAAGTTTAGTTTAGATTTTGATGGCAAAAATTATTTTATATTGTTTTGTGTGTGTTCAAAAAAATTACATTCAACTATTTTTTAATTATGTAGGTCAAAATAATGCTTTTATGTATTTATTTTTACTAAGAGAATTTTGTTAAGTTACAAATGTGGTGGCTTTCTATTCTAAACAAGAAACATCAAGAGCAAAAATGGTTAAAAAAATAAACATAAAACTCTTAGTCTAGTGTCATGAGTTCAATTTCAAGATGATGCAAATATCAAATATATATTTTCTTTGAAATTGTAATTTTTGATAAATAAAAATTTGAAAATATTTATTTTAACTCATTAAATGAACAATTCCAAGTTATCTTCTTTATAAATATATTTTCACAAAGCGGTTAAGTAAAAATATCAGCGATTGGATTTTCAATATTTTTTTAAAGGCGAACGGTTATGTAGAGCAAGGCTACACGGCTAGCAAAAAGATAGTAGATAATAGTTAATGGTTTTTCGACCAACAGGCTTGATCCATAGCCAAAATAATAAGGAGAGAGCTAGTTAATAATAGCTGCTAATACACATAGAAGCTAAGCAGAGACAACAAAAGCAAAGACATACATATCAACATGCATGGCTACCTAACACAAAGGTCAAAAAACATGATCATCCATAGTGTAAGAACATCGAGGAGCGAAAATAATCAACAAGCACGAAAGGGGCGGGAAGCACCAGTATACGGACGAGAAGGATTATCAGAAGTCCAAGGGTCATCCAAGCATTTGATAGATTCATTATCAACTGCAGCAGCTTCGATCATCATATGGAGTGGGGAAGAAGGGCCTCAACCTGTCCAAGCAGAGGAAAATAAGCTAATTTGCTATAAAACTGAAGCATGGTGCGAGCTGTGTTATTAAAACATCTAGAGTTTCTTTCTAGCCAGGTTATCCGGTTGAACATTGGGAGGAAGATGTCAATATTGGAAGAGTTGGAACTGAATTACCAATAGTCGAAGAAAGAATGAACAGTGGTGACGAAGCCGAGAAGGTGAACCGTAGAGGTAGTCCAAACATAGAATGCGAGGTCATAGTCAAAGAAGATGTGGGAGATTGTGAAGACCCACTACTTCGACCCTTGAAAATCGACACTAATACATCCTCGTTATTCACGTACCGCAAATCCAAGTCCAGAGAGGAGGATTCTCAAGGGTAAGATAGAATAGAATCTTACATGAATGGAATAACATATATTATTTCAACATATAATCTTTACGTCGGAAATTTTAAATACATCTATCAGAGTCAAAAATGGACAGTTATAAATATTTATCCATACAAATGTGGAATACAACAATACAAGAGTGTGGTGGAAATGGATAACAATCTTTTGAATAATCTTCTAACTCCATGCTTTGAGCTCTATCCAGATTTCTTCTGAATAAACCTGATTACTAGGCTTCTTGGGAAAATTAGTGCACCTATAGTTTAAAGAAAAAGAAAATAAACTCCGGTTAGTCATGGGACTGCTGTGAAAAATTTCAAAATATGCATTTTGAAAGCAAAGGTATCTCATGAGACCACGCCGCACATAACACAGAATGAATTTTTTCCTTATAAAAACCAAAACATTTGCTATGTAAAATCATTTGATATTATTTTTAATAACATTCTTTTGAAAATATTTTTCAAATAAACTTATGAATCTTAGCCATAATTGTTGCATTGGTTAAATTTGACGGCATAATAGGTTTACAATTAAGTCCATATATACTTACTGGATTTCCATACAATGGTCGGTAAGGGAATCACCCTCCGTACAGTATATCTCTAGAGGGATGTATTGAGGATACAAATAATTCTCCGCATCTGGCATGACTGGTCTATCCCTATTTGGTACTCATACATGGCCTTGGATAGAAACCGAATATGACAGCACCTCGGTCGTTACAACCTGTCGAGGGCCCAATAGCATACACCACATACACAACATATGGAGTAATCTAGAAAGGTGATGATCATAACTTAATGGTTGCGAACCATATAGCCTTACGGTGTACCGTGTATAAGCCGTTACCGAGTGATGAGGCCTGAGGTAGCGATTATCTTTCATATAGCATATTCCACTTTGAACGCCACATCGCCATTCCATGATCACACAATTGATTTCTACAAACATATAACTCCTGAGCTTGCACGTCTCAGGAAAGGGTATTAAGCTAAGAGAAGTTGCCTTCTCTACCACCAAACAGATGATACGTTCGTAGAGATCAATTTATGTAATTAGAAATGCAATGTCAGGCATTCGCCTATACAGGTTGTCCAAGAATAGGACAAACCGAAGGAACTCTCCTACCACATCCTATCAGGAATTACCCCAAGGATTAGCAACGAGGAGCCCTTTCATCGAAGATCTCAAATAAAGAACTACTGCTACATAATATGATATAGGAAATTTCACCCGAGAGTCGGTGACAAGCAGCCCTACATTCCATCTTTCTAATCATTTACCTATCTTCACTTCGAATAAGTAAATTGGTTCTAAGTGGTCTTCAGATAGGAATAACCCAAATCTGACTCTGGTTCCTTCGAACCAATCATCGATAAAAGTAATGTTAAGTAAATAGGGAATTATTCGTTTGATTTATTGCTGCCTTTTTATCAAAAATAACTTCAAGAGAGATGTATCTTTTAAAACATTTCATTCCGATATATATGGGATCATTAAACCTCTCTTATCAAATCCTTTGATCACTTAAAACATTTTTAAATTCCAAATCATTTCATTCTTTACTTAGGAAAATATTTAAAAATCATATATTTAAATCTTAACAAAGGTTTCTTAATTCAAAATCAAAATTTTGATTGAGTTAAAACCATGTTATCTAGGATGTTAATCTAAAACCAGTAAATATTAAGTGAGCAAAATCTTTAGAATCATCTAACTCTACTTAATATCATTTCCCGTATTCAACAAGTGTTATGGGTGAATAATCGTGAATCACCTTTTAAATTCCATGAATAGTACGAGTTCCCTCTTTGGGCCATACACCAAGTACAAGAAGATTATTTCCATAAAATCCAAGTTGTTTTAATTTAGAAAGTTTAATCTTTTATACTTCACTCGTTTTTGACCTTTCGACCTTATCTAACCCTTGCCTGAAGAGGCTATGTGAGCTAGGGCACTGGTTGCTCTGGAACATCTCCTTAATTTAAGCCCGGATTTCACGAATAGAAAAATCCATTCTACTCGTCGGCTTTTAGAGCCAAGTTTAAATTACTTGATTTTTGACAGCTTTTCTTTAAATTATTTATCTAAACATTTTTAAATAAATTATAAAACTTCCAAATGATTATCAAAACACTTAATAATTTACTTGAAAACATTTATAAAAGATTTGGAAAATAATCGTTAACTTTAAAACCATATTTCAAAAGTTATAGAAAAGTGCAGCGAATTATGCGTTTTAAGCTATATTCATCAAAATGACTTTTCTATCATTTGGAAATTCATTTTTAACATTCAAATCAATTTTAAAATATTTTTAGAATTTATTTCATAAAAAATTTTAAAATATCAATTTTAGAGAAATCCTTTTATGGATTCCAAAGTGCAAAACCGTGATTTTTCGAAAACTTGTTTTATTTACGTTTCAAAATTTACTTATCGAAATCTCAATTTTCTTTGTTTGAAAACCATGGATATAATAGTTTGGAAAATTCTTATCTTGAAGAATTCCACGCTATATTTCATTTTAAATATTCATTTGGTCTTTAGGGCACGAAATCGCTAAATACCATTACGCGGCGCGCCTATTTTTGACTCAATTTCAATATTCATTTAAACTTTTCCAAAACACTTTTGAATGTTTATAAAACATTTCTAAATCATAGTAAACCATTTTTAAGAGGTTTAAACATTCCATATACACCTTTCATTCAATAAAGGAAAGTAATTTCCTTTGTGCTTATCGACGTGTATTAACGTGACTTGCATATATATTCAACAACATCTTAAACAACCATCATCAACAATCATATCCGAATATATATATATATATCATCCAACAATATATATGACTATAGTTTAGGAGTTTCTCGCTTTTAGTTATATGTTGCTAATTACTTTTTCAAAAAATATTCAACCAAACATCATTAGGTTCTTTGTGTCAAAATTGGTCACAAACCCAGGAGTAGTGAAAGCACCAGTGTATGTATATAGATCCTCAATATCCACACATAGATATCAGATCGAGATTAAGTACAGAACAAAAAAGAAGAAATAACAAAGTTAAAATGTAAGAAAGCAAGAAAGAACACAAGATTTATAGTGGTTTCGCTATCTTCGGCCTACGTCCACTTTGAATCAATCATTTTATTCCTTTTATAATGTAATTACAGTTACAATCCTTTGAAAATAAATAGCAAAAATAGCAGAGTTTCGCCTAGGAGAGAAGAAGAAGATCCCCTTTTAGTTGCAATAGGACTATTATTTATAGATGTAGATCCGAAAATACCTTCCCAAAAACCTAGAATACCTCTTCTGATGTGCATATGGGCCTACATGAGAGATCCAGGGTGATTTGGGATCGATCCAAGTGTAATTCGTATCGATACCAAAAATACTCCAATCAAGCTGGGATCGATCATGAACATTATTTGGTGCATCAGGAAGTTTCTATGGAAATTTCATAGCATTTGGACTTGTAAATTTTGATTTATGATCGATGCAATTTTGAATTTGTTGAAGGCCATCGAGTTCGCATCGCTTCGGTTCACATCGCTTCTGTTCGCATCACTTTGTATCCGTCTTCTGGTATCCATCACTTCATATCCATCTTTTGGTATCCATCACTTCGTATCCATCAGCTGGTATCCATCACTTCGTATCCATCAGCTGGTATCCATCACTTCATATCCATCAGCTGGTACCCATCACTTCGTATCCTTCTTCTGGTATCCATCACTTCGTATCCATCATCATGTATCCATCATCTGGTATCCATAGTGATGGATACAAGAGCATCGATACGGGCCAGTTTTTCATGAATATTGATCCATCCATAAGTCGAGTATATGAACTCCATTGACCTGAAATTCAAAATATAGCAATACCGAAACTTGCTTATCATTCCCAATCGATTGCACTTGATTGGAGCTTGGTCCAATTTTGACGGTATCGATCAAAGCCTTCTTTCCAATCGATCAAATGTATATCGATCCATCCATAACTTGAGCATGTGAACTTCAATTGACCTGATATTCAATGTGTAGCCTTACAAAACCTTGTTTATCATTCCCAATCTATCCCATCTTGATTGGAGCTTGGCCCAATTTTTACAGTATCGATCATAGCCTTGTTTCCAATCGATCATACGAATATTGATCCATCCATATCTCAAGCATATGAACTCTGATTGACCTGAAATTCAAAATGTAGCCTTACCAAACCTTGTTTATCATTCCCGATCAATCCCACCTTGATTGGAGCTTGGTACAATTTTGAAGGTATCGACCATAGCCTTGTTTCCAATCGATCATACGAATATTGATCCATCCATAACTCGATCATATGAACTCCGATTGACCTGAAATTTGAAGTGTAGCGTTACCGAACCTTGTTTATCATTCCCAATCGATCGCACCTTGATGGGAGCTTAGTCTAATTTTGACGGTAGCGATCATAGCCTTGTTTCCAGTCGATCTCCAATCCTGATATCCATCATTTTTAGCCAATTTGTTGATTTCCCGCCTTGACCAAAAGGTGGGGTAACAATTAGAATCCAAATAGTTATGTTAAACATTTATAACCACTTAAAATAGTTCAAAGTTAGAGTTCTCACCTTAGTTTATTTCAATCTTCCCACCATCATTCATATTGTAACAACACTTATACACTTCTACCATCACCTAAACCACTTCATCTCCTTATCCAAGTGCTCGGCCACCCCCTCCTCTATGTTTTGCTCTCAGCCTTTGCTCCTTTTCACCATGCTTTCTTACTTCCAAGACCTTCAAGTGCTCATGACCAAGCTTTGGGAAGGAGGAAGATAATTGGTGAAGCTACAACCTTGAGTTCTCCAAATCTAGCCTCGAAAATAGGTCATATTCTCTTGGGTTTTTGAACCTTTTACTCTCAAATTTTGAAAAAGTTGTTAACTATAAAGTGTGAGAAATGCGGATTTCGGATCTTAAGGCTAGAATTAACACTAGGGGGCGAATAGTGTTTAAAGGAATTATTAAATCTTTTTGAGTTTATGTTAATTTGAACACGAATGTATGCAATATTCAGACACAGATATGATCACAGAATCAAACACAGATGCAGAAATAAAGTAAAAGCAATAAAGGAAAGAGCACATCGGATTTTATACTAGTTCGGAGTTACCTACATTCAGTCCCGCACACAAGTACGGATTTCCTTTCAAAACCAATTGTACAATTACAACCCTCGATTTCAAGGCCACGAGGTACACCACTCCAGATTCACAATCCTCTGTGTAGAGATACTTGATTTCACAGGCAACAAGTTCATCCAATTGATTTCACAGGCTACAATCACACCTTTTCTCGCTTGATTGATTTCACAGGCTACAATCACACCTTTTCTCATTTAGTTTATTACAATGAAGCCTATAACTCTGAATAGCACTGAGATCTTGTTGATATAGTGATAGAGAATCAATTCAGAAATGATCTAGTTAGATTCAATGTTGATTTCGGCAGAGTAATGCTAAAAATATATATAAAGAAACGTGGAAGAAGAAGAGGAGTGAAATCAGAGAAAAATTGAATATAAATATGTTTACATTTGCCTCTATTTATAGTAGAACAACAACCATGTCCATTCGTGAAAGGATATGACGAATAGACACTTCTTTTGAAATTCAAATTTTTGAAACAAACTGCCACCTTGTCGACAAGGGGTACTTGAGGTTGTCGACATGCCAAACAATTTTCGATAATTTGTTTTCTTTGAAAATAACTTTTATCTTATATTAAAACCATTTTAAACTTTATAAATATACTTAACTATAGTTAAAATACATAAATAAGTATAGAGAATAATATTTTGATATATATAAAATTTTACTATAATTTTATATTTAAATCTAAGTATAAAGATTAAAAGTTAAATATATTATTATTATTAAAAGATAGTTTAACCAAGGATAATTTGATTTTGAAAATAAAATTATTTTGAGGCTAAAAATATTTAAAACCGGGATAGATGTTTTTGATTCTTTTGAAAGGAAGATTTTGAAATCATTTTGAAAACAAGATATAATTTTGTGAAAAACATTTGAATAAAAGTTAGTGGATACAAAACAATGTTCCACTAGATTTTTCATAGGTTCCATCCTACTTAGGGGTCCATCCCTTTAATAGGCTCGAAGTGGATTCCATTCCACGAATAAATTGGATTTTAAGATGCCAGTGCTTTTCTAGGAGTTTTAGCAAAATTCCTAACTAAATTATAATCTTGAAATCTTAATAATCTTGATAATCTTGGTACTCATGAGTCTTCAATCTTGATATCTTGAGTCTCTATACTGTACGGTCTTCATTCTTGGTACCTGCATGGCTAAATCCTACATATACATATATCTAAACTATAATGTTAGTATTTATATTTTATAATCTTATTCAAAGGTTGTTGTCATCAAAACCATCTCCTTAGGGACTAATAGTCTCCGCCTTTTTGATGATGACAACCTTTATTTATAAAATATTACTTCTATCCCAATAACTCCCCCTTAATCTATGCCTAACTATCCTATTTTATACTTCACCCCCTTTGTCATCGATAAAAAAACTAACTCCAAACTATATAACTCTCCCTAAAACTAATACTATATGACATGTGATTATAATGATAGTGTTATCATAAATAATCATCACTTAACTCTAAAACTATTAGTCCTTAATAACTAACTATCCTAACTAAGACTCTATATAAGATAATACTTATGATAGTGATAATTCAAATAGAAGAACACAAATCATTTATTAATTATTTATTATTATATTTACATTTACGTAGAACACGAAAGAAAGAACATATAACAATAGTAAAGAGAAAAAGAAACTAATGTGTGTCCTTGAAGATGAGGGATATATGAACCAAACAATTTGGGTAGTGGAAATAGAAATTTCCACGTTGTTCTCCATCCTTGTCAAAGCACACTTCGCCAACGCAAACAACTTTGTCGTCGTATTTAGTGTGTTGTTCTTCCAAGAAGGCTTCTTCTTCTTCTTCCTCACTGTCCTCTTGCACTTGATCTCATGAAGATTCTTCATCAACCAAGATCGGATTAGCGTGATTGTCCATTAGAAACTTTTGCAAATTTCAAAGGATTTTGCCTTGCCGTTCTTGTTCTTTGGCCATTCTAAGTTGCGCAACTTGAATTTCAGTCATTAGTTGCAGTGCATCCTTCAAAGAATCCTCCATTTTGATTAGTTCATTGAAATGGTCCAGTAGAAGGAGAAGGGAACGAAAAAGTTGAATTTTATTTGATTTAGAAGAGGAGGCCATTGTTTAATTATTTTCAGAAGTTAGAACAGAGAGAGAACGGAAAGAATGATCAAAATTTGGAAATAGGAAGAATATATAACCACTTATTTGAATTTTGGTGGGAAAATTTCAAAAATAAAAAAATCGTTATATGTCGACAGGGGTAGATGGGGGTTGTCGACATGGTACTTGATGTTTTTGTTATTTGATTTTTAATTTAATTTTTTTTAATTATACTTTGTTATTTATATTCTATATTTCAGTTATTGAACAGATACCTAATTCTCTTCTTAATTTAGTGAATATAGATTCATTTAAGGGTTTTGTTAAGACTTCAGCAATTTGGTTCTCGGAATTGATACAATGGAGAGTAATTACTTCCTTACTTATATTATCTATGAGAAAATGGTGTCTGATATCAATATATTTAGTTCGAGCATGATGAGTAGTATTTTTGGATAAATTTATTGCACTAGTATTATAACAATAAATTGGTGATTTTGAGATATTTAAACCAAAATCTTTTAAGGTTTGTTGCATATATATTACTTGAGAGCAAGCCAAAGCAGCAGAAATATACTCTGCTTCAGTTGTTGATAAAGAAACTGTGTTTTGCTTTTTACTAAACCAGTAAATCAGAGAATGCCCCAAAAAGTGACAAGTTCCACTTGTACTTTTTCGGTCTGATTTACAATCAGCATAATCAGCGTCACAGTAAGATATTAAGTCAAAAGAATCATTTTTAGGATAAAATAAGCCATAACCAAAGGTGTGTTTAACATATCTTATGATACGTTTTACAGCTTTTAAGTGGGTCTCTATAGGTTGGAATTGATACCTTGCGCAGAGACAAACACTATGCATGATATCATGTCTACTAGCAGTGATATAGAGTTGTGATCCAATCATTCCTCTATATAATTTTTGATCTACATCTTTCGAGAGATCTTCTTTACTTAGGTACTCATTTGTTGCCATGGGAGTGGGTTTTCCACTTGCAGTAGTCAAATAAAATTTACTAACTAGGTCTTTAGCATATTTTTCTTGACTAATAAAGATACCATTATCTAATTGTTTTATTTGTAATCCTAGAAAAAAAATTAATTCACCTGTATGACTCATCTCAAACACTTTTGTCATTATTTTAGAAAATTCTTTATTCATTTCAAAATTAGTTAATCCGAAAATGATATCATCCACGTAGACTTATACTAGTTGAACATCATTTTTATTTCTTTTAATAAAACGGGTACTATCTACTTTACCAATTTCAAAGTTTGATTGTAATAAGTAAGATCTTAGTCTATCATACCAGACTCTAAGAGCTTGTTTTAGACCATATAGAGCTTTCTTAAGTTTGTAAACATGATTTGGTAATTTTCCATTTTCAAAAAGTAGTGGTTGTTCAACATATACTTCCTCTTTTACAAAACCATTTAAAAAGGCACTTTTAACATCCATTTGATATAATTTGTAATTATTATGATTTGCGAAAGCAAGTAGAATCCTAATGGCTTCTAATCTTGTTACGGGAGCAAAGGTTTCATCAAAATCTATTCCTTCTTCTTGACCATAACCTTGAGCGACTAACCGGGCTTTATTTCTAACAACCTCTCCTTGTTCATTCATTTAATTTTTATAAACCCATTTAGTTTCAATTATAGTTTTATTTTCAGGTCTAGGAACAAGTTCCCAAACATTATTTCTAGTGAATTGATTTAGTTCTTCTTGCATAGCCAAAATTCATGAATCATCAGTTGATGCTTCTTTTGGATTGTGGGTTCAATAGTTGATATAAAGGCTACATTGCTCATTTTACTTAGTTTATTTCTAGTTTTAGCAACTGATTGCATATCTCCAAGTACATATTCTATCGGATGATCTTTTAAAAGTTTAATCTTTTTATTAGGATGATTAATTTCATTATTAGTTTCAATTGACTCTTGATTTTGAGTGATTATCCTCTTCATCATTTGTATCTTCAAATTTTTTGATATTTTCATCGAATGAAACATGCATTGTTTCTTCGATGGTGTTAGTTCTTAAATTAAACACTCTGTATGCTTTACTTCTATTAGAATATCCGATAAAGATACCTTTGTCAGATTTAGGATCAAATTTATCTAAATTATCTTTTGTATTTAAAATAAAACATTTACTTTCAAAAATTCTAAAATAAGATACCTTAGGTTTCTTTGAGCGAAGAAGTTCATAAGATGTCTTATCAGTGAAGGTCTAATTAAATTTTATTTAAAATATAACATGCGGTAGAAACTGCTTCTGCCCAAAAATACTTTGGTAATTTACTATATGAAAGCATAGTTCTCGCACACTCTTGAATCGTCCTATTTTTACGTTCTACTACTCCGTTTTGTTGTGATGCTCTTGGAAATGAAGAATTGTGAGCTATTCCCTTTTTGTTGCAGAATTCCTCAAACTTTTCATCTGAATAATTCCAAAAAAAAAAAAATAAAAAAAAAACATCAAAAAAATAAACATTTACAAAAAAAAAAAACAAAAAATTACATCATATATATAATTAAAAATACCCCCACCCAACAAAACTCCAATCGATAATCTAGAATAATCACTCTATAATTACAAAAAAATATTTACTATGATTTATTGACAGAATTTGAGATGGACCTAATAAATCAAGGTGAAGCAATTCAAGAGGTTTTGAAGTTGAAATCATTTCTGTTAATTTAAAGAAACTATTTCTAAGTTTTCCTAATTGACATGCATCACATATACTACCTACTTTAAAGTTCATTTTAGGGAGACCTCTTACTAGATCATGTTTTGACAGTCTAGATAAGTGTTTGAAATTAAAATGTCCAAATCTCTTATGTCAAATCCAAGGGTCACTTGTATTTTCCAAAAGACACAAGTTATCATTTGAAACTTTCATACTAAGAATACAAATATTCGTTTTCCTAATTCCCTCAAATATTATGGTTGAATTATTATCTTCAATGTGACACTTATCTTTTTCAAATTTAATTTTATATCCTTTATCGCAAAGTTGACTAATACTTAGCAGATTATGTTTCAGATTTTTAACTAGCAAAACATTAGTAATATTGGAGTTTAAGAATTACCGACTTTGCCGATGCCAGTCACATATCCTTTTGAGTTGTCTTCAAAGTTAACCAGTCCTCCGTCTTTGTATATTATATCATCCATCATATCTGGATTACAAGTCATGTATCTAGAGCATCCACTATCGAGTATTCATTTATTCTTTTTGATTTTCACAGTTTGTCCATTATGGATTGATTCCTCAACACCCATAAAGCATGTTTCCTGTACATCATACAATTTTGGTAGACAACTTGAATTTGAATATTGATTATATGCAGACTCAAGGGACAATGATGATGTGAATATTTCTAAACTAGTATTAACAAGGTTTATAAACATAGCCATTTTAAAAAAAAATTCAAAAATCATATTATGAAACTTTAAAAACCTTGCTCTGATACCAAATGTGAGAAATGCGGATTACATATCTTAAGGCTAGAATTAACACTAGAGGAGGGGTGAATAGTGTTTAAAGGAATAACTAAATCTTTTTGAGTTTATATTAATTTGAACACGAATGTATGAAATATTTAGATGCAGATGTGATCACAAAATCAAACACAGATGCAGAAATAAAGTAAAAGCAAAAAAGGAAAGAACACACCTATACTGGTACGGAGTACCCTGCATCCAGTCCCGCACATAAGTACGGATTTCCTTTCAAAAGAAATTGTACGATTACAACCCTCGATTTCAAGGGCACGAGGTACACCACTCCAGATTCACAATCCTCTCGGTAGAGATACTTGATTTCACGGGCAACAAGTTTACCCAATTGATTTCACTGGCCACAATCACACCTTTTCTCGCTTGATTGATTTCACAGGCTACAATCACACCTTTTCTCGTTTAGTTTATTATAAAGAAGCCTATAACTCTGAATAGCACTGAGATCTTATTGATATAGTGATAGAGAATCAAACCAGGAATGACCTAGTTAGATTCAATGTTAATTTCGAAAGAATAATGGTAAAAATATATATAAAGAAATGTGGAAGAAGACGAGGAGTGAAATCAGAGAAAAATTGAATATGAATTCGTTTACAACTGCCCTTATTTATAGTAGAACAACAGCCATGTCCATTCGCGAAAGGATATGACGAATAAACACTTCTTTTGAAATTCAAATTTTTGAAACAAACTGCCACCTTGTCGACAAGGGGTACTTGAGGTTGACAACATGCCAAAGAAAATTTTGATACTTTGTTTTTCTTTGAATATAACTTCTATCTTATATTAAAACCATTTTAAACTTTATAAATATACTTAACTATAGTTAAAATACATAAATAAGTATAGAGAATAATATTTTGCAATATATAAAATTTTACTATAATTTTATATTTAAATCTAAGTATAAATATTAAAAGTTAAATATATTATTATTAAAAGATAGTTTAAAACCAAGCATAATTTGATTCTGAAAATAAAGATTATTTTGAGGCTAAAAATATTTAAAACTAGGATAGATGTTTTTGATTCTTTTAAAAGGTAGATTTTGAAATCATTTTGAAAACAAGATATAATTATGTAAAAGAAGTTGAATAAAAATTAGTGGTTACAAAACAATGTTCCACTAGATTTTTCGTAGGTTCCATCCTACATAGGGTTCCATCCTACATAGGGTTCCATCCCTTTAACAGGCTCGAAGTGGATTCCATTCCACAAATAAATTGGATTTTAAGATGCCGGTGCTTTTCTAGGAGTTTTAACAAAATTCCTAGCTAAATTATAATCTTGAAAGCTTGAAAATCTTGATACTCATGAGTCTTCAATCTCAATATCTTGAATCTCTATACTGTATAGTCTTCATTCTTGGTACCTGCATGGTTAAATCCTGCATATACATATATCTAAACTATAATGTTAGTATTTATATTTTATAATCTTATTCTAAGGTTGTTGTCATCAAAACCATCTCCTTAGGGACTAACATAAAGTTGTTGCATTTTCTTCTCTCTTGGATTTAGAAAAAGGAACACTTGATTTTGACTAGTTATGAGGAAGATATGATAAAAAGAAGAGATGATACTCTGGGATTCATAAAAATGAAGCCAAAAAATGCACTAAAAGTGGAATTTTTGACATAGTTAAGCACAAAATTGGAAGATGTACTAAGCGTGAAAGTTTTAGCCACTGGAATCTACATGGTTTAAAATAAAGAACTGCTTCATTTGGATCTATTTTGGAGAAGTTATGTTCGAATGATAAAGAGGTATTCTCCTCCAGTAAAACTGGGCTCGAAATTGCTCTGGAGAGAATGAAGTTTTGAGCATAGCTAAGCATAAAATGAAAAGAAGTGGTCAACTACAAAGTTGTAGCCACTTACATTTTAAATTGTTTGAAAGAAATGAATTGCATAATTTGGATTGGTTTTGAAGTGATATGGTGGAATGAAAAAGAGGAAAAAGAGTGGGTATTTATAGGCAAGTGGAGAGGTAGAAAATATCCCCACCTTACATCATCCATCATCGCCAAACATCATTACATCCACCCCCTCCATACATCACCCTAGGATGGCCTGAAGTGACATCTATATGGGTGCATCCATGTGCTCATCCTTGTATGTGTGCGCTTATATGTCCTTGTTGACTTTGAGTTTGCTTAAGGCTTAAGAAATTAAGAAATGTCTTATATATTTCTTTTGTATGTGTGTGTGTGCAAACATTTATGTATACATGTTTATGTGTAAGTTGAAGTGTTTACATGTATGTTATATATGTGTGCATGACAGGTAAATAAACTTGCAACAACCTTTGAACGACTTCCATTCCTTAAATCGTTGAAAATCGGGAAACCGATTTTCGGTCACATTTTCACTTATATTTTTTACTACATATAAATATAAAAAAAAATTTGAAAGTAAATTTCTTATCATTTGAAAATAATTAAAATGATCACATTTTATTTATAAAAAAATATAAATTAATACTAACAACTATATACAAAAATCACTATTATGTCGATAAAGCAATACGAATTTTCTTTTATTTTTAAATTCATGTATCTTCATAAAATTATTACAAATGATTTGTGATTACTTTATAACTATTTAAAATGAAGTATCTCACTTTATAATTATTTAAAATGAATTATCTCAATTGAAAATAATTAATTGAATAATTATAATAACAATTAAAATCATTAAATCTCAAACAAATTTAACAAATCAATTTATTAAATATAAGGGCATAACTGATGATATCTTAATTCATTTTATTCCCAAAAGTAAAATAATTAATTTTATTTCATGTTCTTGTCCAATTATAAAAATAAGTGTATGCTGGCTCCGTGCATGACGTCTTACGATTATAGAGCTATTTATTGATAAATGGTTTTCGACCATTTTATTGATATATTTCCAAAGAAAATACCTTTGTGAATATTTTTCCAAAATAATTTCATTATTATTACTTATCACTCAGGACTTCATTATTTATGAAAATTAATCTATATTTGAATTTTTAAAATAATTTCAATACCTTTACTTAAAGTGATCAAATTACAGGTCGTTACATAGATACTCTCTGATTTTGAATGGCAGAGACCGTAAGAGGGTTGAGAATAATGCCTTTACGAATCATTCTATCATTAGTATTGATTTTTTCATGCATGAGTAACCACATACGGAATTGGAAACAGGGAAGGAGAATAATATCCTAATGTTTGAGAAGCTTGAATAGAGGGATCGAACGAAGAAGAAATCATTATCTATCAGTCCCTAGAAGTGACGATCAGATACTGGAGAGAAGATAAGACCATGAATTAGGGAATGAATCTAAAGGAGCTAGTGGTGGGTAGGGCCAATGATAGCATGGTCATATTGGAAACATAGGGAAACTAGGTTGGAAGCATCAGAAACTAAGGTGGAGCAGTCGAAAATAATTGCAAAGAGGTCAGGGAAAGAAAGGCAAGGAGGCAAAGCATTGTGCGAGGAGTCAAGCCAAAGATTGTAGGAAGTGCCTTTGTCAATCTGAACCGAGACAAATTTCTGAACCTAGATTTGATTTTCAATATTAACAAAGTCAAATTATACTATTACCTTTTCCACGTTATTTATTAGAAAACGGTGTCTTATATCAATATGTTTAGTTTGAGAGTGATTTATTAGATTTCTTGATAAATTTATCATGCTAATGTTATCCCGGTTTATTGATGACTTTAATATACACACCCTAAAATCTTAAAGAGTTTGCAATATATGGATAACTTAGGTACAAGCAATGGCCACATAAATGTATTTTGCATCGGAAGCCAACAAAGAAAAACACTTTTATTTCTTTCTAAACCAAAAGACAAGTGAATATCCAATGAAGGTACATATGCCACTCGTACTTTTTCTATCCATTCTACATCTTTCAAAATCAGCAACACTATAAGATGCTAATTCAAATGGACATCCTTTAGGGGAGAATTCGATATTATGTTTTATAGTAGTTATGTATCATAATATTCGCTTAACTATTTGAAGATGAGGTTCCTTGTGATCAACCTGAAGTGAACGCATAGGCATACATTCCTCATGATATTAGGTATGTTAGCAGTTAGATAAAGGAGTGATTTGATCATTCTTCTGTATAGATTTTGGTTTACTTCTTCGCTTTTTTCGTCTTTGTCTATGTGAACACCAATGCTCATAGTGTTGGTTCACTATAGGTATTTTCTGTGCCGAAACGTTTTATTAAATCTTTACTGTATTTTTCTTAATATATAAAATTATGTCTTTTAACTGTTTATTTTGTAATTATTGAAAAAAAAATTATGTTTACCCATATATGACATTTAAAACTCATTCATCATTACATTGAAAAATCATCACATTGTTTTGTATTGGTTGAATCAAAAAATTATACGATCAACATATATTCGAATGACTAAAATATCATTTTTATCTTTTCTAATAAAAAAATGTTATGTCTAATTTACCAATTTCAAAACCTGAATTCAAAAGGTAACTTATCGGCCTTTTATACCATGCATGTGGTGCTTATTTAATATCATAAAGTGGCCATTTATGTTTGTATGTGATCTAGGTAATTTTCATGAGCAAAAAGTGGTAGTTTCTCAACATAAGCATTTTCTGTAATATATCCATTTAAAAACTCACTTTTGACGTCCATTTGGTATAAAGTCAGTTTTGATGATAAGTAAATGCTAAAAGCACTGTTATGACTTCACGACATGCTATAGGAGCAAAGATTTCCTCATAGTCATCCCTTCCTCTCGATTATAACCTTGAGCCACAAATCTAGCTTTATTGCATATGATTTCACCATTTTCATCAATTTTGTTCTTATATAACCATTTTGCGCCAAATTGATTGATTTTTCTTGTCCTTGTGCAAGCTACCACACTTCATTTTGCTCGAATTAGGCAAGTTCCTCTTTCATTGCTAAAATTTAGTAGATGTCTTTAGCCGCTCCTTTGTGATTTTTAGTTTCAATATCAGATATGAAGGAAACATGACCATTTTGAATTAACTGTCTTTGTATAGCTACTTTTGTGTTAATGTCCCCTATAATATTATCTAATGGACGATCTATATAAAAATTCTAGGGGGCGACTTTAAATTATTATTATTAGTAGTAGAACGAATTATTTTAGTAAGTTATTCATTTGTAGGTGGGTTATATTGATGGTTAGTTTATTTCACTATTACCTTCTTCATCATTTTTGTTTCTAAAGCTTTTGTCCAAAGGTAAATGTAAAAATTCTTCTGTTGTATTTGAACTTTTATTAAAAATTATATAATCTTTACTTTGTTTTGAATATCCAATGAAGTTCCTTCACTGACTTCCAGATCAAATTTACCTAGAGGTCTTTTATGTTTAAAGTCAAAAACATTTTGAGCCAAAAACTTTAAAATATGATACTTTTGGTTTCCTACTAGGGAGGAGTTTATAGAGTGCATTTTTAGCCATTAGTCTTAATGATACATGATTTTGAACATAGCAAGCTATAACAACAGTCTTGGCTTAGAAATTCTTTTGTGGGCTACTAATGCTCGGTAATGTTATAACACATTCTTTTAATGTACGATTCTTTCTTTCTACAACACCAGTTATTGTGATGCTTTAAGGAATGAAAAATTATGATTATTGCCCTTCTTATTGCATAATTCTTGAAAATTTCCAACTTGAATTCTCATCCATGGTCACTTTATGCAATCTTTATGTTCAAGTCTTTTAAATTTTGAATTCTTTTTGGAAAAAGTTTAAATGTTTCAAATGCTCTGCTTCTATGTTTAGAATGAAAGTCCATGTAAGACAACAACATTAGCGCAATAGGTTGATGGCCTCGACTGCGAGACCAAAGGTAAAGAGATAGTACCTTAAAATTGAAAACCCTGTAATAAGTAACTGAAGTATGTGTTTGGTAGCCATGTACTTTCCTAGAGTTTTCAAGCGAAGTTTGGTTCTCTAGGTAATTAAAATAAAGACCATGTATATCCTAAGAAATCATCTATAATTTCAAAAACATATTTATTGTGACTTATTGATCTGACTAGCATTGGACCGAAAAAACTTAAATGAAATAATTCTAAAATTTGTTTTTTTAATTTCATTTTTAGATTTAAAAAGGATATTTTGAGTTTACTGAATTGCCATGCATCACATAAGTTATTAACTTCAAAATTAATTTTAGGTAAACCTCTTATAATATAATTTTTGCTAATTTATGACTTTTAAAATTTAAATGGAAGAAACGTTTGTGCCAAGTTATGGATCATTTATAACCGCTACTAGAGAAAATATAAATGTTATGATTTCTTAGTCCTTCAAAAACTGTAACAACCCCATTCTGAGGCTCGGAAAGAGATATTATTGATGTGATGTTGTAGTCATTCTTAGCATTATTTCCCAATGATAAAATGAGATCTGTTATTGAATCATCAAAACCAAAGCACAAGAATGTACTAAATTTTTAATTAAACATTTCATTCATTAATTTGCAAATTCATAACAATTCATTTCCATAGCGCCACGAATACAACTTTTGGATAAAATATAATAATTACATATATAATCTAAAGAGCGATATATGGAGATGTCACATTGAATGATCGGAGTTTTAACTACCTAATAGGTTATAGTACCCTTCGTTACATACATTTAAACAAATAAAAAGCAGTTAAGCTACTACACAATGGAAATATATAATCATCTTCATAGTAGCTTGCCCCATGCACGTATTCCAAAGCTAATTCATCTAAACCTGAAAAATCCCTAACCTCAGCCTACCGAATTCCAAATTAAGCACCCGAGAGTTTAAAGAAAATCAAAAACTTCAGGTTGAAAAAATGTATTGTGTGAATAATATTACCTTATCTCAATCCAAAATGGATTTATATTGAGACCACACTGCTAAGGAAATCGGGTTTTCCCCTCACTTGTCCCATTAAAATCATATCATATCTGCAACCAGATTAACACATAATCATAATATAATCATGCAATAATAGATAAAATTAATAGTCCATCATTCACTAAGGCCAAAGGGGTGCACGATCTCATATTTACCCAATCCCAAAACAATCCATGGCATAGTTTTCTTAGGGCCACTACGAATCTATATTAGTTTTCTTTGGCTGACTAGAAACATGTAACAGTTTTGCGGGATGACTAAAACATATTGGGCTATTTCAGGCCAAAAATATAACTAGATAATTCATAGTCTCTTTTCAAATGGGAGAAAATAACCTCGGCTTATATCCAATAGAAAATATAATGGTGATGTCACTATTATAGTTCCTTTCTTTATGTAATCTCAATTTCGCTTGTCCTTAGGCTAGTCCCTACGCAATGGACTCATAAAATTGACCAAACGCGGGCTGAGTAATTAGAGGATATGGCATGAGCCTACCCTAATCTCCATCCTTAAATCTTAATCTCGTTTTCAAAATGTCAACGAGTCATATCTTTTATTCAGCTCGGGCAACCTAACACAATTTTGATCTTCACGATCTCGTGGATGCAATTTTACTCACTTAGAAATTTTAATCTAACCATAGATGTTATAGGAACAACGTTAACTAGTCATTTGTTTCTCAAATACCAAGTTCATAAATTTGGATCATATATATATATATATATATATATATATATATATATATATATAAGTGAGCATGTTAACAATATATGCAATAATAACTGACCAATGTATAAAAATGAACATACAACACAACATTAATCAACTAAATATATTTTTAATGTGATAGCCAATTTATATACAAATTACTTTCTCAAAGTAATAACTTTCTTCTTTCAAAACTCAATCAAAAATGGGCGATACAATTTTATTCTCTTTAGCAATCTCATTAAATACTTAACAAAGTCATCTTCTTGTGTAATTAAAATTTAACCCCAAAATAGAGTAAATCTTCCAAGTATTATAAAATAGTTATCACCACTTTTTAAAACTATAAACTAACACATCTTAAAATTCATTGATTTTAACAAGTTAAAATAAAGGCCATCGCGCGTTCGCACGTTAAAATATAGATCATTGTCATGTATAAAAATTGGGACCAGTGCATTCAAAATAGGCCAGAGCCTTCGCATATATTTTCTGAAGCCATCGCGAGAATATGTCATCACAATATATAACTATTGCTAAGTATTCATGTACAATATGTTTAAAGTCGTCGTTATATATTTCTGTTCCTTAGCCTTCGCTAGAAATTTATTATTTAAGTCAAGTGATCTGTGGCTATAAGTGCACGCACGCACACATACATGCATGCATGCATACATACATACATACATACATACATATATATATATATATAGTAAACAATGAGTCGTCGCGTGCAAACAACCACAAGCAGGCTATTCCTTTTATTTTAAAATTAAAACGTTGGGTCCCATTTGGTGCCCACCACTTTATTTTTTTAAGTGTAATTTTTTCTTACCCAATATAATGTTTAGCCTTTTATGGTTAATTTTACTTAGTCAAAAATGGCTCGAATGCAGTTTTGTAATTAAATTAAAATCTGATTTATTACCTCATTAAACAATTTTTTCTACCAAAATCAACTTTTTGTTGGCTTTCTATTGGTTAATTCTCTTACCTTTCAATTACTTTCCAAAAAATTTAACCCATATAATTAATACAATCAATTTATTAATTAATTAATTAATTTATCATAATTAAATAGCATTTTCCCTCACTAATTAATTCATATAAAATAAAAAATAAATGGATAAAATTCCACAAGTTCATCAAAAATCTATTTTATCATTTTATATCTTCTTTAAAAAATATATACCAAAATAAGTAGTTTTCATATTTCAAACAACTAATTTTTGAAATTTAACCATTTTCTCACTTGGAAAATTCATAAAATATTCATATAAGTTCCAAAAATTATGAAATTTAAAACTCAACTCCAAAATAATAATTCGAATATTATTAAAAAATTTAGATCATTTGAAGATCAAAAACTTAGTTTTTCACTTTAAAACCCATCAGGAAAATTCCTAAAAAATAGATAATCAACATATAATCATCCAAAAACACATAATAACGATTATTCGATCCAAATGCAAGATATGAACATCCAAAAATTCAAAATTTCAACAAATCAAATTCAAAAACAAACAAAGAGATTAGTACATGTTATTCAGCGTAACTCTTGTTGAAATTTTGAGATTTGCCTTAGCTTTTGTTCTCATCGTTTCTTTTTGAATTCTCTCTCTCCTTTGTGTGATGACCCGGAATTTTAGGCAATATCAATTTAATAATCTGTGTTAAAAATTAAATTGATTTGATAATCTTTGTAAATAAATTTGAATTGATTTAATAATCTTCCTTTAATAAATATTTAATTAGTAAATTTTATCTTTTAAAAACTAATAAAATGTTTTCTATTGATAATGAAAATATATTTGTATATATTGTAAATAGATAAGCTTCGTTTTAAATTTAACAAATGAAATTATGTTTTCAAATTCTAATATATTTTAGTAATTTGGAAATTTGATTTAATATAATATAAAAAATTTCAAAGCTATTTAATAAATAACTATATATAAATGTTTATAAGGTTTTTTTAAATTTCTTTTTAATATTGCTTAATAAATTGATTTATAATTAGATATAAAAGTTTAGAAAATAATATAGCACATGAAACATTAATTCATTTAAGTGATATAAGTAATTTATTAATAATAAGATAATCTTTTTTATAAAATATTTCAAATTGATAAATGTGTTATTTTCAAATAATATTAATAAATGTATACATATAGATAAGTTTTAAAGACAATAGAATTGTTATTTTTTAAAATTGAATAAGTAGTTATATATGTATATATAACTTGATTTTTAAATTAGATTTTTAAAATTTAATTTGAATTTGGAATTTATTTTGAAATTCAAAAGAATAGATCATTAAAAATATTTGGATAAGCTTTTATCTATAATTTGTTTTTATTACATTTTCTTTACACAAGAAATTCATATATGTATTTACATAATAATTAATAAATTAAGTTAAAAGCTTTATTTAACATTTTAAATTAAAATAAAATACTTAAAGGATAAGTGTTATCATATTAAAACTTAATATAACATGTGTTAATTAATGAACAAAGGTATATGACAAGTGCTGAACTTTAAAACAAGTGGCATTTGTAAATTTGATTTTTCTTTTATTTTTGATAAATCAAATTTCAGCCTATGTACATTGTTTTCTCATTCATAATTTTCTTTTCTATTTTTTACTCAACTAAGAAGAAAATTTAAACTATCTCTCAAAACAAAATCTGCCTCACAAACTAGAAATCTAAAATATGGAAATCATCCCTCAAAACCAGAAATTTATTTCAAAAACCTTGTGCAAATTCTTCAAATAAAATCTATAATTCACTCTTCAAACCAAATGAAAATCAAAGAAAGCAACTTCAATTTCAAAAGCTAGCATTCTTTTCAATCTATAATCAAACATGTCATCCTCAAAATTCTAGGCCTGCAAATTTTCTAAAAATCAAAACCTAAAGCATCAAAGCCTGCATTTTTATCAAATTTGGAAATTGTTTGAAGCAAGTTCAAATTCGAGTAACATCAGCAAGCATGCAAGATTCTATAACAAGCATTCAAGTTTAAGGTTCTCAAAAGCAAAGGGCAATGCAAGTTTCCCCGTTTTCTAACAATTCAAGTTTTAAAAGTTTAAAGCTTTTTCAAAACAAAGAAAAGCTCTGTTCATCATCTTTGTCTGTGAGTAATATCTTTTCTAAAGCTTAAATATGATTCTGGTTGCAAGTTAAAATCTGGAATGAATGTGTCTTTGGGTGAATATATATTATGAAGTTCATGCATATATATATATATATATATATATATATATATATATATGAATGAATAAATGTGTGCGCATGCTGCTGTGTATCAGTGCTTCTCTGTTCAAGATTTGTTCATAATTCATTATCCCTTGAACCAATTTTTGTTAGGGTTTAAGTTTCAAACATAAATTGTTTGTTTTATCATTGATTAAAGATTAAAATTATATTTAAGTAATTTAAATTGGATATTTCTCTAGGAAACCAAAGAACATGCAAGCTTGTGGTTCATTTCAAAATTTGAACTTCTTGATTCATTGATTCAGTAATCAAATCTGGATACTTAACCAAATTATGATTTTAGAAGTAATATCAAAAATTTTAGTAATAGGATATGGGTGCAGTTTAGGATTGCGTAGAAAATGGGAATATGGTGATTTCTGATGACCTCGATGGTCTAGAAGGTTAGCGTCTTCACTAGTGATGCAGTGATGATCGTTGACTTGAGGAATAATATATGGAAGGTGATCAATGCACGGTGGCGACTACGGTTAACTGATGAAATATGTAACCCTAGTTTTGGCTTGGTCTTGAATTTTTGATTTGTACAACCTCTCTGGTGGATCGAGTTCCTCAAGGGGTGATGTAAGGAGGAATATGGAAGAAGTCGTGGCCGGAGGCGCTGGTACTCCGGTGGTTGGAGATTCGAGTACGAGGTGATTTTTCAGGTCTGGGTGATGGTTCCAGGTTTTGGGTTGAACACTTGAATTCGATTTCGAGTTTGCTATCGGTGTTCTGAAGATCGAGGTAGGGTGCGAGATCAATCTTCGATGTGAAGAGGTTATCGTAGATGACCGGAGGTGGTCGACGGCACCGTGCATGTGCACGGTGCATCTTCTTGTATCTGGTGAGTTTGGGTTTGAAACTGATGTACTCGAGTTTTTCTTGAGTGGTTCAGGTGTATTGCTCGAAGTTATTGACAGATTGACTCAAAGCCTCTAAAAGGTTGGCTCGGGTCATGATTTGGTTACAGGCTTCTTTTAAACCTGTCTGGTTTTAAATTTTAAAATGGATTTTTAAATTTAAAACAAGATTTAAACGAAGTTTTAAATAAGTATAAGTATGGATTCAAGTTTTACTTTGTATCCTAATTTTGAATTAAATAAGTTTTATAAAATTTAAAAACGTTTTAACAACTTTAAATGTTAAAGTATAATTTAAATAGATTGAATTTAAAAATGGATTTGGTTTAAATTCTTTTAAAATTTCTTTTATAAGACAAGTATTTCTTTAACATGAGATTTAAAGGGTTTTTAAATTGTTTTTAAAACTTTGTTAAAATTAAATTTGTATTCATTTAAATCTTAAATTTAAAATGAAATTCGAAAGTAAATTTGAAAGTAAATTGTTTTTAAATGCTTTATTAATGATAATATCATAAGTAAGAAATGTTTTTATCTTAAAGTTAAATTAAGACTTAATGATTTGTGATTCATTAAATTATTAAGATAATTAAAATGGTTAATTAATTATTTAATTAATTAATGATTTGGATTAATTAATTAAGTAATTAAGGTCTAAATTAATTAATTAAGGTTTAGGATTAATTAATTAAGGTTAATTAATGTGAAATTAATATCATTAATTAGATAAGTTAAGATTTTTCATTAATGATTAAGAAATTAATTAATAAAGTAATTAAAATTAATTAAGTATCAGTTAATCACTTAGTTAATTAAATAATTAGAGAATAATTAATTGGATATTAAAGATTAATTAATTTGTAATTAATAATGCTTAATCTAAGTTTAATTACTTAAGGAAAGTAATTAAGGAATTGTTAATAGTTAATGAAGATCATTAACTAAGGATTATCATATGATTAATTAATGTAATTAATTTAAGATGATTAATTATATTAATTAATTAAAGATAATCAATTATGGAATTATTTAAGTATAATTACTGAATGAAAGTAATTAAAGTAATTAATTACTCGGTGTAATTAGTTAATTAATAAGATTAGTTTAAGTTAATTAATTGGTTTAATTAATTTAAATAACCACTTGAGGATGGGTTAAGTATAATTACTTAATGTAATTTATAAAGTGATTACTTAGTGAAGTAATTAGTGGATAATTACTGGATGTAATTAACTGAAGTATGGAAGTAATTTGGGTTAATTACTTTGTGTAATTAATTGAAGGATGATTAATTAATGGGAAAGATTTGGGATTAATTACCTTGTGTAATTAATATAAAGGATAATTACATAGAGAAAGTAATTAATAATTAATTACTTAGTGTAATTAATTTAAGAAGTGATTAATAAAATTATTTGAAGATAATTAAGAGATGTAATTAATTAAGGGCAATTAATCACTAAATGAGATAAATCAAGGGTGATTAATAAATATAATTAATTAAAGATAAATTGTTAAATGTAATTAATTAGAGAGTAATAAATTTATTTAATGAAGTAATTAAGGGTAGTTAATTACTAAATGTGATTAATCAAGAGTGATTAATGAATAAAGATTAATTAACGATTAATTATTAAATATGATGAATAATTAATTAAGGAAGTGATTAAGAATCGTTAATTAATATAATTAATGGTGTAATTAATGGTCGATTAATTAAGGAATAATTAATCAATGAAGTAATTAATTAATGTAATTAATTATAGTTAATTAATTAATAAGTAATTGAAGGTTAATTAATGAAATTATTTAAGGATAATTAATTTGTGTAATTAATTTAAAGAGTAATTACTTAAGTAATTAGAGAATGATTAATCAAGGGTGATTAATTAAGGTGGATAATTAGAGAATGATTAATTAATTTATTTGTAATTAATTAATGGTTATGTAAGCAAGATTTTTCTGATGAAAATAATTAATTTAACCTATTTTAAGTTAATTATAGATGAAGTAATTAATCTAATTCATTTTAAATTAATTATAGATGTGATTAATAAATCATTGCTTATGGATGCTAAATGATATTGAATGCTTTGCATTGTTTGATATCTCTGATATGAGATATGTGCTGATTTGTGATATGGATGCTTTGGTTGAATTGTGATGATAATGTAAATTATCTATTTGTGATGATATTGTAAATTATCTATTTGTGATGATAATGTAAATTATCTATTTGTGATGATAATGTGAATTATCTATTTGTGATGATAATGTGAATTATCTATTGTGAGATTGTGAATTATCTATCTGTGTGTATATAGATAATGAATTGAATTGTTTTAGCTTTAAAACAACTTGGACCTAAAAGATGGCATTTTGGATTTCGATGAGACCGGGATCGGGTTTCCAGATTTGGATATCCGAAAAACCACATCAATCCAAATTAACGATAGGTCATGAATCTCAAGTGAAGATGAAGATTCAAAGTGCAAGGATCATCGTCGTTAAATCTGAGGGTGATTCCAAAATGAGTGTAACGAGATAATGCCTTCGGTTTCGTTCGAACCCGGAACGAACTTGCATGGATTGAATGCTTTCAGAATATCATCAAGTGGACAATAAGCATTCTAAGAGATGCGTTCTCTAAAGGTAATCGTGGCCTCAAGCCTCATCAACCGAGAATGGCTAAAACAGGGGAGGTGCAGCAAGGCTAAGTGGGTAGCACCCAAGTAGGACGTGATTTACCCCTGTGTAGATGTCCCTTTATATTCGGCTGTGTGGGGCAGTTGATTGCAACAACTGCCGGGGTTGTCTTGTTCGGTACTGTCCAGTAAGGGATGGTTTCGGCCATGTGTTGCAGGGGATTTAGGGTAGATCCTCGGTACAGTGATCTAGGCCATGTACTATGACGGACAGTACCCCGGTAGCCCTGCCATTGATGGAAACCCATTATTCATACATGCCCTTACGGTTTTGATTGTATTACCCACTTTGTGGCTAGTAGTTGGAATTTAATCATGTAACAATTTCATCCATTTCTTATTTATTTGAAAACCCTAGACCCTATTATAATATCACTAGATTTCCTATCAAATGTTTTGGCTAGCGTAAGGTAAAAACTTACCCATGTTTATTTATGGGGAGTCTTACGTGATACCTTTTGTTTTCAAAGGATTTTCAAGGTTAAACCACTTTAACCTATTACTCACACCAGACCCATGTCTGACCCGAAGTTTATCTTCTATTTTCTAAAAGTCTTGGGTACTCAATTTTTTACGAGTATCCAAGGGATTCAGGTTAGTTTCGTCGAATTGTGGAGGAGCAATGGAGCATGAGGCTTCAGTGTTAGTAGATATATGTAGTGTTCCGCTGTGTTTTCTCTGAGTCATTGTTCGAGTTGTTTATTGTGTTGTAATAACTAGACAGGTGTTTATAACTGTCTAGTATGTGATGTATAATCTGTGTAACTCTGATAGATGTTGTATATTATGTAATACTTATGTGATTAATATAATTTATTCGTTCCGCTATTGAGATTCTGATGTTGTTTCTTTCTTTATTCCTTATCTTTCTTTTTTCTATCCGTTTCTTTCTTAAAGATGATGCATCTTTCTGTGGAGAGAAAGACGGGTTGTCACAGGTGATATCAGAGCGTTGGGTTGAGTGAATACCTAGGCTTTGGGGTGATTTCTTTCTTGAGAGAGCGTATTTGTAATTATATTATCTATCTATTGGGTTACCTGTTCGGCTTTTCCAATATAAGTTCTAAAGGTAGATAGAGTAGTGGTGTGTGTAACACGATTACTTCCAATGGAGGGAGTCCGAATGTTGAGGTTGGAAGTGTATTTGTCGAGACTGTAGACCCAATACCGTCTCGAATAAGTTTTACAGTGGTGTAAGGATTTCATCGATCTCTGAAGGAAACCTTTTAAAGGTTCGGAGTCCATCTTTAAGGTTTGGATGGGTAGAGTTTGGATCTGTCGGTTAGCCAGAAGCGAGTGATGGTATCTTGATACCGCAGGAAGTAATAGCTGTGTGATGAGATGCAGTGACTATGGATTGTTTCCACAGATGTTTCTTTGGAACAAGTTAAAGAAGTGTATCTGCTTGGGTGATGTGGCTGAGTTCAACTGGGTGTTTGTGTTTGGCATTGAGGTCGAGATTCTCGAGGAGCTTCTGGTTAAGGAAGTCTTTTGGCATCTGCGGCATCATTTTAGCTCGGAGTGTTCTGTGTGCCGTCAGGAAGGTTATCTGGCTTAGTAGTTTTCTAGAGGTGGAGATCTGAAGCAGCTGAGTGGATCCATTTCTTCGATGGATTGGTTAGATGAGTATATACTGTTCTGATTGGTAAAGAGGGAACAATTTCTTGGAAATTAGGCTGGGTTTGGTCGCAAAAGTGACTTGCGATAGTTGAATGTTCTCTTGGAGTTGTTAGAGATTTTTTTCGGATGTCTTTAGGAGGTCTGTGGTTTGCTATAACATCTGGAGATTGAGTTTTCTTATCAACTAGGATTTCAGGAGTGGTACCGATGATTCAGCTTAGTAGAAGGATGGTTCTTAGAGAGTGAGGATTTGGTGTAGCAACTCGGATTTTGGTGGAACTTCTGAGTTTTTCTTTTATGGATTTGTTAAACCATATCTCTGGGATGTGTTGTCCAGTTTTTGCTCGTGTTCATCATCAGCATTTTCATCTATTCCAGATCAGAGTTGTGCAACGGAAGCAGTTTGGGAGTGCATCTACTTTGTCTTTTCTGGATAGAAGAAGTTTGAAGTCTACTGGTGATAGTAGAGTTTGATCTTAAATTGGTTGATATTGATAGGATCATTCTGTTGGGTTGTTTTTGGTCCTGTTTGTTCTAGAGGCATCAATGAAGATTGAGCTGATCAGGAGGGATGTGGCAACCCAGGATCGTCAGAAGAGTTTTGTGGATAAGAGTCGAAGATTTGAATTTGGATAAGTTTTCTCCGATCAAAGGAGCTATAAGATGGGGTAAGTCTGGGAAGCTAGCTCTGAGGTGTTTTGGATCTTTCTGTATTCTTGTGATGATAAGTATTTGGTCTACAGGATTGAGTTCCAGTTTAGATAAATGGTATTCGATGTGCGTCATGTATCGCTGAGGGAGTACATGTATGATCCATCTCTGGTTGTGGAATCAGCAGTTCTAGAGGATTTGGTAGATGAGTCAGACTTGCCTGTAGTCTGATATCCTGTTTAGTTTTGTAGATCTAGATGGGTAGGAGCTCTGTAACTTAGTAGTGTAGACTGTTTGGATTTAGTAGAGTGAGTATCCCGGTATTTATACCTGGGAAACTCTAGGAAATTCTATCCAGAATTTTTTCTGGATAGTTAGATTTGTTTGTTTGAGTGATAGGTTCATATGGTTGATAATATATGCTTGTGATTTAAATTAAAATCTTAGATAGATTATTAAATTACCTTTGCTTTTAAATTTCGGGGATGAAATTCTTTTAAGGGAGAGGAATGTGATGACCCCGAATTTTGGGCAATATCAATTTAATAATGTGTTAAAAATTAAATTGATTTGATAATCTTTGTTAGTAAATTTGAATTGAATTAATAATCTTCATTTAATAAATATTTAATTGGTAAATTTTATCTTTTAACAACTAATCAAATGTTTTCTATTGATAATGAAAATATATTTGTATATATTGTAAATAGATAAGCTTTATTTTAGATATAACAAATGAAATTATATTTTCAAATTTTGATATATTTTAGTAATTTGGAAATTTGATTTAATCTAATATAAAACTTTTTAAAGCTATTTAATAAATTACTATATATAAATGTTTACAAGGTTTTTTAAATTTATTTTTAATATTGCTTAATAAATTGATTTATAATTAGATATAAAAGTTTAGAAAATAATATACCATATGAAACATTAATTCACTAAGTGATATAAGTAATTTATTAATAATAAGATAATCTCTTTTATAAAATATTTCAAATTGATAAATGTGTTATTTTCAAATAATGTTAATAAATATATAGATATAGATAGGTTTTAAAGACAATAGAATTGTTATCTTTAAAATTGAATAAGTAGTTATATATGTATATATAACTTGATTTTTAAATTAGATTTTTAAAATTTAATTTGAATTTGAATTTGGAATTTATTTTGAAATTCAAAAGAATAGATCCTTAAAAATATTTGGATAAGCTTTTATTTATAATTTGTTTTTATTGCATTTTCTTTACATAAGAAATTCATATATGTATTTACATAAGAATTGATAAATTAAGTTAAAAGCTTTATCTAACATTTTAAATTAAAATAAAATACTTAAAGGACAAGTGTTATCATATTAAAACTTAATATAACATATGTTAATTAATGAACAAAGATATATGACAAGTTTTGAACTTTATAACAAGTGCAATTTGTAAATTTGATTTTTCTTTTAATTTTGATAAATCAAATTTCAGCCTATGTACATTGTTTTCCCATTCATCATTTTCTTTTCTATTTTTTACTCAAGTAAGAAGAAAACATAAACTATCTCTCAAAACAAAATCTGCCTCACAAACTAGGAATCTAAAATCTGGAAATCATCCCGTAAAACAAGAAATTTATTTCAAAATCCCTATGCAAATTCTTCAAATAAAATCTGTAATTCACTCTTCAAACCAAATGTAAATCAAAGCAAGCAACTTCAATTTCAAAAGCAAGCATTCTTTTCAATCTGTAATCAAACCTGTCATCCTAAAAAATCTAGGCTTGCAAATTTTCTAAAAATCAAAACCTGAAGCATCAAAGCCGACATTTTTTTCAAATATGGAAATTGTCTGAAGCAAGTTCAAATTCCAGTAACATCAGCAAGCATGCAAAATTTAGTAATAAGCATTCATGTTTAAGGTTCGTAAAAGAAAAGGGCAATGCAAGTTTCCCAGTTTTCTAACAATTCAAGTTTTAAAAGTTTAAAGCTTTTCCGTAACAAAGGAAAGCTCTTTCGTCATCTTTCTCTGTGAGTAACATCTTTTCTAAAGCTTAAATATGATTCTGGCTGCAAGTTAAAATCTGGAATGAATGTGTTTTTGTGTGAATATATATTGTGAAGTTCATGCATACATATATATGTGAATGAATAAATGTGTGCGCATGCTGATGTGTATCAGTGCTTCTCTATTTTTAGTTTTCCATACCCAAGATTTGTTCATATTTCATTATCCCTTGAACCAATTTTTGTTAGGGTTTAAGTTTCAAACATAAATTGTTTTTTTATCATTGATTAAAGATTAAAATTATATTTAATTAATTTAAATTGGATATTTCTCTGGGAAGCCAAAGAACAGGCAAGCTTATGGTTCATTTCAAAATTCGAACTTCTTAATTCATTGATTCAGTAATCAAATCTGAATACTTAACCAAAATTATGATTTTTAAAAGTAATATCAAAATTTTTAGTAATAGGATATGGATGCAGTTCTGGATTGACTAGAAAATGGGAATTTGGTGATTTCTGATGACCTCGATGGTCTGGAAGGTCAGCGTCTTCGGTGGTGATGCAGTGATGATCGATGACTTGAGGAAAAATATCTAGAAGTTGATCAATGCATGGTGGCGACTATGGTTAACCAATAAAATCTACAACCCTAGTTTTGGCTTGGTCTTGAATTTTTGATTTGTACAACCTCTTTGGTGGATCGAGTTCCTCAAAACTTGGGGTGATGGAAGGAGGAATATGGACGAAGTCATGGCCGGAGGCGCTGGTACTCCGGTGGTCGGAGGTTCGAGTACGAAGTGGTTTTCAGGTCTGGTGATGGTTTCGGATTTTGGGTTGAACACTCAAATTCGATTTCGAGTTTGCTATCGGTGTTCTGAAGATCGAGGTAGGGTGCGAGATCGGTCGTCGATGTGAAGAGGTTATCGTAGATGATTGGAGGTGGTCGACGGCACCGTGCATGTGCACGATGCATCTTCTTGTATTTGGTGAGTTTTGGTTTAAACCTGATGTACTCGAGTTTTTCTCGAGTGGTTCAGGTGTATTGCTCGAAGTTATTGAGTGATTGACTCGAAGCCTCTAAAGGGTTGGCTCGGGTCATGATTTGGTTATAGGTTTCTTTTAAACCTGTCTGGTTTTAAATTTTAAAATGGATTTTTGAATTTAAAACAAGATTTAAACGTAGTTTTAAATAAGTTTAAGTATGGATTCAAGTTTTACTTTGTATCCTAATTTTGAATTAAATAAGTTTGATTTAATTTAAAAATGTTTTAACAACTTTAAATGTTAAAGTATAATTTAAATAGATTGAATTTAAAAATGGATTTGGTTTAAATTCTTTTAAAATTTCTTTTATAAGACAAGTATTTCTTTAACATAAGGTTTAAAGGGTTTTTTAATTATTTTTAAAACTTTGTTGAAATTAAATTTGTATTCATTTTAAATCTTAAAATTAAAATGAAATTTGAAAGTAAATTTGAACGTAAATTGTTTTTAAATGCTTTATTAATGATAATATCATAAGTAAGAAATGTTTTTATCTTAAAGTTAAATTAAGATTTAATGATTTGTGATTCATTAAATTATTAAGATAATTAAAATGGTCAATTTCACACTCAAAGTAATACAAAGTTTACCTCATCTCATCGATAAACCACACCCAAAGGTCAATACGTTCAAACGAATAGATTGGGAATTAACTGAGAGGATGAACACATGTGTTCATTGCACGCGTTTTATCTAATAATTTAATTCTCCTCCCACTTCGCTCGGAGTGCAAAATTATGTGTGATTTAAATAGAATTTATAAATTGGAGAAACGAACTTTTTAATACTATTTAAAAGATTATTTTATAAAAACCCGTGGATGAAGTCAAAAAGGAATCATCAAGGTCAAATATGCATAAAAAACTAATTGGAATCAACACTCATCGATTTAATTGGGAAAAACCAAGACAAATGATAAATTTGCAAAAGATAGCATATTCAGACGTCTGAAGTACATGGTTCAGACGTCTGAATCTGGACAATTAAAAGTTTTCCAGAATCCCATTCAAACGTCTGGTCCATATAATTCAGACGTCTGAAAATGGATTTTTAAGCCTATTTCCTTTCTGGTTACACTCGAACTAATTCAGACGTCTGGGGGATTTGATTCAGACGTCTGAATACTAGGGAAAGAAAATTCCATGTATAATATTCAGACGCCTGGAATTGAGGATTCAGACGTATGAAACCTGATGTTCAGGCATTCCCTGAACCTAGGCCATAGATGGCCAAAACAAATCGAAAGTGATCGGATGAGCGATAATTACGGGCTTACATCAACGACTGCCCAACCTTAATGGTAAACTTGACTAACCATTAATGGTATACTTAACGGGCATGACTAACCATTCATATGAGCCATATCTTGATCGAAAAACCATTAATGGTATACTTTCCCATGCCACTCTCAATTAATGGAAACTTGTAGCTATGCCCAATTGTGAGAACTCCTTGGCTTCACTCAATTGATCGAACATATCATCTATTCTAGAAAATGGATACCGATTCTTTATCGTATTCTCATTCAACTTTCTATAGTCGATACACAAACTCAATAATCGATCTGCTTTGTTCACAAACACTTCTACAGCTCCCTAAGGTAAAATACTTGGTCTAATAGAAAAATTCCCTTCTAGATCCACTAGCTTCACCATTAACTCCATCTCGATAAGTGTCATTCTTCTAGGTGGTCTACTAATAGGTTCAGCTCCAAGTATGAGAACTATTCGAAGCTCTATGGCATGTTTCGACGGTAGTCCTGTAATAGGCTCAAAAACATCAGCATACTCTCTACAACAAGAAACCAATTAACTTCATCCTCCACGCCTTCCATAGCACCCATAATCGCACAGGCATCAAAACTCAGCTCTTCAAATGAGTATATAATTTGACCATGTCAATCAAGATGCTTTAAGGATAATACTCCATCTCAACAAAATACCCAAACATCATAATGACTCGACTAATCCATACCTAAAATTATCCAAAACCTACAAAATCAAATACATAAAAATTGCAGGCAAATATATGACCTAACAAATCAATCTCTACATGGTCACATCTTTATCTAAGAGTCGCATACCACTTATCGGATTCGCAATCCTCAAAGAAGTAATAATGTATGTTGGTTCTAGTTAACTTATCTACCAAATATTTAGAGATAAAAGAATGTGATGCCCCTATATCTAACAACACATTAATATGAATGCTGTAAATAAGAAGTGTACCTCTTAACACATCCTTTCTTTTGTCCACTGCAAATTCTCCAAAAGCGGTAGGTTCCAATGCAAAAACTTTTCCCTTTGGAGCTTTGACTTATCCAGGACAATCCCTTTTGAAATGCCCCATTTTTTCATAGTTAAAGCACTTCACACCTTACTCGTCGGCAACTTTCCTGTTATCTCCTAAACGACGCTCATAGTATAGTGTCCTTTCTTGCCACATTTATAGCAAACCACTTTGGCTTTCCCCTTTTTCGAAACTCCCTTCTTTTGCTACCTTCCTGCCAAAATACATTCATTTCTTACCTTGGAAATTTTAGTTTCCCTAGGCCTATTTTTCCCCAAAATTGAAAGTAAATCTTGGTTTCTCAAAGCAATGTCCACTGCAACATCAAATAGATCCCTAAGACATGGCATAGTCACTATAGCAATCTCTGGCTTTAGTCCCTGGATGAACTTCTTGTACTTCTTAAGTATTGTAATAATGATAGCCTGCACATGCCTAGATAGCTCATTAAGCTTCATAAATAATGTTTGATATGTTTTACAAAAATAGTTTTCATAATTTGATGCAATCAATAAGTGCTATATGACATGCTCATGTTATTTCTACCATTACTTTAGTATCCATCATTCACTTAATATAGATTATTGATATCATACACTATAATTAGTTTACAGAAGAGAGTTCTTTGATCAAATATTTTGAACTCAAAGAAAAAATATCATAGAAAACTACTTTCTATATGAAAATTCATTTTGGAATAGAAATCATATTTTTTATTTCAATGTTAAGTATCAATTATTATTATTACAATTCTCTTTTTTGATGTTTCATTATGAAGTATAAGTGACAATTCACCCTCTTCATCCCAACTGTATCTTACATGACATCTATTCTCATACATTCGTTTTCCTTTCAAATGGTCAAACCATTCAAAAGAAAACCCTTGCTACAACACCATAATGAACTCTTTACAAAGATGCATTTGATCTTTCGTAACATTTAAAGATATCAAATTTGATGCACATTACGTAAACTGACCAAATTGACATTTTAATGATAAAATTCTAAGACCTTTCTAGTATTTTTGCTTTGATGTTACATTTAACACAATACAATCCTTTTGTAATCAATCAAATTGAATACTCGATCTGATGGTAATGTTTATTGGCTTGTTTCGAATGAACTAACTTCATCGAAGTATCATACATTATGAACCATGATCATTCCTTATATAAAACTTATATGCGATAGTATGTGGATCAAATATCCAAAGTTTTGTATTACTACAGTTTGAAACTCATTAAAGCAATACATGGTCTTGACCATATAAATAGGTAAGGGACCAATATATGAATGTATTTAGTAGTTGTAAAATCAGGTGCTTGCATGCGTATTGAAACATTTACATGCAAGAAGAATTTAGTAGTAAGTATATGTTATATTTCTATTTGTCAAACTTTGATTCAGATCATTTTCATATCTTAATTGATAAACGTTTTATCAATTGTATTAAATGAATAAATTTACCATTATAGATTATCATAAAATCATATAGCATATGTTCTTTCATTATTAGAAAAGTCAAATATTATCATTTCATTTTTCTAATAAGGATCCCACTAGTCTTTTATGTTTTACCATAATCTAAGCAAAATATAGAACTCTTTCGAATTCACTAATGGGTGTTAGCACTCATTCTTCTTGGAATTCAGACCTTCAGTTTGCTCAATAGGTCATAGCTCTATGGGCGATGGATAACTCCTTATCGGTTTCATCACATACAACTTCTAACCCTTTGGTACCTTGTCCTAATTCTGTTTCTCCCTTGAGTTCCGCTCAACAAATCGAAACGAAATTATTCACTTGTACCTACCATATCGTGATGGCCTTAGTATATATACCTTAAGTCTGCTCAGCAAGTACATATAGTTATCTTGCCTCATCTATTCAATATATTGATAAAACTATACATAATATCCCCAGCTTGAGTCTGCTCAACAACTAAGGAGTATGCAAGTAATTTATTAATATATATATAGGACAACATTACATTGAAGATTCATAATCTTCAATGATTATATTGAGTGATATTGACTCATAGAATAATGTATTTTTTGTTAAATACCCTCGTGCTTCAAGTATGGGACACATCATGACATACGTATATATACGTATTTATCTATTCCTTAAGTCTATTTAAAGTTTCTTTAATATTCCACCTTTAGTTTATACATTCATATTATATAACTTTTATCATTATATAACTTTTATATTTTACTATATAATAGTCTTATGTATAGTATTATATTAATTAAATCTTATTTAATTAAATAAATTTTTAATAAATTTTATGTTAATCTAATATAATATTTATATTAAATATTTATTACATACTATAACCTTTATAGTATTATACATGTATCTTATATATGTGTACATTTATTTAATTAACTAACCTTTAATTAATTTATTTATTTAATTAAATAATTTTAACTAAATTATATTAATTTCAAAATTCAATTCAAATACATACATGTATACTTATGTTATTTTAAATATCTTAAAACGACATAACATAAATCATAATATATAAGACATGTATATATTTATTAATTAATTAACTTATTTAATTAATTTATTTTATTAATCTAATTACTAAATTTTGAATTTTTGAAATTAATATACATATATATATATATATATATTATAACTTTTATAAGATATTTATATCTTATTTTAAACATAACTTTTAAATCCAGAATCTTTTGTTATTAATTTTCAAACAATTTTGAAAATTAGCCCAAGGCCCAATTCAAATTAGGCCTTTTCTATTAGGGATAACCTTTTAGGCTTACCTCATCATTTTGGACTAGGCTAGTTGCTAGGTAGGGCAGAGCACTTGATTACCCAAACCCAACCCTGGAGACTACTTTTCTAGACACCCTACTCTATGAGTAGGCTTTAATTAGTTAACCTGAACATGACTAATTAGACCACATAGGCTATTTAGCTTTGATATCATTGTTGAAATTGAACCAGCCCGTGGCGGAAGTTATGGGCGAATTACAATTTCTTTTACCCTATTAAATCTTTATTGGGCCTATGAAGTCTAATTTTTTAGAACATTTCTAAATTTTATTTAAACAAAATCATATACTTCATTTAAATTTATAAATTGTTGATAGAAATTTATTTAATTTATTTTGGACTTATAAAAATGTATATATGCATATGTATGTATATGTGTAACATGATATTCCATGAAGGTATAACTTCCCCGTATATAGATGTTATGATTTATATCGCAACAGACACGTTATCTCATCCTATATGTATTATATGTTGTCCAAATATGTGTGTATATATTTATAGCTATTATTGTTGTTGTGTATATATATGTATGTATATGTCCAAGTGAAAATTAAATATATTTATATTATGAAAATATCATATATATATATACACATGTATGTACATAAAATATTACATTATTAAATATTAAACAAACACACTCACATATATATAAATATATATAATATATATATATAAGATACAATTTTACCTTAAAAAATTAATTATTTACATATATATATATGTGTATGTATGTATATGTGTATATTAAAGAAACATAATTATATATATATAATAATTAAAAAGTAAATATGAGTTAGAATGGTTTATAAATTATAAAATTAAAATATACACTATTATTACTACTATTATTTTATAAAACATTCTAGATCATATATATAGCAGATTCGAATGTAAATTTAAATTAATTATATTAATTTATACATATATATTATGAATTAATTAGTTAATTAAAAATAAGTAAATAATAAAAAATATTTATAAAATAGATATTTCAAATTTTAAACTTTTAGAAAATTTGGAATAGTATTATATCAGTCGTGAATTTTTTCCAAAATTTTCCAAGTTAAAATAATATGTTTTTATTAATTAAATGCTTTTCAATTGAATTTTAAATGATTTTATAAAAATATAAAATATGGTTTAAAAAAAATTATTTTCTCACTAAGAGCATATGTTATAAAAAATTAATTTTAGAAAATTTAAAATTGAATATTTGAAGCACAATTTATTTTATATGAATTTATCGATTCGTGCAAAGATTAAATAATATTACATATTTTCCAAAATTTTATTTTCAATTACTAAAAATCATAATTAATATAAATATACATTTTAAAATTATGAAGTCAATTATTTATGCAATATAGTTATATGGTTTAATACATAAATATAAATAAATTAGCTAATATATTCATCTGTGTATATATTAATTTACAAAATATAAATAAGTAAAGTATAATGATATTCGTTGTGTGTATATCAGATCCTTGAAAAAAATAGTTTTTTATTTGATAAACAAATGCACATAATCAATCAATATATGTGACAACGATAATGCTTATAGGAATCTACCTAAATAACAATTCAACAATAATAGCGTGCGCGCTTGTGTGTTTGTATTTAAATAATATAGAGTTATACAAAGAATATGCATCATATATAAAACTAAATACTTACCTAAACTAATGCCCTTAAGTACACCTTGTAATGATGAGTTCCCTTCCTCATGAAAACTTCTTGATTTGTCTGATTAACCAAATAGAATGCCGTTTGCTATCGGATAGCTATTGATTTGAACTGATTTGATAGGGTGTAGGGAGGGATGGTTCGGCCATGATATGAATAGAGGAGGCGGACAAAAAGTCTCTATATGCATTTGTAACATCCCAAAAATTTTAAGTTAAATTTTGTAACTTGTTTAGATTTTTAAAATTCAATTTGAAAAGTTTCAAGAGAAGTATAATATTATTAATATTAATACTACAAAGTTAAATGGATATAAATGAATATTTGGTAGTTGAAGCTTTATATAAATAATAATAAAAAAAAACATATAACAAACAAGAAATTGTCTTAAACCAAAAATAAAATATATGTGATAAAATTTGATGTTGATAGTTAACTTTGAATAGAAGAAAATTCAAGATTATGTTTGTAATAAAATCATGTGGTTATAGAATGACATAAGAAATTCATACAAGCTTGCATGTAAATTTGTTAGCCAGGAAACAACAAAACAAAGACATGTACAAGAATAAAACAAAATTAGATTACAAAAAGAAAAAAAAAATCTACAAAGCAAAACAAAATAGTACTTACAAAAAAATCAAGTAAGATTATCTGCTAACTAAGATGGAAACATGAACATTAAATGCCATCTTCTCAGCATATATAAAATCATATCAACCGAAATCAAATTTAGCTTAGTCAACAAGGAAAAAAAATCTGATCAAAAGAAAAAGCTTGCACCAGTAAACCCCTGCCTGTACCAAACTGCTATATATATACATGCATCTTTTTTTGATTTCGTTTAGGAAAACATAGCAAGGTCAGGAAGAAAAAAAAACATAAGTATCATTTTATTTTCAAACTCAAGATCATTCAACTAAATAAAACAGAAAAAATTTAAAAGCAGATCATCTGCAGGTTTTCAAACACAAGGAAAAAACAAGTCTCTGTTCATCAATATTTCTCTGTGAGTAAACTTATTATTTTAAAATTGAAATCTAAGTATTAGTTCACAAAATCTTGTGTTTGTTGTATATTGAAAAACTGTAATCTGTATGAATTTTTTGTGATACTGGAAACTGATCTGTTCTTTTAAACTTTTGGTTTCAGAGCAAAAGTAAATGAGAAGCATCTAAAAAATCTTCATACAAATGTTATAAATTTAGAATTTTTAAATAAAATAAGTTTGTTTGAATGTAAACTGTGGCCCAGAAAATAGTTTTAAGCTCAAAATGAAAAAAATTGACTATGTAACTTGGTTTACAGTAAATAAAATAAAATCATATGATAAACTCAAGCATTTTAAAACATTGATTTGATCACATAACTTGGATGAACAAACAAAGATATGATTTTTAAAAGTAATATGATGATTTTTACTTGAATATTCTAAGAACAGTTCGAAGTTAAGCCAAATTTGCATTTTTCCTAATTTCTGGTGAACGATCCAATTATAAACATTGAAATTTGGTTTGAAGCTTGTTTGAACTTCTATGATGATGAGAAAATTGCTAAATAATTTTTTCATCGCACGAATCGAAGGGACGAGGTGAATTTAGGGTTGTGTTTGCAGTTTCACGGTGGGTTTTGAAATGTGGTGATTACATCACCTCAGAGGCATCGAGTTGCACGAGATTGAGGAGGGTGGTAGTGCAGGAAGGTGACGTGCTGTGGCCGGAGTAGAAGCACTTCCGGTGGTCTGAGACGTGGTGGCGAGGCGTTTGGGTATGTTCGAGCTTCGGTTTCGCCAAAAGGGTAGATTTTTGATTTCGAGATCTTTGTGTCGAATCGAAGTTCGATTTCGATTTTGTGTGAGTTTTTCGACCTGTCGAAGATCGCGACGGCCACCGGAGCAGCGGCGTGATGATGTGCACGTGCACGACGTTTTTTGGGTGTCTGGAAATTTGCGTTTCGCCACTCGAGTAGATACTCGAGGAAGATGATGCATGGCTTCGGTGTATAACTCGAGCACGTGAGTATCCTCCCTGTTGTTTCTAATTTGAAAACTTAAGTTAACTTTAAATAAAATAAAAAAAGAGAACAGGAAGGAAGAAGAAGAGAGACATTGGGGAATGTCTTGGGGAGGGGGGAGCTGGTGTGAAACTCGAGTTTGACTCGAGTAAAAATCTGGGTCGATCGGGTTGCTTTAAAAATGGGTTTATCCCAAATAAAATTCAAGTTTTAATGCTAAGTAAATTTTAGTGTTTATGAAGCAACTAATATTGACTATGTTGAGTTAAAAGCTTATTATAAATTTTAAATTAACTAAATGAATAGTTAATAATGTTTTAGAAAAATTCTAATTAATGCTTTAACTAAATAATTAATTTAAGATAAGTATTAAAGTTAATTAACATTAAAGCTTTTAGTAATAATAATAAATTGATTTTGAAATAATTAAAGAAGATTTTTAAATGTTAATTTAGATAAATGACCAACTGTTTTGAAAAATGGTCCAGAATAATTAAATAAATAATTGTAGTTAACTAAGTAATTAAGGTTTATAATTTGTAATTAAATATTGATTAATAAACAATTAAGTGTCTAAATTATTTATAATTAAAAATTGTTAATTAGATAATTTAAGTTGATTAAATTATAATTAGTAGTTATTTAAGTTATTTGATTGAGGAATAATTTGTTAACAAAGTTGATATTTAATTAATTTGTTTATCGTTAAGAATAATTGATCATTGATTAAAATAATTATGTGGTTAATTCACTTAAACCACATTGGAAAACAATTAACTATTGTTCTGCACTGGATTGTTGTTTCTATTGTGATCGTAATACTGTGTGATGTAGATTGCTCTGTACTGCGCTGTGATTTGTTCTGTATTGATGTGAAAATCCTTATTCCCGTAAAACGACATTTAAACTTCGATGCGACAGGGAGTCGGATTTCAGTTAGTTATCCAAAACCCACATCGAACCCTGAATATGAATCTTTGTGATTGATATATCCTCTTATTTCAAAATTAAATGCTCACTATTCGGTTTAGCCGGGAGAGGACCTTTGTGTCATATAACCCATTCCGAATTGTGATACGTCGAAATGGATAGCATTTGAAGACCGGTGTGAAGACCGGGTGTCTTCAAAAACGATAGGATAACCTATCGATTGTCTGTGCACTGAGTTGCTCCAGTATAGAGATTCCCTAAGTGATGGGAAGTCCGATCGGGATTGTGGATACCCGGATTTGCAAGGGCTTCTTTCTTTATACGAAGTGCCTTCGGTTCTGTTCAAACCCGGAACAGACTTGTATGGTGGTATGTGTGACACTACACTTTAAGGTATAAAGTAGATTTCTTTCTAATACGTATTTGTTGGTGGCGGAGAATTTATTCTCTTAGCTTAACATCCTTCTCTGAGACGTACGAGCTTAGAGGTTATGTAGTTGAAGGTGATCGGCGATATACTCTCAATTTGGTAGTGTGGCATGCTAAGTGCTGCTGTGTGTTGATGATCATTTGTTGATCATTTGTGATCAAAGCATGGCTTTCGTGTAAAGCGTAGCTTTGTGGACAAGACCTCATCGGACCTCACAACCCAGAAATGGTCGAAACAGGAAAGATGTGGCAAGGTTATGAGGGTCGTGCCCTTTGAGGTATGTCATTTCCTACTGGAGAAAGGTGATGTCATGGTATAGAGACCAGATATTTACCTATATGGTAGCTCCAATCTCATTTACTGTGTGGTTGTTGCTTTATGATAGAGGGCCCTCAGATAAAGGTCCCAAAGGACCGGGGAGTGGCATATTCGTGTAGTAGTTACCTAGTTACAGAGGTAACTCGGCCTTGTGTTGGCAGAGAGCTGGTCAAGTTCTAGGGGCGTCCCGCCAGAGGCATACCCATGTGGCAGTAGGAAGTTCCTTAGCCTGACCATTTGTTGGTAATCCAAAGAAACAATACGAGCCCTGTACAGTTTTATATGTATAACCTGCCATGCAGCGTGGCGGTAACCTACCACAAAACATGGTAGCTATAGTAGGCATACAATAATGGTTATATGCTGGCTGAGATTA
This sequence comes from Allium cepa, assembly GCA_030765085.1. Classification (NCBI taxonomy): domain Eukaryota; kingdom Viridiplantae; phylum Streptophyta; class Magnoliopsida; order Asparagales; family Amaryllidaceae; genus Allium; species Allium cepa. The sequence goes on from CM060929.1 coordinate 983,126,974, forward strand.
ATATTATACTTTTGAAATGGCTTTCTACACTATGCACTAGTAATAATATCAAAGAATTTTTCTCGTATCAAGCATATTTGACTATCATAAGAAGAAATCTCCTCCAATTCTGCAATTACATTCTGTGTGTGGCGGGAGGTCTTATGGTAGTTTCATTTTCAAAATGAATAACGGTTTTCTTTTATAAATTTATTTTATGTAAAAGAAACTGTTTTTTTTTGTTTACTCATACCAGTCCCAGACTGACCCGGAGTTTATTGTTTCTTTACTAAACTCTGGGTGCCCATAATTTCCCACAAGGACAACCTAGTAGCATGTTTCCGTGTTCTATTGTTAGCAGTATTTTGGAGCTTTTGCTTTGGAGATATTTTAGAAGCCTTTGAGATCTCAGGTACTTAGTTTTTGGAAGTTCGCTATCGCTTCATTTCTTTGAAGACTTTTTTGATATATGATCACTTTTTGTTCTTTTACGATGCTGTATTTGGAGTTGTGACATATGCATTATGATACTCTGATGTAGTAATGGATATTATGTTGATGTTATATATGTGATGTAATGCATGATATTCATTCTGTTTTCGCTATTTTATATTCATCTGATGTTGTTATGAGCTCCATCCGACTAGAGTTCGATGTTTGAATTTTCGATAGTCGAATACAAGTGAGGTATTTAGTGTTAATTTTCGAACATTGGATTTCGGATCGTGACAAACTGGTATCATAGCTGAAGGTTGAGTAAGAACTTTAGCTACGGAGTATAACACATTAGATGGCTCATTAGAGATAGGGTGAAGTATGCCCTAGAATGAGTATAACCAAGACTAGCACCCCAAAATTTCTTAGTCTATTTTCTTTTAACTGCTGATATTCCTTAAGATGTTTCGTCCGTATATCTAAATCAATTTTCTTGCTAATTACAGATAGTTAGAATGAGCGGACGAAGAGGAAGAGTTACGGGTCAAGGGAATGCCACAGCACCTAATCAAGATCACCTAACAGCAGTAGCAGCAATACCTATTCAACAGCAGCCGAATCTGGCTGATTTATATAAGAATTTTTCAAGGCTTGGTGGTAAGCCGTTCACCGACAAGAAGTCAATTGTTGAGGTCAAGCATGGATCAGATCATGTGAGAAAATATTTAGAGGGCTAAAGCTGCAAGAGGATCAGAAGCGACTCATAGCTTCTTTGCAACTTCAAGAAGAGGCCATAGCCTGGTGGGAGATAGTTACTGTAGATAAGCTAGAAGACGAGTTATCTTGGGAGAAATTCAAAGAAGTATTTGAGAAGCGCTATCTGCCATCAGCTGTAATTTCTCGGATGTACTAGGAATTCATGGACTTAAAGCATGGGAGTTTATCATTCGAGGAGTATCTAAATAAATTCAATGAATTGTCTCGTTTTGGTCTCGAATTGGTGAACACGCCTTTAAAGAAGAATGAAAGATTTATTCGTGGGATGAATAAGAAATTCCACCAAAGGATGACTGGCCACGTTAAAGAATCCTTTTCAGATTTGGTTGATATGGGGTACAGATATGCCACACTTGATACGCAAGAAGCCCGATGGAGAAAGGAAATTCGGGTAATCAAAATTGAAAGAAGCGGAAATTTGGAGGCAAGAACCATGGCAGGGTAAGGAGAAAAAGAAGAGCATTCAGGGAAGCACGGTAGAGAACGTCACTTGTTATAATTGCTTGGAGAAGGGCCATTATTCTAGCAGATGTACAAAGCCTAAGAGACAAGTCAATCAACCTGTACAAGCGAAACCCAGGAAATGTTATTATTGTCAGAAATTGGGACACGAAGTTAAAGAGTGCCCAACCATGAAGTAAGCTCTAACAACTAAGGTGTACGCAGTCAAAGACCAACCTGCATCTTCCAAAGCAGAAAAAGGGAAAGGAGTTCTGGAAGGTAACCTCATTATTTATGATAGCATTGTTAGAGTTCTATTTGACACGGGCGCTACACATAGTTTTATCTCTCAGCAAGCTATAAATGAATAAAATATTGAACCCGATTTTGTTGATGATCCTATATGCGTAAAGAATCCAGTTGGAGGTCTCGCAAATCTTTGTCTTCGATGTAGAGACGTTCCTATTTCGTATTCTTGTTATCAATTCCCTATTGGTTTCTTTGTCCTTGATTTTAACGAGTTTGAAGTCCTACTCGAAATGGATTGGCTAGCAAAATACGAAGCCTAATTGGATTGCAATAATCGATTGATTTCAATCAAAACCGAATTTGGAGACTTTATTGAGATTTCTTGTGAGGACCCTAGTCCTAAAAGAGATGGGTTGATGTATAATTTGGGTTATCCCGAACCCAGCTTAGAATCCATACCCATTGTTAGAGATTTTCCTGACGTGTTCGGAGAAGTGAAATCTTTACCTCCACATCGGGAAATAGAGTTCAGAATTGACCTTGTACCCAATGCTCGTCCTATCATTCACGCAAGTCGCAGGATGACACCCAGGGAAAAGGTTGAATTGGTTCAGCAAACTGATGATCTACTAGCAAAAGGATTGATTCGACCCAGTGTTTCTGAATGGGGCTCAGCCATCGTATTTGTTGCTAAATCGGATGGATCTTTGAGATTGTGTGTAGATTACCGCGATCTCAATAAGCCGACTCTCAAGAATAAATTTCCACTACCCAGAATTGATGATCTGTTTGATCGATTGCACGGCGCTCGTTTCTTTTCAAAGATGGATCTACCCGGGGATTCCATCAACTACGAATCACCGAAGACTTTGTTCATTTGACCGCTTTCAGGGGTCCCAATATGTTCTATGAATGGTTAGTCATGCCTTTCGGGCTAACCAATGCTCCAGCAAACTTCGTAGATCTTATGACTCGTGTGTTCCGAGAAGCATTGAATAAATTTGTGCTCGTGTTTATTGATGATATTTTGGTCTATTCCAAGACCGAAAAGGAGCATGCCGAGCACCTTAGAATTGTTTTGGAAATTTTGAGGAGAAATATCATATTCGCAAAATTTTCCAAATGACACTTTTGGGTCAAAGAAGTTAAATTTCTTGGCCATCTTGTTAATAAAGAAGGAATTTCTATTGATCCTAGCAAAATTTCTGCTATTCTTGATTGGAGAAAACCCACTATCCCAAAAGAAGTTCGAAGCATTTTTGGTTTAGCAGGCTATTATCGGAAGTTTTTTCAGGACTTTTCTAAAATAGCTAGTCCATTGACCAAGCTAACAATGAAGGATGTAAAGTTCAATTGGACTCCGAAATGTGACGAAGCTTTTCAGGAGTTGAAGAAGAGATTAACCACCACTCCTGTTCTCGCTATTATCAACGGGAATCAAGGATTATCTGTTTGTACCGACGCTTACGGTGATGGATTGGGTGCAATATTAATGCAGAATGGGAAGGTAATTGCCTACGTGAGTAGACAATTACATCCTCATGAAAGAAATTACCCGACCCATGATTTGGAACTCTTCGCAGTTAACTTCGCTTTGAAAATATGGCGACATTATCTTCTGGGTAAGAATCTTTTTAGCTTTCTTAACAATTTGCGAAATTAACTTAACTTAATAAATATAATTAATGAACTTTCTTTCTTTAGGTGAAAAATTCGAATTATTCATCGACCATAGATCTTTGAAATATCTCTTGACCCAGAAAGATCTAAACCTGCGACAACAACATTAGTTGGAATTTCTGGCATCTTATGACCTAGATATCCAATATACGCCGGGAAAAGCCGATGTAGTTGTCGATGCTTTAAGTAGGAGGCATGTTGTTCTTGCATATCTTGTTGTCACTCCTACTCTCCTTGAGAAGATTGCCAGCAAGCAAACTGAAGACAAGTTTCTTCGGGAAATTCGTAAAAGAATATGTCGAGGTGAAGATTGTAGTTTTGAAATTGATGGTAATGGAGTTATAAGGATGAAAGGCAGAATATGTGTTCCAGACATTCCTGATCTGAAGCGTGAAGTGTTAGATGAATGTCATAAATCTAAATTCAGCATCCATCCAGGAATTAATAAAATGTATCATGATATCAAAAGAACTTTCTGGTGGAAGACAATGAAAAGGGACATATCCATATATGTGAGTCGTTGTGCTACTTGTCAACAAATCAAAAGTGATCAAAAGAAAATGGCAGGTTTACTTCAGCCTTTAGAGGTACCCAAGTGGAAATGGGACCAAGTATCGATGGATTTCATCGACAGTTTGCCTCGTACTCGAAAAGGCAATGAAGCAATTTGGGTTATTGTGGACCATTTGACTAAGACATCCCACTTCTTGCCGGTGAAATCTACCTACACGGTTGCAAGTTTAGCCGAATTATATGTGAAAGAAATTGTTCGTCTCCATGGTATTCCTAGCAGTATAGTGAGTGATCGTGACCCGATCTTTACTAGTAGATTTTGGGAGGCATTTTAAGACGCATTGGGAACAAAATTGAATTTCAGCACTGCTTATCACCCACAATCTGATGGGCAGACTGAGAGGATTAACCGAACCTTAGAAGACCTATTGCGTGCTTGTATACTTGATTTTGGTGGTTCTTGGGAGACCATTTACATCTGGTCGAATTCTCATATAACAACAGCTATCAGGCCAGTATAGAGATGGTTCCTTTTGAAGCTTTATATGGTCGTCTGTGTCGATCACCTGCATGTTGGATCGAATTAGGTGATAGACTCGTCCTTGGAGCAGATATGATTAAAGAAGCCTTGTAGAAGGTGGATTTTATTCGAAAGAAATTAATAAATTCTCAAAGTCGTCAGAAGAGTTATTATGATCGCCAAAGAAGAGATTTGGAATTTCAAGTTGGAGATTCTGTATTTCTGAAAGTGTCTCCTATGCAGGGTATATTGAGGTTCGAGAAAACTGGAAAGCTAGCACCACGGTATATTGGTCGTTTTCCTATCCTGGAAAGGATCGGTCCTCAAGCATATCGAGTGCAGCTACCCAGCTGGTTGTCTGGCATGCATAATGTGTTCCACGTTTCTAGTCTTCGGAAGTATGTGCACGATCCAGATAGTATTATTGAAGAAGCTGCTCAGCAGGATCTCGAAATCACTCCCAATTTAACAGTTAAAAGAGAACCAACAAAGATTGTAGATCGTGATGAGAAGCGATTGAGAAACAAAGTTGTGAAATTGGTTAAAGTTCAGTGGAGTGGCGATCCGAAGGATTGCACTTGGAAAACCGAAAATAATATGCAGAAATCATATCCCAATTGCAGAGTGGATATCTCGGCTTAAACTGGTAAGCCATTTCCTTATTTTTCAGGATTCGTATATTCTTTTTCTGCTTTTCTCTCTCTTTCAAATTTCGAGGATGAAATTTTCTTAAAAGGGGGATATTTGCAACATCCCAAAATTTTTAAGTTAAATTTGGTAACTTGTTTAGATTTTTAAAATTCAATTTGAAAAGTTTCTAGAGAAATATAATATTATTGATATTAATACTACAAAGTTATATGGATATAAATGAATATTTGGTAGTTGAAGCTTTATACAAATAATAATAATAAATAAAGAAAACATATAACAAACAAGAAATTGTCTTAAACCATAAATAAAATATATGTGATAAAATTTGATGTTGATAGTTAACTTTAAATAGAAAAAAATCAAGATTATGTTTGTAATAAAATCATGTGGTTATAGAATGACATAGGAAATTCATACAAGCTTGCATGTAAATTTATTAACCAGGAAACAACAAAAAAAAGACATGTACAAGAACAAAACAAAATTAGGTTACAAAAAGAAAAAAAATCTACATAACAAAACAAAATAGTACTTATAAAATAATCAAGTAAGACTATCTGTTAACTAAAATGGAAACATGAACATTAAATGCCATCTTCTCAGCATATATAAAATAATATCAGCCGAAATCAAATTTGGCTTAGTCAACAAGGAAAAAAAAATCTGATCAAAAGAAAAAGCTTGCACCTGTAAAACCCTACCTGTACCAAACTGCTCTATATATATACATGCATCTTTGTTTTATTTCGTTCGGGAAAACATAGCAAAGTCAGGAAAAAAAGAAAATATAAGAATCATTTTATTTTCAAACTCAAGATCATTCAACTAAATAAAACAGAAAAAATTTAAAAGAAGATCATCTGCAGGTTTTCAAACATAAGGAAAAAACAAGTCTTTGTTCATCAATATTTCTCTGTGAGTAAACTTATTATTTTAAAATTGAAATCTAAGTAATAGTTCAAAAAATCTTGTGTTTGTTGTATATTGAAAAACTGTGTTCTGTATGATTTTTTAAATAAAATAAGTTTGTTTGAATGTAAACCGTGGCCTAGAAAATAGTTTTAAGCTCGAAATGAAACAAATTGACTCTGTAACTTGGTTTACAGTAAAATAAAATAAAATCATATGATAAATTCAAGTATTTTAAAACATTGATTTGATCATATAACTTGGATGAACACACAAAGATATGATTTTTAAAAGTAATATGATGATTTTTACTTGAATATTCTAAGAACAGTTCGAATTTAAACCAAATTTGCATTTTTCCTAATTTCTGGTGAACGATCCAATAATAAACATTGAAATTTGGTTTGAAGCTTGTTTGAACTTCTGTGATGATGAGAAAATTGCTAAATAATTTTTTCATCGCACTAATCAAAGGGACGATGTGAATTTAGGGTTTTGTTTGCAGTTTCACAATGGGTTGGAAATGTGGCGATTTCATCACCTCGGAGGCATCCAGTTGCGCGAGATTGAGGGGGGTGGTAGTGCAGGGAGGTAACGTGCTATGGCCGGAGTGGAAGCACTTCCGGTGGTCCGAGACGTGGTGGCGAGGCGTCTGGGTTTGGGTATGTTCGACCTTCAGTTTCGACGAAAGGGTAAATTTTTGATTTCGAGATCTTTATGTCGAATCGAAGTTCGATTTCGAGTTTGTGTGAGTTTTTCGACCTGCCGAAGATCGCTATGGCCACCGGAGCAGTGGCGTGATGATGTGCACGTGCACGATGTTGTTTTGGGTGTTTGGAAGTTCGAGTTGATACTCGAGGAAGATGATGCATGGCTTCAGTGTATAACTCGAGCACGCGAGTATCCTCCCTGTTGTTTCTAGTTTAAAAACTTAAGTTAACTTTAACTCAAATAAAAAAAAAGAGAAGAGGAAGGAAGAAAAAGAGAGAAACTAGGGAATGTCTCGGGGGGAGCTGGTGTGAAACTCGAGTAAAAATCTGGGTTGCTCTGGTTGCTTTAAAAATGGGTTTAGCACAGATAAAATTCAAGTATTAATGTTAAGTAAATTTTAGCGTTTACGAAGCAACTAATATTGACTGTGTTGAGTTAAAAGCTTATTACAAATTTTAAGTTAACTAAATGAATACTTAATAATGTTTTAAAAAAATCTAATTAATGCTTTAATTAAATAATTAATTTAAGATAAGTATTAAAGTTAATTAACATTAAAGCTTTTAGTAATAATAATAAATTGATTTCGAAATAATTAAAGAAGATTTATGAATTTAATTAGACAAATGACCAGCTGTTTGAAAAGCGATCAAGAATAATTAAATCAATAATTGTAATTAACTAAGTAATTAAGGGTTTATAATTTGCAATTAAAAATTGATTAATAAACAATTAAGTGTCTAAATTATTTATAACTAAAAATTGTTAATTAGATAATTTAAGTTGAATAAATTATAATTAGTAGTTAATTAAGTTATTTGATGGAGGAATAATTTATTAACAAAGTTGATATTTAATTAATTTGTTTATCGTTAAGAATAATTGATCATTGATTAAAATAATTATGTGGTTAATTCACTTAAACCACATTGGAAAATAATTAACTATTGTTCCGCACTTGATTGTTATTTCTGTTGTGATCGTAATACCGTGTGATGTAGATTGCTCTATACTGCACTGTGATTTGTGATTTGTTCTGTATTGATGTGAAAACCCCTATGCCCGTAAAACGGCATTTAAACTTCGATGCGACAGGGAGTCGGATTTCAGTTAGTTATCCGAAACCCACGTCGAACCCTAATATGAATCTTTATGATTGATATATCCCCGTGTTTGAAAATTAAACGCTCACTATTCGGTTTAGCCGGGAGTGGACCTTTGTGTCATATAACCCATTCCAAATAGCGATATGTCGAAATGGATAGCATTTGAAGACCGGTGTGAAGACCGGGTTTCTTCGAAAACGATAGGATAACCTATCGATTGCCTCCGTACTGAGTTGCTCCGGTATAGAGATTCCCTAAGTGATGGCAAGTCCGATCGGGATTGTAGATACCCGGATTTGCAAGGGCTTCTTTCTTTATTGAACGAAGTGCCTTCAGTTCTGTTCGAACCCAGAACAGACTTGTATGGTGGTATGTCTGACACTACACTTTAAGGTATAAAGCAGATTTCTTTCAAATGTGTGTCTGTTGGTGATGGATAATTTATTCTCTTAGCTTAACACCCTTCTCTGAGACGTACGAGCTCAGAGGTTATGTAGTTGAAGGTTATCAGCGATATACTCTCAATTTGGTAGTGTGGCATGCTAAGTGCTGCTGTGTGTTGATGATCATTTGTGATCAAAGCATGGCTTTCGTGTAAAGCGTAGCTTTGTGGACGAGACCTCATCGTACCTCACAACCCGGAAATGGTCGTAACAGGAAAGATGCGGCAAGGTTATGAGGGTCGCGCCCTTTAGGGTATGTCATTTCCTTCTGGAAAAAGGTGATGTCATGGTATGGGGCGCAGATATTTACCGATGTGGTAGCTCCAATCTCATTTACTGTGTGGTTGTGGCTTTGTGATAGGGGGACCTTGGATAAAGGTCCCAAAGGACCGGGGAGTGGCATATTCGTGTAGTAGTTACCTAGTTACAGAGGTAACCCGGCCTTTTGTTAGCAGAGAGCTGGTTAAATTCTCAGGGCGTCCCGCCAGAGGCGTACCCATGTGGCAGTAGGAAGTTCCTTAGCCTGACCATTTGTTGGAAATCCAAAGAAACAATACGAGCCATGTACGGTTTTAGTTGTATAACCTGTCATGCAGCGTGGCGGTAACCTGCCACAAAAAATGGTAGCTATAGTAGGCATACAATAATGGTTGTATGCTGGCTAAGATTAATATTATACTTTCGAAATGGCTTTCTACACTATGCACTAGTAATAATATCAAAGAATTTTTCTCGTATCAAGCATATTTGACTATCATAAGAAGAAATCTCCTCCAATTCTATGATTGCATTGTGTGTGTGGCGGGAGGTCTTATGGTAGTTTCATTTTCAAAAAGCATAACGGTTTTCTTTTATAAATTTATTTTATGTAAAAGCAACTGTATTTTTTGTTTACTCATACCAGTCCCATGACTGACCCGGAGTTTATTGTGTGAGGAACCGGTTCTTCAACTTACGAAAACCGACATCAATACGTCCACTGTATCAACTGCCGAGCAATCGAAGGCCGGAAAACCGAACTGTTAGGGTTTAAGAAAAGAAAGAGGTAGAAGAAGAGAGAAAAGGGTAGAGCAGAACAGAAAGAAACAACAGAACAACATCAGAATCTCACAATCGCAGCGGAACAACATATAATAGATAAATGAATAATCTTTAAACAAAGAACTATTTATTCCAAAAATCACGCTTTGGTTATATTTCACCAAAAATCATAATTTTTATAACTTTAAAATTTAAACGTTTATTTATTTAAAATGAATCAATTCAAAAGTTTAATAAAACGTGTTCTTTGAAAAATCACTTTAAAATTCTTTTTAAAATCAAAAATCAATATTTTAAAACTTCAAAAATAGATCCGATGATGCAGCAGCACCAAATGGTCAATCACGACATCCAAATATCATATATCGATATGATAATCAACAAACATCACAATATATGTAATTAAATAATTACTGGTGAGGAATCCAGTTGGATCACTCCAATCTGTTTCCCTGCCACAAACATTAGCACAATACCAATTCCGTTCCAGTACGGAATTATCGCGGTATATGGAATTGATAAAAATATTATCCGCTTAATAGGCGGCGTAATAGGGTCTCATCCGCTATATAATGCGGGAAAATCAACTTCAAGTACATATATAATACCAATTCCAATAAAGATGGAATTATCGCGGTATATGTTTTTAATTAATAACCTCCGCTTACGAACGGCGTATAATGTCTATTTTAACAATCAATAAATAATTGTTTATTATCCAATCAAACAATCAACAATTTTAAATCTAACTATTCAAAATTTAAATCGAAACAATTCAATTGAGTGAGAAGTTCTCACCTTGAGTTTCCGATATCAATTGTAGCGTTTTATTTCGAATAAAATTAAACGGACGTTTAATTTTACCCGAAATTCACACTAGCTCCAAACGACTCCAAACCAGCTCCATTGCGTAGTGCTCGTCAATACGAACCCGTCGTAATTTGTTTCGTAATTTTTCGACCTCGTATGAGCAAGTTACAATATTTCAAAGTTTGAACGGATTTAATATATAAACATTTACAATTTTCTTTTTTTTTATTTTCACCTAAACTCCATCTGGACCGTTCGTTCCAACATAGCAGATCACGGCCGCGTATCTCATCTTCTCCAACCCAGGCCTCGTTCGAACGCAAGAAACCACGGAGTCGTCGTTACCCCTTTAATTATCGCGACCACCACATGCATTTCTAAGCTGATCCACAACCATTATTGCGAAGCCCTACGCACGAGCCACCTTCGGCTACAATCAAGTGAAGCTCGTTCGCCCCCTATCTCGAAAAGCGCGCATGACACGGCCACAAACGGAAGCCCCTATCTCCCTCTACATCGCGCCATACCCCATCAACTCCGTATGAATTGAAAGCTCTCTTCGTGCTCTTCAATTTGTTAGTTGAAGATTTTTGCTAATTATCGACGGATTGGAAGTAATTGAGGAGGAAAGAAAGGAAGTTTCTGGCCATCGATTTTGAAAATGGCGGCTCTTAATTGAAATTGGGGTTTTTCCTTTGTTTTGTAAAAAAAGAAAATAATGAAGTGCTTATATAGAAAATATTCAAAGCACTATTCTTTCCGGGTTTTCTGAACTCCGATTTACGCGCGGTAACCGGCGTTTCTAGGGTTTATCCCGCGTTCCGGACACAATGGAACATGTTTCGGAAGCTAATTCGATCATTTGTGCGAGTTACAACAATAAACGGTCAAATTTAAATTAAATCGATTTAAACTAATTTCTATGCGTTTTCACTTGCCCCGGACAAACCGTAAATCCGATTGACACGAAATTTGAAACCATACAATAATTTAACATTACGGATCCAATGAAACTAGTTTCGTAAAATCCGAGACTGTTTGAAAAATGGCTATTTTAACTCGTCAATTTAAATATTTAAATATTCAATTTTCACAAATTAACTTTTAATTCAATTTTAAAAGTTCACAAACATCTTTCTAACTCCAACATGATTAAATAAAATTTTACAAATCAATTTTAATCATATTTAACCCAATTTTCAATTATTTCTGTATTTTCACATATTAAATTATCGATTTAATTATCCAATTAAATCCAATTATTCGAAATAAAATTTATTCGACTTATAAATTTCATTTATTAATATTCAAATTCAATTAAATATACAAATTTTAATTAATAGAAATTCTGGGTCGTTACAAACTTCCCCGCTTAAAAGATTTTCGTCCTCGAAATTGCCAAGTAAGAAAGAATTTCGAAATCCATTAACTTTCCAAAGCAATTCGTTCGAATTAAATTTCAAATTCATTTGAGTGTTTAACTTTCCCAAAATTCATAGTTAAACTTCTTACAAAATCTTTACTAAGTTTCCAAATCCAACTTAGTTTTCAAAATTTTCAATTTTCTCAAAAATATTCTAACACCTTAAATTTTCGGAAAAATTCGCAAGAGTTTCCTTTGCGCGGCTCGATCCGGAAAAAAATGACAGTATATATATATCACAAATATACATCTCATCAGGTGATGAGGCATCCCGCAGGGAAAAATGTGTAAAAGTACGATATTTAATCCGAGATAGGTACCTTATATATTATTAGCGAGCATATACAGCTATTATAGCACGAAAGCGAGCTCCAAATGCGAAGCAAGCGCAATCCGCACCTACTAAACACTCAACAAACCAATGAGAAACATGTATATATGAAAATAATATCAACATACATCATATAGCAACATAATAACTATATGTGCCACATAGCAATGCATTCAATCAACAAATGCAACCATCAAACAACTATCCAACCAATAAACATCCAACTAACATCCCTAACCAAATAAATATTCATTCATATTCTCATTAATATTCAATGAATTGGTTTTCCAATTTAAAGCACATTTGATTTGTTGACATTGGATTTACGAACATTTATTCATATTCAATTTCAATTAGTTTGCATTCACAAATTTACATTCAGGTTGGTTCACTTCCACATTCAAATCAAATTCACTTAACTTCCAATTTGATTTATATCTTTCAATTTTCCTTAATTCAATTTCATTAACACTTAATGAATTATACACAATCAACTAAAAATCATATAACAACCAATGTATATTCAACATAACCAAATTATTTAATTTACATTCAATTTGGTCCAACATTTTTAATTCCAATTGGTTTATATTAAATTGATTTTCATTCAATTATTCAACTTCCAATAACATTAGCTTTTAATGACTTAGCACTTACATTCATTATTTCATATCAATTCTTTTACATTCAATTGATTTACATTCCATCCTTTTTTATCAATTCAATTGCTAATTCGTTTAACATTTCAAGTTGAATTTCATTTATATAACTCAAGTTCATATTCATCACTTCTCTTGATTAATTTACTTCGATACCCAAAATCAACTTTATTCAACTTCACTTAAGTTATATTCCACATATAAATCCAATTCAGATTCCAATTCCAGTTCTATTTAACTTTTTACCAAAGCCAAATTTATTAACTCATATTATAAGTTCAAAACTTATTTCACTTATATTCATCATTCTATAAGTTATACAACTTATATTCAACAATTACCACTTGGATTTTATTGATTTACTTATACTTACTTTAATTTAACTCCATCCTTTAAGTTAAATTTATTCTATCAAAATTCAAATTGTATAAGTTATCAACTCATTTATCATTCTTATAAATATTTTAAATAGGATTCCAGAGTCTTTTCAACCTTTCAAAACCATTTTTGAAACCAATTCAATTTTCCTTTGAATTTCAAAATCCAAATCCAAATTTTCCAAACAACTTTCATTTAAAACAATTTGGCAGCAATCCCTCTTTTGGAAACCCGAAAATGAACACCAATGATGTTGCGATCATCATCAGGATTATTTTCCAGCGACTGAAAAGAGTTTAGATCTCTAATTTCTCCAAATCAATTTTCCCAAAATATCAAATCCTTTCAAAACATTTCTCTGGAATTTTGTTTTTAGATTATAAATCACATTTATAAACCTTTTACTTATATAATTTTACTTATTATATATAAGATTATTCCATAATTGTAAATCATTTTAATTATAACTTCCATACTTATAATTCATTTGCTTATACAATTCATTCTTTTACAATATGTTTTATTTAACTTATTCAAACAACTTTTATTTACTAACATATATCTTACATTTTCAACAACCAACAATCAATTTTATATACACTTTAATAATTCTGAAAAATTGTTCCTATATATATAAAATATAATCGAGGTAAAATTATTTCATTTACCCTATTTTAAAACAATATCATGTCAAATTGTTCTGTACAAGTGTTTAGAGATCCCTATCAACAACGTTAATTACTCGTGTTGACCAAAGTCCATATACCACTCAACAAACCAATCATCACAATATAAAAAAATTTCATATTCACTAACAAATACGCGCTCATATCTATTATTACATTCAAACTCATTCTAGAGTACTACTGACTCCATCTCTAATGAGTAATTCCCAACAGAGCCATGGTTGTCGCTTAACCATATGCTCTGATACCAAATGTGAGGAACCGGTTCTTCGATTTACGAAAACCGACATCAATACGTCCACTGTATCATCTGCCAAGCAATCGAAGGCCAGAAAACCGAACCGTTAGGGTTTAAGAAAAGAAAGAGGTAGAAGAAGAGAGAAAAGGGTAGAGCAGAACAGAAAGAAACAACAAAACAACATCAGAATCTCACAATCGCAGCGGAATAACATATAATAGATAAATGAATAATCTTTAAACAAAGAACTATTTATTCCAAAAATCACACTTTGGTTATATTTCACCAAAAATCATAATTTTTATAACTTTAAAATTTTAACGTTTATTTATTTAAAATGAATCAATTCAAAAGTTTAATAAAACGTATTCTTTGAAAAATCACTTTAAAATTCTTTTTAAAATCAAAAATCATTATTTCAAAACTTCAAAAATATATCCGATGATGCAGCAGCACCAAATAGTCAATCACGACATCCAAATATCATATATCGATATGATAATCAACAAACATCACAATATCTGTAATTAAATAATTACTGGTGAGGAATCCAGTTGGATCCCTCCAATCTGTTTCCCTGCATCCACAAACATTAGCACAATACAAATTCTGTTCCAGTACGGAATTATCGCGGTATATGGGATTGATAAAAATATTATCTGCTTAATAGGCGGCGCAATAGGGTCTCATCCGCTATATAATGCGGGAAAATCAACTCCAAGTACATATATAATACCAATTCCAATCAAGATGGAATTATCGCGGTATATGTTTTTAATAAATAACCTCCGCTTACTAACGGCGTATAATGTCTATTTTAACAATCAATAGATAATAGTTTATCATCCAATCAAACAATCAACAATTTTAAATCTAACTATTTAAAATTTAAATCGAAACAATTCGATTGAGTGAGAAGTTCTCACCTTGAGTTTCTGACATCAATTGTAGCGTTTTATTTCGAATAAAATTAAACGGACGTTTAATTTTACCCGAAATTCACACTAGCTCCAAACGACTCCAAACCAGCTCCATTGTGTAGTGATCATCAATACGAACCCGTCGCAATTTGTTTTGTAATTTTTCGACCTCGTATGAGCAAGTTACAATATTTCAAAGTTTGAACGGATTTAATATATAAACATTTACAGTTTTCTTTTTTTTTTATTTTCACCTAAACTCCATCTAGACCGTTCGTTCCAACATAGCAGATCACGGCCGCGTATCTCATCTTCTCCAACCCGGGCCTCGTTCGAACGCAAGAAACCAAGGAGCCGCCGTTACCCCTTTAATTATCACGACCACCACACGCATTTCTAAGTTGATCCACAACCATTATTGTGAAGCCCTACGCACGAGCCACCTTCGGCTACAACCGAGTGAAGCTCGGTCGCCCCCTATCTCGAAAAGCGCACACGACACGGCCACGAACGGAAGCCCACATCTCCCTCTACATCGTGCCATACCCCATCAACTCCGTATGAATTGAAAGCTCTCTTCGTGCTCTTCAATTTGTTAGTTGAAGATTTTTGCTAACTATCGACGGATTGGAAGTAATTGAGGAGGATAGAAAGGAAGTTTATGGCCATCGATTTTGAAAATGGCGGCTCTGAATTGAAATTAGGTTTTTCCTTTATTTTGTAAAAAAATAAAATAATGAAGTGCTTATATGGAAAATATTCAAAACACTATTCATTCCGGGTTTTCTGAACTCCGATTTACGCGCGGTAACCGGCGTTTCTAGGGTTTATCCCATGTTTCGGACACAATGGAACATGTTTCAGAAGCTAATTCGATCATCTGTGCGAGTTACAACAATAAACGATCGAATTTAAATTAAATGGATTTAAACTAATTTCTATTTGTTTTCGCTTGTCTCGGACAAACCCTAAATTCGATTGACACGAAATTTGAAACCATACAATAATTTAACATTATGGATCTGATGAAACTGGTTTCGTCGAAATCCGAGACTGTTTGAAAAATGGCTATTTTAACTCATTAATTTAAATACTAAAATATTCAATTTTCAAAAATTAACTTTTTATTCTTTTAAAAGTTCACAAACATCTTTCTAACTCCAACATGATTAAATAAAATTTACATATCAATTTTATTCATATTTAACCCAATTTTCAATTATTTCTGTATTTCCACATATTAAATTATCGATTTAATTATCCAATTAAATCCAATTATTCGAAATAAAATTTATTCGACTTGTAAATTTCACTTATTAATATTCAAATTCAATTAAATATACAAAATTTAATTAATAGAAATTCTGGGTCGTTACATATTGTCTCTTTTCTAAACTCTGAGTGCCCATAATTTCCCACACGGGCAGCCTAGTAGCAGGTTTCCATGTTCTGGTGTTAGCAGTATTTTGGAGCTTTTGCTTTGGAGATATTTTAGAAGCCTTTGAGATCTCAGGTGCTTAGTTTTTGGAAGTTCGCTATCGCTTCATTTCTTTGAAGACTTTTTTGATATATGATCACTTGTTGTTCTATCATGATGTTATATTTGGAGTTGTGACATATGTATTATGATACTCTGATGTAGTAATGGATATTATGTTGATGTTATATATGTGATGTAATGCATGATATTTATTCTGTTTCCGCTATTTTATATTCATCTGATGTTGTTATAAGCTCCATCCGACTGGAGTTCGATGTTTGAATTTTCGACAGTCGAATAAAAGTGAGGTATTTAGTGTCAATTTTCGAACATTGGATTTCAGATCGTGAAGATGCATTAGGGTTAGCAGTCCTTTTACAGTGGAAGGAATAGAGAGAAAGGTGGGTCATATCTCTTACCTTTTCTCCCCAAATCTAGCCATCCATCTGCAACACCCATAGTCCATTTTTTAACATCTCATTACATCCTTTTTGGTAAAAATTTGTAGCACCTTTCATGGGCTTTAAACCGATTTTAAGCCCAAACAAACATTATCAATTAAATCTAATTTAACTGCTTATCAATATCGCATATCGATCGATATATTTATAACTACTATAAATATACAATAATACTTATTCCTCCAATCATATTCAAATTTCATAATTAATATCTCATAAATATTAATAATTTTATAATAATTATAAACTAATTAAATCATTGGTCTAAAGAGAATTCATCATTTCGTTTGTGTGACTCTCAGGTGTAAATTCGGTCAGTGAATAACATCAAACTATTCGAACGTTACGTTCACATGTCACTTAGTAGGTAGTGTGATATTTTGGTCACATTTATCATTTACTTAGTTTCGATAAAATCTAATTCCACTTTATTAAGAATTTCCCAGTTTTGACATTTACTTACACCAATTCTCTTTATCACAATTATACTTTGGACTTATGCAATTTGGTAATGGTCAAAATTCCAATATCATCAATATTCAACTTTATAGTCCAAACATAAAGTTCTTTCTTTAATAATAACAATTATTATTAACTGAAATGCTTTGGCCAGAGACTTTCACTTTGAGTTGACTTGAGTTGATCATGATACGAACCCCATATAATCAAGGCAATGAATCCTCTTTTGAATGGTGCTTCACTTCCAATACTTTCACTCGACCCAACTATAGTCATTCGATTGAACACCATGCATTAATTTGACTATAATCAAAGTGGAGCTTTCATATTGAAGATGCATAGTATTTTCAACTCGAGAGAATTATGTAAATCAGTCACATCGATATTTTCTGTTTGACCTTAGTTATATTAACCAACAGAAAACTATAGTTATCTAATAACTATTAGTACGTAACCTCTAGGTGCCCCCCAACAACAATGAATAATACACTGCCTAGCATTTGGAAAGCGTTAGGTACTCTAGTCTCAATAGATACACCGATATCCAGTTTTGATGCATCTTGATTGGGAACATTTAAAATGGTATATTTATTTTTATTGTGATAAATTACTCACGATCACAAAAATTTGTAACTATTATCATAAAACTTATCGTTTCTAGACTTTCTATTAAATATACTTTTAACTAAAAGTATAAATTAATATAACCATGTTATATAAAGTATAATAGAAAG
Organism: Allium cepa; assembly: GCA_030765085.1. Taxonomy (NCBI): domain Eukaryota; kingdom Viridiplantae; phylum Streptophyta; class Magnoliopsida; order Asparagales; family Amaryllidaceae; genus Allium; species Allium cepa. Next base: position 983,145,011 of record CM060929.1, read on the forward strand.
AAAATACTTTTGATTTTGAACAAGATTGGTTATTGAGTTAGATATATGTAACAAATTACATACTTGCTCTTAGGGAATACCCCTATTTGATTAACCAGTACTGGTAAGATAGTGGATATTCGCATCACAAACGAAGGAGTAATGAGAAGAATGAGGTTTAGGGATTACCTTAGATAGCGGTGAAGGCTGTTGCAGCGAAACAACTACAAAATTACCCAAGCAACAGCGTAAGTCGAGCTGGAACCAACAACAACATTAACAGGAGAAATCCCATCAGCAGATGCCCCAACATCCTCCTCTAGAACAACAGCAATAGCTGATCGGGGGTTAGTACCGGGTCAAATGACCTAGACTTGGCAAAAACAGACTCTAGAGCTTGAGAGGTTGTAGTAGAGGAGGTTGGCGAAGGAGGAAAGTTCGAGACATCAAGTGCAGTAATTGAGAGCTGAAATATGACCAGAGGACTAAAGGGCGAAGGAAACTCATGAATCCGACCAGAAACGTGCACAAATCCAAATAGAGAGAAATGAGCATATGAAACTCCAAATTGGAAGGCGAGCGATGAAAAATCGGTAGAAGGACTAATAGGCGCATAAGAATTTTCGAAGATGGAGGAGATCGATTGAAAATTGAGTTAGGTAAAATCGCCATTTTCAATTTTGTAAACAGTCGCCATTTTTAAAACTGGCACAGAAAACTCATTGTTGGATGTAGCAGTTCTTTTAGTTTATTTCCAAGTACTCATGTCGGTAGTGGGAGCTTCATATTGAATTTGAGTAGCTTGCCAGATCTCATGTCCGTTGGCTTCCATATAAATTTCATATTATAGCCTAAAAAGCATTGTCAAAACCAACGAAAGGAGGACTTGTAGTGGATTGTCCTTTCTAAAATGTGATATAACTCATGTTTGACATACTAAAAAATTTCTAGAATTTTTTTTATAATTTTTAAAATCCAAACTCGATACCAAGTGAAAGTGCACGTGTATATATGGATTGAATAACATGGTTAAGTAATAATGGATAGGCGCTAAATATGTGAAAATGTAAAGTAAAAAAATTACACCATGATTTTATACTTGTTTGGACCTCCCATCCTACAACCGACTCGAAGCTTCCTTTCGATATTTCATAGACCAGGAAAACCCTCGTTTCACTCGAAGGAATAGGTTTACAACAACACTGCCTGAAGACTACCTCTCCAGTCAACCAACTTGCTACTTGAAAGTAGAATTTGACATCTTTTGTATCTTCAAATACCGAATTGCTAGTTTGAGTGTCATAGTCTTTTAACCTTCACGAAACTTTGAATTTAATGCTTAAGGGTTATTAAGAATGAAATGATAAGACGGTAGATTGTGAATCAACTGTGCAGTTAATAAAATTAAGGATTAGTAAAAAAAGTGATTAAGAGCAGTTAGAGTAATAGAGTTAGAAAGCAAAGTTGTATATAAATATTGAGAGAATGATGCTTTTAATAGTTTTGAATAGTTGCAAAGCAAAGGTAGTGTATTTCCGAGGAGAAGAAAAAGTCACAAATGTTCTAAGGTTAGAAATTACTTGTCATATATCCCATTTACATCCATTTAAAGGTACAAGTGGTTGACCTATTAGGGTAAAATCGGTCGATCGGTTGTTCCTTCAATTGGATAGTGAACCGTTCTTTCAAAAGTCGAGTTTAAAAATCACTAAAAAACATGGAAAATTATATAAGAATCTTAGAACTTAATATAATCATATGAAGATGATTTTTGTGAAGAAATAGATGTCTTATAGGTTTTAATAAAGTACTTTCTAAAGTATACTTTACACGACATTACAAATGTATATTCTATGTGATTCTTCAATCTTCTACTTTGCCTCATTTTTACTTAGTTTATGCTTCATATGCCCTACATTCAAACCTACAAATCTTAAATAATTATGTTTTTCCGTCGCTAAAATATAGGACTTAAAACTAAAGCCGAGGTTGGTTCTCCATTTTTTAGTTTTAGGCTTTCATCCATATAAAAATGTGTATGATGCACGTATGTTGTGAAAAACGACCAATTCAGAAAAAGAAGGTAACATAGAAAATAGAAAACACTTTTTTTTTTCATTTTTCATGTTTTAAGAAATAACTGAAGAATGAGAAATAATTCATCATTCCGTCGTCCCTCCATCCCATCCATCATGTCCTTCATCTTCCTTGCATCACCTTTGTTGTCCCTCCATGCTTCCCATGTTTTGTATTTTACGTTGGAACACAAAATACGAAATAAATCAAATGGGCCCTAATGTTTTTGGTAATCCCATATTTAAACTACAGACGAAACAGAAGTTACTAAAAGATAAACTCAAAGGCTAGTCTAAGCTTACTTTTGGGAGAGGCAATCTAAAATCAAAAGGCATCAAACTAGGCTTAGACAACTTCGAAGTGATACGTGTCTCTCTCCAGCCTGAAAATCTCTCCACAAATAAGAAAACTGTCTTAGCTAGGACCTTCATCAAGCTTCAAATGAGGAGTAAGAGGCTACTAGACAAAAACTAGGTTATCTTAAGGAAACATATGTTGACCAAAAAAATTACCTACTTTTTCAAAACCCTAAAAGGAGGACATGCTTGAAGAAGTATTCTATCAATTGAAGACAAGAATGGCATTATGAAAACTACAACCATTGGTACTAGTAATTCTTTTATTAACTATTTTTCTAACATTCTAGCAAACGAGCCTACGCATGCAAAATTTAGTGCTTTTACTCCTCTAAACGTTCCTTGTCTCTCTACTCAAGACTCAATTCAACTAGTATGCCTTGATTAACATGATAAAAAATTCTTTTTCTCCCCAAAATGTGGAAATAGTGTAGGTTTAGATGAGTTCAACATAGTCTTCTTCACCAAATGTTGGACCACCATAGCTTTTGGTTTTCTTAAAGAAATTCGCTATTTTTCCAAAACAACTATCTTTCTTAGACAGATTACTATTACAAATATCTTTGTTGTACCTAAGGTTGCTAACCCTATTAATGTTAGTGAGTTTGAACCATGGTTAAAAATTCCAATGGAATTTCAGTTATTCCGGTGAATCGGATCAAAATTCCAGTTCCGATCTAAATTTCGGATTTACTTTTCAAATATTGAAAAAAAATTAAAAAATGCAACAAACATATGGTAATTATAAAAAGAAAACAAACTTAATGGTATAATAAAAAATGGATAAGAAATCATGTAGTTTCATAAAAAAGTTGTCATAGTTTTTTTAATTTACATCGAATCATGATAAAAAATTCAAAATTGATCAAAATTTTAAAATCTCAAATGAATAATACATAGTCTTAAACAATAGTTTTCTGATTAAAGTGTATAATTTATATGTAATGTAAAAATGTACTATAAATTTATGACAGTAATGGATATTTATTAGCGTATATAGCAAATTGAAGCCAAAAAAGTGCCGGAATTAGAAAACCGGAATTAAAGTGGAACTTTTGAAATTTCTGGAATGGAATCAGAAATTTTAAAATTAGAAAAGACCGGAATGGAAAAAGAAAGTGGAATTTGGAACCCTAGTTTAGACTACTACAAAACGGGCATGGTTTCATGACAGATCCTAATGACTGCTAAAAAAGACTAGCCGTCGCCGGCCGTCACTAATCGCTGTTATACAAGTTTGGCCGAAAGCAGCTTTCATCACTTCATTTTCCCTTATTATCCCAAATCAATTTGCTTCCACCTTCAACCACGCCTCCAACCGCCTCTAACCAACTCCTGCCGATGCCAACCATCTTCAAAAGTCGTCACCGTCCTCTGGTGCTGCTTCATCGCCTCCTTCTTCGATTTCTCAATTTCTAGGTATAATTTCTAAATGTTAAATTCCAAAAATAATTTTGGTTTGAATATGTTAGAATAATTGATATTAGATGATGGTAATAGTTTACTAGTTGATTTGGGATTTAAAATTAAAACCCTTATTTAGGAAATTAGTTGATTACTATGTATTAGTTGATGATATTGACATGTTAGTTGATTTAGGAAAGTTAATAAGTGGTTTGATTATTTAACTTGTAAACTAAAATTAGGGTTGATGTAAAACTCAAAAATTAGTTTGTAATCTTTGATTAATATATGCTTATTGATAAGTTTACAATGTTTGGTAAGTGTGTGTTAATTATAAGTTTTAGTGGTTAGTATAAAATTGTAAGTTAAAATTTTAGTTTACAAAATAGTTAAGTTAACATTTAAAATAGTTAACTGAATGTTGAAATAAGTTTAAATTTTCAAATTTATTAAATAAATATTTAAATAGTCAAATGAATCATTAAATTTTGAAAAGAGCATAACAACAACAAATATTCTGGTGAAATGGATTTTGTAAAAAAAATTAAGCAATGAATATAACAACAACAAATAATTCAAATTAAATCGATTTTGTAAAAAATAAAGAAATGAATATAACAACAACAAACATTCTTCTAAAATTGATTTTATAAAATGTTAAGAAATTAATATAACAAGAACAAATATTGTATTGTAAAGAAATTTAGAAATGAACATAACAACAACAAATATTCTGCTAAAATTGAATTTGAAAAAAAATAGGAGATGAATATAACAACAACAAATATTCTACTAAAATCGATTTTGTAAAAACATTAAGAAATGAATATAAGAACAAATATTGTACTAAAATCAATTTTCTAAAACATTGAGAAATAAATATAACAAGAATAAATATTTTACCTAAGTCAATTTTTAAAAAGATTTGAAATGAATATAATGTTGATTTGAAAATAAACATTAAATATTACTTCAACAAATAATTAACGTTAAAAGATTAAAGCCTTTAGTCCCAAAAGGTTTTAATTTAGTTTAGAAAATACGACGACAAAAATGCACCACTTGGATGTAAAGTTATGCGTAGAAGAGAAGTGAAGTGCTGTCAGAATTAGATAGAAGTGGGGTGTGTGAAGCCTTTTGTCCTAAATGGCTTTACTTTATTTTAGAAAATACAACAACATTATACTATTTGGGTGCAAGTAATGCGTAGAAGAGAAGTGAACCGAGGTGTTGTCGAAATTGTTAACATATATTTTTAAATTGGAAAAAATGTTCAATTATTTCCTCGACCATACTTGAATGTATGAAGTCAGAACTGGTAGGAAAGGTTCAATAAAGGAATATTTCAATAACGGCGTATATGAATTTATTTGATTCGCTAAATCTAATAATCGAAATAACGAAGAAATTAGATGCCCGTATAGTAAGTGCCAACATTTGAAGCAGTGGAAACCAGATGTAGTTAATGTACATTTGTATATGATTTCGTACCGAGTTATTACTTATGGGATCATCATGGAGAACTTGTTGAACCTACACCTAATCCCATTGCGTTAAAGGATGATAATATTATGACAAATCAGATAGAAATATGGTGGAAGATGCAGCACGATCAATGCTTCCTACCGTTCAAGCCGACGATGAAGACATAAATGTCGAAGAAGAACCGGCTACGGGAGCTAAAAAAAATATGATTTATTGGATTCTGCTAAGAGGCCATTGTGGGCCGGTTGTAAACGCAGAACCGAATTATCAGTAACCGCCGAATACATTACTATGAAATCAAAATTCAACCTTACAGAAGCTGCATTTACAGCAGTTGTACAAGCCACAAAACGACACATGCCACCGAATAATCTGATGTGTGATAGTCATTGTAAGGTGAAAAAACTAATGTCTACTTTCGGTCTACCGTACGAAAAGATAGATACATGTGTAAAAGGTTGCATGTTGTATTGGAAAGATGACGTTGGCCTTAGAAAATGCATAGTATGTAATGAAGAAAGATACAAACCAAGAAAGAAGAAAGAAAAAGAAGTTTCGTACAAGAGAATGTATTATTTACCCATCACTCGCAGACTTCAAATGTTATATGCATCTTCTGCTACGGTATGTCATATGCGATGGCATAGTGTGAGAATACCGGAAGAAGGAACATTGGTACATCCATCTGATGGAGAAGTATGGAAACATTTCGATAAGATTGATCCCACATTTGCTGCAGAAAGCCATAAAGTCAGACTCGGTTTATGTACGAATGTATTTTCATCACTCTCTCAGTTTGGTAGTAAATATTTATCCTGGTCAATTATCGTTACTCCTTATAATTTGCCTCCATGGATGTGTATGAAAACACCATATATGTTTCTCACTATTGTTGTCCTTGGCCCTCACGATCCAACACAAGGAATCGATGTTCATTTACAACCATTGATCAAAGAGCTGAAAAAACTGTGGAATGAAGGAGTTGAAACATACGTCATTTCGAGAAAGAAATTTTTTGTATGTTCGCTACTTTATTACGGACAATTAGTGATTTTCCTGCATATAGCATGCTTTCTGGTTGGAGCATGGACGGTCGTCTAGCCTGCCCTTATTGCATGGAAGAAACATGAGCATTTTCTTTACGGCATTGGAAGAAAGTTTCTTAGTTTGATTGTCATCGGTATTTTCTCCATCCCAATCATACTTTCAGAAGAGATAGAAATAACTTTATAGCTAACGGTGAAGGTAATATGCAACCACCAAAGATTTGGTCAAGCGAAGAATTATATGAAATTGGTCTATCCAAAGATATATGAAACTGGAGCGCAGATTGAAATTTTAGGAAAATTGGACATTCATAATTGTGCAAAGAAATTATGTTTTGGGAGTTACCTATTGGAAAACATCTTATTCCGACATAATATTGAGGTGATGCACAATGGAAAAAATGTGTTCGATGACATGTTTAATATAATTTTGAATGTAAGGGGAAAAGGTAAGGACGATTTGAATTCAAGACTTGATATAGCAAACTGTTTTAAATGCCCCAAACTTCATATGAAGCCCAATGACAATAAAAAACCGAAAGCATGTTATGAGCTAAACGACAAGCAAGTAAAACTCGTGCTAAAGTGGGTGGAAGAACTAAGATTTTCCGATGGGATTTCTTCTAATCTTCATAGATGTGTTGACTTTAAAAAATGTAAATTGAGTAGGATGAAAAGTCAGATATATCATGATGGAATATTTACTACCTATAGCTTTCAAAAAACTATTGCCCGAAAAAGTATAGAGTGTTATAATAGAATTAAGTATGTTTTATAAACAGCTTTGTTCGACGACAGTAAAAGTAGATTGTATATGCAAACTGAAGTAGAAATCCTCAAACTGCTCTGCAAACTGGAGAAAATATTTCTGCCAGGTTTCTTTAATGTAATGGAGCATTTACCTATTCATCTTCCATCCGAAGCACTTCTTCGAGGTCCTGTGCGATATGGATGGATGTATCCATTTAAGAGGTAATATTTAATATTTGCAATATATATTTCAGTTTAAAATTCAGATTTCTATCTCTAAATATAAATTAAATTTATTTTGTAATAGGTACTTGAATCATCTGAAGAAAAAAGTTAGACAAAAAGCACGAGTTGAGGGTTCGATTTGCAAATCGCATCTTGAAGAAGAAGCTTCATTATTTTTCTCTCGTTACTTCTGACGATGTGAACTTATCGTTTGTAAGAGTTCCTCGTAATGTTGAAGTCATTAGACAAGATTCTTCTCAAACAATGTTATCTAATTTTAGACAACATAATCGACCTGTTAGAAAATGTGTGGAAATATGGTTAGACAATAGAGATTACCATGTAGTGCGCACATATGTTCTTCTAAATTGTGCTGAAGTTGCACCATTTGTTAGGCAATAATAAATTCATATATAATTCACTTATACGTACATATTAATTATTACCCATATTACATATTTGAAGTATCTACGAATAACGGCATCCATCTGGCGATCCCAGTAAGGAATTTGCTAAATGGTTTTCGAACTACGTTTATGATCCAAGAAACTGTGTCGTTGATGAAGGTTAATGATATCTTGCGATCAGACCAAAAAGAAATGTGAAGACTTGTCCAATATTCTTCATCAATCGATTTAAGTTCAACACGAAAGATTACGGGGCTAAAAAATTAACATATAACAGCGGTGTATTTGTCAAAGGTAGTACTGATCCAGATGAGCATATAAAAGATTTTGACGTCGTTTTAACACAGGTTCGGGAGTTGACATATTATGTACAACCTATAGAAAAAGTTTTATTATTCAAATGCAATTGATTCAATAATGTTCCTGGTTTTGGAATCAACGTGCATAAAGAATTTTAGCTTGTTAAAATAAAGCATACCTCACATTACTATAAGTATGATCCTTTCGTATTAGCCAAGCAAGGATTGCATGTTAATTTTTCTCGGTATCTATCCTTAAAAGGAGATAAAGTAGATTTGTCGTCCATTTTTTTAACAAAGCCAAGGTTTACGTTTGACGGAAATAATATTCCAAACGAAGTAGCATATCAAGGGAATCTTGAAACAAATACATAAATAATAATAACCGATGACATTGATTCAAGGTTGTTGAATGATGAATCGAATGTTATATTAAATGCATTTGAAAGTACTGAAGAAAACGAGATAGGGTACGAGACTGAGTCTGAACCAGAAAATGACGAAGACTGAAAACTCTAAATATTTGCATCGCTTTTTGTATAATGCATTATTCTTAGCTGCATATTATTCTGAGCTATGTATTAATAATGATGACCATGTTCTAAGCTATGTACTATTCTGTTTTGAAAATTCTATGTTTGTATTCATGAGATCTTGTCCCATTTATTATGATTTATTGGAAGTTTTATGTGACGATTACTAAAACATGCTTTGTACTAATAATTTATATCTTTTCATTGTGTGATATTATTTCTCTACAGTAGATGTGTCTGGCAGGAGACATAATTAGAGATTCGAGCCTTCTTTGTCTCCCAGTACAGGTGCCAGTAGCATTGCACCGGATTTACGCCCACTAGCGGAGGTAGTTCCGGAAAGCGCTGGGTAAGTATCAAATTTATTTGAAGTATTATTTCAAAATTTATTAAATATCTACATTAAAATTAGTATAGGGGCTTTGAGAAGGAGTCTTCGGATTTCATCTTGCAAGTTTCCAGGAAGGCATTTATGAGTAGGATGTCCGGTTGTTGGCCTCATTGGGATGACATCCCACCATATATCAAGAATGCTATTTTGGCTGATGTACTCGTAAGTATAAGTTTGAATTTCAGTTGAAAATTAATATAATTTAGATAATTCAAACTAATTACAATATGCAGGCAGCCGTATGTGTGAGATCCAGAGGATATGGACATTTTCATCAATCACTGGAATAAAAGGATGAGAAAAAATTACAAGGACACTCTGTCCAAGGCTAAAAATTCAGGTAAAAAAGCAAATTGGATGGGCGCAGATGTGTGGGGTGAGTATCTCCGGCTCTGGGACACTCCAGAAGTGAAAGTAAGTTATATACTTTTGCCTTGTTGTTAAAAAAATTTGAAATTTTGTATGTTAATTATAGTAATTTCGTTAATCGTTTATCTAAATTTTAGGAATTATCTGCCGAAATCGTGCTAATATGAATAAAAATCCTGCGTTGCACCGTGGAGGCTCTAAATCCTTCCAGGAACATAGGAGTGAGTTGATAAATTTATAAATTATGTTTATAAAAATCTAAAATGTTATTTAATCATATTTATAACAATGTTTATTCATATTATATATTTTCAGGCGGTGAGATACAATCGCGAGCCTACTATGGCTGAGGTGTTCACAGCCATGCATGCCATTGAACAGACAGATGAAGAAGGTAATGTTTCGTACGAGTTGACGGATGATAAATAAAGATTTGTAATGGTAAGCATGCTTATCCTTAATGACAATGCTTCATATTTCTTTATTTTACATTTCATAAACTTTAAATTGAATATTTATCGTGTCTAACTATTATTCGTAAATGCAGGAGAGGTACGAAGCAGAGCAGGCTCAAGTAGCTCGGTCCATCGGCCGAGCAGGGGTTACGTTTGAGGAGTAAAACAGTATTTAGGATGCCATTGTTGATCCGCCTTCGCGAAATAGGCGATATAGTTATGGAAATCAAGAGGTAAATTTCTTCATTTACTAATATATAAATTCACACAGGCAAATGAATTTAAACTTAAGTGAACAAATTATAAATTAAATAAGGAAGCTAAATAATTGAAATAAATAAATTGCAACCAGTGTACAACAGTTAATTATAAATAGTAGTCCATAAGTAATCAACTATTTTTGTTCATACTGTTTATAGTATTCATAAATTATAACTAAATATCAACTATTGCACATGCGTTAATATCCCAGAGGGCTTACAGGAGATCCCAAGCCGTGGAGGAGATTGCTCAAATGAAAAAACAGCTGGAGGAGATAAATGATTAGAGGAAGAGTGTACCAGCGCAACAACTGGACGAGCATATTGCAGCCTACTTGGCACAACACGGGATGATGCCTAAAGAGAACGGGTCGGGCAACAACGATGAGTAGGTATGCTTGTGTTTTTTTCCCAATTTTCATCATCTTTTTTTCCAGTCAAGTGACATTTGTGTATATATTTGATACATGTTGGTTGTTTGTTGTGTTTGATGGGTTAGTGGACATTTGTATATATATGTGATTGATGGATATTATTTGGTTGTATAGTTACATTGTTTGATGGATTTGGGTGGTTCTATTTGATTGGTATTGGTTGTTTGATGGATAGTATTTGGATTTGGATAATATATATGACTATTTGTGATATATGTGAGATCATAAGATAGATGGAGTGGTATTGATTGTGAAATTGAATGTATATGTGTTGGAAAGTGATTTGAATTTGGTTGTGTGGTTGGATTGACTGAAAGAAGGAATTGGACCTTGAAATTTATTCCTAGTTAGCGACGGCTTCTTTACCCAGATTAGCGATGACTAGCGATGGCTAGCGATGACTAAATTGTTTCAGCGCAGCGAAGGCTAGTGACGGCATGTGGCGCCATACCTATTTTAACTAATTTTTCACGTGTCCACCTAGGCGTCGCCAACCGGCTCTATTTTGGTGACGAAGCCGTCGCTAAAGCCATCGCTTTACTGTGTAGTGGAAAGCTAAATAGCGACGGCCGGCGACGGCCTGCGATGCCTTTTAGCTGTCACTAAAGCCGCCTTGTTTTGTAGTGAAATTCGATTCCGCTTTTACAACCGTCCCACAATGGCCTCTTAGCAAAATCTATTAAATCATATATTCTTTTAGCACCTGTTGTCGGTTCTTCTTCGACATTTATGTCTTCATCGTCCGCTTAAATGGTAGAGTTATCTTCCACCATATTACCTATCGGATTCGTCATAATATTATCATCCTATAACTGTAACGACCCACTATTTTGTACCATTCAAATCGACACTAATCCACACATGTCGGACTTGAATGATGCAAAACAACAGATTGTAATAAAATTTGGAGCAAATAAAATCAATCACATAGAATCATAGACACAGAAATATAAGAATAACTCGCAGCGGAAATTAAAATACCATAGTAGTTCATGAAGTTACTATAACAAAGTCTCAAAACAAAAACATAATATCAGTTTGAAAACAATAGAATAGAAATCCCAAACACATAGAAGTTCACTAATACATGAGATGAACTAGAACAACAGAAACTGAAACAGATAGATAAATAGATAGCAGAATCTCCAGCTAAGACTAGCTCCAGAAAGAGGAATCCAAAGCTGTGAATACTCAGGCTGACCCGAGCGTAAAGCAAAACACAAAACACTCGAGTCAGGACATATATACTTATCTAATGTAAACCAACTCAAGTGAACTACAGTAAATGAACAAGTAACTTAAAGGATGCTTGGAACCGCCCATCCTCTAAGGATCCGTTAAACTATTTACTATGTAGTAATATTGCGCTGTTATAATAACGTCTACAGTAAAATAAACATACTTTAAAATACCGTTAAGGGGTTATCCATATAGCCCTTAACACAAATAATGTCAGTAATCTATACAATACTTGCATATCTCCTGATCGGGAGACTATGAGAAGATACCCCATAGGTACGACACAAATAGAAACTCGTAGTAAGGCTCGATATGGTAGGTGACATGGCACACAAGGCAATGCCAGGGTAGATATACCAATTACGCACACAGGCTGGTGGTAGTGTAGCAGCCATATACGCCCACCTCAGAACACACCCATATAAAGGGTGGCCACCAAACAATCACAGAGTAATAGAATGGTATCGAAGAAGTGCATCCGACCAGAGGAGCTCCCCCTTTTGGCCCAAGATCGCTCCTGTTTTAGCCACCTTAAGCCAACTCATGGGAGTCGGGTCCACGTTATATACCTCAAGAATGTCGTCACCATCCTACTTCATTCTGAAATTTCCACCGCGTACACAGTTGTTAAAGTGGTTTTCTGTATCGACGTAGAGTATGTCCATATCCGATCCCGGTCTCTTTAACAACCAATCGTTATTATAACCCGTGGTTATAAATTTCAAAATAGTATTCTATACTTCGAAAATCAAATATCATTTCAAATCCATTTCAAAATATTAAAATATCATATCTTTTCAAAACGACATTCATTTTTTTATTTAATTTTAAATACCATTTTAATCACATTTCAGAATAGTTTATATTCAAATCAAAATACTCCATTTAAATCATTTAAAATGAAGTTATTATATTTAATAAAATATTAAATTCCCAAAAATTTAGCCTTTTCAAAATTCATTTATTCACTTAAATTTATTAAAACAGTGAAATTTTAACTTTCGTAGCATTTATAAAATGCTACAAAAAGTTATGTTTGAAAACAATTCAATTTAACAAAGATAACATTTAAACTGTTGTAATAGCTTTTAGTTTATTTTCCTACAACTACAACACTTACAAAGTGTTGTAATAGCCCTTAGTTCATTTTAGCATTTTCAGTTCATTTATATCAACTACAGCACTTAGAAATGCTGTAATATCCTTTACATTAGAAATAATAGCATTTTAGAAATGTTGTTAATTAAATTCCAAATTTTCAATAAAATTTCATTAACAATTAAACTTTAATATAAATCATTTTTAACTTAAAAAAAATCATATTTTCTCACATTAAAATGATCATTTAAAAACCCTTTAATTTAGGATTTTGATAAAGTAAATTTTCATACAAAATCAAATTTTTAATAATTTATTTATTAAATTTAAGCATACCAATTTCTATTTTTTATATTTAAAATTTAACTTAACACTTAAATTTAAATTTCCAAATATAACTTATTTTCGTTTTTTTAATTAATTTAAAATTCACTTTTAACCAAAAATTCTCAAATTTCAAATTTAAGTTACATTTCAAATTTCAACTTAACTATTCATTTATTTAACATTTTTACTTGTACAAAATCATTAACACTTTATAAACATCATTTAAATTCAAATTTTAAATTAAATTATCATAAAATTTACATTTTAAAATACTTTTAAAAATTCCTTTAAATATATTTATATATAAACCATGGGTCTGTATAATATTTTCTACCTAGGTCAACTGATACGGATAATATATCATTTCAATCCGTAATTTACAAAGAAAACCCGGGTTCTATCATTTCAAACCTGCAGTCCCAAGTAAATAGGATAATTAAAAATAGTTCAGGCCTATCATTTCAGCCCATAACAATTTTTCCTTATTCTAAAGTCCGTTCGGGTATGATCATTTCAACCCATAGTGATCCTATTCTACAGGGAACTTGCAGTGTGAAAAACTGATACAAATAAACAGTATTACATTATATAGCAGTAACAGATGATATGACAGGTGTATAAACAGGGTGAACACCATATGATCATATCACAGGCAGGTATAATATGATAATATAAATCTACAGATTCACATGCTATCAATTTACTGATTATATAAGTACAGATGTCATGTGAATTACTCACCTCTGCAAGCTGGAGATAACAAATTCAGACACACAAACAAAGATCCGGAAAGCACGAAAGCACGACTACGGATTCAAGTGAGGGGAAACCCAAAGTGATTATCTTGTACTTAGCAAACAAAACAAGATATTGCACATGAATTTCAACACAAAATTATTATTAACAAACTAGAAATAATGCACAACAAAGAACCAAACAACTTTCCCATGCTTTCACAAATCATATGCTCGGCCATATGGTTATAATGCTCGGCCTAGGCTATGAGTTTGGGTCAGGTATGGAATAACATGGCTCGGCCTCGCTTGGAGATGAAGGAGTTTATGTTTATGACATGAAAATATAAAAGCCACAAAATGATTTTTGGTGCAACAACAAGCTCGGCCATGGGCATATGGTGCCTCGGCCTTGCTTTGGTGGAGGTCAGGTGATGGTGCAGCAGTGGCCTAGGTTCAGGTAGTGGCTGGTGGAGGTGGTGTTAGTGGTGGCCGAGAGGGGTATGTGGAGTGGTGATGCATGTAGAGGTCGGCTAGGTAGTTTTCAAGTGGATGATGCATTTTTTGTGGAGTTTTGCAACATAGGGGCCACGGCCTTGACTGGTCAGTGGAGATAGATGATGGTTGCAGCTGAGCAAGGTGGTGGTGGAGGTGATGGTGAAGGAGGAGCTTTGGCCGAGCATGATTAGTAGAAGCAAAATAAAGAAAATTAATAAAACAAAGAAGAAAATAGTAAGAAAAATGAAGAAAACCATTACCAAAATTCTTTCAGAAATGATGGTCGAATATTTTGGGATGAGAAGTTTCTTTTTCTTGCGTTAGAAATGAAGAAGAACACGGTTGAAGAAAGAAAATAGTCAGCCATATTGAATGCAAGTGACAATTGCAAAGTGAAAAGGCAAAAAGCATATCAAAGGTCATGGTAAATGAAAGGTTATAGACTCTTCATATTTCTTTTTTTTTTCCATTTTAAACAAATGAAAATGCAAGTAAATAAAATAGAAAACAAAAAAAAATAAAGTAAGAAAGAAAATAAATAAATAATTTTAGAAAAAATATAAAATAATTAAGAAAATAGATTAAAAATAGAAACTAGGATTTAAAATTTTTAAATAAAATACAATAAGCTTTGGAAAATTATAACATCACATTAAAAATATTTTAAAAAATGAAATCTTGAAATAAATAAAAATTTAAATATTTTCAAAATGAAATAAAATCAAATTTAAAAATATTCAAAAATTTAGGGTTGTTACACTTTCTCCCACTCAGATCTTTTCACCCTCGAAAAGAACGGACAAGGAAAATAAAGAAAGCAAGATTAAAAAAAATAGTACCTGAAACGAATAATTCCATATTCGAAGCACGAATGCTCTCCTCTGTCTCCCAGGTACAATCTAGATCATTAGTACTCCACTGTACTTTGACCAGACTAACAGATTTCCTTCTTAGCTGCTTCATACCTCTGTCGACAATACGAAGTGGCTTCCTCTCGACAGTCAGATTAGGCTCAATATCCAAACTATCAAGAGCAAAAGGCTGGACAATAAGAGAGGGATAATGAAGATACCGGCGGAGATGAGAGACATGGAATACATCATGCATTCCAGAAAGCTTCTCGGGCAAATCCAGACGATAAGCCAAAGAACCAACTCTTTCCACAATGCTGAAAGGGCCAATGAACCTAGGAGAAAGCTTCCCTCTACGACCAAAACGAATGACATTCCTTAAGGGAGAGACCTTTAGGAAAACCTAATCACCAACAACAAACTCCAAACTCCTCCTATGCCTATCGGTGTACTTCTTCTACCTATCCTGAGCAATACTCAACTTCCTCTTAATCTCCTCAACTCTCTCAGAAGCCCCCAAAACCAAATCAGGACCAAGAACCAAACAATTACCGGATTCAATCCAACAAGATGGAGATCTATAAGGTCGTCCGTAAAAAGTAACAAGCGGAAACATTTTGATACTAGCCTGAATTCAGAAATGGAATGAGATAGATAAAGAGATTAAGATAAGCTTAAAACAGAAGATTAGATTATGCCTGATAACTATTATTGTAGGTGAATTCGACAAGATGGAGATGATCTTCCTAAGATCCTCCATAATCAAGCACACAAACACGAAGAAGATCCGCGAGAATCTGATTGACTCTTTCCGTTTGACCGTCGGTCTGTGGATGATAAGCAGTGCTCAGATTCAGATGAGTATCCAAAAATTCCTGAAAAGATTTCCAAAACTGACTGGTGAAGTAATGATCACGATCACAAACAATTCTGAGAGGAACACCATTGAGACGAACAATCTCTCTCATGTAGATCTCAGATAAGCTAGAAGCAGAACGGGTAGACTTGACCGGAATGAAATGAGTGGACTTGGTCAGTCTATCCACAATAACCTAAATACTCTCATTACCCCTCCGAGACCTCGGTAAACCATCGATGAAATCCATGGAAACCTGTTCCCACTTCCAATTGGGAATCTCAAGGGGATGCAACAAACCAGGAGTCTTCAGATGATCGGCTTTGACTTGCTGACAAGTCGCACACCGACTAACAAAGATAGAGATATCGCACTTCATACCCTTCCACCAATAAAGCCTCTTCATATCCTGATACATCTTCGACACACCAGGATGAATAGAAAGTCTAGATCGATGATTCTCTTGAAGCAACTCCTGACTCAATCTATCAACATTCGAGACATAAATCCTACCATTAATCCTTAAAATCCCACTATCATCGATCTAAGCTCCACTACTACCACCAACCCTACTACAAACAATCTCCTTCAACAATCTAAGCATCCCATCCTCATCTTTCTTAGCCTTGATACGATCTAGAAGAGGAGAAGATATAACAAGCTGACACAACAAAGCCTTCTTCCTACTAGAGCATCGGCCACAACATTAGCTTTACCGGAAGTATAGCTAATACCGAGGTCGTAAGAAGCCAGAAACTCCAGCCAATGAACTTGCCTCTGATTCAAATCCTTCTGGGTGAAGATATATCTCAGAGACTGATGATCGGTGAAAAGCTTAAACTTAGATCCAAGAGGATGATGCCTCTAGAGCTTCAAAGAAAAGACAACTGCAAGAAACTCTAAATCATGAGCAGCATAATTAGTTTCATGGGTTTTCAACTGACGGCTGGCATAGGCAATGACCTTACCATCTGGCATGAGAACAACACACAATCCCTCACGACTAGCATCAATATATACCGTCAATCCCTCATTGCCATTTGGAACGATAAGAACTGGTGCGGAAGTTAGCTTTATCTTTAACTCATTGAATGCAGCTTCACACTTCTCATCCTAGAAGAACCTAGCATTCTTACGAGTCAAAGCAGAGAGAGGTGCAGCAATCTGAGCAAAATTCTTAATGAATCTCTGGTAATAACAAGCAAGGTCCAGAAAACTACGAATATCTGATGGAGTCTTAGGAGATTCCCAATCCTACAACAGAATAGGGAGAAATAAGACCAACAGAAAGGATAGAATAATTAAATGACGAAGGAAAAGAGAAATAAAGAAAGACTTACATTGATCGCAGCGATCTTGGCTGGATCAACAGAAACTCCATTACCAGAAACAATATGTCCAAGGAATCAGACTTCATGTTTCCAGAAACGGCATTTAGAAAATTTAGCCTTCAATTGATGACTTCTATGAATCTCTAGAACAGATTTCAAGTGCAACTCATGCTCTGCCTTGGTCTTAGAAAAGATAAGGATACATCAATGAAGACTAGAACAATTAATTAAGCACATCAAGAAAAACACGATTCATCAAATCAATAAGGAAAGATGGAGCACTAGTCAAACCAAAAGGCATGACTAACAATTCATAAAACCCATTCTCAGTACGTAAAGCAGTTTGAGGAATGCTTTCCTCAACAACCCTGAGCTGGTGAAAACCCGTGGCATGATCAAGCTGAGAGAAAACAGTGGCACCATAAAGCTGATCGAACATATCATTGATACAAGGCATATGATATCTGTTTTTTACAGTGAGCTTGTTCAGCTCCCTATAATCAACACACATCCTCAAAAATCCATCGGACTTGGTGACGAAAACCACTGCTGCTCTCCATTCTGAATGGCTAGGTCTGATCGGACCTTGGAGAACAAGTCCTCAATTTGCTTTGCTAACTCAACCTTCTCACGAGGTGCCATTCTTCTAGGAGGAAGAACAACAAGTCGAGCTCTAGGAATAAGATCAATGCGAAAATCAATTTCCTGCTTAAGAGGAAAAACAGTGACTTCACCAAAAACATCTGGATAGAATCTGACCACACGGGTCGAATGAAGATCACCAGGAGAAGAATCTAGAGAATATATAAAACTGCCAGCAAAATCCTGAGGCATGCGGCACTGAATAGTCAAGGAATTTCCTTGATCATCAACAAGATAAACAGACCGGGCTTTGCAAGATATACGGGCATCATGCCCACCCAGCTAATCACTTCCAAGCAATAGATCAAAAGCATCAAAGCCCAAAACATAGAAATCACCACTGAAACAATGATCGGAATAGAGAAGTTCCACATACTTACAAATCCGATTAAGGTTTGTAGGACCCCCAATTGGATTTGAAACACACAAAGGCACAGAATCATACTCAGGAGAAAGAAGATGCTCAAACTTATCACACAAATCAACAGAAATAAAACTGTGGAATGCTCCAGTATCAAATAAAAAACGAACATAATGCGAAAATAAAGAAAAGGTTCCCTGAAGAGTACCTTGGTCATCACTAGGAGTAGGAGTAGGAGCAGGTGCCGGAGCTGGAGCAGATGCAGATGTGACAGCAAATATACCAGAAGGCTTACTATTCTGCTGGGTAGGGCAATCCTTCCTGAAATGAACAGGCTGGAGACAGATATGACAGAGATCACGCCTAGCCAACTGAGCAGGTGGAGGAACAGCAGCTCCAGCCAAAGTAGGACAACTATTGGCATAGTGTCCCTTCTGATCACATCTGAAATAGGTGATGGAAGAAAGATCAACAGGCTGCCTTTGGGAAGGAGAAGATGATGAAGATCCCAGACCTGGATTCTTGAGCCAATCCTTCTTCTGCTGGTGGAAATTAGGCTTTCGCTTCCTAGAATTAGCAGAGAAAGATCGAGATGAAGGAGCACCAAAAACAGTAGGACCCTTAGAAGTAGGGTTCTCATATCAGATAGCCATATCCATAAGCTGGGCAAAAGTGCCATGAACATGAGAAATGAGACGGTCATAGTACTCAGGGCGAGAACCAACTATGAAATTCTCATTCTTCTGAGAGGAGTGTCTATCAGGCGAGGACTGAACTTGGAAAGTTCGTTGAAATTCCTCTCATACTCAGCAAAAGACATGCTACCTGCTTGAGATCCATGAACTCCCTATAAAGCTAGGATTTAACGCCTCGGGAATCCACTTAGCAATGAAAGCATCCCTGAAAAGATGACAGATAAACTTAGAAAAGGCACGAAGAGATAGAAAACAAAATTCAAAGAAACACGAGAAGATACCTAAACTGCTTCCAAGTAATATCGGCCTCGACGGTGTTAGCCGTAACGGACTCCCACCAATCAAGGGCAGCCTCATGCAACTGCAATGCTGCTGACAGACGCTTCTGGGTATCAGTAATCTCATGACTAGTAAATATCCTCTCTAAATTCCGCAACCGTTGTTGGGCTTCAATAATGCTCTCTGAACCAGTGAACGGGGTTCCACCCAGTAGAGTGAATTCCTTACGAAGAACATTAAACCTAACAGGTGCAACGGGCTGAGGAGCTGGGGAAATACCATGAACCCTACCTTTGGCATTTCCTCGATTCATCCTGAAAAATCAAGAATGAATTTAGGACAAGATAAAGAAAAGCCAAAGATAAATTAAGATAAGACAAGATAAATTCACTTGGATGAATTTCCTAAAGAAAGAAAACACTAAAAAGGTAGATATGAAAGGAAGGAAGGAAGTTAGAAAACATTTGAAAAATCCTTTTAAAACAAGAAATTTTTTATATCAAATAATCTTCGAAAATCCTTTGAAAAATCATTTTGAAAATCATTTTATACTTAAAATATGTTCTCTCACAAAGAAAATGATTCTGAGGTTGATTTCACTCATTCTAGGGTATTTATACCCTATCTCCAATGAGTTTTTGCTCTACATGTCATGGTTTTCCTAAAAGCAAAGCTCTAATACCAAATATAACGGGCCACGCCAATGAAGTAACGTCCACCGTAGCATACATTGGTACATGTGTTCTGCCTTTATGACCAGCCTTTCGACTGCACCACCAACCCCCGCGGGGACATGTAGGAGTAAGAGTCAACCGTCCACTACCAAACGAGGAAGCGAGAAACCCCTATCATGCTGCATCCTCCAAGTGCAATGGCAGACACACATGTCGGACTTGAATGATGCAAAATAACATATTGTAATAAAATTTGAAGCAAATAAAATCAATCACACAGAATCACAGACACAGAAATATCAGAATAACTCGCAGCTGAAATTAAAATACCATAGTAGTTCGTGAAGGTACTATAACAAAGTCTCAAAACAAAAACATAATATCAGTCTGAAAACAACAGAGTAGAAATCCCAAATACATAGAAGTTCACTAATACATGAGATGAACTAGAACAACAAAAAATGAAATAGATAGATAAATAGGTAGCAGAATCTCCAGCTAAGACTAGCTCCAGAAAGAGGAATCCAAAGCTGTGAATAATCAGGCTGACCCAAGCGTAAAGCAAAACACAAAACACTCGAGCCAGGACATACATATTTATATAATGTAAACCAACTCAAGTGAACTGCAGTAAATGAACAAGTAACTTAAAGGATGCTTGGTACCGCCCATCCTCTAAGGATCCGTTAAACTATTTACTATGTAGTAATATTGCGTTATTATAATAATGTCTACAGTAAAATAAACATAATTTAAAATAGCGTTAAGGGGTTAACCATATATCCCTTAACACAAATAATGCCAGTAGTCTATACATTACCTGCATATCTCCTGATCGAGAGACTATGAGAAGATACTCCATAGGTACAACACAAATAGAAATGCGTAGTAAGGCTCGATATGGTAGGTGACACGGCACATGAGGCAATGCCAGAGCAGATATACCAATTACGCACAAGTGCTGGTGGTAACGTAGCAGCCACATACACCCATCTCGGAACACACTCTCATATCACGGGTGGCCACCAAACAATCACAGAGTAATAGAATGGTATCGAAGAAGGGCGTCTGACCAGAGGAGCCACCCCTTTTGGCTCGAGATCGCTCCTGTTTTAGCCACCTTAAACCAACTCACGGGAGTCGGGTCCATGTTATATACCTCAAGAACGTCACTACCATCCTACTTCATTCTGGAATCTCCACCGCGTACACAGTTATTAAAGTGGTTTTCGGTATCGACAGAGAGTATGTCCATATCTGATCCCGGTCTCTTTAACAACCAATCGTTATTATAACCCGTGGTTATAAATTTCAAAATAGTATTTTATACTTCGAAAATCAAATATCATTCCAAAATTCAATATTATTTCAAATCCATTTGAAAATATCAAAATATTATATCTTTTCAAAACGACATTCATTTTTTATTTAATTTTAAATACCATTTTAATCACATTTCAGAATAGTTTATATTCAAATCAAAATACTCCAATTAAATCATTTAAAATGAAGTTATTATATTTAATAATCAAATATTAAATTCCTAAAAATTTAGCCTTTTCAAAATTCATTTATTCACTTAAATTTATTAAAACAGTGAAATTTTAACTTTCGCAGCATTTAGAAAATGCTACGGAAAGTTATGTTTGAAAACAATTCAATTTAACAAAGATAGCATTTAAACTGCTGTAATAGCTTTTAGTTTATTTTCCTACAACTACAGCACTTACAAAGTGCTGTAATAGCCCTTAGTTCATTTTAGCCTTTTTAGTTCATTTATATCAACTACCGCACTTAGAAATGCTGTAATATCCTTTACATTAAAATTTAATTAACAGCATTTCAGAAATGCTGTTAATTAAATTCTAAATTTTCAATAAAATTTCATAAACAATTAAACTTTAATTTAAACCATTTTTAGGATTAAAAAAATCATATTTTCTCATATTTAAATGATCATTTAAAAACCCTTTAATTTATGATTTTCATAAAATAAATTTTCATACAAAATCAAATTTTTAATAATTTACTTATTAAATTCAAGCATACCAATTGCTATTCTTCATATTTAAAATTTAACTTAACTCTTAAATTTAAATTCTCAAATATAACCTATTTTCATTTAATTTAAAATTCACTTCTAACCAAAACTTCTCAAATTTCAAATTTAAGTTATATTTCAAATTTAAGTTATATTTCAAATTTAAGTTATATTTCAAATTTCAACTTAACTATTCATTTATTTAACATTTTTACTTGTACAAAAATCATTAACACTTTTTAAAAATCATTTAAATTCTAATTTTAAATTAAATTATCACAAATTTACATTTTAAAATACTTTTAAAAATTCCAAAAAATATATATATAAAAACCATGGGTCTTTATAATATTTTTTAACCTAGGTCAAGTAATACAGATAACATATCATTCCAATCCGTAATTTACAAAGAAAACCCGGGTTCTATCTGTAACAGCCCAAAATTTTTAACAAATATTTTATTCATTTATTTAAAAACTTTGGTGTTTGATTACTTAAAAATTTGAATTTTAGAAATTGTCTTGCATTGGTTATAAATCAATTGCCAAATTTTGATTAATATAAACAAAATCTGTAATTTTGATTTTGGGTTAAAGTTTGACTTTAATTGAAACTAAAAAAAATTAACTTCCAATCTTTTATTTTAACTGTATTTATATATGTACAACATTTGTTCCGCTTTTATTTCTTTTAAATTGGTTATATACTTTTTAAATTAAGTAATAAATAATGTGGGAAAAGAAATAAATTTATACGTTTCTTTTATATGTATATACATCCGTTTTCTTAGTAAGAAATAAGCAAATCAAACGGTTATGTAACAATCAAAAATTTTAATTAAGTAATAAATAATGTTGTAAAAGGCAATAAATTATACGTTTTATTTGGTACGTTTTATATCTGTTCTTGTTTAATTATTTGGCGTTGTAAATGGTACGTTATTTCCTAAAATATTCTTTAGCATATATTTTACTAAATAAATAAGAAACAAATAAATTTAAATTTTGTTACTTTGTTAATTAGTTTGGGCATACATTTTTATTTATCTCTTACCTTTAAAATACACACACTTTTGAATTACTACCTTAGCTGCTAAAATCAGCAGCCGTGCATTTCTAAATGGGAAAGAAATAAATCCTTCTAGCCGTTCAAATTCATTAAAAGCTTGCATTGAAAATTCACGCGTAAATATTCCATCTCTTTTCCACTTTCCTTTTGTTCTTTGTTTTAATAGGAATAAAACCCATTGATTTCCCTAATATTCAAATCATTTATTTCTTGCCCTTTTTTTTCACTTAATCAACGCAAAGCTCTCTGTTAAATACAAGACCTGTACACAATACCTTACTTCATTATTTATACTTTCATCTTCTCTCGCGTGAAGCCCTCCCCTGTAAGTTTTAATAGCTGCTCATATTCTTTTTATTCTTTCTTTGCTTTTCTTTATTTCTATTGTTTTGCTCAACCAAGTATTCGACTTATTCACCTTGCATGACCGGCCTGCGCCCCTCTCCACCACCAGTACGGCTTCCCCCTCTGACGTCCAGATCTGACCGTGGACTCTGGTGAAGATCATCACCTCAAACCCATAAATGCCTTACCGATCCCATACATTTCCTCCACCTTCAAGCACAGCCGCAGCTAACACCACCACCACCATCAACTCCAGGCCGTGACCCCGCCTCTAACCCTAGCCGCGCCTCTAGGTGGTGATGGGCTCACTGGACCGAGCCCATGCAACGGACGTGCTTCCTTATGCTTTGACCAAAAAAAATACATGCACTACCTTTACATATTTTATCACAGCCTAATTTTTTCATCCTCGCACTGCCTTGCGTATTTCAGGCAGTATATAAAAAAAACTGGTCAGGGCCGAGCCTTTGAAATGTTGGTGGAGACGTGTGGTGAAGAGGCTGAGTCACTTGTGTTCATAAATCTTTTTCAATCTTGTGTCCAGTATAGCTTTATTAAAAATTGATATATGCGTATGTGTGTTAGCATACATAGATTTGCTTTGTGTTTTATTTCAAGATTTGAATCTGGTTGTCGCATCCTCAAAAATCTAATCGTGCTTTCCTTACGCTTTTCGGTGTGGATATCATTATTTTTGAATCAAATCTCCAGCGTCGTAGAGGTGAGTATTCACGCTTGACATTCATACTTATAGCATTGTAAATTGATAGCGAGTGAATTTGTAGAATTGTTATATCGTATTATACTTGCCTGTAATATGAATTTTATGATCTTTAAAACCCTATTGTAAAATTTTCACATCATCCATTATATTATATGCTGTTATATTATATGATGTTATACAGTTCATTTATTTCTGTTTATCACACTGCAAGTTCCCTGTAGAGTAAAATCACTACGGGTCGAAATGATACATACCCGAACGGACTTTTGAATAGGGAAAAATCGTTATGGGCTGAAATGATAGGCCTGAGCGATTCTTATTTATTTTATTTATTTATTTAACTTGGGATTGCGGGTTTAAAATGATATAACCCAAATTTTCTTTGTAAATTACGGATTGAAATGATATATTATCTGTATCACTTGACCTAGGTTAGAAAATATTGTACAGGCCCGTGGTTATTATATATATATTTTTCTGGAAATTTTAAGTATTTTTATATTTGTATATTATAATATTTTTGATTTAATTGGATTAAAAGTGATTTTTATAAAGTGTTAATGATTTTCTACAAGTTAAATATGTAAATAAATGAATGGTTAAGTTGGAATTTGAAGTATAAATTTATTCTGGAATATCTAATTTTGTAAAATAAAATGGAATTAAAGTTAAGTAAATAAAATATGATAAATTTGGAATTAAAGTGAATTAATAAAGTGTTATTGAGTTTTCTATGAATTAAATAGTTAAATAAATAAATAAATACTTGAATTGTAATTTGAAATATAACTTAATATAAAAATGTGAAGTTGGTTTAAGAATAAAAGTTAAGTTAAGATATAAATTGGAAATTAAGTTTGAAATGGTAATTAACCTTAATTTTTAAGTTAAATTTTAAAAATACAATAAATAGATAATAAGTGAAGCATTTAAAAATTTGATATTATTTGTGAAATTTACTTTATAAAAATCATAAATTTTTGGGTATTTTAAATGACCATTTTAAAGTGGAAAATATGATTTTATAAGTTAGATTTTAATTGTTGCTGAAATTATATTGAAATCTGGGAATTTAATTGACTTAAAATTTGTTAAGGGATATTACCGCACTTTGTAAGTGTCGTAGTAGATGCAAAGGAACTAAAGGCTAAATTTGACAAAGGGCTATTGCAGCACTTGGTGAGTGCTGTGGTTGAAAAATTTAAACTAAACCTGAATAAATAAAAAGGGTACCGTGGCACTTGTTAAGTACTGCAGTTGGCTGAATGAGGTTTTGAATATTTGATTTGTAAGTATAATAACTTCACCCTTAAATAGTTTAAATGAGGTATCTTGATTTGAAGTATAAACTGTTTTTGAAATTTATAACCATAGGTAATAATAACGTTGGTTGTTAAAGAGACCGGGATTGGATATGGGCATACTCCTTGTCGATACCGAAAACCTCTTTGACAAACCGTGTACGCGCTGGAGATTCCAGAATGGGGGACGTTCTATTAAGGTATATACGTGGACCCGACTCCCGTGAGTTGGCATAAGGTGGCTAAAACAGGAGCGATTTTCAGGCTAAGGAGGTAGCACCTCTTATCGGACGCGCTTCTTCGTATGCCATTCTATTATTTTGTGATTGTTTGGTGTGCACCTTTTATTTTGGGAGTGTTGTTAGAGGTGGGCGGTAGTAGCTGCTACGCGCTACCACTGGTCCGGATGCGTAATTGGTATATCTACCATGGCATTGCCTAGTTGTGCCGTGTCACCTACCCTAGCGAGCCTTGTACGAGTTTGGTTTTCTCCCATAGCCCGTGCAGTATCCTCTGGTGGCTTCCCAATCAGGAGGGACCATGATACTGGATGGACTACTGGGACTATTATGTGTTAAGGGCTATATGGGTAACCCCTTAATGCTATTTTAAATTAAGTTTATTTTACTATAAACATTATTATAATAGCGAAATATTACTACATAGTAAATAGTTTAACGGATCCTTAGAGGGTGGGTGGTCCCAAGCATCCTTTAAGTTACTTGTACCTTATATTACAGTTCACTTGAGTTGATTTACATTATATAAATATGTATGTCCTGACTCGAGTGTTTATGTTTTATTTTACGCTCGAGTCAGCCTGAGTATCAGTTCGGACTTCATTTCCTGGAGCTAGGACTTCTAAAGATCATCTTTATCGAGCTGCTGTCTATTTTCTATTCTGTCTTTTATCTTAGCTTATGTAATTGAGACAAATGAATTTGGGATTTTTGTGGATGTTTCAAACTATATTGGATTTTAAGAACTATGTAATTTGTACTTATTTTGAGACTATGTTGATAGTGGCTTCATGAACCACTATGGTATTTTATTTCCGCTGCGAGTATTCTGATTTCTGTGTCTGTGAGTCTGTGATTTGATTTCATTTTCTCCAATTTTTGTTACAATCTATTGTTTTGAACTATTCAAGTTCGACATGTTTTAATTTATTGTTGAATTTGAATGGTGCAAAATAGTGGGTCGTTATAGTTGGTATCAAAGCTTTGGTTTTTAGGCAAACCATGGCCTGCGGAGCAAAAACTCATTAAAGATAGGGTAGAAATATCCTAGAATGAGTGAACCCAATCTTAGAATCCTTTCCTTGTGAGAGAACGTATTTTAAAGTATAAGCCGATTTTTCAATGATTTTTAAAGGATTTTCAAAGAAGTATTTTAATAAAACTTTCTTGTTTTGAAATCAAAAATTTTCCGACTACTTCTTTTGCTTCACCTTACGTAATTAGCTCCACTGTTGAATGCCTGTTCTAGTTGAACTTTATCTTATCTAATCTATCTTGGTCTCTATTTTTCCTCTGTGCTTAAATTCATTCTTGATTTCTCAGGATGAATTGAGGAAATGCCAGAGATAGGGGACGTGGTGCTGTCCGAGCTCCTGCACCCGCTGCCCCAATTAGGTTCACTAAGCTTTACAAGAATATACCGAGCTTGGTGGCACTAAGTTCATAGGATCTGAGAGCATAATTGAAGCTCAACAGTGGTTGAGAGACTCGGAGAGAATCTTCTCCGGTCTTGAGATCACTAATGCCCAGCAGCGTCAGTTGGCAGCTTGGCAATCGAAAAGAGAAGCTTTGGATTGGTGGCTGTTCGTTACAGCTCACACCGCTGAGGCCGACATTTCTTGGGAACAATTTAGGTATCTTCTTCTGTTGTTCAAGTTTGGTTCAATTTCCTCCTTTTGAAATCTGTCTCATATCTCTTATCGTGCTTTAGGGATGCTTTTCTCGTGAAATGGATGCCCGAAGCAGGAAAGTCTCAGCTGTATCGGGAATTCATGGATTTGAAGCAAGGTGATATGACCTTTGCCGAATATGAGAGGAAATTCAATGAGCTATCACAATATGGCCTTAATCTGATAGACACTCCTCTCAAGAAAAATAACAAGTTTATTGCTGGTGCACGCCCCAAGTACTATGATCGCCTCATTACCCACGTGCATGTACTTTCACCTCTTTGATGGACATAGCCATTAGGCATGAGAATCCTACCTCTAGGGACCCTCCAGCTGCGCAGTCTGCCCCATCTTAGTATTCTGGTAGTTCCAGCCCCATTTTCAACATCGACAGAAGAATAAGAATAGGACACCAGGGTTTGGATCGTCTTCTTCATCTCAGAGGCAGCCTGTAGACCAATCTGCCATTACCTGTTATCGATGTGATCAGAAGGGACATTACGCTAATAGTTGTCCTTGCTGCTATTCCACCTCCAACTCAGTTGGCCAGGCGAGACCTCTGCCACATTTGTCTTCAGCCGGGACATTTCAAGAAGGATTGCCCTACTCAGGAGAAGGGAAAAGCATCAGGTATTTTTGCTGTGATTTCTGCATCTTCTCCAGCTCCACCGCCTGCACCCGCACCTGCTCCTGTTCCTAGTGATAGCCAAGGTACACTTCAGGGTTCTTTTTACTTGTTTTATTTTCCTATACGTGTTCTCATTGATTCCAATAGCTTTATCTCGGTAGATCTTTGTAATAAATTTGAGAATCTTCTTTCTCTCGAGTTTTCTTCTGTGCGTCTATGTGTTTCAAACCCTATCGGTGGTCCTGCGAACCTAAGTAAGATTTGTAGGAATGTGAGACTCTTTTATGATAGTTATCGATTTTCTGGTGATTTCTATGTTTTGGGGTTTGACGCTTTCGATCTACTGCTTGGGGTTGATGGTTGGATAGGCATGATGCCCATATCTCGTGTAGTTCTCGAACTATTTCTCTTAAGGATGATCTCGGAAATTCACTGGAGATTCATTGTAGTTTGCCTAAGGATTTCGCTGGCAGTTTTATTTATTCTCTAGATGCTTCACCTGGTGATCTTCATTCGACTCGTGTAGTCAAACTATTTCCTGATGTATTTGGTGAAGTCACTTCTTTACCTCCTAAGTGGGAAATTGATTTCCGTATCGATCTTATTCGTGGAGCTCGACCTGTAGTTCTTCCACCTAGAAGGAAGGCACCCCGTAAGAAGGATGAGCTAAGGGAGAAAATTCAGGACTTGTCCTCTAAAGGTCTTGTCAGACCTAGCTTTTCGGAATAGGGAGCATCAGTGCTTTTCGTCACCAAGTCTGATGGTTCCCTCCGGATGTCTTTTGATTATAGGGAGCTGAACAAGCTCACTACGAAGAACAGATATCCTATGCCTCGCATTAATGATATGTTTGATCAGCTCTATGGAGCTACTGTTTTCTCTCAGCTTGATCTTGCCATAGGTTTTCACCAACTCAGAGTTGCCGAGGAGAGCATTCCCAAAACCACTTTCCGTACTGAGAATGTTTTCTTTGAATGGCTAGTTATGACTTTTGGTTTGACTAATGCTCCCGCTTTCTTTGTCGATTTAATGAACCGTGTCTTCCGTGATGTGCTTAATAAATTTGTTCTTGTCTTTATTGATGATATCCTTGTTTTCTCCAGAGGAAAGAGCATGAGTCGCATTTGAAGTATGTTCTAGAGACTCTTCGAAATCATCAATTAAAGGCTAAATTCTCGAAATGCCATTTCTGGGAAGAGGAAGTCCGATTTCTAGGACATATTTTTTCTAGTGATGGAGTTTCTGTTGATCCAGTCAAGATCGCTGCGATCAAGGTAAGTCTTTCCTTCCTTCTCTTTCTGAAATTGATCACTCTACCCTTTATGGGGTCCTTATTTCTCCCTGTTATGTTACAGAATTGGAAAACTCCTAAGACTCCAACTGATATTCGCAGTTTTCTGGGCCTTGCCGGTTACTATCGAAGGTTCATTGAGAACTTTGTTCGGATTTTGGCACCTCTCACTGCTCTAACTCGAAAGCATGCAAAGTTTATAAGGGATGACAAGTGTAAACCGGCATTCGAAGAGTTAAAGAATAAGCTTACTTCCGCACCAGTGCTTACCGTTCTGAATGGAAAAAAGGGACTAAAGGTATACACCGACGCTTGTCGCGAGGGTTTGGGAGCGGTATTGATGCAAGATGGGAAGGTGATTGCCTATGCTAGTCATCAGTTGAAGACCCACGAAGCTAACTGCAGCTCATGATTTAGAATTACTCGTTGTTGTCTTTGCATTGAAGATTTGGAGACATCATCTCTTGGGTGCTAAGTTTGACCTCTTCACTGATCAGCAATCCTTGAAGTATATCTTCACCCAGAAGGATTTGAATCAGCGTCAAGTTCGGTGGCTTGAGTTTCTCGCTTCTTACGATCTTGACATTAACTATACCCCTGGAAAGGCTAATGTTCTGGCGGATGCTTTGAGCAGGAAGAAGTCCTTGTAATGTGTTACGCCCCACTCCGAGACCCAGTCTAACAAAGAGTATTATGGAGTAATACCGTCTGCTGGAACGGAGAATAGAGTATAATGGAAGCGACCATATGAAATCAAGCTATATCTATCTACTGAGTACGTCGAAATGTGGTATCGTTTTTTTTTCAAGTGGTTCGACATATCCAATAGATATTTATAACGAAATTACAATGGCTAAGGAAAATAGGTTCAGAACAAACATAATACTAAATGATAACATCATCATCACAGAACAGTCACATGACAGTCACAGAACATAGGTACAATATATCGTCAATACCGATCCAAATATCAAAAGGTGGGTACAAAGCCACCGCTCACACATGTGAGTAAAAAATATGTACATAAGAGACTGAATAATCAGAGTATCAAAATAGTGGACAAATATAAAGAACTATCTATCAGCATAGCAGATAATGTCCAAGTGGAAGCACAGAAAGCTAAGTCCAGAGGCCTAACCTGAAACAACTCGGTCTGACCCGAGCAAAAAACACTCGGGTCAGGCTAGCTAAACAATCAGTTAATAAACTGAGATAAACATAATAATGCGGTACATAAATAAAACAGTACTTCTCCAAAGAGAAGAGTATTATGGACTACATGAATATAATGACGATCCCCAATCTTCAATAAACAGTAAAAATCTCTAAAGAGAATATCAACACCAAAGTGTTAAATAAATAAAATCGCCTCATATCATCGGCGTAGCCAAAGCTATATAATGTTGCCCATAGGCAATAATCCCAAGAGTGACCAGAGTCTGTAATCAATGCCCAAGCAAAGATCGGTACTCCAAAGAGCAATAGGGATATACTGAAAAGTCAATGAAATCGAATACTGAAAAGCAGTGTCCAGAGACACTTTGAATCCACAAGGTAATCACACTTACATCGTATGGTTCCATAGAACCAACACCGAAGGGCGGTACTCGAATGGATATAAAAATCATCAAATAATACAAGTATAGCACGTGCTACGACCAGAGTCGTTATTGCCAAGTACTGTACAGTTGTGATCGACCACTCGCTCAGATGCGGAACACGCGAGACGGCGAGATCCTTCCCAGAAGGATAAAGGCCCAGAGGCGCATGCCGAAAAAACTACTCCATAGAGCAAGTGTCCAGAGATGGTTGCCCAGAGGCTAGTGACCCAGAGGTCCAGTACTGGCCGCCCGTAGGCTAATGTGTCACAAACTTCTTGGAGAGGAACCCGTAAAGTGTTAACAATGAGTCTCATACCCCACGTTCGCACAAAACGGTTTACTAACCAATAGCAAGCTCACACTCCAAACAATAAAAAGTCCACCTTGTATCATCGGTAAACTAGGCCCAAAGGTCAAAACGATCAATCAAATAGATCGGGGATTAACCGGAAAGAAAATACACACGGTTCCATAGGCCGGAGATTTCCTAATCGTTTAAGCACCTTCCCACTTCGCTCGACGTGCTAAAAAGTGAGTGTGAGATTTTTATCACAGAAAATAATGGTGCGAAACGGATTTATAATTGGTTTTGAAATCACTTTAAAACGGCTTTTGAAAACTCTCCTATTATGGAGTAAATAGTTTAATAATTTAACAATAACATTATAAAATAATTTTGAAAGCCATTTAGGAGCGAAAAATCCTTTTTAAATAGTTCATAAAATCAGTGTACGAAATCTAGAGACAAATCTCAAAGAAATCGATAAATCAGAAAAATCACTGAAAACCAATATTCGTGTTGGAAAAATATTCTGAATGGTTGTGAACCAAAGTTCGACAAAGAAATAATCATTTTGAAGCGGTTGCACCAAAATGGTGCAACCCGGACTCGGTTGCACCAAAATGGTGAAACCGGTGGGTCAGAACCCGGCTGCACCGAAATGGGTGCAGCCCATTTTATAGAAGTCGGCTGCACCGCATGTGCAGCCCGTTTCTGTGAACCAGGCTGCACCATGCGGTGCAGCTGGTTCGGTTAAGCCCCAGCCCGCATGGGCTGGGGAGAAACAGCAAGCCCCCAGCCCGCATGGGCTGGGGGGAAATGGCAAGCCACCCAGCCCGCATGGGCTGGGGAAGTGGGGACGCAGGCTTCGGCCCGCGTCAGCCACTGAGTCGCGCGGGCCATGCGCCCGCGCGCTGAAGTTTTAGCCCGCACGGGCCCTGCGCCCGTGCGCTGGCATGTGGGCCGCGGGCCTTGTGCCCGTGCGGGAGAGACCCGCGCTGAGTGTGCGCGCCAGCCCACTAAGGGCTGGCCTGCTACCGGCTAGCCCAACCGGGCTAGCCTGCTGCGCCCGAGCAGCAGCTTGGGTGCAACCCAGGTCTGCCCTGGTGATTTTTGGGTGTTTTTTTCAAGTTTTTGGCATCAAATTTCACCAATATCAATCACTAACTACCATATAATGATTACTACACTATATTAAAGGAAACAAATGGCCAAAGCTTAGCATTACCTTAGGAAGCAATATCACAAGCACCTTATGTGCACACCCCAAAATGAAAGCAAAGATGATCAAAGAGCTATGTTTCACATGTTACATAATAAATCATGTGTTACTAAATGATTACCGAAATCAAAAGATGATTAAACACATATTAGAAGAGGTTTTTAGCAATATACCTCTCTAGAAAGCAACAAAGACCATTATAGCATCAACCCAAGTTAGCAAAAGATGATTAGGAGGCTATAAGATAAAAAAAACACATAAAACATGTGTTACCAAATAAATTTCAGAAATTAGAAAGATATAAAAACGGATTTGAGGTGGGTATTTGCATTACCTTTGCATAGAATGACTTGCATAAGCTAAAACTAGAAGGAGATGAAGATAGAGGCCATTTTAGTTAAGAAAGATTTAGGAAATGATTAGGGTTTTGATTAGGGATGAATGAATGAGGTTAGGAGAGTTTGAGATAATTTATAGAGGAGGTTTAGGGTGGGTTATTGGGCTAGGTTTAGTAACCCAATAAGAAGAGAGTTATTTACATGTTTCCAAAAATTAGTCTAAGTGTTCATCTATGTTTATAAAACTCATTTTCTTATCCAACCCCATTTTGAAATCTCTCCTAAAATATTTAACTTTCCAAAAATAACATTTTATCCTCATTTTAAAATCCCATATTTCCCATTTAATTAAAATAGCCTTTTCAAATAAATTTTGTTATTCCAAATCCTTTTATGCTTCATTAAAATAAATAAAGAATCCTAACTTTTATTTATTAATTGGTAATGCAAATCTCGGGTTCTTACAGACTCCCCCTTTAAGAAAATTGCGTCCCCGCAATTCCTTAAGATAGATGTCGTCTATAACGTCAAATCTGTAGGATCGATTTCACCCTAGAGGGGGGGTGAATAGGGTGATGGTATAAATTATAAAAATTAATCGCGGAAGCTTATAAATTAATTTCAATTCAGATCACAGAATAGCAACACAGATATCGCAGAATATAAATAACAGAATAAAACAGAACAACACAGAATTTACCCAGCTTCGGCAAAACCCTGCCTACGTGCTGCCCCCAAGGTTTCTACTAGAAATTAGATAGTCCCTCGCTTACACACGTAAACTCGCTATACCCGCTATTGACTAATCTAACTCTACGCTCAAAACCCTGCCACAACTCAACTACCGAGTTGCGAATTCTCAAGCTACGCCACGTAGCTTGTCCCCTAGTCACACGACTAGAAAAATAAAAAAGGTTTAAAAGAAAAATACAAATTAAAAACAATTTGAAATAAAAAACCCTATTTAATAAAAACTAAGCCCAAATTAATAAAACAAAGGCCGGCCCCTTATTCACTTCTTCAACCCGTTCCTTTTTCTTTGCTTTGTGAAAAAATGGCCGATCCTCTTTCGTTCCTCTTTGCGAATTAGGGCTTCTGGTAATTTGCTTTTGCTCCTTGCGATTTAAACTAGGGTTGTGCAAAATTGAAGCGCCGCTCGATCTCGTTCGATAGTAGGCTTCGATGCTTTTGATTTGCTTACCGCTTCTTCAATTTTGGATCGAATTCCTTCTGCTTTTTCGGTATGTATTTTTCTTCTTTTGCTTTGCTGGTTGATGCTTGAACTCGATGATATGCCGATGATGATTTGTGGTAATTTATAGGATTCCAATTCCTATAATTTCGTCGTATATATTTATTTGACTTCGTCTGATAATTATGCTTGAATTCTTCTTGGCTCTACGATTTTGATCGAATGCTGTGATTCATTTTTGACTTATTCAAATTCGTATAACTGATGCTTGATCCCCACGGCTTTGAATTGTCGTGCTCATCACGGTGTTGATTTGCGACTTGGTCAATTTTTCATACTCACTTGAATTGCGTTGATTTTCTTTGACCATGTTGATTTCGTGAAATTTTTACTGCTGGCTTTGCTTCAGTATGCTTTGATTCGAACCAGACTTTTGTTGACTTGATCACAACTGATATTAGCTTGTGAATTTCTGATGGACTTATTAGTTCGACCCTTGTGTTCTTCATATCTTCATTTGATCAGTGTGTTTGAGTCTGCATTTGCATACTTGCATTTGAGTTGTTGCTCTCTGTACTTGTAGTTGCACTTCGAGTTGGATATGTTGGCACTGGAACTAACTTGTATCTGGACTTGTTGTATTCATTCATACTGTGTATTGCATTGATGTTCATTTCATTGCATATGAATCTTGGTCTACGTGATGATGTAGCTTGCTGTACTTTCCTGTAGCTCCATCTGTTGCAATCTTTGATGATTTATTGTAGTATGTTGTCACTGAGTTTGACTGCATGTTCATCAGTTCATATTGAACTGTTTCTTGTCATGTTCACTTGCACACTCGAGTTTGTAATCTCAGATTCATAGTGTATTTGTTGGCTGCATTGTCATTGTTTATACTTGATGGTTGCTTTCAGTAGCTTCTGGTTGGTCACTTGATTCACATGTGCACTGCCTGTTTGAAGTTGTAGCATTTTGTATTTGCTGTATCTTGGATATTTGCAGTTCCATTACTTTGTGCCCGAGCTTGCATACTGTTTTCATTTGTTCAACATGTAGTTGTTCACTTGGTCTTTGCTTGTGACATCTATGTGCATCTGATATATTTTTGAGACCGTGCTTGCATTTATATTTGGTCGACACTTGCATCATTATCTGTTGTGACATTCATGTTCCCTGTTGAGTCTTTGGTGATGCTTCACCTGTTATGTCTGCAACTTGTAGCTGGACTTGTGCACCTTGTTTCATGTTTAAGACTTGAGTCTTTGTGGTCTGGTTGCATGTTCACTATTTGTATCTGCAGTGGTATTGTTTTGTTTGCATATATCACTGGTTCATTCCATTGTTTCATGCATGTGACATTGGTGCATTGTCGTGAGTAGTTTGTAGTTGCTTCTGTGCATATATATTGGTCTTTTAATTGATGCTGAAGTCGCTATGCAGTTGCTATGCCTTCGGTCATGTTGCCTTGTGTTGAATCCAGTTTCAAAACTCGGATTTGACCTTGTGCTTGTGTCGTGATTTTCAATGTTATTGCACGTGAGTTGAACCCGGTTTTTCATTTGGGTTTGACCTGTGCGTACCTGTCCCTGTAAAACAATCAAGTGTATATATCGGCGTGCACGGCCTTGTGGCATATACAGTAATACACTGTGTATGTCACAAGTTGTTCGTGTATGATGAGTTCAAATTTAAATTATGACGAACAACCCAAATAACTGAGGCAAATCATATTTTCAAAAATTATCTTTTATTTTTGAATTGCAAAAATATTTCTTTTTCAATTTTACTGCGTTAGTTTATATTTTTGCAGATTGCCCAGATGCTGGATTCAAACTGGAATGTAGTTGAAGATAAATACGAGTGTGAGTGATATGTAGTGAGGTGCTGATGTAAAATAGTGATGTAATTGAATTTGTATCATAGTTGTATAGTGAATAGTGAGAGCTTGAAATTGTATACTATTCAAAATTGTAATAAATATTTGTTTGAATAAAATATTCGTTTGAATTCAAATTCCGTGTTATTTATTTTATTCAGCAAATATTTATTTAATCTGTGAAAAATAAAATAGTATATTATCAAATACATTTAAACGAATGTATATATGTTTATTATCATCAAAAAAAAATCATATAAGCGCATATTCAACAATCTCCCCCTTTTGATGATAACAAACATATATTTAAGATTTTGAATATGTTAAATGTATTTGATCATAGATATATCCTAATTGCTCCCCCTATTTAAATGCTTCCTCTCTACACAAAGCTCCCCCTACATATATGCATACAAATAGAAATATATAAATGAGCCTATATGCAAATGGAAAATTATTTGACCTTTGCTTGATTCTATTTGACAAAATCTTAACTTTTCTCTCCCCCTTTTGTTATCAGCAAAAGAATAATAGTGTTAGAGAAAATAGAGATAAAGTTATCGATATTAATCCAACATTAAAAACTCAATTGAATATAAATATTAAATTTCAATAAAAAATCAAACAAAAATCATAAATATTTTGTTAGGCGCATATTCCACTTTTAGAATGATGGAAATGATGTCATCATATAAAACCATACAGTTGTGTCTATTTGTGGTATTTTTATATCAGGAATTTGAATATCTACTAACCATGCATAACCATTAGGACTTTTAAATGAGATTAGTATTATTCCAATTTTATTTTTAAAAAAATGAATTCAAGTATCTTCTAACCACGCATAACCGTGAGGACTTTTAAATGGGATTAGAATCAACTTGTTTATTTTAAAAATCAACTTTTGATATGCGTTCCATACATGCATAACCGTGAGGACTTTTAAATGAGCATGAAAGCACATAACAAATTCCAAGTAATTCACCCATGCATAACCGTGAGGACTTTTAAATGAGAGTGAATACTTTGGTATTTATTTATTATTATTATTTTTTATTTTATTTTATTTTACTTTTATTTTTTTTTAAAAATGTGAAAATGAAAAACGAACGATTCCTGTTTAAAGTACCACATATCGACAAACTATGTAGAATTTTGATGAGTGGTGGTTGATAGAAATATGATAGGTATAGAGATGGTCATGAAATTTTTACCAACAAAAAGTTTTATAACTCTTGTTTAAATTTCTAAAGAAATTTTCTAATTATACTTTCTCGAGTTATAATATATAATCAATATCAACACTCATCACTTTTTCAATCACTATTTTTCTTTTCGATAATCATTTGGGAGTCAGATTAGTCATAATAGTCATTTAAAATCAAATTCAAAAATAATTATGAAATTAATTTTTCAAAAATGAATAATCTGAAAATATGGTCAAAAATGATTTTCTCCAGGGGGTTTTTAAAAGAAAATTTTCTGCTATTTGAAAATTATTTGAAATGAAGAATATGCAGATATTTTCTTTGAAAAAATGATGCAGTTATTAAATGTCTCAACAAAAATCACGTTTCACTAGTAATTTTTCTATCAACTAGATTACCAGTGTAATCTGCAACTGAATTTCTCTTTCACTCAAACTTATCATCAATTGAATTTTATAGACCAAAACATGAGGTGTGCACCAAAAATTTCAAACTTAGTTTTAACAGCATTTTAAATAACATTCTCTTGAATTTGAAATGAAGCCGTGTAAATACTCAAAAACCGTGAATATAGAGTTAGCCGAATTATAATCAAATGTATTATTATCCAACAAAACACTATTTTTAATCCAAACTGATATGAAGTAATTCAAAGAATCTAGATATTTTTATAGTGTTTTTGGCATAAGAATATAATTGGCCAACTATGTTGAATAAGTCAGAATCAAAATCATCATCTTTTCATCAATCTCAATATTGGCTGATTTAATTCAAAATACGGTGCAGATTATCACATTTAATATATCATTTAAAACATACCATACCTGTTTTACCTTTACGATATTTTGTCCATTGTGATTCTGTCACCTTTATACTAGGCTAAGGAACTTTGCTTTGTCGCCCGTTGTGTTTCTGGAACAGCCAAAAAATCCAGAGAACACTATTGTTGTTCCTTAGCCTGCCACCACACCTACACGGGAAAAGATTTATGTGACCTATTTGTTTTTATAGGTCCATGGTTGTTAGTGGCGGAAAATTTTGAAAAATAATTTTGTGTAGACCCAAAACTGTTTATAATTGTTCCCTTCGGCACCCAAATTTGTTTAACTTTGAGAGATTTTATATTTGTGCCTTTTGGAACCCAAATCGGTATAGTTTTCACATGTTTGGGTCTATACCAACAATTATTGTGATTGTGTCCATATTTTCTACAAATCGTGCACATTGAATTTTCTTGATTAATCTTGTTTTCAACAATTTTCGAACTATTATATCCAAGTCCTTGTCTAACCGTATTAACAGTTTGCTTTCCTAATAGCATATTCAACGATTTTTCACTTTTTGAAAATTTATCTAAAGTCGTTGACAATTGTTGGACTTGTGATTTGAGAGATTCATTTTCGTTTAACAACTGTGTGCACTTTTTAATAGAATTCTCTCTCCTAGTATTTTCATTCTCCTTTAAAATCAGAATTTCATTTTCAAGCGATTTTATTTTAGTTTCTGATTTTTTAATTTCTTCATCAAATGTTGGAAACTTATCACACTTAGGGATCCTACTTTGATAGGTTTTAACTAATTAATCAAGTTGTTTATTACATTCTATCAAAGTATCTTTTTGAGATTCAAGTTTGGCGTATTTTTCCCTAAGTCGTTCAAAACAACCGTTTACTTCATGAAAATATATAAGCAACTCAGAATAGGTAAGTTTTGATACCTCACTTGGCTCGTCATCGTCACTGTCAGTTGTATCACCTCGAAGACACAATTCTGCCTTTTCGCTTTCACTGCCAGTGCTTTGATCATTCTCGTCTATTTCATCCCAAGTGGCTGCAAAACTTTTCTTTTTCTGTTTCTTTCCATGGCTGGATTTAATTTGTGGACAATCGGGCTTGATATGGCCGGGTTTGTTGCAATTATAACAAATAAACTTTTGTTCTTCCGAGTAGTCTAGTGCTTTGGCTATTCTGCATTTTGCTTTTTGAATTCGAGCTGAATTTCCATGTTTTTGATTCCATTTTTTGAATTTCCTTATTAACAGCTCCAATTCTGCTACTCCATCATCTTCATCGCTATCATCATCGCTTTTGGTTGTTCCTTTGAGAGCTATTGATTTCTTTTGAGTGTCACCTCCTTCACGCTCTTCTTTGAATTTCATTTCTAGCTCATAAGTGGTGAGATTTCCGATGAGTTCTTCAACTTTAAGTTGTTTTAAATCTTTCGATTCTTGTATGGCAGTTACTTTTTCTTCAAAGCTTCGTGGAAGGACTCTGAGGATTTTCCGGACTATTTCTAATTCGGTGTATGTTTTTCCGAGAGCTTTTGATTTGTATACGATATTGGAGAGTCGTCCGTACATCTCTTTGACATTTTCTTCCTTCGCCATTTTGAAGTTCTCGTATTCGCCGCTTAGCATTGCAAGGCGAGATTCTTTGACTTGAGATGTTCCTTCGTGAGTCACTTCTAGTATGTGCCATATTTCCTGCGCAGTTAGACAATGTGAGACACGATTAAATTCAAATTGATCCAATGAACAGATAATAGAATTCATAGCTTTGGCATTAGTATTTTGTAATTTATTTTCTAGTTCTGTCCATTGTTCCTTTGGTTTCTCTATTTCCTGATTATCTACAGTTATAGTTGGTATTCTATAACCTATCTCAACAATATTCCAAGCGTCAATGGTTTTTAGAAAAATTTGCATTCTATTTTTCCAATAAGCAAATTCACCATTGAACATTGGAGGTCTAACTATGGATTGACCTTCTGCAAAAGCATTATTAAAAGAAGCCATTTTAAAAATTCAAATTTTTAAAACAAAAACCGATTTTTTTTTGAAACACGAATTTTTAAAACAAAAATTGATTTTTGTAAAATCAAATTTTTAAAAACAAAAACGGCTTTTGTTCCTAGCTCTGATACCACTTGTAGGATCGATTTCACCCTAGAGGGGGGTGAATAGGGTGATGGTATAAATTATAAAAATTAATCGCGGAAGCTTATAAATTAATTTCAATTCAGATCACAGAATAGCAGCACAGATATCGCAGAATATAAATAACAGAATAAAACAGAACAACACAGAATTTACCCAGCTTCGGCAAAACCCTGCCTACGTGCTGCCCTCAAGGTTTCTACTAGAAATTAGATAGTCCCTCGCTTACACACGTAAACTCGCTATACCCGCTATTGACTAATCTAACTCTACGCTCAAAACCCTGCCACAACTCAACTACCGAGTTGCGAATTCTCAAGCTACGCCACGTAGCTTGTCCCCTAGTCACACGACTAGAAAAATAAAAACGGTTTAAAAGAAAAATACAAATTAAAAACAATTTGAAATACAAAACCCTATTTAATAAAAACTAAGCCCAAATTAATAAAACAAAGGCCGGCCCCTTATTCACTTCTTCAACCCGTTCCTTTTTCTTTGCTTTGTGAAAATATGGCCGATCCTCTTTCGTTCCTCTTTGCGAATTAGGGCTTCTGGTAATTTGCTTTTGCTCCTTGCGATTTAAACTAGGGTTGTGCAAAATTGAAGCGCCGCTCGATCTCGTTCGATAGTAGGCTTCGATGCTTTTGATTTGCTTACGGCTTCTTCAATTTTGGATCGAATTCGTTCTGCTTTTTCGGTATGTATTTTTCTCCTTTTGCTTTGCTGGTTGATGCTTGAACTCGATGATATGCCGATGATGATTTGTGGTAATTTATAGGATTCCAGTTCCTATAATTTCGTCGTATATATTTATTTGACTTCGTCTGATAATTATGCTTGAATTCTTCTTGGCTGTACGATTTTGATCGAATGCTGTGATTCATTTTTGACTTATTCAAATTCGTATAACTGATGCTCAATCCCCACGGCTTTGAATTGTCGTGCTCATCACGGTGTTGATTTGCGACTTGGTCAATTTTTCATACTCACTTGAATTGCGTTGATTTTCTTTGACCATGTTGATTTCGTGAAATTTTTACTGCTGGCTTTGCTTCAGTATGCTTTGATTCAAACCAGACTTTTGTTGACTTGATCACAACTGATATTAGCTTGTGAATTTCTGATGGACTTATTAGTTCGAACCTTGTGTTCTTCATATCTTCATTTGATCAGTGTGTTTGAGTCTGCATTTGCATACTTGCATTTGAGTAGTTGCTCTCTGTACTTGTAGTTGCACTTCGAGTTGGATATGTTGGCACTGGAACTAACTTGTATCTGGACTTGTTGTATTCATTCATACTGTGTATTGCATTGATGTTCATTTCATTGCATATGAATCTTGGTCTACTTGATGCTGTAGCTTGCTGTACTTTCCTGTAGCTCCATCTGTTGCAATCTTTGATGATTTATTGTAGTATGTTGTCACTGAGTTTGACTGCATGTTCATCAGTTCATATTGAACTGTTTCTTGTCATGTTCACTTGCACACTCGAGTTTGTAATCTCAGATTCATAGTGCATTTGTTGGCTGCATTGCCACTGTTTATACTTGATGGTTGCTTTCAGTAGCTTCTGGTTGGTCACTTGATTCACATGTGCACTGCCTGTTTGAAGTTGTAGCATTTTGTATTTGCTGTATCTTGGATATTTGCAGTTCCATTACTTTGTGCCCGAGCTTGCGTACTGTTTTCATTTGTTCAACATGTAGTTGTTCACTTGGTCTTTGCTTGTGACATCCATGTGCATCTGATATATGTTTGAGACCGTGCTTGCATTTGTATTTGGTCGACACTTGCATCATTATCTGTTGTGACATTCATGTTCCCTGTTGAGTCTTTGGTGATGCTTCACCTGTTATGTCTGCAACTTGTAGCTGGACTTGTGCACCTTGTTTCATGTTTAAGACTTGAGTCTTTGTGGTCTGGTTGCATGTTCACTATTTGTATCTGCAGTGGTATTGTTTTGTTTGCATATATCACTGGTTCATTCCATTGTTTCATGCATGTGACATTGGTGCATTGTCGTGAGTAGTTTGTAGTTGCTTCTGTGCATATATATTGGTCTTTTAATTGATGCTGAAGTCGCTATGCAGTTGCTATGCCTTCGGTCATGTTGCCTTGTGTTGAATCCAGTTTCAAAACTCGGATTTGACCTTGTGCTTGTGTCGTGATTTTCAATGTTATTGCACGTGAGTTGAACCCGATTTTTCATTTGGGTTTGACCTGTGCGTACCTGTCCCTGTAAAACAATCAAGTGTATATATCGGCGTGCACGGCCTTGTGGCATATACAGTAATACACTATGTATGTCACAAGTTGTTCGTGTATGATGAGTTCAAATTTAAATTATGACGAACAACCCAAATAACCGAGGCAAATCATATTTTCAAAAATTATCTCTTATTTTTGAATTGCAAAAATATTTCTTTTTCAATTTTACTGCGTTAGTTTACATTTTTGCAGATTGCCCAGATGTTGGATTCAAACTGGAATGCAGTTGAAGATAAATACGAGTGTGAGTGATATGTAGTGAGGTGCTGATGTAAAATAGTGATGTAATTGAATTTGTATCATAGTTGTATAGTGAATAGTGAGAGCTTGAAATTGTATACTATTCAAAATTGTAATAAATATTTGTTTGAATAAAATATTCGTTTGAATTCAAATTCCGTGTTATTTATTTTATTCAGCAAATATTTATTTAATCTGTGAAAAATAAAATAGTATATTATCAAATACATTTAAACGAATGTATATATGTTTATTATCATCAAACAAAAATCATATAAGCGCATATTCAACAAAATCCACAAAAGAAGTGATAGAGATAAAATAGAGAATTCTTACCCGCAGAAGAAGATGGGAGAAAGCCAGGATAAGAGCGCTCGATAGATTCTCTGGTCTCCCAAGTGCAGTCCTTAGGATTCGGTGACCATTGAATCTTCACGAGTGGAACCTCTTTGTTGCGAAGGCGTCTAAACTCCGAATCAAACACACGAAGTGGTTGCTGCTCCAAGGATAAATCAGGTAAGATCTCTAAATCAGGCACGACATGCCGCTCAATGATAGAATCAGGATCGCGAATACACTTGCGAAGCTGAGAAACATGGAACACGTCATGCATTCCGAAAAAATGAGCAGGTAGAGCCACACGATAAGCAACGGGGCCGATGCGTTCCGTGATAGGAAATGGTCCAACATAGCGAGGAGCCAATTTCCCTGTAGAGCTGAAACGCACAACCCCCTTCATAGGGGAAATCCAAATGAAGACAAAATCACCAATGGAGAACTCAAGAGACTTCCTACGGTTGTCCGCGTAGGATTTCTGTCGGTCCTGTGCCTCCCTCATTCTCTGACGGATAAGAACAATCTTTTCAAAAGATTCTCGAACTGAATCTGGACCAAGAATGAGCTTCTCGCCAGATTCTAACCAACAAGCAGGAGAGCGACATGGCCTTCCGTATAGAGCCTCGAAAGGTGCCGTGTCGATACTAGACTGAAAGCTGTTGTTATAGGAGAACTCTACAAGCGGTAAGTGATCCTCCCAACTACCTCCGAAATCCAGAATACAACAGCGCAAAAGATCCTCTAAAACACGATTCACCCTCTCCGTCTGACCGTCGGTCTGAGGATGATAAGCAGTCGAGAGATTCAGCTTTGAGCCCAAAGCTGACTGTAGGCACTTCCAAAAGTGACTAGTAAAGATAGTGTCTCGATCACAGACGATAGAGCTAGGAATGCCATGAAGTCGAACGACTTCCTTCACATATAGCTTGGCAAGCTGAGGAGCAGTCCGAGTGGACTTAATAGGAATGAAATGAGCTGATTTGGTCAAGCGATCGACGATGACCCAAATAGAAGTATGGCCTGACCTCGATCGAGGCAGACCGTCAATAAAATCCATGGATATCTGATCCCATTTCCACAATGGAATGTCTAGCGGCTGAAGAAGACCAGATGGACGCTGATGCTCGGCTTTGATCTGTTGACAAGTCACGCAACGGCTTACATAACTTGCAACATCACTCTTCATGCCCTCCCAATAAAATAGGCGACACATGTCGGCATACATCGTACTCGACCCGGGATGAATAGTGTACCTAGTGCGAAGACACTCGTCTAGAATGTCACGCCTAAGAAATGAATCAGATGGCACAACAATACGGTTCTTCCTCCGAAGGCACCGATGAAAATCAATAGAATAGTCTAGCAATGTCTCACCACTGGATCCTGACTCGAGAAGATGAATGAAATGCAATAGGTCTGGATCCTGCTGCTAAGCATGGGCAATGCGATCCAACAAGATGGGACGAGCTTCCAAGCTAGATAATAAGACAGGAGCATCAGAAGATGGAGCTCGATTTCTAATATCACATAAAGATAGAGTCTCAAGAACATTCCACTCGGCAATCATCATAGAAACAACTGCCGAGTGTTTGCGACTGAGCGCATCTGCAACACGATTCCCCTTGCCAGAGGTATACTGAATATCTAAATCATATGAGGCGAGAAACTCAAGCCATCGCTGCTGCCTCATGTTGAGATCTCTCTGGCTGAAAAGATACTTCAGAGACTTATGATCGGTGTA
Source organism: Allium cepa (assembly GCA_030765085.1). Taxonomy (NCBI): domain Eukaryota; kingdom Viridiplantae; phylum Streptophyta; class Magnoliopsida; order Asparagales; family Amaryllidaceae; genus Allium; species Allium cepa. The sequence continues at coordinate 983,189,613 of CM060929.1, forward strand.
AAGAGTGAAGCGTTCGCCTAATAGAAAGTGACGCCATGTCTTCAAGGCAAAGACGATAGCTGCCAACTCAAGATCATGAGTCGGATAGCGAACCTCATTCGGACGTAGCTGCCTAGAAGCATAAGCAACTACCCAATCCTTCTACATAAGCACAACACCGAGGCCTCTACCACAAGTGTCGGTGTAAACAATAAGATCATGGTTACTCTCAGGAACCACAAGGATAGGAGCATGAGTGAGAAGTTCCTTCAATCGCTGAAAAGAAGCTTCACACTTATCAGACCAAATAAAGCGAACACCCTTACGAGTCAGCGTCGTAAGGGGAAGTGCAACTCGAGAGAAATCCTTGATAAACTGACGGTAATAACCCGCCAGACCAAGGAAGCTGCGAATATCATGAACGTTCTCAGGCTGCTTCCAATTCTGAATAGCTTCGACCTTGACAGGATCAACAGAAATACCCTCAGAATAAACAATATGACCCAAGAACTTGACCTTGCTCTCCCAGAAATGGTACATGGAGAGCTTGGCCCTAAGATGATGCAGACGAAGAGTATCTAAGACGATCCGCAGATGATGAGCATGCTCTGCCTCGGATCTAGAATAAAAAAGAATATCGTCGATGAAAACCAGAACGAATCTATTGATGTATTCCCGGAATACTCGAATCATGAGATCGACGAAGAGAGCCGGAGCGTTCGTCAAGCCGAATGGCATGACCAACCACTCAAAAGAACCATAACGAGTGCGAAATGCTGTGAGAGGAATGTTGTCTTCTGCGACTCGTAGCTGATGGAATCCGGTGGCAAGGTCGAGCTGAGAGAAGACCTTCGCACCGCTCAATTGGTCAAACATGTCGTCTATCCGAGGAAGTGGGTAGCGATTTATGATGGTCAACTCATTGAGCTTGTGATAGTCAATGCAAAGCCTAAGAGAGCCATCATCCTTCTTAACGAAGACCACAGCAGCACCCCATGGCGAAGAACTTGATCGAATGAACTGCTTCGCCTCAAGCTCTACTAACTGCTTCCTGAGTTCCTCATTCTCTTTAGTAGACATCCTCGTGGGAGGACGCCCAACTGGGTGGGAGCCTGGAATGAGATCGATGCGGAACTCAATGGCCCGCTTTGGCGGCAGGCCTAATACTGGCTCGAATATATCGGGGAAATCCCGAACAACAGGAATACGAGATATGTCCACATCCTCATCTCGTGAATCAAGTGCAAATAAAGTAATATCAGAAATCCCAACATCCTGAAGAGAAATAGCTAATGGAGCGAACGAGTCAAGATGACGAAGAAATAATATCCACTCCGAACAAATGATTTTTGCGTCGTACTGAGCGAGCCAATCCATGCCAAGAATCATGTCAAATCTCAAATACTCCATAATGTGCAGATTCGCACGGAAAGAAAATCCACAAAGATCAATATTTATATCCTCACAAAGCAAGCTAAGGGTCGTGGATCCGCCGATGGGATTCACAATCCTTAGTGAAGAAACCAAACAAGTAACATCCTAAGATAAAGTATCAACTAGTTCTTTTGATACAAACGAGTGAGAGGCACCCGTATCAAAGAGAACTCTACAAGATCTACCATGAAATAAAATAGAACCTTCGAGAACGGAAGGATGCGTACCTCGAGGCTGAGCTGAAGATGTAGGAGCCTTGGCAGCGTTAAGCTTGCCAGATCTAGGAGGTGCAGTAGGACAAGTGGAGATCCTGTGTCCCTCCTTCTTGCAAAAGGTGCAATAGAGAGGTTTGGGACACTCTCGAATAAAGTGATCTGGAGAACCGCAGTTGAAGCATTTCTTCGGGGGACGTGTCCCACTAGGCTGAGCAGGAGTCTGAGACTGAGGACGAGTCTGAGGCTGAGTCGGAAAAGTAGAACTGCCAGTCTTCTTCTTCTTGTTCCAAGGCTTGGTCTTCTGAAATGGACCTCGCTTTTGATTGGGGTTTTTGGAACCCTTACCATCCTCATCGCTGTCTCTCTCACGCTCCACCACTTCAAGATGAAGCGCTGCGTCAACTAGCTCATCAAAAGGGAGCTTAAGCTGGAGCATAAGCTGTTTCTTCAAATATTTCTTTAGGCCTTCTACAAACTTGAGATTCTTCTTATAAGGAGAGCTAATGAACTCGAGGCCATACTTGGACAGGGCCTCGAAAGATGATGAATAGTCAGCAACAGAGGTCTTCCCTTGCTTATGGTCAATAAAGCGGCGTGCAAGGGCTATATTCTCAGACTCGGGGACAAACTTGAGCAAGAAGCGCTCTCGGAACTGGTCCCAAGTGAGTGAGGGCTCATGATCTCGGAAATAAGGAGCTCGTACCAATCCAAGGCACGGCCCTCAAGATGGCTAGAAGCAACAAGAACTCTGTCATGGTCAGGAAGGGTCATGCGAGTGAAATTACGCTCGCAAACTCTGATCCAAGCCTGGACCTCAAGAACAGTCTCGGAGCCATTGAACGGCTTCCCTCCAAGATGAATAAAGTCGCTGCAGAGGCGCGCAAAAGCAGACTTGTGTGGAGCATCGGGAACCGGTGTAGGAGGCTGAGAGTTACGAACCAGCTCCACAAGCTGATCCGTAGTCATAAAAATACCCCCTGGATGAGGGTTGCCGGACTGACCAGCATCATCAGAACGAAGAGTGTCAGCAGAACGAAGATTCCTACCTCTACCAGCCATACTGAAAGATAAGGTAAGAAGGAGTTAAGCATGATTCAAAGATAGATAATTCAAAGTAGAATACTACGGAATATAAATGTACTCCTAAACATATTCCTAACTTATCTATCCAATGTCATGAGGAAAGGGCTTTGTAATATTTGAATCATACTAGGATGTATTGTACTAAGTGTTACCGTTCTTTGTTTATTATACTTAGTCCTGAACCTCGCTCTGATACCAAACTGTAACGCCCCACTCTGAGACCCATTCAAACAAAGAGTATTATGGAGTAATACCGTCTGCTAGAACAGAGAATAGAGTACAATGGAAGCGACCATATGAAATCAAGCTATATCTATCTACTGAGTACGTCGAAATGTGGTATCGTTTTTTTTTTCAAGTGGTTCGACATATCCAATAGATATTTATAATGAAATTACAATGGCTAAGGAAAATAGGTTCAGAACAAACATAATACTAAATGATAACATCATCATCACAGAACAGTCACATAACAGTCACAGAACATAGGTACAACATATCGTCAATACCGATCCAAATATCAAAAGGTGGGTACAAAGCCACCGCTCACACATGTGAGTCAAAAATATGCACATAAGAGACTGAATAATCAGAGTATCAAAATAGTGGACAAATATAAAGAACTATCTATCAGCATAGCAGATATTATCCAAGCGGAAACACAGAAAGCTAAGTCCAGAGGACTAACCTGAAACAACTCGGTCTGACCCGAGCGAAAAACACTCGGGTCAGGCTAGCTAAACAATCAGTTAATAAACTGAGATAAACATAATAATGCGGTACATAAAAAAAACAATACTTCTCCAAAGAGAAGAGTATTATGGACTACATGAATATAATGACGATCCCCAATCATCAATAAACAGTAAAAATCTCCAAAGTGTTAAATAAATAAAATCGCCTCATATCATCGGCGTAGCTAAAGATATATAATGTTTCCCATAGGCAATAATCCCAAGAGTGACCAGAGTCTGTAATCAATGCCCAAGCAAAGATCGATACTCCAAAGAGCAATAGGGATATACTGAAAAGTCAATGAAATCGAATACTGAAAAACAGTGTCCAGAGACACTGTGAATCCACAAGGTAATCGCACTTACATCGTATGGTTCCATAGAACCAACACCGAAGGGCGGTACTCGAATGGATATAAAAATCATCAGATAATACAAGTATAGCACGTGCACGGACCAGAGTCATTATTGCCAAGTACTGTACAGTTGTGATCGATCACTCGCGTAGATGCGGAACGCGCGAGACGGCGAGATCCTTTCCAGAAGGATAAAGGCCCAGAGACACATGCCCAAAAAACTGCACCATAGAGCAGGTGTCCAGAGACGGTTGCCCAGAGGCGTGGTGACCCAGAGGTCCAGTACTGGCCGCCCGTAGGCTAATGTGTCACAAACTTCTTGGAGAGGAACCCGTAAAGTGTTAACAATGAGTCTCATGCCCCACGTTCGTACTAAACGGTTTACTAACCAACAGCAAGCTCACGCTCCAAACAATAAAAAGTCCACCTCGTATCATCGGTAAACAAGACCCAAAGGTCAAAACGATCAATCGAATAGGTCGGGGATTAACCGGAAAGAAAATACACACGGTTCCATAGGCCGGAGATTTCCTAACCGTTTAAGCACCTTCCCACTTCGCTCGACGTGCTAAAAAGTGAGTGTGAGATTTTTATTATAGAAAATAATAGTGCGAAACGGATTTATAATTGGTTTTGAAATCACTTTAAAACGGCTTTTGAAAACTCTCCTATTATGGAGTAAATAGTGTAATAATTTAAAAATAACATTATAAAATAATTTCGAAAGCCATTTAGGAGTGAAAAATCCTTTTTAAATAGTTCATAAAACCCGTGTACGAAATCTAGAAACAAATCTCAAAGAAATCGATAAATCAGAAAAATCACTGAAAACCAATATTCGTGTTGGAAAAATATTCCGAATGGTTGTGAACCAAAGTTCGACAAAGAAACAATCAATTTGAAGCGGTTGCACCAAAATGGTGCAACCCAGACTCGGTTGCACCAAAATGGTGCAACCGGTGGGTCGGAACCCGGCTGCACCAAAATGGGTGCAGCCCATTTTATAGAAGTCGGCTGCACCGCATGTGCAGCCCGTTTCTATGAACCAGGCTGCACCATGCGGTGCAGCTGGTTCGGTCAAGCCCCAGCCCGCATGGGCTGGGGAGAAACAGCAACCCCCCCAGCCCGCATGGGCTGGGGAGAAATGGCAAGCCCCAGCCCGCATGGGCTGGGGAGAAATAGCAAGCCCCCCAGCCCGCATGGGCTGGGGAGAAATGGCAAGCCCCCAGCCCGCATGGGCTGGGGAAGTGGGGACGCGGGCTTCAGCCCGCGTCAGCCACTGAGTCACGCGGGCCATGCGCCCGCGCGCTGAAGTTTTAGCCCGCACAGGCCCTGCGCCCGTGCGCTGGCATGTGGGCCGCGGGCCTTATGCCCGCGCGGGAGAGACCTGCGCTGAGTGTGCGCGCCAGCCCACTAAGGGCTGGCCTGCTACCGGCTACCCCAACCGGGCTAGCCTGCTGCGCCCGAGCAGCAGCCTAGGTGCAACCCAGGTCTGCCCTGGTGCACTCAGACCACTGTTTCAGCCTGTTTTCAGGCTGAAGCATTCCAGCCAGCTGAAAATGCTGTTTTTGGCGATTTTGGGGTGTTTTTGGCATCAAATTTCACCAATATCAATCACTAACTACCATATAATGATTACTACACTATATTAAAGGAAACAAAGGGCCAAAGCTTAGCATTACCTTAGGAAGCAATATCACAAGCACCTTATGTGCACACCCCAAAATGAAAGCAAATATGATCAAAGAGCTATGATTCACATGTTACATAATAAATCATGTGTTACTAAATGATTACCGAAATCAAAAGATGATTAAACACATATTAGAATAGGTTTTTAGCAATATACCTCTCTAGAAAGCAACAAAGACCATTATAGCATCAACCCAAGTTAGCAAAAGATGATTAGGAGGCTATAAGATCAAAAAAAACACATAAAACATGTGTTACCACATAAATTTTAGAAATTAGAAAGATATAAAAACGGATTTGAGGTGGGTATTTGCATTACCATTGCATAGAATGACTTGCATAAGCTAAAACTAGAAGGAGATGAAGATAGAGGCCATTTTAGTTAAGAAAGCTTTAGGAAATGATTAGGGTTTTGATTAGGGATGAATGAATGAGGTTAGGAGAGTTTGAGATAATTTATAGAGGCGGTTTAGGGTGGGTTATTGGGCTAGGTTTAGTAACCCAATAAGAAGAGAGTTATTTACATGTTTTCAAAAATTAGTCTAGGTGTTCATATATGTTTATAAAACTCATTTTCTTATCCAAACCCGTTTTAAAATCTCTCCTAAAATATTTAACTTTCCAAAAATAACATTTTATCCTCTTTTAAAATCCCATATTTCCCACTTAATTAAAATAGCCTTTTCAAATAAATTTTGTTATTCCAAATCCTTTTATGCTTCATTAAAATAAATAAAGAATCCTAACTTTTATTTATTAATTGGTAATGCAAATCCCGGGTTGTTACATTATGCTAGCTTGTTGTTTCTTCTCCTCTTTTGGATCGTATCATGGCTAAGCAGGATGAGGATGAGATGCGTAGGCATATGAAGGGAAGTGTTCGTGGTCGGGTTGGTGGTAGCATTACTGATGGTAGTGGAGCTCAGATTGATGATAGAGGGATTTTGAGGATTAATAATCGGATTTGTGTCCCGAATATTGATGGTTTGAGGCAGGAGTTACTTCGGGAAAATCATCAATCCAGACTTTCCATTCATCCTGGTGTGGCAAAGATGTACCAAGATTTGAAGAAGCTCTATTAGTGGAAGGGTATGAAGCAGGATGTCCCTATCTTTGTGAGTAGGTGTGCGACTTGTCAACAAGTCAAGGCAGATCATCAGAAGACCCCTGGTTTGTTGCAGCCTCTTGAGATTCTCAATTGGAAGTGGGAGCAAGTTTCTATGTATTTCATCGATGGTTTACCAAGGTCTAGGAAGGGAAATGAGAGCATCTAGGTTATTGTGGATACACTGACCAAGTCCGCGCATTTTATTCCGGTCAAGTCTACCCGTTCGGCTTCGAGCTTATCTGAGATTTATATGAGGGAGATTGTTCGACTTCATGGGGTTCCCCTAAGCATTGTTTATGATCGAAACCCTATCTTTACCAGTCAATTTTGGAAAGCTTCCCAGGAACCATTGGGAACTCGTCTGAATCTGAGCACTCCTTACCACCCACAGACAAATGGTCAAACGGAAAGGGTGAATCAAATTCTAGAGGATCTTCTTCATGCTTGTATTTTGGATTATGGAGGATCTTGGGAAGATCATCTCCATCTGGTTGAATTCACCTATAACAATAGCTATCAGGCTAGTCTTAAGATGTCTCTGTTTGCTGCTCTTTACGGGCGACCTTGTAGATCTCCATCTTGCAAGATTGAATCCGGTAATCGTTTGGTTCTTGGTCCTAAGATGATTTTGGAAGCTTCGGAGAAAGTCGAAGAGATTAAGAGAAGGTTAAGGATTGCTCAGGATAGGCAGAAGAAGTACGTTGATCGTCGTAGAAGGAGTTTGGAGTTTGTAGTTAGTGATCTGGTTTTCCTTAAGGTCTCTCCCTTAAGAAATGTGGTTCGGTTTGGGCGTAGAGGGAAGCTTGCTCCTAGGTTCATCGGACCATTCTGCATCTTGAAAAGGATTGGGTCTCTTGCTTATCGACTGGATTTGCCCGAGAAATTCGCTGGAGTACATAATGTATTCCATGCATCACACCTTCATCACTGTTTGTATGATCCATCTCTTATTATCCAGCCTTTTTCTCTTGATAGTTTGGATATTGAGCCTAATCTGACTATTGAGAGGAGGCTCGTCGATCGAGGTACGAAAAAGCTAAGAAGAAAATCTGTCAACCTGGTCAAAGTGCAGTGGAGCACTGATGAATGGGATTGCACCTGGAAGACGGAGGAGAGCATTCATGCTTCGAATCTAGAATTGTTTGTTTCAGGTAGTTTTGCTCTACTATCTTATCTTCCTTTGTTTTCCCTTCTTTCGTTCCTTTTCGAGGACAAAAGTTTTGAGTGAGGAAGAGTGTAACAACCCAAAAATTTTAACAAATATTTTATTCATTTATTTAAAAACTTTGGTGTTTGATTACTTAAAAAACTGAATTTTTGAAATTGTCTTGCATTGGTTATAAATCAATCCCCCAATTTTGATTAATATAAACAAAATCTGTAATTTTGATTTTGGGTTAAAGTTGACTTTAATTGAAACTAAAAAAAAAAATTAACTTCCAATCTTTAATTTAAACTGTATTTATATATGTACAACATTTGTTCCGCTTTTGTTTCTTTTAAATTGGTTATATACTTTTTAAATTAAGTAATAAAATAATGTGTAAAAAGAAATAAATTTATACGTTTCTTTTATACGTATATACATCCGTTTTCTTAGTAAGAAATAAGCAAATCAAATGGTTATGTAACAAATCAAAATTTTAAATTAAGTAATAAATAATGTTCTATAAATGCAATAAATTATACGTTTTATTTGGTACGTTTTATATCCATTCTTATTTAATTATTTGGCGTTATAAATGGTACGTTATTTCGTGAAATATTCTTCAGCATATACTTTACTAAATAAATAAGAAACGAATAAATTTAAATTTCGTTACTTTGCTAATTAGTTTGGGCATACGTTTTGATTTATCTCTTACCTTTAAAATACACACTTTTTTGAATTACCTACCTTAGATGTTAAAAACAGCAGCCGTGCATTTCTAATGGGAAAGTGTTGAATATGCGATTATATGATTTTTGTTTGATGATAATAAACATATATATATATATATATATATATATTCGTGTAAATGTATTTGTTAATGTACTATTTTATTTTTCATAGATTAAATAAATATTTGCTGAATAAAAATAAATAACACAGAATCAGAATTTTTATTCAAACAAATATTTATTACAATCTTTGAATAGTACTAATTCATGCTCTCACTATACATACACAATTTTGATTACAATATAAATTCAATTACATCATAATTTCACATTTACAAATGTCCTCACCACATATCGCTCATTCACTCATGATTTATCTTCAACTTCATTCCAAATTGAATCCAGCATCTGGGCAATCTGCAAAAATAAATTTTGACGCAAGAAAATTGAAAAGGAAATACTTTTGCAGTATAAAATAAAATGTGAATTTTGAAAATAATATTTGCCTCAGTTATTTGGGTTGTTCGTCATCATTTAACTTTGAATTCATCATACACGAACAGCTTGTGACATACACAGTGTATCACTGTATATGCCACAAGGCCGTGCACACCGATATATACACTTGACAAATTTACAGGGACAGGTGAGCACAGGTCAAACCCAAATTATCGGATTCAACTCAAGTGCAATAAAATAAATGTCACAACTTTCAGCACAAGGTCAAATCCGAGCTATAAGCTGGATTCAACACAGGTGCAAGTTCGAGACAACTAAAACAAGCCTCGACCAAAAATCCAAATGTACAAAACCATATGCAAACTGAAACAAGAAATGGCAACAACTATAAAGTATGAAGGCAATGCACATGCCAACAAGACAAGTGGATAAATACATATGCAAATGCCACTGTGGTCTCGAAAAACCAAGAACAATGCACAGAACAACTCACATGTATGCAACCTGACCAAAGCAGTTTTCAAGTCAAGTAGAACAACAGTGCACAAGGGCAGTTGCACCAAAACAAATCAATGTTAACCAAATCAGTGATGAAGTCGCATTCTCAAAACCACGACCATGCTACAGTTCAAATGCAAATACCACCAATCCAAGGCCAGAAAAAAAGCTGCAAATACCCATGTCCAGACTCAATGCAACATTCACAATACAGTTTCATGTAACAGATGATGCACAGGAACCAAAGTCAAGGCAACATGAAGTCAGCAACTCAAACTGCAAGTCCAAACCAATGCACAGTGCAAACTAATGCACTAAGCAAATGACACAATCAATTCAAACATGTATCAAAGAGCATGTGCAAGGGTCAAGCATGCGAAATATGCAAACAGACCAATGAATGCACCAGAAATACGGGAACACATCAAAGACACAATGAATCAAGATCACAATCAATATGCAGTGAACTCAACTGGACAGTACAAGGCAAAGACTCGGCAATGCTCAAGACCAAGTACAAGGTACAATAAAACAGAAGCATGGCAGATCATAGTATACACTCGAGGAAACTAGCAACTATAATGCAACAATACCAAAGTGAATCCATAAATGGAACCTGACTGGAAGCTTCATATGATCAAATTTTATTGATTGAAATGTTTGAGCACATGAAGAACTATAAGGAACTACTGAAGAAGATATCTCAGTGGATGAAACCAGATAAATTTTTTGTTCATCACTTTTGTCACAGATCATTTGCTTACCATTTTGAGGACGTAAATGAAGACTATTATGTAAGCTACTGACCGGAGTCACTGAAAACAAAGAACACGTGCAACAGTGGTGATGCAGTGTAATACAACATGATTATCAAGTGTATGCATGATGAAGCAACAGAGTAACCAAAGTCAAAGCCGTGACTTTATCAAAATCAAACAAGTACAAATTGACACGAATGGGAGAAAATGAACAAGTGCCATAAATCAAAACAATTTCAAGTTGAACAAATCAAGACCGAAGTCAGATGAATATTAAACCAAGGAAAATCGACCAGTTAAAGTCAGAACCTTGGCAATAAAGGAATTGAAGCAAGTCAAAATCAACACCGTGTTATTCAAGTAAATTGAAGAAGTCGGAATCAATCTCAAACATCCAAGCAATAATCAAACGGCCGAAAGCATAATATTGAAAAAAATCAAACGAACGAAAATTTAAAAGTTTGACTCCTATAAATTGCAATCAACATCATCGGCAAAGGGTATTGAGTTCAAGTACGAAAATCATAGAAGCACAAAAAGGGAAAATTACATACTGAAGCAAACGTTGAACTCGATCAAATAGAAGCAGCAGTGAGCATCTCAAAGAAATAGTCGATCGGCAAAGAAAGGACTAGAGTCAATCATACGATCGATCAATTTATCGGCAGCTTCTGATTCATAACCCTAATTTGGAACAAAGGGAACGAAGCCCTAATTTAGTTGCATAGAGGAACGGCCGCCATCTTCACAAAAAGGAATGGAGCAAATAAAAGTGGAACGGGTCAAATTATAAAAGGGGTCGGCCTTATTTTTTAAGAGCTTTTCTTTTTATTATAAAGGGCTTTTTATTTTTTAAATAGGGTTATTTTATTTTAAATTGTTTTTAATTCGTAATTTCTTTTTAAACCGTTTAAATTTCTAGTCGTGTGACTAGGGGACAAACTACGTGGCGTAGTTTGAGAATTCGCAACTCAGTGGCTGAGTTGTGGCAGGGTTTTAAACGTAGAGTTAGGTTTAGTCAGCAGCGAGTGTCGCGAGTTTACGTGTGTAAGCGTGTGCCTACTTAATTTCTAGTAGAAACCTTGGGGGCAGCACGTAGGCAGGGTTTTGCCGAAGCTGGGTAAATTCTGTGTCGTTCTATTTCTACATTTTATTATTCTGCTATTTATCTGTGCTGCTATTATTCTGTGATCTGTGTTGAAATAATTTTATAAGCTTCCGTAATTAATTTTCATAACTAATACCATCACCTTATTCACCCCCCTCTAGGGTGAAATCGATCCTACAAGTAGTATCAGAGCTAGGAACAAAAGCCGTTTTTGTTTTAAAAATTTGATTTTACAAAAACCAGTTTTTGTTTTAAAATTTTCAATTTTTAAAATGGCTTCTTTTAGTAATACTTTTGTTGAGGTCGTTCCAATATTATTCCTTCTATTTTCGATGGAACAGATTTTTTGAACTGGAAATTGAAAATGGAATTTTATTTAAAATCTGTTAATATTAAATGTTGGGATGTTATTGAAAATGGGTGTGATATAACAGATAAGAAAATTATCTAGATTAATGTTCTTGCTATGCATATATTATATTCTCATATTAATCAAGATAATTTTAATTTCATTTCTCATTGTGAAAATGCACAGGAAATCTGGAATACTTTCGATGCAATATATGGTGCAAAAGTCAACAGCAATGAGAAATCCTCCACAACCAACTCAGTTAAAGAAATGTGCTTAACAGGATTTGTAAAAAGTAGTTGTGATGAGGATGACGATGATGGAGCAGCTGAGCTGGTGTTAATAATGAAGAAATTCAAAAGGTGGAATCAGAAATACGGAAATCCGGCTCTAAATCAAAAATTAAAAAGCAGAATAATCAAAGCACTAGACAACTCGGAAGAACACGGAATCATTTGCAACAAACCCGATGATATCAAGCCCAATTTTCAACGATTTCAACGCGATTTTGAAAAGAAATCAAAAACAAGAAATGCTACAGCCACGTGGAATACAAGTGATGAAGATAATCAAAGTACTAGCAGTGAGAGTGAGAAAGCAGATATGTGCCTTCATGGAAATATAACTGATAGCGACGATGATGAGCCAAGCGAGGTATCAAAACTCACTCACTCTGAATTACTTATTTATTTCCACGAAGTAAATAGCTGTTTTTGAACGACTTAGGGAAAAATATGCTAAACTTGAATCACAAAAAGTTACTTTGATAGAATTAAATGAACAACTTGACCAATTAGTTAAAACCTATCAAAGTAGGATCCCTAAGTGTGATAAGTGTCCAACATTCCAAGAAGAAATTAAAAATCATAAATTAATATAAAATCACTTGAAAATGAAATTCTGATTTTGAAAGAGAGTGAAAATACGAGGAGAGAGAACTCTATTAAAAAGTGCACACAATTGTTGAACGAAAATAAATCTCTCAAAACACAAGTCCAACAATTGTCAACAACTTTAGATAAATTTTCCAAAGTGAAAAATCATTGAATATGCTCTTTGAGAAACAAACTGTTAATACAGTTAGATAAGGACTTGGATATAATCAATCCAAAAATGTTAGAAATGAGATTAATCGAGAAAATTTAATGCGCACAATTAGTAGAAAATTTGGACACAATCGCAATAATTGTTGGTATAGACCCAAACATGTGAAAACTATACCAATTTGGGTTCCTAAAGGCACAAATATAAAATCTCTCAAAGTTAAACAAATTTGGGTGTCGAAAGGAACATATATAAATAGTTTTGGGTCTCCACAAAATTATTTTTCAATATATTCTGCCACTAACAACCATGGACCTATAAAAACAAATAGGTCACATAAATCTTTTCCCGTGTAGGTGTGGTGGCATGCTAAGGAACAACAATAGTGTTCTCTGGATTTTACCTGTTCCAAGGACACAACGAGCAACAAAGCAAAGTTCCTTAGCCTAGTATAAAGGTGAAAGAATCACAACAGACAACAATGAAAAATATCATAAAGGTAAAACAGGTAAAGGTATATTTATTTGAACGATATATTAAATGTGATAATCTGCACCATATTCTGAATTAAATCAGCCAATAATGAGATGATGAAAAAATGATGATTTTGATTCTGACTTATTCAAAATAGTTGGCCAATTATATTCTTATGACAAAAACACTATAAAAATCTCTAGATTCTTTGAATTACTTCATATATATCAGTTTGGATTAAAAATAGTGTTTTGTTGGATAATACATTTGGTTATAATAGGCTAACTCTATATTCACGGTTTTTGATTATTTACACGGCTTCAATTCAAATTCAAAAGAATGTCATTTAAAATGCTGTTAAAATTGAGTTTGAAATTTTTGTTGCACACTTCATGGTCTATCAAATTCAATTAATGATAATTTTGAGTGAAAGAGAAATTCAGATGCAGATTACACTGGTAATCTAGTTGATAGAAAAATTACTAGAGGAACGTGATTTTTGTTGATACATTTAGTAACTGCATCGTTTTTCAAAGAAAATATCTGCATATTTTTCATTTCAGATAATTTTCAAATAGTAGAAAATTTTCTTATAAAACCCCTTCTAGAAAATCATTTTTGATCTTGTTTTCAAATTGGTCATTTTTTAGAAAAATTGATTCTATAATTACTTTTGAATTTGATTTTAAATGATTACATTGACTAATCTGACTCCCTAATGATTATCGAAAAGATGAATAGTGATTGAAAAAGTGATGAGTGTTGATATTTATCATATATTATAACTCGAGACGGTATAATTAGTAAATTTCTTTAGAAATTTAAACAAGAGTTATAAAACTTTTTGTTGGTAAAAATTCTATGACCATCTCTATTTCTATCATATTTCTAACGACCATTACTCATCAAAATTCTATATAGTTTGTTGATATGTGGTACTTTAAACAGGAATCATTCGTTTTTCATTTTACCTTTTTTTAAATAATAATAATAATAATAAATACCAAAGTATTCACTCTCATTTAAAAGTCCTCACGGTTATGCATGGGTGAATTACTTGGAATTTGTTATGTGCTTCCATGCTCATTTAAAAGTCCTCACGGTTATGCATGTATGGAACGCATATCGAAAGTTGATTTTTAAAATAAACAAGTTGATTCTAATCCCATTTAAAAGTCCTCACGGTTATGCGTGGTTAGAAGATACTTGAATTCGTTTTATTAAAATAAAATTGGAATACTACTGATCTCATTTAAAAGTCCTAATGGTTATGCATGGTTAGTAGATATTCAAATTCCTGATATAAATATACCACAAATAGACAAAACTGTATGGTTTTATATGATGACATCATTCCCATCATTCTAAAAGTGGAATATGCGCCTAACAACATATTTATGATTTTTGTTTGATTTTTTATTGAAATTTGATATTTATATTCAATTGAGTTTTAATGTTGGATTAATATTGATCACTATATCTCTATTTTCTCTAACACTATTATTCTTTTGCTGATAACAAAAGGGGGAGAGAAAAGTTAAGATTTTGGTCAAATAAAATCAAGCAAAGGTCAAATATTTTCTATTTGCATCTAGATTCATTTGCATATTTTTATTTGTATGCATATATGTAGGGGGAGCTTTGTGTAGAGAGGAAGCATTTAAATAGGGGGAGCAATTAGAGCATATCAATGATCAAATACATTTAACATATTCAAAATCTTAAATATATGTTTGTTATCATCAAAAGGGGGAAACTGTTGAATATGTGATTATATGATTTTTGTTTGATGATAATAAACATATATATATTCGTGTAAATGTATTTGTTAATGTACTATTTTATTTTTCATAGATTAAATAAATATTTGCTGAATAAAAATAAATAACACAGAATTTGAATTCAAACAGAATTTCTATTCAAACAAATATTTTTTACAATCTTTGAATAGTACAAATTCACGCTCTCACTATACATACACAATTTTGATTACAATATAAATTCAATTACATCACAATTTCACATTTACAAATGTCCTCACTACATGTCGCTCATTCACTCATGATTTATCTTCAACTTCATTCCAGAATGAATCCAGCATCTGGGCAATCTGCAAAAATAAATTTTGACGCAGTAAAATTGAAAAGGAAATATTTTTGCAGTATAAAATAAAATGTGAATTTTGAAAATAATATTTGCCTCAGTTATTTGGGTTGTTCGTCATCATTTAACTTTGAATTCATCATACACGAACAGCTTGTGACATACACAGTATATCACTGTATATGCCACAAGGCCGTGCACACCGATATATACACTAGACAAATTTACGAGGACAGGTGAGCATAGGTCAAACCCAAATTATCGGATTCAACTCAAGTGCAATAAAATAAATGTCACAACTTTCAGTATAAGGTCAAATCCGAGCTAAAAGCTGGATTCAACACAAGTGCAAGTTCGAGACAACTAAAACAAGCCTCGACCAAAAATCCAAATGTACAAAACCATATGCAAACTGAAACAAGCAATGGCAACAACTATAAAGTATGGAGGCAATGCACATGCCAACAAGACAAGTGGATAAATACATATGCAAATGCCACTGTGGTCTCGAAAAACCAAGAACAATGCACAGAACAAATCACATGTATGCAACCTGACCCAAGCAGTTTTCAAGTCAAGTAGAACAAAAGTGCACAAGGGCGGTTGCACCAAAACAAATCAATGTTAACCAAATCAGTGATGAAGTCGCATTCTCAAAACCACGACCATGCTACAGTTCAAATGCAAATACCACAAATCCAAGACCAGAAAAACAAAACTGCAAATACTCATCTCCAAACTCAATGCAACATTCATAATACAGTTTCATGTAACAGATGATGCACAGGAACCAAAGTCAAGGCAACATGAAGTCAGCAACTCAAACTGCAAGTCCAAACCAATGCACAGTGCAAACTAATGCACTAAGCATATGACACAGTCAATTCAAACATGTATCAAAGAGAATGTGCAAGGGTCAAGCATGTGAAATATGCAAACAGGCCAATGAATGCACCAGAAATATGGGAACACATCAAAGACACAATGAATCAAGATCACAATCAATATACAGTGAACTCAACTGGATAGTACAAGGCAAACACTCAGCAATGCTCAAGACCAAGTACAAGGTACAATAAAACAGAAGCATGGCAGATCATAGTATACACTCGAGGAAACTAGCAACTATAATGCAACAATACCAAAGTGAAGCCATAAATGGAATCTGACTGGAAGCTTCATATGATCAAATTTTATCTATTGAAATGTTTGAGCACATGAAGAACAATAAGGAACTACTGAAGAAGATATCTCAGTGGATGAAACCAGATAGTTTTTTTGTTCATCACTTTTGTCACAAATCATTTGCTTACCATTTTGAGGACGTAAATGAAGACTATCATGTAAGCTACTGACTTGAGTCACTAAAAATAAAGAACACGTGCAACAGTGGTGATGCAGTGCAATACAACATGATTATCAAGTGTATACATGATGAAGCAACAGAGTAACCAAAGTCAAAGCCATTACTTTATCAAAATCAAACAAGTACAGATTGACATGAATGGGCGAAAATGAACAAGTGCCAGAAATCAAAACAATTTCAAGTTGAACAAATCAAGACCGAAGTCAGATGAATATTAAACCAAGGAAATCGAACAATTCAAAGTCGGAACCTTGGCAATAAAGGAATCGAACCAAGTCAAAATCAACACCGTGTTATTCAAGTAAATTGAAGAAGTCGGAATCAATCTCAAACATCCAAGCAATAATCAAACGGCCGAAAGCATAATATTGAAAAAATCAGACGAACGAAAATTTAGGAGTTCGACTCCTATAAATTGCAATCAACATCATCGGCAAAGGGTATTGAGTTCAAGTACGAAAATCATAGAAGCACAAAAGGGGAAAATTACATACCAAAGCAAACGTTGAACTCGATCAAATAGAAGCAGCAGTGAACATCTCAAAGAAATAGTCGATCGGCAAAGAAAGGACTGGAGTCAATCATACGATCGATCAATCTATCGGCAGCTTCTGATTCATAACCCTAATTTGGAACAAAGGGAACGAAGCCCTAATTTAGTTGCAAAGAGGAACGGCTGCCATCTTCACAAAAAGGAACGGAGCAAATAAAAGTGGAACGGGTCAAATTATAAAAGGGGCCGGCCTTATTTTTTAAGAACTTTTCTTTTTGTTATAAAGGGCTTTTTATTTTTAAATAGGGTTATTTTATTTTAAATTGTTTTTAATTTGTAATTTCTTTTTAAACCGTTTAAATTTCTAGCCGTGTGGCTAAGGGACAAACTACGTGGCGTAGTTTGAGAATTCGCAACTCAGTGGCTGAGTTGTGGCAGGGTTTTGAGCGTAGAGTTAGGTTTAGTCAGTAGCGAGTGTAGCGAGTTTACGTGTGTAAGCGTGTGACTACTTAATTTCTAGTAGAAACCTTGGGGGCAGCAAGTAGGCAGGGTTTTGCCGAATTTGGGTAAATTTTGTGTCGTTCTATTGCATTTTATTATTCTGCTATTTATCTGTGCTGCTATTATTCTGTGATCTGTGTTGAAATAATTTTATAAGCTTCCGCTATTAATTTTTATAACTAATACCATAACCCTATTCACCCCCCCCCCCCTCTAAGGTGAAATCGATCCTACAGAAAGAAAGAAATACCTCTAGCCGTTCAAATTCATTAAAAGCTTGCTTTGAAAATTAACGTGTAAATATTCCATCTCTTTTCCACTTTCCTTTTGTTCTTTATTTTAATAGGAATAAAACCCATTGTTTTCCCTAATGTTCAAATCATTTATTTCTTGCCATTTTTTCTCACTTAATCAACGCAAAGCTCTTTGTTAAATACAAGACTCGTACACAATACCTTACTTCATTATTTGGACTTTTATCTTCTCTCACGTGAAGCTCTCCCCTGTAAGTTTTAATGGCTGCTCATATTCTTTTTATTTATTTTCTTTTTATTATTTCTTTGCTTTTCTTTATTTCTATTGTTCTGTTCAACCAAGTACTCGACTTATTCACCTTGCACGACCGGCCTGCGCCCCTCTTCACCACCAGCATGGCCTCCCCCTTTGACATCCAGATCTGGCTGTGGATTCTGGTGAAGATCATCACCTCAAACCCATAAATGCCTTGGCGATCCCATACATTTCCTCCACCTTCATGCACATCCGCAGCTAACACCGCCGCCGCCATCAACTCCAGGCCGCAACCCCGCCTCTGACCCTTGCCATGCCTCTAGGTGGTGATGGGCCCACTGGACCGAGCCCATGCAATGGCTGTGCCACCTGATGCTTGGACCAAAAAAATACATGCACCACTTTTGCATATTTTATCACAGCCTAATTTTTCCATCCTCCCACTGCCTTGCGTGTTTCAGGCAGTGTATATATATAAAAAAAAAAATGGTCAGGGCCGAGCGTTGAAATGTTGGTGGAGAGATGTGGTGAAGAGGTCGAGTCACTTGTGTTCATAAATCTTATTCAATCTTGTTGCCAATTTTGCTTTATTAAAAATTGATATATGCGTATGTGTGTTAGCATACTTAGATTTGCTTTATTTTTTATTTCAAGATTTGAATCTGGTTGTCGCATCCTCAAAAATCTGATACTTTTTAAATTAGTTATATACTTTTTAAATTAAGTAATAAATAATGTGTGAAAAGAAATAAATTTATATGTTTCTTTTATATGTATATACATCCGTTTTCTTAGTAAAAAATAAGCAAATCAAATGGTTATGTAACAACCAAAATTTTAAATTAAGTAATAAATAATGTTGTAAAAAGGCAATAAATTATACTTTTATTTGGTACATTTTATATCCGTTCTTGTTTAATTATTTGGCGTTATAAATGGTAAGTTATTTCCTGAAATATTCTTTAGCGTATATTTTACTAAATAAATAAGAAACGAATAAATTTAAATTGCGTTACTTTGTTAACTAGTTTGGGCATATATTTTGATTTATCTCTTAGCTTTAAAATACGCACTCTTTTGAATTACGTACCTTAGCTACTAAAATCAGCAGCCGTGCATTTCTAAATGGGGAAGAAATAAATCCCTCTAGCCGTTCATATTCATTAAAAGCTTGCTTTGAAAATTCACATGTAAATATTCCATCTCTTTTCCACTTTCCTTTTGTTCTTTGTTTTAATAGGAATAAAACCCATTGATTTCCCTAACATTCAAATCATTTATTTCTTGCCATTTTTTTTCACTTAATCAACGCAAAGCTCCTGTTAAATACAAGACCTGTACACAATACCTTACTTCATTATTTGTACTTTCATCTTCTCTCACGTGAAGCCTCCCCTGTAAGTTTTAATCGCTGCTCATATTCTTTTTATTTATTTTCTTTTTGTTCTTTCTTTGTTTTTCTTTATTTCTATTGTTCTGCTCAACCAAGTATTCGACTTATTCACCTTGCACGACCGGCTTGTGCCCCTCTCCACCACCAGTACGGCCTCCCCCTCTGACGTCCAGATCTGGCCGTGGATTCTGGTGAAGATCATCACCTCAAACTCATAAATGCCTTGCCGATCCCATACATTTCCTTCACCTTCAAGCACAGCCGCATCTAACACCACCACCGCCATCAACTCCAGGCCGTGACCCCGCCTCTAACCCTAGCCACGCCTCTAGGTGGTAATGGGCTCACTGGACCGAGCCCATGCAATGGCCGTGCCACCTGATGCTTTGACCAAAAAAAATACACGAACCACCTTTACATATTTTATCACAGCCTAATTTTTCCATCCTCCCACTACCTTGCGTGTTTCAGGCAGTATAAAAAAAAACTGGTCAGGGTCGAGCCTTTGAAATGTTGGTAGAGACGTGTGGTGAAGAGGCTGAGTCACTTGTGTTCATAAATCTTTTTCAATCTTGTTTCCAGTTTTGCTTTATTAAAAATTGATATATGTGTATGTGTGTTAGCATACATAGATTTGCTTTATGTTTTATTTCAAGATTTGAATCTGGTTGTCACATCCTCAAAAATCTGATCGTGCTTTCCTTACGCTTTTCGCTGTGGATATCGTTATTTTTGAATCAAATCTCCAACATCGTAGAGGTGAGTATTCATGCTTGAAATTCATACTTATATCATTGTAAATTGATAGCGAGTGAATTTGTTGAATTGTTATATCGTATTATACTTGCCTTTAATATGAATTTTATGATGTTTAAAACCCTATTATAGAATTTTCACATCATCTGTTATATTATATGCTATTATATTATATGTTGTTATACTATTTATTTATTTCTGTTTATCACACTGCAAGTTCTCTGTAGAGTAAAATCATTATGGGTTGAAATGATACATACCCGAACGGATTTTAGAATATGGAAAAATCGTTATGGACTGAAATGATAGGCCTAAGCGGTTCTTATTTTATTTATTTATTTAACTTG
Organism: Allium cepa; assembly: GCA_030765085.1. NCBI lineage: Eukaryota > Viridiplantae > Streptophyta > Magnoliopsida > Asparagales > Amaryllidaceae > Allium > Allium cepa. The sequence goes on from CM060929.1 coordinate 983,210,254, forward strand.
GGATTGCGGGTTTGAAATGATGGAACCCAAATTTTCTTTGTAAATTACGGATTGAAACGATATATTATCCGTATCACTTGACCTAGGTTAGAAAATATTATACAGACCCGTGGTTATTTTATATATATTTTTATGGAAATTCTAAGTATTTTTAAATTTGTATATTATAATATTTTTGATTTAAATTGGATTAAAAATGATTTTTATAAAGTGTTAGTGATTTTCTACAAGTTAAATATGTAAGTAAACGAATGGTTAAGTTGGAATTTGAAGTATAAATTTATTTTGGAATTTCTGATTTTGTAAAATAAAATGGAATTCAAGTTAAGTAAATAAAATATGATAAATTTGGAATTAAAGTGAATTAATAAAGTGTTATTGAGTTTTCTATGAATTAAATGGTTAAATAAATAAATACTTAAACTGTAATTTGAAATATAACTTAATATAAAAATGTGAAGTTGGTTTAAGAATAAAAGTTAAGTTAAGAAATAAATTGGAAATTAAGTTATATTTGAAATGGTAATTAAACTTAATTTTTAAGTTAAATTTTAAAAATACAATAAATAGATAATAAGTGAAGCATTTAGAAATTTGATATTATTTATGAAATTTACATTATAAAAATCGTAAATTTTTGGGTATTTTTAATGACTATTTTAAAGTGGAAAATATGATTTTATAAGTTAGATTTTAATTGTTGTTGAAATTATATTGAAATCTGGGAATTTAATTAACTTAAAATCTGTTGTAAGGGATATTACTACACTTTGTAAGTGTCGTAGTTGATGCAAAGGAACTAAAGGCTAAATTTGACTAAGGGCTATTGCAGCACTTGGTAAGTGTTGTGGTTGAAAATTTTAAACTAAACCTGAGTAAATAAAAAGGCTACAGTGGCACTTGTTTAGTACTGTAGTTGGCTGAATGAGGTTTTGAATATTTGATTTGTAAGTATAATAACTTCACCCTTAAATAGTTTAAATGAGGTATCTTGATTTGAAGTATAAACTGTTTTTGAAATTTATAACCACGGGTAATAATAACGTTGTTTGTTAAAGAGACCGGGATCGGATATGGGCATACCCTCTGTCGATACCGAAAACCACTTTGACAACCGTGTATGCGGTGGAGATTCCAAAATGAAGTAGGATGGTGGAGACGTTCTATTAAGGTATATACGTGGACCCGACTCCCGTGAGTTGACATAAGGTGGCTAAAACAGGAGCGATTCTCGGGCTAAGGAGGTAGCCCCTCTTATCGGACGTGCTTCTTCGTATGCCATTCTATTACTTTGTGATTGTTTGGTGCGCACATTTGATTTTGAGAGTGTTGTTCGAGGTGGACGGTAGTAGCTACTACGCGCTACCACCGGTTCGGATGTGTAATTAGTATATCTACCATGGCATTACCTAGTTGTGCCGTGTCACCTACCCTAGCGAACCTTGTACGAGTTTGGTTTTCTCCGTAGCCCGTGTGGTATCCTCTGGTGGCTTTCCGATTAGGAGGGACTATGATACTGGATGGACTACTGGGACTATTATGTATTAAGGGCTATATGGGTAACCCCTCGATGCTATTTTAAAGCAAGTTTATTTTACTATAAACATTATTATAATAGCGAAATATTACTACATAGTAAATAGTTTAACGAATCCTTAGAGGATGGGTGATCCCAAGCATCCTTTAAGTTACTCGTACCTTATATTACAGTTCACTTGAGTTGATTTACACTGTATAAGTATGTATATCCTGACTCGAGTGTTTATGCTTTATTTTATGCTCGGGTCAGCCTGAGTATCAGTTCGGACTTCATTTCCTGGAGCTAGGACTTCTAAAGATCATCTTTATCGAGCTGTTGTCTATTTTCTAGTCAGTCTTTTATCTTAGCCTATGTGATTGAGACAAATGAATTTGGAATTTTTATGGATGTTTCAAACTGTATTGGTTTTTAAGAACTATGTAATTTGTACTTATTTTGAGACTATATTGATAGTGGCTTCATGAACCACTATGGTATTTTATTTCCGCTGCGAGTATTCTGATTTCTATGTCTTTGATTCTGTGATTTGATTTCATTTGCTCCAATTTTTATTACAATCTATTGTTTTGAACTATTCAAGTTCGACATGTTTTAATTTATTGTCGAATTTGAATGGTGCAAAATAGTGGGTCGTTACACTATCATTTTCAAACCCACGGTCCCAAGTAAATAAGATAATTAAAAATCATTCAGGCCTATCATTTCAGCCCATAACGATTTTTTCCTATTCTAAAGTCTGTTCGGGTATGTATCATCTCAACCCATATTGATTCTATTCTACAGGGAACTTGCAGTGTGAAAAACTGATATAAATAAACAGTATGGCATTATATAGCAGTAACAGATGATATGACAGGTATATAAACAGGGTGAACATCATATGATCATATCACAGGCAGGTATAACATGATAATATAAATCTATAGATTCACATGCTATCAATTTACTGATTATATAAGTGCAGATGTCGTGTGAATTACTCACCTCTACAAGCTGGAGATAACAAATTCAGACACACAAACAAAGATCCGGAAAGCACGAAAGCACGACTACGGATTCAAGTGAGGGGAGAGCCAAAGTGATTATCTTGTACATAGCAAACAAAACAAGATATTGCACATGAATTTCAACACAAAATTATTATTAAACAAACTAGAAATAATGCACAACAAAGAACCAAACAACTTTCCCATGCTTTCATAAATCATATGCTCGACCATATGATTATAATGCTCAGCCTAGGCTATGAGTTTGGGTCAGGCATGGAACAACATGGCTCGGCCTAGCTTGGAGATGAAGGAGTTTATGACATGAAAATACAAAAGCCACAAAATGACTTTTGGTGCAACAACAAGTTCGACCATGGGCATGTGGTGGGCCGGCCTTGCTTGGTGGAGGTCAGGTGATGGTGCAGCAGTGGCCTAGGGTCAGGTAGAGGCTGGTGCATGTGGTGCTAGTGGTGGCCGAGAGGGGTATGTGGAGTGGTGATGCATGTAGAGGTCGGCTAGGTAGTTTTCAAGTGGATGATGCAATTTTTTGTGGAGTTTTGCAACATAGGGGTCACGGCCTTGACTGGTCAGTGGAGATAGATGATGGTTGCAGCCGAGCAAGGTGGTGGTGGAGGTGATGGTGAAGGAGGAGCTTTGGCCAAGCATGATTAGTAGAAGCAAGACAAAGAAACTTAATAAAACAAAGAAGAAAATAGTAAGAAAATTGAAGTAAACCATTACCAAAATTCTTTTAGAAATGATGGCCGAATATTTTGGGATGAGAAGTTTTTTTTTCTTGCGTGAGAAATGAAGAAGAACACGGCTGAAGAAAGAAAATAGTCGGCCATATTGAATGCAAGTGACAATTGCAAAGTGAAAAGACAAAAAGCATATCAAAGGTCATGGTAAATGAAAGGTTATAGACTCTTCATATTTCTTTTTCTTTTTTCCATTTTAAACAAATGAAAATGCAAGTAAATAAAATAGAAAACAAACAAAATAAAGTAAGAAAGAAAATAAATAAATAATTTTTTGAAAAAATATAAAATATTTAAGAAAATAGCTTAAAAATAGAAACTAGGATTTAAATTTTTTAAATAAAATACAGTAAGCTTTGGAAAATTATAACATCACTTTAAAAATATTTTAAAAATGAAATCTTGTAACAAAAATAAATTTAAAATATTTTCAAAATGAAATAAAGTAAAATTTAAAAATATTCAAAAATCTAGGGTTGTTACAATAACGCTACAGGATTATGTGTAGGTTCAACAAGTTCTCTATGACGATCCTAGAAATAATAATTCAGCACTAAACGATATTTATACAAATGTACTTCAACTATATCTGGTTTTCAATGATTCAAATGTTGGCATTTACTGCAGGGACAACGAATTTCTTTGCTATTTCGATTATTAGATCTAGCGAATCTAATAAATTTGTGTACGCCGTTACAGAAATGTTCTATTATTGAACCTTTCCTACCGGTTTTGACTTCATACATCCAAGTACAGTCGAGGAAATAATCGAACATTTTTCTTGATTTGAAAATATATGTTAGTAATTTTGACAACACTGTTGTTCACTTCTCTTCTATGCATAACTTGCACTCAAATGGTAAGTTGTTGTATTTTCTAAAATAAAGTGAAGCCATTTAGGACTAAAGGCTTCACACACTACACTTCTGTCTAATTTCGACAGCACTTCTCTTCTACACATAACTTTTCATCCGAGGGGTGTATTTTTGTCGTTGTATTTTCTAAACTAAATTAAAACATTTAGGGCTTTAATTTTTTGACGTCAATTATTTTTTGTTGTTGTATTTAATGCTTATTTTCAAATCAACATTATATTCATTTCAAATTTTTTTTAAAATCGATTTGGGTAAAATATTTATTCTTGTTATATTTATTTCTTAATTTTTTGGAAAATCGATTTTAGTACAATATTTGTTCTTATATTCGTTTCTTAATTTCTTTACAAAATTTATTTTAGCAGAATATTTGTTGTTGTTATATTCATTTCCTAGTTTTTTTTTAGAAATTCGACTTTAGCTGAATATTTGTTGTTTTTATTTTCATTTCTAAATTTCTTTATAATACAATATTTTTTCTTGTTATATTAATTTCCAACATTTTATAAAATCAATTTTAGAAGAATATATTTGTTGTTATATTCATTTTTTAATTTTTTTACAAAATCGATTTCCTTAGAATTATTTGTTGTTCTTATATTCATTGCTTAATTTTTTTACAAAATTCATTTCACTATGATATTTGTTGTTGTTGTGCTCTTTTTAGAATTTAATAATTCATTCAACTATTTAAATATTTTATTTACTAAATTTGAAAATTTAAAACTTATTTCAACATTCAGTTAACTATTTTAAATGTTAACTTAACTATTTTGTAAACTAAAATTTTAGCTTACTATTTTATACTAACCACTAAAACTTATAATTAACACATACTTATGAAACAAACTAATTTTTGAGTTTTACATCAACCCTAGTTTTTTTCACAAGTTAAATAATCAAACTACCTATTAACTTCCCTAAACCAACTAACATACCATTATCATCAACTAATACATAGTAATCAACAATTGTAAATCCATAATCAACTAATTTTCTAAATAAGGATTTTAATTTAAATTCCAAATCAACTAATAAACTATTACCATCATCTAATATCAATTATTCTAACATATTAAAACGTATAATAAAATTATTTTCAGAAATTAAGGTTTAGAAATTATACCTAGAAATTGAGAAATCGGAGAAGAAGGAGGAGACGGAGTAGCACCGGAGGACGGCGACGGCTTCTGAAGGCAGTTGGCGTCGGCATGAGTTGGTTGGAGGCAGTTGGAGGCGGAGTTGAAGGTGGCAGTAAATTGATTTGGGGGAATTGGGGGAAAAGAAGTTATGAAAGCTACTCCCGGCTAGACCTGTATAATCACGATTAGTGACGGTCGACGACGGCTAGCCTTTTTTAGCCGTCGCTAGGATCTATCATGAAATCAAGCCTGATTTGTAGTGTATATACTTATTCATCACGGTGATGGAAGCTCTAAATTGCCAAGTTAATAGAACAGCTGAAGGTAAAATCTATGGTATCCACCCTAAATGCAAAAGCCACAGAATAACATGTCTTATGTTTACTAATGATCTCATTTGTTTCACCACCCTCTCAAAAAACCATATCATGCATGCTTCAAATCCTGGAAAGATTTACATACTTGACTGGCGTTGCTAAAACAGATTGAAGTCTTATCTTTGCAGGATTTAATAGTATAACTCATTCTTCTATTGTAGCTTTAGCTGTCCTATCCCAAATGCTGGATAACTCGTACTATCTTGAATTGCTTATGCGACCTCTAGAATAACTACTATTCAATTCTTACCTCTCTACCATAAATGTTAAACAATCACACCAATTGGCCTGACACTTCGCAATCTTAAGCCGGTAGACCAATAGTTATCAAATTTGTGTCTATCTCAATGACAATGTATTGGCGCTTTCACTACTTTCTTCCTCAGAATCTCATTTATATGACTATAAATCTATCTCTATCATAGGGACCCCTTCTCAAAAGAATTGGCCCTTATTTCTTTAAACAAAGTGCAAGCACCTACCAAGCATGGGATTAGGCATAATCAACATAAAAGCTTGGAACAATGAATCCATCTCTAGATACTTCAACCTACTGTTTATGTGCATGGAAAACCTTTGGGTCAAATGGACTTATTTTCACTATATTCAATTAAGGCATTTCTGGGATTGTCCACTCCTATTGATTGTAGCTGGTCTTGGAGGAGTATATTGAATCTAAGATCCGCCTTCTTACCATACTTTAGACAAACTTCCAACTTGGATAACAAGACTTCCTTCTAGTACTCTCCTTGGATAGGTCGGGGTTTTATTCTAGCATCCAAGCTAAACTATGTTCATAAAATGTAGACTAGAATTCATGCCCAAACTCATCTTACCTGCTATATCCATAACCAGTACATAAGCCCACGTTACTGTATCTCCTTTCTTGTTAAGAGGCTTTGGGTTGATTTCTCTAAAAATAAAATTCTTATCACTCATAATGCTCACTGGGCAATGACTGTAGGGAATAGGGAAATACTCTATAGTAAGCACGTACAAGCTAATTCAAGACCATCATAGTACCCCAGGCTTATTTGGTACAAGTGGATCTAGAGCTACTTCGATTCCTAAAGAGAGAGTTTAAACCTGTGGAAAGTGATGGCAAATGATATGCACATTGTAACAACCCGTAAATTTTAAATTGTTTTAATAACGTAATTAACTGAAATTTTATGAAATTTTAAATATTTGATTTGGAAATAAAATTTAATATTTGAAATACGTCCACTTAAACATAGCAGATAATAAATTTTCATCTAATAATATATAAGTTTATTTTCTTGTGTAATTTTATATTATTTTATATCAGTTAAAATTGATGATAATAAACTGTTTTCCAAATCTGAATATTTTATATAGAAAATTTGTAAAACATCTTCTGAGTGAGACCACATATTTCGTTTCGCTAAATTTTGACTTCTATTACTCCGTGTATCTTATTTCTGACATTTTAGCGGTATTTCCGCTACCGATTATCGACTTTTCATAGTATGATCGTGTCACTGACATCTATATACCGTTTTGATCGTCTCGTCGTACTGATCTCCGCGGTATATTCTTTTGTGTGTTTCGAAGTCCGATAGACATCAAAATCTACGGAATGATTTACGATTCGGTTCCGTTTCCGAACCTTTGACTTCCTGTGGCCTTTCATTTGTTACTGTATAATATGAACTGTCTCTGGCAATAAATTTTATGGAATTCAAACGTATGGTTGTCTCTATTCCCCCACTTATAATAAAAAAATTCGGTTGCCGCTTCAGTTCCATTTCATTTCAATTGTCTATACTTTTCTTCCATTTATTTTCTGTCTCCTTCAATTGATAATTTAAAAAGAAAATATAAATATATGGGTGCTGCTATTTCACGTGTGCAACCCGAGTCTCCTCTTCTTTACTAGCCATTCCTTCTCTTCTCTTTGGCTGAACTGTCACCAATCATCATAGCTATTCGCGTTTCTTCCTCTGGCCCACCTGCCCTTCGTCGAGCACCGCAGCCATGGCCGAGGCCTCGTGCTCATCTCTCCTCCTTTTTCTTCCACCTGCACCACCTAGCTCCATTCCCAAACAGTCTGCTTCCCACCGCCGCTACCTCGTCCACAGCCTGTCGAGTCACGCGCCTTTTCACCCAGCTACTCAAAGCCTTCTCCCCTCTTTTACATGATAAGGTATATTACTTTATAACGAAACAGTAATGCATATGTCTATATCTTATAATTATAATACTGGTTCAAGTATAAAATGTTTGCAGTTTCAGATTTCTTTTATAATGCAGTATAGTGTGCTCAGCTCTCATTTTAGACATGATATATTTATATTTACAACGGTGCATACATATATGTTATAGTACCCTATAAGTTGAGGACGCTATATATTTTAATTTGTTTAGGCAGCTGTTTTGTCAGAGAGAGAAGAGAAATAGCATAGAAGTATAATATGTTTCAGGATAACATATTATATATATACGTGTGTGTGTCTATATATATATATATATGTATGTATGTATGTATGTATGTATGTATATATGTATATACACACACACATATATATGTATATATACACACACATAAATATATATGTATATACATACACATATATATACATACATACATATATATATATATAGAGGGTATCAAAGAATTTGTTAAAAGACAATTTTATCTTAGCATGTATTAACTTTATACGTATATAACAATATATAATATTGTTTTACACGATAAAAACCGAATTTCAAGTTTTTGAAAATAAAATTAGACAAAATATTGTTATTAACAATAAATTAGTTTACCATTACGGATTAGGATTTGTCATCCGTCCACTCGTACGAAACATTGACTTCTTCATCAGTCCTCTCCACGGCATGCGTCACCTTGAACAACTCGGCCATAGAGGCTCGCGGTTGTATCTCGTGGCTTGAAAATATATAAATATTATTGCTAATCTAATTATAAAATATTTTAATAAAATGTAAACACGGTTTATAAATTTAATTACCAGCTCTGTCTTATGCTTCTGAAAGGATTTGGAGCCACCATGGTGCAATGTAGGATTTTTATTCCTATTAGCCCGCTTCCACGCAGATAATTCCTACAAATTAAGATAAATTATCACGTATATATCTTGCGAGATTTATATTAGATTTAAATAACAAAGCAGACATATATTACTTACTTTTGCTGCCGGAATGAGAAAATCAGCCCATACACCGTCACCCATCCAATTCGGCTTTTTGCCTGAATTCTTAGCCTTGGACAATGTATCCTTGTAATTTTTCCTCATTCTTTTGTTCCAGTGATTTAAGAAAACGTCCATGTCGTCAGGTCAACACGGACTGTAGCCTGTAAATTAAAATTATTTTAAGTTATATAGATTATATTAATTTACAACTGAAATTCAAACTACTACTTACAAGTAAATCGGCATGTATTGCGTTCTTGACACGAAGGGGGATGTCGTCCCAGCGAGGCCAACAACCATCCATCCGGCTCTGAAAAGCCTTTCTCGAAACCTGCATAATATAATCTGATGGCTCCACCTCAAAGCCCCTGCAAAAGTTATAAAATACATGTTTAGTGAATTTTAAAACTTATACTTTAAATAAAATTGATACTTACCCGGCACTTTTCGGAACAACTTCTGCCATTGGACGTAAGTCCGGTGCAGCGCCACTACCACCTGCACTGGGAGATGGGGATGGCGTGCCTGTCATACTTCGTCTCCTTCCAGACATATCTACTATAGAAAAACAATATCATCACAGAACAATTATAGAAATTCACTACTACATAGCATGTTTTAATCATTTTCACAGAAACAATTATAAAAATTTACTAGTACAAAACATGGATAAAAATTAAATAAATGATCATCATAGAACAATAATAGAAATTCACTACTACATAGCATGTTTCAATCACTTTCATAGAACAATTATAAAAATTTACTAGTATAAAACATGGATAAAAATTAACTAAATGATCATCACAGAACAATTACAGAAATTTACTATTACATAGCATGTTTCAATCACTATCACATAACAATTATATCAATAACGATCAGTCTTTATCGTTTTCTGATTCAGACTCACTCTCGTATTCTATCTCATTTTCTTCGGTACTTTCGAATGCATCAAATAAGACGTTCGATTCATCATTCAAAGGTCCTACATCAATATCATCAGTTATTATTATTTCTGTATTTGGTTCAAGATCGGCTTGATATGCTGCTTCATCTGGAATATTATTTCCATCAAACGTAAACCTTAGTTTTTTTTTTGAAAACAGCAGACAAATCCGCTTTATCTCTTTTCAAAGATGGATACGGAGCAAAATAAACTTGTAACGCTTTCTTGTCTAATACAAAAGGATCGTAGTTATAGTAGTGTGATGTATGCCTTATTTCAATAAGTTTATACTCTTTATGCACGTTGATTCCGAAACCAGGAAAGTTACTGAACCAATTGCACTTAAATAAAAAAAACTTTTTCTAAAGGTTCAACATAATATGTCAACTCTAGAATCTGTGTTAAGACGCCGTAAAAATCTTTTAAATGCTCATCTGGATCATCACTGCCTTTGACAAATACCCCGCTGTTATATGTTAATTTTTCAGCCCCGTAATCTTTCGTGTTGAACTTAAACCTATTGATGAAGAATATTGGATAAGTCTTCACATTTCTTTTCGGTCCAATCGCAAGATGTCTTAAGCCTTCATCAACGACACAGTTTCTTGGCTCATAAACATAGTTCAAAACCATGTGGCAAATTCTTTACTGAGATCGCCAGATGGATACTGTGATCCGTAGATACTGCATATATGTAATATGTATTATAATTATTATGTACGTACAAGTAAATTACAAGTGAATTAATTATTACCTGACAAATGGTGCGACTTCGACACAATTTAAAAGAACATGCGTGTGTGCTACATGGTGGTCTCTATCGTACAACCATATTTCCATACATTTTCCACCAGGTCTACCATGTTATCTAAAAACAGATAACATTGTTTGAGAAGAATTTTGTTCAACGACTTCCTCATTTCGAGGAACGGTTACAAACGATAAGTTCACATCGTTCTTGAAGTAGTGAGAGAAAAAATGAGGCTTATTCTTCAAGATACGATTTGCATATCGAACCCTCAACTCGGGCTTTTTGTCGAATCTTCTTTTTCAGATGATTCAAGCACCTATTAAGATATTTATTACATATTTAGATATACAAATTGAATTTGAAATTGACATGAACATTGCACATGTTAATTTACCTCTCAAACGGATACATCCATCCATATTGCACAGGACCTCGAAGAAGTGCTTCGGATGGAAGATGAATAGGTAAATGCTCCATTACGTTAAAGAAACCAGGCGGAAGTATTTTCTCCAGTTTGCATAGAAATCTTGGTATTTCTACTTCAAGTTTACATATACGATCCACCTTTAATGTTGTCGAACAAAGCTGTTCATAAAACAAACATAACTCTATTATAACGTTTTATACTTTTACGGGCAACAGTTCTTTGAAAGCCACGGGTAGTAAATATTCCATCATGATATGACAATCGTGACTTTTCATCCCACTCAGTTTACTATTTTTGAAGTCAACACATCTACGAAGATTGGAAGAAATCCCATCGGGAAATCTTAATTCTTCCACCAACTTTAGCACGAGTTTTACTTGCTTATTGTCTAGCTCATAGCATGCTTTCGGTTTTTTTATTGTCATTAGGCTTCATTGAAGTTCCGGACGCTTACAATAGTTTTCTATATCAAGCCTTGAATTCAAATCGTCCTTGGTTTTGCCCTTTACATTCAAAATTGTATTAAACAGATTATCAAACACATTCTTTTCGTTATGCATTAGTCAATATTATGTCGGAGTAAGAGATCTTTCCAATATGGTAACTCTCAAAATATACTTTGTTTGCACTAATTATGAATGTCTGACTTTCTTGGGATTTCAGTCTGAACTCCAGTTTCATGTACCTTTAGATAGTCCCTTACAATTTCGTATATTTTCTCGCCTGACCAAACCTTGGGTGGTTTCAAATTCTCTTCTCTGTTAGCTATGAAAATTTTCTTATCTCTTCTAAAAGTATGATTGGGATGAAGAAAACACCGATGACAATCAAACCACGAAACTTTTCTTCCCATATCGTAACGAAAATGCTTGTGTTTCTTTCATACAATAAGGGCATGCTAGACGACCGACCGTACTCCAACCAGAAAGCATCCCGTATGCAGGAAAATCATTAATAGTCCATAACAAAGAAGCGAATAACCGAAAAAAAAATCGTTGATACATCATAAGTTTCGACTCCTTCATTCAACAGTTTCTTCAACTCTTCGATCAATGGTTGTAAATAAACATCAATTCCTTGGGTTGGATCATGAGGGCCGGGAACGACAGTGGTGAGAAACATATATGGTGTCTTCATACACATACATGGAGGTAAATTATACGGAGTAACGATAATTGGCCAGGATGAATATTTACTGCCAAACTATGAAAATGGTGAAAATCCATCAGTACATAAACCAAGTCTGACATTACGGCTTTCCACAGCAAATACGGGATAAGTTTTATTGAAATGTTTCCTTGCTCCTCCGTCGGATGGATGTATCAAAGTTCCTTCTTCTGCTGTTCTCACACTATGCCATCGCATATGACAGGCCGTAGCAGAAGATGCATATTACCTTTGAAGTCTGCGAGTGATGGGTAAATAATGCATTCTCTTGTACGAGACTTCTTTCCCTTTCTTCTTTCTTGGTTTGTATCTTTCTTCGTTACATATTTTGCATTTTCTGAGGTCAACGTCGTCTTTCCAATACAACATGCAACCTTTCACACATGCAGAAAGCAGACATCAATTTTTTTACTTTATGATGACTATCGCACATCAGATTATTAGGTGGCATGTGTTGTTTTGCAGCTTGTACAACTGCTGTAAATGCAGCTTCCGTAAGGTTGAATTTTGATTTCATAGTTATGTATTCGACGGTTATTGAAAGTTCGGTTTCGCTTTTACATCCGTCCTACAATGGCCTCTTAGCAGAATCCAACAAATCGTATATTTTTTTAGCTCCCGCAGTCGGTTCTTCTTCGACATTTTCATCTTCATCGACAGCTTCAGTTGTAGGAAACATTGATCGTGCTGCATCATCCACCATATTTTCTATCGGATTCGTCATCATATTAGCATCCTCTAACACTTCAGTATTAGGTGTTGGTTCAACAAGTTCTCCATGACGATCCCAGAAATAGTAATCAGGCACGAAACCATATTGATACAAATGTACTTCAACTATATCTGGTTTTCAATACTTCAAATGTTGACACTTACTACACTTGCAATGAATTTCTGTGTTGTTTCAGTTATCAGATTTAGAAAATCAAATAAATTCGTGTACACCATTGTAGAAATGTTGCTTTATTGATTCCTTTTTTCCAGTTCTGACTTTATACATCCAAGTACGATCGAGAAAATGATTGAACATTTTCCTGATTTGAAAATGTATTATAGACAGTTTAAATCATTAATTTTCAACCATTCTCCATTGTAAACAGTTCATCGTTGCAGAAAATTCAAAATAAAAACTTCGCTATTTTTTTGTTTTGGTATTTTGGTTTTCACTTCGTTGGTCAGTCATCCTACATCCCATTACAAACACAATAATGTAATTACATTTTATAAATCATTTCAGATTAAACGGTTCGACAAAATTTCGGCAGCACTTCCCTTCTGTTTCCTATATCGTACACAAATGCGTGTACACAGGGAACGTAAAGGAAGTGTTGTCAAAATTTTGTAACCGTTTAAAATGAAATGATTTATAATATGTAATTACTTTATTGTATTTGTAACTTGTCCAATACAAGGACAAATCCGACAAATATTGTATCAGATGAATATAAATGTCCGTTCCGTTACAAAACGAGCATCCATATAACGATCATATACAACACTTGCTAGACGGGGACAATGCCAATCTAAGGGATAAAAAAATTTGTAACGACCCGTTGAATTTGATAATGTTAAATGAATTAAATTAATATGTTTCTAATCTAATTTAGAATAAAATAAAGGTCTTAAGATTTTATTTGAGAAAATGTAGTAATTTGTTATAGTAATTGGAATTTAATGTAACAATTTAATAGTTACATGGAAATAGATTTGAACTATGTAAATTTGCACACCTTGTTATAAGTTAAATATAAGAAACCAATATAAATATGAATCAGTGAATATTAATAAAAATATTTACTAGAATGGAATTATTTAATATAAAATAAATAGTGGAGATTGTACATTTGGTTGTAATAATAAATAGTGACTAAATAAAAGTGTCCGTTGGAATAAATCAATGCAATAAGATATGGAACTGAATGTACGAATATAATTTTGTAGAAATAGTTAATTAACAACTTATTTGTGCATACCCAATTTAATATAAATAACAAAAGGGCTAGCACTTGATGTGCCTAAGTATTAATATATTGAAACTATAATAAAATAGAGAGTTTGGTAGTAAATAGAAATAAAAAGACCGTTATTAACTAGTAAATTAATAAATGGATTCTAACAATAGGTAGTAATTAATGCGTGTATATTGGGCATTTGCGGATTACCAATTTTTCTACCTATTCATATAATTTATTTATGTAAATCTAAACTTATGACAACATTTTGTTAATAAATGTTGGAAGTGAATTTGAATATATCAAAGGATAACAAGTGTTTAGGTTAACCATTTATTTTATTTAGTTAAGAAGGGAAATAGATTGAAATAAAGCTAATTTAATTTTTTTGGTTGTTAATGGGTATAGTTAAATAAGGAGAAGTTATAGGAAATAAAACGCGCACTAATGAGATGTAATATAATTCCAAGTTATTTATACCCACAAATAGGTTAATTACTGTATAGAAAGAGTCTAAATCAATAAATGAATTTATTAAGATTACATTTATAATTTTATAACATTTATGCTGATTTAAGTTCAATTAATTTATTTGATTAAATTGTGCAGTAGCGTAGTTTTGTGCGGTAGTTGAAATAGCTAATTCTTTTAGGTGAAGTTAAGGCTAATTCTATGTATATATTTGACCAATTGTTGATATAGATTCTAGGAAGCAGGATCTATTAATTAAATGGAGTATTAGATTCAATAATTGCATTTATCGCATAAATAAAGAGAATATAACGGTTAAATTTGGCGTTATTGAAATTAAAAAGGAATGGGGGAATAATAATTTGAAATCATTGCAATAGATATTAATTTAAGGTTACCTTAAATAAATTAAGGTAATAAATGGAGGATAGTGTAAATATCTTTATAATACGATGATTTGTGTAGTTAGGGTAGTTTTGATTTGTCACTTAAGATGGAGGATTTTTATAAAAATGTAATAAATGCAGTTTAAATTAAGGCATTGACGTTTGGGTATTTAAGAAGTGATAAACTAAAATTTATTTATTTATTTGAAAATTTGAAATCCAATTTGTGGATTTATTGCAAATAAGTGAAATTTGTGTTTAACCATTACATCGATAGGAATAAATTAAATTTAAGGTTATATTAATAAAATTTGGACTAGAGAAATGATATGAATCGGTTTTAGAAGCCTTAAATATAAAATGGGAAGTAGACGAGATTTCACGTTACAACCATTTTTAAAAATCCTGATGTATGTAGAAATATTTATGAAATATAACGTAAACCAATGTTGAATCAAAAGAATAGAGTCAACACTTATTTATTCATTTATTGTGATATAATTACGAGTATGATTTATTGCAAATTACATGGAAATCTAATATATAGGACATTACCTAAAAATGAAGAGTAGATAAAATTTATGATAAACATATTTGTATATGAAGGTTATTGATTTAAGGAGAAATTGGGCAAGTTTTATGTATTTGGGTTAAGTGCAACCTTTAATAGATAAATTTAGTGCAATTAAAGAAATTGACATTTAATATTTCAATAACTTAAAATTTGATGGGATAAGAACATTTGGGTAATGAAGGGATGACAAATATTAGCTATGATTCTAGAAGGAATTAAATAGATAATGGGAAGATTAAAATCAGGTTCTAAGCAATAATTATTAAATAACAGAAGTTTAGGAGTAAAGTGAGATAATTGAAAATTTTAATCATTCATATAAGTCATTTGTTTATTAATATGAGTTAGCTAATAAATTTAACTTGGGCAATATCTATATATTGGAAACACATTTGTAAAGTGTAATTAATTGAATTTGGTGAATTGGGAATGAATCCAAGGTTATAGGAATTGATGTAATACTACGCAAATAAAAGGTAACTGCATAAAATCAATGTTTCGTAATAAATTGGAATTGATAATTAAGTAGGAATGGGTTTTAATTTGACAAAAAGGAAAATTTATTATTTGCTTACCCATCTATTCAATCTATTAAATTTGATCAGATCCATTTGCAATTAAACGAATTTATTTACAAGTTAGTATGTATTTAGCTGATAACTATAAACCAATAAGGGCAATTGGGTATATATATTACCAGTTAAGTTATATAAGATAATGGTTGACTTAATTAAGGGAGTTTATGTAATAATTTCATTTATTTTGTAAGTGGAAATAAAACGTTAATGATAACAAGTATTAAAAATTTACCATCTATTTAGTATATTAAGTATAATTGATAATCAACTGCAGCAAGTAATAAATAATAAATACGTAACATTAAATGAAGTAATATTTGAAATTTAATATTTAGAAACTATGTAAATATAAGTGCAGATGAAATTGGGGATATTTACATATTGAAATATGAATCCAATGATAAATCAATCTAATTGACAATAAATAATGGAAAGTAAATTTAATTAAATTTTGGAAATTTAATATATATATATACAGTTATAAACCCTAGCTCCATCCTATTGTCATTTACTGTATATTCATTTCTTCATCTCCTTCTCCTCCTCAAATGGTTGCAAAACCTAGATCTACTTCAATCCAAATTTCAATGAAAATGCAAACACTTCAGAAAATTCCACAAAAAAAAAAATATATGTTAATGTTCTCGAGGCACGTAATCTGCTGGTACAATTCGTTTTCTGTTTTGGATATTCGTTTGACCAAAAAAAAAATTCGACGATGTGCTGTAGCTTTTAGCTGACGTGGCCATTGAAGTTAAGTGGGTTTTGTTTTATTTTATTTTATTTTGTTTTGTTTTCAAATCGTTTAAAATGAATATCTTTTTCATACGTTCTCCGATTCACGCGAAATTTCTTTTGTTAGGATCGTAATTTAGTTCCGGATCTGATGACGCTGGTTTGGACGAATTCCGAGAAGGACGAATTTTTGGGTTTAAATCGAATTTAAATTCGATTTAAATTCAAAAGGTGAGTGTTTTAACCCACTCACAACTACTAGAAGCTTTTATGTTTGTTAAATTAATTTTAGAAATGAATAGAAATTTATTTATGAGTATTTGGCATGTTTATTTTATTCATATCTGTGGAATTGCATTTATTAAATTTAACTGTTAATTTAATTAATTTATTGCGTATAAATTTACAGTTAAAATTTATTTGTTTGGATATGAACTGCTAGTTAACAGTTATATAGATTATTACTGAATATAAACTGTTAGATTAATAGTTGTTAAATTTAATCTGAATAAAATTGCCAGTTATTACCTGTTATATATTATCAAATATAAATTGTTATTGATTGATATTGCTTGATGATTTTGATTGGATGATGATGTTGATGAATGGATGTTTATTGTATATCATTAAATTGCAAATTATCATGCATATTTCATTTCATTCGGGATTGTGGTTTGAAATGATATATAACCGCAAAATTTTATATTTTTTTTAATTTGCGGATTGAAATGATAAATATCCGTATCACTTGACCATAGGATAGAAAATTATATACAGGCACCGCGGTATATATATATAACTATTTAAGTGTGATTTCTATGGTTTGGATGGAATACGGTTTATAATAATCTTAAATTTTATATTGTATAAATATTTTTCTTCCATATATATATACATATGAAGTTGAAAATTTTGAAATTAAAAGGTGTATAAAAATCTTTATTAAAAATGGAAGAAAATTAAGAAAATGGAGTTTGATAATTTATATCATATGTTTAAATGTTAAGTTTGGAAATTTTAAGATACGATAATTATAATTGGATTTTTCCCAAGATAAATGGAAACGAATATTCTAGTATAATTTGAATTGAAAAAAAATATATATATTTTATTACTAGAAATTGGAGTTTTTATTTATTTATGGATTTTATGTGAATATTCAAGACTAATTGATAGAACATTCGATTTGTTGAAAGAATAAAATCCAACTTTAGTTTGAAATATTAATACTCCAAATGGATATACGTATATATATATATAAATTGAAGTGGTTTTGGAACTTGAGAGAGATAATATAAATTTTGGTTTAGACTTTAATAAAGAAATGTATTTGTAAAGCCATGAGAACTATTTTCTTTACAAAGTAACATTTAAGTTAAACCTTTTAATTCATATACCGTTGAATATCCAAACCATTCAAGTTTTAAAAGTTATGGTTTTAAATTATGATTTTCAAAATATTATGCTTTGAAAATATTTGATTTTCAGACGTTATGAAGTTAAAGCATTATGATTTTGGAAAAGAATTATATTTGGGATAAGTGATAAAATATGGTTTTGGGTTTTGAAATGATATCGTATTCATGGTTATGAAATGGAATGTTTATTCTGATTTTTAAAGTATAACCTATTTTTAAATGACTGCGGTGTTATAATAACGATGGGTTGGCAAAGAGACCGGGATCGGATATGGACATACTCTCTGTCGATACCGAAAACCACTTTGACTAACCGTGTACGCGGTGGAGATTCCAGAATGAAGTAGGTGGTGGCGACGTTTCCTGTAAGGTAAATACGTGGACCCGACTCCCGTGAGTTGGCATAAGGTGGCTAAAACAGGAGCGATTCTCAGGCCAATGAGGTCATTCCTCTGATCGGACCCTCCTCTTCGATATTATACTTTGATTTTGGATTGATTCAGTGGCCACTTCTATATTTTGATTTTGGGAAGTTAGTCCGAGGTGGGCGGTAACTGCGGCTACGCGTTTCCACCAGCCTGGATAGTAATTGGTATATCTACCCTGGCATTGCCTAGTTGTGCCGTGTCACCTACCATACCGAGCCTTTACTACGAGTTTCTATTTGTGTCGTACCTATGGAGTATCCTCTGGTAGCTTCCCGATCAGGAGGTATTACGGTACTGTATAGACTATTGGCATTATTTGTGTTAAGGGCTATAGGGGTAACCCCTTAACGCTATTAAAAAGTAAGTTTATTTTATAAATAGACACTATTATAATAGCGCAATATACTACATAGTAAATAGTTTAACGGATCCTTAGGAGATGTAAATCCCGAACATCTCTTGAGTTACTGTACTCATATTTATTTCTGTTAATTTAACTCACATAAGATCTTTTAGTCTGACTCGAGTGTTTTTGTCTTTTCAAATTCGCTCGGGTCAGTCCGAGCGTTTCAGGATCGAAGATTTTAGCTTTGGAGGACGAAGACGAAGAATCCGTATTATATTATTTATAGTATTGCACCACACTCTAAATTTCCGCTGCATTGATTGTATTGGTAGGTGTAACTCTGATATTTATTGTATAAAGCAAATCAAGTGTTTGTAAACTGTTTTGAACTGTATATTTATTATTATATTTTATCCTTCCACTGTGAGATTCTATTTTGTTTTTATTTCTTCTCTGTTTTTCTTATTTACCCCATAACAATCCGTCCTTCCGTTATGTTTTGAATTGGCACGTGTGTCGGTTTAAAGTGTGTGAAAAGGCGGGATGTTACAAAATTTCTTTAAATTTTATCAAATATTGTTGTTCTTTTCAAATTTTGACAATGTTTCAATTATTTAAAAAAGAATTCATAAATTTGTGTATTTAAATTTTAGTTCAACATTCAATTAACAATTTTAGTTCAATACTCATTTCTTTATTTTTTACAACATAGATTTTAGCGGAATATTTTTTGTTGTTATATTCATTTCTTAATTTCTTTACAAAATCGATTTTAATACAATATCATTTGTTTTCAAAGTCATTTCCTAATTTTTTTTAAAAAATTAGATATTGCAGAATTTTTAATGTTCTCATATTCATTTTTTAATTTTTTGTATAAACTTTATTTTTGTACAATATATACAACCTTTTGCATTTTGGTCGTCACTAACCATCGCTAAAATTATTAAAATGGCCGTCGCTGGCCTTCGCTAAATCAACAAGATAAATAGAAGAATTATCAATGAAGATAATTATAAAACAAAAAAAATCTAATTATCAAATAGATAATTAGAAAACAATAAAAATCTAATTATTAAATAAAAATTTGTCAATTTAAATTCACTTAACAACTTAAATTTGTAATTTATCAATTTCATAAACTATGAAATACTTTCATGTAAATTTATCAATAACCAAGTTAATCATTTATATACACTAATTTTTCACCTAACACAACTAACCATGTTAATCGCCAACACTAATTATCAACATCAACCATTTATTCAACTTCATGATAAACTAATTAATCTAATACCTAATTTAACTTCATGATAATAAACTAATTAATCTACCAAATCAACATACAACACTACTAATACCTAATTTAACAACACTACTAATATCTAATTTAACAGCAAATCCTAATTTAACAACAAATCCTAATTTAATTAGGGTTTAAACTAAACCTAAAAAACATCAAATTTACATTCAAAATAGAGATTAGAAGCATACCTAGGCGAATTTGGGTGATTTGGAGGCGGCGGAAGGCGGGGCAGCGGCTGCGGTAACGGGGGCGACGGATTGGGGGAAGAAGGGTTTAATTTTGGTGGGAAGAATGAAAGTTCTGCTCGCGGGAAGCAGATCTGTATATTTCGTATAGCGACGGTCCATTTTTTAGCTGTCGCTAGATTCCGTCGCTATCCGAGTCGTTTCTAGCAGTGATATTAGCTCTATGCCCTAGTTATATTTAAGTATTGCCTTAGATATTAAAATATTAGATTTGAGTATAATAGTTGTATTACTAGCTATAGATTGTATATGTAGTTAGTTGCTTTAGCCTATAAAATTTTAAGTATATAACAATTTGCCTAATGTATACAGTAGAGCCTATATTGATGTTTATGTCTTGAATGTTATAGGTTTGCTGATGGAAAATATTTTTTTGTGATATGTATGTAAGTTTAAAACATATATATGTTGATATATATTAGCTTATATATATACACACATATATATAAGTATACGGTAGCTTGGTTTATAAATTATATGAATATAGTACTTTAAAATATATACATAGTATGTTAATTTAAAAAGTGCAGTCCTAATGTGGTAATCTGCAAATATATATATATATATATATATATATATATATATATATGATATGTTAGGTTGAATAATATAATAGATAAGCATTGATTTTAAATATATTATATGTTGATATTAATATAGGTGTTTTCAGTTTGAATAATAATACATCTATACTCAATATGAAATGTATTTGAATTTAAAATATGATTTTATATATACATACGTGTGTGTGTGTGTGTAGTTATATATTTATATAAGTTCACTTATACCCATTTATCTTCATCAACCCGATTTTATGATTTGATTTCGTTTGTTCCTTGTTATCAGATTTGATTATCGAATTCGTGCTTGGATTCGTAACTTAATCTTAGTATCTGTATCAGTGTAAGTATCTGTGTCATCTCCTATTCTCTCTAGCTTCGAAAGGTGAGCAATCACTCACGATTAATGTTCTTATATTTATTAAATTTATTTTCAATTGAAACAACATTTGAAATATGCTGCTGTTGGTTATTTACATTGATATATATGTGATATTTGTTCACTTATGACATCTGACACCATTATCTGTTATATATATTGATGATATATGCATGTTATATTATTATCATAACTGTTACCACTCTGCAAATTCCCTGTTAGTATAGAATTTCCTATGGGTTGAAATGATACATACCCGAACAATCTGTAGAATATGATAAAATCGTTATGGGTTGAAATGATAGACCCAAGCGATTTTCGTTTAACTGAATTTTGGATTGCGGGTTGAAATGATATACATACCCGTATTTATATTTAAATTACGGATTGAAATGATAAATATCCGTATACTTGACTATAGAATAGAAAATTATACATAGACACCGTGGTGTATACATAAATATTTTGAATATGATTTCCATGGTTCTGGAAAGAAATATATGGTTTTATATAAGTATTGATTTCAGATGTTATATAAATGTTATTTTATATATAGTTAAATTCTTGATTCTAAGCTATGTATAATTTATTTTAATATAAAATAAGCTAACAATAATGTTTGACTTTATTACATATAATTATGGTTAAGTATTTAAATTATATATTAATATAGAGTTTATAATGATTTTAATAAATTAAGGCTGAGAAGATAGATTTGAAATTGATTTGAAATTGTATTTAATTAAGAACTTATTTAATTAATCGATTCGAAACTTATGGAATTTGAAATTGTAAAGGATATGATTTTATAACTTGATTTTGGTTTAAGATGATTTAAAATGAATATTTCAAGTTTAAATTAATTGAAGAAATATTTAGTGATCTGGAATTTGGTGTTTATTTAAAAGATATTGGATTTGTTAAGTAAATATTTCAGAAACTGAATAATAATGAAGTTAAATTAAGGTATATATGAAGTTATCAAATTAAGTTTTGAAAATGTGGAATATTTGAAGCTTTGAAATATATGGAAATTAAAATGGTTATTTTGGGTTCAAATCTGTATTTGAAATCGATATAATTTGAAATGATTTATTAAGAACTGAAATGAGTTGAAATTTATGAATTGAGGTTTGATTTAAATTGAATTTTGGATTCAAGTTGATTTGAATCAATTTGTGAAGTTTGAGGAAATTATTTTATTTTATAAAGTAATTTTAAATTTAAATCTATTTTATATTTTACTTTATAAACTATTTTAATACAAATTATTTTTAATATACTAACTATTTTAATATAAACTATTTTAACTTATAACTCTTTTATATAAACTATTTTACTTTATAAACTATTTTATTATATATACTATTTTAATATTTAAACTGTTTAAGTGGTGAAAGTTATGTTTCAAAGTTATGAATTTCAAAGTATTACTTTTGAAAGTGTTATAATTTCGAGTGTTTGGTTTCGAAAATGTTATAACTTTGAAAATGCTATGATTTTGGAAATAATACCGTATTTGGTTTTGAAATGGAAATGGTATCATATTGATATGGTTTTTGAAATGGCAATGATATTTTGGTTTTGAAGTATAAACTATTTTGAAATGACTGTGGTGTTATAATAACGTTTGGTTGTTAAAGAGACCAAGATCGAAAGTTATCATACTCTTCGCAAACTCCAAAAACCACTTTAACAACTGTGTACGCGGTGGAGATTCCAGAATTAAATAGGATGGTGGCAACGTCCTATTAAGGTATTTACGTGGACCCGGCTCCCGTGAGTTGGCATAAGGTGGCTGAAACAGGTGCAATTGATGTGTTAATGAGGTAGCTCATTTGATCAAACATACTCCTTCGATACCATTCTATTACTTTGTGATTGATTGGGTGCACCTTTGATTTTGAAAGTGTGGCTCGAGGTGGGCGGTAGTGGCTGCTACGTGTTACCACTAGTCTGGATGAGTAATTGGTATATCTACTCTGGCATTGCTTAGTTGTGCCGTGTCACCTACCCTAGCGCGCCTTGTACGTGTTTGATTTGTGTCGTACCTGTGGAGTATCCTCTTATAGCCTCCCGATCTGGAGGTATTACGGTACTGTATAGACTATTGGCACTATATGTGTGTTAAGGTGGAAAATGTAAAGCCTTGTCGCTATTTTTAAGTAAGTTTATTTTACTTTAGATATTGTTATAATAACGCATATTACTACATAGTAGATAGTTTAATGGATCCTTAGAGGATGGTTATCTCAAACATGCTTTGAGTTACTTGTATCTCAGTTGTTATTTCAAAGGAGTTGGATTTATTGATATAAGAATGTTAGACCTGGCTCGAATGTATTGTGTTTGCTTTACGCTCGGGTCAGACTGAGTGGCACAGCTTTTGAGACTCACCTTTAGAGTTGGAGCTTCATTTGGAGATACATCTACATTCTTTCAGCTTGGAGTTATTAAGTTGATTTCAGTGATGTATTCTGATCTTGTATTTGACTATTGTATTTGAAACTTCTATTGTTTCTTATTTAACTCTGATTTATATATATAGTAGCTTCATGAACTACTATTCATTTGTTTCCGCTGCATATTGTACTGTGATGTACTTATTTACTGTATATGTTGAGTTTTTGCCAAATATAAATTAACAATCTTGTATTTTGAGCAATTCAAATCCGGCATGTGTAGATGCGAATGGTTGAAAATATCAGGTCGTTACACACATTCTCAAAATACTACATATCTCTAGATTAGTTCAGAACAAAAAAATTCTGCTATGTTTAGCTTACATTGAAATAAATACCCATTTGTTCTTCGAATGTGGCTATATGTTCTTCATACGGTATTTACTTCTCTATTATACTAATCAGTATACCCCTAGTGGATTAAGTCAAGAAGAATGGAACAGTATAATTAATGGAACCAGAATAAGGAACCCAAAATTGATAATGCTGATCGACATGCTTAAGATAACTATCACAAAAATCTTGAAGGAAAGGAATGAAAGGGCTTTCAACAATAAAAGAGCATCATATAAAGTAGTGTTTGCCAAAATTAGTGCTGAAATGAAAATGAAATATGCTTTGTTTAAGATTTAACTCACACTAATATTCCTTTGCATGTGGGCATTAATTGGTTATATTTGTTTTGGGTCGTGGGCTTAAGCATTTCTATTGTTTGAGAAAGTTGCTTTGTATCTGTTTGTTTTCCCATTGTTTATTTTCTCTTTGCTCTTTCCTTTACTTCCTTTGGTGTTCCTGATTTTGTTAATTAATAAAATTCTAGTAAGGGTCTAGTCAACCCTACTTTCCTTAGCAAAAAAAAAATCACAACAGCGTGACCCACAACATCTTGAATTCAATTAAAAATATGTCTCAACAAATTATAAGGGAAATTCAAACAATAGGCATAAAGACTACCTCATCATAATGGATGTTAGTGGAACCCAAAACTTATATCATCCTCCCGTACGCTCTACCACAAAGTGAATCAGATTACAGCGATCACACAATGTAAGATAGAATTTCTGTTATCCCAATATTTACCGTTGTTTCTCATACCATATGGAAAAATAATCTGATGTTTGACATAGCCCTTGATAATTCAATGTTCATGCTTGTCATTTAGACAACATTTTATTCGTTGTCTGATTGAAGTTATAAAAAATTTAGTTTTGGCTCTACCTATATTTTGGTTTCTCTCTTAATTATGTTGTGGCCGCCGATTCTTTTAATTATTTCTCTATTCTATTCTCTCATTCCATTTTTTCCTCTTCGAAGTCAAATAAACGATTAAACCCCTCATCCCGTTATCTACTCCACATACTCCCTTAATCTCAAAACCAAACCAAATCTTCTAGAATTAGGATTTCAATTGGAAGAACCCTATTCTCGCCTTATCGATCGATCTGCTGCCTTAAATCGAAAAAATCATAATCTTTCCTTGTCGATCGGTCTTCTGGAATCAGGGTTTCAATTGGTCAAGTTCTTTGATTTGAGATTCGGTATGTTTTTTGTGATTTGGATTTTGATTTATGCCATTCTGAACTCGAAAAATTATTGCCAATGATGATAATGGATATTTATAGGAGTTTGGCTTCTTCATTACTTGATTCCTAATATTAACTCTGGCTGATTTCCTTGACTTCAATCTTAACTTCGGTTTGCCATATTGGTTGATTTCCTTGACTCTGAGTATTGCTTGACATTTTATGGTTTGTTTAGTGATGAGAATCGTATAAATATTGCCTTGTTCTAGAAAGTTAAGTTTGACTGGTATTTTTATGACTGGTTTTATTTCCAACTGGTTTTATTTGAGTTTTACGATAATTTATGAAATGTATGCTCTGCCTTGTTCAGTGTGTATACTTATATATATATATATATATATATATATATATATATATATGCATATATGTGTGAATGCTTGCTAAGCCAGTGCATACATGTATATACATACCTCCATATACACACACACATACACACACACACATAATTTGTGGCACTTTGATGGCTTGAATCTCATGGCTGCGCCTTGATCTCAAATTCGAACTGGCTGGACTTGAACTGGCTGGACTTATTATTATGTGATGATGGTCCACGGTGCTTTTGCACTGTGATTTCTCATTATGCTGTCTTGGTTCATCCATACTCATGTGTCTGTATGTTTATATCTGCATATCATAATGTATGTGTGTGTGTGAACTTTCATGAATATACATACATACATACATGCATATGTATGTATATATGTGTGAACGTACTTATATCTGCATATATATGTTTGTGTGTGTGTGAACTGCCTTTTGTACATGAGTCTGATCTAGTTCAATTGCAAATCTTGTTCCAATTCACTTCTTGTATGTGCTTGTTTGTACTGGTATTTGCTTGTATATACTTATATGTGCTTGTATATACTTGTATATACTTATATATACTTGTATATACACTTGTATATACCTGTATGTTCATATGTACACTCGAGTTACCTTGAGCTTGAACCATTTTAAGGTTTCGTTGAACTTGTTTTCAGTTCTGAACCATTTGAGTTTCTGGACCATTTTGAGTTTCTCAACCATTTTGAGTTGAACCTGTTTTCAGTACATAACGTAGTGTGTGTTGAGTTAGTTTCTTGATGTATATGCTATTGAGTTGCAGCTGTATGTATCTCCTCTTGATACACTATATGTCTGCCTGACTCTCATTTCCATCTGATTGCATTGTTTAATCTAAATCATAGTTCATTCTTGATGTTGCATTAGTATTGATCTAATACAAATGTACATGTATTTTTGTTCATGTCTGAATTCATATTCAATCCTAAATATGATTTCCATTTTGTTTTACTAATCTGAGCGTATGCACTTGTGTTCGCCGCATCATATTCTGGTCTTCACTTCTATTGAATTGTCTCTTTGTTAATGTTGGCTGCACCATATTCCGGTCTTCACTTGCGTTCGCTTGCACTATATATACATGCATACATATGTATGTATATATGTGTGATTGTGTAATGTTGAATGCCTTATGTACTCCACTTTGTTGATCTTGTGCACACTTGTCCGTGAGATTGTATTGAGGCTCGGCCTTGTGATATTCATAGTGATACGCTGTGCATATCATAAGTTGTCTGTGCACGTATATATTTGTCCACGTCTAAAACATGAAGGAAAAAACTCATAAATTGAGGCAATATTAATATTCAAATTTAATTTAATTTTTGCAATTATGTTTGTTTCTTTTTCCATTTTACTGCGCTGTTTATTTGATAGGTATAGGAGATGGCTGGACGCAAGCTGGAGCAAGCAAATCAAGATCAACATCAAAATAAACTCGTGTAAGTGTGAATGAGTGTGAGTAGAAGAGATGTTGTACATGAGAGTGTATAGAAATGTTGTATATATGAGAGTGATAGTGAAAGTTGTATTTATAAACGTAAGTACAGTGACAATGAAAGATATATTGTATTTGAATTTAATTTGAAATAAAAAATTTGAATTTCATTTCGTGAAAAATTATTTATAGCAGTCAATATTTATATGTTGTCTAATAAGAATTTCTAAAAATGATACTATAACATCAGACAACATGTGATTTTTTTTGTCATGCTAGTGCATATCAGACAACGAGCCACTCTATGGTCTGATGTGCAATGAGACGGCACAGGCTTTAATGACAGAAAAATATGCAATCAGACAATGGAGCACATCCGTCATTTGATGCCATTTTTCCCATAGTTGTATCATGCCCTATGCCACCCATTATATATCCAACAATAGTAGACAAAACTCAAACACTTCAATAATTATCTTCACATAGATATGGGATTACAGAAGTCTCCTTATCATTATTTAACCCAAATATAAAATATTGCTAGGTTAATTTTCAAAATAATCGCATTACAAATTAGTTCAAGAAAACAAACTATTTAAAATTGTGTTATTAATATTTGCTCGAAAAGAAGTAATAATTTACTTCAAACTCTTGAAACTCTTTTATGATTATTCTATCTCAAAAAATTTCGGTACCATTTATTAATTTTTCTCTTCATTTCATAAATGAAAATCCACATAAATTTTTCTATTCTCATAAATGACCATAATCACACTCGAATTCATCGACTATTTTAATCTCAGGAATAATAATAACTCGTTTCAAATTTGTTTTAGTGCCATCCGTAGAATATATATTTTTTAATAAAATACTCTCATAATAAGTATATATTTCTATGAAAGTGATTCTTTGCAACTTCTCTTTATAATAAAATATCTTCCAATAAATACTTTCAAAGAAATATTTCGAAACTAAATATTTATGTTCTCGCCGTTTATGTTTTCAAACTTCGTGTTTTCAAATCGAACTCCTTTATAAACCTAATAATGTGTTCTCAACATAGATATTCTATAATGTAAAACTTTCCCCTAATAGAATGTTTGCTAACAACCTATTTTTCAAATTGGAACACTTTTCAACCAAAATATTTCCATCCGAAAATGGTTTTCTTTTAAAACTTTTACAACAAAAGTTATCTTTCCAATTAAATAAATCTCTATCGAAATTGTTTGCAAACAAAATTTCTCCCAAACTCAACATATTTTTATAAAAATATACCTCAAACAAAATAAAATCTTTCTCTTAACAAAATGTTTATCACATACTCTACTCTAAAAGGAATATCAAAAATAAAATTAGTTTTTTCAAATATTGTTTCTCGATAAAATAGTTCTTAAAATATTCACTACAAGAAATTTTATTTTTGGTGGCGCAAAAATAACGCTACCAAAACTTATGGTAGCGTTTTGATAAACGCCGTGATAAAGCCCGCAACTAAAAATCCATGGTTTTTAGTTGCATTTATTTCAATGCCATTATAAATCCTTTTATTGTAGCGTTTCTTGAACGCCACCAAAAATCTTTTTGTAACATTTTTAAAACGCCACCAATAGATTTTTTGGCGCTACCAATAGAGTTTTCAACTTTACCCCTACTTTACGGTTGCGTTTACTCAATGTCACTATATGTATTTCAGTAGTGTTTTTGAAACGCTACTAAAAGTTGTTGATCATTTTGCACCATTTTTTCATGCTATTATTTTCTATTCATCGTCTATTTTGTTTCAACTATATCAATCAATAATCACTCACATAATCATCATATTCAAACAATTATAAAAACATATTAATCATATAATCAAATAAAATATCCATAACCATTCTAATACAATAGTTTTTTGATAAAATGACCAAACTCACATACAATAACCATTCATATACAAATTTACATACCTAGTACTAATAGAATGTTATACCAGACTAGTGCTAACAAAACACTTAATTACCTATAATTCTTTATCGCATGCACAAGAGCTAGCACCATAAAAGTTCAACTTTTCTCTCTTCGGAAATCCAAAGCCTGCACAAATCATAGTAGAACATATAGTCAAACAATTATGTAATTCGTAGGACTTCAAATCTAATAACAAACATCTACAACATCGTATGAGTATATCATATTATAAATGATGTCATATAAATAATCAAAATTATAAACGAAATGAAATAAATAAAGTCCAATTTTATAGTTATTATGTAAAATGTTGTTAAATTAGTTATATATTTATTATTTATAAAATTTAGTTAACTTAAACTTAGTTAATATTATAAAACTTGTTTAATTTTAACAAAGCCTAGTTAATTTTTATTAACTTGCTTAACTTAATTTTTTTTACTATTATTATTATTATTCAAACTCGGTTAACTTAATTATATTATTATTATTATAAACTTAGTCAAATTTTATAAACTAAGTTAATATATCACCACCATCGTTATTTATAAATCATTGTTAAATTAGTTATATTATTATTATTTATAAAATTAAGTTAACTTAAACTTAGTTAATATTAACAAAACTTAGTTAATTTTATTAACTTAGTTAACTTAGTTAATTTATTATTACTATTATTGCTAAAACTCGGTTAATTTAATTATATTGTTATTATTATTATTATAAAATTAGTTAATTTTTATAAACATGGTTAATTCATCATCATCATCATAATCATTGTTATTATTTATAAAACTTAGTTAAATTAGTTATATTATTATTTATGAAATTTAGTTAGCTTAAACTTAACTAACTTTATAAAACTTGTTTAATTTTAACAAAACTTAGTTAATTTTTATTAACTTGGTTATCTTAGTTAATTTATTATTATTAATAAAAAACATGGTTAAATTAATTATATTATTATTATAATAATATAAACTTGGTTAATTTTATAAACTTAGTTAATTCATCGTCGTTGTCATCATTATTATTTATAAAACTTTGTTAAATTAGTTATAGTATTATCATTTATAAAATTTATTTAACATAAACTTAGTTATATTATTATTATTATTATAAACTTAGTTAATTTTTATAAACTTATTTGATTAATCATCATCATCATCATTTATAGAACTATGTTAAATTAGTTATATTATTGTTATTTATAAATTTTAGTTAACTTAAACTTAGGTAATTTTATAAAAGTTATTTAATTTTAACAATACTTAGTTAATTTTTATTAGTTTGGTTAATTTATTATTATTTCTCACTTACAAATGATAAAAATTGGAACTATCATGTTCAAGGTACAAACTTATATTATAAACAACTTGTGCACTAGTTGTTGAGCACGTGATATTACTAAATAAGAATGTGAAATTGCCTTAAGCATATCTAAGGATCCAAAGCTAATGCAAGCAGACTAAGAAATTATGAATACATTGTTGATTGTATGACTTAAAAGGGAAACATTATAGCTAAAAACTAAAGATATAAGATAAGTGGATAACTACCCATCACCCTATACCCAATATGTGTCAATAGATGTTTTAGCATATTAACTGTAAACCAAGCTTTTTGCCTCTTTCGCAACCAAATTCATCTCCTTCTACAATAAAATCATTAAAAACTAACATAAACTGCACCAGATGTCTACTATAAGCTAATGAAAACAATCCTAAATCAATCAACTCTGCTCTCATGTAAATTAGTTATATTATTATTATTTATAAAATTTATTTAACTTAAACTTAGTTAATTTTATAAAACTTGTCAATTTTAACAAAACTTAGTTAATTTTTATTAACTCAATTAACTTGGTTAATTTATTACTATTATTATTATTGTTAAAACTTAGTTAACTTAATTGTATTACTATTATTAATATTGTAACCTTAGTTAATTTTTATAAACTTGGTTGATTTTTCATCATCGTCATTATTATTACTTAAAACTTTTTTAAATTAGTTATTATTATTATTATTTATAAAATTTAGTTATCTTAAACTTAGTTAATTTTATAAAACTTATTTAATTTTAACAAAACTTAGTTAATTTTTATTAACTTAGTTGTAGTTGTTGTTGCTGTTGCTGCTGTTGTTGTTGTTATTATTATTATTATTATTAACTTAGTTAATTCGTTATCATCGTCTTTATTTATAAAACTATGTTAAACTAGTTATATTATTACTATTTATAAAATTGCCACCATTTATTTAATCAATAGCATTACCAGATTCATGTTTTGCTAACTTGTTATTAAATGCAGGAAAATTGAATTACCAAAGAACTTCCTACTTAGGCAACTCTACTGACATTTATTTACCTGATTAAATTAATCCACTATTTAGGAAGAAGGTTAACTTAACCCAAGTGTATTATAATATTCAGCACATGCATAGCAATAAACTACTTAGGCCCTTACCTACCACTGTCCAAATAGTGATGCTTTTGGCCAGTACAAAATTAGCATGATAATAAGATAGAAGGGAATATTTAATTCCAACTACAATATTCAGTCACTGATATTTTGTACCTATCAAAAGAAATCACTTTCATGCAGTTAGCATAGTAACTGGTAATTTTACAAGAAAATGTGTACCTTGTTATTTTTCCTATGCAATCAACATCGATCTTTCTAAAAAGAGCACTGGAGAAGAATGATGGTAACTTGCAGATGTCCACAGTGATAGATTTGAAATCTAGTTGAAAGCAAACAGTTGTTATTGATAATTATTCACAAAATTTCCTGTAAGAAAAATATAAAAATTTGGGCGAAGGCATGTACCACCTTGTACTTGAAGTCCATCTTTATGACCCAAGAAAATCTTATCGATTTCAGATAAGCACTGTACTTTAAGACTGATTGGTGGTGGGCGGCCATTTTGAAAGTAGAACTGCATCAACAAGTTGTCTTATTAACAAACGAAAAATTGAGAAGTATCGGTGTTGAAGATGTTTATAAGAACTAAAGTGAAGGCTTTTTTGTTCTACTCTACTCACATGGAATGAAATTTCTTTATTATTGTACAGATATATTAATGATGACATTGTGTATCTATCCACGATTGATGCTACTAATAGACGTGTTTTTGGGTTATTTAATAGTGAACTTTTAAGCATCCAATTGTAAGTTTCATACTCATGCTAAGAGAAGACAAAGAATGCAACATCTTGCAAAATAAACATAATTAGGTCTTCCTCCTCACCAGCTCACCTATTTTACAATTTAATGTTGGATACAAAGTAACAGAGTAATTTGACAATGGGAACTACAGATAAATGTCATATATTAAGCCACTAGGGTTCAACTTTTCACGTTCTGTTCTCACTTGTTACAATATAAGCCAAGGAAAGCATCAAAAATATCAATCCACGTTTGTACGACTGATTCATTTTTGAAGATTACCACTCCTTAATAATTTCCAAAAAATAAATGGATTGATTCAAATTTTCTATCACTTTCAAAACTAAAAGTCAATATAAACTATCAAAACATATTTATTCTAATTGTTTATTTCAAATGTAGTTTTGAAGGATCGATATGCTTGTGAATGACCCATACATTTGTGAATTGTGATAGTTCTAGATGGTAAAAAATGCACTAATTAAACAATTAGATATTTGTGATATCATTTGCGAAGACAAAATATATCAATCAGAGACTGGAAATACAAATAAGCCTATAGTATTTCGTAATACTTGTTGGGCTCGCAAGGCAGTACCTGAGGTATCACTTCTTTGACTGGTACGTTAATAACTTTAAGGGGGGATCCTAAAGATGAAAGACTTGCACTTAAATTTCTTTTCGTAAAGCGTGGAGACCCAGAAGAGCTTCTTGGTGAAAGCGGAGAAGCACTGCCAGCAGGGAACATATTAAGGCAACGTATTGGTGGCGGCAGAACTAATGCAGTTGGAGCTCCAGTAATATTAAAGGATAGGCCCGACTTTGCATCTTCGATCAAAGATTTAACCTACATGGAAGTTATAACAGTAAGACATGACATCTCCACGACCCTATACCAAACCCGAATCCACCATCCTAGATCACAAAATCACCTTCATCTGCACCTAATAACCATAACAACAATACCACCACCTCATCTGATCCCCTCACGCCTTCTCCACCTGCATTGAACTCCTCCAGTTTGAAAACTAGAAAAACTAACCTCATACACCGCACCAGTTCTCATCATTATCACCTCCATAACCAACACCAGAACACAACATCCACATTCCCCTTCTTCATCGCATTATAAAACACATCAACCCGCCTCAACTTTCTCACCTAAACCCGAATTCAGATCCGAACCACCCATCTCTGCCCTGACATCGTCTCAACAATCTGACATAGACAACCGAAACCTAACATTTCACCCCGTTAGATCCCCTCTGCCTAAACCCATCATGACCCCTCGCTCCGACCCGATCTCCGCCACCACTATAGCAATCAGATTCAACCTACATCTCAAAAAATGAAAACATGAAAGCAAAGAAGTGATTTTCTAAGAAGTCAAAGGGAGGCATCTGCTATATAATTAAACAGAAGCAAGACAAGGGCGGTTGGAAATTACAAGGACTATGCGTAGACAATGGAACACCAGTTCTTGGGTTTTCTAAGAAGTCAAAGGGAGGCATCAGCTATATAATTAAACCGAACCCAAACCCTCAAACAAAATCGCAATCGCCTACAATCACAAACACCCCAATTTCGAATTCAACAACCTCAAACAAATTAATCTAATCTGGTTCAAAATGGAAATAGAAAAGAAAATTGGTTTTTAAATTACCTCATAAGAGTTGAATTGTGCAAGGTAGAGGACGAATTTTTCAGCCATATTTTAGTTGCTAGGGCATAGGGAGAATCGACATGAAGATTAATTGTGCAAGCCAGAAGATGAGGAATTTGGTGATCGATGTATATATCAATTGGTAAAAGAGGACAAGAGAGATTTAGTGTTGAATCAGTTCGTTTTTTTTGAGTTTTTCACTGTTCATTCGTGAGGATAAAGAAAAGTTAAATGTTAAAAAAATACATAAGCGGTCGCCTAAAAGTTAAGTGAAATGTTGTGGGAGTCCATCGGTAGCGCTTCTTTGTTGTTTTTTTATATTTTAACATGATCAACGATTGCACTTACAATTAAACACCATGAATTTATACAACCAAAAGCTGATTTTCTTGTAGTGATTCCAATTAAAAATATTTTTCAAATAAAATAATTTTGCCAGTGCCGTAAAGGTAAGCATTTATCAAATCAAATCATATTTCTTACTAAATATATTTTAAACAAAAGTATTTCTATTTCTACTACCAAGTAAAGTTTCTACCAAAATATTCTCAAAGAAAATACTTCTAACAAAATATTATCAAATTAGTACTTCTCACAAAGTGCTTCCAAAGAGAATGTTTTCAAACCAAAAACAGTTTTTAAAAAATACTTCCAATCAAATACTTTTTACAACTAATTTTCTTTCTTATAAAATTACCCTTGGATTAAAATATTTTATTCCTTATATTACATGTTTTATTTACCTTAGTAATCAATTTAGAAAATTACTTCAAACACTAAACGTGTGCGTGTGTATATGTGTGTGCGTATATCCTTTTTAATACATACATACATACATACATACATACATATATATATATATATATATATATTCTCCCACTAATAAAAAAAATCTACAAAATCAGTTGTGTATATTTTCATATGTTTTTTATAGCTATCCAACACAATACTTTTCATCGAACCCTTCACAAAATTTAAAAATAAATTTCTTTATTAAGATTCCAATTATAGTTGTCCATTTAAACATTATAAGTGTATTACTTGAACCTCAACCAGCACTCGTTTCCCTCTATAAGTGCCTGCCCTACCCCATTGTAGAGTACTTATTTCTCGTACATAGGTTGTCATAAGAAAATATCATTTTAAGGTGCGGTAATGATCCAAAGTTCTGATATCACATGTGAAGCCCCTCATTCTTAACTCTTATACTCATCTCAAATGTAAAAATAATGAGCCACTGGGTGAATAAATTAAAATAACCATCTGATACATTTAAATCTATCTCATAATAGAATTTAACAATAAACATTAAATACACGGCATTGCATATAGTACCCCATATTAATAATAACTCGTCTAATGTTCATTGCATCCATATTACATTAAGAATGATCTAATATGTTGAATAATCTAAAATAACTTCATCGGAGCGTATTAAACTTTTACAACTTGTAGGTATAAATAACAAACCCACCCTTATTCCATTCTCCTTGCCTCTATTTGCATACTTATGTTGATATAAACATATACAATGTATATACTGGTACAAAGGAAAAGATAAAAGGAAAGGGTTTTAACTAGTTTGGCCTATGTCGTAATGCTTTGCACCCTGACCTAACTCAAGAACTCTATTAATCTTACGTAGAGAAAGACCACCTACATACCCTTTTGGGTTCAAGCTCATGTAGTTATACTTTCATACCTAGACCTCGTCATCATTAGCAGTCCTAAATGTTAGCACTGGATAACATATATTGTTGGTGCATCAACACGAATATAAAGGCATATCTATCATATCAACTATAGTGTGATTAGATAGAAATAAGGAATAATACTTTAATACACACACACTATCAAAAGTCATTCAATCCATATTTCCAGCATTGTTGATTAAAAGTATTGAACAAACACTAATGCTCAACATAGAAGTAAACACACCAATTCATGGTTAAGAATTACAATAGTAACGCATAAAACAATAGTAACAACTTTCAATGAGAACCAACAATCTAACATGCTAGCAAATGATAATCATAACAACTATTTATACACACACATGTATGTATATCATCGAGTACATACCAATAAATAACAATTACCCACTCCAAATAGTAATTTCCTCTCTGCATGATAAACACAAATATTATACCTACACCAATAGTAAATACCCATCCAAACAACATGTTACATAATGGTAAACATTGACTTACACAACAAATGAACAATTGTAGACGAATATCGTTCATTCCTAATGTAGTATAATCATTCCATTATTATTTGTTCAAACATCATCAATTTATTTCGAATAATATACATTTTATTATTATTATTTGCCGACTCTAAAATAATAATATTTTGCTTTATATATTCGAAGGTCACTTTATAGTCATTTAATCCAATAATAATATTAGTTCACTTCAAATACCCTAAAAACATTATATTGCTTTTTCCAAAAATAGTAGTAAATATTACAAAGTTCTCTTCAGAGCATATTGTTACTGTTTCTCTAAATAGCGATTTTTACGGAAAAACCCCTTTTTACATCACTTCATTCCTTCCAACCCAAAATATTAGTAATAATACAAATTAGCTATTTAAAAAATATTATATTTCACTTTAAAATAATCGAATGATGCTATTACCTATTTTGAAAATAATAATGATTTATTTCAAATAATTCTGAAAATATATCTTTTTTTTGAAATGGTACTCAGATACACATGTCATTGGGACGACATAACATAAACCACATGTTAATATATGTTCGAATCACGCTATGAAAGTTTCGAACTTGTGACCTCTCGCACCAAAGTCGAATCACTTAACCACTAGAGCAATGGTACTTGTCAAAATATATCTTTATTATTACTCCAAATATCTCTCATTACCGTTTACCTTAAATTATGTTACTTTCATTTCCCATTAAACCTTATAAAAGAAATCATGTTGTTACTGAGCCAAAAATGGTAATAACATTCATTTGAGTTCCCAAAAAGCTTAATATTATTGTTTATCCCAAATTGTGCCAATTTATACCCAAATATTTAATTATTATTGTAAAACTCAAAAATAGTTACATTTTACCAAAAAATAATATTATTATTTATTAAACATATTTTTATTCTATAAATAACAATAACTTTCTCAAATTCACTTGAAAATAAACTTTTCTTATTATTTATAAGTTTCTCCCAAGTTCATAATAATGACTTCACTAAAATTCACAGTTCAATTTCAATGCAATTTATCAACTATGACCATTTACAAATATTATCCCTAAATTTATAAATAATCTTATTTATTACATAATTACATGTTCTATTTACTTATTTTCAACCAAGTATTTGTTTTCCCCAATCTAATGCTAGTTATTTTAGTAAATGTTCATCATCCAAGAGTGCAATAAACATGTGGATACAATCAGATCCAATTATATATTACATCTAGAACATCACAACATTCAAACGATCATAAAGAGGTAAAATGAATCTTAACGGGTGTGTGTGTATTGGTGAGTATCTATTTAATATTTTTAAATATAAATTCTAACGATCATTGAATCCCACCAAGGCAATATCCCAAATAGTCTTGAAAATCAACTATAATATGCTAAAATGTCCAGAATCTTGCCACAAATACAATGCAACAAATCTCGAGTGAATTGAAATTTTTATCCAAAAGTTGTAATATTAGATGTTATAGAGTTTAATACGCAATAATTTAATTTATAGGGGATTATTTGATGCTTTATGTTCCCTAAATCTAACCTAACCCGTCAGCCATAAACTTTGACTATGAAATTCTCCCTCTATACACCACTGAAGAGATAATCCACCAACCAAAATGAAGAGTAAGATGAGCTCTGTCACAAAGGATCGGCCTTGTCACTTAAAATTGCATGTAGCTCGATAAATCCAACTTCAAAGGTCCACTTACTATTGCCGTTTTTGCCAATTGCCGATCCACCTAATAATAAATCGACAACCACAACTGGACTCTACTCAATGAGATCTTTCAAATCGAACTAACCACATCCCTTAATTCATCTCCAATCAAAAAACCCTAGATTAAATCTAAGGATATGCGGATTTCTTTTTTGACCATTATTTTCCATCAATACGAGCATTGTGTCAAAAATCGAATTGTTTCCCTCACTTTTCTTCATCGAGATGAAAATTTTAATATATATAATTTGGTAACGTCTGGACATTGTTAATTTCTAGACTAATTTGTAACTATAGAAAATTAGCTGTCATTAAGACGTAACTAGAAAGAATTTCGAGATTAGGGAGGAAAATCGGATGTAGCTAGGCTTAAGAACAACACATAATTATAGTGAATGTTCGGATCTTTACGCATAAAGTAGTTATTAGCCTAAAATACTCGATTCAGTCCTTGTATCCAAACCTTAGCATATCATATATATAAAAATCATTTCTCAAATATTCTAAATATAATGGATTCATAAAAATTCTAAAGAATACTACTCCACTTAATGGTTTTGTCATTCCTTTTTTATGATTATTGCTAATAAATTAAAATTAAATGTGTTCAATTTTTGGGTCTTCACAGATTGTAACGACCTATGTTTCATATCACTTATACAAGAATAATTGAAAGAGATTAATGTTAAAAATCAATTTTGAAATATTTTTACATACACAAGTAAACTGATTATAGTTGATAATGTGACCGTAAAATATAGTATCTATAATCACATTTGAGTATGGTAAAAGTTATTAACAGTTAATCGACACATGTATATGACTATTATGTAACACTGACATGTTCATTTGTCTAAGATGAAATTAAAAATGGTTAGAAATGTGGATATTATATTTTATGGAAAATAAAATTTTAGACTTTAGTGATTGTAAGGGATGAAAAGGAGTGGAAAATGGAACAAGGGAACAAGAAGCAATGAGGTAATAACTCTTTTAACCTTGGTCTCTTTTACCATTCTAAATACACATGTTCATAACTCTCATTCACACACAAATTATTAAATCAAACTAGCCCACTTTTCTTATCTCTTCAAAAACTCCTCAAAGTCAAAAATAAAATCAACCATAATCACCTCCAAATCCACCCAAACACATAATACTCATACTTCATTATCAAACCACCAAAGAGTGTTTTTAAAGGCGAAAATCTAGAGAGTTAGTGGTGTACCCTAGGGGTAATTATCTAAATGTGTTATACAACTAACTCTATAGACGATCTTGTGTTCATAATAAAAGTTATTTCTCGTGTTCGTTTTATTTTTTAATGTGTTATATTATCATATAATTAATTTATTTAAAATATATAAATAATAAAATCCTTAAATAAAAATGTTATATGATTTTAGTTGCTTATAGTTGCAACCATGAGTAATTAATCATAACTTAAATAATATTTTATTTTAAATATTCTTGGTCAAGATGTTCCATGAAAGGATATTGATATACCTATTAAGACAAGAGTTACGTAATGCTCGCCAAACGTTGGGTTGTATACTACTTATCTCATAGTATGATCTCACCTATTACGCATCTTATTTTCTCCCTACGTAGCTCATCTATTAAGAAAAAGATCTAAAGTTATCTTCATTCATGAATGTGATTTAAGTAGAGCTATCTCATATGTAAGAGCATGATTGCACCCAACAGCGACATCCCTAATATGATCAATTTCAAAGAGAAGCCAATCCCTATATTCGTAGAATTCCCCAAAGCCCAAGCATATTGGTTATGGGGATCCTAATATTTTATCATCTTCTCTCTATGCATGTGCTCGCTTCTCACAAAGTTTGTCCAATTTGGCATCATAGGAAGCTTTCAATTT
This sequence comes from Allium cepa, assembly GCA_030765085.1. NCBI lineage: Eukaryota > Viridiplantae > Streptophyta > Magnoliopsida > Asparagales > Amaryllidaceae > Allium > Allium cepa. The sequence continues at coordinate 983,250,225 of CM060929.1, forward strand.
GTCAAATTTAAACTGATAATAAACGACTAGCAAAGTTTCGTATTGCTTAACTGATCCCACCAATAAATTAGCAAAAGAAACATACACCACATCAGGTTGTGGCTCAGCCTAAGGAAGCGTGAGTGTTGATACAGGATCCCCCTCATGGAAACCCTAGCCTGCATAAAAAGTATATTTTCAATGGTATCTTTACGCTTATTTATCTCTTTATCATAAGAAACCTCGTATAAACACCCTAAATGTTCTAAATTTGTTTCCAACTCAATAACGCATTTCATCATATTCTCAAGCTTGATCTGAGATGTAAGATGCACCGATATATAACCCTACCGGTGCTTTTAACATTATGAATTTTGGTAGCTATGTCCTTATAATCTATTGACATTTTCATCTGGAGCGCCTTCTCAATGGCTTTATTTTTCATCAACATGTTCGTTAACTTTCTCCTCTAAATCCTCTATTATTTTCTCATATAAGGGGATACCATGGCAAGAGCTTAATCCTTTGCACCAACTTGACCAGGAACTAGGGAACTCTCATGAGGATAAGAAGAGCTGCCTATTTCAATAATGGTCATGCACTCATTATGACACCAGATGAAGTCTAATAAGGAGGGTCAGGGATGTAATAACATAAATATTTACAAAAAAACTTAAATATGATAATATGTACTGAACAGAGGAAGTAAAATGAAAATTCTTATTGACAAACGTATCGATTACAAAAGTGGCCATTCAAAACGTATAAATAACTACCTAACTAACAAGGGCTTAATTGTGTCTAAGGACCTAGCTTATGTTTGGGAAGGTGTTGTAGGAAATTACGCCTTCTTGTGTCTTACCCTCTCTCTGAATCAACTTAAATGACGATAGTAATTTTGGATTTGAAAAATTATTGAGATGGAGGATATGATTTCTTTTTCAAAGATAGCTATTTTGGATGGAAACATTAGAGAATTTGGAAGCCTAGGGTGGAAGAAGTTTTATACCTCAATGATCATCATGATTCGATTAATGGAGATGTGAAGAAGCCCTCTAATGTAGAGGAGGAAAAATGGAAGAAGATTGATAAAAAGACAATTGCATTGATTAGTCGGTATCTTGATGGTTCAGTCTTTCATCATGTGGCTAGTTGTGACTCTGCGAAGGCTTTGTGGGACAAGTTGGTATCTTTGTATGAGTCAAAGAGTGCTACAAATAAGGCTTTTCTTATTCGAAAGTTGGTTCAACTGAGAGTAGATGGAGAGAAGCCTGTTGCGGAGCATTTGAACAAATTCCAATATGTAATAAATCATTTGAAAAATATGAATGTCAAATTTGATGATGAGTTACAGGCTGTTTTATTGATGAATTCACTTTCATAAAGTTTGGAAACTTTGGTTGTTTCATTGAGAAATTCCAATGCTAATGAAATTATCTCACTGGAAACTGTTTGAAGTAATCTTTTGAATAAGAAACTTAAAAGAAAAGGGTCATGTGTGAAATTAGTTCAAGATGAGACCATGGTAGCAAGAGACTCGAAGAAGGATACAAGTTCGAAGAACAAAGTCACTAATGGTAAAAGTAAGTCGAAAAGTATCATTCATTATTATTGTCATAAAACAGGTCATATGCGCAAAGGTGTTAAGTGTATAAAAGGGATCAAAAGAAAGCTATATATAGTGATAGTGATACACGGGCAGACATAAGTGAAGGTAGTGATAGTGATACTTATTGTGATGTCTTTATTAGTGAAGAGAAGCGTTGGAAGATAGATTCGGGAGCCAGTTTACACATTTGTAGAGATGTGAATTGTTTCTCTTCTTATGAGAAGAGTGTTGGCATGATTAGGATAACCAATGGAAAACAGCCTACGATTTGTGGCATTGGATCTATCTGGTTTTGTATGCATGATGATGTGGTTAGAGAAGTCCCTAGAGTGAGACATATACCTACTTGTTCGCATAATCTTATTTCTCTTGGTCAGTTGGATCATCATGGTTTCACTTATGAGACTCGAGGTGAAGTTTTGAGAGTGAAGAATGATGGTCATGTAGAGATGAGAGGAGTATTGGAAAAAGGAAACCTTTATAGTTTGGTTGTTCATGTAATCGACAATGGGAAGCGAGTGACGGTTGGAGAAACTAGTCCAAAGTTAAGTGGAGAGGTTAATGTGTTCACTACTTATGATGATCGTATTGAAATTCATATTTTCGACAAGGGTCTTCATTTTGATGATGCTCGAGGTATTAATGGTGATCATTTCCAGAGCTCAGGTCAAGTGATAGACGGATGTTGAGTTGGAAAATTTATGAAGACGTTATGGAGGTCTTTGTTGTATTACATACACTTTTAAGACCGATTGGTGTGGTGCACCGCATGGCGGGAGATACGTCACTTGTAGGTGATGGTAGAGGTTTGTAATTTGGTATGATTGAGATATAGGAGTTATGATAGATCTAGGATGACATGCTTGATATGTTGGAGATATGTGATGTTGCATCAAGGTGGAGAATTAAATTTTGGTGATATAAAATCACGACTAGAAGGTAATAAGTATGCAAAAACGAAGAAATAGAAAATTTTGTTTCCCCTAATTAATAAGCACATTTGGTTATATTTATTTCTCTCTCTAATTAGCTAATCGATTTATTTTTTTCCATCTAGTATTAAATTGGGCATTAAGTAATATTATGTTATAAATAGAGCATAGAAGAGAGTGTAAAATGTGTGAAAATCTATTTGCTAATTCTCTCTTCTTTCATATTTGTCCTTCTCCTCCAATAATTTTAGCCAAAGAGATCAAGACTCCCTTTCTTAATTTGCTTATTGGTTCAATTTGTATTTTATTTGCTTTTATTTTGTTCGACTAATTGTAAATAAATTTTGGTGAATTAATAAAAAGGTGGTTAGATGGAATCTCTTTTGTATTATTTTTTGATTTCATATCCGTTTATTTTCTATCCAAATTTATCTCTTTGTGATTTAGTTGACAATAGATCTATTGGGAAAAGCTTCCCCAAAGCAAAGTTTTAACTGTAGATTGGTATCAAAGTAGTAGATTTTATTGAACGGATTGGTATCAGAGCAAGACGATTTGTTTAAATTGTGCATCAGTGGTTTCTAGAAAGAGCGATAGATCCTGTTGTAATTATCTTATTACTCATTTGGATGGAAAATAAATTTTTACGCAATATGAAAGATGAAGATGGAGGAGATTATGTCGAGAGAGAAGAGCGTTTCAATCTTGAAACTTTGGTGATAAGGAGTTTAGTGCGTTGAAGGGACATCTAGATTTGGGAACCTGCATCTGCTTTATGGCTCAATGTTGTTGTGAAGTCCTATGTTGATTTCCATGAAAAATTTGTTGTTTGGGAGATAAGGTATGTGGAAGAAGAGGGTTAGATTGGTGATTGAGAAGATTTTTTAGCCTAGTGGCTTTGAGATTATTTTGGAATCTAATTTCTTTTGATTTTTCATATTTGCAACATTCTGTTGACGAGTGGGGACATAGTCTGAGCTCATTAGCAAAGTGTGATGGGGGTGGCCTTGTTGGAATCCATTGGGTAAGTATTCATTTTTGGTATCTATCTCGTTAAGAAATTTTGGTTGAAGGTGGATTTCTTTTTTATGAGTTTTATGCTGAAAAGAGAATTTAAATCGAGATGGAGTGTTGAGATTCTACGATTCAAATTATATGTCATTTTGGAGAGGATTGTGTGTTCTTCTTTATGAAAGAGACGGGACGTCGTTCGGAGCATCGATGAGGAAATTATGGTAACAAGCTAAGTAATCACATTTGTTCATTATTTTTAATATGGAAATAAATAAATTATTGAATTGCATTTGCATGAGATGGCAAGGAAATAAATACGTGCATACGTTATGGAATAAATATATGCAAAAGGATATGCATATTATCTCAATAAACGCATTGCTTTGCGATTATTTATTTCCGTCTTTGCTAATTAAAGGAATGAGTGAATTACTTGCTATGTTTGCACCATTTGTTACCATTATAAATTCCCTCATTATCTTCTTGCCATATCTCTATAATTTAATCAAACAACTCTCATGGATTTGCACTGGCTATATACTGAGGGTAGACTTCACTGTAAACCCATCTTGATATTCAGCCAGCAATCCCCAAATAGATCCTCTCTTCTTATTAACCCTAATTTAGGACTTTTTTATGTAAACTCTTATCTTGTAATCTCTTGTAACTCTCTCATGTGTAATAAAATCTCTCTCCTTTGGACTGGACATAGACTATCATGATGATAGTGAAACCAGTATAAATATTATGCGTCTCTTTTTCTTATTTATAGTTATTTACTATTTATTTAGAGTCACAGAACAATTGTTGCTAGACCGAGTGATGTTCAAATTAGCAAATTTAGATCTTGTTTATTTTTATTCTACATTTGTGCAATTTTTACACAACAGATTGGTATCAGAGCAGATGATTTTGCTCAACAGAAAGTTATGCCTTCTTGCGTTTTACCCTCTCTCTGAACCATCTTAAAGGACGATGGTCCAGAAAGGAAAAATCCTCATTTGGACAAGATGCCACATATATATCAACACTTCACTGAAGGCTTCCTTTTCATGAGTAAGTCGAGATAAAACCCTTGAGTTTATTACATAAGTTGACCAGACATACTTCGAGTTATTTTTTTTCATGTATACACAAGGATTATGTTATCCTCAATCCTATTCATAATTTTCTTCTAAATTTGATTAATACACCCCTTAAAGTAATAAATGACACCCTTTTTTAAACTAAGCCCCCGATTGGGACTAGACCCATGTAGTTTACTTACGTTTTTTTTCTAAAAAGACATCTTCTATCTAACAAGTAACCTGGTATAAGCTTCACACTGTGCAAAATAGATAATCAAAATAAAACTTGTATGCACATTAGTTGTATGTACATAAGAAGTTTTACTTTAATTTTTTTAATCAAAAAGGATGTATGGATCAGGGATTCATGTAACTGCTTTATATATTAATAATTAAATTAAGAGTACATAAAAGTTTGAACCTACGAGAACATAGCGGTGACATGAAGAAGATATCTAATATACCTGGCTAGATGACATAACATATGTATGAAAAGTAGCATATGTAAACTATCACCATTGCAAGAGCCCATATAAATTGCAAGGGTCTCAAATGAAGTATAATAGTTGGATGTGAACTTGTACCTACTTCTAACCAATACAATGGCTGAACCAATTAACGAGGTCAAGGGAGTTGCTAGCAATGTACAACGAGAAGATGAATTTCCTATCTCAGTTTAATTCTTCTAGAAATTCTTTGTTGTTAGCCCTGGATTCATTTTTATTACAAAGGAAAAGGTTATCATCCACAAGGTTGTAGAAAATCTCCCTCTTCTTTTTTCTTCATTAGAACCTCATTTAGAGAATCTATTCCATCTAGCATGATAGAACAAACCTCTTCCAAGTGGTTCCATATCCCTGCCTTATGGGACTAGTTGAGCAGAATCCCAATGGAAATTATTGTTGCTAACTCAAAAGATAATTTTTCAAACACATCACGGTCCGTCTGTAAAGCTTCAAAGAGTTGCCCCATTATTTAGTTATTAGTATATGAAATTTTTATGAGGTTTCGATTTGAAGAGATGTTGTAGAAGGGAAGAGGTGTCAAAATCATCTGAGTTACCTAAAGAGGAACAGTTTTGATGCAGTAGATCTTGAACCCCAACAATGGAAAAGGATGAAAATTCAGCTCTAGGATAAGGCAGTGGCACAGGAGACACTTAAGAGGTGGTCTATATATTTTCCAAGGGCAAGGAGAGGGAAGAGGAATCAACACCTAAAGCCTTTGAAGCTAGTAAATCAAATCTATTACTCAATGTCTCGAGGATGGAAGGGTTTGGCCCGAAGGATCTAGAATTCCAATGTTATGCTAGTGTCTAGGGGAAAGTGCTTTCGAAGGAATCGTAGAGGGCAAGAGAGCATTGTCATTGAACGTAGGAGGTAGTGTAACTTTCCCATTTGGAGGCCCCAAACAAACGGCTACGGATGTTACATTCACCCATAGTTATTAATTCTCGGTGACCAAATGTGGTAATGTTAGATACATTGATATAACAGAAACGCATGGATATTAAAAAATTAAACTCAACTTAAAACAAATTTCTCATCACTTCAAATCATATTTCAAATTCATTACATAATCCCAATGCGTGAACCACGTTCAGAGAAAATATAATTATTACAAAATACGCCAAGAGTGATATATGAAGATGCCCTCTTAGTTGATCATAGTCTAATATAGACAAATAAACAACTTTTTCATTACAACCAAAACACGGTGAAATCAACAGAAAAGAACTAGTAATAGCTAGCTTGCCTCCTGGACGTCTTCGGAAGCTTATTCATCTAAAGAAGAACCTAAAAATTTAACTCTCAAACTACTCAAAATTAATTGAGCATCAAAGAGTTTAAAGGAAAACATAAACTTTGAGTCAAACAAAAGCCTAGTATAAATAATAACATACCATCTCGAACCATATAGATATCTAGTGAGACCACACGGCTTAGCGGAAAGGGTTTTCGCCTCACTAGTATCTTAACCAAAATTTATAATAACCATATACTGTACACCTGCATCCACAATGGTTAAAACATAACATAATAAAATATATCCCGATGATATGCAAACATGCAATATATTCTGGATTTCTAATCCCCATTCATTTGACTGTCTATCTCGATTATAGTTTCTGGGGTTACTATTGACCCACTAGTTTTCATGGGATGACTAATAACATGTTTAAAGCTTATGACCTATTTGTCCGATTTCATATTTTTCATGGGATAATCAAGAACCTATTGGTATCTACCAATAATTTCGTCCAATTATAGTTTTCCTTGGCTTGCTATGAACTTATCGGGTTCTCCAATAACTTCTTTCATATTATAGTTTTCATGGGTTGACTATGAACCTACTGATCCTTGGCAATAACTTAACCAGATAAGGTTTTCATGTGATCACTAAAAACCTATTGGTCCCTGCCAATAACAATTTCCAATCATAGTTTTCATGGATTTAATATGAACTTGTTTAAACTAACAGCTCATTCATCAGTCTCTATGCATCCTACCTTCTGGTCTACTTGACCTTCTGAATGCAATTCTACTCTCATACAAGAGTTAACTCAATTTATATTCACTATTGGGTCAATCTAGTTGGTCATTCTTCCCTTAATACCCCAAAATGCAATTATGGGTTAATTATAAAGTGAATGTTTTCATAGAAGAAGCACACATGATAATTGATCGTAACATAATAATATAAACATCTCTGGGTTAATTTCCTTGTAATCATTTTTCAAATGAAATATGGCTAATACCTTTAACCTATATCTTTAGCAAGGAACGCTTCTTCAAAAAATCCAAAGTTAAATGCCATTTCAAAACTCTTTCATATTGTTATAGGTTCTTATTTAAAAATGAGATCGAGTTCTTTATTTTGAAAACTAAGGCTTTCGAAACCTTAGACTCTCCCTTTCGAAACCATTGAAATATACCTTTCGAAAGTATTCAAATCTTTGTTTCAAAATACTTAAATATATGCTTTTCGAAACACTTAAAACATTCCTTTCAAAACATCAAAACCTTCCTTTCGAAACCTTTAAAACATTCTTTTCGAAAGTATTAAAGCTTACCTTTCAAACCACTTAGTTCAAGTAGGATTTATAGAAGTATAGCTTTGAAACTGTATAAAAGTATCTCTTTCAAAATCATTGGGTTTAACCTCATGTATAACTCCTGGGTCAAAGGGGACATAGGCAAAAGTAACCTTTTCGAAAGCATTAATCTCCAAGTAAAATAATTTGTAACCCTTTCGAAAGCATTAATCTCCAAGTAAAATAATTTGGGGAAACAGATAGCTTCGAAACCACCCGTTCTAAAGATCTTTAAGTAAAATAATAGAGAGAATGGTAGCTTTGAAATGACCTTTCAAAAACATTGCCTTCAAAATCTTTAGTATAAGTGACTACGGGGACCCTTTCGAAAGTATTAGGAAGTGACTTCAATATTAATAAAACAAAAACTTCCCTTTCAAACTCATTGTTATAAGGCTATAAAGAAAAGTGGCATTTAACCCATTTGAAAGGTATGAAAATGGCAGCTAGGTTTCGACTAGTTTCAAAAGCAACTACCGTTTCGAAAGCTCCTTTTTAAAACTTAATGTGCGCAATCGAAAGCTACTTTTAAAATAGAGGCGAGCGGCAAACCCTTTAAAGCTATTTAAATGTAGTTTCAACCCTTTTGAAAGCTTCTTAGAAAACAAGTGGCAACTATTTCGAAAGCAAAACAAAGGCAAGTGGGTTGATTCGAAAGATATTAAAATGGCATCAACCCCTTCGAAAGCAAGTTTTCGACACCATTCCCTTTCACTTTCTCTAGTACACTACATATCAGCTATTTGATATCATAAGTGTTAGTTTCGAATGAGTTCTAAAGGCAATCTGGGATGATTTAAGAAGCAAGCAAATGGAAGTGGAAAGCTTGTAATTCAAAGCAAAACCGATTTTATTCCTTTAAAAGAAACTCCTTTATACCTAACTTGCCTTTACTGTCAAAATGTGATTGGTTTCCAAATCCTTTTCCAAAATCTTTTCTAAGAAAGCTATCGAATTCATCCATTAATAATTAGAAATATTTTAGCAATGAAGCCCTTCCCTTTAACAAAATAATTAAGACATTTAATTCCTCAAACTTAATTAATTTAATTTCCATAGCAAATCACTTAGGAAAAATCTTCAAAAATCATCTTAACTTAATTTTAATATGTTTTCTAACTTATATAAATTTTGGACTTAAAATAATTTATAGAATTTTCGTAATTAATTTTAAATCCAAATTATCTATTTCATCCATTCAAAATTCATAATAAATTACCCATAGCTTGGATTATTATGAAAATTTAAACTCATCTCCAAAATAATGTTTTATGTAACATATTAAATCCTAACGGCATTCAAAACTATTTTATACGATTTTAACCTTAAAATCAAATCAAACATTCTTCAAATGTATTGTTTTAAATCAAACATGGCATACAATCAAAGTATATCATCATTCAAATCATCCAAACAGTTTCAAACTTTCAACCCGAAATCAAAATGTTCCTTAAAAAATAAATGAGATGGTTTTGGCTATTATTCATCTTTTTTGGATAAGAAACTTGAGATTTGATCACGCTTAATTCTTCCTTGCTTGAATTCTTAGCTTTTAGTTGATTTTTCATCCCCTTTTTCTCCTAGGGTTATGGTCGGACTTGAAGCTCTCCTTAGCTTTTGTTTTTGATTTATGAACGTATGAAATGAAAAATGGAATAAGGGTTTAGAGGTTATGGGATTATGGTATACGGCTATTTCCCATAATACCCTTGCCTAATTCTCTTTAGTAGTTAACTTATAGACCCATTCTTATGATTTCATTTAGCTAAGCATGGCCTCTATTTTAATTTTCAAATCTCAATCCCCTTATCATTATAGTATTTACATTATTTTATTTTATTTACCTAATTAAATCTCCTGAATAATGTTATTTAAAATTAGTGGTGTTACAGTTAGGGGTTGATTACATAATGAGGTGGCATGTCCAAAGGACTACACCAGTTTCCAATTATACAACGATTTAACATAAGAAAAATTGTTCTCGTCTAAGTGGACTTTATATTTCATAAGTAAATGTTTTGCTAGGTTTTGACCTCAATTAAAACCTTAGTGTATTCAAATCTATCTAGTTTCTCAATCATCTCATCAAAACTTGTAAGTTCTCTAATTTTGCATGTTAAACAATTTATTCCAATTAGGGACCAAAAATAGATGGAAATTTTTAAAAGTGAACCCTTATTAAAATAGAATGAACCTATTCCCTAGCTAAGCCCACAAAAGGACTTTAATTGGTAATAATGAAGAATTTTCCTAAAATGATGATTGGATCCACTTCTAAAACAAGATGGCTGTCATCAGGGTCCCAAAAATCAAAAAAGAATATATATTGTCAAACTTGACTTGCATTTTGCCCTTGAGTTTCCAAATTATTTTCAAATGGTATGAAATGGCCGAGTATGATAGATTTTTATCAAGAAGCCTACCAAGTGTTTATTCTAATAGGAAGTGTCCGCTTCCATAACTTCAACGGGATGGGTCTAAGCTTTGGTGGAGAAGGACTAATCGATTTTCTATGGAATGTAGACGCTAGCATTTTTTTATTTCACTTAAAAAGGGATGGCCAAGCTATCTCTTTCTCGATGGATGAATGCAAAGCAATAATGGAAGCTATAGCCAAAGATTGCTAAATAACAGCATTTCCCACTAGCAATGGGAAAGAACCGCATCACCTAAAGCAGAAGAAGTTGACATAGGTCGATTATAGTTCAGCGACTTGGATCAAACATGAAAGGAGGGGAGGGGTTTTAAAAGTGGGAGAGGCAAGAACCAAAGAGGATCGTAGTGAGAGAAGGCTAATAGGGCATTTGAGAGACGCGGTCGTGAGGTCATGAGTGGAGGTCGATAGACGATGGGCGGTAAACGGAGAGGAGGGAGCGAAGGAATGGAGGGGAAACACAAATCAAAAGAATGGAAGAGGGAGAAGGTGGAAGAGGATTTGAATTTCAAGTTACATGTATGCCCTCCATTTTCTCTCAAATTTTACTTAACTTACGAATAAAACACATTCAAAACAAACATAACGAGAAATACTTAATGAAAATAAGATGGGGAGCAAGATTAAAGCAAACTAGATAGTCACAGATTTGAATCTCGAACAAACTAAAAGTTGTGTGTGTCTATGTGTATGTGTTTATTACATACGAGTCCTGACTACAAAAAGAATGTTCAAGAGAAATTAAAACTATATATTGGTCTTCCCTAGCCTAGCTTCCCACGGACACTATAAATGAAGCCAAAAATTAGGAAATTGCCGTTGTAATCTCCTATGTAGAGGAATCAACTTTAGGTATAGGCTTAGAAGAAGTGGCTCAATCTCCAGCTATGTCCTCTTGAAAGCCTCCTTGGTTGTAGGAGAAATAGAAAAGTCAATCTGCGAAGGTTCCTATGCATCTGCCTTTTACGTAGTCGATTACTTGTGGAGAAATTGGCGTGAATCCTTGACAAGCTCAGGAGGGAAGTATGGGCTACTTCTGCATCTTCATCGTCTTCTCTTCTTGTAGTAAATTTCATCTTAATTCGGGCATAAATCCGGTATAGCAAGATTAAGGTATTTTTGTCCAAAACGTTCTAATGGTGTGTGTTGGCCACTTCAAGCTCTTTCTTAACAATGACACAGTCCTCTTTAACCCTATTCTCTTATGCCGAAGTGGTATTATTGGCTTCTAGTGTTATCACTCTTTTGTTAGTCGATAGAAGGTCAGCCTTGAGCTGACTCACTTCCCCCACTAACTTGGAGTGAGAAGCCTTAAACAGAGCTAGTTTTGACTTAATAGAAGCTAGTTTAACCTTGATGCGGTCGAAATGATTCATGATTTTAATTATCTATGCAACACTCAGTAACCCGTAGCAAGTTGAAATTAAAACATAGATATAAAAAAGTATAAGGAAATTCAATGCAATAATATAGGAAATAAGTTTTGTATAAATTTTCAAAGAGGTCCTCGTCAGAGCAAAAGGAATGAGGAAACATACATATAGGACTGTTGGTCAGTTGAAAATAATTGGTGATGGTTAGCTGGACAGTTGCAAAGTAAGATATGCACCATCTGTTCCCGTAGGAACAATTAGCATGCAGACAGAAGCAAGGTCGTGCTGAGAGATAGGTGACATAATCTATGGCCACGCAGAGAAAGCAGGAATCCTCAGCATAGGATCCTTAAACAGCACCAATCTTTTCCTTTGTTCAATAACATCGTCATTGGACTTCCTCTTTGGACCATGAGCAGAGCCCCAAGCAGTTTTCTAAGGATGGGAGCCAAAACCTACACTCAGGGAAATAGCACTAAAAGTTCATCATTGTGTTGAAAAGTCGTACCTCCTACGAAGTTTAAATAGAAAATTGATAAAGAACAACAATAAATTAACACAAAAAGAAAGGTAAACTTCTTCATAAAACAGAACACATAAAATGAATCTTATGCACTGCTCAGATGCGGGGGCAAAGCTATTAGCCTTCCCCTTAGAACTATAGCTAAGGATGTAAGTGATTATGGAATGAGAAAAGATGTCAGAGACCCTTGTAGGAAGTAATATTCGTGCAGTAATTTCAAAAATTAAAAGAAGTCAAAAACAGGAAAAGGAGCCAGAGAAGAATAAAAGAGGTATATTATTTTTAAAAATTGAAAGAAGTCAAAAACCAATCAAGGTTTGAAATAAAGAAATTTTGGTCAAACTGGGAATGAGTTTTGCGAGGGACATGTATGTAAAAGTTTTTTTTGGCTTGAACATGGTAGCGTCAGGCACATCCAGGAGTATAATTCCCTAGTGGAGAGTAAAGTGAAGTTCGTGGACACTAGGGAACAATAGAGGTTTCTCCAAATGCTAAGCATGCAAGATGTATGATAATATTATTTGAAAATAAGAAATTGGAGCTCTTGGATAGGGCTATTCCTAATTCTTTAATCTAGCCCTTAATTATAGGACACGGGGACACATAAAGGCCACACCGGATACGCTCAAAAGTGAGGATCATTTAGAAGGGAAGGTAGAAACGATTCGAATCAAAAGGGAAGCTATGGGTGTAACCAGTAATGCCAAATTTATTTAGGATATCCAAAATTTGATCATTATCAAAGGACAAAAATGGGATTTTTATGGGAAGTAATAAGCTTACTCGAAGTAGTAGGGACAACGTCAATAGACTTAGCTGATTCAGTATAAACACATAAAAATGGCATGGTAAAAATGCGAAAGTTCTCCTGAAAAGTCATCATCGTCGTTCTTTTTTTTTTAAGTCGGTTACCTATTAATATGTACATGACCTCCTCATAATATCTTGATTTTTGTGTAGGGCCTATCAACATACTTGTAAAATAGACAAGAGATATTCAAGCATTTGATTAAACACATGGTGAGCATTGTAAAAAAGAAAGGAGAAATTCTCAGCAAATGGACAAAAAAAGAAGGGAAGAAAACAAGATAGGTAATTTAGCAACGAGCATACTTACAGTTTCTAGAAGGGTTAGATGAAGGCAATTGTAGAAAATAAAGCAAGAATCTCTGAAGAGAATATGACTAGTAAGAAATAAAAGTGGGAAGAAAAATATGAAAGTGGAAGACGAGCTTATATAATGAAGAAATAGAACAAATCTCGACTATATAAGTCTAACCGGTATGCAAATCATAATCTTTAAAGAATAATGATGTTAAATGGAATTCTAGAAATAAGTAGATGTATTATTTGACATGAAACGACATGAGAGCCAGTCGGAGCATGACACGTATATGAACATTTAATGTGAAAGCAACTAATAAGATTTTAGGTGACGATTTCCAAATCTACCCTGATATACATCAGCACAGACTTGAAGGACAAGTTTTACACCCGGTATAAAAAATATTTTACAAGTGGATAAAGCTGAGTAAAATGAACAACATAAGAGATTGTCGAACTAGGACAGTATAAGTAAGAAGAACACATAGTCTCCATCATAGAGTCATCAAAATAGAGGTACGATGCATCTTTAATACATCAACTGTGAACTACACAAGTTCCAAATACTCCACATTGAACACCTAGAGTATCGTACTATGTTATCATACATCAAACAAAAACGTTACGACCACCAGCACATTATTGATGTAATACATTTGACTTTAATAAAAATAATCAATCAACTTAATAAAGGGTATTCTGGTAACGCGCACAAAATAATATACAGAAATAGAATTTCCATGAATTAAGAAATTTGGGAAATTTGACTTCACCATTGCATGAGGTGTAATTATCCAACCTAAATTCACATATAAAATATTAGAAATGGATATTAAATGAAGGAGATTGTTTACCAAAACACATTTTTCGAGCCAAATACATCAGAAGACCAAATGGCTTAAGATCTAATTATGAGATTCATGACAGGAGAGAAATCACATATACTTTCATTCTAATCATCTCCTTCTTCATCCTATAACTGTCATAGATGCTATACCCAAAATTTCAGTTTTCTACCTGAAACCAATCAAAAAACAATTAAGACGAAGAGAAAAGTGAGAGAAACTAGATATAACCAATATTAACTCAAATTAAATGGGATAATTGGAAAGGCAAATTAGGTTGGAGGATAAAGTATAAAGGTTTCAAATAAATTCAATTAAATTGTCAATTATATGCGAGTGGGGTTTATCTGCAAAGGTTTTTGTATCTGGATATGCAATAATTTGATTTATTGGAAAATAGTCACAAGAACAAACTTTGAAAAAAAATTAGGTTGAAGGACAACAAGTTTTATTTTTAGTCTGAGGACAAACTTTGAAAATAATTAGGCGGATGGACAATGCTAGATAGAACTAACATTTTGTATAGTGTAAAAACTGAATTAAATGCTGGTTAGAACCTGCATTTTGTATAGTGTAAAAATTGAATATAATGCTAGTTAGAACTAGCATTGTTTTTCAGCCTAATTTTTTTCAAAGTTTGTCCTTCAGCCAAAAAACGAATCTTGGTGTCCTTGAGACAATTTTTTATCAAAGTTTGTCCTTTTCCCTAATTTCCTCTTTGATTTATATATTTTGTTACGGTTTAATAATATGATTTAATACTATTTTGAAAATTTGCGTGTTATTAATTGCTATGTTGATAAATGGAGGAACCTTAGATAATCACCTTAATAACAAATGTTGACATGAAATTAAAGGAGTGTAAATTGGATGTAGAATTGACTTTAGGATATGTAAATAGGTTAATACAATAGATAGATACTCATTTGTGATGAATAAAAGTTAATTTTGTAGATATATTGACTGTAGTGTGGTTTATATGGTCATATCAGTAAATTACATCAAAAAGCTGAGTTATGATTGAGTAAATGAATAAATAACCATTTGAGTACATTGAAGATGTTAATGAATATGAATTAGTCTTTAAAGTAACTGAGTCGCTCATGAAGTTCGAAAAGAAGGTAGAATCAAGAACGAGTGAAATTGGACAAAACGATTGAGTTTGAAGTGTTGAAACTTCAACAACAAGAAAACAGTCGATTGATCGCAAGTCATTAGTCGACCGATGGTACTCAATAAAATTTGAAGAAAATTCGAGAAGAAATAGTGTAAAACTGAGGAAGAATTGTCGATTGAAAAATGCCATCAGTCGATTATACAGTTGACCGGTGATTATCAGTCAGTTGACTGATGTGTGGTTAATAAGAACATACAACAAGCGAACAGTCAACTGATTGACCATGGATGGTCGGTCGATCACTGTAGTCAATACAGATTGAATATGGATCTAATTTAGGTTGTGTATTGTGTTTGGGGTTAGTCTTCCCTACTCGTTCGATGTGTTAAAGTTCCACATGACATTTCGACGTTGTATAACATGACATTTGGATTAAGCATGTGGTTGTATCGCATTTAGTTTGCTCCTATCTTTATTATTAATGCATTGAATCACACAATTTAGTACATGGGTCATTGGGAGAATGGAGATACCCATATTATAGGGTTTACATTGTGTCGATCAACGTACATATAGGTAATTGACTTATTGTTCAATCGTTGTATGATATTAGTTGAATAATAGAGCATGTAGGACAAGGTAGTGTAATTGTGTAGGCAATTTACCATCGAGACTATATACTTGATGTGTTATGATAGTTAATTGTATAAGAAGCTTACTATTGAGATTGTATACTGAATATGTTGTTAGGTTTACCCAGTTTGGGATATCCGACCTTCAAGTGGAATCCATGTAGCTGTTATTGGATTTTAGGCATACTATTGGTTGTCGTCCTATATGGTATAAGTTAGCTAATTTTGGATGTAGTGTACATGTTCAGGTAAACACCATTAGATTGTGTAGATTGTAGAAAATAATTTATCAGCCTATTAGCACCATACCATTGTGATATTTCTTACTCATCATACTATGTTTGAACCCCTCCCTCTTTCTTCTTTCTACTACTTTATATGTTAACAGGGTTGTCAAGACCTGAAATTCAGTATTCGAAAATCGACATCAAATACCTCACATGTATTCGACTGCCGAAGATTCAAACATCGAACTCCAGTTCGGATGGAGCTTATAACAACATCAGATGAAAATAAACAGCAGAAACGAAATGAATATCATTGATCATCACCATAGCTACAACATCATCATAATATCCATTACAACTTTTAACATCAATATAAGAGTGCTACATATTGATATAACAACAACATAATGATAACTTCACAACGAAAACAATAGAGTCTTCAAAAGGATCCAACATGCATCTTCTTCGATAAGGTCTTCAAAACTTCAACACTTTAAAAGGTTACCAAAGCCAAAACTTTCAAAATCCGATAGCTTCCAAACCAAAAGACTTCAAAATCCAGCTAGCACCAAAACACGGAAAACCTGCTACTAGGCGCCCGTGTGGAAATTAGGGCACCCATAGTTTAAAAAGGAAACAATAAACTCCGGGTCAGTCATGGGACTGGTATGAGTAAACAAAAACAGTAGTTTTGAATAAAAACAAATTTCTAAAAGAAAATCATTCATGCTTTTGGAAAATGAAACTACCATAAGGCCTCCCGGCACACACACACAATGCAATCGCACATTTGAGGGAGATTTCTTCTTATGATAGTCAAATATGCTTAATACGGGAAAACTCTTTGTTATTATTGTTAGTATATAGTGTAGAAAACCTTTTCAAACGTATAATATTAACCTTTGCCAGCATACGTATTATAGCTACCATGTTAAATGGCAGGTTTTACAACTAAAACTGTACTAGTTTCGCGTTGGGGATTGGATTTCCAACAAATGGTCAGGCTAAGGAACTTCCTACTGCCACATGGGTACGCCTCTGGAGGGACGTCCCAAGAACCTACCCAGCTCTCTCCCAACACATGGCCGGGTTACCTCTGTAACTAGGTAACTACTACTTGAGTATGTCAACCCCCGGTCGTTTGTGACCTTTATCCGAAGCCCTTAATTACCTTTGTAACTAGGTAACTACTACTCGATTATGCCATCCCCCAGTCGTTTGCGACCTTTATCCGAGAGCCCTTAACCACAAAGCAAAAACCACAAAGTAATGAGATTGCAGCAACCACATAGGTTAAGTATCTGGGCTCCATACCATGATACTACCTTTTTCCAAAAGGAAATGACATACCCTAAAGTGCGCGACCCTCACAACCTTGCCGCATCTTTTCTGTTTCGACCATTTTCGAGGTGTGAGGTCCGATGAGGTCTCGTCCACGAAGCTATGCTTTACACTAAAGCCATTCTTTGATCACAAATGATCAACTAATGATCAGCAACACACAACAGCACCCAGCATGCCACACTACCAAATTGGGAGTATATCACTGATAACCTTCATGTGATGACCCAGAATTTTAAGCAATATCAATTTAATAATCTGAAATAAAAATTAAATGATTTGATAATCTTTGTAAATAAGATTGGAAATTTATTTAATGATCCAATTAAATAAATATTTAGTTGATAAATTTTATCTTTTAAAAGCTAGTAAATTGTTTTATATTTATAATGTGTATAGAATATGTATATATTGTAAATAGATATAGTTTTAATTTAATAAATAAATAAATCTTGTTTTTTAAATAATATATATTTGGTAAAATTGGGTATAATTTTAAAGTCTAAACTTTTAAAGGTTATTTAATAAATAAAATATGGTTTTAAATTGATAAGATAAAAATTTAATTTATTTAAATTAATTTATTTGATATTAAGTTTTTTTTAAAGTATATAATAAATAACTATATGATTTTATATATATAAGGAAAATTATTTAAATGGTTTAAAATATGTTTAACTTAAGTTTAAAATTTAAATAAAAATATCAATAAGGTTTATTTTGATATAGTGTGATAAAATAAATAATTTATTATAAAGAAACAATTTCTTTTATAAATTATTTATAGTTATCAATTTTGTTATTTTTAAAATATAATAATACATTGTTTTTAATAAATATATTTTTGATAAAAATAATTGTTTTTTAAAATTGAATTGTGTAGTTATATATGTATATATATAACCTGATTTGAATTTGAATCCAAAGCTTTTAAATTTGAAGTATAAATATTTTAATTTGTTTTGATTTTAAAATATTTGCATAAACTTTATTTTATAAATATAATTGGATTTATTCATTTTAAAA
The DNA here is from genome assembly GCA_030765085.1 of Allium cepa. NCBI lineage: Eukaryota > Viridiplantae > Streptophyta > Magnoliopsida > Asparagales > Amaryllidaceae > Allium > Allium cepa. The sequence continues at coordinate 983,268,542 of CM060929.1, forward strand.
TTATCTACATGTAAATAAACACATATTAACTAATTAATTAAACATGGATTTACATTTATCTTGTATTAACATCTAATAAAATACAAATTAACCTAATTATAACTAATTAACTCTAAAAAGAGACATGTGTTAATCAATAAACATTACATCTTGACAAATGTTAGAATTACAGACAAGTGTCAATTATTTTGTTTTTCTTTTATTTTTATTTTAGTTTTTATATATAAACAAACTCTCTTTCATTGTATTCCTTTTCTAAATCTAAATGCAAAGAAAAACACAACACTTCCTTTGAAAAACTATAATTTAAAATCATCTTCAACAAAACCCTGTAAATCATCTTCAAAATCCTGCAAATCAGAAACATGCAAATCATTTTTCAAATTGAATCAAAGCATGCAAGCAAAACTGTTTTAAACCTGCACATTTTCAAGTATGAAAGCAAATTTGTTTTAAGCTTGCATTTCTTAAATCTGGGAATCAAGCAGCGTGCATGCAGTTTCAAAACTAAAGAAGAAAGCAACTCAGTTTCATTAAGCAATTCAAGCTTGAAGCAAAAGGGAATTCCCAGTTTTAAAAGTACAAGGTTTTTTTTTTCAAAATCATTGCTCTGTCCATCAAGTTTCAGGTGAGTAACTTTTAAACTTAAAGTAAATTAAGGTTGCATGTTATTATTGTAGAAAATATTGCAATTTGGTATGTTTACAAGATGTTTGTGCAGATATTATTGATGAATTCTGCTGTATGAAGTGTGCATTTGAATATCTGGAACATCTCTGTTCCCAGATTTAAATTTCTGGTTTCTAGTTTAAATTCAAATCTTTTAGTTTAGTCATTGTTAAAACTTAAGTTTCAAAAGGAACTTGTGTGTTCCATTAAAGATTTAGTTAAAATACATTTAAGTTAAATAGGATGGTAACATCACTGGGAATCAAGGGGGAAGACTGAACAAACTTGATATGAGTAAAATGCAAACATCTTAATTTATAAATTTAAGAATGTAAACCGTATTCTTACTCTAAATCATGATTTTTGAAGCTTAATTCATAGTTTAAAATGATGGGATAATGGTGCAGTTCTGTGATGAACAGAAATGGAAATAGGGGATTTTTGGGTGATCTCTGCAAACTAGAGGATCGGGATTCATCTGGTAGGTAGAGGAGCAATCATTAAAGCTGGGAAAAATAAGTGATGGTGATGCAAACCACCATAGATGCAGTGATGATAGTTTATTATCTGTAGCCCTAGTTTTAACTAGGCATCTTGTTTAAGTCAGTACGGCCTGTAGGGTGGATCGAGTTCAACTGGGTTTTAGGTGTTGATAGTTTGGTCGTAGGCGAGGCTGTGGCCGATGGTGGAAGTTCTCTGGTGGACGGAGCACCATGGGGGAAGCGATGACAGGTTTTGATGGGGTTTTGGTCTTTCTGTTCCAGGTTTTGGAACTTGAACTCGAATTCAAATTCGAGTTGTATGTGAGCGATGTGATGATCGTAATGGATTGAGGGGTTGATCGTCGATGTTGGGAAGCCACCGGAGGTGGATGGAGTTGGCCGGAGGCACGATCTACGTGCACCGTGCACTTTTGGGGTCTGATGAACCATGGGTGGAAACAAAGAGGATTGTCTCGAGTTTTTCCTCGAGTAGTTGTTGTGTTTGCTCGAAGTTTTTGATCTGATGACTTGAAGCAAAAAAAATTGGCTCGGGTTAGTGAAGTGTTACAGTTTTCTGTAACCTGCCTGTAAATTTAAACTTAAAACAAATTTGAATGAATTTCAAAGTTGTAGTGATAAGATTTAAAACAAGTTTAAATCTAGTATGTATTATAGTTTCAAATGGTTTTGAATCTTATAGGTTTCTAAAAATTTGAAAGTGGGTTTTCAGTTTAAAAAAAATAAAAATCTTACAGTTTCTGGAAATTGGAATTTTATTTTTAAAAAATCTGAAACCTAATTTAAAACAGCAGTTTGAATTTAAAGATTAAGTTCAGCTTTTTATTTTCAAAGACTTTTGAACTTTCAGGTTTTAAAAATGAAATTTGGGTCTTAATAAAAAAAGGTTTAAAATCAAGGTTTAAAACAAAGTTTAATTCAAGTTTTAAATCAAATGTTTTAATTAAATAATGGATTCAAGTATCTTGAATTCAAATCTGGATATTTGAATAAGTTTTTATAAATTCTAAATGTTTTCAAAACAAAGTTAAATTTAAATAACTTGCTAAAGGTAAATTTGTTTTCAAAACAAATATTTAAACTTGATTCTTTTTGAATAAGTTCTTTATAAAAGATTTATAAATGAAAGTTAAATGATTTGATAACTTGAATTTGCAAGTATAATAGTAATGTACTTCATAAAAAACTTAATTGTTAAATAAAATTAAGTAAATTAGTTAAAAAGGCTTATCTTACATAAGTTTCAAATGTAAGTAATAAAGTTATTTACATTTATTCAAAAGATTATAAATTGGATTTAAATTTGATTGATGTTTAAATAAATATTGAATTTAAGATGTAATGTTCTAAATACACCTTAATATTAATGGGGTCTTTAATAAAGAAATGATTTATCTTAGAGATTAACAAAAGAATGAATTATTTATATAACTTATAAATTAATAAATTAGATTGATTTAGAATTAGAGATTAATTAAGAAGTAAAACTTAGAAAAGTAATTAAAGAATGATTAATAGTTAATGAAGGTCATTAACTAAGTATTATTTAACAATTAATTAATATGATTAATTTTTAAAATTAATTAGATTAATTAATTAATGATAATCATTTGTAAATTATTTTAAGATTAATTACTTGATGGAAGTAATTAAGTAATTAATTACTTAATGTAATTAATTAAGTTTAAATGTAATTTGTTTAAGATTAATTAATTAAGTTTAATTAATTTTAATCACTTGTGGGTTTGATAATAATTACTTTATGTAATTAATGGATTGTAATTACTCAGTGAAGTAATTAAAGATAATTACTGGATGTAATTAGTGGATAATGATGGAACTGTGTAAGTAATTTGGATTTAATCACTTTATATAATTAATCAAGGGATTAATTAAGAATAATTAATTAAGAAGTAATTAATTTGATAAGTAAATAAGGGTAGTTAATTACTGAACGTGATTTAATCAAAGGTGATTAATAATTATGGGTTAACTGAGATTAATTACTGAATGTAATTAATTTAAATAAGATAATTAATTAAATATAATTAAGGATCTTTAATTAATATAATTAATGATGTAATTAAGATTGATTAATTAAGATTAATTAATCAATAATAAGTGATTAAGTGTAACTAATTAATTGTAATTAATTAAGTTTTAATGTAATTAATTAATTAATGAAGTAATTAAAGGTTAATTACTGTATTTGGTTTAGAATAATTAATTTTGTGAAATTAATTAAAGTATAATTAATCAATGGTGATTAATTAAGTTGTTTAACTAGAGGATAATTAATTAATTTGTAATTAATTATTGAATATGTAAGCAAGACTTATAATGAGGTAAGTAATTAATTTAATTCACTTTAAATTAATTAGAGATGATGTAATTAATTTAAATCATTTTTAATTAATTATAGATGGTATGATTATAGATCATTGCTTATGAATGGATGATATTGGTTACCTTGAATGGTTTGAATCTCAACTATGAGATTTGTAATATTGAGTGATATTGATGCATTGGTTGCATTGTGATAATGATATGGATTATCTTTGATAATGATAATATGGATTATCTATGGTGATGATTATCTATTGTGAATCTGTGAATTATCTATCTGTGTGTATATAGATAATTGTATTGAATTGTTTTAAACTCTAAAACAACTTGGACCTAAAAGACACGCTTTGAATTTCGATGAGATCGGGATCTCCATATTTGGGTATCCGAAAACCACATCGATCCAAATTAACGATAGGTCGTGAATCTTATGTTAAGAGTGAAGACTCGAGGTGTAAGGACTATTCATCAGTATAACTCTGAGGGTGATTCCGAGATGAGTTTGACGGAGATAGTACTTTCAGATTCGAGATGAAGATTCAGAGTGCAAGGGTTATCGTCGTTAACTCTAAGGGTGATTCCAAAATGAGTGTAACGAGATAATGCCTTCGGTTTCGTTCGAACTCAGAACGAACCTGTATGGATTGAATGCTTTCAGAACATCGTCAGGTGGACGATGAGCATTCTAAGTGATGTGTTCACTAAAGGTAATCGTAGCCTCAAGCCTCAACAACCGGGAACGAATAAAACAAGGGAGGTGCAGCAAGGCTAAGTGGGTCATGTCCAAGTAAGACGAGATTTTCCCTTGTCTAGAGGTCCCTTTTTATTCGGCTTAGTGGGCGGTTGGATATGCGCACCAACTGCGGGGTTGTCTTGTTCGGGATTGTCCAGTAAGGGATGGTTCCGGCTTTGTGTTGCAGGGGATTGGGAGTGATCCTTGGTATGGTGATCTAGTCCACGTACTGTGACGGGCAGTACCCTGGTAGCCCTGCTATTGTATGGAATCAAAAATCCAATAAGTGCCAACGATTTTGATTGTATTACCCACTTTTGTGGCTAGTAGTTGGAATTTAATAAATGTAACAATTTCGGCTATTTCTTATTTGCTTGAAAACCCTAGACCTATTATAATATCACTAGATTTCCTATCAAATTTTTTGGTTAGCGTAAGGTAAAAACTTTTCCATGTTTATGTGTGGGAAGTCTTACGTGATAACTTTCTTTTCAAAAGGTTTTTAAAATTAAGCAACTTTAACCTGTTACTCACACCAGACCCATGTCTGACCCGGAGTTTATCTTCTGTTTTCTTAAACTCTTGGGTACTCAAATTTTTACGAGTAGCTAAGGGATTCATGTTAGCTTTGACGAACTGTGGAGGAGCAATGGAGCAGGAGGCTTCGATGTTAGATATATAGTTTCTACTGTGTTAGTATCTCTCTGTTGTCTCTGAGTTGTATTGAGTTGTAATAACTAGATAGGTATTTATAACTGTCTAGTATGTGTTGTATAAGCTGTGTATCTCTGATAATTGTTGTATACTATGTAATATTTTATGTTATTAATATAATTTGTTCGTTCCGCTGTTTAGATTCTGATGTGTTGTTTCTTCTTTCTTCTCTTTCTTTCTCTTTTCTATCCCTTTCTTTCTTATTAATGATGCGTCACTCTGTGGAGACGAATGGCGGGTCGTTACAGTGGTATCAGAGCATTAGGTTGAGTGAATACCTAGGCTCTGGAGTGGTGTCTATCTTGAGAGAGCGTATATGTAATTTTAAATATATTTATATATATTTATCTATTTCTACCTATCTGTTGGGTTACCTATTCGGGTTTTCCAATAAAGGTTATAAAGGTAGATAAGGTAGTGGTGTGTGTAACACGATTACTACCATTGGTTGGAGTTTGATGTTTAAGGTTGGAAGTGTATCTGTCGAGACTGTAGACCGAATACTGTCTCGAGTAAGTTGTGCAGAGTGTAGAGATTTCATCGATCTCTGAAGGAAACCTGTTAAGGTTCGGAGTCCATCTTTGATGTTGGATGAGTTAAGTTTGGATCTGTCGGTTGGGCAGAAGTAAGTGATGGCATTTTGATACCTCAGGAAGTGTAGCTACGTGATGAGATGCAGTGACTATGGATGTGTTCGAAGATATTTCTTTGGAACGAGTTTTAAGAAGTGTGTCTGCTTTAGTGTTGTGGTTGGGTTCAGCATGGTGTTTCTGTTTGCTTTGAAGTCCGAGTTTCTTGAAGAGTTTGGATTAGGAAGTTTGGCGCCGGTGTCAGCAATGCAGCTCGGAGTGTTCTATGTACCGACAGGGAGGTCTTAGCTGAGTAGTTTTTCGGAGAGGAGTTCAGAAGCAGCGGAGTGGATCCGTTTCTTCAATAGATTGGGTAGACCAGCGTAAGATATTTTGTTGGGTAAAGAGAGGATAGTTTTTCTTTGGAAATTTATCCGGGTTGATCGCAAAAGTGACTTGCGATAGTTGGGTGCTCTCTTGGATTGTCAGAGGTTTGTTCGCATCTGTAGATTGAGTTTTCTTATCGACTAGAATTCCAGGAGTGGAACTGGTGGTTCAGTGTAGTTGAAGGATGGTTCCTAGAGATAGAGTTTGGTGAAGTAACTCACGTTTTGGAGGAACTTTTGAGTTTCCTTTATGGACCTGTTGAACTATATTTCTAGGAAGTGATGTCCAGTTTGTGCTCATGTTCTTCATCAGCCTTCTCTTCTACTTCGGATCAGAGTTGTGCAGCGGAAGCAGTTTGGAAATGTTTCTGATTGTCTTTTTCGGATTAGGAGAAGTTTGTTGTCTTCTGCTATTTATGGAGTAGAGTTGTGTTTTGGTTTTGGTTGATCTTGAGGGGATCATTGTGTTGGGTTGTTTTTGGTTCTCTTTGATCTGGAGGCATTAGCAAGGGTTGAGCTGATCACTTTGGATGTTGGCAGCCCAAGATCGTCCGAAGACATTTTGTGGATAAGAGACGAAGGAATTTGGATTCTGGAGTCGGAGATTTGTTTTGGATAAGTTTTCTCTAGTCAAAGGAGCTATGAGATGGGGTAAGGCTGGAAAGCTAACTCCGAGATGTTTTGGATATTTTCTGTATTTTGGTTGAATCAGTATTTGGTTTTCAGGATTGAATTGCCAGTATGGATTACTGGGATTCGATATGTTTCACGTATCTCTTGAGGGAGTACGTGTATGATCTATCTCTGGTTTTGGAACCAGCAGTTCTAGAGGTTTGGATTGTTGAATCAGACTCGTCTGTAGTCTGATATGCTGTCCAGTTTTGTAGATCTAGTTGAGTAGAAGCTCTGTAGCTTAGTAGTATTGATTGTTAGGAATCTATAGAGCGAGTATCCCGATATTTTTACCGGGGAAACTCGAGGAAACTCTATCCAGAATTTTATCTGGATGGTTAGATTTGTTTGATTGGGTGAATTGATTGCTATGGTTGTTAGCATATCATTGATATATGCTTGTGTTTTAAAATTAAATCTTTAAATAGATTATTAAATTACCTTTGTTTTAAATTTCGGGGACGAAATTCTTTTAAGGGGGGAGGAATGTGATGACCTGGAATTTTAAGCAATATCAATTTAATTATCTGAAATAAAAATTAAATTGATTTGATAATCTTTGTAAATAAGATTGGAAATTTATTTAATGATCCAATTAAATAAATATTTAGTTGATAAATTTTATCTTTTAAAAGCTAGTAAATTGTTTTATATTTATAATGTATATAGAATATGTATATATTGTAAATAGATATAGTTTTAATTTAATAAATAAATAAATCTCATTTTATAAAAAATATATATTTGGTAAAATTGGGTATAATTTTAAAGTTTAAATTTTTAAAGGTTATTTAATAAATAAAATATGGTTTTAATTGATAAGATAAAAATTTAATTTATTTAAATTGATTTATTTGATATTAAGTTTTTTCTAAAGTATATAATAAATACCTATATGATTTTATATACATAAGGAAAATTATTTAAATGGTTTAAAATATGTTTAACTTAAGTTTAAAATATAAATAAAAATAACAATAAGGTTTATTTTGATATAGTGTGATAAAATAAATAATTTATTAATAAAGAAACAATTTCTTTTATAAATTATTTATAGTTATCAATTTTGTTATTTTTAAAATATAATAATACATTATTTTTAATAAATATATTTTTGATAAAAATAATTGTTTTTCAAAATTGAATTGTGTAGTCATATATGTATATATATAACCTGATTTGAATTTGAATCCAAAGCTTTTAAATTTGAAGTATAAATATTTTAATTTGTTTTGATTTTAAAATATTTGCATAAACTTTATTTTATAAATATAATTGGATTTATTCATTTTAAAATTATCTACATGTAAATAAACACATATTAACTAATTAATTAAACTTGGATTTACATTTATCTTGTATTAACATCTAATAAAATACAAATTAACCTAATTATAACTAGTTAACACTAAAAAGAGACATGTGTTAATCAATAAACATTACATCTTGACAAATGTTAGAATTACAGACAAGTGTCAATTATTTTGTTTTTCTTTTATTTTTATTTTAGTTTTTATATATAAACAAACTCTCTTTCATTGTATTCCTTTTCTAAATCTAAATGCAAAGAAAAACACAACACTTCCTTTGAAAAACTATAATTTGAAATCATCTTCAACAAAACCCTGTAAATCATCTTCAAAATCCTGCAAATCAGAAACATGCAATTCATTTTTCAAATTGAATCAAAGCATGCAAGCAAAACTATTTTAAACCTGCACATTTTCAAGTATGAAAGCAAATTTGTTTTAAGCTTGCATTTCTTAAATCTGGGAATCAAGCAGCATGCATGCAGTTTCAAAACCAAAGAAGCAAGCAACTCAGTTTCATTAAGCAATTCAAGTTTGAAGCAAAAGGGAATTCCTAGTTTTAAAAGTACAAGGTTTTTTTTTTCAAAATCATTGCTCTGTCCATCAAGTTTCAGGTGAGTAACTTTTAAACTTAAAGTAAATTAAGGTTGCATGTTATTATTATAGAAAATATTGCAATTTGGTATGTTTACAAGATGTTTATGCAGATATTATTGATGAATTCTGCTGTATGAAGTGTGCATTTGAATATCTGGAACATCTCTGTTCCCAGATTTAAATTTCTGGTTTCTAATTTAAATTCAGATCTTTTAGTTTACTCATTGTTAAAACTTAAGTTTCAAAAGGAACTTGTGTGTTCCATTAAAGATTTAGTTAAAATACATTTAAGTTAAATAGGATGGTAACATCACTGGGAATCAAGGGGGAAGACTGAACAAACTTGATATGAGTAAAATGCAAACATCTTAATTTATAAATTTAAGAATGTAAACCGTATTCTTACTCTAAATCATGATTTTTGAAGCTAAATTCATAGTTTAAAATGATGGGATAATGGTGCAGCTCTGTGATGAACAGAAATGGAAATAGGGGATTTTTGGGTGATCTCTGCAAACTAGAGGATCGGGATTCATCTTGTAGGTAGAGGACCAATCATTGAAGCCGGGAAAAATAAGTGATGGTGATGCAAACCACTATGGATGCAGTGATGATGGTTTATTATCTGTAGCCCTAGTTTTAACTAGGCATCTTATTTAAGTCAGTACGGCCTGTAGGGCGGATCGAGTTCAACTGGGTTTTAGGTGTTGATAGTTTGGTTGTAGTCGAGGCTGTGGCAGATGGTGGAAGTTCTCTGGTGAACGGAGCACCGTGGGGGAAGCGATGATAGGTTTTGATGGGGTTTTGGCCTTTCTATTCTAGGTTTTGGAATTTGAACTCGAATTCAAATTCGAGTTGTGTGTGAGCGATGTGATGATCGTAATGGATTGAGGGGTTGATCGTCGATGTTGGGAAGCCACCGGAGGTGGATGGAGTTGGCCGGAGGCACGGTGTACGTGCACCGTGCACTTTTGGGGTCTGATGAACCCTGGGAGGAAACAGAGAGGATTATCTCGAGTTTTTCCTCGAGTAGTTGTTGTGTTTGCTCGAAGTTTTTGATCTGATGACTCGAAACAAAAAAATTTGGCTTGGGCTACTGAAGTGTTACAGTTTTCTGTAACCTGCCTGTAAATTTAAACTTAAAAACAAATTTGAATGAATTCCAAAGTTGTAATGATAAGATTTAAAACAAGTTTAAATCTAGTATGTATTATAGTTTCAAATGGTTTTGAATCTTATAGGTTTTTAAAAATTTGAAAGTGGGTTTTTAGTTTAAAAAAAAAAGAAATCTGATAGTTTCTGGAAATTGGAATTTTATTTTTAAAAAATTTGAAACCTAATTTCAAACATCAGTTTGAATTTAAAGATTAAGTTCAGTTTTTTATTTTCAAAGACTTTTGAATTTTCTGGTTTTAAAAATGAAATTTGGGTTTTAATAAAAAAAGGTTTAAAATCAAGGTTTAAAACAAAGTTTAATTCAAGTTTTAAATCAAATGTTTTAATTAAATAATGGATTCAAGTATCTTTAATTCAAATCTGGATATTTGAATAAGTTTTTAAAATTTCTGAATGTTTTCTAAACAAGTTTAAATTTAAATAACTTGCTAAAGGTAAATTTGTTTTCAAAACAAATATTTAAACTTGATCCTTTTTGAATAAGTTCTTTATAAAAGATTTATAAATGAAAGTTAAATGATTTGATAACATGAATTTGCAAGTATAATAGTAATGTACTTAAAAAAACTTAATTTTTAAATAAAATTAAGTAAATTAGTTAAAAAGACTTATCTTATATAAGTTTCAAATGTAAGTAATAAAGGTTATTTACATTTATTTAAAAGATTATAAATTTGATTTAAATTTGATTGATGTTTAAATAAATATCATTTTGAATTTAAGATGTAATGTTCTAAATACACTTTAATATTAAGGAGGTCTTTTATAAAGAAATGATTTATCTTAGAGATTGACAAAAGAATGAATTATTTATTTAAGTTATAAATTTATAAATTAGATTAATTTAAAATTAGAGATTAATTAAGAAGTAAAACTTAGAAAAGTAATTAAAGAATGATTAATAGTTAATGAAGGTCATTAACTAAGGATTATTTAACAATTAATTAATATGATTAATTTTTAAAATTAATTAGATTAATTAATTAATGATAATCATTTGTAAATTATTTTAAGATTAATTACTTGATGGAAGTAATTAAGTAATTAGTTACTTAATGTAATTAATTAAGTTTAAATGTAATTTGTTTAAGATTAATTAATTAAGTTTAATTAATTTTAATCACTTGTGGGTTTGATAATAATTACTTTATGTAATTAATGGATTGTAATTACTCAGTGAAGTAATTAAAGATAATTACTGGATGTAATTAGTGGATAATGATGGAACTGTGTAAGTAATTTGGATTTAATCACTTTGTATAATTAATCAAGGGATTAATTAAGAATAATTAATTAAGAAGTAATTAATTTGATAAGTAAATAAGGGTAGTTAATTACTGAATGTGATTTAATCAAAGGTGATTAATAATTATGGGTTAACTGAGATTAATTACTGAATGTAATTAATTTAAATAAGATAATTAATTAAATATAATTAAGGATCTTTAATTAATATAATTAATGATGTAATTAAGATTGATTAATTAAGATTAATTAATCAATAATAAGTGATTAAGTGTAACTAATTAATTGTAATTAATTAAGTTTTAATGTAATTAATTAATTAATGAAGTAATTAAAGGTTAATTACTGTATTTGGTTTAGAATAATTAATTTTGTGAAATTAATTAAAGTATAATTAATCAACGGTGATTAATTAAGTTGTTTAACTAGAGGATAATTAATTAATTTGTAATTATTATTGAATATGTAAGCAAGACTTATAATGAGGTAAGTAATTAATTTAATTCACTTTAAATTAATTAGAGATGATGTAATTAATTTAAATCATTTTTAATTAATTATAGATGGTATGATTATAGATCATTGCTTATGAATGGATGATATTGGTTACCTTGAATGGTTTGAATCTCAACTATGAGATTTGTAATATTGAGTGATATGGATGCATTGGTTGCATTGTGATAATGATATGGATTATCTTTGATAATGATAATATGGATTATCTATGGTGATGATTATCTATTATGAATCTGTGAATTATCTATCTGTGTGTATATAGATAATTGTATTGAATTGTTTTAAACTCTAAAACAACTTGAACCTAAAAGACACGCTTTGGATTTCGATGAGACCGGATCGGGTTTCCATATTTGGGTATCTGAAAACTACATCGATCCAAATAAACGATAGGTTGTGAATCTTATGTTAAGAGTGAAGACTCGAGATGTAAGGACTATTCGTCAGTATAACTCTGAGGGTGATTTCGAGATGAGTTTGACGGAGATAGTACTTTCACATTCGAGATGAAGATTCAGAGTGCAAGGGTTATCGTCGTTAACTCTGAGGGTGATTCCAAAATGAGTGTAACCAGATAATGCCTTCGGTTTCGTTCGAACCCGGAACGAACTTGTATGGATTGAATGCTTTCAGAACATCGTCAGGTGGACGATGAGCATTCTAAGTGATGTGTTCACTAAAGGTAATCGTAGCCTCAAGCCTCATCAACCGGGAATGGCTAAAACATGGGAGGTGATGCATGGCTAAGTGGGTCATGCCCAAGTAGGACGAGATTTTCCCCTGTCTAGAGGTCCCTTTGTATTCGTCTTAGTGGGCGGTTGGATATGCGCATCATGTAACGATCGCGGATTTTCGTTGCCGAAAAACCGAAATGTTATGGGTTTAAGAAAGAAGAAAAGAAGAAGAAAGAGACATAAGAAGAGAATAGAACGGAACAGAAATAACAGGACAACAATATCAACATCAGAATCTCACAATTCGCAGCGGAACAACATATAATAGATAAATGAATAATCTTTAAACAAAGAACTATATCAGTTATTACATTACATTTCATTACATCGTATCATCAGAGTATACAACAACAAACAATGCAGCGGAAAAAGAAACACTAGATACTAGTGATACGCTATGCCATCCATCTTGCCTCCTGCAACTCCTGAATTCCAGAATATCCTGATAAACCTTAACTCTTGACTGCCCGTGTGGAAATTGGTGGGCACCCAGAGTTTAGGAAGGAAAACAATAAACTCTGAGTCAGTCATGTGACTGGTGTGAGAACTAAAATAGTTTATTTATCTTTAAAATCAAAAATAGAGGAATATTTTTAAAGTCAATTCGCAATGCTTTTAAAAATGAGACTACCATAAGGCCTCCCGCACACACACACAATGCAAACGCAGAATCGGAGGAGATTTCTCCTTATGATAGTCAAAGATGCTTGATACGCATTAAAAAGAACATTTGATATTATTACTAGTGCATAGTGTAGAGAAAATTCATTTCGAAAATAAAGATATAAATCTTAGCCGACATAGACATTTCGAACTATGCCTACTATAGCTACCATGTTCAATAGCGGGTTACCGTCATATTCCATGATAGGTTATACAACTAAAACAGTACAAGGCTCGTATTTGAAGAGTGGATTTTCCAACAAATGGTCAGGCCAAGGAACTTCCCATTGCCACATGGAAACGCCTCTGGAAGGACGCCCCGAGAACCAAACCGTTCTCCGCTAAACAAAGCCGGGAATCCCTTTTCCCAAGGAATATTACAAACCCTCAGATATGCCACCCCCGGTCCTTTGGAACCTTTAAACGAGCGCTCGTCACCATCATCACACAATCATAACAAAGTGTTTTCAACACGAGTAAGTATCTAGGCTCCATACCATGATACCACCCTTTTCCAGAAGGAATGGCCATACCCTAGGGAAGCGATCCCTGGAAACCTTGCCGCACAATTCCTGTTTCGACCATTACCGGTTTGTGAGGCTCGACGAAGTCTCGTCCACAAAAACATACTTTATACAAAAGCCATGCTTTGGGTCAACAAATGATCATAGAAATGATCACCAAGATAGACGATCAAACAAATGATCCTATCACAAATAATCAACACAATGATCATTTCACAGCAACACTCAGTATGTCACATTACCAAGATTGGGAGTATATCGCTGATAACCTTCAACTATACAACCTCTGAGCTCGTACGTCTCAGAGAAGGGTGTTAAGCTAAGAGAATAAATTCTCCGCCACCAATAGAAATATATTTGAAAGAAATCGGCTTTACATCTCAATTTGTAATGTCGGACACACGAACCATACAAGTCTGTTCCGGGCTCGAACAGAACCGAAGGCACTTACAAAGAAGTCCTTGCAATCCGGATAATCTCTAATCACGCCCGAATTTCCCATCACATATGGAGATCTCTATACCGGGGATCAGCCAGTGCAGAGACAATCAACAAGAAACCCTTACGTTTTTGAAAATATCCAGTCTTCAACACCGATCTTCAAATGCAATTCATAACGACGTATCACATATTCGGAATGGGTTATACGACCCCAAGGTCCTTTCCCGGTTAACCCGAATAGTGAGCGCTTATTTTAAAAAAATAAGTGTGGCATTCAATTTCAAGCAAATCACAACAAATACCTATTTAAAGGTAAATATTGATAGTCGGTTATTGAACTATAAATAGATATGCCAACATCACGAGATTCTAAATAATTTTCCAAATTATTTATTTTCCAAAAATATCTTTAGAAGATATAAACTTTCCATACTTCAAAAATAAATCAATATTTATTTTTAAACCTATTTTCCAATTTCATTTATAAATTCCATATTGAATTTACATTCCAAAATAATTATGAATATACGATTTCCATTCGTTTTCAAATATTCATTTTCAATTTATCTTCAAAAAGATAAATTCAAAATATTCACTTAATATTGGAAAAACATTTCCATACTTATTTATTTATAAGAAATTCACAAGTCTTTTTATTTTCTATACTTGGCAAATATTCAATATACTCTAATCGAAATTAAGTATATATCTCATTCTTTAAGAAAATTATTCTCTTTAACATATTTATTTGGGCCAAAACGAATGTTGCGTAAACATCGTTACGACAACCCAAAATCACTAGTATAGGGATTCAAAATTAAAATAGATATATAAATCCCAATACTATACCAAATATTTCCTTTCGAAATCATTTACTATAACAACAGTGTTATAGTCCACCATTTCCTTTTATTTCTCGAAAACATCTATTTCAACAATAAATGTTGAAATCTATGGTTTCGAATCTCAACACCTTTTAAAACATCTTTAGATCGTTTTAATTCTATTTCAAACATCACATTCAAAACATTTTCTTTAACATATTATTCACTATTCAAAAATGTGAATATACTTGTTAACCAATTTCATCATTTCTATTCCTTTTATTTTAAAGGATTATTCACTGTCTAAAACGTGAATATAATTCCATTAACGAATTACAACAATTCCTTATCAAAATAAGTCGTTGCGGATTTATAAAACAACGTTTATAAATTCTATTTCTATTTATTTTATATCAACTCCTTTTTATAACTTCCTTTATTAACCTATCTCAATTCATATCACAATGATATACTAAAAATTCATATTATAAGTCAAACACTTATGATTTATTTGTTTACAAAATTGTTTCTTTAAACTTCCCAAATTTATAAATCTTATAACTTATAAGATTCTTTTATTTATCCAAAATCTATTCTTTTAAATAACTTTACAAATTTTATAAACCTACTGTTTATAAAATTCCATTTATAACTTCACCGTTATAATTCTATAATTCCAATTTATGAAATTCATTTACAATTCATTCTAATACTTGTAAAAGCTCGTTTTATAATTCCAATATTTTTAATTTATAAATATCAATTTATAAATCTTTTAATATAAATCAATTTATATTACTATTTTAAAACGTCTTTAAACTCCTTTATAATTTCACCATTTTTGATTTATAAAATAATCAAATTCTATAAATCCTATTTTTAAACTTTTTATAATAAATTCAGAAATCCCAGTTTAAACTATTTTATAAAATCATTAATCTCATATTTTCAAAAATCAACTTTTAACTGAATTTCTCAAAAATCATAATTTTTACAATATTAAAATTATAACGTTTATTTATTTAAGATGAATCAATTCCAAAAATATTTTTATAAACGTATATTTCCAAAAACCACTTTAGAAATCCCTTAAAACTCAAAATCGTTATTTTTAACTTAAAAATTGGATTCAATGATGCAACACATCAAATAGTCAATCACGACTTTCAAACATCATATATCATCCATGATAAACAATCAAATATCACAATATATGAAATCAAATAAATATTTGTGAGGAATCCAGTTGGATCCCTCCAACCTGTTTCCCTGCATCCACAGACATTAGCACAATACCCATTCCACTTCGAGGTGGAATATCGCGGTATATGGGATTTTATAAAATATTATCCGCTTACTAACGGCGCATAGGGTCTCATCCGCTATACAATGCGGGAAATCAATCAACTGCAATATATACATATGCCAATATATATATATATTGCTATATATATAATATAATACCAATTCCACTTCGAGGTGGAATATCGCGGTATATGTGTGTAATAAATAACCTCCGCTTACTAACGGCGTGTAGGGTCTATTCACATCCAATATATATATATATATATATATATATATATATAACAATCATCATTCAAGCATTCAATCAACACAACTAACAATTTTAAATCTAACTATTTAAAATTTAAATAAATCCTTTTGAGTGAGAAGTTCTCACCTTTGCTTTTATTAGCAATCCATTATCCATCTTGACTTGATTTTCTTGATTTATACCTTGTATAAATATTATACAAATTTATTAATATTCGAAATAAATCGAATAATAAATTTTCATTTTTGATTGTTTTAATTATTCAATGGTTTTGTTCTAAACCAATACCTTTAATAATTTTATTCAACTACAATTTAATTTTTAAAACTAAATTTTCTTTAATTAAATTTGTTTTAACTAAAGGTTACAATTTTAAAATTAAATCCCTTCTTAATAAATTGTTTTTGGCTTTCAAACAATTTCCTTTTAATAATTTGATTTAACTAAAATTAAATTCAAAACTATTCTTTATAAATTCCAATCTTTATTTTATATAACATTTGGACAAATCGCATAATAAATTTCCATTCGCTATATTTAATTAACCAAAAGTTTAATTTAAACTAATATTTAAATTTTAAACCCATTTTCTTTTATAGATTTATAAATTGAAATCACATACATATTTTTTTTTCTTTACTGCACCTATAGGGTTAACGAATTAAAATAAACAAATAAAAGAAATAAATATACCTCGCAGCCACCCAGTCGAACTTGCAATCGACTCCAACAACTCCACTGACGAACTCGCGAATGCCACTGCTCGCGATATGTCCCACCAACCTATCGGCCTGCTCCACTGTCTCGACGTCCACGCATCCTTTTGTCCTCGGCCCTCTCCCCTTCCACGCGAGTCACCGCGACCCTCACCACGAACGCCTCCACGAAATCGCGCGCCACCACCTTCAATCGCGGCATCGCCGCCTCAACCCTATACGCGCGAGCACGCGCGCCAATTCATTCGACCTTCGCGCGAATGCCGCCATGCTCCAGTTTCCATCGCAACCCCTCCATATGCGAATCCAGCTGCCGCGACCCCCCCTCATCGCGACGTAATCGCAGTCGCCGGCCATTAATTTATTCTTTTTTTTTCTGAATTGAGGAATGGAAGGAGAGTCAAGAGGTAGAACGAGAGAAAGGGAAAGGAATGTCGCCATTGTCGTTTGAACGAGAGGCCATTGATTTTGTTTTGATTTGCCTTTTGAAACTGAAGGGGGCTTCGGTATTTTAAAAGAAAGTGGGAGGCATGGGTTCCACGATCTTGTTCGTGATTTCAATGGCGTGATTTTAGGCGTGAGGAAAGGAGGCAACGTGATGTCGTTGACCAAATTTAAATTTTAAATTTAAATTGAATCCGATTCAATTCCAACGCGTTTTTGTGTCTGTGCTCACTTACCAACTCCGAAAAATACGAAATTTGAAACCCGAGAATAATTCAATATTACGGATCCAATGGAACTGGTTTCGTCGAATTCCGAGACTGTGCCTCGGAAGGCTATTTTTTTAAATATCGATTCAAACGATTTAATTTCAAAACTGAACAATTCACTTTCAATTTCAATTCCGAAGCTTCTATAATCTTCAGTATTATCAATATAAATTTTACAAGCCTTTGAAATATTTTTAATTGGCTTAAAATTGAAGATTCAAATTCTTATTCAACTCTTAATAGATTAAATTCTATAATTTAATCGCCAATTCATTCTGATAATTTGAAATTCAATTCAAACCATCATTCAAATATTTAAAATTAATTAAATATTTCCAAATTTAAATTGTTCAAAATTCTTGGTCGTTACACATCAACTGCGGGGTTGTCTTGTTCGGGACTATCCAGTAAGGGATGGTTCCGGCTTTGTGTTGTAGGGGATTGGGAGTGATCCTCGGTACGGTGATCTAGGCCACGTACTGTGACGGGCGGTACCCCGGTAGCCCTGCCATTGTATGGAATCCAAAATCCAATAAGTGCCAACGGTTTTGATTGTATTACCCACTTTTGTGGCTAGTAGCTGGAATTTAGTAAATGTAACAATTTCGGCTATTTCTTATTTACTTGAAAACCCTAGACCTATTATAGTATCACTAGATTTCCTATCAAATGTTTTAGTTAGCGTAAGGTAAAAACTTTTTCATGTTTATGTGTGGGAAGTCTTACGAGATACCTTTCTTTTCAAAAGGTTTTTAAAATTAAGCAACTTTAACCTGTTACTCACACCAGACGCATGTCTGACCCGGAGTTTATCTTCTGTTTTCTTAAACTCTTGGGTACTCAAATTTTTACGAGTAGCCAAGGGATTCAGGTTAGCTTTGACGAACTGTGGAGGAGCAATGGAGCAGGAGGCTTCGACGTTAGATATATAGTTTCCGCTGTGTTAGTATCTCTGTGTTGTCTCTGAGTTGTAATAACTAGACAGGTGTTTATAACTGTCTAATATGTGTTGTATAAGCTGTGTATCTCTGATAATTGTTGTATACTATGTAATATTTTATGTTATTAATATAATTTATTCGTTCCGCTGTTTAGATTCTGATGTGTTGTTTCTTCTTTCTTTTCTTTCTTTCTCTTTTCTATCCCTTTCTTTCTTATTAATGATGCGTCATTCTGTGGAGACGAATGGCGGGTCGCTACACTTCAACTACATAACCTTTGAGCTCGTACGTCTCAAAGAAGGGTGTTAAGCTAAGGGAATAAATTCTCCGCTACCAACAGATATGTATTTTGAAGAAATCTGCTTTATATCTCAAAGTGTAGTGTCAGACATACAACCATACAAGTCTGTTTCGGGTTTGAACAGAACCGAAGGCACTTCGTCCAATAAAGGAAGAAGCCCTTGCAATCTAGGTATCCACAATCCCGATCGGACTCCCCATCACACATGTGGAGATCTCTATACCAGAGCAACTCAGTGCAGAGACATTCGATAGGTTATCCTATTGTTCTCGAAGACACCCGATCTTCACCATCGTCTTTAAATGCTATCCATTTCGTCGTATCACTATTCGGAATGAGTTATATGATACAAAGTCCTCTCCCGACTAACCCGAATAGTGAGCGCTTAATTTTAAAACAAGTGCATACGTTATTCACGAAAATTTAATATCAAGGTTCGATGTGGGTTTCGGATAACCAACTGGAATCTGACTCCCTGTCGCATCGAAATTTAAATACCGTTTTACATGCCAATGGGTTTTTCACATTCACAGAAACAAATCACAGATATCACAGCTAAGCACAAATCAATTCACATTACATAGCATAATAATCACATATCAAAATATTAATCCAGTACACAGCCTTCGATAATAATCAATCGTCTTCAATTAAGATGAATTAATTGTGTGATTTAAAATAAATTAACCATATAATTACTTTCATTAATTATCTTTAATCAATGATTAATTATCCTTAATTATAAATTAATTAAATTTTAATCACCTTAATTAATTAATTATTCCTTAATTAATTATCTTAATTGATTAATTCTTAATTGTTAATTAATTAAATCTTGATTACTTTTATTAATTAATTATTCCTTAATTAATTATCTTAATTAATTAATTAATTCTTAATTGTTAGTTAATTAAATCTTAATTACTTTTATTAATTAATTATTCCTTAATTAATTTTATTAATTACAAATTAATTAACCTTAATGATTTACTTAATTAATCTTTGATATTAAGTAATTAATTAAATAGTTATTCTCTAAGTAATTATATTAACAATCATTAATTACTTAATAAATCAAAGATAAATCTTTTTAGTTTTTAAATCACTTTGATTTTCTAATAACCCTTGTTTAATGAATCATCCTTATCACACAATTTAACTTAAAGGATTAAGATTAGTTTTAAATAACATTTTTATCTTAATTACCCCTCTTAATTACATTTTATTTAATATAAATAATTTTATAAAATAATGTAACAAAATTTAAATTACATTAAATTACAAAATATCTTACTTAAATCCTAAATTATTTTAAAACTTAAATCAAAATCATATTTTAAAACATGGTTTTTTAAAATGTTTGAAAATTTGAATTTATTTCAAAGTAAAAACTGATTTATATTTACTAACTCGAGACGCACCCGAGTATTACCCGAGCAAAATACCTTACTGCTTTGAGTTTTCCAAAGATCGACCTGTGTAAAAAAGTTTCCAACTTAAACTTGTTTAAGTATTGCACCTATCCGGCAAACATAAAAATTTGCTTCGAGCTAGTACGCGAACTTCACGAATGCCACTTCGAGTCATCCACTCTCCTCCCAAACCCATCTGCACTGATACAACCTCAGCCTTGAGCACATGCACAGGTGAAGCAGCCACCTCCGGTCGAAGCTACGGTCGTCCACATGACAGTGGCAACTCTCCCAAACCGACCAGTCACCCAGAAATGCAAATCATCGACGAAATCAAAACTTTGACAATGAACCCAAAACTGGAACAAGCATTCGTCGTCGGAAAATCTTCTCCTCTCGCCACCTCAGGCCACCAGTGGCCATGCATCTAAGGTGGAAGCTTCGCCTATCTTCAAGGCTTCGATCACCACCGATGCGATCTGCTCCGGTGCAACGATGAAGCTACAGCAATCACGTATCTCGACCACGTTCAAGCTTGGGCTTAAACCCTAAATAGTTGCCATGCGATCGCCACAACGAATAAAAAATTTGAGCATTTTTCTGACAAACCCCGACCATCCAGTAAGCCATGAACATGATCTCGAGAACCCAAACTCCATTGATCACCGAATTTGGTGAAAAAACAACGCTGTTCATCCTCGATTTTCTCAAAGGATTCTTTGTTAAAAATTATGATTTTGCCTTTAAAAATCATGAATTTCAATAACATTTTGATTTATAAGCTTGAATTCAGGAACCATGACATTTAGTTTTTACACATTTTCGATTGTTGCCTGTAATTTTAATTTCCAACAGAAGTCTGTAATTTGTTTTGCTTGAATTCATTTTTAAAATTTTAAAACAGGTTTACACAAACAAATTTTGTTTGAATCCTAAGATCTAACAGGTATTAGGGTGAAAGATTTTTGAATTCCAAACAGGTTTCGGAAACCTATTTCCAGGCAGAAACAAAAATGCCTGATACTCAGCATGCATACACATTTACATACATCTGCTTGCATATAAGCCTTTTATAATCTTATCTCGAGTATCATCACAAACCACAAGTTCCATTCCAAGTTTCTTTTAAAAGAAATTTACTCACCTGTAGCTTTAAAACAGAGGCTTGACAGTTAATTTGCTTTTTCTGTTTTTGACCTGGTTGTGTTCCTTTGTTTGTTGCTTAATTGTATTGAGTCTTTTGATCTTGTACTTTTTTTGTCTGCAGCTAGTTAATATAAGTTTTGGTTAGTTTTCTGATGGATTCACATGCTTAATTTCACAACAAACTAAAATTTAAACTTACTTACAGTTTTGTTTTTAATGAAACAGAGAAAACATTGATCTGCTACTTGAAATCCTAAGCCTTGAAATTTAAATCTGGTTGTTTGAATTGATTTGTGATGATGAATCTTTGAATTTCCTTTTGTTTGATTACTGAATTGCTCTTTAATTGTTTGAAATCTTCCCTCTACAAACTCAAGCATTGAACTGTAGGTTGAGATGAATTTCAGACTCTCAGTTTTGAATTTTTGTTTATTGATCGTTTCTTTTTTTCTGATTTGTTTGATTGTTTTTTAAAGTTTGCTTTGATTTTTTTTTTCTGATTTGGTTTTCTTGGATTTTCTTAAGTTTTGAAAGTGAACAAAAGAGATGAGAAAGAGGGTTTAAGATATTATATAGTTTCTATTTTCTTTTTTATAAGTTTTCTTAAAATGAAGACAATATGATGACACTTGTTAAATCCCTCTTCTCATGAATTACACTTGTCAATTTAATTACTAAGGATTAAACACTTTTCTCTATAGTCATCACTTACTTAACATTTGTAATTTCTAATTAGAATAATATTTTACATTATTTAAGTTGTATTTTAAATTTACATTTCCCATTAAAGATATTTGCTTTATATTAAAACATATTATATAAAAGAGAATGTTTTGAAATTAAATACATATTAAATAAATTACATATATGTATATATATTTTTAAACCAAATTAATTTTACTAAAGCATTTACTAAAATTTAGATACAAATTCAAAATCAAATTAAAATCTATTCATATATACAATATATATATAATTTAAATTCAAATCATTTTAAAAACATTTGTTATTTCAAATTTTAAACTCAAATGAAATTGAAATCTTATTCATACCATCTAACACTTATTTATTTGATTTAATTTTTTTTCAAATTATTTTCAAATTAACTTCCAAAGGTTCAAATAAATTACCAATTTTAAATTGATGAAATTTGGGATGTTACAGATTTCCCCCTTTAAGAAAATTTCATCCTCGAACTTTGAAAGAGAGAGAAAAGTGAACAAAGGATATAAGAATATAGAAAAAGATAGAAAAGGGCTTACTGGTTTAAGCCAGAATATCCACTCTGCAATTGGGATATGATTTTTGCATGCTATCTTCAATTTCCCAAGTGCAATCCTTTGGATCGCCACTCCACTGTACTTTAACCAGTTTCACAATTTTGTTTCTTAATTGATTTTCATCACGATCTATAATCTTTATTGTTTCCCTTTTAACTGCTAGGTTGGGAGTGATTTCGAGGTCCTGTTGAGCGGCTTCTTCAATGATACTATTTGGATCGTGCATATATTTTCGGAGGTTAGAAATGTGAAACACATCATCCATGCCAGACAACCAGCTGGGTAGCTGCACTTGATATGCTAAAAGGCTGATTCTCTCCAGAATAGGAAAAGGACCAATATACCGTGGTGCCATCTTACCAGTCTTCCCAAATCTTAACACACTACGCATTGGAGATACTTTAAGGAAAACAGAGTCTCTAATCTGGAATTCCAAATCCCTTCTTCTGCGATCAACATAACACTTTTGATGACTTTGAGCCGTTTTCAATTTCTTCCGTATAAAATCAACTTTTTCTGTGGCTTCCTTAATCATATCCGGTCCAAGGACGAGTCTATCACCTGACTCGATCCAACATGTAGGTGATCGACATGAACGACCATATAAAGCTTCAAAAGGAGCCATCTCGATACTGGCCTGATAGCTATTGTTGTATGAGAATTCGACCAGATGTAAATAATCCTCCCAAGAACCACCAAAATCAAGTATACAAGCACGTAATAGGTCTTCTAAGATTCGGTTTATCCTTTCACTCTGCCCATCAGACTGTGGGTGATAAGCAGTGCCGAAGTTCAGTTTTGTTCCCAACGCATCTTAAAACGCCTCCCAAAATCTACTAGTGAAGATCGGGTCACGATCATATACTGCTCAGTATACCGTGGAGACAGACAATTTCTTTCACATATAACTCAGCTAAACTTGCTGTGCGGGTAGATTTCACAGGCAAAAAGTGGGCTGTCTTAGTCAAACGGTCCACAATAACCTAAATTGCTTCATTGCCTTTCCGAGTACGAGGCAACCCATCGATGAAATCCATCGATACTTGATCCCATTTCCATTTTGGCACTTCTAATGGCTAAGTACACTGCCATCTTCTTCTGATTGCTTTTAATTTGTTGATAAGTAGCACAGCGACTCACATATATATAGATATGTCCCTTTTCATTATCTTCCACCAGAAATTTTTTTTGATATCTCTATATATCTTATTAACTCCTAGATGGATAATGAGTTTAGACTTGTGACATTCATCTAAAACTTCATATTTCAGATCAAGGATGTCTGGGACACACATTCTGCCTTTTAATCTTATAATCCCATTATTATCGATTCCACAGCTGGAATCCTCACCTCGACGAATCCTCCCATATATTTCCTAAGAAACTTGTCCTCTTTTTGCTTGTTGGCGATTTTCTCAAGAAGAGTAGGAGCGATGACAAGGTGAGCAAGAATAGCATGCTTTCTACTCAAGGTGTCGGCAACTACGTTGGCCTTTCCGGGTGTATACAGAATATCTAGGTCATAGGATACCATAAATTCCAAACAACGTTGTTGTCGTAGATTTAAATCTTTCTGGGTGAAGAGATATTTCAAAGATTTGTGTTCGATGAATAATTCGAATTTTTCACCTAAAGAAAAAGAGTTCATTAAGTATATTTATTAAGTTAAGTTAAATTCTCAAATCGTTAAGAAAGCTGAAAGAGGTTCTTACCAGAAGATAATGTCGCTATATTTTCAAAGAGAAGATAACAGCTACAAGCTCCAAATCATGTGTTGGGTAGTTTCTCTCATGCGCACGTAATTTTCTACCCGCGTAGGCAATTACCTTCCCATTCTTCATTAATACCACACCCACACCATTGTCACAAGCATCAGTATAAACATATAAACCCTAGTTCCCGTTGATAATAGCGAGAATAGGAGCGGTGGTTAATCTCTTTTTAACTCCTGAAAAGCTTCATCTCATTTTGGAGTCCAATTGAATTTTGCATTATTCATTTTTAGCTTAGTCGAAGGACTAGCTATCTTAGAAAAATCCTGAACAAACTTCCGGTAATAACCCGCTAAACCCAGAAAACTTCGAACTTCTTTTGGAGTAGTGAGTTTCCTCGAGTCAAGAATAGCGGAAATTTTGCTAGGATCAACAGAAATTCCTTCTTTATTAACAATGTGGCCGAGAAATTTAACTTCTTTCACCCAAAATGGCATTTGGAAAATTTGGCGGACATAATATTTCTCCTTAATATCTCCAAAACAATTCTAAGATGTTCAGCGTGCTCCTCTTCGATCTTGAAATAGACCAAAATATCGTCAATAAACACAAGCACAAATTTATTCAATACTTCCCAGAACACATCGATCATTAGATCTACGAAGTATGCTGGAGCATTGGTTAGCCCGAAAGGCATGACTAACCATTCGTAGAACATGTTAGGACCCTTGAAGGCAGTCAAGTGAACACAATCTTCGGCAATTTGTAACTGATGGAATCCCTAGGCTAGATCAATCTTAGAAAAGAAACGAGCTCCGTGCAGTTGATCAAACAGATCATCAATTCTAGGTAGAGGAAATTTGCTCTTGAGATTCAGCTTATTGAGATCGCGGTAGTTCACACATAATCTCAAAGATCCGTCAGATTTGGCAACAAACACCACTGCTGAATCCCATTCAGAAACGCTAGGATGAATTAACCCTTTATTTAGCAAATCATTGGTTTGCTTAACTAATTCAATTCTTTCCTTAGGTGCCATCCTACGACTTGCGTGAACGACAGAACGAGCATTGGGTACTAAGGCAATTCTGAATTCTATTTCCCTATGTGGAGGTAAGTACTTTACTTTTTCGAACACGTCTGGAAAATCCCGGACAATAGGTATGGATTCCAGACTAGGTTCGGGATAACCTAATTTATACATCAACCCATCTCTTTTAGGACTCGGGTCCTCACAAGAAATCTCAATGAAATCTCCAAATTTGGTTTTGATCGAAATCAATCGATTGTTACAATCCAATTTGGCTTCGAATTTGGTTAGCCAATCCATTCCGAGTAAAACTCATTAAAATCAAAAACAAAGAGACCGATAAGGAATTGGTAACAAGAATATGAAATAGGAACGTCTCTACATCATAGACAAAGGTTCGCGGGGCCACCAACTGGATTCTTTACGCAAATGGGCTCGTCAATAAAATCGGGTTCAAGATTTAATTCATTTATAGCTTATTGAGAGATAAAACTATGTGTAGCGCCCATGTCAAACAAAACTATAACAATTCTATCATAAATAGTAAGGTTACCTTCCAGGACTCCTTTCCCCTTTTCTGCTTTAGAAGTTGTAGGTTTATCTTTGACTGTGTACACCTTGGCTGTCTGAGCCTGCTTCATTGTTGGGCAGTCTTTAACTTCATGTCCCAGTTTCTGACAATAATAGCATTTCCTGGGTTTTGCTTGTACATGTTGATTTACTTATCTCCTAGGCTTCGTACATCTGCTCGAATAATGGCCCTTTTCTAAGCAATTAAAACAAGTAACATTCCCTGCCGGGTTTTCCTGACTGTTCTTCTTCTTCTCCTTACCCTTCCATGGTTTCTTGCCTGCAAATTTCCTTTTCTTCCAATTTTGATTGCTCGTATTTTCTTTCTCCACCGGGGCTTCTTGCATATCTAGGGTAGCATATCTGTACCCCATATCAATCAGATCTGAGAATGATTCTTTGACGTGGCCAGTCATCCTTTCTTGGAACTTCTTATTCATCCCATGAATGAACCATTAATTTTTCTTTAGAGGTGTGTTCACCAATTCTGGACCGAAACGAGATAATTCGTTGAATTTGTTTAGGTACTCCTCAATGACAAACTCCCTTGCTTTAAGTCCATAAATTCCTGGATCATTCAAGAAATACCAGCTGATGGCATATAGCGCTTCTCAAATACTTCTTTAAATCGTCCCACATAAACTCGTCTTCTGGCTCATCTACTATAATTGTCTCCCACCATGTTAGGGCTTCTTCTTGAAGCTGCCAAGAAGCTATGAGTCGCATTTGATCGTCTTCCAACTTTAGCCCTTTAAAAATTCTTTCACATGATCTGATCCATGCTTGGGGCTCGACAATCGACTCCTTGCCGGTGAACGGCTTACCACCAAGTCTTGAGAAGCTCTTATATAAATCAGCCAGATTCGACTGATGTTGAGTAGTTATTGCTGCTTCTACTGTTGTGGGGACCTGACCAGTTGCGGTAGCATTTCCCCGACCCCTAGCTCTTCCTCTTCGCAGGCTCATTCTTACTATTTGTAATTAGTAAGAAACTTGATTTAGATATACGAACGGGATATTTTAAGGAATATCCGTAGTTAAAAGAAATGGACCAAGGAAATTTAGGGTTTTGGTCTCAGGTTATACTCATTCTAGGGTATACTTCACCCTATATCTAATGAGCCATCTAATGTGTTATACTCCGTAGCTAAAGTTCTTACTCAACCTTTAGCTCTGATACCACTTGTCATGACCCGAAATTCAATGTTTGAAAATCGACATCAAATACCTCACTTTTATTCGACTGCCGAAGATTCAAACATCGAACTCCAGTTCGGATGGAGCTTATAAGAATATTAGATGAAAATAAATAGCGGAAACAAAATGAATATCACAGATACATCATCATCATAATATCCATTACAACTTTTAACATCAATATCAGAGTGCTACATATTGATATAACAACAACATAATGATAACTTCACAACGGAACGACAATAGATTCTTCAAAAGGATCCAACATACATCTTCTTCGATAAGGTCTTCAAAACTTCAACACTTCAAAAGGTTACCAAAGCCAAAACTTCCAAAATCCGATAGCTTCCAAACCAAAAGACTTTAGTATCCAGCTAGCACCAAAATACGGAAAACCTGCTATTAGGCTGCCCGTGTGGAAATTATGGACATCCAGAGTTTAGAAAGGAAACAATAAAATCCAGGTCAGTCATGGGACTGGTATGAGTTAATAAAAACAGTAGTTTTGAATAAAAACAAATTTTTAAAAGAAAATTGTTCATCCTTTTGGAAAATGAAACTATCATAAGGCTTCACGGCACACACACAATGCAGTCGCACACTTGGGGGAGATTTCTCCTTACGATAGTCAAATATGCTTAGTACGGGAAAACTCTTTGATACTATTGTTAATGCATAATGTAGAAAACCTTTTCAAAAGTATAATATTAATCTTAGCCAGCATACGTACCATTATAGTATGCCTACTAATGGCAGGTTCTACAAATAAAACTGTACTGGGTTCGTATTGAGGATTGGATTTCCAACAAATGATTAGGGTAAGGAACTTCCTACTGCCACATGGGCACGCCTCTGGAGGGAAGTCCCATGAACCTACCCGGCTCTCTGCCAACACAAGGCCGGGTTACCTCTGTAACTAGGTAACTACTACTCAAGTATGCCATCCCCCGGTCGTTTACGACCTTTATTCGAGGGCCCTCAACCACAAAGCAACAACCACACAGTAATGAGGTTGCAGCAACCACGTAGGTTGAGTATTTGGGCTCCATACCATAATACTACCATTTTCCAGAAGGAAAAGACATCCCTTAAAGGGCGCGACCCTCATAACCTTGCCGCATCTTTCCTGTTTCGACCATTTTCGAGGTGTGAGGTTCGATGAGGTCTCGTCCACAAAGCTACGCTTTACACTAAAGCCATGCTTTGATCACAAATGATCAGCAATGATCAGCAACACACAGCATGTCACACTATCCAATTGGGAGTATATCACTGATAACCTTCAACTACATAACCTCTGAGCTCGTACGTCTCAGAGAAGGGTGTTAAGCTAAGAGAATAAATTCTTCTCTACCAACAGATATGTATTTGAAAGAAATCTGCTTTATATCTCAAAGTGTAGTGTCAGACATTCAACCATACAAGTCTGTTCTGGGTTCGAACAGAACCGAAAGCACTTCCTCCAATAAAGGAAGAAGCCCTTGCAATTCGGGTATCCACAATCCCGATCGGACTCCCTATCACATGTGGAGATCTCTATACCAGAGCAACTTAGTGCAGAGACATTCGATAGGTTATCCTATCGAATGTCTAAGACACCCGATCTTCACCACCTTCTTCAAATGCTATCCATTTCGTCGTATTACTATTCGAAATGGGTTATATGACACAAAGTCCTCTCCCAGCTAATCTGAATAGTGAGCGCTTAATTTTAAAACACGTGGATACATCATTCACAAAAATTTACTATCAAGGTTCGTTGTGGGTTTCGGATAACCAACTGGAATCCGACTCCCTGTCGCATCGAAATTTAAATGTCGTTTTACATGCCAATGGGTTTTTCACGTTCATAGAAACAAATCACAGATGTCATAGCTAAGCACAAAGCAATTCACATTACATAGCATAATAATCACATATCAGAATATCAATCCAATACACAACATTCGATAATAATCAATCATCTTCAATTAAGATGAATTAATTGTGTGATTTAAAACAAATTAACCATATAATTACTTTCATTAATTATCTTTGATCAATGATTAATTATCCTTAATTATAAATTAAATCTTAATCACCTTCATTAATTAATTATTCCTTAGTTAATTCTCTTAATTAATTAATTCTTAATTCTTAATTAATTAAATCTTAATTACTTTTATTAATTAATTATTCCTTAATTAATTAATTCTTAATTCTTAATTAATTAAATCTTAATTACTTTTATTAATTAATTATTCCTTAATTAATTAATTAAATTAATTAATTATTAATTGTTAATTAATTAAATCTTAATTACTTTTGTTAATTAATTATTCCTTAATTAATTAATTATTAATTACAAATTAATTAACCGTAATGATTTAATTAATTAATCTCTAATATTAAGTAATTAATTAAATAGTTATTCTCTAAGTAATCATATTAACAATCATTAATTACTTAATAAATTAAAGATAGATCTTTTTACCCTTATAAATCACTTTGGTTTTCTTATAACCCTTGTTTAATGAATCATCCTTATCACACAATTTAACTTAAAGGATTAAGATTAGTTTTAAATGACATTTTTATCTTAATTACCCCTCTTAATTACATTATTTATTTAATATGAATTATTTTATAAAATAATGTAACAAAATTTAAATTAAATTTAATTACAAAATATCTTACTTAAACCCTAAATTAGTTTAAAACTTAAATCAAAATCATCTTTTAAAACATGGTTTTTTAAAATGTTTGAAATTTGAATTTATTTTAAAGTCCAAACTGATTTATATTTACTAACTCGAGACGCACTTGAGTATTATCTGAGCAAAATACCTTACTGCTTCGAGTTTTCCAAAGATCGACCCGTGTAAAAAAAATTCCCAACTCAAATTTGTTTAAGTATTGAACCTACCCGGCACATAACAAAATTTGCTTCGAGCTAGAACTCGAGCTCGTACGCGAACTTCACGAATTCCACTTCGAGTCATCCACTCTACTCCCAAACCTATCTGCCCTGATACAACTTCGGCCTCGTGCACATGCATAGATGAAGCAGCCACCTTCGGTCGAAGCTACGGCCGTCCACATGACAGTGACAACTCTCCCAAACCAACCAGTCACCCAGAAATGCAAATCATCTACGAAATCACAACTTTGACAATGAACCTAAAACTGGAACAAGCATTCATCGTCGGAAAATCTTCTCGTCTCGCCACCTTAGGCCACCAGAGGCCATGCGTCTACGATGGAAGCTTCGCCTATCTTCAAGGCTTCGATCGCCACCGGTGCGATTAGCTCCGGTGCAACGATGAAGCTACAACAATCACGTATCTCGACCACGTTCAAGTATGGGTTTAAACCCTAAATCGTTGTCGTGCGATCGCCACAACGAATAAAAAAGTTGAGCATTTTTGTGACAAATCTCGACCACCCAGCAAGCCATGAACACGATCTTGAGAATCCAAACTCCATTGATCGCCAGAATTTGGTGAAAAAAACAACGTCGTTCATCCTCGATTTTCTCAAAGGATTCTTTATTAAAAATTAAGATTTTGCCTTTAAAAATCATGAATTTCAAAAAAAAATTTATTTATAAGCTTGAATTCAAGAATCATGACATTTAGTTTTTACACATTTGGATTGTTGCCAGTAATTTTAATTTCCAGCAGAAGTCTGTAATTTGTTTTGTTTGAATTCATTTTTAAAATTTTAAAACACGTTTACAAAAACAAAATTTGTTTGAATCCTAAGATCTAACAGGTATTAGGGTGAAAGATTTTTGAATTCCAAACAGGTTTTGGAAACCTGTTTCCAGGCAGAAACAAAATGCTGATACTCAGCATGCATACACATTTGTACACATCTGCTTGCATATAAGCCTTTTACAGTCTTATCTTGAGTATCATCACAAACCACAAGTGCCATTCCAAATTTCTTTTAAAAGAAATTTACTCACCTGTAGCTTTAAAATAGAGGCTTGACAGTTGATTTGATTTTTCTATTTTTGACCTAGCTGTGTTCCTTTGTTTGTTGCTTAATTATATTGAGTCTTTTGATTTTGTACTTTTTTTATCTGCAGCTAGTTAATATATGTTTTGCTTAGTTTTCTGATGGATTCACATGCTTAATTTCACAACAACAAACTAAAATTTAAACTTACTTATAGTTTTGTTTTTAATGAAATAGAGAAAACTTTGGTCTGCTACTTGAAATCTTGAGCCTTGAAATTTGAATCTGGTTGTTTGAATTGATTTGTGATGATGAATCTTTGAATTTCCTTTTTTTTGATTATTGAATTGCTCTTTAATTGTTTGAAATCTTCCCTCTACAAACTCAAGCTTTGAACTGCAGTTTGAGATGAACTTCAGACTCCTAGTTTTGAATTGTTGTTTGCTGATCCTTTTTTTGATTTTTTTGATTGTTTTTAAAGTTTGCTTTGATTTTTTTTTCTAATTTTTTTTTCTCAGATTTTCTTAATTTTTGAAAGTGAACAAAAGAGATGAGAAAGAGGGTTTAAGAGATTATATAGTTTCTATTTTCTTTTTTATAAATTTTCTTAAAATGAAGACAATACGATGACACTTGTTAAATCCCACTTCTCATGAATTACACTTGTCAATTTTAATTAATAAGGATTAAACACTTGCCTCTATAGTCATTACTTACTTAACATTTGTTATTTCTAATTAGAATAATATTTCACATTATTTAAAATGTATTTTAAATTTACATTTCCCATTAAAGATATTTGCTTTATATTAATACATATTGAATAAAAGAGAATGCTTTGAAATTAAATACATATTAAATAAATTACATTTATGTATATATATTTTTAAATCCAATTTATTTTACTAAAGCATTTATTAAAATTTAAATTCAAATTCAAAATCAAATTCAAATCTATTCATATATACAATATTTATAATTATAATTTAAATTTATATGATTTTAAAAATATTTGTTATTTCAAATTTTAAACTCAAATGAAATTGAAATCTTATTCATACCATCTAACACTTATTTATTTGATTTAAAAAATTTCAAATTATTTTCAAATTAAATTCCAAAGGTTCAAATAAATTACCAATTTTAAATTGATAAAATTTGGGATCTTACAAGGGTAGTAGGATGACATGACTAGAGTATGATATGTGGAAAAGGTTACCATGCGCACTAGAGTTTTTGTTTACAGTCATTCTATATGTACCTTATTGTACCAGTCAGACATATATTTGTTTATCTTTAAAGTTAGTTATCATGAACTTTGTGTAGTTATTTATTCTATTTGGTCACTATTTGTTTAACTATATGTATTTGGTTTATTTTAGTTATATATGTTTTATTCCTTCGTTTAAGATATTTGAAAATGTAGATGCTTAAAGTTTATGTTTATCGTTGTACAATACAGCTTTATCAAACTAACAATTTGTCCTTCTTGGCTTAACACAAGTTTGAAGATCACTTTTAGTATTGAATTGGTGTGTTTGGAAGGATGGATTGTTACAATTGGTATCAGAGCTTAATTTTATAGTTCCTTAGGGATTATATGCATATTGAGAGAGCATAATATTCCAGTAATGCTTACTATTACAAGGGCAGATTGTATATTTTAAATCATTCACATATACAGGTATTGTAACAATACCGGTTTTAAGTTAAATTTAATTTAGTAATTAAATTGAATTTTAGTATAAAATTGTGAATCAATTTGATTTTTTCCAAATTTAATAAGATATGTGTTTTTATATATATATATATATATGTGTGTGTGTGTGTGTGTGTGTGTGTGTGTGTGTGTGTGTGTGTGTGTGTGTGTGTGTGTATGTATGTATATTGATTTTAAATTGAATTTGGATTTGAAATTAAAAATTAAATATATTGAAAATAAAAATTGGACTTAAAAATTTATAAAATTTATAAAGTTTGTTTTCTAATTACAATATACATATGTATATATATTTTGAAAGTTATATTTTCACTACAAGAAGATTAATGATTTCCGACGGCTGGAAACCGTTGGCGGCCGTCGGAATTTACTGTGTCGGGGAGCAGTATTTCCGACGGCTTCCAACATAGTTTGTCGTGTACAGTTCCGACGGATTCCGACGGCTGCCGACGATTTCCGACAGATTCCGACATGTGTCGGAATCCGTTGGAAATAAAATGTTACTGGCTGTCGAAAGCCGTCGAAAAGTTTGACTAATAAGCTGTCGGAAGCCATCGGAAATCTACTGTTTTATTTAATTCTGCTGCAAATATAGCCTTCCAACCACATTTCTCTTCCAAACACTATACATCAATACTGCACAATCCAGTATACAATATTCCCACCAAATATCAAAATCCGAACTACACAATATTCAATAAACACACAAATAAATAAAATTACATGAAAATAAAATACATAATATACATAAACATTCCAAGATTGACAATAACCCTAACAATAAGTGTTATATCATGTTATAAATACACAAAATCATCAACAACCTCATCCACATCCTCATACAACCACAAAACCAAATGTATCAAGCATAATATACAAAAATCAAAAATTACCTCCACCGTCTACCAAATCATTCAAAACTAAAAAAACATACATAAACAAGCAAGCAAGCAATGAATCAATCTCCTCCAAATCCAGAGCCAACCGAGGAAGGGAAGCGGCCACCAAACTGCTGCATGTACTCTAGCAACTATGTGGTCTGCATGGCCTGTCGACGGTTCTGCTCCTCCAACCGGGACACTCTAGTCCGCAATTCTTTTATATCTGCTAGATCGCTCTGAGCTCTACTCCGCCGTCTCCTACTCTGACTACTGGCCTGCAATAATTGAAAAATGAATAAAATCCAAGTTTATTGTTTTAAAAAAGTCAAAATATCATATTTGAAGTATTGTAAGAAAAAGTAAATTATTTACCGCTAGATTTCCAAATCCGTATCGTCGACCATGCTCTGCTGGATCCATAACGGACTAAATAATAGCGTCCTTCTCATCGATCGTCAGCTGATCTCTACCCGTATCAGTAAGGAGTTTCTGCCGCTGCTCCATAAACTTCTCCTGATTAACAAATTAATAATATAATATCTTATTTCATTATAGTTTAACAAGAAAAACAATTACTAATACTAAATAAAATGAAATATGCTTACATGGCTTTTGCTGGATTTATCGTCCTGCCATGTATACGAAACAGTCCCGTCTGGATTAACATGCTCGACGGCATGCGTACGGCTGAACACGTCCATATAGCTGACAGGACCATATGCCTCGGCTTCCTGAAGTGGATTGTTACGTACAATTATTGTACATTTAAAATTATATAACATAAACTATTTATATTTATTATTCAGTAAATTTGCCAACTCCTGTCGATACTGCTGAAATGACTTTGATCCTCCGCGATGAGTGACTGGATTCTTATTTCTGTTTGCAGAGTTTCTATCCGACTCTACCTGTACATTCAAAATTTTATACATTATTTTTCGATCACGTTAAATTAATAAGTCAAAAAAAATTAGTGTACTTGCCTTCGCCTCGTCCATCTCCCAGTATCTCAACCAAGCTTGCCATATGCTCTCTCCCATCCACCGTGGTTTCTTACCAGATTTCTTAATCTCAGATATCGTGTCCCCGTAGTTCTTCACATCTTCTTCATCCAGTATCCTCGTGCTAGCATCATATCGTCTGTCTGGATGTCTATCTCAGCCTGTGTTTCACGATAAAAAGTAAAAAAAAAAGATTACACTTTAAACGATAAACAGTAGAAAACGACAAAAACGAATTAAAAATGGAAAACAGAAAAATATACATACTAGGACATCCTGCCATAAACACTCTATGATGTGAGGAGGGATGTTATCCCACTTCGGCCAGCACGCACTCATCCTACTGCGATAAGAAGCTCTAGAGACATCCAGCACAACCTTAGAGGGAAGTAGGTCGAACCCCCTGTTTTTAAATACGATATAGATAAGTACATACGTATATGATAAGAAAAATAAGATGCTGAATAAAATTTAATTCTTACCCCTCTGCTCTAGGCACTAACCAAACTACTGGACGTTGTGGCTCTTGCGATGGGCCATTGCCACCGCCTCCTGACGATCGGGAAGAGCTCCTACCTCTGTATGACATAATGATAAACCTGTGACATATATACACATCATTATATAAGAGAATAATAACATGATAATGAAATACATTTCATATGAAAATGACATCAACGGTATAAATTGCTTAATTAATGACTGAAATGGAAATAGAAATGGAAGTGTGTTATACCTGATTCATAATGGGCATACTCTTCCGACGATAAGCAGATTTCATTGCATTTTTAATATAAATTGCTAAATAAGTGACAAATGGAAATGACATAAAACATGTAAACAATGGTAAACAGATTTGGTTTATAGTTACATCAGTTTCATAATACATCAAGAATTCAACATAGTTACATCAATTGCAAAAAATAAACAGCTTCAGATTTATATCAGTCATCATCGTCTTCTGATTCAGATTCGGTCTCATTTTCTACGATATTTTCCTCTGCACTGTCAAACGCTTCTACCAAAACATTTGATTCATCGATCAAAGGACCAAAATTTGTATGATCGTCTGTAATTATTATTTCGTTATTTTGCTCAAGATCTGCCTGATAAGCTTATTCGTCCGGAATATTCTTCCCATCGAATGTGAATCTGGCCTTTGTTTTAAAAACTGCAGACCAATCTGCTTTATCTCTTTTTAGAGACGGATAAGGAGCGTAATAAAATTGCAATGCTTGTTTGGCTAGTACAAAAAGAATCATACTTGTGATAGTGCGATGTATGCTTTATTTCGATAAGATTATAATCCTTGTGCACATTAATTCCAGAACCTGGAACATTGCTAAACCAATTGCATCTAAATAGAAACACCTCCTCCGTGGGTCGTGAGAAATATGTCAGTTGCAAAATTTGTGTTAGAACGCCATAAAAATCATTTAAGTGATTTTCTGGATCGTCACTACCTTTAACAAATACACCAGTATTATTTGTTAATTTCTCTGCACCGTATTCTTTGGTGTTAAATTTATATCTATTGACGAAATATATTGGATATGTCTTGACCACTTTTTTTGGTTCCATCGCAAGATGTTTCAACCCTTCGTCAACAACACAATTTCTCGGCTCATAAACATAATTTGAAAACCAACCGGAAAATTCTTTATTGAGATCTCTGTTCGGATGTTCACGTTCATAAACACTGTTTATATAAACAAATTATTACATTAGGTTATACACGCACATGCATTATAAAGAAGAATAAAGCACAAATTATTATTTCAGATTACCTAACAAACGGTGCAACCTCGACATAATTTAGAAGAATATAAGTGTGTGGTACATGAAGATCTCTATCGTCTAGCCATATTTCTACACATTTTCTAGAAGGCCATGTTGTCTAAAAATAGATAACATTGCTTGAGAGGACTCTTGTTCGTCGCCTTCGTCATTACGAGGAACACTTTCAAATGAAATATTCACATGGTCACTGAAATAGTGAGTGAAAAAGAACGAAACTTCTTCTTCGATGTAAGATTTACATATCGAACCTTCAGCTCATACTTTTTGCCTCACTTTTTTCTTCAGATGATTCAAATATCTATGCAAAATTATTTTATATTAATTTAATATTTCAAATGCAATTAAATTAAGTGATAACATATTACATACCTCCCAAATGGATACATCCATCCATATTGGACAAGACCTCGAAGTCGTCCTTCAGATGGGAGATGAACAGGTAAATGTTCCATTACATTAAAAAAACCTGGCGGAAATATTTTCTTTAATTTGCAAAGCAATATAGGAATGTCCACTTCAAGTTTACGTAAACGTTGCACTTTTAAAGTAGTCGAACAAAGCTCATTGTAAAACATACTAAGCTCCGTTACTACCTTCCAAACTTTTAACGGCGGTAGTTCTTTGAACATAACGGGAAATAAATTTTTCATCATTATGTGATAGTCATTACTTTTCATTCCGCTCAATCTACCATTTTTAAAGTCAACACATCTACGAAGATTTGATGATATCCCATCAGGAAATCTTAACCCTTCCACCCATTTTAACACAGCTTTAACTTGATTATTATCTAATTCGTAACATGTTTTGGGTTTTTTACTGTCATTTGGTTTCATATGAAGCTCAAGACGTTTGCATAATTCTTCTATACCACGTCTTGATTTCAAATCATCCTTCGTCTTCCCTTTCACATTCAAAATTGTGTTAAAAACGTTATCAAATACATTTTTCTCATTGTGCATCACATCTATGTTATGACGAAGCAGAACATGTTTCCAATACGCCAACACCTAAAAAATACTTTGTTTGCACCAGTTATGAACAACTGATTTGCCTTCAATTTCTATTTGCTTGCCATTTTCATATATCTTTGGATAGTCCCTAACAAGTTCATATATGTCTTCGCTTGACCATATCGTCGGTGGTTGTCTGGTTTCTACTCTATTAGCTAAAAAATTTTTCTTGTCTCCTCTGAAAGGATGATTTACATGGAGAAAATATAGATGACAGTCAAACCATGAAATTTTCTTACCATGAGGTAAAGAAAACGCTCGTGTTTTATCCATGCAATATGGACATGCTAGACGACCGGCAGTACTCCATCCCGAAAGCATTACATAGGCAGGAAAATCACTTATAGTCCACAAAAAAAAAAGAAAACATATGAAAAATTTTCTTCTTGGACACATCGTATGTTTCTACTCCTTCGTTCCATAGTATTTTTAACTCCTCAATCAACGGTTGTAAATATACATCGATTCCTTGTGTCGGATCGTCGGGGCCAGGAACGACAAAAGTAAGAAACATATATTGCGTTTTCATACACATCCATGGAGGTAAATTACACGATGCGACGATAATGGGCTAGGATGAATATTTAGAACCAAATTGAGAAAATGGAGAAAAACCGTCCGTACATAATCCTAATCTAACATTTCGACTCTCCGCTGTAAAAATTGGATACTTTTTATCGAAATGCTTCCATGCTTCTCCATCGGCCGGATGTGTCAACATACCCTCTTCCTCCTTCTCACGCTATGCCATCTCATATTAGATGCAGTTACAGAGGATGCATATAATCTTTGAAGTCTTGGAGTT
Source organism: Allium cepa (assembly GCA_030765085.1). NCBI lineage: Eukaryota > Viridiplantae > Streptophyta > Magnoliopsida > Asparagales > Amaryllidaceae > Allium > Allium cepa. Next base: position 983,306,896 of record CM060929.1, read on the forward strand.
ATGGGTAAGTAATGCATACGCTTGTACGGAACTTCCTTCCCCTTCTTTTTTCTTGGTTTGTATCTCTCTTCGTTACAAACTTTACAATTTCTAAGGTTTGCATCTTCTTTCCAAAACAACATGCAGCATTTTAAACATGTATCTATTTTCTGATAAGGTAAACCAAAAGCTGACATAAGTTTTTTAACTTCATAGTGATTTTTACACATTAGATTATCGAGCGGCATATGTCTTTTTGCAGCTTGTACAACAGCCGTAAACCCAACTTCAGTGATGTTGTATTTTGACTTCATCGTAATGTATTCTGCGATTACTAACAGCTGAGTGTCGCTTTTACAGCCATCCCAAATAGGTTTCTTAGCAGCATCTAGTAAATCATATAAAAAATTTGCTTCAATATTTAGTTCTTCAACATTTCCATCATCGTCGTCAACTTCAACCCTAGGAAATATTGATCGTGCTGCATCTTCGACCATATTTTCTATACGGGTCGTCGAAACTATTTCGTTAACAGCACTTTCAAACTCAACAGAAGTATTTGCTACAACTTCTCCATGCCGATCCCAAACATAATACTCGGGTACGAAACCGTTTTGGCACAAATGAACTTTCACAATATCTGGTAATAAATACTTCAAATGTCTACACCTACTACATGGACAACGAATTTCTGGATCGTTTCCGTTATTACTTAAAGCGAATTCAACAAACACGTTTATACCATTATAAAAATCTTCTTTTATTGAGCCCCTCAGTCCTTTTCTTTGGTACATCCATCCCCTCCGATCAACAAAATAATCAATCATTTTTCCTATTTGACAAAATGAGAAGTTCAAAATTTAATATTTATTTTCAAAAATACAAATTCGAAACAGATTATTTTCATGGTCGTATAATATTTGAATTTAAAGAACAACTTCACAAATTTAAAAATATTTTCAAATAGGGCACATTTTATTTTTTAACATATCGATATAAAAAATTGTAATTTTTTTTTCAATTGGTCAGGCATCCTACTTCCCATTACAAACACAGTAAACATTTACATTTCGTATATTACTTCGTCTCAAACGATTCAACAAAATTTCGACAACATTTCCCTTTTGTTCCCTGCATTGTACACAAATGCGTGTACGCATGAAACAAAAAAGAAAAGTTAGGCCGAAATTTTATGAACCGTTTGAGACGAAGTAGTATACAAAATGTAAATGCTTACCGTGTTCATAACTTATCCAATATAGGGACAAATCCAACAAACATTGTACCAGATGAATATAAATGGTTGTTTTTAAAAAAAGACGAGTATTTATACAACGATCATGTAAACACTCGTCAAACGGGGCCAAAAACTCTCTAAAGGACATTTGTCAAAATTATATGCGTGCATTTTACGAAAAAATATAGTTTTACTCACTATTCACATTTACAAAAATATATATCAATTTAACACATTTATTCGACGTATTACATCAACTTAAGGCTGGTTTAACATTTTTGTCATTTTTCAGTACACACAATTATAATTTAGACTCATGCATATTTTTTGTTTCATAACTCAATACGTGCACAATATAATACTCCTAGCTCGTTCATTCATTTTATCCTATTCCAACTAACACAATACAATGATAGCAGCGCTACACACATATACAATTGTAGAATCAAGACATACACAATGATTTGCATATACATGAACAACCACAAATTATATATGTTTTTCACAATTTCACGATAAAAGATGAAATAGGTATACCATGTGATGCTATAAACCGTTATTACGCTATTGGAAAGAATTGCAATCACTAATTCGCCCTAATTTATCAATTTATACAAATCTAGAATTAGGGTAAAAACTGAATTTTTCACAAAATAAGAGATTACACCTGAGATTAAGAGTAATAGATTTTGATTAGGCGGCCTTTGAGGATCCAGAAGCTGGAAATTAGAGATTGGAAGCTTGGAGAAGGGAAATGGGGTTTTTTGGGTTAAATTTTCATATATGGAAATGATGAAGAAGAGGGTTCGGTTGACCCTGTAATTCGTAGATTTCCGACGGCTTCCGACGGCCGTCGATGGCCCGTCAAAAGCCGTCGAAAATCAGCCGTCGCCCCTAGCTGTCGGACCGAGAGCCTTTCCTAATAGTGTTTGAATTTGATATAAGTAATTTTCAAAAGTTGTTTAAAGTTAAAATCTATATTTTAAGAAACTTACATATATAATATGTATGTTTATTTATTTATGTATAATTTGTTTTAAAATTCATTTTTCTTAAGATTATATAAAGAAAATGCATTAGTTAAATAATAGAAATTGTGTGTGTGTGTGTGTGTGTATATAAACATAAAACATGATTCATAAATTAAAATAAAATAAGGGTTTAAACATAAAATTTTATGCATATGACATTTGTGAGAATTAGAATAACGTGCATATTACATGTGTTAGCTTAATTAAAAAGTGGCAAATCTTTTATTTATTTTAATTTGAAATATAAACACATATTAGAAAGGAGGCTATTTCAGTTCAACACTCTTCTATCTTCATTTTCAAATCAAAAACCTAAGAAAGGAATTAAACCAAAACTTGAAACCAAAACTAAGGCAAGGATAAAAACTTTAAACAAATGCAAGATCAAAATCAATATACTTTAGTTTCCAGCTACAGGAAAAACAAGATCCAGATCAAACAATCTCAAACCAGAATGCAAAATGGATTCAAGATCATTTTAACTGAAGCAAAGTTCAAAATTGAATCTGGAAAATAAAAGAAAAGCAAATAGATTAGATCAATTTCAACATCCTGTTGCAAATTTAATCAAATTCTAGCTAAGACAAACTTCAATCTGAAGCTAATATACAAAATCACCTTAGTGAAATCAAGCAACAGATCAAAGTCCATTTCTAGATTTTCAAAATCTTTTCCAGGCAAACTTGTTCTCTGTTGAATCAAGTTCCAGATTTCTGTTTTTTTTCAAATTCCAGGTGAGCAAACTCTTAAATCTATATATATTTTGGTTTGCATGCGATCAATATTGGATGTATGTTCTGAAATATGTTTGCATGGGTATAATTATGTCAATATGTGTGTGTGTGTGTGTGTGTGTGTATGATTGTGTATATGTCTGTGTATAGACATATATCTCTACTCAAGTTACAGGCTTTGAAAATAAATTCAAAAACCAATTACTCTCCATCTAATCCCCTATCGGTTATGAATTATAAACAAAATGTACTTGGATTGACAAGATATTAGTTTTAAAAATAGTTTCCAGTTAAAATTTTGAATAAAAATTTCTAAAAAGAAGAAATTACAAAGATAATCAAATTCAAGTCAAAAATCGAATGTCCAGAAATTAAGTTTGGAGTTTATCACCAAATTCTTATTTGAAATTTATGAATTTTAATCATAGTTTCATGATTTTTAAGTGAGAATTCATTGAGGGATCTCGAGTTGATTGATATTCGTATTTTCGTCGATTGCTGACGATCGGCGAAGGAAGGGCGGTCGTAATCACGGCTGGTGGTAGCTTGAAGAGTGGGGATTGAAGGAAAAATAGAGGATGAATTTTTAAGTGACCAAGATGGCCGGTCGATGTTGAACTAGGGTTGTATCTTGTTGTTTGGTCGTCAATGTTTCAGTGGCTGCTGCAACGTCGCGGGTGGATTGGAAACCATCGGAGGTGGCAGGATCGACGAGTCGTGTGGAGGAGCAGCTCTAGGTGGATAGGCGAATTTTCTGGTGGCCAAGATCGTCGAGACGAGGTAATTTTTATCGTCGATGTTGGGTTTCAAGAAAATGCTTGATAGCTTGTTTTCGATTTCAAGGCGAATTAATGGATTCTGGGTGGTCACGGTGATAGAAGAGGTCGTCGGTGAAGTGTCGAAGGTCATGGGATGGTCGGAAGTCGATCAGGCGATCGTGCACGTGCATGCTCGTATTTGTGTGTTTGGAAATTATGGCGATCGAGGAAGAAAGGTTTGGTTCGGGGTTTGCTCGAAGTTTTTCTCGTGATCGTCGCGAGGGAAGAAAGGAAGGGAGTAGCTCGAGTTTAGATCGGGAAAATTAGTGCTTGGCTTAGGATTTCGTTTGTTTAACTCGGGTCTGGAGATTAGTATAAAAATAGTTTTTAAAACTCTAAAACAAATCAAGTTTTACCTAAATAATCTGCTTAAAACACATTTCTTTTTAAATAACAAATGTTTCATTTAAAGTTTGGGATCAATCAAAGGTTTTAAGATAAATTATTTTAAAGTAATTAAGTTTAAAAGTATTTTAAATAAATATATAACCTTTATTTTAAAATGGTTGATTTTAAAATAAAATTGACATTGTAATTAAGTACATAATTAAGAGATGAAATGTTTTCTAATCATTAATTTAACTTAAAGGTCTTGAGTTATTTAATGTATTAATGATAATTTATTTCCAAAAGTCATTAACAAGGTTTAAATGATAATTAAAGTAATTAATTAAGATAAATTGTTTATCTTTTAATTAACTAAGATCTTAAGAAATTTATGGGTAATTAATTAAGGATCATTAAACTGATGTAATTAATTAATGTAAGCATAAAAAATTTAATTAAAGTAATTAAATAAAGGAGAATAAATTAAGGTGATTAATTTATTAATATGATTAGTTAATCAAGGTGGATTAATAAAAGGTTAATTACTTTAATGTCATTAAAGGTTGATTAATTAATGTAATTAATTAAGGATAAATTAATTAAAGAATAAATAAAGGTTAATTAATTAATGATTAAAGGTTGATTAAATTATTTAAGATTGATTAATGAATGATTAAAGATTAATTAATTAATAATTGAGGGTTAATTTTTAAATAATTAAAGGATAATTAATTAATTAAAGGTAAATTAATTAATGAAAGTAATTAAGGGATGATTTATTAATTAAGGGATAATTAATTAATGTGATTTAATTAAGGATAATTAATTAATTAAAGAATAATTACTTAAGGGCAAATTAATTAATGTAATTAACTCAAGGTTAATTAATTTAAGTGATTAATTAAGGGCTAATTAATTAATTAAGGATTATTTAATTAATTAAGGATAATTAATTAAGATGGGAAATAAAGATTGATTAATTAACTTCATTAATTAAATAATAATAAATGGGTTGTAAGTAATTAATGTTAATCAACCAGGATTAGTAATTTATTCATAAGTAATAAATATGGTTTAAATTAATTATAATCAAGCGATAAATTGATCTTGCTTATGGATGATTGGATTCTATTGAATGCTTTAAATTGTTTGATATCACTGTTGTGTGATGTTCTATTGAGCTGTGATCTATGATTTATTTATCTGTAATGAATTTACATATTTATGTGTGAATCTATGAATGAAGATAAGCGTGATAGGATTATACCGCATATCGATATTGTTGTGCTTGAATTGATGATGGTCGTGATATTCTATTATTTTATGTAAAATCCCTGGACTACACCACATACACACACAAATATGGATTTCCCGAGGAATTGGTTAAGTCATAGATATTTGAATTTAATATTATTTATTTCAAAATGACAAAAAGGTTTAAAAAGTGGAATTTTAAATCCAAATGGTTTGGAAGTGAAATTGAGTTGAATATGAAAAGCTTTTGAAAAGGAAGCTTTGAAATTTAAATTTAGTTTAAATATACTATGTCTTGTTGAAGTTTTGAAATTATTTAGAAACCTATGGTTTGAAAGGGTTATACAAGTTATCCAATATATATATATATATATATATATATATATATATATGGATTTTAATCCATTTTGAAGTACGTTGAATAAATTATCTTGGAAAATTGAATTTAAATCAAATAGAACTTGCCGAGAATACGACAGTTCGCTGAGGTTCCAATGTATACTTTAAAAAGCTATAACTTGAGTAAATTCAATCGGATTTTCCTGAAATGAAAAGCATTTGTTTTTAAATGATAATGGCTTTCATATAAAGAAAGAATTTTCAGTTATTGCTGAAAGGATTTCAAGTTATTGGTGGATCAAATTGAAAATTGTTTTGAAAGCTATGAATGAATCTTTGTTAAAGATTGGTGAATTTTGTTTCAAAGTGAAGAGGATCTTAAAGGATGAATCTTTTGTTTTAAAAGATTAAAGTGGAAATTTGTTTTAAACCATTAAAAATGAAAGGTTTTGGGCCAAAAGTTGTGACTTAACTAAGATCCCAATATATCCATATGGTTTTAAAATTAGCGCTCATCATTCGGTTTAGCCGGGGGAGGACTTTATGTCACAAAACCCATCCCGAATAGTGATACGATGAAATAGATAGCATTTGAAGGCGGTGATGAAGATCGGGTATTTTCAAGAACAATGGGATTACCTATTGAATGTCTCTGCACTCAGTTGCTCCAGTATAGGGATTTCCAAATGTGATGGGGAGTCCGATCGGGATTGTGAATACCTGAATTTGCAAGGGCTTCTTTTGAAGTGCCTTCGGTTCCATTCAGACCCAGGATGGACTTGTATGGACGTATGTCTGACGTTACACTTTGAGATGTAAAGCTGGTTTCTATCAAATACATTTCTGTTTGGTGGTGGAGAATTTATTCTCTTAGCTTAACACCCTTCTCTGAGACGTACGAGCTCAGAGGTTATGTAATTGATATTTACTAGTGATACATTCCCAATTAGGTAATGTGGCATACTAAGTGCTGCTGATCATTGGTTGATCGAAGCATGGATTTTGTGAAAAGCGTAGACGAGACTTAGTCGAACCTCACACCTCGGAAATGGTCGAAACAGGAAGGATACAGCAAGGTTATGAGGGTCACACCCTTTAGGGTATGTGCATTTCCTTCTGGATAAAAAGTGGTATCATGGTATGTACCCAGATATTTAACTTATGTTGTTGTTGCAATTTGTTGGTGAATCCCAAGATAAAGATCGGTGACGACCGGAGGATGGCATACTCGTGACAGTTAGTTACCTAGTTACAAAGGTAACCCGGCCTTGTGTTGGCGGAGAGTTGGCTAAGTTCTTGGGGCGTCCCTCTAGAGGCGTACCCATTCGGTGAAGGAAGTTACTTAGCCTTGACCATTTGTTGAAATCCAATCACCCAATACGCGCTCTGTACGGTTTTAGTTGTAGAACCTGCCATTTAACATGATAGCTATAGTAAGCATACTATAATGGTACGTATGCTGGCTAAGATTAATATTATACTTTCGAAATGTTTTCTGCACTATGCACTAATAATAATACCAAAAGGATTTTTGCGTATTAAGCATGTTTGACTACTATAAGGAGAAATCTCCCCCAAGTGTGCGATTGCATTGTGTGTTTGGCGGGAAGCCTTATGGTAGTTTCATTTTCCAAAAAAGCACAGCGAATTTCTTTTTAAATTCTTTTTGTTTGTTTTGTATAAACAACTGTTTTTGTTTGCTCACACCAGTCCTATGACTGACTTGGAGTTTATTGTTCCCTTTCTAAACTTTGGGTGCCCATAATTTTCCACATGGGCAGCCTAAAGTCAGGTTTTCAGATAATCAAATAGTAGGTGTAGCTTTGGAAATTATTTGGAGTATGTAGGTTCGGGATCGCATTTGTTTCACTTCAACATTTGTGCACTGGGTTTGCGTAACTTCAGCATGATGGTGGTTCACGCTTCGGGTTTGGAGCTTTGGAGTTTTGGCATTGAAGATGTTGTTCTCTGCTGTTGTTGCTGTCGTTTTGTTTTTCCACTTTGTATCTATCTCTGATTTGTGTTGATCATTTCATTTGTATCATTGTTGTATCAAATGTTGTGTATCAATAAAATTTCATTTCTTTCTCTGTTGTATTGTTATTCACCCAATGTTCTTATAAGCTACGGTGAACCAGACTCAACGTTTGAATCTGCGACATTCGAATACGGGTGATGTATTTGGGTGTCGATTTTCAAAGGTCGAGTCAGGGTCGTCACATTTGGTATCAGAGCTAACGGTTGAGTAAGAACTTTAGCTTTAGGAGTATAACACATTAGGTGACTCATTAGAGATACGGTTACAAATACCCTAGAATGAGTATATCCCTAAGATATCCATCTGCATACCTCAGTAAATTCTCTTACTATTCACTGATAGTAAGAACGAGTACAAGAAGAGGACGAAGTAGGGGACAGGGGAGTATCACTACAAATGGTCAATACCCTGTAACAACAAGGAACAACTTTTCCTATCAATCTCTTTGGTTCATCATCTGATATCAATTCTTTGATGGTTTCTTGGCAGCTACAAGAAGAAGCTTTGGTATGGTGGTGACCCCGCGAATCGTTGTAGATAAGTTCCAATTTCGTTTTCTCTTCATTAGTTACCAATCATCTTTTCGTTTTTAACTTTAATGAATTTGAAATTTTGTGTAAAATAAATTAGTTAATAAAATATAAGCTAAATTGGATTGTATCCGTTTGTTTATTCTTTGGAATTCAGATATATTCTACGAATGGTTAGTTATCCTTCGAACTAACCAATGCCCCTGCACATTTCGTAGATCCGGATGACCCAAGTATCTTGTGAAATATTGAATAAATTCATTTTCATATTTATTGATGATATTCTGATTTGGTAAGCCAAGTATAGAATTGATATTCGGTTTGATCTGATAAACCATTTCTCTATCTTTCTATATTCTTTGTTTATCTCACTGTCTAGCAAATTTCGAGGACGAAATTTTCTTAAGAGGAGAAATTTTTAACGATCCCGGCTTTAAATCAAGTTTAATTTAGTAATTAAATTGAATTTTATAACAAAATTATGAATTAATTTGATTTTTTTCCAAATTTAATAAGATATGTGTTTATATATATATATATATATATATTGATTTTAAATTGAATTGTGGATTTGAAATTCAAAATTAAATATATTGAAAACAAAAATTGGATTAAAAAACTTTATAAAATTTATAAAGTTTGTTTTCTAATTATAATATGCATATGTAATATATATTTTGAAAGTTATATTTTGAATTTGATATAAATAATTTTCAAAAGTTGTTTAAAGTTAAAATCTATATTTTAAGAAACTTATATATATAACATGTATGTTTATTTATTTATGTATATTTTTTTTAAAATGCATTTTTCTTAAGACTATATAAAAGAAAATGCATTAATTAAATAATAGAAATTGTATATATATATAAAAACATAAAACATGATTCATAAATTAAAATAAAATTAGGGTTTAAACATAAAAATTTATGCATATGAAATTTGTGAGAATTAGAATAACATGCATAATACATGTGTTAGCTTAATTAACAAGCGGCAAATCTTTTCTTTCTTTTAATTTGAAATATAAACACATATTAGAAAGGAGGCTATTTCAGTTCAACACTCTTATATCTTCATTTTCAAGTCAAAAACCTGAGAAAGAAACTAAACCAAAACTTGGAAACCAAAAATAAGGCAAGGATAAAAGCTTTAAACAAATGCAAGATCAAAATCAATGTACTTTAGTTTCAAGCTAAAGCAAAAATAAGATCCAGATCGAACAATCTCAAACCTGAATGCAAAATGGATACAAGATCATTTTAACCGAAGCGAAGTTCAAAATCAAATCTGGAAAACGAAAGCAAAGCAAACAGATCAGATCAAGTTCAACATCCAGTTGCAAATTGAATCAAATTCCATCTAAGACAAACTTCAACCTGAAGCTAAAATACAAAATCACTTCAGTGAAATCAAGCAACAGATCAAAGTGAATTTCTAGATTTTAAAAATCTTTTCCCAAGCAAACTTGTTCTCTGTTCAATCAAGTTCCAGGTTTCTGTTTTTTTTTCAAATTCCAGGTGAGCAAACTCTTAAATCTATATATCTTTTGGTTTGCATGTGATCAATATTGGATGTATGTTGTGAAATATGTTTGCATGGGTATAAATATGTCTGTATGTGTATATATATGTGACAGTGTATATGTCTGTGTATAGACATATATCTCTGTTCAAGTTACAGGCTTTGAAAATAAATTCAAAAATCAATTACTCTCCATCTAATCCCCTATAGGTTATGAATTATAAACAAAATATATTTGGACCGACAAGATATTAGTTTTAAAAATAGTTTCCAGTTAAAGTTTTGAATAAAAATTTCTAGAAAGAAGAAATTACAGAAATAATCAAATTCAAGTCAAAAATCGAATGTCCATAAATTAAGTTTGGAGTTTACCACCAAATTCGTATTTGAAATGTATGAATTTTAATCATAGTTTTATGATTTTTAAGTGGGAATTTGTTGAGGAATCTCGAGTTGATCGAATCGACGAAGGAAGGGCAGTCGTAATCATGGCTGGAGGTAGCTTGAAGAGTGGGGATTGAAGGAAAAATAGAGGATGAATTTCTAAGTGACCAAGGTGGTCGGTCGACGTTGAGCTAGAGTTGTATCTCATTGTTTGGTCGTCGATGTTTTAGTGGCTGCTGCAACATCGTGGGTGGATTGGAAACCATCGGAGGTGGCATGATCGATAAGTCGTGTGGAGGAGTAGCTCTGGGTGGATGGGCGAATATTCTGGTAGCCAAGATTTTTGGGACGAGGTAATTTTTTCGTTGGTGTTGGGTTTCAGGAAAATGCTTGATAGCCTTTCTTAGATTTCGAGGCGAATTAATGGATTCTGGGTGATCATGGTGATAGGAGAGGTCGTCAGTGATGTGTCGAAGGTCACGGCGATGGTCGAAAGTCGATCGGGCGATCGTGCACGTGCACGCTCGTATTTATGTGTTTGGAAATTATGGTGATAGAGGAAGAAAGGTCTAGCTCAGGGTTTGCTCGAAGTTTTTCTCGTGATCGTCTCGAGGGAAGAAAGGAAGGAAGTAGCTCGAGTTTAGCTCGAAAAAATTAGTGTTTGGCTCGGGATTTCGTTTGTTTAACTCGGGTCTGGAGATTGGTATAAAAACAGTTTTTAAAACTTTAAAACAAATCAAGTTTTACCTAAATAATTTGCTTAAACACTTTTCTTTTTAATTAACAAATGTTTTATTTAAAGTTTGGGATCAATCAAAGGTTTTAAGATAAATTATTTTAAAGTAATTATGTTAAAAAGTATTTTAAATAAATATACAACCTTTATTTTAAAAAGGTTGATTTTAAAATAAACTTGACATTGTAATTAAGTATATAATTAAGAGATGAAATGTTTTCTAATCTTTAATTTAACTTAAAGGTCTTAAGTTAATTAATGTATTAATAATGATTTATACCAAAAGTCATTGACGAGGTTTAAATGATAATTAAAGTAATTAATTAAGATAAATTGTTTATCTTTTAATTAGTTAAGATCTTAAGAATTTATGGATAATTAATTAAGGATCATTAAATTGATGTAATTAATTAATATAAGCAAATAAAGGTTAGTTAAAATAATTAATTAAAGGATAATAAATTAAGGTGATTAATTTATTAATATGATTAATTAATCAAGGTGGATTAATTAAAGGTTAATTACTTTAATGTAATTAAAGGTTGATTAATTAATATAATTAATTAAGGATAAATTAATTAAAGAATAATAAAGGTTAATTAACTAATGATTAAAGGTTTATCAGATTATTTAAGATTGATTAATGAATGATTAAAGATTAATTAATTAATAATTGAGGGTTAATTTTTAAATAATTAAAGGATAATTAATAAATTAAAGGTAAATTAATTAATGAAAGTAATTAAGGGATGATTTATTAATTAAGGGATAATTAATTAATGTGATTTAATTAAAGATAATTAATTAATCAAAGAATAATTACTTAAGGGAAATTTAATTAATGTAACTAACTCAAGGTTAATTTATTTAAGTGATTAATTAAGGATTATTTAATTAATTAAGGATAATTAATCAAGATAGGCAATTAAGGTTGATTAATTAACTTCGTTAATTAAAAAATAATAAATGAGTTGTAATTAATTAATGTTAATCAACCAGGATTAGTAATTTATTCATAAGTAATAAATCTGGTTTAAATTAATTATAATCAGGTGATAAATTGATCTTGCTGATGGATGATTGAATTCTTTTGAATATTTTAAATTGTTTGATATCTCTGTTATGTGATGTATAATTGAGCTATGATCTGTGATTTATTTATCTGTAATGAATTTACATATTTATCTGTGAATCTTTGAATGAAGATAAGTGCTATAGGATTATACCGCTTATCGATACTGTTGTGCTTGAATTGATGGTGGTCGTGATATTCTATTATTGTGTGTAAAACCCCTAGACTACACTACATACACAAATATGGATTTCACGAGGAATTAGTTAAGTCATAGATACTTGAATTTAATATTATTTATTTCAAAATGATAAAATGGTTTAAAAATTTGAATTTTAAATCCAAATGGTTTGGAAGTGAAATTGAGTTGAATATGAAAAGCTTTTGAAAAGGATGTTTTGAAATTTAAATTTAGTTTAAATATACTATGTCTTGTTGAAGTTTTGAAATTATTTAGAAACCTATGGTATGAAAGGGTTATACAAGTTATACAATATATATATATATGGATTTTAAACTATGTTGAAGTATGTAGAATAAATTATCTTGGAAAATTGAATTTAATTCAGATAGAACTTGCCAAGAATACGGCAGTTCGCTGATTTTCCAATATATAATTTAAAAGGTTATAACTTGAGCAAATTCGATCGGATTTTCCTAAAATGAAAAGCATTTGTTTTCAAATGATAATGGCTTTCATATAAAGAAAGAATTTCCATTTTTTGTTGAAAGGATTTCAAGTTATTGGTGGATCAAATTGAAAATTGTTTTGAAAGCTATGAATGAATCTTTGTTAAAGATTGGTGAACATTGTTTCAAAGTGAAGAGGATCCTAAAGGAAGAATATATTTTTTGAAAAGATCAAATACATTTCTATTTGGTTGCGGAGAATTTATTCTCTTAGCTTAACACCTTTTTCTAAGACATACGAGCTCGGAGGTTATGTAGTTGATATTTACTAGTGATACATTCCTAATTTGGTAATGTGGCATACTAAGTGCGGCTAATCATTGGTTGATCGAAGCATGGCTTTTTTGAAAAGCATAGCTTTATGGATGAGACTTTATCGAACCTCACACCCCGAGAATGGTCAAAACAGGAAGGATGCGGCAAGGTTTTGAGGGTCGCGCCCTTTAGGGTATGTGCATTTCCTTCTGGATAAAAAGTGGTATCATGGTATGGAGCCAAGATATTTAACTTATGTTGTTGCAATTTGTTGGTGAATCCCGGGATAAAGGTCGGTGATGACTGGGGGATGACATACTCATGACAGTCAGTTACCTAGTTACAGAGGTAACCCGGCCTTGTGTTGACAGAGAGCTGGTTAAGTTCTCGGGGCGTCCCTCTAGAGGAGTACCCATTCGGTGAAGGAAGTTCCTTAGCCTTGACAATTTGTTGGAAATTAAATCACCCAATATGCGCCCTGCACGGTTTTAATCGTAGAATCTGCCATTTAACATGGTAGTTATAGTAGGCATACTATAATGGTATGTATGCTGGCTAAGATTAATATTATACTTTCGAAATATTTTCTGCACTATGCACTAATAATAATATCAAAAGGATTTTCGCGTATTAAGCATGTTTGACCATCACAAGGAGAAATCTCCTCCAAGTGTGCGATTGCATTATGTGTGTGCCGGGAGGCCTTATGGTAGTTTCATTTTCCAAAGAAGCACAGCGAATTTCTTATTAAATTCATTTTGTTTGTTTTGTTTAAACAGCTGTTGTTGTTTGCTCACACCAGTCCCATGACTGACCTGGAGTTTATTGTTCCCTTTCTAAACTCTGGGTGCCCATAATTTTCAACATGGGCAGCATAGATTCATATTTTCAGATAATAAAATAGTAGGTGTAGCTTTGGAAATTCTTTGGAGTCTTTGGGTTCGGGATCACATTTGTTTCACTTTAACATTTATGCACTGGGTTTGTGTAACTTCAGCATGATGGTGGTTCTCACTTCGGGTTTGGAGCTTTGGAGTTTTGGCATTGAAGATGTTGTTCTCCGCTGTTGTTGCTATCATTTTGTTTTTCCACTTTTGTATCTATCTCTGATTTATGTTGATCATTTAATTTGTATCATTATTGTATCAAATGTTGTGTATCAATAAAATTCCATTTCTGTTTCCGCTGTATAGTTACTCATCCAATGTTGTTATAAGCTCCGGCGAACCAGGCTCAACGTTTGAATCTGCGGCATTCGAATACGGGTGATGTATTTGGGTGTCAATTTTCGAAGGTCGAGACAAGGTTGTCGTAGGTATAACACATATTCACACACATATTATTCCAGTAATGCTTACTATTTTATATATAAGGAAAGTTTCTAACGGTTCCTATTTATAGATAATTGGAAATGAGATATTAAACTGGAAATAGTTTTGGTAAGGCACCATCTGAGACTTAATGCATGGAAATCCCGATACGGTTCTACTGGTATCTTCAGGTAAGATGCCAGACTAAAATTATCCCCAATGGAGGATTCATAGCTCAAGCACATGATGCACTTTCTAACCCTTTGTCGGCTTTTAGTTTTATCAAACTATGTTAGGATTTTTAGAGTATAGGTGGAGAGAATTATGTAGGAATTGAATCATTTATTAAGACTCGGGCATGGATAAGGAAATTATAATAGAATATTTGCTATGATGGGCGTAGATGATGTGATAAGAGGAAGTTGGCTTTATGGTAAAGGAATGGACTTGAACTAGTGGGACATTGTTACTACGGAGATATAAGAAACTGAGATTACTTGGACTGAGTTTAGGAGACATTTTGAAGTCAATTTCATATCGAAGACTAAATGGGAGTGGAATTGGATAATTTTATTCATATAGAGTATGGTGACTGAGCGTTAAAGGAAATTTTAATGAACTTAACCGGTTAGTGAAATATGGCCTACGTCTCATTAGTACACCAATAAAAAATGATAAATTTTTTGGTAAACGATTAACAGGTCTTTGAGAGATATAGCTTTGTGGCATGTGCCAATGGGATATACTTTTGAGAGCTTATTAGAGATGGCATTGTTGAATTCTGTTACTAAAGTATAGCCTAAAAAGGAAGAAGAAAAGCCAATTTAGTGAGATCAACACAAGGGTGAACTAGGTTGGGAAGCTCAAGGAAAAGCAAAGAAACTGGGAGTTAAGTGCAGAAGATGCTATATGAGAGGACACGCAGCAAAGGACTACAAGGTAAATATCTTAAAGATGAAATGTTTTAACTACAACCATCCTAAGCATATGAATAAGGAGCATCCAACCTTGCCTAAGAACTACTTAGATAGTTCCATCTTATGCACTTGATGTCATCTAGCTAAAGCATATCCCCATCAGTTGATAAGGGAATGAAAGTTGTCACGGAGGGTATGTTAACTCTTTTTGATTTGTCCATTTGCACTTTATTTGACATAGGACCATCTCACTTAATTATTTTGAGTAAGTTAGTAGATGAACTAAATTTAGAGACTAATATAGCGGCTTACAATGTTATAGTATTGAATCCCGTTGGGGGGTCGATCCATTAATCATGATTTGACAGGTTTTGAAGTTATATATTTTGGGTATCAAATGCATTTGTACTGAGATTTTATGGTTTCGATTTAATTTTTGGGATGGACTGGATGCATATATATAGGGCAGTGTTGGAGTGTGATAGGAGGTTATTTTCTTGAGTACTTGTTGTGGATGTAATTTGATGTTTAGTGCGAGCTAAATAATTTTATACTGCTAAGCTACTTGTATTCCCTAGACCTACGATAAAATAAATTATTTTCTATTCCTGTAGTTTGGATTTCCCATATGATTTTGTTGAGGTCAATGGTCTTGCTCCTCATAGGGAGATTAATATTCAAATTTAATTAGGAAAGGATGTCATGCATATTGCTTTACCACTTAGACATATGACTCCTAAAGAAAGACATAAGCTTAGTAAACAAGTGAACGAATTATTAGAGAGGAATTTTATTTAGAGCTTTGATCGACTATCATGAGTTGAATAAGTCGATGAATCCACTACCATGTATTGATGACTTAATTGATCAGCTAGTTGGAGCAAGAATCTTTTCTCAACTTGATTTTGCTATCAAATTCCATCCATGAGGTCGAGGGCAATATTCAAAAAACCAGCTTTTGTATACCTAACGGAATTTATGAGTTGTTAGTTGTGTCATTTGAGCTGACCAATCCCCATCATATTTCGTCGAATTTATGAGTCAAGTCTTTATAGGATTTTTGAATAAGTTCGTAGTGGTATCCTTAGAAGATATACTTGTTTTTTTGAAAAGTGAAGAAAAGCACCAGTTGCATTTGAGAAATTCTCAATACTCTATGTAGGTATAAATCAAAAGAAATTTTATCTAAATGTCACTTTTAGCATAAAGAAGTTCACTTTCTTGGTCATCTTATTTTGAGCATGGATT
Organism: Allium cepa; assembly: GCA_030765085.1. Taxonomy (NCBI): domain Eukaryota; kingdom Viridiplantae; phylum Streptophyta; class Magnoliopsida; order Asparagales; family Amaryllidaceae; genus Allium; species Allium cepa. Next base: position 983,323,319 of record CM060929.1, read on the forward strand.
GTCGGTCGATCCAAATAAAGTTTTTGTAGTTCAAGATTGGCACATAGTGAAAAATAATAGGTAAGAAGTTTTCTTGGTTTTTCTGGCTATTACAAAGCGTTTAATAAAGAATTTACATGGAAAATTTCATCATTGACACGCCTTACTAAGAAAATTTTGGTATTTTCTTGGAACTCGTAGTGCGAGAAACCTTTTATTAAGTTAAATGAATTATTGACTAGTGCACCTGTTTTGATACTTCCTAATGGTTCGAAGTTGTTTACTATATATACCAACACTTGCGGTGTAAGGCTCGGTGCTTCTTTCTTTAATGTAAGGGCAGATTAGTTTGTTATGCTAGTCAACAGTTAAAAGTATAGGAGAAAAATTATCCAACTTATGATCATGACTTGGCAACTGCTATTTTTGCACTCAAATATTAGAGATACTGTCATTTAAGGGAACGATCTGAGTTGCTTACATATCATAAATCCTAAAGTACTTAGTATTCCATAAAGATTTGAATTTGCAATGGTATAAACAGAAGGAATTCTTAGCATTATCTGATTTTGGCATCTCGTATAATCCATCTAAAGGCAATGTTGTAGTAGACCCCTTGAGTAGGAGATGTGATGCTTTGTTTTATGTTTTTAGAGCAGAAGCACTTGGAGTTTATTTTCCCATTTGATTTCTAACCTTTATCATATCTGGCACTAGGGTTATTAGCAGCTTCATATCTTCAGCCTTCACATAAGAACCATATCGGTTCATGTTAGAGGTAAGAAACATTGTTATTGGATATTTTAAGCAGCTTAGTAGAGGAAAACATTCAATTCATTTTGATCATTATTCTATTGAATCTAGAGAGTGGTTGGATAGAGACGGTAGATTGTGTGTTCCAATTATTGCAGAGTTGATTGACACGGTACTTGATGAGTCTCGATGACTATTCATCCCGATGAAAACAAAGTGTATCGAGACACGAAGAGGGTAATTTACTGGTCAAGTATGAAGAAACATGTAGCAGAGTTAGTTTTGAAATGTTTGACATGTCAAATAGTTTACTCAGAGCACAAAAAGATAGTGGATTACTATAACCTTTAGATATCCCACAGTGAAAGTGGAAAATTATTTCGATGGATTTCTTTGATGGAATGCCTAGAAACAGAAGGGGAAATGAAAGCATTTAGGTTATTGTCGATCCACCGACCAAATGTGCTCATTTTATTATGATTAGGAGCATGACGATAGCTTCATCTTTAGCGACTTTATTTATTAGAAATGTAGTACGACTACACGAAGTTTTTTCTAGTATTGTCAATGATGAGATCTGCTTAATACTAGTGAGTTTTAGAGGAGATTTTAGGAGGCTTTGGGCATTGAATTGAATTTTAGTACAACCTATATCCACACAAAAATGGAAAGACTAAGTGAGTAAACCGAGTGTTGGGAGAATTTATTACATATGTGTATTTTGGATTTTGGAGGTTCTTGGAAAGACCATTGTCATAAGTAGAGTTTGCATATAATAACAGCTATCTAGCAAGTATTAGGATGACATTGTTCAAGGCGTTATACGTGAGGCCATGTGGATCTCCATCTTGCTAATAGGATGCGATAGATATAATTATTCTTGGACCACAAATGATTAGAGGGACTTTATAGAAGGTATACCTGACTTACATAAAGATGAAAATTGCCCAGGATAGACAGAAATTGTATGCTAACAAAAGACGCACAAATTTGGAATTCACTATAGCAACATGGTTTTTGTGAAGGTCTCATGACTATGACACGTTATGAGGTTTGGTGATTTGAAAAAGTTTGCATCGAGGTTTGTAGGGCCTTTTTCGATATTGGAGAGAGTGAAAAAGTTAACATATAGAGTGAAGCTTCTTGAAAAGTTGGTAGGAGTTTGTGATGTTTTCCATGCATTGCACTTGCAAAAGTGTTTACACAATTCATCTATTATGGCCGAGATGATTTGTTAGAGGAGGTCCAAGTTGAGAGGGAGTTACTTGTTCATGTGTACCTAGTTGCGTCATTGAGCATGGAACAAAGAGACTCCGTAACAAAGTAGATAAAAATTGGTTAGAGTCTACTGGGGAAATGATCCTACTGAGGTTACTTGCAAGCCATGAGAAAAGATTAGAGCTTATCATCCTTTACTCTTTTCTAGTACGTCTTCCATGTTATATTTTCTTAGTTAAATTAGGAAATTTGTGTGTGTGGTATGGTTTGTTATATGGGTTATGTTTTATTATGTGTATATGTTGCATATATGTAGAAATTATCAGTATATTTAGGAATTTTCCCACATATGCCAATACGCCATGATTTGCGCACACACACACACACACACATATATATATATTAATTCTATTTATTCATTTATCACATGTCATATTCATGGCATATGCTTAATTGGATGGATGTATATGGTTTATTTACATGTAAATTACTATTCGTATATATATTGTCTGTTTATAGAATGGTTGCAAAATTGCAGTTGATATCCATATGGATATCATATCTTATATTGTTAGAAATGATAGGAATTAGAAATGTTTCATATGAATTGTTTAGATTGATTTGATTATACTAGGTTTGAGCGCATGTAATGCACATGCATATATGTGCAGCTGTATGGTTGAGTCTACGAATTACAAATTTCCTTTTTTGGAGTTTCGGAGATGAAATTCTTTTAAGGGAAGAGAATGTAGAATTCTAGATTTTTAATAAAAATATCAACGAACTTAAAAGTGTGGTTGGCACGAGCATCAGACTCACACGATGATAGGTGAAGGTTCAATTCATACCTAATGTATTTCCTCCTAAAAATCAACCTAGGGACAGGGGAGCATGATAACCAATGGACAACTTTATTATTCCCGTTAGGAGTTAATCGGCCTACTGTGTTTTCTTTGGTCTTCAAAAATATATTAAAAAAGGTATTTTGCTAATTACATATAAAATACTATGGATTTTCTACCTCAAAATTCATATATTAAAAGTCAAAAGTTGATATCGAATAAAGGAGAAAAGATCGTTTACCTAAACACATTTCCTGAGCCGAAATGGTCGGATGCCAAAGTGGGCCTGAGGTTTGATTTAAGGATTTCAGTTATAACAGCTGGTAAAGCATATATACTTTCATTCCAATCATCTTCATCATCTTATAGCCGCCGTAGATGCCTAAACCTAAATTTCATTTTTCTGCCACAAATCAACTCCAAATAAATAAAATAAAATGTCAAAACAAAGAGGAAAGTGAGAGCAACTAGATCTAATCAATGTCAACTCAAATTAAAGAAAAGAATCCCCAAGGCTGTAACGACCCTGAATTTTTAATAATTTAAATTGAGAATATTTAATTTATTTTAAATATTTAAATGATGGTTTGGATTGAATTTTCAATATAACTTTAAATTTGACGATTAAATTATAGAATTTAATCTATTGAAAGTTGAATAAAAATTTGAATCTTCAATTTTAAGCCGATTTAAAATATTTCGAAGGCTTGTAAAATTCGTATTGATAATATTGAAGATTTTAGAAGCTTCAGAATTGAAATTGAAAGTGATTTGTTCAGTTTGAAATTATAATCGTTTAAATCGATATTTAAAATAGCCGTCCGATGCACAGTCTCGGAATTCGACGAAACCAGTTCCATTGGGTCCGTAACGTTGAATTATTGCCGGATTTCAAATTTCGTATTTTTCTAAGTTGATATGTGAGTATACGGCACGTAAACGCATTGAAATAAAAATCGAATTCAATTTAAATTTAAATTTAAAATTTTAGTCAAACAAATACACGTTCTCCCTCTTTCACGCCATAAACCCCTCTCCGTTGTTTCAGCTACAACTATGCCTATAATCACGAAATAAATCGTGCAAGCCATGTTTCGTTCGAATTTAATTATCTCGCCTCCTCCTTCCTTACCCATTCAAACGAAATAATAAAAAAAAAAAAAAAGAAAAAAAAAAACAATGGCGTCGCTCTCGCCTCAAATCGCGATTCTGTTCAAATCAAGTTGGATGAAAGGGAGGCGATGGGGCGGCGTGGAGCACGATAGGGCGGAGCGAGGCGCACGCGTGAGCACGGCGGCGCGCGATGGCTAGAGCATCGATGAAGGTGGCGGTCCAAGCAAACTCGAGCTCGCGCGTGGCGTGGGGCTTTCTCGAGCAGTTCGTGCTAGCGCGTGGGGGTACGCGGCACGTAGGACGGCGGCGACGACTTGAGATGGTGGCGCGCGTGAGGCAACTACTGGGGATGGAGCGACGTGATGTCGCGATGCAGGGGATTCGCGGCGGCAATTGGGGCTCGGCAAGCTAGGGCTTTCGAGTGGTGGCGAATTCGGCAGTAAGGTAATAAATTTTTTTTTTCTTTTCCCTTAAATTTAATTTAAAAGTATATGCAGCGGAGAAAAAAAAAATGCAGTCAGTAAGTTAAATACAGTATTATAGATAATAATAATACTATATGCAGTTTGGAATGAAGGAATATAAAATATATAGATTAAGAAAAAAATATATATTAAATTAATGACTTAGTTTATTATGTTAAGTTAAAACTAATTTATTTAATGTAGTAAATCATTCAAGTAACTTATTTAATCATTTTAACTATTGAAAATAAATTTTAAATGAAAGGGGGAAATTGTTTAAAAATAAATATTAATTTATTTTTGAAAAATGGAAATATTGGTTTACTAAGATATTTTGAAAATATAATAAAGGATTTCAGTCTGCTTATTTTTAAATTTAGATTTAAATAATTAGTTAATTAAATCTATTAAACGATAATTGGTGATTTGAATTTTTCAAATACTAATAAAATCATTGGCTAATTTAATTTACCTAATAGGAATTTAATTTATTGGATAAATAAATTAAAGGAATTCTAGTTTAAGATTTAATTCTTCGATTAGATAATTTTATTGAAAGTGAGTTTGGTCAATTAAATTAAATTTTTAGTTAAAATAATTTATTAACAAAGGAATTTTAAAAGATTGAAGAAATTTATATAAGCAAAATGTTAGAATTATTTTAAAAAGAAAATCACCGATGAATCAAAATTATAAAATGAAAATTTATTATTCGATTATTTCGAATATTAATAGATTGTGTAAATATTTATACAAGGTATAAATGAAGAAAACAAGTTGAATTGGAAGTGGATTGCAAACGGGAATAAAGGTGAGAACTTCTCACTCAAAAGGAATTTCTGTTGTTTATTTAAATTTTAAATAGTTAGATTTAAAATTGATTGACTATGTTGATTGAATGATTGAATGATGATTGTTATATATATATTGGATGTGAATAGACCCTATACGCCGTTAGTAAGCGGAGGTTATTTATTACACACATATACCGCGATATTCCACCTCGAAGTGGAATTGGTATTATATTATATATATAGCAATATATATATATTGGCATATGTATATATTGCAGTTGATTGATTTCCCGCATTTTCTTTTAGCGGATGAGACCCTATACGCCGTTAGTAAGCGGATATATTTTTATAAAATCCCATATACCGTGATATTCCGTCTTGAAACGGAATGGTATTGTGCTAATGTCTGTGGATGCAGGGAAACAGGTTGGAGGGATCCAACTGGATTCCTCACAAATATTTGTTTGATTTCATATATAGTGATATTTGATTGTTTATCATGGATGATATATGATATTGAAAATCGTGATTGACTATTGATGTGTTACATCATCGGATCCAATTTTTGAAGTTTAAAAATAACGATTTTTATTTTAAGAGATTTCTAAAGTAATTTTGAAGATATACGATTTATAAATATTTTTAGAATTGATTCATTCTAAATAAATAAACGTTAAAATTTTAATGTTATAAAAATTATATTTTTGAGAAATATAGTTAAAAGTTGATTTTGAAAAAAAAATATGAGATTGATGATTTTATAAAATAGCTGAATTGGGATTTTTGAATAAATTATAAAAAGGTTTAAATAGGATTTATGAAATTGGATTATTTCTAAATCAAAAGATGAAATTATAAAAGAGTAAAAGATGTTTTAAAAATAGTAATATAAATTGATTTATATTAAAGGATTTACAAACGGATATTTGTAAATTTAAAAATATGGGAATTATAAAACGAACTCTTATAAGTGTTAGAATAAATTGTAAATGAATTTCATAAATAGAAATGGAATTATAGAATTATAACGCTGAAGTTATAAATGGAATTTTTTAAGAAGTAGGTTTATAAAATTTGTAAAGAAATAGATTTTTAAATGAATCTTATAAGTTATAAGATTTATAAATTTGGGAAGTTTAAAAGTATGTTTTTGCAAACAAATAAATTATAAGTGTTTGACTTATAATATGAAATTGTAGTATATCATTGAGATATAAATTTAAATAGGTTAATAAAGGAATTTGTAAAAGGAGTTGATATAAAATGAATTCAATAAGGAATTTATAAACATTGTTTTATAAATCCGCAAACTACTTATTTTTAATAAGTAAATTGTTATAATTTATTTATGGGGTTATGTTCACGTTTTTGAACAGTGAAAAATCCTTAAAAATAAAAGGGATAGAAATGATGAAATTGGTTAATAAGTATATTCACGTTTTCGAATAGTGAATAATATATTTAAGAAATTATTTTGGATGTGATATTTGAAATAGAATTAAGACGATCTAAAGATGTTTTAAAAGGTGTTGAGATTCGAAACCATAGATTTCAACATTTATTGTTGAAATAGGTGTTTTCGAGAAACGAAAGGAAATAGTAGATTATAACACGGTTGTTATAATAGATGATTTCCGAAAGGAAATGTTTTGTATAGTATTGGGATTTATATATCTATTTTAATTTCGAATCCCTATACTAGTGATTTTGGGTTGTCGTAACGATGTTTTACGCAACATTCGTTTTGGCCCGAATAAATATGTTTAAGAGAATGATTTCCTTAAAGAATGAAATATATACTTAATTTCGATTAGAGTATATTAAATATTTTCTAAGCGTAGAAAATAAAAAGACTTGTGAATTACTTATTTAATAAGTATGGAAATGTTTTCCAATATAAAGTGAATATGTTGAGAATTTATCTTTCTGAAGATAAATTGAAAATGAATATTTGAAATCGTATATTCATAAATATTTTGGAAATATAAATTCAATATGGAATTTATAAATGGATTTGGAAAATGGGTTTAAAAAATAAATATCGATTTATTTTTGAAGAATGGAAATTATGGATATATCTAGTAAAGATATTTTCGAGAAATAAATAATTTGGAAAATTATTTGGAATCTGGTGATGTGTGCATATCTATTGATAGTTCAATAACCGACTATCGATATTTACCTTTAAATGGTATATGTTGTGATTTGTTTGAAATTGAATGCCACACTTATTTTTTTAAAATAAGCGCTCACTATTCGGGTTAACCGGGAAAGGACCATGGGGTCGTATAACCCATTTCGAATATGTGATACGTCGTATGAATTGCATTCGAAGACGGTGTTGAAGACCGGATATTTTCGAAAACGAGAGGGTTTCTTGTCGAATGTCTTTGCATCGACTGGTCCCCGGTATAGAGACTCCATATGTGATGGGAAGTCCGAACGTGATTAGTGAATATCCGGATTGCAAGGACTTCTTTGTAAGTGCCTTCGGTTCTGTTCGAGCCCGGAACAGACTTGTATGGATTGTGTGTCTGACATTACAAGTTGAGATATAAAGCCGATTTCTTTCAAATATATTTCTGTGGTGGCGGAGAATTTATTCTTTTAGCTTAACACCCTTCTTTGAGACGTACGAGCTCAAAGGCTATATAGTTGAAGTTATCAGCGATATATTCCCAGTTTGGTAATGTGACATGCTGAGTGATGCTGAAATGATCATTGTGTTGATTATTTGTGATAGGATCATTTATTTGATCGTCTATCTTAGTGATCATTGTGTTGATCATTTGTTGACCCAAAGCATGGCTTTTGTATAAAGTATGTTTTTGTGGACGTGACTTCGTCGAGCCTCACACCCCGTGAATGGTCAAAACAGGAAAGAAGCAGCAAGGTTATGAGGGGTAGCACCCTTTAGGATGTGTCCATTTCCTTCTGGAAAAGGGTGGTATCATGGTATGGAGCCCAGATACTTACTCATGTTGAAAACACTTTATGATTGTGTGAATTGATTACGAGCGCTCGGTGAAAAGGTCCCAAAGGACCGGGGGATGGCATATTCGGTCAGTTGTTACTCAGTTAGGAGTAACCCGGCCTTGTGTTGGTAGAGATCCGGTTTGGTTCTCGGGGATGTCCATCCAGAGGCATTCTCATGTGGCAATGGGAAGTTCCTTGGCCTGACCATTCGTTGGAAATCCAAAGAAACAATACGATCTTGTACGGTTTTAGTTGTAGAACCTGCCATCTAATATGGTAGCTATTAGTAGGCATAATATAATGGTACCTATGCTGGCTAAGATTTATATCTTTATTTTCGAAATAAATTTTCTACACTATGCACTAATAATAATATCAAAATTGATTTGATTTTTGCGTAGAAGCATCTTTGACTAACATAAGAAGAAATCTCCTCCAAGTCTGCGTTTGCATTGTGTGTGTGGTGGGAGGTCTTATGGTAGTTATATTTTCAAAAGCATTGCGAATTGAATTTAAAAATATTCCTCTATTTTTGATTTTAAAGTTAAATAAACTGTTTTAAGTTCTCGCACCAGTCACATGACTGACTCGGAGTTTATTGTTTTCCTTCCTAAACTCTGGGTGCCCACCAATTTTCCACACGGGCAGTCAAGAGTTAGGCTTATCAGGATATTCTGGAATTCAGGAGTTGCTGGAGGCAAGCTGGATGGCATGACGTATTACTAATATATATAGTATTTCTTTTCCGCTGTTTAAAATAGTTTGTTGTTGTTATACACTCTGATGTAATGTAATATAATGTGATGTAATAACTGATATAGTTCTTTATTTAAAGATTATTCATTTATCTATTACATGTTGTTCCGCTGCGAATTGTGAGATTCTGATGTGTTCTATTGTTTATTTCTGTTCTGTTTTCTTTCTCTCCTCTTCTACCTCTTTCTTTTCTTAAATTCTTCTTTCTTAAAAACCCCCTCAGTGTTCGGTTTTTTGGCAACGAAAAATCGTGTCCTGACAATGTGGTATCAGAGCTGTTGGTTAAGCGACAACCATGGTTCTGTTGGGTATTACTCGTTAGAGATAGAGTCAGCAGTACTCTAGAATGAGTTTGAGTGTAATAATAGATATGAGCGCGTATTTGTTAGTGAATATAAAATTTGTTTTGAATCGGGTAAATGAGAAAATTTTGCCCAAAACTATTTTGAATAGAAAAGAAATGATTTTCTATGAATTATTATAGTATATGGTTGCATGATTGTTAAGAAGTGATAATATTGAATTATTATCATTAGTATATAGGAATAAAATAAAATGGATTGAATTCAAGTAAACTAACTTGATAAATTATTTATTCATGGACTAATGAATGGGAATTTGAATTGGTTAAATTAAAGTTTAGTCGTGAGCTAAATTTGAAAATAAATTTGAATTGTATATAAATTCAAGTAAGAAAAAAAAAAGAAATAAATTGAAATTTCCTTTGTTAGTAATTAAGTAAATTCGTGATGAATTGAATATTGAAATGAATTAGTGGATGAAACTAATTGAAAGTAATAATATGAATTACTAAATGGAAGTTAATCGTTAGAATTCAATATCTAAAATTGTGAATTGAATTCAAATGAAATTTAAATTGTGAATTGAATTGAAACGTGAAATTGAATGAGAATGAATATATAACTTCAACAATGGAGTAAAAACGTATAAGAAGCATATATTGGAAATTTTGCAATAGAATTGGCAAATTGGTTTGAATGATTGGATTTGGATGCTACTACTAGCAGGTTATACAGGTGTATAAAGGAATTGAAATTTTGATTTCGAAGATAAAATTGAATTGCTCGACAAAAAGGTACGTATTTCAATTTTAATCTGAGATTTGATGACTTTCTTCTCTAGCCACTTGGCTTTTCTCTTTTCTTTTTGATTCTGAGGGGCCGTGGTGCCATTTTGCAGTCGTACCGATCGAGCCGCGCAAAGGAAACGCTGGCGAAATTTTTCGAAAATTTAGGGTGTTAGAAAATTTTTGAGGAAATTTTGAAAGTTTGAAATTTAAATTTGAATTTAAATTTGAATGTTAAATAAACAATATTTGTTTGAAACCTATAATTGAAGTTGAAAAGCTAGTTGAAATGATAATAAATCTTTAGTAAAAAGATTTAGGTTAGTAAGTTGATAAAACTATTTAAATTGTGAAAAATAATAGACGGGATAAAGGCATTCTTCTTAACTTATAATTTCGGGACGAAATTCTTTTAAGGGGGAAAGATTGTAACGACCCTGAATTTTTAATAATTTAAATTGAGAATATTTAATTTATTTTAAATATTTAAATGATGGTTTGGATTGAATTTTCAATATAACTTTAAATTTGACGATTAAATTATAGAATTTAATCTATTGAAAGTTGAATAAAAATTTGAATCTTCAATTTTAAGCCGATTTAAAATATTTCGAAGGCTTGTAAAATTCGTATTGATAATATTGAAGATTTTAGAAGCTTCAGAATTGAAATTGAAAGTGATTTGTTCAGTTTGAAATTATAATCGTTTAAATCGATATTTAAAATAGCCGTCCGATGCACAGTCTCGGAATTCGACGAAACCAGTTCCATTGGGTCCGTAACGTTGAATTATTGCCGGATTTCAAATTTCGTATTTTTCTAAGTTGATATGTGAGTATACGGCACGTAAACGCATTGAAATAAAAATCGAATTCAATTTAAATTTAAATTTAAAATTTTAGTCAAACAAATACACGTTCTCCCTCTTTCACGCCATAAACCCCTCTCCGTTGTTTCAGCTACAACTATGCCTATAATCACGAAATAAATCGTGCAAGCCATGTTTCGTTCGAATTTAATTATCTCGCCTCCTCCTTCCTTACCCATTCAAACGAAATAATAATAAAAAAAAAAAAAAACAATGGCGTCGCTCTCGCCTCAAATCGCGATTCTGTTCAAATCAAGTTGGATGAAAGGGAGGCGATGGGGCGGCGTGGAGCACGATAGGGCGGAGCGAGGCGCACGCGTGACCACGGCGGCGCGCGATGGCTAGAGCATCGATGAAGGCGGCGGTCCAAGCGAACTCGAGCTCGCGCGTGGCGTGGGGCTTTCTCGAGCAGTTCGTGCTAGCGCGTGGGGGTACGCGGCACGTAGGACGGCGGCGACGACTTGAGATGGTGGCGCGCGTGAGGCAACTACTGGGGATGGAGCGACGTGATGTCGCGATGCAGGGGATTCGCGGCGGCAATTGGGGCTCGGCAAGCTAGGGCTTTCGAGTGGTGGCGAATTCGGCAGTAAGGTAATAATTTTTTTTTTCTTTTCCCTTAAATTTAATTTAAAAGTATATGCAGTGGAGAAAAAAAAAATGCAGTCAGTAAGTTAAATACAGTATTATAGATAATAATAATACTATATGCAGTTTGGAATGAAGGAATATAAAATATATAGATTAAGAAAAAAATATATATTAAATTAATGACTTAGTTTATTATGTTAAGTTAAAACTAATTTATTTAATGTAGTAAATCATTCAAGTAACTTATTTAATCATTTTAACTATTGAAAATAAATTTTAAATGAAAGGGGGAAATTGTTTAAAAATAAATATTAATTTATTTTTGAAAAATGGAAATATTGGTTTACTAAGATATTTTGAAAATATAATAAAGGATTTCAGTCTGCTTATTTTTAAATTTAGATTTAAATAATTAGTTAATTAAATCTATTAAACAATAATTGGTGATTTGAATTTTTCAAATACTAATAAAATCATTGGCTAATTTAATTTACCTAATAGGAATTTAATTTATTGGATAAATAAATTAAAGGAATTCTAGTTTAAGATTTAATTCTTCGATTAGATAATTTTATTGAAAGTGAGTTTGGTCAATTAAATTAAATTTTTAGTTAAAATAATTTATTAACAAAGGAATTTTAAAAGATTGAAGAAATTTATATAAGCAAAATGTTAGAATTATTTTAAAAAGAAAATCACCGATGAATCAAAATTATAAAATGAAAATTTATTATTCGATTATTTCGAATATTAATAGATTGTGTAAATATTTATACAAGGTATAAATGAAGAAAACAAGTTGAATTGGAAGTGGATTGCAAACGGGAATAAAGGTGAGAACTTCTCACTCAAAAGGAATTTCTGTTGTTTATTTAAATTTTAAATAGTTAGATTTAAAATTGATTGACTATGTTGATTGAATGATTGAATGATGATTGTTATATATATATTGGATGTGAATAGACCCTATACGCCGTTAGTAAGCGGAGGTTATTTATTACACACATATACCGCGATATTCCACCTCGAAGTGGAATTGGTATTATATTATATATATAGCAATATATATATATTGGCATATGTATATATTGCAGTTGATTGATTTCCCGCATTTTCTTTTAGCGGATGAGACCCTATACGCCGTTAGTAAGTGGATATATTTTTATAAAATCCCATATACCGCGATATTCCGTCTTGAAACGGAATGGTATTGTGCTAATGTCTGTGGATGCAGGGAAACAGGTTGGAGGGATCCAACTGGATTCCTCACAAATATTTGTTTGATTTCATATATAGTGATATTTGATTGTTTATCATGGATGATATATGATATTGAAAATCGTGATTGACTATTGATGTGTTACATCATCGGATCCAATTTTTGAAGTTTAAAAATAACGATTTTTATTTTAAGAGATTTCTAAAGTAATTTTGAAGATATACGCTTTATAAATATTTTTAGAATTGATTCATTCTAAATAAATAAACGTTAAAATTTTAATGTTATAAAAATTATATTTTTGAGAAATATAGTTAAAAGTTGATTTTGAAAAAAAAATATGAGATTGATGATTTTATAAAATAGCTGAATTGGGATTTTTGAATAAATTATAAAAAGGTTTAAATAGGATTTATGAAATTGGATTATTTCTAAATCAAAAGATGAAATTATAAAAGAGTAAAAGATGTTTTAAAAATAGTAATATAAATTGATTTATATTAAAGGATTTACAAACGGATATTTGTAAATTTAAAAATATGGGAATTATAAAACGAACTCTTATAAGTGTTAGAATAAATTGTAAATGAATTTCATAAATAGAAATGGAATTATAGAATTATAACGCTGAAGTTATAAATGGAATTTTTTAAGAAGTAGGTTTATAAAATTTGTAAAGAAATAGATTTTTAAATGAATCTTATAAGTTATAAGATTTATAAATTTGGGAAGTTTAAAAGTATGTTTTTGCAAACAAATAAATTATAAGTGTTTGACTTATAATATGAAATTGTAGTATATCATTGAGATATAAATTTAAATAGGTTAATAAAGGAATTTGTAAAAGGAGTTGATATAAAATGAATTCAATAAGGAATTTATAAACATTGTTTTATAAATCCGCAAACTACTTATTTTTAATAAGTAAATTGTTATAATTTATTTATGGGGTTATGTTCACGTTTTTGAACAGTGAAAAATCCTTAAAAATAAAAGGGATAGAAATGATGAAATTGGTTAATAAGTATATTCACGTTTTTGAATAGTGAATAATATATTTAAGAAATTATTTTGGATGTGATATTTGAAATAGAATTAAGACGATCTAAAGATGTTTTAAAAGGTGTTGAGATTCGAAACCATAGATTTCAACATTTATTGTTGAAATAGGTGTTTTCGAGAAACGAAAGGAAATAGTAGATTATAACACGGTTGTTATAATAGATGATTTCCGAAAGGAAATGTTTTGTATAGTATTGGGATTTATATATCTATTTTAATTTCGAATCCCTATACTAGTGATTTTGGGTTGTCGTAACGATGTTTTACGCAACATTCGTTTTGGCCCGAATAAATATGTTTAAGAGAATGATTTCCTTAAAGAATGAAATATATACTTAATTTCGATTAGAGTATATTAAATATTTTCTAAGCGTAGAAAATAAAAAGACTTGTGAATTACTTATTTAATAAGTATGGAAATGTTTTCCAATATAAAGTGAATATGTTGAGAATTTATCTTTCTGAAGATAAATTGAAAATGAATATTTGAAATCGTATATTCATAAATATTTTGGAAATATAAATTCAATATGGAATTTATAAATGGATTTGGAAAATGGGTTTAAAAAATAAATATCGATTTATTTTTGAAGAATGGAAATTATGGATATATCTAGTAAAGATATTTTCGAGAAATAAATAATTTGGAAAATTATTTGGAATCTGGTGATGTGTGCATATCTATTGATAGTTCAATAACCGACTATCGATATTTACCTTTAAATGGTATATGTTGTGATTTGTTTGAAATTGAATGCCACACTTATTTTTTTAAAATAAGCGCTCACTATTCGGGTTAACCGGGAAAGGACCATGGGGTCGTATAACCCATTCCGAATATGTGATACGTCGTATGAATTGCATTCGAAGACGGTGTTGAAGACCGGATATTTTCGAAAACGAGAGGGTTTCTTGTCGAATGTCTTTGCATCGACTGGTCCCCGGTATAGAGACTCCATATGTGATGGGAAGTCCGAACGTGATTAGTGAATATCCGGATTGCAAGGACTTCTTTGTAAGTGCCTTCGGTTCTGTTCGAGCCCGGAACAGACTTGTATGGATTGTGTGTCTGACATTACAAGTTGAGATATAAAGCCGATTTCTTTCAAATATATTTCTGTGGTGGCGGAGAATTTATTCTTTTAGCTTAACACCCTTCTTTGAGACGTACGAGCTCAAAGGCTATATAGTTGAAGTTATCAGCGATATATTCCCAGTTTGGTAATGTGACATGCTGAGTGATGCTGAAATGATCATTGTGTTGATTATTTGTGATAGGATCATTTATTTGATCGTCTATCTTAGTGATCATTGTGTTGATCATTTGTTGACCCAAAGCATGGCTTTTGTATAAAGTATGTTTTTGTGGACGTGACTTCGTCGAGCCTCACACCCCGTGAATGGTCAAAACAGGAAAGAAGCAGCAAGGTTATGAGGGGTAGCACCCTTTAGGATGTGTCCATTTCCTTCTGGAAAAGGGTGGTATCATGGTATGGAGCCCAGATACTTACTCATGTTGAAAACACTTTATGATTGTGTGAATTGATTACGAGCGCTCGGTGAAAAGGTCCCAAAGGACCGGGGGATGGCATATTCGGTCAGTTGTTACTCAGTTAGGAGTAACCCGGCCTTGTGTTGGTAGAGATCCGGTTTGGTTCTCGGGGATGTCCATCCAGAGGCATTCTCATGTGGCAATGGGAAGTTCCTTGGCCTGACCATTCGTTGGAAATCCAAAGAAACAATACGATCTTGTACGGTTTTAGTTGTAGAACCTGCCATCTAATATGGTAGCTATTAGTAGGCATAATATAATGGTACCTATGCTGGCTAAGATTTATATCTTTATTTTCGAAATAAATTTTCTACACTATGCACTAATAATAATATCAAAATTGATTTGATTTTTGCGTAGAAGCATCTTTGACTAACATAAGAAGAAATCTCCTCCAAGTCTGCGTTTGCATTGTGTGTGTGGTGGGAGGTCTTATGGTAGTTATATTTTCAAAAGCATTGCGAATTGAATTTAAAAATATTCCTCTATTTTTGATTTTAAAGTTAAATAAACTGTTTTAAGTTCTCGCACCAGTCACATGACTGACTCGGAGTTTATTGTTTTCCTTCCTAAACTCTGGGTGCCCACCAATTTTCCACACGGGCAGTCAAGAGTTAGGCTTATCAGGATATTCTGGAATTCAGGAGTTGCTGGAGGCAAGCTGGATGGCATGACGTATTACTAATATATATAGTATTTCTTTTCCGCTGTTTAAAATAGTTTGTTGTTGTTATACACTCTGATGTAATGTAATATAATGTGATGTAATAACTGATATAGTTCTTTATTTAAAGATTATTCATTTATCTATTACATGTTGTTCCGCTGCGAATTGTGAGATTCTGATGTGTTCTATTGTTTATTTCTGTTCTGTTTTCTTTCTCTCCTCTTCTACCTCTTTCTTTTCTTAAATTCTTCTTTCTTAAAAACCCCCTCAGTGTTCGGTTTTTTGGCAACGAAAAATCGTGTCCTGACAAAGGCAAATCAGATCGAAGGAGAAACCTCGAAGATTTAAGTTAAATTCAACCAAGTCAATAATTCTATGTGAGTATGGTTTATCTACGAAAGGTTATGTGGCAAGATATGCAATAAATTTAATTTCTATATATCTTGTTATATTTTATTAATATGATTTAATACTGTTTTGATAATTTATTTATTATCTATAGTTAATTGATAATTGGAGGAATCCTATATCGTCACCTTAATAACAAATATTGATATGAATTAGGGGAAAGGTAATTTGGATGTAAAGTTCGTCTTGAACTATGTAGATAGGCTGCTACAATAGATATATACTCATTTGTGATGAATAAAGTTCTTTTTGTAGTTATATCAACCGTTGTATAGTTTATATGATCATATCGACAAACTACATCAAAAAATTGAGTTATGAATAAATAAATGATCAATAATCATTTGGACATATCTGTGCAGTTAAAGCGCTCGGCAGATTCAAAGCGGTGGAGGTGCAAAAAGTCATAGCGATGATACAACGAGTATATAGCGGGATGTAGCGGATGACTCTAAAATAGCATATAAAACTCGTACTTTATGTTTTTACAAATATATAAATGGTAATTAAATGAAAAATTATCATTCAGTTGAATTATAATCAATGCTCAAATAATTATAAATAAAAACATGTGCGAATATACTTTAAATAAATGTAAAACTGTTATATAACATAATTGAATTTAGTAGAATATTAGAGTATTTTCATTCCTGAAAATATATTAAAAATTAAATCAAATAAATTAGTTTCATAATTTTTATAATGTATAAATGCAATATTTCAGTTCATTTTATTAAAGAAGATATAGCGGAATATAGCAGGAATAACGGAATACAGAGGAAATAGTGGTGCTTGAAGCGGAAAGACTATATTTTGGGGCTATATGGAAAAATCATAGCGGTAGAAATCCAATATGAGATGTAGCGGGGTAATAGCAGGGCATTAACTACAAGGGGACATATTAAAGATACTAATGAATATGAATAAGTGTTTGAAATGAAATAATAATAATTATAAGCCGTTCTCAAAGTTCGAAAAGAAGGTAGAATGAAGAACAACCAAAATTGGACAAAAACAGTGGAGTTTAAGGTGCTAAAAGCTTAGCAATAGGAAACGATTGAATGATCGCAATTCATCAATTGATCGATGACACTCGAAAAAGCCTAAATAGTACCCGAGAAGAAAAGCGTAAAATAGCAAGAGAATAATCAAATGAAAATTTCCATCAGTCGACTAAATAGTTGAATAGTCAAACAATGGCTACTTGTCATTCGACTATGCGTTATTATATATATAAAATACAATAGATGAACTGTTGACTGATTGTCCGTGATGCTAGACTAATCGTCAATAGTTTACACAAATTAAACTTAGACCTAGTTCAGGCCTTGTATTGTGTTTGGGCTAGGCTTCCCCACTCGATCAATATGCTAAATTTCCACATGATGTTCTAACGTTATATAATATGACACTTAGCTTAGGCATGTGATTGTATCGCATTAAAAAATTTCTTACCGTTATTATTAACGTTACGAATCACAAATTTCATTATGTGGATCGTTGAGAGAAAGGAGGTATCCATATAACAAGGTTTATGTTGTGTCGGCTGATGTACCTATGGGGAAATTGATTTATTGTTCAATACATATATGTTGTCAGTTGTGCAATAGAGAGTGTAGGACACGATAGTGTGATTTTGTAGGTTGTTTACCATCGAGACTGTGTACTCGATGTGTTAAGGTAATGTAATTGTCTAAGCGGTTTATCATGATTTTATATTTGATATGCTGTTAGGTTTACCCTGTTTAGAATGTCCGACCTCTATATGGAATGCATGTGAGCTGTTGTCGTACTTTAAATGTATTATAGGTTGTTGTCCTACATTATATAAGTTGGCTTATTTATTCGAAGTAGGTGTATATGTTCAGGTAAACACAACTGGATTGTGTAGATTGTATATGATAATTTATCTTCCTATTAATACCATACCATTTGATATTTCTTACTCACATAGGTACCCCTGACCCCCTCTCTCTTTTCCTCTTTATACCTACTTTATAGGTTGATAGGTAATTGGGTAACATGAAGATACGTAAAGAAGGAGACCATACAAGCTGGAATTCTTTAATTTACAGTATTTCTATCTGTATCTTATTGCACTAGTAATATAGATATTTATTTGTCTTTTCAGTTATTTATCAGGAACTTTTTCTAATTTGTTTCTTATATTTGGTCACTATTTGTTTAAGCAAAGATATTTGGTTTATTTCAGTTATATATGTTTTTTTCTTCCGTTGTGAGATCTGAAAGTGTAGATGTTAAAAAAGTGTAAGTTTATCTCTGTACCATAAAAATTATCTCAACCTAAAGATTTGTCATTCTCGGCACAACACATGTTCGAATGTCACTTTTAAGTGTTGAATTGGTGCATTTAGAAGTGCTTGTTATTACAAAGACACTCTCTATGTAGTGTATACTATTCGGGGGAAAGACGCGAAAGTACTTCAAAGAAACATACTATAAGACCAAAATAGAAACTATGCCATAAGTCTTCCCGCTATAACTAAACTAAACATATTTCATTAACACATCACATGGATCATGGACAAGTGGCAGTCATCCAACGACATTGTGCCAATTTCGGCAATTCAAAACCGAATTGATTTGCCTAAACCAAAACTGTAATTTGTGGCACACTATTAAAGACAAGTCTGATGAAAGACGTGGCAATATTTAATAGCAGTAGTTGAGTACGAGAATGACGTTATCGATCCATATGGTGGTGTTCACCATCAAAAAGAAGGGAACATTGTAGCAAAATGATAATAAAAAATATTGGGTTAGAGAATTTATTTCAGTAAAGCTTCAAATTAATGTCTAAAGTATTATAGAATTCTATGCTTGTGCTACAAAGTCATTAAAGAGAAAGATTGCTTTGACCCATGCACGTACGATTCACTGACATCTGAACTATGTAAATTTTCTTGACTTTAATTTCTTGCAATTTACTTATTTCTCTTTGTTAACTCATTAAAATTAGCTTAGGCAATTTAACAAGTAGTTCATATGCTACTTCTTAGTTGTATAAGCACCCACCAATACAATTACTTCCAACTTAGCTTTTTTAGCAATTTGTTAGCGTACTACTTACCAATTGTATAAAGCATATAATAAGACATCTACTTCAGATTGGTATTATGAGACGAAAAATCTCATTAACAATAGGGATCCCATGATTCTTTGTTGTTCTACCATGGAACCCCTATTAATTTTTCAAAAATAGTATATATTTTTATTAAAGTAGGTTAGGTTTGAAAACAATTCCAATAAAAGTTTTTCTCAGAAACTTATTACAAAAATAGATCTCACTTAAGGTTGACAATTTGCTCATTGTAGAGATGCACAAACACATTTTAAAAAATTTATTTGTGTAATTTTAAAGTACGTAAGTCCAAATTTAGAACTTTCATTTATGCATTTTAGAAATGCATAAATAACTAAACAGGAAAGCAATTTAAAGTATAAACCACGAACATTTTTTACCATAATGATAACAACCTTATTCTTTAGTGTGAAGGATAAAATTTAATTAAAAATGCAACGAAATTTTTTGTATGAAGGCTAAGGCGTGAAATTAAGGTCTCCTAATTTTCATGTGATAGACTCTATGCAATAGAAAAGGGACGTAATGGTCTTCAGCATGTAGCAAGCATAGCAATGCAGTTGGCATCGATCTCAACGGTGATTCAATAATTTTTGGGGATATAATAGACGCCGATGGTGACGAGGGAATGAGATGTTGATGTCAACAATGATGGGTGGAGGAGTGATGGGATGACAGCGATAGAAGTGATGATGGAGATTGATGTGGTGATGGCAAACCACGAAGTTGATGGGAGGAATACTGAAATCTAGAGAAGAAGAAGCATATACTTTTTGTGATGCTATCGTTTAGTATCATTTTATGAAATTAAAATTGAAAATTAAGTACATGTACAAATCAGTTAGTAATGATACTTTGCGGTATCATTTTATGAATGGTAGTAGAATTTTAGATAAAGTATGTATGTCTTAGTTTTCAATATTATTTTTAGTAGCATTTTGTGAATTATGGTAGCACTTTCAAATAAAGTTTATATATGTATGTATGTATGTATGTATGTATATTAGTCCATAAAGCTATATTGTTGTAGTAGCATTTCTAAATGAAGTAATATTTAGTATTATTTTACCAGCTACTGCTTTTCATTATTTTTAGAAAGGTAACTTATAACATTACATTTTTATAAAGGTTTTTTGTAATATCATTCGATGTGTTAATATTCGTTTAAGAAATATTATGTTCATTAAAAAGTTGAATATAGTGTTTATCATTATAAAGCAATCTTCTAGTAACATATTTAATTAAAGACCATGCAGCATCATTTCATTCTTTACTAAACATTTATTTATTTTCCTATTATTTAATGCTTAACTTTACTACTATTTAGTTTCATTTTTGATTTTTACACGTCTTCTGCATTGTTTTGAGTTGTAGTTTTTTATCGAGCATTTAATATTGTATTTTTTATTAATTTATTGAAATGTATTTTTCTATAATGCTACCGAATAGCAGTATTTTATATTTATTATTTTATTTTCATTTCTAATAAAAAATGTGATGAAATATTTTTATTCTTATTCTACCTTATAGTAGCATTTTGTATTTATTATATTTTTTAAATAATAATAATAATAAATGATAAATTCATATAATGATATTGGAAAGTATAAATTTCTTACTCGTTGACACATTATCATTTGAATGTATGGTGTAGTGTGGCTTTGTTGTTTGTTAAATTAGGCAATCCAGGTTCACTTCTAGAAAGCAAAATTATTTTTGGACCATTTTAGAGATCTGGACTAAGATAACAAAATAGGTTCGGCCGAGCCTGGTTGATGGTGAAGTGGAGTAAAAGGAGGTGTAAAATTGTGTCTGGGTTAAGTGATTGATATAGGCAGTGTAGTAGGTGTTGAGGTGAGAAACATGTGGTAGATCTAAAATAATTTAAGGTTTTACTGATGGTTATGTGTCGGCCAGATGGTTGTATGGGAGCGTCCAAATGAGCGATGGTGGAGTGGCAGCCGAGGAGAGCGATTGTAAATAGATGAGTGTGCTTCGTGTCCTTGTAACTAATTAAGAAAGTTGATGGTGTATTTTACAACATAGAATTTTCCTTTAAACAAAATACTTCAATACTAAACCCCAAAAGTAGCTTTTTGGAATAAGTTAGAGGACTAGTTCTATTGATACCCAGTTATTTTCTTCGTCACCCAAGATAAAAACCAACAAACAAAAATGATACATTTAACCTTTTAAATCTTTATTTATAATAACATGTGGATTATCACTTGGTAAATAAATGGAGGAAGAACTATTTTTTCTATTTCATTTTTTCTATAGGCTATCCATTTAGTTGTTTATGGGATTACAAAAGAAGATGATCTTTCTAAAGTAGCTCCTCCACTAGCTGGTTCACAAATCATACACTAGCTTGTAGTTGTTTCTAGACTAACCATCCTCTATGTATCATGGGAAAAAAAATCTAAATAAACCATTTCGGTAATTGAAATGTAAACTAGAATTTCAGAACTTCCTTCCTAGATAAATGCAAATGAATTGAAATGGATTTCTACAACGAAGGAAGTAAGAGTAAGATAATTGGCTTAAGAGAGAGAAGATGGAAAGAAGGGTATAATTGTAAGATAAAGGGTGAGGAGAGAAATAAATGGGGCATAAGTGATTTTTCCAAAATAAAGGGGTGTATAAGGAAGTTGCGTAGGTGTTAATTGAGTTGGCCAAGTTTAACATCAAAGTTATTCATGCGGTGAGTTTTTAAGGGTGTTCCTATTTACACTCATCTAAGCACTTATTAACGACCCATCAATAAAATTAAATCATTAAAATTAGTTCAAAAATTCACATTTAACTTAAAATAAGATCAGGAGGTAAATACGACTGATTACGCATAATTGAGCAACATAAATATAAAATAAAATATTAACCTAAACATAAAAACTTTCAATCCTCTCAACCCATAATGGTAGAAAAAAAGACGAATGACGTAAGTAGAAATATTTCATCAACTTTATATTATGATTTGATAAGTTAAGGTATTTAATTATATTTAAAATATGCATGTAAATCAATATTTTTATGACTCGTTAATGTTATATGTAAGGATAATGATAAATTAATTTATTTGACTATATCATACTGTTTTCTATAATTGATTTAATCGTTCTTTATTTCTTTTCTTATTGAAGCAACAACAAATTTAATGATGATTGGACTTTTTGATTGATGTGGTAATGGAGATTCTTTATTATGTTATACAATAGCACCAATTTCGAATTGTAAAGTGGCTGTAACTATTATCACCCCATAAATCATCTTTCTCAACCTGCATTTTGTTAAATAATATTGCACCCAGCTTATTTCTTTTTGCATCCCAAGTTGTTCCATTTGTGTCCTTTTTATATGTTTTACCTTCTTCATCATCTACTTTTTTTACTTTGATCTTCAATAATATTTCATTCATCCAGTAAATATGTAGCGACCCATAAATTTTCGATGTTTTAATTTTGTGGTTTTAATAATATTTTATGAGTTAATATTGAAATAAATAAAATGTTGCAATTTTATAATGGAATAATAACTAAATTTAAACCGAGACAATGTTGATACAAGTTAAGTGTCAACAATCTTAATGAAACTCCAATTCATTGTATCTAAACATGCTATGCTTGGTTATAAAACTAAATATAAGTAACAAATGTAAATATTTAGTTATTGTACAAAATAGATAGTTAATGGTAATTAAATAAGATCAGTATGGTGTAAGGAATGTAATATGTGTGGTATTAATGGTTACACTGATTTATAGTGGGATGTGAAAAGGTAATAAATTAATGTTGTTTTGATAATAAACAATTCTTAATGATTTTTAATTTCGTAACGGCAGAGTGAATGAGGATTTATGGAAAACATAAAAAAAAAATTTAAGTAAACAAGAGTATATATTGAACAAATTTATGATAATTGGATAATGCAGTGTTAATGGAAATTGATTAGTGTTATATATGGAATTTATACCTAGATGGGTGAGTAGTAAACTTATAAATGGAAGAAGTAAGCAGGTGACCATTTATTTAGGTTATTTATTCATTTAGTATGTTAAATAAAAAAAAATTGGGAATCAGATCTCAATTAAGGGAAATTAAGTTGTATGTTAATTTGAAATAAAAACTAATAAATATTACATTAATATGGGATGTAGTACAAATGGTTAGAGATTGTCAAATTTGGTAAAAAGGGATTTGACTTAGGAAATTTTGTTAATTGAGTTGAAAACCTTAATTAATATGTGTAATTGACAAGATTCACATTTTTAAATATAACCGTTGATACAAATCCAAGATGTATATATAAATATTAATGTAATGAAATATGAAATAATGTCAACTATGTTAGTTGAGTAATAATTAAGTGAATATTAAGTTGTAATCGAATAAAATCAAATTTATTGGAATTAATTTGCAATTAATTGGATTAATTGCAGTTGACATTTGAACACTGTATTTACTGAATTAATTGACACTAAAATTATATGTGAATTTGCTTTTAGCTATATTAAGTATCTAAGGATTAAAAATGACAAAAATCTACTAGTTTATAATTTGTGCAGTCATGGTAGATGTGATTGGTCATTTGAAATGATTAATTCTATAAGATGTAATAAATGTTAATTTTAGTTATAAAATGAAAATTGTTTATTTATTTGAAATATAAAATTCAATAAGACTCGAATAACAAGGGTAAGATTTAAAAAAAGTGGAATTTAATATCGAAATACTACGTTAATGAAAATTACGAAGGAAATTTGAGAATATTAATGCAATAGATACAAACCAATGTAAATTGCATCTTTTGATAATAATAGAATGAAACAAAATTAAATGAAATTTTAAAAATTTAATTTACAATTTCTAAATTCAATGAACTTGAGATAAATACTGAAATTTGTTAAATTTATCAACTTTAAATTGACTTTTAATTTGGTTAAAACATTGTAATTTGATTGAGAAATATAAAGTGAAAATCTGTCAATTTTAAGATTGAAATTTAAAAATTGAATTTCTTTATCAATTATTAATTTATTTAATTAATAGAAAAATAGCCATTTTGGCCACTGACACGGATTTCGACGTAACCAGTTTCATCGGATCCGTAATTGTGAATTATAATAGTGTTTCAAGTTTCGTAATGATCAGACTTGTCGTTTGATCGCATGGACTCGAAATGCCTTGAAATTTATGTAATTTAAATCAATTGAAATAAATTTGGAAAATTTGAATTTAGCATAACTTCTTCATACGATGGAATTTGGACGTGAAACTTTTTCCATCGCGTTTAAAATATTTTTTAAACATATATTTTGATATATGGGTTGACCCTTTTCCGTTCCGGAATCGAAACGGGCTTTTCGGGTCAATTATCGTTCAAAACCCAAATCCAACCTAGCCCATTCTTTCTATTCCGTTTGCCTATATATATGTGGTTATAAACCCTAGGTCATTGCTTTCAATTTCAAACCCTAATCTTCCCAATCTTCCTCATTCCACTGCAAACCCTAATCTTCCCAATCCACTTTCAATTTCAAAAAAAAAAATATTTTTGCGGATCTGCAGCAACTTCTGGTCGCGCTTCGACTTTCAGAGGCAAAAACGCTGCATCTACTTTGGGTTAGGAAGAAAGTTACTCGGGTCGCACCGGGTCGTTTTGGCAAAAACTCCAAGCAAGCACCGGGGAATTGAGGCGGTGGACCGAAGTTGAACCCGAAGTCGACTCAGGACCAGAATTTTCCAATCTTCTAATTTTCCTAACTTTTTCATACGAGCTCGGATTCATGCGTGGTTTGTTTTGCTGGGATCGTGTTAGAATTACGGACACTTTGGCACTGCTTTGGATGGATTTGGAGACGGTTAAAATTTTCGGTTTAAATTGGATTTAAATTCAATTTAAATTTAAAAGGTGAGTGTTTTAATCCACTCACAACTTCTAAGATTTCTTATGTTGGTTAAATTGATTTATGATGTGTTTAAAATTTTATTTGTAGCTGTTTGGCATATATTTCATCATTTTCTCAGTTAAATTGCATTCATTTAATTTACGCGTTATTTAATTCATTATTGCATTTAAAACTGTCAGTTAACTGTTAATTAATTTATTCACTGCATTAAAGCTGTCAGTTAAAATTTTAGTAAAAATTATTATTGCATATAACATGCTAGTTAAATTAATTTATTATTGCATATAAAATACAGTTAAACAGTTATTTAATTCATTATTGGAAAATTAACGGTTAGTAATTAATTATTATTTATTGATGTGCTTATTTGAATTGAATGATAAATTGATGAATGTTTGATGATTGATATGATGGACGAATGGATGCTATATTTATATTGTATAAACTGCAAGTTATTATGCAATTTCATTTCATTCGGGATTGCGGTTTGAAATGATATGTAACGACCCAGAATTTATATTGATTAAAATTTGAATATTTAATTTATTTTAAATATTAATAAGTGAAATTTTTACGTCAAATAATTTATTTATCAATTATTGGATTTAATTTGACAATTAAATCGATAATTTAATAATTGAAATTCCAGAAATAATTGAAAATCGGGTTAAATATGATTAAAATGATTCGTAAAATTTTATTTTATCATATTGGAGTTAGAACGATATTTTAGAACTTTTAAAATTGAATTAAGAGTAAATTTGCGAAAATTGAATATTTTAATATTTAATCGACTAGTGAAATTAGCCAATTTTTGAACAGTCTCAGAATTGGACGAAACTAGATCCATTGGATCCGTAATAGTTTGTTATTATTGGATTTCAGTTTCGTAGCAATCGGAGTTATCGTTTGATCGTGGCAGCTCGAAACGCATCGAAATTGTTTTAATATTTATTTGGTGAGTTAAAATAGCCATTTTTCAAACAGTCTCGGATTTCGATGAAACCAGTTTCATCGGATCCATAATGTGATATTATTGTATGGTTTCGAATTTCAAGTCAATCGGATTTACCGTTTGTCTGGGGCAAACTAAAACGCCTAGAAATTTGATTTACCGATTTAATTTTAAATCGATCATTTATTGCCATATCTCGCACAGATGATCGAATTAGCTTTCGAAACCTATTCCATTGTGTCCGGAACGCGGGATAAACCCTAGAAATGCTGGTCATCGGGCTTAAATCGAACCCTAAGATAGAGCCGACCGCCATTTTTTTCTTCGATGGCCAGAAAACACTATCCTTTTCTCCTCATTTATCTCTTAATCCACGCATTGATTCAAGAAAGTGTCAACTAGTAAATTGTAGATCTCCTCGAGCTCGATATATCCAACGGTCGAATTTTGTTGAAGTGGCTTAGATCGATCGAAAAAGCGAGTTGAAGGGGCCGGTTTTGACCACGTCTTTCGAGGAGATGGGGGCACTAGGGAGGTGCGGCCTCTGGCCGTGGGTAGCTATGGGCATCGGCGTTCGAATGGGGGTGAGATGATGGGGTTTCGGCAACGTTTAGGTGGCGCGAGATCTAACCCTAAATTGGAGCTCATGGGTTTTATCGTGCACGTAGGTTTTCACGAATGAGGGAAGAAGAAGCAGGGACCATCGGCCCGGATCTCATTTTGCAGTAGTGAACGGTCCAGATTGAAATTTGGGTATAAAAATGAAATAAATTGTAAATTTATTTATATTAAAAATTGTACGATCTTTAAAATGCAATAACGTTTTCATACGAGGTCGAAAACGCACGAAACAAGTTGCGTTGGAATCGTATAGACGAGCACTACGCTATGGAATTGGATTGGAGTCGTTTGGAGTTAGTAAGAATTTTGGGTAAAATTAAACGTCCGTTTAATTTTATTCGAAATAAATCGCTAAAACGAAATTGAAATCAAGGTGAGAACTTCTCACTCAATCGAATCGGTTTCGATTTTAATTTTCAATAGTTAAATTTAAAATTGTTGATTGAATGTTGAATGATGATTGTTATCTATTGATTGTTAAAATAGACATTATGCGCCGTTAGTAAGCGGATGTTATTTATTAAAAACATATACCGCGAATATTTCACAGTACAGTGAAATTGGTATTATTTATGTACTTGGAGTTGACTTCCCGCATTATATAGCGGATGAGACCCTATTGCGCCGTCTATTAAGCGGATAATATTTTATAATTTCCATATACCGCGATAATTCCGTACTGGAACGGAATTGGTATTGTGCTAATGTTTGTGGATGCAGGGAAACAGGTTGGAGGGATCCAACCGGATTCCTCAACTGTATTGATTTATTTACAGATATTTTGATATTTGTTGATTATCATATCGATATATGATATTTGGATGTCGTGATTGACTATTTGGTGTTGTTGCATCATCGGATCCATTTTTGAAGTTTTAAAAGAATGATTTTGATTTTTTTTTTAAAAAGAATTTTTAAAGTGATTTTTGAAAGTATATGTTTTATTAAAATTTTGAATTGATTTATTTTAAACAAATTAACGTTATAAGTTTAATGTTGCAAAAGTTATGATTTTTTGTAAAATATAACCAAATTAAGATTTTTGAAATAAATAGTGATTAATTTATTAAATGGTTTAATTGGGAATTTTGAATTATTATAAACGGTTTATAAAAAAGATTTATAAAATTGATATTTATAAATTAAAAATACTGGAATTATAAAACGAGTTTTTATAAGTAATAAAGTGAAATAAAAATGGATTTCATAAGTGAATTGAGATTTATAAATTTATGAAATATGAATATATAAAATGGATAGATTTTGTAAAATATAAGATTTATAAGTAATCAACTTATAAATCGGATTTTGGCATTTAAAATGAGATATAAAAAGGATTTTTATATATAGAAGTTTGTAAAAATATAAATGGAGTTTATAAACGTTGTTTATAAATCCGAAATCAATTGAATTTGACAAGTTGGATATAGGAATATATGAAAGGAATTATATTAACGATTTTGGACAGTGAATATATTATTAAATGAAATGGATATGTTTTTGGGGAAGGAACATTATGAAATGAAGTTAATGATTTTAAAGACGTTTTAAAAGGCATTAAGTATCGAATACATAGATTTCAACATTCATTGTTGAAATAGACGTTTTCGAGAAATAGGAGGAAATGGTGGACTATAACACTATTGTTATAGTAAATGGTTTCCGAAAGGAAATGTTTTGTATAGTATTGGGATTTATATATCTATTTAAACTTTGAATCCCTATACTAGTGATTTTGGGTCGTCGTAACGATGTTTTACGTAACATTCGTTTTGGCCCAAACAAATGTGTTTAAGAGAATGATTTCTTAAAGAATGAAATATATACTTAATTTCGATTTAATTATATTGAATATTTCCCAAGTGTTGAAAATAAATGGATTAGTGAATTACTTATTATTAAATAAGTATGGAAATGTTTTCCAATATGAAGTGAATGTTTTGAGATTTTATCTTTTAAAGATAAATTGAAAATGAATATAAAAAATCGATTTAGGAATCATATATTCATGGATATTTTGGAAGTGTAAATTCACTATGGAATTTATAAAAGAAAGGGGAATTTGATTAAAAAAAACGTTGATTTATTTTTGAAGTGTGGAAATTATATATCTAGTAAAGATATTTTGGAAAGTAAATAATTTAGGAAATTATTTGGAATTTGGTGATGTTGAGCATGCCTATTGATAGTTAAATAATCCGACTATCAATATTTACCTTTAATTAGGTATTTTTTGTGATTTGCTTGAATTTGAATGCCACACTTATTTTTAAATAAGCGCTCACTATTCGGGTTATCCGGGAAAGGACCTTGGGGTCGTATAACCCATTCCGAGTATGTGATACGTCGTTATGGATTGCAATTGATGACCGGTGTTGAAGACCGGATATTTGTGAAAACGGAAGGATTACCGTCGAGTTACTCTACATCGGCTGATCTTCGATATAGAGATTTTATCACCCTTAGTGACGGGAAGTCCGGTCGTGATTAGTGAATATCCGGAATGCAAGGACTTCTTTGGAAGTGCCTTCGGTTCTGTTCGAGCCCGGAACAGACTTGTATGGATTGTATGTCTGACATTACAAATTGAGATATAAAGATGATTTCTTTCAAATATATTTCTGTTGGTGGCGGAGAATTTATTCTCTTAGCTTAACACCCTTCTCTGAGACGTACGAGCTCAGAGGTTATATAGTTGAAGGTTATTAGTGATATACTCCCAATTTGTTAGTGTGGCATGCTGAGTGTTGCTGTGAAATGATCATTGTTTGGTCATTTGTGATATGATCATTTATTTGATCATTTATCTTGGTGATCATTGCTTTGATCATTTGATTGACCCAAAGCACAGCTTTTGTATAAAGCGTGGCTTTGTGGATGAGACTTCGTCGGACCTCACACCCCGGAAATGGTCAAAACAGGAAGGATGCGGCAAGGCTATTAGGGGGTAGCACCCCTTTAGTGTATGTCATTCCTTCTGGATAGAGGTGGTATCATGGTATGGAGCCCAGATATTTAACCTATGTTGTTGCTGCAAATTTTATGGTTGTTGGAAATCGAGGATCCTCGGATAGATCGGTTACGATCGGGGGATGACATATTCGTGTTAGTAGTTACCCAGTTAGGGGTAACCCGGCCTTGTGTTGGCAGAGATCCGGTTTGGTTCTCGGGACGTCATTCCATAGGTGTTTCCATGTGGCAATGTGAAGTTCCTTGGCCTGACCATTTGTTGGAAATCCAAAGAAACAATACGATCTTGTACGGTTTTAGTTGTAGAACCTATCATTCACTTATGGTGGCGCCCCACTGTTTGGATGGTAGCTATAGTAGGCATAAGTGCGGAATGCCTATGCTGGCTAAGATTTATATCTTTATTTTCGAAATGAATTTGGCCTACACTATGCACTAGTAATAATATCAAATGTTTCTTTTTAATGCGTATCAAGCATCTTTGACTATCATAAGGAGAAATCTCCTCCGATTCTGCGTTTGCATTGTGTGTGTGTGCGGGAGGCCTTATGGTAGTCTCATTTTAAAAGCATTGCGAATTGACTTTAAAAATATTCCTCTATTTTGATTTTAAAGAAAAATAAACTGTTTTAGTTCTCATACCAGTCACATGACTGACTCGGAGTTTATTGTTTTCCTTCCTAAACTCAGGGTGCCCACCAATTTCCACACGGGCAGTCAAGAGTAAGGTTTATCAGGATATTCTGGAATTCAGGAGTTGCTGGAGGCAAGCTAGATGGCATGGCGTATTACTAGTATATAATATTTCTTTTCCGCTGTTCATTTGTTTGTTGTTGTACACTCTGATGATGTAATGAAATGTAATGTAATGTAATAACTGATATAGTTCTTTGATTAAAGATTATTCATTTATGTATTATATGTTGTTCCGCTGCGAATTGTGAGATTCTGATATTGTTCTGTTGTTTCTTTCTGTTCTGTTCTATCTTTTTCTATCTTCTTCTATCTTTTTCTTCTTCTTTAACCCTAACATTTCGGTTTTTCGGTAACGAAAAATCGCAAACGTTGTAGGATCGATTTCACCCTAGAGGGGGGTGAATAGGGTGATAGTGTAAATTATAAAAATTAATCGCGGAAGCTTATCAATTAATTTAAATTCAGATCACAGAATAGCAGCACAGATATAGCAGAATATAAATAACAGAACAGAACAACGCAGAATTTACCCAGCTTCGGCAAAACCCTGCCTACGTGCTGCCCCCAAGGTTTCTACTAGAAATTAGATAGTCCCTCGCTTACACACGTAAACTCGCTATACCCGCTATTGACTAATCTAACTCTACGCTCAAAACCCTGCCACAACTCAACCACCGAGTTGCGAATTCTCAAGCTACGCCACGTAGCTTGTCCCCTAGTCACACGAATTACAAATTAAAAACAATTTAATACAAACAACCCTAATTTTAAATTTAAAGCCCTTATTAAAAAAATTCCAGCCCCTTTTATCTTCTAGCCCGTCTCTTTTATTATCTTCCTTTGTTTATTTGGAGATGCCGGCCGTTTCCACTTTGAAGCTAAATTAGGGCTTGTCCCTTCGATCCAATTTAGGGCTTTCGAAGCGCCGATAATATATTGATTGATTCGATGATTATTCGCATGTACTGTTGATCGATTGTTGCTCACTTCGGCTGCTTCGTTGTTGTTGATGGAGTTCGACTTCGATTCGGTATGTGATTTTCGTTTATACTATACTGTTATGCTTGATTGAACTCCATAATCGATTGCCTGTGATGATTAGGGTTTATATAGGAGTTAATTTCCTAAAAACTCGTCCGTCTGATTTCTTCAATTTCATGCTATCGGCCCTTTGATATTTGTTGAACGATGATGATTTATTTGACTTTGTCAATTGCGTATTATCGTTGCTTGATGGTTACGTTGTTGATTCGTGACTTAGTCAATTTGCTTGGCTATCACGGTGTAATATACTCGGCTTGAATTTTTCTCTGACTTGATAATTTCGTACAACTTGATTTTTGATAATCAACGTTTTGACACGTGACTTGGTCATTATGTCTTTGATGTTTATTATTCTTCTTTGACTTCGATATTTTGTAAATTGGCTTCGGCCACTGTCTGCATTCCTGTAGCTTTGTTCAAGTTATCTTTGGCATTGTTGTATCCATTGCAGTCTTGTAATCTTCACTCTGACCATACTGCATTGTTTCGATGTCATTGATTTGTTTAGCCTCGGCATTGACTGGTTTCATGCTTGTTGTCATTTGCAACTGGTCTCTGTGCATTTCTCTGCGTTCATTTGAGTTGTTGATATTTAGTTGCTGTCTCCACTTGCTTGAGTTTCACTGCCATAAGTCGTGCATGTGTGTTGCATTTCATTTGCAGCCTTGACTTTTGTGATATTTGACAGCTCTGGCTCGATGTTGTTACTTTGGTGAAGTGATTTTTGCTGTAGTCATTGTTTGATTCAGTCCAAGTTGCATTTGTTCCATACTTTAGTTCATCTGTATATTGCTGCAATCTTCATTGAGCTTGTATATGAGTTGTTTCACTGGTGGCCTATGTGCATGCTTCACTGTTCTTTGCATTTGTTCATATGAGTGTGCTCACTGTTGTTTGTACCTGTTGCACTCTGGTATGTCCACTGCAGTTTGTGTCTTGCCACTGACTTGCTGCCTATAATTGTATTCATGTATACACTGCATTGTCGTCTTGTGGCAGTTGCTTTGTCTCCATGTATTTCATGTAGTATGGGCATTTGAATATGCATTTGTGAACATTGTCGAGTCTGCACTGTGTCTTTTGTTTGCACCTGATAGCCTGTCCCTTTTTTTTTTGGTTGTTTGGTCTTGTTGCATGAGTTACTTGCATTGGTGCTGTTGCAATTCGTTTCGGCCTGACCCTTCCATATGCTCTCTGATAATGTTGAACTTCACTATTGCTGTTGTGTTCTGTTCATACTGCAGTTGCACATTGCTGCTTGTAGCACTTGTGTACTTGGTCGAGTTCATTTGCATTCTGCAGTTTTGTTCCATATATGTATGTTCATTCATTGGTTGGGACTTGCAGTGTTGGCTTGATGGTTTGGGTTTGCATTTTACTTGAGTCACTTCACTACTGCCTGTCTGAACTGTGCACATTGTTGCACTTTGGTTGTTTATCATGTTGCATTCACTCCATTTTGCATTGGTGCATTGCTGTCATGTTGGTTCGAATTGCACTTGTCACTGCTGCAGTTGCTATGCAGTTGCTATGCCTTCGGTCATGTTGCCTTGTGTTGAATCCAGTTTCAAAACTCGGGTTTGACCTTGTGCTCGTGTCGTAATTTTGAATATACTGCACGTGAGTTGAACCCGGCTTTTCATTTGGGTTTGACCTGTGCTCACCTGTCCCTGTAAATCGATCAAGTGTATATATCGGTGTGCACGGCCTTGTGGCATATACAGTAATACACTGTGTATGTCACAAGTTGTTCGTGTATGATGAATTCAAATTTAAATTATGACGAACAACCCAAATAACTGAGGCAAATCATATTTTCAAAAACCATATTTTATTTTTGAATTGCAAAAATATTTCTTTTTCAATTTTACCGCGTTAGTAAATATTTTTGCAGATTGCTCAGATGCTGGATTCAAACTGGAATAAAGTTGAAGATAAATGTGAGTGTGAGTAATATGTAGTGAGGTGATGATATGTAAAATAGTGATGTAATTGAATTTGTATCAAAGTTGTATAGTGAATAGTGAGAGCTTGAATTTGTATACTATTCAAAATTGTAATAAATATTTGTTTGAATAAAATATTCGTTTGAATTCAAATTCCGTGTTATTTATTTTATTCAGCAAATATTTACTTAATCTGTGAAAAATAAAATAGTATATTATCAAATACGTTTAAACGAATGTATATATGTTTATTATCATCAAACAAAAATCATATAAGCGCATATTCAACAACCTCCCCCTTTTGATGATAACAAACATATATTTAAGATTTTGAATATGTTAAATGTATTTGATCATTGATATGCTCTAATTGCTCCCCCTATTTAAATGCTTTCTCTCTACACAAAACTCCCCCTACATATATGCATACACATAAAAATATATAAATGAGCCTATATGCAAATGGAAAATTATTTGACCTTTGCTTGATTTTATTAGACAAAATCTTAACTTTTCTCTCCCCCTTTTATTATCAGCAAAAGAGTAATAGTGTTAGAGAAAATAGAGATAAAGTTATCGATATTAATTCAACATTAAAACTCAATTGAATATAAATATTAAATTTCAATAAAAATCAAACAAAGATCATAAATATTTTGTTAGGCGCATATTCCACTTTTAGAATGATGGAAATGATGTCATCATATAAAACCATACAGTTGTGTCTATTTGTGGTATATTTATATCAGGAATTTGAATATCTACTAACCATGCATAACCGTTAGGACTTTTAAATGAGATTAGTAGTATTCCAATTTTATTTCAAAAAAAAATGAATTCAAGTATCTTCTAACCACGCATAACCGTGAGGACTTTTAAATGGGATTAGAATCAACTTGTTTATTTTACAAATCAACTTTTGATATGTGTTCCATACATGCATAACCGCGAGGACTTTTAAATGAGCATGGAAGCTCATAACAAATTCCAAGTAATTCACCCATGCATAACCGTGAGGACTTTTAAATGAGAGTGAATACTTTGGTATTTATTATTATTATTATTACCCCTTTTTTTCTAAAAAAAATGTGAAAAATGAAAAACGAACGATTCCTGTTTAAAGTACCACATATCGACAAACTATATAGAATTTTGATGAGTGATGATTGTTAGAAATATGATAGATATAGAGATGGTCATGGAATTTTTGCCAACAAACAGTTTTATAACTCTGGTTTAAATTTCTAAAGAAATTTATTAATTATACCGTCTCGAGTCATAATATTTGATCAATATTAACACTCATCACTTTTTCAATCACTATTTTCCTTTTCGATAAACATTTGGGAGTCAGATTAGTCAAAATGTCATTTAAAATCAAAATCAAAAAATAATTATGAAATTAATTTTTCAAAATGACTAATCTGAAAATATGGTCAAACATGATTTTCTCGAGGGGGTTTTATAAGAAAATTTCCTGCTATTTGAAAATTATTTGAAATGAAGAATATGCAGATATTTTCTTTGAAAAACGATGCAGTTACTAAATGTCTCAAAAATTACGTTTCACTAGTAATTTTTCTATCAACTAGATTACCAGTGTAATCTGCATCTGAATTTCTCTTTCACTCAAAAATTATCATCAATTGAATTTGATTGACCAAAACATGAAGTGTGCACCAAAACTTTCAAATTCAATTTTAACAACAATTTAAATGACATTCTTTTGAATTTGAAATGAAGCCGTGTAAATAATCAGAAAACCGTGAATAAGGAGTTAGCCATATTATAACCAATTGTATTATCCAACAAAACACTATTTTTAATCCAAACTGATATATATGAAGTAATTCAAAGAATCTAGAGATTTTTATAGTGTTTTTGGCATAAGAATATAATTGGCCAACTATGTTGAATAAGTCAGAATCATCATCTTGATATTGGCCGATTTTAATTCAGAATACGGTGCAGATTATCACATTTTATATATCATTTAAAACATACCATACCTGTTTTACCTTTACGATATTTTTTCGTTGTTGTCCATTGTGATTCTGTCACCTTTATACTAGGCTAAGGAACTTTGCTTTGTCGCCCGTTGTGTTTCTGGAACAGCCAAAATCCAGAGAACACTATTGTTGTTCCTTAGCCTGCCACCACACCTACACGATGAAAGATTTATGTGACCTATTTGTTTTTATAGGTCCATGGTTGTTAGTGGCAGAAAATTTTGAATAACAATTTTGTAAAGACCCAAAACTATTTATAATTGTTCCCTTCGGCACCCAAATTTGTTTAACTTTGAGAGATTTTATATTTGTGCCTTTAGGAACCCAAATCGGTATACTTTTCACATGTTTGGGTCTATACCAACAATTATTGTGATCATGTCCAAATTTTCTACAAAACGTGCACATGGAATTAACTTGACTAATATTGCTTTCAACAATTTTTGAACTATTATATCAAAGTCCTTGTCTAACCAAATTAACAGTTTGCTTTCCTAATAGCATACTCAACGATTTTTCACTTTTTGAAAATTTATCTAAAGTCGTTGACAATTGTTGGACTTGTGTTTTGAGAGATTCATTTTCGTTTAACAACTGTGTGCACTTTTTAATAGAATTTTCTCTCCTAGTATTTTCATTCTCTTTTAAAATCAGAATTTCATTTTCAAGTGATTTTATATTGATTTCTGATTTTTTAATTTCTTTTTCGAATGTTGGACACTTATCACACTTAGGGATCCTACTTTGATAGGTTTTAACTAGTTGATCAAGTTGTTTATTGCATTCTATCAAAGTATCCTTTTGAGATTCAAGTTTGGCGTATTTTTCCCTAAGTCGTTCAAAACAGCCATTTACTTCGTGGAAATAAATGAGTAATTCAGAGTGAGTAAGTTTTGATACCTCGCTTGGCTCGTCATCGTCGCTATCAGTTATATTCCCATGAAGGCATATATCTACTTTCTTACTTTCACTGCTATCGCTTTTATTCCACGTGGCTGCAAATTTCCTTTTTGAATTCTTTTCTTTGTCGAGTTGAAATCGGGGATAATTGGGCTTGATATCACCGGGTTTGTTGCAAATGATCCCGTGTTGTTTCGAGTTATCCGGTGCTTTGATTATTCTGCTTTTTAATTTTTTATTTTGAGCTGGATTTCCGTATTTGTGATTCCACCTTTTGAATTTCTTCATTATTAATGCCAGCTCGGCTGCTCCATCTTCATCATCCTCATCACAATTACTATTTACCAATCCTGTTAAGCACATCTCTTTAACTGAGTCAGTTGTGGAGGACTTCTCATTGCTGTTGACTTTTGCTCCATATATTGCATCGAAAGTATTCCAGATTTCCTGTGCATTTTCACAATGAGAAATGAAATTAAAATTATCTTGATTAATATGAGAATATATTATATGCATAGCAAGAGCATTAATCGAGATAATTTTCTTATCTGTTATATCACACTCATTTTCAATAATATCCCAACATTTAATATTAACAGATCTTAAATAAAATTCCATTTTCAATTTCCAATTCAAAAATCTGTTCCATCGAAAATAGAAGGAATAATATTTGAACGACCCTCAACAGAAGTATTAATAAAAGAAGCCATTTCAAATATTCAAAATTTTAAAACAAAAACCAATTTTTAAAACACGAATTTTTAAAACAAAAATTGATTTTTGTAAAAAAAATTTAAACAAAAAACAACTTTTGTTCCTAGCTCTGATACCACTTGTAGGATCGATTTCATCCTAGAGGGGGGTGAATAGGGTGATAGTGTAAATTATAAAAATTAATCGCGGAAGCTTATCAATTAATTTAAATTCAGATCACAGAATAGCAGCACAGATATAGCAGAATATAAATAACAGAACAGAACAACACAGAATTTACCCAGCTTCGGCAAAACCCTGCCTACGTGCTGCCCCCAAGGTTTCTACTAGAAATTAGATAGTCCCTCGCTTACACACGCAAACTCGCTATACCCGCTATTGACTAATCTAACTCTACGCTCAAAACCCTGCCACAACTCAACCACCGAGTTGCGAATTCTCAAGCTACGCCACGTAGCTTGTCCCCTAGTCACACGAATTACAAATTAAAAACAATTTAATACAAACAACCCTAATTTTAAATTTAAAGCCCTTATTAAAAATATTCCGGCCCCTTTTATCTTCTAGCCCGTCTCTTTTATTATCTTCCTTTGTTTATTTGGAGATGCCGGCCGTTTCCACTTTGAAGCTAAATTAGGGCTTGTCCCTTCGATCCAATTTAGGGCTTTCGAAGCGCCGATAATATATTGATTGATTCGATGATTATTCGCGTGTACTGTTGATCGATTGTTGCTCACTTCGGTTGCTTCGTTGTTGTTGATGGAGTTCGACTTCGATTCGGTATGTGATTTTCGTTTATACTATACTGTTATGCTTGATTGAACTCCATAATCGATTGCATGTGATGATTAGGGTTTATATAGCAGTTAATTTCCTAAAAACTCGTTCGTCTGATTTCTTCAATTTCATGCTATCGGCCCTCTGATATTTGTTGAACGATGATGATTTATTTGACTTTGTCAATTGCGTATTATCGTTGCTTGATGGTCACGTTGTTGATTCGTGACTTAGTCAATTTGCTTGGCTATCACGGTGTAATATACTCAGCTTGAATTTTTCTCTGACTTGATAATTTCGTACAACTTGATTTTTGATAATCAACGTTTTGACACGTGACTTGGTCATTATGTCTTTGATGTTTATTATTCTTCTTTGACTTCGATATTTTGTAAATTGGCTTCGGCCACTGTCTGCATTCCTGTAGCTTTGTTCAAGTTATCTTTGGCATTGTTGTATCCATTGTAGTCTTGTAATCTTCACTCTGACCATACTGCATTGTTTCGATGTCATTGATTTGTTTAGCCTCGGCATTGACTGGTTTCATGCTTGTTGTCATTTGCAACTGGTCTCTGTGCATTTCTCTGCGTTCATTTGAGTTGTTGATATTTAGTTGCTGTCTCCACTTGCTTGAGTTTCACTGCCATAAGTCGTGCATGTGTGTTGCATTTCATTTGCAGCCTTGACTTTTGTGATATTTGACAGCTCTGGCTCGATGTTGTTACTTTGGTGAAGTGATTTTTGCTGTAGTCTTTGTTTGATTCAGTCCAAGTTGCATTTGTTCCATACTTTAGTTCATCTGTATATTGCTGCAATCTTCATTGAGCTTGTATATGAGTTGTTTCACCGGTGGCCTATGTGCATGCTTCACTGTTCTTTGCATTTGTTCATATGAGTGTGCTCACTGTTGTTTGTACCTGTTGCACTCTGGTCTGTCCACTGCAGTTTGTGTCTTGCCACCGACTTGCTGCCTATAATTGTATTCATGTATACACTGCATTGTCGTCTTGTGGCAGTTGCTTTGTCTCCATGTATTTCATGTAGTATGGGCATTTGAATATGCATTTGTGAACATTGTCGAGTCTGCACTGTGTCTTTTGTTTGCACCTGATAGCCTGTCCCTTATTTTTTTGGTTGTTTGGTCTTGTTGCATGAGTTACTTGCATTGGTGCTGTTGCAATTCGTTTCGGCCTGACCCTTCCATATGCTCTCTGATA
Source organism: Allium cepa (assembly GCA_030765085.1). Classification (NCBI taxonomy): domain Eukaryota; kingdom Viridiplantae; phylum Streptophyta; class Magnoliopsida; order Asparagales; family Amaryllidaceae; genus Allium; species Allium cepa. Next base: position 983,362,525 of record CM060929.1, read on the forward strand.
ATGTTGAACTTCACTATTGCTGCTGTGTTCTGTTCATACTACAGTTTCACATTGCTGCTTGTAGCACTTGTGTACTTGGTCGAGTTCATTTGCATTCTGCAGTTTTGTTCCATATATGTATGTTCATTCATTGGTTGGGACTTGCAGTGTTGGCTTGATGGTTTGGGGTTGCATTTTACTTGAGTCACTTCACTACTGCCTGTCTGAATTGTGCACATTGTTGCACTTTGGTTGTTTATCATGTTGCATTCACTCCATTTTGCATTGGTGCATTGCTGTCATGTTGGTTCGAATTGCACTTGTCACTGCTGCAGTTGCTATGCCTTCGGTCATGTTGCCTTGTGTTGAATCCAGTTTCAAAACTCGGGTTTGACCTTGTGCTCGTGTCGTAATTTTGAATATACTGCACGTGAGTTGAACCCGGCTTTTCATTTGGGTTTGACCTGTGCTCACCTGTCCCTGTAAATCGATCAAGTGTATATATCGGTGTGCACGGCCTTGTGGCATATACAGTAATACACTGTGTATGTCACAAGTTGTTCGTGTATGATGAATTCAAATTTAAATTATGACGAACAACCCACATAACCGAGGCAAATCATATTTTCAAAAACCATATTTTATTTTTGAATTGCAAAAATATTTCTTTTTCAATTTTACTACGTTAGTAAATATTTTTGCAGATTGCTCAGATGCTGAATTCAAACTGGAATGAAGTTGAAGATAAATATGAGTGTGAGTGATATGTAGTGAGGTGATGATATGTAAAATAGTGATGTAATTGAATTTGTATCAAAGTTGTATAGTGAATAGTGAGAGCTTGAATTTGTATACTATTCAAAATTGTAATAAATATTTGTTTGAATAAAATATTCGTTTGAATTCAAATTCTGTGTTATTTATTTTATTCAGCAAATATTTATTTAATCTGTGAAAAATAAAATAGTATATTATCAATACATTTAAACGAATGTATATATGTTTATTATCATCAAACAAAAATCATATAAGCGAATATTCAACAAACGTTACATTTGGTATCAGAGCATATGGTTAAGCGATAACCATGGCTCTGTTGGGTATTACTCATTAGAGATAGAGTCAGTAGTACTCTAGAATGAGTTTGAGTGTAATAATAGCTATGAGTGCGTATTTGTTAGTGAATATAAATTGTTTTATATTGTGATGATTGGTTTGTTGAGTGGTATATGGATTTTGGTCAACACGAGTAATTAACGTTGTTGATAGGGATCTCTAAACACTTTTGAATAGAACAATTCGACACAGTATTGTTTTAAATAGGGCAAATGAAATAATTTTGCCTTGATTATATTTTATATATAAAGAAAATAATTTTTCAGAATTATTAAAGTGTATATGAATTGATTGTTTGGTTGTTGAATAAGTTAAATAAAAACAACAGCTGTAAAAGAATGAATTGTATAAGCAAATGAATTATAAGTATGGAACTATAATTAATGATTTACACTTGTGAAATAACCTTATATATAAGAAGTGAAATTATATAAGTAAAAGATTTATAAATGTGATTTATAATCTGAAAATAAAATTCCAGAGAAGTGTTTTGAAAGGATTTAATATTTTGGAAAATTGTTTTGGAGAAATTAAAGCTCTAAACTCTTTTCGGTCGCTGGAAAATAATTCCAATGATGATCGCGACATCATTGGTGTTCATTTTCGGGTTTCCAAAAGAGGGATTGCTGCCAAGTAATTTTAAAAGAAATTTGTTTGGAAAATTTGGATTTGATTTTTGAAATTCAAAAGATAATTGAATTGATTTCAAAAACTTTGTTGAAAGGTTGAAAGGACTCTGGAATCCTATTTAAGATATTTATGGGAATGATAAATGAGTTGATAACTTATACAATTTGAATTTTGATAGAATAAATTTAACTTAAAGGATGAAGTTAAATTAAAGGAAGTATAAGTAAATCAATAAAATCCAAGTTGAAATAAATTTGAGTTGTCATCAAAGACATGTGATTTGAAATTTAACAAGAGGAAAGTTAAATAAATTGAATTGGATTTATAAGTGAAAACTTAAGTTAAATTAAACAAGAGGTGTTTGGAATGAAATATAACTTAAGTGATGTTGAATGAAGTTGAATTTTAGTATCAAAGTAAATTAATAAGTGAATTAATGAAGTGAAGTCATTAAGAATTTGAACTTGAGTTATATAAATGAAATTCAACTTTAAATTGTTAAAGGAATTAGCAATTGAATTTATAAATGGATTGAATGTTAATCAATTAAATGTAAACAATTGATATGAAATAATGAATATATAAGTGTTAATTCATTAAAAGCTAGTTGAATAAATTGAATGGAAGTCAATTTAATATGATCCAATTGGAATTAAAAGTGTTGAACCAAATTGAATGTACAGTGAATAACTTTGGTTGTATTGAATAAACATTGGTTGTTATTTGATTGTTGATTGATTGTATATAATTCATTAAGTGTTAATGAAATTGAATTAGCAAAATTGGAAGCTATGTAATTAAATTCAAATGGATAATATGTAAATTTGAATAGAATTGGATTTGATTTGGATTGAAAGCGAACCAATGTGAATAAATTAGTGAATGTATACTAATTGGAAAATGAACAAATGAATGTTAGTTAAATCCAATGTTAATGAATCAAATGTGATCTAAATTGGAAAACCAATTCATTAAATATTAATGAGAAATAAATTATATTGATTTGGTAGTTGCATTTATTTCTATTGAATGCATTACTATGTTGGCACATGTAGTTATTATGTTATTATATGATGTATATTGAGATTATTTTCATATATGCATGTTCTCATGTTGTTTGTTGAGTGTTTAGTAGGTGCGGATTGCGCTTGCTTCGCATTTGGAGCTCGCTTTCGCGCTATATTAGCCGTATACGCTCGCTAATAATATAATAAGGTACATATCTCGGATTACATACCGTACTTTTACACTTTTTTCCCTGCGGGATGCCTCATCACTTGATGAGATGTATATTTGTGATATATATACTGTCATTTTTTTTTTCGGATCGAGCCGCGCAAAGGAGACTCTGGCGAATTTTTCCGAAAATTTAAGACGTTAGAATATTTTTGAAAATTTGGGAAATTTGTGAAAACTATAATTTTGGTTTTGGAATTGGAAATTAAACGATATAGTTTGGTTTTGAAAAGATAACTAAGTATAGATTTGAAAACTTAGTAAAGTATGGTAAGAAGTTTAACTATGGATTTATGGAAAGTTAATAGATTCTGTAACTTTTCTTACTTGGTAATTTCGAGGACGAAATTCTTTTAAGGGAGGAAGTTTGTAACGAACCAGAATTTATATTGATTAAAATTTGAATATTTAATTTATTTTAAATACTAATGAGTGAAATTTTTAAGTCGAATAATTTATTTATCAAATATTGGATTTAATTTGACAATTAAATCGATAATTTAATAATTGAAATTCCAGAAATAATTGAAAATCGGGTTAAATATGATTAAAATGATTCGTAAAATTTTATTTTATCATATTGGAGTTAGAACGATATTTTAGAACTTTTAAAATTGAATTAAGAGTAAATTTGCGAAAATTGAATATTTTAATATTTAATCGACTAGTGAAATTAGCCAATTTTTGAACAGTCTCAGAATTGGACGAAACTAGATCCATTGGATCCGTAATAGTTTGTTATTATTGGATTTCAGTTTCGTAGCAATCGGAGTTATCGTTTGATCGTGGCAGCTCGAAACGCATCGAAATTGTTTTAATATTTATTTGGCGAGTTAAAATAGCCATTTTTCAAACAGTCTCGGATTTAGACGAAACCGGTTTCATCGGATCCATAATGTGATATTATTGTATGGTTTCAAATTTCAAGTCAATCGGATTAACCGTTTGTCCGGGGCAAACTAAAACGCCTAGAAATTTGATTTACCGATTTAATTTTAAATCGATCGTTTATTGCCATATCTCGCACAGATGATCGAATTAGCTTTTGAAACCTACTCCATTGTGTCCGGAACGCGGGATAAACCCTAGAAATGTCGGTCACCGCGCGTAAATCGGAGTTTTGAAAATCCGAAATGAATAGTGTTTTTCGTTGAAATTCTATAAAAGGAAACCCAACCCCTTCTCTTTTGCAAAAACCTAACCCTAATATAGAGCCGGCCGCCATTTTTTTTTCGATGGCCAGAAAACACTATCCTTTCTCCTCATTTATCTCTTAATCCACGCATTGATTCAAGAAAGTGTCAACTAGTAAATTGTAGATCTCCTCGAGCTCGATATATCCAACGGTCGAATTTTGTTGAAGTGGCTTAGATCGATCGAAAAAGCGAGTTGAAGGGGCCGGTTTCGAGCACATCTTTTGAGGAGATGGGGGCACTAGGGAGGTGCGGCCTCTGGCCGTGGGTAGCTATGGGCGTCGACGTTCGAATGGGGGTGAGATGATGGGGTTTCGGCAACGTTTAGGTGGCGCGAGATCTAACCCTAAATTGGAGCTCATGGGTTTTATCGTGCATGTAGGTTTTCACGAACGAGGGAAGAAGAAGCAGGGACCATCGGCCCAGATCTCATTTTGCAGTAGTGAACGGTCCAGATTGAAATTTGGGTATAAAAATGAAATAAATTGTAAATTTATTTATATTAAAAATTGTATGATCTTTAAAATGCAATAACTTTTTCATACGAGGTCGAAAATGCACGAAACAAGTTGCGTTGGAATCGTATGGATGAGCACTACGCTATGGAATTGGATTGGAGTCGTTTGGAGTTAGTGAGAATTTTGGGTAAAATTAAACGTCCGTTTAATTTTATTCGAAATAAATCGCTAAAACGAAATTGAAATCAAGGTGAGAACTTCTCACTCAATCGAATCGGTTTCGAATTTAATTTTAAATAGTTAAATTTAAAATTGTTGATTGAATGTTGAATGGTGATTGTTATCTATTGATTGTTAAAATAGACATTATGCGCCGTTAGTAAGCGGATGTTATTTATTAAAAACATATACCGCGAATATTTCACAGTACGGTGAAATTGGTATTATTTATGTACTTGGAGTTGACTTCCCGCATTATATAGCGGATGAGACCCTATTGCGCCGTCTATTAAGCGGATAATATTTTATAAATCCCATATACCGCGATAATTCCGTACTGGAACGGAATTGGTATTGTGTTAATGTTTGTGGATGCAGGGAAACAGGTTGGAGGGATCCAACTGGATTCCTCAACTGTATTGATTTATTTACAGATATTTTGATATTTGTTGATTATCATATCGATATATGTTATTTGGATGTCGTGATTGACTATTTGGTGCTATTGCATCATCGGATCCATTTTTGAAGTTTTAAAAGAATGATTTTGATTTATTTTTTTTAAAGAATTTTTAAAGTGACTTTTGAAAGTATATGTTTTATTAAAATTTTGAATTGATTTATTTTAAATAAATTAACGTTATAAGTTTAATGTTACAAAAGTTATGATTTTTTGTAAAATATAACCAAATTAAGATTTTTGAAATAAATAGTGATTAATTTATAAAATGGTTTAATTGGGAATTTTGAATTATTATAAACGGTTTATATAAAAGATTTATAAAATTGATATTTATAAATTAAAAATAATGGAATTATAAAACGAGTTTTTATAAGTAATAAAGTGAAATAAAAATGGATTTCATAAGTGAATTGAGATTTATAAATTTATGAAATATGAATATATAAAATGGATAGATTTTGTAAAATATAAGATTTATAAGTAATCAACTTATAAATCGGATTTTGGCATTTAAAATGAGATATAAAAAGGATTATTATAAATAGAAGTTTATAAAAATATAAATGGAGTTTATAAACGTTGTTTATAAATCCAAAATCAATTGAATTTGACAAGTTGGATATAGGAATATATGAAAGGAATTATATTCACGATTTTGGACAGTGAATATATTATTAAATGAAATGGATATGTTTTTGGGGAAGGAACATTATGAAATGAAGTTAATGATTTTAAAGACGTTTTAAAATGCATTAAGTATCGAATACATAGATTTCAACATTCATTGTTGAAATAGACGTTTTCGAGAAATAGAAGGAAATGGTGGACTATAACACTGTTGTTATAGTAAATGGTTTCCGAAAGGAAATGTTTTGTATAGTATTGGGATTTATATATCTATTTAAACTTTGAATCCCTATACTAGTGATTTTGGGTCGTCGTAATGATGTTTTACGTAACATTCGTTTTGGCCCAAACAAATGTGTTTAAGAGAATGATTTCTTAAAGAATGAAATATATACTTAATTTCGATTTAAGTATATTGAATATTTCCCAAGTGTTGAAAATAAATGGATTTGTGAATTACTTATTATTAAATAAGTATGGAAATATTTTTCAATATGAAGTGAATGTTTTGAGATTTTATCTTTTAAAGATAAATTGAAAATGAATATAAAAAATCGATTTAGGAATCATATATTCATGGATATTTTGGAAGTGTAAATTCACTATGGAATTTATAAAAGAAAGGGGAATTTGATTAAAAATAAACGTTGATTTATTTTTGAAGTGTGGAAATTATATATCTAGTAAAGATATTTTGGAAAGTAAATCATTTGGGAAATTATTTGGAATTTGGTGATGTTGAGCATGCCTATTGATAGTTAAATAATCCGACTATCAATATTTACCTTTAATTAGGTATTTGTTGTGATTTACTTGAATTTGAATGCCACACTTATTTTTAAATAAGCGCTCACTATTCGGGTTAACCGGGAAAGGACCTTGGGGTCGTATAACCCATTCCGAGTATGTGATATGTCATTATGGATTGCAATTGATGACCGGTGTTGAAGACTGGATATTTGTGAAAGTGGAAGGATTACCGTCGAGTTACTCTACATCAGCTGATCTCCGATATAGAGGTTTTATCACCCTTAGTGACGGGAAGTCCGGTCGTGATTAGTGAATATCCGGAATGCAAGGACTTCTTTGGAAGTGCCTTCGGTTCTGTTCGAGCCCGGAACAGAATTGTATGGATTGTATGTCTGACATTACAAATTGAGATATAAAGCTGATTTCTTTCAAATATATTTCTGTTGGTGGCAGAGAATTTATTCTCTTAGCTTAACACGCTTCTCTGAGACGTACGAGCTCAAAGGTTATATAGTTGAAGGTTATTAGTGATATACTCCCAATTTGGTAGTGTGGCATGCTGAGTATTGCTGTGAAATGATCATTGTTTGGTCATTTGTGATATGACCATTTATTTGATCATTTATCTTGGTGATCATTGCTTTGATCATTCGATTGACCCAAAACACAGCTTTTGTATAAAGCGTGGCTTTGTGGACGAGACTTCGTCGGACCTCACACCCCGGAAATGGTCAAAACAGGAAGGATGCGGCAAGGCTATTAGGGGGTAGTACCCCTTTAGTGTATGTCATTCCTTCTGGATAGAGGTGGTATCATGGTATGGAGCCCAGATATTTAACCTATGTTGTTGCTGCAAATTTTGTGGTTGTTGGAAATCGAGGATCCTCGGATAGATCGGTTACGATCGGGGGATGACATATTCGTGTCAGTAGTTAACCAGTTAGGGGTAACCCGGTCTTGTGTTGGCAGAGATCCGGTTTGGTTCTCGGGACGTCATTCCAGAGGTGTTTCCATGTGGCAATGGGAAGTTCCTTGGCCTGACCATTTGTTGGAAATCGAAAGATACAATACGATCTTGTACGGTTTTAGTTGTAGAACCTATCATTCACTTATGGTGGCGCCCCACTGTTTGGATGGTAGCTATAGTAGGCATAAGTGCGGAATGCCTATGCTGGCTAAGATTTATATCTTTATTTTCGAAATGAATTTTGCCTACACTATGCACTAGTAATAATATCAAATGTTTCTTTTTAATGCGTATCAAGCATCTTTGACTATCATAAGGAGAAATCTCCTCCGATTATGCGTTTGCATTGTGTGTGTGTGCGGGAGGCCTTATGGTAGTCTCATTTTAAAAGCATTGCGAATTGACTTTAAAAATATTCCTCTATTTTGATTTTAAAGAAAAATAAACTGTTTTAGTTCTCACACCAGTCACATGACTGACTCGGAGTTTATTGTTTTCCTTCCTAAACTCCGGGTGCCCACCAATTTCCACACGGGCAGTCAAGAGTAAGGTTTATCAGGATATTCTGGAATTCAGGAGTTGCTGGAGGCAAGCTGGATGGCATCGCGTATTACTAGTATATAATATTTCTTTTCCGCTGTTCATTTGTTTGTTGTTGTACACTCTGATGATGTAATGAACTGTAATGTAATGTAATAACTGATATAGTTCTTTGTTTAAAGATTATTCATTTATGTATTATTTGTTGTTCCGCTGCGAATTGTGAGATTCTGATATTGTTCTGTTATTTCTTTCTGTTCTGTTCTATCTCTTTCTATCTTCTTCTATCTTTTTCTTCTTCTTTAACCCTAACATTTCGGTTTTTCGACAATGAAAAATCGCAAACGTCATATGATATACAACCGCATTTTTATTTTTAAACCGCGGATTGAAATGATAAATATCCGTGTCACATGGCCTTAGGATAGAAAATTATATACAAGCACCGTGGTATATATATAAAATTATTTTTGAAATGATTTTCTATGGTTTGGATAGGATACGGTTTAACAAAAAATTAAATTTTGATATTTTATAAATATTATTTAATTATTTTATATGTACATATATAGTTAAATTTTTGAATTTAAGCTATGTATAAATCTGTTAAATAAAAATGAATAAGTTGAATAATGGAGTTTGATAATTTATATTATATGATTTAGTATAGGTTTAAGATATTGTATATATATAGGGTTTAAATGATTCAAATCAATTAAGATTGGAAGATAAATCGGAAATTTATTTGGAATTGAGCTTAATTAAGAATTTAACTTCATAGGTTGATGTAGAATTTACTGAATTTTTATTCAAGATGAATTAAATGAATATTTCTAATATAAATAAAATTGAAGGAAATATTTAGTTATAAGTAATTTGAGTTTTATTTAAAGGATTATGGATTTATTTTGCAAATATTTCAAAGCTAAATAATAGGACAATAAATTGTTGAATAGAAATTTCCAACCTTAGTTTTGAAATTGTTAAATACTCAAAGTTTGAAATATATTGAAATCGAAGTGTTTTATTGAAACTGAAAGTGAATCTAAATTTATGGGTTTAGACTAAAATTAAAGTAGATAAATGGTAAAGGCGTGGAAATTATTTACTTTATAAAGTAATTTAAAATCAACTAATTTACATACTATTGAATATCCAACCCATTTAAGTTTTGGAAGTTATGGTTTAAAACGATGGATTTCGAAGTATCATGTTTGAAAGTTATAATTCAAATATTTGGTTTCGAGGTATTATAAATTTTAAAAGTGGAATGATTTTGGAAAAGAAATATATTTGAAATAAAAAAATGATATCATATTGATTTGGGTTCTAAAAGGAAATGATATCGTATTTATATGGTTTTGAAAGTACAATTATTTTTAAATGACCGCGGTGTTATAATAACGTTTGGTTGCTAAAGAGACCGGGATCGCAAGTTGTCATACTCTCTGCCAACTCCAAAAACCACTTTAACAACCGTGTACGCGGTGGAGATTCCAGAATGAAGTAGGATGGCGGCGACGTTTCCTTTGAGGTAATTACGTGGACCTGACTCCCGTGAGTTGGCATATGGTGGCTAAAAAAGGAGCGATTCTCGGGCCAATGAGGTCATTCCTCTGATCGGATACTCCTCTTCGATACTATACTCTGACTTTGGATAGTTTCGGTGGCCACTTTTGATTTCTTTCATTTTAGGGGGAGTTTGTCCGAGGTGGGCAGTAGTAGCAGCTACGCGTTACCACCAGCCCGGATGCGTAATTGGTATATCGACCCTGGCATTGCCTAGTTGTGTTGCGTCCCTACCTTATCGCGCCTTGTACGAGTTTGGATTTCTCCCGTAGCCCGTGTGGTATCCTCTGGTGGCCTCCCGATCAGGATGGAGTATGATATTGGATGGACTACTGGGACCATTACGTGTTAAGGTGGAAAATGTAAAGCTTAACGCTATTTAAGAGTGTGTTTATTTTACTATAGGCACTATTATAATAGCGAAATATACTATATAGTAAATAGTTTAACGGATCCTTAGGAGATGTAAATCCCGAGCATCTCTTGAGTTACTGCACTCATATTTATTTCTGTTGATTTAACTTACATAAGATCTTGTAGTTCTGACTCGAGTGTTTTTTGTCTTTTCAAATTCGCTCGGGTCAGTCCGAGCGTTTCAGGATCGAAGACTTTAGCTCTGGAGGATGAAGACGGGGATTTCTATTACTATTATTTATTATATTCCACTACACTCATATTGTTCCTCTACATTGTTATTGGTATGTATAACTCTGATGTGTATTATATAAATATAATCAATGTTTTTGTAAACAGATTTATAAACTGTATATTTGATTATTATATTTTATCCTTCCGCTGTGAGATGTTATTTTCTTTTTTGTTTCTTTCTTGTTTATCTTATTTACCCCATAACAATCCGCCCTTCCGTATGGTTTGAACCGGCATATGTGTCGATTTAAAGTGTGCGAAAAGGCGGGATGTTATAGTTGGTATCAGAGCTTTGGTTTAGCGATAAACCTTAGCTTTGTGGGGTTTGACTCTTTATTAATAGGGTAGAAATATACTATGGGAGTCGTTGAGTGTATATATATGAGAGAGCGTACTTGTTAGTGTTATAAAAATGTTTTATATTATGTTAATCTGTTCCGCTTTGTATTTATAAATTCTGGTTGATGCATGAGACGCTATGACATCGATAGGGATTTCTAAACACTTAATAAGACAGACCGACACAATATTTGTTTTAATATAGGTGAATGAAATAATTTTTCCTATTATATTTTCTATATATATAAAGTAAAATTTTATAAATAAGATATATATTTGACTGCTATATATTGGTTGTCAGGAGATGAAAAATAAATAAAATAGTTGAAATAAGATTTGAAATGAAATTGGGAATTTAGAACTTAAGTTCCAAGGTTTTGAAACTTTATTTTGAATGATTTTGAAATGTAAATAATAATATTGTTAAAAGAAGTATTTTCTGATATAGTATTCGGATATAATTGGAAAGAAATGTTTAAAAAAAATTTTTGGAAACAATAAGTTTTGTACTTCCCTCTCTGTCGCTGGAAAATAATTTCGATGATGAGTGCACGCATCATCGACATTCATTTTCGGGTTTCGAAGTGGGAAGGCCACTGTAGTAGTTTGATTGCAGTTTTATTTTGAGAAAATATATCATTTTTAATTTGTTTCAAATATAATTGGATATATATAAGTTATAAGTATATATTTATCTGTTATTTTAAAATGATTTTGAATTTAACCCGGTATTTAATTCTTAAGTTTCCAATTTATTAATAGTTTCCGTTATTGTAGTGAAATGAAATGTAACCGATTAATAATTAGAGTCTTTAATTAAAATAAGGAATTTAATGCTAGGTATGAATGAAATTAAAGGTAAATTTGAAATTATAACTTATAAAACAAAGATGGAATTATTGAACCATTAAATTATTAAAAGAATTGAGAAAAAACATGTATAACTTTCAATTACATTCTTAAAGGCATATATATAATTTACCAAAATATATAAAAATTGAAAATGTTAATAAGAAAATGTAATAGATATTATACAAGTAATTAACTTGAGATAATGAAAATAATTAATGGAATTCTTTAATAAATAAGAATTGATGTGTAGGGTTATAAACTTAAGTATGATTGAAATGCTACTAATTTAATATAATAGAAAAAGTAAGTAATATAAATAAATGATTGCAAACATTAGTAAATGAATTAATGAAATCCTTTACTTATAAGAATTGATGTTATAAGGTTAAAAATTTAAGTGTAATTAAAAAGGGTTACTATAATTAAATAAAATAGAAATGTAAGCATTAAATAAATGAATGAAATGGAGAAATGCATAAATGTAATACAATAAAAGAAACTTACATGACCTGTATTAATGAAAATGAATAATTGTAAGTAATAAGTGAAATTAAATGAAACAAACACTGAATGAGTAAATGAAATTAAAAGTTTGTTAGAAATAAATGTAAATTAAAAAGATAAATCATTGTATAAATAGAAGGAAAATCAAACAACAAAGGTATGAAAGGAAATTAATAATAAGTAAAGTTGATGGTTGTTTGGATTTGTTGTTGTTTGGGTTATGGTTTTTTGGGGTAAGATACTTTAAATTTGGATTGGATGAATGAATAATCTATTTAGTTTTATCTAAGGCTGTTGAGTAAATGATGCGCTAGTAGTTTATTCTTCATTCCGTGCAATTTAAAAGTTTTGAACCCGAACAACTATTTGTGTTTGATATTTATGATTGATTGATTTGTGTTAATTTTATGTGATGATTGTATGCTGTTGTTGCAATGATTGATGTTTGTATGAATTTGTTTGTTATCGATTGAAACAACGCTTAAATATTTCATTTTGTATAATTATTAACTCTTTTGGATTATATAAGTGAAATACAAGTTATGGAAGCAATTGCTACTACTTTTGATTTCAAAATTAAGCGTAAATTGCCGGAAAATTAGGTACGTTTTTGGATTACGGTATAAAGCTATTATATTATTTTTCCCGAGTGAGGATATATATTATTTTGAAAAATATATATTGTATATTGTATTATTGATATTATATTTTCTCCCGAGCCTCCCCGTACAAAGGAGACTCTGGCAAAATTTTCGAAAATTTTAGATTTAGAAAAATTTGAAAATGCTTTACAAACTTTAATAATTTAAGTAAAAAAAATTAAATGGGTATGAATTGCTATATTTTATTTTAAATTATTTTCTTTTGTAAACTTATTTGTTTTTAATGTTTTAAGTAAGATATATTGATTTCTTATTTCTTCTTTTCCCTTTTTTTCCTTTTCGGTGACGAAAAGTTTTGAGTGGGGGAGAGTGTAACGACCCATAAATTTTCGATGTTTTAATTTTGTGGTTTTAATAATATTTTATGAGTTAATACTGAAAGAAATAAAATCTAATAAATATTACATTAATATGGGATGTAGTACGAATGGTTAGTGATTGTCAAATTTGGTAGAAAGGGATTTGACTTAGGAAATTTTGTTAATTGAGTTGAAAACTTTAATTAATACGCGTAATTGACAAGATTCACATTTTTAAGTATAACCGTTGGTACAAATCTAAGATTTACATATAAATACTAATGTAATGAAATATGAAACAATGTTAACTATGTTAGTTGAGTAATAATTGAGTGAATATTAAGTTGTAATCGAATAAAATCAAATTTATTGGAATTAATTTGCAATTAATTGGATTAATTGCAGTTGACATTTGAACACTGTATTTACTGAAATAATTGACACTAAAATTATATGTGAATTTGCTTTTAGCTATATTAAGTATCTAAAGGATTAAAAATGACAAAAATCTACTAGTTTATAATTTGTGCAGTTATGGTAGATGTGATTGGTCATTTGAATTGATTAATTCTATAAGATGTAATAAATTTTAATTTTAGTTATGAAATTAAAATTGTTTATTTATTTGAAATATAAAATTCAATAAGACTCGAATAACAAGGGTAAGATTTAAAAAAAATTGGAATTTAACATTAAAATACTACGTTAATGAAAATTACGAAGGAAATTTGAGAATATTAATGCAATATATACAAACCAATGTAAATTGCATCTATTGATAATAATATAATGAAAGAAAATTAAATGAAATTTGGAAAATTTAATTTACAATTTCTAAATTCAATGAATTTGAGATAAACACTGCAATTTGTTAAATTTATCAACTTTAAATTGACTTTTAATTTGGTTAAAACATTGTAATTTGATTGAGAAATATAAAGTGAAAATCTGTCAATTTTAAGATTGAAATTTAAAAATTGAATTTTTTATTAATTATTAAGTTATTTAATTAATAGAAAAATAGCCATTTTGGCCACTGACTCGGATTTCGACGTAACCAGTTTCATCGGATCCGTAACGGTGAATTATAATAGTGTTTCAAGTTTCGTAATGATCAGACTTGTCGTTTGATCGCACGGACTCGAAACGCCTTGAAATTTATGCACTTTAAATCAATTGAAATCAATTTGGAAAATTTGAATTTAGCATAACTTCTTCATACGATGGAATTTGGACGTGAAACTTTTTCCATCGCGTTTAAAATATTTTTAAACATATTTTTTGATATATGGGTTGACCATTTTCCGTTCCGGAATCGAAACGGGCTTTTCGGGTCAATTATCGTTTAAAACCCAAATCCAACCTAGCCCATTCTTTCTATTCTGTTTGCCTATATATATGTGGTTATAAACCCTAGGTCATTGCTTATTCCTCATTCTGAACGTATGCCTTTTCATTCCACTGCAAACCCTAATCTTTCCAATCCAATTTCAATTTCAAAAAAAAAAAATTGCGGATCTGCGGCAACTTCTGGTCGCGCTTCGACTTTCAGAGGCAAAAACGCTGCATCTACTTCGGGTTAGGGAGAAAGTTACTCGGGTCGCTCTGGGTCGTTTTGGAAAAAACTCCAAGCAAGCACCGGGGAATTGAGGCGGTGGACCGAATTTGAACCTGAAGTCGACTCAGGACCAGAATTTTTCAATCTTCTAATTTTCCTAACTTTTTCATACGAGCTCGGATTCATGCGCGGTTTGTTTTGCTGGGATCGTGTTAGAATTATGGACGCTTTGGCACTGTTTTGGATGGATTTGGAGACTGTTGAAATTTTGGGTTTAAATTGGATTTAAATTCAATTTAAATTCAAAAGGTGAGTGTTTTAACCCACTCACAACTTCTAAAATTTCTTATGTTGGTTAAATTGATTTATGATGTGTTTAAAATTTTATTTGTAGCTGTTTGGCATATATTTCATCATTTTCTCAGTTAAATTGCATTCATTTAATCTACGCGTTATTTAATTCATTATTGCATTTAAAACTGCCAGTTAATTGTTAATTAATTTATTCACTGCATTAAAGCTGTCAGTTAAAATTTTAGTAAAAATTATTATTGCATATAACATGCTAGTTAAATTTATTTATTATTGCTTATAAAATACAGTTAAACAGTTATTTAATTCATTATTGGAAAATTAACTGTCGGTAATTAATTATTATTTATTGATGTGATTATTTGAATTGGATGATAAATTGATGAATGTTTGATGATTGATATGATGGACGAATGGATGCTGTATTTATATTGTATAAACTGCAAGTTATTATGCAATTTCATTTCATTCGGGATTGCGGTTTGAAATGATATATAGCCGCATTTTTATTTTTAAACTGCAGATTGAAATGATAAATATCCGTATCACTTGGCCATAGGATAGAAAATTATATACAGACACCGCGGTATATATATAAAATTATTTCTGAAATGATTTTCTATGGTTTGGATAGGATACGGTTTAATAAATATTAAATTTTGATATTTTATAAATACTATTTTATATATACATATATAGTTAAATTTTTGAATTTAAGCTATGTATAAATTTGTTAAATAAAAATGAATAAGTTGAATAATGGAGTTTGATATTTATATTATATGATTTAGTACAGGTTGAAGATATTGTGTATATATATATATAGGGTTTAAATGATTCAAATCAATTAAGATTGGAAGATAAATCGGAATTTTTTTTGGAATTGAGCTTAATTTAACTTCATAAGTTGATGTAGAATTTATTAACTTGAAATTTTAAAAGGTATGATATTTATAACTGAATTTTTATTCAAGATGAATTAAATGAATATTTCTAATATAAATAAAATTGAAGGAAATATTTAGTTATAAGTAATTTGAGTTTTATTTAAAGGATTATGGATTTATTTTGTAAATATTTCAAAACTAAATAATAGGACAATAAATTGTTGAATAGAAATTTCCAACCTTAGTTTTGAAATTGTTAAATACTCAAAGTTTGAAACATATTGAAATCGAAGTGTTTTATTGAAACTGAAAGTGAATCTAAATTTATGGGTTTAGACTAAAATTAAAGTGGACAAATGGTAAAGGCGTAGAAATTATTTACTTTATAAAGTAATTTAAAATCAACTAATTTATATATTGTTGAATATCCAACCCATTTAAGTTTTGGAAGTTATGGTTTTAAAACTATGGATTTCAGGGTATTATGTTTGAAAGTTATAATTCAAATATTTGGTTTCGAGGTATTATAAATTTTAAAATTGGAATGATTTTGGAAAAGAAATATATTTGAAATAAAAAAATGATATCATATTGATTTGGGTTCTAAAAGGAAATGATATCGTATTTATATGGTTTTGGAATGGATATTATATTCTGGTTTTGAAAGTATAATTATTTTTAAATGACCGTGGTGTTATAATAACGTTTGGTTGCTAAAGAGACCAGGATCGGAAGTTGTCATACTCTCTGCCAACTCCGAAAACCACTTTAACACAACCGTGTACGCGGTGGAGATTCGAGAATGAAGTAGGATGGTGGCGACGTTTCCTTTGAGGTAATTACGTGGACCCGACTACCGTGAGTTGGCATAAGGTGGCTAAAACAGGAGCGATTCTCGGGCCAATGAGGTCATTCCTCTGTTAGGATACTCCTCTTCGATACTATACTCTGACTTTGGATAGTTTCGGTGGACACTTTTGATTTCTTTGATTTTAGGGGGAGTTTGTCCGAGGTGGGCGGTAGTAGCAGCTACGCGTTACCACCAGCTCGGATGCGTAATTGGTATATATACCCTGGCATTGCCTAGTTGTGCCGTGTCGCCTACCCTATCGTGCCTTGTACGAGTTTGGATTTCTCCCGTAGCCCGTGTGGTATCCTCTAGTGGCTTCCCGATCAGGAGGGACTATGATATTGGATGGACTACTGGGACTATTACGTGTTAAGGTGGAAAATGTAAAGCCTTAACGCTATTTAAAAGTATATTTATTTTACTATAGACACTATTATAATAGCGAAATATACTGCATAGTAAATAGTTTAACGGATCCTTAGGAGATGTAAATCCCGAGCTTCTCTTGAGTTACTGCACTCATATTTATTTCTGTTGATTTAACTTACATAAGATCTTGTAGTTCTGACTCGAGTGTTTTTTGTCTTTTCAAATTCGCTCGAGTCAGTCGGAGCATTTCGGGATCGAAGACTTTAGCTCTAGAGGACGAAGACGGGGATTTCTATTACTATTATTTATTATATCCCACTACACTCATATTGTTCCGCTCCATTGTTATTGGTATGTGTAACTCTGATGTGTATTATATAAATATAATCAATGTTTTTGTAAACAAATTTATAAACTGTAGATTTGATTATTATATTTTATCCTTCCGCTGTGAGATTCTGTTTTCTTTTTATTTCTTTCTTGTTTTTCTTATTTACCCCATAACCATCCGTCCTTCCGTATGGTTTGAACCGGCATGTGTGTCGAGTTAAAGTGTGCGAAAAAGGCTGGATGTTACAGTTGGTATCAGAGCTTTGATTAGCGATAAACCTTAGCTTTGTGGGGTTTGACTCTTTATTAATAGGGTAGAAATACCCTATGGGAGTCGCTGGGTGTATATATATGAGAGAGCGTACTTGTTAGTGTTATAAAAAGGTTTTATATTCTATTAATCTGTTCCGCTTTGTATTTATAAGTTCTGGTTGATGCATGGGACGCTATGACATCGATAGGGATTTCTAAACACTTAATAGGACAGACCGACACAATATTTGTTTTAATATAGGTGAATGAAATAATTTTGCCTATTATATTTTCTATATATATAAAGTAAAATTTTATAAATAAGATATATATTTGACTGCTATATATTGGTTGTCAGGAGATGAAAAATAAATAAAATAGTTGAAATAAGATTTGAAATGAAATTGGGAATTTAGAACTTAAGTTCCAAGGTTTTGAAACTTTATTTTGAATGATTTTGAAATGTAAATAATAATATTGTTAAAAGAAGTATTTTCTGATATAAGTATTTCGATATAATTGGAAAGAAATGTTTAATTTTTTTTTGGAAACAATAAGTTTTGTACTTCCCTCTCTGTCGCTGGAAAATAATTTCGATGATGAGTGCACGCATCATCGACATTCATTTTCGGGTTTCGAAGTGGAAAGACCACTGTAGTAGTTTTACTGCAGTTTTATTTTGAGAAAATATATCATTTTTAATCTGTTTCAAATATAATTGGATATAAATAAGTTATAAGTATATATTTATCTGTTATTTTAAAACGATTTTGAATTTAACCCGGTATTTAATTCTTAAGTTTCCAATTTATTAATAGTTTCCGTTATTGTAGTGAAATGAAATGTAACCGATTAATAATTAGAGTCTTTAATTAAAATAAGGAATTTAATGCTAGGTTATGAATGAAATTAAAGGTAAATTTGAAATTGTAACTTATAAAACAAAGATGAAATTATTGAACCATTAAATTAGTAAAAGAATTGAGAAAAAACATGTATAACTTTCAATTACATTCTTAAAGGCGTATATATAATTTACCAAAATATATAAAGGTTGAAAATGTTAATAAGAAAATGTAATAGATATTATACAAGTAATTAACTTGAGATAATGAAAATAATTAATGGAATTCTTTAATAAATAAGAATTGATGTGTAGGGTTATAAACTTAAGTATGATTGAAATGCTACTAATTTAATACAATAGAAAAAGTAAGTAATATAAGTAAATGATTGCAAACCTTAGTAAATGTATTAATGAAATCCTTTATTTAAAAGAATTGATGTTATAAGGTTAAAAATTTAAGTGTAATTAAAAAGGGTTACTATATTTAAATAAAATATAAATGTAAGCATTAAATAAATGAATGAAATGGAGAAATGCATAAATGTAATACAATAAAAGAAACTTGCATGACCTGAATTAATGAAAATGAATAATTGTAAGTAATAAGTGAAATTAAATGAAACAAACACTGAATGAGTAAATGAAATTAAAAGTTTGTTAGAAATAAATGTAAATTAAAAGATAAATCATTGTATAAATAGAAGGAAAATCAAACAACAAAGGTATGAAAGGAAATTAATAATAAGTAAAGTTGATGGTTGTTTGGATTTGTTGTTGTTTGGGTTATGGTTGTTTGGGGTAAGATACTTTAAATTTGGATTGGATGAATGAATAATCTATTTAGTTTTATCTAAGGCTGTTGAGTAAATGATGTGCTAGTAGTTTATTCTTCATTCCATGCAATTTAAAAATTTTGAACCCGAACAACTATTTGTGTTTGATATATATGATTGATTGATTTGTGTTAATTTTTTGTGATGATTGTATGCTGTTGTTGCAATGATTGATGTTTGTATGAATTTGTTTGTTATCGATTGAAACAACGCTTAAATATTTCATTCTGTATAATTATTAACTCTTTTGGATTATATAAGTGAAATACAGGTTATGGAAGCAATTGCTACTACTTTTGGTTTCAAAATTAAGCGTAAATTGCCCGACAAATAGGTATGTTTTGGGATTACGGTATAGAGCTATTATGTTATTTTTCCCGAGTGGGGATATATATTATTTTGAAAAATATATGTTGTATATTGTATTATTGATATTATATTTTCTCCCGAGCCTCCCCATACAAAGGAGACTCTGCCAAAATTTTCCGAAGGATTTAGAAAAGTTTGAAAATGTTTTACAAACTTTAATAATTTAAGTAAAAATAAATAAATTAAATGGGTATGAATTGGTATATTTTATTTTAAATTATTTTCTTTTGTAAACTTATTTGTTTTTAATATTTTAAGTAAGATATATTGATTTCTTATTTCTTCTTTTCCCTTTTTTTCCTTTTCGGTGACGAAAAGTTTTGAGTGGGGGAGAGTGTAACGACCCATAAATTTTCGATGTTTTAATTTTGTGGTTTTAATAATATTTTATGAGTTAATACTGAAAGAAATAAAATCTAATAAATATTACATTAATATGGGATGTAGTACGAATGGTTAGTGATTGTCAAATTTGGTAGAAAGGGATTTGACTTAGGAAATTTTGTTAATTGAGTTGAAAACTTTAATTAATACGCGTAATTGACAAGATTCACATTTTTAAGTATAACCGTTGGTACAAATCTAAGATGTACATATAAATACTAATGTAATGAAATATGAAACAATGTTAACTATGTTAGTTGAGTAATAATTGAGTGAATATTAAGTTGTAATCGAATAAAATCAAATTTATTGGAATTAATTTGCAATTAATTGGATTAATTGCAGTTGACATTTGAACACTGTATTTACTGAAATAATTGACACTAAAATTATATGTGAATTTGCTTTTAGCTATATTAAGTATCTAAAGGATTAAAAATGACAAAAATCTACTAGTTTATAATTTGTGCAGTTATGGTAGATGTGATTGGTCATTTGAATTGATTAATTCTATAAGATGTAATAAATTTTAATTTTAGTTATGAAATTAAAATTGTTTATTTATTTGAAATATAAAATTCAATAAGACTCGAATAACAAGGGTAAGATTTAAAAAAAAATTGGAATTTAACATTAAAATACTACGTTAATGAAAATTACGAAGGAAATTTGAGAATATTAATGCAATATATACAAACCAATGTAAATTGCATCTATTGATAATAATATAATGAAAGAAAATTAAATGAAATATGGAAAATTTAATTTACAATTTCTAAATTCAATGAATTTGAGATAAACACTGAAATTTGTTAAATTTATCAACTTTAAATTGACTTTTAATTTGGTTAAAACATTGTAATTTGATTGAGAAATATAAAGTGAAAATCTGTCAATTTTAAGATTGAAATTTAAAAATTGAATTTTTTATTAATTATTAAGTTATTTAATTAATAGAAAAATAGCCATTTTGGCCACTGACTCGGATTTCGACGTAACCAGTTTCATCGGATCCGTAACGGTGAATTATAATAGTGTTTCAAGTTTCGTAATGATCAGACTTGTCGTTTGATCGCACGGACTCGAAACGCCTTGAAATTTATGCACTTTAAATCAATTGAAATCAATTTGGAAAATTTGAATTTAGCATAACTTCTTCATACGATGGAATTTGGACGTGAAACTTTTTCCATCGCGTTTAAAATATTTTTAAACATATATTTTGATATATGGGTTGACCATTTCCCGTTCCGGAATCGAAACGGGCTTTTCGGGTCAATTATCGTTTAAAACCCAAATCCAACCTATCTCATTCTTTCTATTCTGTTTGCCTATATATATGTGGTTATAAACCCTAGGTCATTGCTTATTCCTCATTCTGAACGTATGCCTTTTCATTCCACTGCAAACCCTAATCTTTCCAATCCAATTTCAATTTCAAAAAAAAAAAAATTTGCGGATCTGCGGCAACTTCTGGTCGCGCTTCGACTTTCAGAGGCAAAAACGCTGCATCTACTTCGGGTTAGGGAGAAGGTTACTCGGGTCGCTCTGGGTCGTTTTGGAAAAAACTCCAAGCAAGCACCGGGGAATTGAGGCGGTGGACCGAATTTGAACCTGAAGTCGACTCAGGACCAGAATTTTTCAATCTTCAAATTTTCCTAACTTTTTCATACGAGCTCGGATTCATGCGCGGTTTGTTTTGCTGGGATCGTGTTAGAATTATGGACGCTTTGGCACTGTTTTGGATGGATTTGGAGACTGTTGAAATTTTGGGTTTAAATTGGATTTAAATTCAATTTAAATTCAAAAGGTGAGTGTTTTAACCCACTCACAACTTCTAAAATTTCTTATGTTGGTTAAATTGATTTATGATGTGTTTAAAATTTTATTTGTAGCTGTTTGGCATATATTTCATCATTTTCTCAGTTAAATTGCATTCATTTAATCTACGCGTTATTTAATTCATTATTGCATTTAAAACTGCCAGTTAATTGTTAATTAATTTATTCACTGCATTAAAGCTGTCAGTTAAAATTTTAGTAAAAATTATTATTGCATATAACATGCTAGTTAAATTTATTTATTATTGCATATAAAATACAGTTAAACAATTATTTAATTCATTATTGGAAAATTAACTGTCGGTAATTAATTATTATTTATTGATGTGATTATTTGAATTGGATGATAAATTGATGAATGTTTGATGATTGATATGATGGACGAATGGATGCTGTATTTATATTGTATAAACTGCAAGTTATTATGCAATTTCATTTCATTCGGGATTGCGGTTTGAAATGATATATAGCCGCATTTTTATTTTTAAACTGCAGATTGAAATGATAAATATCCGTATCACTTGGCCATAGGATAGAAAATTATATACAGACACCGCGGTATATATATAAAATTATTTCTGAAATGATTTTCTATGGTTTGGATAGGATACGGTTTAATAAATATTAAATTTTGATATTTTATAAATACTATTTTATATATACATATATAGTTAAATTTTTGAATTTAAGCTATGTATAAATTTGTTAAATAAAAATGAATAAGTTGAATAATGGAGTTTGATAATTTATATTATATGATTTAGTACAGGTTTAAGATATTGTGTGTATATATATATAGGGTTTAAATGATTCAAATCAATTAAGATTGGAAGATAAATCGGAATTTTTTTTGGAATTGAGCTTAATTTAACTTCATAAGTTGATGTAGAATTTATTAACTTGAAATTTTAAAAGGTATGATATTTATAACTGAATTTTTATTCAAGATGAATTAAATGAATATTTCTAATATAAATAAAATTGAAGGAAATATTTAGTTATAAGTAATTTGAGTTTTATTTAAAGGATTATGGATTTATTTTGCAAATACTTCAAAACTAAATAATAGGACAATAAATTGTTGAATAGAAATTTCCAACCTTAGTTTTGAAATTGTTAAATACTCAAAGTTTGAAACATATTGAAATCGAAGTGTTTTATTGAAACTGAAAGTAAATCTAAATTTATGGGTTTAGACTAAAATTAAAGTGGATAAATGGTAAAGGCGTGGAAATTATTTACTTTATAAAGTAATTTAAAATCAACTAATTTATATATTGTTGAATATCCAACCCATTTAAGTTTTGGAAGTTATGGTTTTAAAACTATGGATTTCAGGGTATTATGTTTGAAAGTTATAATTCAAATATTTGGTTTCGAGGTATTATAAATTTTAAAAGTGGAATGATTTTGGAAAAGAAATATATTTGAAATAAAAAAATGATATCATGTTGATTTGGGTTCTAAAAGGAAATGATATCGTATTTATATGGTTTTGGAATGGATATTATATTCTGGTTTTGAAAGTATAATTATTTTTAAATGACCGTGGTGTTATAATAACGTTTGGTTGCTTAAGAGACCAGGAGCGGAAGTTGTCATACTCTCTGCCGACTCCGAAAACCACTTTAACACAACCGTGTACGCGGTGGAGATTCTAGAATGAAGTAGGATAGTGGCGACGTTTCCTTTGAGGTAATTACGTGGACCCGACTACCGTGAGTTGGTATAAGGTGGCTAAAACAGAAGTGATTCTCAGGCCAATGAGGTCATTCCTCTGATAGGATACTCCTCTTCGATACTATACTCTGACTTTGGATAGTTTCGGTGGCCACTTTTGATTTCTTTGATTTTAGGGGGAGTTTGTCCGAGGTGGGCGGTAGTAGCAGCTACGCGTTACCACCAGCCCGGATGCGTAATTGGTATATATACCCTGGCATTGCCTAGTTGTGCCGTGTCGCCTACCCTATCGTGCCTTGTACGAGTTTGGATTTCTCCCGTAGCCCGTGTGGTATCCTCTAGTGGCTTCCCGATCAGGAGGGACTATGATATTGGATGGACTACTGGGACTATTACGTGTTAAGGTGGAAAATGTAAAGCCTTAACGCTATTTAAAAGTATATTTATTTTACTATAGACACTATTATAATAGCGAAATATACTGCATAGTAAATAGTTTAACGGATCCTTAGGAGATGTAAATCCCGAGCATCTCTTGAGTTACTGCACTCATATTTATTTCTGTTGATTTAACTTACATAAGATCTTATAGTTCTGACTCGAGTGTTTTTTGTCTTTTCAAATTCGCTCGGGTCAGTCGGAGCATTTCAGGATCGAAGACTTTAGCTCTAGAGGACGAAGATGGGGATTTCTATTACTATTATTTATTATATCCCACTACACTCATATTGTTCCGCTCCATTGTTATTGGTATGTGTAACTCTGATGTGTATTATATAAATATAATCAATGTTTTTGTAAACAGATTTATAAACTGTAGATTTGATTATTATATTTTATCCTTCCGCTGTGAGATTCTGTTTTCTTTTTATTTCTTTCTTGTTTTTCTTATTTACCCCATAACAATCCGTCCTTCCGTATGGTTTGAACCGGCATGTGTCTCGATTTAAAGTGTGCGAAAAGGCGGGATGTTACAAAATATACATTCAAAAAGCTTGAAAGAAATACTCACTATTCTATCAACTTTCATCAACAAAAAAATTCGAGAAAAAAAATTAGAAATACACAAGTTTTGTTTAATTTTAATTTATATTTAGGGTTGGGCTTATTAAATCAAAAATGTATGACAACTTTTTGTTGAAGGTGGTAGCGACCTAATCTAAACTGCTGAAGGTGTTAGCGACCTTATCCAAGTGTTTGAAAACTCTGTATAACTTCATGTTGAATTGAGAAAAATGCTCGTCGAGCTGGAGAAGGTGTGGCTTGCATTGTATTAGAGTGGGTACGTAGATTGGATTATGATTAGTCACACATCGCAAGATATTCTAAAAGAGATGAGCATATATATATGTGATTGGTAGCATGTAACAATAAGGGATTTCTTTTATTACAAATAAATATTGCCATAAAAATATACGTGCTCCAAGGGATGTAGGGATATCCAATAATGAGACCGGCACCAAAAGAGGTTCGTTATGTAGTCTTGTCTTTCTACGCTAAATGAAGTGCGCGTAGTGGAAGATGCGAGGGGGTGTCGAAAATTACAACATGGTATCAGAGTCGATGGTTCAACTAATATGATGTAGCATTGACCTAAGTATGCTCCAGTATGTGGTTTGAGCTCGGGTTTCTTATTAAGGTGGAGCGATAGGTTAGAACGCGGCCTGCTCCAACCGTGAAAAATAAATATCTTTGTAAAAACAACTTGGGCCAACTGTTGAGAGGTGGTAGCGACCTAATCTAAATTGCTGTATGTGTTAGCGATCTTATCCAAGTGTTTGAGGACTCCGCATAACTTGTATAACTTGAAGTTGAATTAAGAAAATATTCGCCAAGTTGGAGATTTATTAGGTGTGGCTCGCATTGTATTAGAGTGGGTGCATAGGTTGGATTATGATTAGTCTCACATCGCAAGATACTCTAAAGAGATGAGCATGTATATGATTTTATTATTGTTAATGGGGTGTGTAAAGAAAATATCTGGGTTCTAATAGAATTAGCCTTGTATTCTTTACTATGGTAGTTTTAGCTAGGATTAAACAATTTACAACACACACTCCAAGTTAGGATTAAATCACACAAACACAATAAAAAAAATTAAATTAAATACGATCACAACCAAGTTAATTGAATTCATATGTATTGATGGAACATTAGATGAAAAAATGATTAGTTGCGAAAAAAAATTGGTTCCATAGTTTAGAGAGAAAGGGAGGAGGTAGAAGTCGAATTATGATTAAATAAATTTAAAATAATAAGAAAACGTAGATGTGAATGGATGAAGTATTTGATTGGAAAAGATGACGATAGATGGAAGAAATGTTTAAATGGATGTAAATAGCATAAACCTTTTTTGATCTGGACTGAACTTAAGATGAGTTGACAAAAAATGTCAACCATCTTTATCTGAAAACATCCCTAATAGAATGAAATTTTTTATGCTCGGACTAACCATATCCACGTCGGCATTCAGCCAGTTTTTGTTCAAACGGTCCCTCGTCAGGGAGTTCATTTTCTTTTTACACTACTAATCACACAGATCATAGAAGTAAAACAGGCTCACCAACTCCAAACAATAAAACACTGTTCATTGAATGACTATATCAACATCAAATCCATCTGCCACTACAGAACTAGAAATTCCACAAATTAATGCCAAATCTACAACCAAGGAGAGTTGTATATAGGAGTTACAACTGACTTAACCTGCATGTACTTAGCAATTGCATGCATTCCCATATCTCTACCAAATCCACTCATTTTGTACCCACCAAATGGACAATCTCTATCAAATGCAAAGTAGCAATTCATCCAAATGCTTCCAGCTCTTACCGATCTCGACACTCTATTTGCTATATTCAGATCCTTTGTCACTATTCCAGCTGCTAATCCGTATTTTGTGTTATTAGCTTTTTCAATCACTTCTTCTATTGTTCTATTTTTTAAAACAAATTCAAGATCGATAAATATCAATATTCCAAGAAGATAGCAGAAAAGGTCCATAAATGTCTTATGATCAAATGAGTTTCAGGACTTGAAAATCTATATATTTTGATGATAAGCATACTGTTATATGACGAATAACTTACGAAAATTTCATGAGAGACATCACTGGCCCGAATATTTCATCCTTTGCTATCAACATATCCTCCTGGACATAATTTTGTAAAATATTTTTGAATCGAGATCCAGATCCATACACATGGAGAAAATACTTTTCGAAGTTATAGGGTTAAAGGCAAACCTTTACATCGGTGAAGATAGTTGGTTCAATATAGTAGCCTTTGTCGTTGCAAGGCTTTCCTCCTAATAATAGTGTAGCACCTTCGTTTCTCCCTTGTTTGATATACTTCATAACTTTCTCAAATTGCTTCTTATCAACCTTAAATTGATGATGAACAATGCACTTTATCAGCGTACAAGCAAAAGGTATGAAACTTTAGGCCTACTTAGCACCATAAAATGCAAGCTGTAATCTAGATTATTACATAACATCTCACTTTTGTTTAGGTACATTGCACTTGACAGTAGAGAAAATTTTCACATATCCCATTTCTAATGTATTTAATTCAATTCTTAGTAGAGTTTTTCAGTTATACAAGCTAAATATTTTGAGAAGTAGTTTGCAACCTAAATGATAGCATATGAGCAATACCATTATATATAACTCAAAAACAAAGGTATTTAATTCTGAAAGGTACCTGAGGCCCGTAGTGAACATTTGGATCGAAAGGATCTCCTACCACCCATTTTTTAGCACTATCTGCCACTTTCATTACGAATTCATCATAAATTCCTTCTTGAACATATACGCGAGACCCAGCAATGCAAATTTCTCCCTAGACAAATTCAGGCTTTCAGAGGTTTAATAAAGTTAATTTTTCTCAGCTCTAATTACAAATTCAAAGCTGTTATGCAGTGGTAAGATCTAATGGTATATGAATTAGCACTTTTTTGGGCTTTATTGTCAACAATGTATGTAAACACCTAATAAAAAATCATTTCGGGGTTGAAAATATTCGAATTATACAGGTTCAACTCAACAGTAGAGGATTAATGTCATGCTGCACGGTTATTTTCTAGTTTTTTAAACTCAATATAAGTAAAAAAAACATTAATGCACTGTGTTTTGTTGTTATCATTGACCGGTGACAGAAACATACATAACGTTGGGGAAAATCTCTTCAGATGATCAGTCTAAGCGAATAAAAAAAACCCAACGCAGTGGAAAAAAACCAAAACAGACAGTTCTATGCAATGCAGAAAAATAGATAACACCAGTATTTATAGTGGTTCCACGTGTACGTCCACTTGGTGAGAGGAGATTTTATTAATCATTGAAAGATTAGAGTTACAAGATTAATTCACTTTTGGAGACTATACATAAGAAGAATTAACAATACAGACAAAATTCTGCAGAGTTTCAGCTTTCTAGGATGGTGCCATTACTATTCAGAAGCTCCACTATTTATAAAGTGAAGATATAAGGAGGGGTAGCTGCTATATAGCAGCCATGGGGTTTGGTTCAGCATCAATCTGGTTCGGCATCACTTTGGTTCGGCAAAGAGCACACATGGTTTGGTACGGCATACATCATTTGGCATTTGGTTCGGCAAAGCCCAATTTGGACTGGCATGCTTTTGGAGTGACGCTACTTGGTTCAACATCAACTCAATACCGAACGAAACACCACCCACCGAATGAAAACTTTGATTCGGCAACACTCCTTCACCAAATACCGAACGAAGCTTGTCTTTTATATCACCGAATGACTTCCACTGCCGCCCCAACCATCAGCCAACTACCGAACGAAGTAGTTCGTTCGGTCTTCATCCTACACCGCTCCAGTTCCGCCGAACCAAAATAGTGGTTCGGCAATTCTCTCTAGAATTTTCTTCTAGGGTTAGGGCTTCCTCCTTCCTCGTCGACGCTTCTCCAATGGCTTCTTCCGGAATTCAAGTATCAATTTCTAACATATGATGATAATACAATTTTCACTGTGTTTTGTTGTTCTCCCCACCATCTAGTTTATTCCTTTAACACACAAAAAAAGGGTTGGAGGAAGGAGGGGGGGGGGGGGGGTTTGGGGTGGTGTGGGGAGAGGGCTTCGTAACATTAGTTACCCATCCATGGCTGCAACTAAATCAAACAATAGGTTGCAGATTCATTGTCTGTTCATCGAAAAACTAATTCGCAACAGAGTTTAGAGCACATAACTTATGCATGTCACAAATTCATCAGTGTTTTTTCGCTATTTAGTTGACAGATTATTTGTAACATTAATATCCATCCACGAAGATTGCAACTAAATCAAACATTAGGTTGTAGGGATCGTAGTATGTTTGATCATGGAACAATTTTGGTCACCTGTTGAGAGAACATTGTTCATTGTTTTACACACATATACTTATACCCACCAGCTTAGAAAATGGGTAGTTGAAGCTAATGCCAAAGATCAATTTTAATTTTGTAATTCTTTCCAAGAAATAGTATTCTAAACACCAAGGAGTTGAACAGTTTGAAACTTACACGTATGTGTCTCGAATCTCGATAATGGATGTGGCAGACTTTTAGTGAAAGGCGAAACATTTTGTAGTTATTTAGTTGGTTGTATATCTACAATATCAACAAGCAAACTCTTGTGTGTATACACAATTTGTGTACCTTGTTGTAGAATACGGCTTTGCAAGCAATAGATACTGCAAGATCCATATCAGCATCATCAAATATGATCAAAGGCGACTTTCCTCCGAGTTCCAAAGACACCTGCTTTAAATTGCTTTTAGCTGCTGCCTCCATCACAAGGCGACCAATCTCTGCAGACCCAGTAAAACTCACCTAACATTTAACAGTTTTATGTTTCTTTGTAAAACTAGACAATTAAATTGCATTTACAAAATAAGCAGTTGATTACCTTGTCGATATCCATGTGGGAACAAATGGCAGCACCAGCTTCCGAACCAAACCCAGTTACAACATTAAGAACTCCATCAGGAATACCCGCCTGCCATCAATGTATAATTTAATTACTAAAAAAAATAGGATAACAAAACAAACTATGAAAATTAGCGCCCACCATTTTAGCTAAATGTGCATAGTACAGAGCAGAGAGAGGAGTCTGTTCGGCCGGCTTAACAATCATAGTACATCCAGCTGCCAATGCTGGAGATACTTTAGTAAAGAACATAGTACTTGGAAAATTCCATGGTATAATGTGCCCAACTACTCCTATAGGTTCATGCAAAGTGTATCCTTGATACTCCGCTGCAAATTTCAATGTCTCTCCATGAATTTTATCTGCAGCTCCGGCATAATATCTAAGTGTGTTTGCAGATTCAGGAATGTCAATTGTTTTATTATGAGCGAATAGTTTGCCTGCATCGTGGCTATCAAGCCTTGCTAGATGTTCTATGTGTTGGTCAATCAAGTCTGCAAATTTCATCATTATCCGACCCCTCTCCTAATTAAACACAATCATGGTTAGTATATAGAACACACTATTTGCTTGCTAGGTGCAGGAAATCTACGATTTAATCATAAAAGTTTGCTTTATGTAGTCTATTTTTGTTCAAATAGAAGAGAAACTTACAAAGCCAGACATGCGAGGCCATCTGCCATGATCAAAAGCTTCCCTTGCTGCCCTTACTGCAACATTGACATCCTCCTTTTCACCTTCTGCTATGTTAGCTATGACATTGCCTGTACGTGGGTCCCTCGTCTCGAATGTCTTCCCTGTAATGCATTGCTCCACTTGATGGGTTCAAAAAGAATGAAACATGGAAATTTATCTGCTTATAGCAAATTTACATGAAGAACAAGATGGACGAAAGCAAACATGAACTGAATTTCTGTCTCATTAACATAATGAAAAGCAAAACATTAATATCAAATTCCAAGCACGATCATTCCTAAACAGAGTCTAGTTTGTACTAAAACGAACAAAACTGTTATATGCCATCGAACTTCTATCAACCATCTCACATGCATTTCAAAAAACACGCAATGCAGTAATGAACGTCCTAAAAGAATGATTTCTGTTATCATAATGCAGAAGAATATGTGGAAAGATACCAGAAACAGCGTCAACAAATTGACCATTGATGAAGAGCTTTGTGAATTCAATCTGTGGCACTTTAATCTCCATTGGTAAAATAAATTAGACAAGCAATTTGTGCAATTATATAGAAAGAGTGATAATAATTTTGGGTGACAAATTGGTGGAGCGTTGGTGAATTACATCCAGCGGTTATCTTTCGTTTCTTTTGAAATAACGAAAATACATTTTTTATTTTTTCATTTTGGTTGGGAATACGATTAGCATGAATGAATTTCGAAGTGAACCGAAACGTTGCTGCACATCCCGGAACTTGACCGTGATGCATAGAGAAACGCATTCCTTCCGTAAAAAAAGAACGAAAATTTGTCAACTCTGTATGAGCATTAATGCTTTTTTTTTTTTTTCGTTAGTGGAAATTCGCAAAGGACAGACTTTAAAAAAAAAAAAAGTTAGCTGAAGCACTTCGAGTAAAATGACAAAGTTTAGAAAAAAAACTAAAAACGAAGGCACAAAAGTTTTATTTTTGAGCTGAAGGATATACATGAAAAAAAAATTAAACTGAAGGACAATGCTAGCTATAATTAGCATTATACTCAGTTTTTACACTATACAAATGCTAGTTATAACTAGCATTATATTCAATTTTACACCGTATAAAATGCTAGATATAATTAGCACTATCTTTCGGTTTAATTTTTTTTTTTTTAAAGTTTGTCCTTCGGTCCAAAAATGAACCCGGTTGTCTTTCGACCTAATTTTTTTTTCAAAGTTTGTCTTCGTGCCTATTTTCCACTTTTCTAAAACTGGGTTGAGTGAAATATGATTTGGTGACCAGTGAATAACTTCTAGTGTATCCACTTATTTAGGCATTACATAATACAATTCAGTCCAATCCAAAAAATATCTAGACCGAAACATTTCAATTTAAAAGGCGAACAGATTGGGTTATAATTATAGAAATATGGTTATGAAGGATTTGTTGATGTATACTTATCGATTGATTTTAAATTGATAAATTTGATGGATTGTGAAGTAATCGCCTCTCATCTACCTTTTTCAATTTTCAGATAGTTTAGTTTGTATTTTTTTTCATGGTTTAATTTGAAGGTCAAACTCCTTTCATTTTCTTGTCTTCACATTTTTATGGTTAGCTAATGATTATGTATGAAATTTAAGTGTTTAAACTACCATTTTTATTTTATTTAATTATTATTTAAATAGTCTAATATAATAAAAAAAATTGTTCCGGCTACGCTGCTAAAGGGGTTCTTTTTTTAGGTATTTAAGTCCCTCTAAACTTCATTAAGTTAAATATTATAATATAAAATATGTGGTAATCTTCTATTTAATATAATTCAGTTAAAAGCTAGAACAAAAAATTTAGTCCTACTAATTTCAGTTTCACCTAGTTTTTACAAGATGATTCTTTTTTCTTTTTAATTTTAAAAAAATATTATCTTGTTTATAGTATTAAACTTCTAATGAAAACAACTATTTATAACAATGTTATAAATCCATCGTAGAATTGAAATAGACAATGAATTAAACATAGTACAATATAGCTTGAAAAGGAGCATTTCTAAAAATATATATTAAATTATGTGTTTGATAAAATAAGATCTAATACAAAATTAATGATTTCCATACAAACAAGCCACAAATATATCAATTTGAAAAATTTTACTAAAAATAAAATCCAGCATCTGATCCAATTCAACCCAAGAAATTCTGGAATGGATCGAATCAGATTTATAGGTCAAATGAATCGAGTGTGGATAAAAAAATTAAGATCCAACTATAAATTTGATCGGCTCGATTATTGCCCAAATCCATTAGATCTAATTCATCGTGCAACCCTTATTACGACATCTAAATTTATGCTTATAGGGTCCTTTTACTTGCAAATGAAACATTCATCCTATGTTGTCATATTTATGGGTCCAAGAACCAAAATAATAAGAGTTTATTGTTGAAACTTTCATACTACCAAGAAATATTTTGACTCCTACATTGGAAAGAAAAAGAAGCTGCATGTGAACAAAGAATTAGAATTGTAGTGAAAATCTGGTTTTGAGATATATGTATCGCATTCCTTAAAGCAATTTTTTGCCCTCACTTGAATCTGAGTTTACTAATGGGTATATTTGCAAATTTCTTTGCAAGATACAGCAAAATCCGAATACATAAACTTACAATGTTTTAAGATTCAAAACGAAATTTATTAATAGAGTTTTAGTTATATTTTATGAATCGGTTTTGTGGACATATGTATGCAATATGAAGATATGCCAATTCGAATTGAAAACAGACGACTATTTGCAACTGTTACAACTGTGAAAATAATAACATATTAATGCCACCACTATTTGATCTCAGGATGTGTTCACATACGAGCATGTGCCAAGTGCAAAGAGATTTATATGCATGTGTGCTATAGTATATCTAAGTTGGTCTTTTTTATTTTTCTTATAATTAATGTATTAAGTAACAGACAATATATATATACACTAGGAAAAAAGGAAATTTAGCAATATGGGCCTATTCCACATTCGAGAAACTTCCCTCGGATCAATCTTTTAACAACCCCTCACTGGATTGATTTGATGAGTGATCTAACCAATTCATATTAATAAGTTTGTGCATGATAAATGGTATTTATTGAGAAAACCATCTAATAGTGTAAAAATTTTAAGATTCTAAAGAAGTAATAGGTGGTCATAGCTTAAACCTAGTTTCATATTTACAAAAGTCGCAAAATTCTCACACAGACACGCACATATCCTTATAATGTTGTTCAAATTTCCTTTTTTTTGAGCATTATTACTCCCATGCACTCCATCCTGGTTTTATGAACTTTTACAAGAGTAAAACCCTTCAGAACTCTTATGTGGAAGCGGCGTAACATCCCGCCTTTTATGCGCTTTAAATCGATGATAAACCCCACATGTCAGACTCAAACCATACAGATGGGCAGATTGTTATTGGGGTGAACAAGAAAAAGCAGAGAAAGAAAAAAAAAACAAAATAGAACCTTGCAGTGGAACGACAAAATATAATAATCAAATAAACAATTCATGAACTGTTTTACAAAACATTTGATTATACTTATACAATACAGAATCAGAGTTACACATACGAAGGAATAATAAATAACAATGCAGCGGAAAAATGTAGTAAATAATAGTAATAATAAAATCTTCGTCCTCTAGAAATAAGGTCTTCAAACCCTGAAATGCTCAAACTGACTCGTGCGAATTGAAAAGACAAAACATTCGAGTCAGAACTAAAAGATCTTATGTAAGTAAAATCAATGGTAAATAATATGCGTGGAACGGCGTCAGAGATGTTTACGGGATTTGACATCTCCTATCCAATGTCTAACGTGAGTGTAGTAACTTAAGAGATGCTCGGGATTCACATCTTCTAAGGATCCATTAAACTATTTACTATGTAATAATATTTCGCTATTATAATAATGTCTATAGTAAAATAAACTTACTTTAAAATAGCGTTAAGGGGTTACCCATATAGCCCTTAACACGTAATAGTGCAAATAGTCTATACGGTACCGTAATATCTCCTGATCGGGAGGCCACCAGAGGATACTCCATAGGTACAACACAAATCAAACTCGTACAAGGCACGCTAGGACAGGTGACACAGCACACAAGGCAATGCCAGGGTAGATATACCAATTACGCACACGGGCTGGTGGTAACGCATAACAGCTACTACCGCACACCTCGAGCCACACCCCCAAATCAAAAATCAAAAGTGGCCACCAAATCAATCTCAAAATCATAATATAATATCGAAGGAGTGTTTCCAATAAGAGGGGCTACCTCCTTGGCCCGAGATTGCTCATGTTTTAGCTACCTTATGCCAACTCACGGGAGTCGGATCCACGTATATACCTTAATAGAACGTCGCCACCATCCTACTTCATTCTGGAATCTCCATCGCGTACACGGTTGTTAAAGTGGTTTCGGTATCGACAGAGAGTATGCCCATATCTAATCTCGGTCTCTTCAACAACCAATCATTATTATAACACCGCCGTAATTTTCATAATGGTTTATACTTTAAAACCAAAATATCACTGCCTTTTCAAAACCAAATCAATACGATATCAATTTCACTTCAAATATATCCTTTTACAAAATCATAGCACATTCAAAGTTATAACATTTCGAAATCACAAACACTTGAAATATAACACTTTCAAATCATAATACTTTGAAACTCATAACTTTGAAACATAACTTCCACCACTTGAATGGTTTACATATTAAAATACTTTATATAGTAAAATAGCTTCTTCAATTTCACAAATCAATTCCAAAACAACTCGACTTTCTAGATTTTAAATCTAACCCAATCCTAAATCATAAATTTCAATTCAATTTAGTTTCCAAATAAACTATTCCAAATTATATCGATTTCGAAATAGATTTGATCCACAGAATAAACCATTCAAAATTCAATATAATTCAAACTTTAAGCATTCAACAATTTCAAAACTAAGTTTGGTAATTTCATATATATATATATATATATATATATATATATCAAATTCAATTTTCTATTATTTATTTTTGAAATATTTTACTTAATAGATCCATTATCATTTAAATAAATCCTAAATTACAAATAACTAAGTGTTTCCTTCAATACATTTATACTCGAAATACTCATTTAATTCACCTTAACCCAAAATCAAGTTATAAAATCATACCTTTTAAAATTTCAAATTTAATAAATTATGCATCAACTTATTTGAGTTTAATTCTTGAATAAATTCAATTTCAAATGAATTTCCAACTTATCTTCCAACCTTAATTTATTTAAATCATCACAAACTCTATATTAAAATATAATTTATATAAATACTTAACCATATTATCTTCAATAAAAATCAAACTTATTATTAAGCTTATTCTATATTAAAAAAAAAATTATACATAGCTTAAAATCAAGGATAAAATAACATTTATATAATATCTAAAATCAATATTTATCTAAAACCATATATTTCTTTACAAAACCATAGAAATCATTTTAAAATATTTTTATATATATAGACCACGGTGTCGGTATATAAATTACTATCTTATGATCAAGTGACACACATATTTATCATTCAATCCGTAATTTAAAAATATAAATGCGGTTATATATCATTTCAAGTTGCAATCCCGAATTAAATAAAAATCCATAACAACTTGCGGTTTATAACAATATAAAATGCAACATCCATTCATCCAATATCAATCATCAAACATTTATCACAATTATCATCCAATTCAATCAATAACATCAATATAGAATAGATAATAAATAACAGGTATTTACTGGCAGTTTTTATTCAATAATAAATTAAATAACTATTTTATCCAAATATATTCAAATAAACTGAGCTAATGATTAAAAAATGCCAAACAGTCATAAATAAATTTCTAATCACATCATAAATCAATTTAACAAACATAAGAAATTTTAGAAGTTGTGAGTGGGTTAAAACACTCACCTTTGAATTTAAATTGAATTTAAATCCAATTTAAATCCAAAATTTGAACAATCTCGAAATTCGTCCAAACAAGCGTCAAAAAGTCCGAAATTTAAACATGATCCCAACGGGATGAACAGCGCTTGAATCAGACCTCGTATGCAAAAGTTATTGCGATTAGAACACGTTGAAATAGAAATTAAAATAAAAGAAAATAGAATAGCACCGACCTATCTCTGCGTGCCACGTCACCTTAATGAAAGTGTCACCATCGCGAAACCCTTCTCTGCACGTTTCACAGATCGGAGCCGCCATTCTTTGACCAATTTCCACCGCTCCTATGACGACTTCCACCACGATCTGGTCGTGCCACCGTGATACACGAACCCAGGCGCCCCCATTACCATCGGTCGGGCGCCTCAGGCGCCTCCAATTCGCCCCGCTCCTTTCGCTGGCGATTTCTGGTGAATCGATGCAATATGGAGGCAAACGAACCATAGATCCAAGGCCTGCTTAAGTCCCTCTTCGCAATGGCGTTGTCTAATCTTCCAATAGTCATAGATCCACCGTTGGATCGCCAAAATCCAATATGAACGACTGCGGTTCATTCTCGATTTCAGGACAAACGGGGAACCCAATTGAAAAACGAATCATAAAATTGACTTGCGCTCGTCAAGAGCTTCAAATCAGTATATAGTTTGATGTAGTTTGAAGAGATTTAATTTTTGATTGTTAAGTTGAATTGGAAATGATTTGTCTGCCATTGAAATAGATTTCAATTGAATTGATTTCTAGACGTTTCGAGTCCGTACGATCAAACGATAAGCCCGATCGCTACAAAACTTGAAATCCTATAATACTTCACTGTTACGGATCCGATGAAACTGATTTCGTCGAAATCCGAGTCAGTGGCCAAAATGGTTATTTTTCACATTATTAAATTAAATTAATATTTAATTAATTAAATCACTTTTTCGTTTCAAATTTAAAAATTTTAAAGTTCCATCATTTTTGATTTCTTAAACAATTACAATAATTCAAACAAACTTAGATATCAATTTCAAGTTAATAAATTTACCAATCACGGCGTTTGAATTCAATTTCAGAAAATTCAGATATTATAAATTAAATTTCCAATAATTACATTTAATTTACCTTGCATCCTATTATCCAATCTATTATTATCAAATGGAGAAAATTAACATTGGTTCATGATTTATTACATTAATATCTTCAAATTTCAGCTAAATTTACATTAACCAGTAATTCTTCTTATCCAACCAATTGTCATACTATGAATAAAGTTGACATTGTTATCTTAATTTACATTCAGTTACTATTAATCAATATATTATTTCATTGGTTAATTCACTACTTACTTTTATTTACTTATTTTCAATTTTATAACCAAGTGCAACACTTTACACTATTTCATTATTGGGATTTCACTCCCATTGTCAATAATTAATTTTTTTCTTACCATTGCTACATTTCATTTCTAATATTCGCTTCATTGTACATTATAAAGTTTTTATTTCTTTCTAATTTTAATTACAAAAATCTTATTAAATTAACCAATTTAATTATCGAAATTTACGGGTCGTTACACTCTCCCCACTCAAAACTTTTCATTCCCGAAGAGGAAAAAGAAGGGAAAAGAAGAATTAAGTAGACAATACATCTTATTCAACAATATTAACTTTATAAACAAATAAATTTACAAAATTAATTAATTTAAATAAAATATACCAATTTATAACCATTAAATCTTTATATACTCAAATTAATAAAGTTTGGAGAACATTTTTCAAAAAATTTCTATGTCCAAAATTTACGGAAAATTTCGGTGGAGTCTCCTTTGTACGGGAAGGCTCGGGAGAAAATATAATATCAAATATAACAATATATATCACAATATCTCAAAATAATATATTCCAACAACGCGAAAAACAATATATAATAGCGCTAGAAAACCGCAATCCGAGAACGTACCTATTTGTCGGGCAAACAACGTTTAATTATGAAACCAAAAGTAGTAGCAATTGCTTTCATAACCTGTATTTCACTTATATAATCCAAAAGGAGTTAATAATTATATAAAATGAAATATTTAAAGTTGTTTCAACCACTAACAACAAATCAATGCAAACAACAATCAGTGGCAACCAACATACAATCATCATATAAAATCAACACAAATCAATCATCCATATATCCATAGAAAATAAACAAATAGTTGTTCGGTTTTAAAACTTTAAATTGTACATAATAGAAAATAAACTACTAAGTGCACCATTTACTCAACAGTCTTATATGAAACTAAATAGATTATTCATACATCCAAACAAATTTAAAGTATCCTTGCCCAAACAGCCATAAACCAAAACAAACAACAATTTCAACCAATAGATCAAGTTCATTCTTATTAATTTCATTTCATGCATTTTTTGTTTGATTTCTTTTTCATTCATATAATGATTTATCCATTCAATTTACATTTATTTCTTGCAAATTTTCATTTCCATCCATCGATTCAGTGTTTATTTCACTTATTTGCACTTATACTTACATAAATTCATTTTTATTTATTCATATCATATAAATTTTCTTTTTATTGCATTATATTCATTAATTTCTCAATTTCATTTATTTTCATTCATTTGTCCATAGTATTCATGTTCAATTCAGTTACTTGGCATAACAAATTTATTTACTTAAGTTTAAAATCATCTACTTACAACATTTACCTTTTATCCTATCTTATTATAGTAACATTTCGATTGTAACTTAAGGTTATAACTCTATAACATCAATACTTATTTATTAAAAAGTTTCACCGAATACTTTCATTATTTCTAGTTTTACTTGTATAATATCCTATTACATTTTCTTATTAAACATTACAATTTTTAATTAAGTTATATATATGCCTTTAAGGATGTAATTGAAAATCACACAAGTTTATCTTATTTCTTTTAATTAATCTAATGTTTAATAATCATATCTTTTGTTTTATAGGTTACAATTTCAACTTTCTTATAGTTTTATTTATAACTTAGCATTTAATCTCTTATTTCATTTAGAGGTTTCAATTATTAATTAGATTCCATTTCACTACACTAATTGAAACTATTAATTAACGGAAACTTAAGAACTAAATACCGGGTTTAATTCCAAATCATTTTAAAATAATAGATGAATGTATACACTTACAATTTATATATCCGATTATATTTAAAACAATTTGAAATTTATATTTGTTTATCAAAATAATTCTGCAGTAAAACTACTACAGTGGTCTTTCTACTTTGAAACTCGAAAATGAACGTCGGTGATGCGTGCACTCATCACCAAAATTATTTTCCGGCGACAGAGAGGGGAGTATAGAACTTATTTCTTTTCAAAATTTTCTTTAAAATAATTATTTGAAATTATATTCAAATATTTATATCAGAAAATACTTATAAACAATATTGTTATATTCCAAAATCTTTTTAAAGCAAATTTCAAAAATCCCGAAACTTAAGGTCTAAAATTTTCAATTTTCATTTATTTTATTTTCAATCTCATTTCAACTATTATTTATAAATTTCATTACCTAACAACCAATATATTGCAACCAAATATATATCTTATTTATAAAGTTTTTATTTTATATATAGAAAATATAATAGGCAAAATTATTTCATTCACCTATATTCAAAACAGATATTGGGTCGGTCTGTCCTATTAAGTGTTTAAAAATCCCTATCGATGTCATAGCGTCCTACCAGAATTTATAAATACAAAACGGAACAAATCAACATAATATCAAAAGCTTTTTATAACACTAACAAATACGCTTTCTCATATATATACTCTCAGCGACTCATCATAGGGTATTACTACCCTATTAATAAAGAGTCAGACTCCACAAAGCTAAGGTTTATCGCTAAACCAAAGCTCTGATACCAAATGTAACATCCCGCCCTTTTGTACACTTTAAATCAACGATAAACCACACACGTTAGACTCAAACCATACAGAAGGGTGGATTGTTATTGGGGAGAACAAGAAAAGGCAGAGAAAGAAAAAAAACAAAAGAGAATCTTGCAGCGGAACGACAAAATATAACAATCAAGTAAACAATTCATGAAGCTGTTTTACAAAACATTTGATTATACTTATACAATACAGAATCAGAGTTACACATACCAATGAATAATAAATAACAATGCAGCAGAACAATGTAGTTAATGATAGTAATAATAAAATCTTCGTCTTCGTCCTTCAGAAATAAGGTCTTCAAACCCTGAAACGCTCAGACTGACCCGAGCGAATTGAAAAGACAAAACACTCGATTCAGAACTAAAAGATCCTATGTATTTTAAATCAATGGTAAATAATATGAGTGGAACGACATCAGAGATGTTTACGGGATTTGACATCTCCTATCCAGTGTCTAACATGAGTGCAGGAACTTAAGAGATGCTCAGGATTCACATCTCCTAAGGATCTGTTAAACTATTTACTATGTAATAGTATTTTGCTATTATAATAATGTCTATAGTAAAATAAACTTTCTTTAAAATAGCGTTAAGGGGTTACCCAAATGGCCCTTAACACGTAATAGTGCCAACAGTCTATACAGTACCGTAAACCTCCTGAGGAGTGTATCAGAGGATACTCCATAGGTACGACACAAATCAAATTCGTACAAGGCGCGCTAGGGTAGGTGACACAGCACACAATGCAATGCCAGGGTAGATATACCAATTATGCACACGAGCTGGTGGTAACGTGTAGCAGCTACTACCGCCTACCTCGAGCCATACCCCCAAATCAAAAATCAAAAGTGGCCACCAAATCAATCTCAAAATCATAATATAATATCGAAGGTGTGTGTCTGATAAGAGGGGCAACCTCCTTGGCCCGAGATCGCTCATGTTGTAGCCACCTTATGCCAACTCACGGGAGTCGGGTCCACGTATATACCTTAATAGAACGTCGCCACCATCCTACTTCATTCTGGAATCTCCACCGTGTACACGGTTGTTAAAGTGGTTTTCTATAACAACCCGCATATTTCACGATTGAATATTTAAATATTTCATCGTTAGTCGGATTTTAGTCCGAAAAGCTACTTTTTGCAAACAGTCAAATTAGGACTCGAGACCACCCCCATTGAGTTCAAAATGATGTTTGCGATCTTTTTGAGTATACACTTCGATATGTTTGGAAATAGTAGAATTTTGCTACTTTTTCACTTAGGGCTTTGGTTTTGTTTCAGCTCATTAGACCCAAGCTTCACCCCTCCTCTCTTCATTACTTTACTTCTATTTCCTAATACTTAAGCTTTAGCAACAATGGAGAGAGGAATGGGAAATTAAAACTCTAAGCCCTAGTTTCCATTTGCAAATCAAGTTCTAGCTCCAAATTTATAGAAGAAGCTTTGGTAAGCCTCCTCCTCTTCTTCTCCATATCATTCTCTTATCAATTTCAGAAATTCCTTAACCTAATTTAGGAAATGTTTCTCTTTTAAACTTAGATTCAAGCTCTTTGGATTGGAATTGAAGAGTGATTGTTCTTGCCATTGCTTTATAGCTTGTTTTGTGTAAAAAGGTGAGATTTTTATCTCACATCTATGTCTATATCTATACTTGTTGTTAGGTATGAATTCCTAACACTTATTCATGTGCATTTGCTTTTGGTTTGGATTGCTTTGGTGAATATTCCAATTTTTGGTGTTTTGAGAGCAAATTTATGAAAATCCTTATATGGATATTTGAACATTGATATTCGAGGCGTATCAAAGAGCCTTTAAGGCTGGGTTGTTGCTTGGCATAAATCCTTAGTCGGTTGTTGCTCGTCCGATCGCTTTCGATATTCGTTTTGGCCATTTTTGGCCAAGGTTCAAGAAAGGCCTGAGAAACAGGTTTCAGACGTCTGAATGCTCTATTTCAGACGTTTGAATATTATACTGGGGAAATTTCTATTTCCAAATTCAGACGTCTAAATCAATATTTTCAAACATCTGAATTGGTTCGAATTGAACCAGAAAGGAAATAGGCTGAAATTTAGCATTTCCAAACGTCTGAATTTATAGATTCAGACGTCTGAATTCTGTTCTGGAAAGTATTTAATTTTCCAGATTCAGACGTCTGAATCATACACTTCGGACGTCTGAATGTGCTTGGTTTTGCCTATTTTGCCTATTTTAGCTTGAGTTTCCAAATTTAATCGATTTGTGTTGATTCCCATTTGTAGTTATCATTTATTATCGACTTTGATGACATTTTCTTTGGGATTTTCGGAACATCCACCTTGATGGATTCGGTATCGATTTCTTTGGATTCAATTCACGTCTTCGTATGTGAATTTTGGTGATTGATTGTTTCTACAATCATTTTTGTGATTTGTCACTTTAAAATATAAAGGTTTTCAATACTAGTAGTAAATATCAAAACTCTTTTATCAAAACGATTTCAACACTATTTTATTACAAAGCTCGTTTCTTAAACCGTTTTCCAATCTACTAGTATATACAAACCTTTACCTCACTCGTATAAGAAATCTAATTAAACGATTTAGTAAAACAAGTGGTATGAAACGCTTACGTTTACTTTATCGGTTAATTCTTAGACTTGTTCGATTGAATCTCTTGTGACAATTTTCTAGTGGAGATCTACAATTTGTTCGTAAATATTTAAGTTAAGCTAGTGGTTATGGGACATGAAGCTAAGCTCATATATTTACTAGCTTAGTGTAATTGACACTTCTTGATGATCGATGATGATCATTTTATGATTTAGACTAGCAATGTGCGATGTCTCTTTGTCTGCGAGGGAGACTAAACCCCGTTTCTGTGGAGCTTCGGCTCAATTTGGTGGGGTAGCGACCCATGGTCTTCGGACCGTTCTGTGGAGCTTCGGCTCAAAATTAATGATTAGCAACCATGAAATAGCGTTCCGTTTTGTGATATAAGTGTTGGTGTGTTTTCATGCTCCCGTTTTGTGATAGGCCTCCCCCTTTTTGTGATTTTTGGATTTCCATTGATGATTTCTAGAATTTGTGTTTCGCCAATTTTTGTGACTTCATTGATATGTTTTATCAATATTTGTGCATTGGTGAATTTGTGTGTCTTTAACTTTTGTGATTGGCATTGATATAATTGTCAATATTTATGGTTTGGTGAATAAAAATAAAGAGTATGACATTCTTTTTAATCTTTGAGAAGATTCTTGTGATATTGATTAATCTGTAGTTGATTTTCAATTAGATATTTATCACAGTATGGAAATATGGTTATCATACTTTTTTTGTCATATCTCTTATTCTATATCATTTCATCTGATATTTATAGCTAGACTGATCCGTTTATTATTTTCTTATTAAATAATATTCGGGTCAGACCGAGATGTTACAGGTGCTTCTACTTGGCTCCTCATTTGAGATTATTATCTTGACTTTTGGCTAACTACTTGATTAGTAGTTTTTGGTTGTATACATTTGAGATATAGACTCATTGATGTATACTTATGCTTTTGGG
Source organism: Allium cepa (assembly GCA_030765085.1). Taxonomy (NCBI): domain Eukaryota; kingdom Viridiplantae; phylum Streptophyta; class Magnoliopsida; order Asparagales; family Amaryllidaceae; genus Allium; species Allium cepa. Next base: position 983,406,179 of record CM060929.1, read on the forward strand.
TAGCACTTGTAGCCATTCTTTTGTGATATTGTGGATTTTATTAGACCACTACTCTGATGTGCACTTTTAAGTGTCATATATTCATATCTATTTCCGCCTTTGTGATATGAACTTCTATTACTGATTTGTGTTATGATATTTCTATATTTGTTTTCGAAGGTTTCATATAGCCACTGTGTTGTAGCTTTGAGTTTGTGTTGGTATGTCGGATTTCCTCTTGTGATGAAAATTATATTTTTATCTGGCATATCGGTACTCGCACAAAGCAATTATGCAGATGGTCGCTCCTCAACAGCCTTATTCTCCGTGCTAGTTGACGACATTACTCCGTAGTATTCTTGGCCAGCATGGGTATAGAGGTGGGGTGTCACAGCTTGGTATCAGAGCCAAACTTCGCAACAATGTAGAATAATTTAACAAGGATCATCGTCCTAAGTCCATCTTAGGAGTCGTGCCTTAGGATTTCATTCGGGTCTTCAAACCGTTCTATCCTATCTTCTTTTGTGATACCTTGTTTTATCAATCGTGATTGTTTGATAATTATTTAGTGAATGAACTTTTTCTTCTTTCTTTCTTTCTTAAAGAAGGGAAATGGTTAGACCTGGCCGTCGCAACGCCGGTCAATCTAGTGCTACTCCCCAGGATGGAGTATTTATGTCTGCCCAGCAGCTTTTAGATCTCGTGAAGAATGCTCAAGCTGTCGGACCCAATCCAGAGCCTACTCACCCTAAGTCTGGATTTGCACGTTTGTGCAACGATTATACTAACTTGGGTGGGAAGCCGTTCAGAGGTTCTGAAACTATTATTGAAGTCCAAGCTTGGCTAAGAACATGCGATCGAATCTTTTCTCGCATGAATCTTATTGATATTCACCGAGTTCAGGTGGCCTGTAGTATGCTCCAAGAAAGAGCATTAGACTGGTACGAGCTTCTGATTTCTGAAATGAATGAAGCGGATCTTACTTGGGAGAAATTCCGGGAACGATTCGAATTAAAGTTTGTGCCAGAAGCTGAGAAGGTGGCATTGGCTCATCGTTTCATTGATCTTGTTGAAGGTGAATCCTCCGTGGAAGATTATGTCACATCATTCGAGTCACTTTCTAAATACGAGGTTGAATACATAAACACCCCATTGAAGAAGAATCAGAGATTTGTCTATGGCTTGAACAAAAATCTCAAGAAGCCATTACTTCTAAAATTAGAAGTTTCTTTTGATCAACTTATTGATATCGCTCTTCGTCTTGAAGAGGCGGATAGGGAGAGTGATGTTGAAGTTGGGAGTACCAGACCGAACTTCAACAACAACAAGAAAATGCCTAATAAATTCAAGGGTCCTAATCCCAATAAAAAGGGGAAACAAGCATTTCTGGCAGCGAAGACTTCTGCCTCTAGTAGTGGACAATACTACAACTGTGGTTCTAAGGACCATTATGCGAATAAGTGTTCAAAGTCCCGCGCTTGTCGCTATTGCAAAAGCCCAGATCATTATTTATCCGCATTCCCCAAACTCCAAAACAAGAAGGAGGGAAAGCTTAATGTGGCGCAAGCCCCTTGCAACACTTCTCGTGGTCAAGTTATTTCTCATTCTATCATTGATGACATTATTGTGTTTCGTGATCATCCTATTCGGGTTCTTTTTGATATGGGTGCATTCCATTCTTTTATATCAAAGGAACTTGTTGATACTTTTTCTTTAAGTGTTGTTGCTTTAATGACTTCTTTGAGAATTGCGAATACGATTGGTGGATCCGCAACAATTAGTTTGCTTTGTAAAGATATCGAGATTGTTTTATGTGATTTTTCTTTCCAAGCCGATTTGCATGTCATGCGTTATTTAGGCTTTGGGATGATTTTGGGAATGGATTGGCTTAACCGTTATGAAGCTCATATCCTATGTCCTATGCGGACTATTCATCTTCGACATCCTCAATCTATCAAGCAGATTTCTATTGTTCTTAAAGATTCGGATTCCAACTCCACGACATTTTTATATTCTTTAAATCCTCATGATGATGATAATGATGATGAGGAAGATGTCATTTCTCTTATTCACGTTGTTCGTGAATTTTCCGACATATTTGAGCCCGTTCAGGATTACCACCTAAGCGGTCAATTGAATTCAGAATTAATCTAATTCCTGGAGCTCAACCTATCACTCGTACTCCTTATCGCATGTCTAATAAAGAAAATGAAGAGATGCGCAAACAATTATCCGAATTGGAGACGAAGCAATTTATTCGCTTTAGTTCCTCTCCTTGGGGAGCTTCGGCTATTTTTATGAAGAAATCCGATGGTGCACTTAGGCTTTACGTTGACTACCGCAAGCTTAATGATCTTACTATCAAGAATAAATATCCTTTACCTCGGATTGATGATTTATTTGACCAACTTAGTGGTGCTAGAGTCTTTTCATAATTGGACTTGGATGCCGGTTTTCATCAGCTTCGTATTACAGAGGATAGCATTCCTTTGACATTGTTTCATACTCGTTATGGATCTTATGAATGGCTTGTTATGCCATTTGGTTTAACGAATGCTCTGGCTTATTTCGTTGACCTTATGAATCGAGTTTTCAAAGACTTCCTCGATCGATTTGTTCTCATTTTTATTGATGATATTCTTGTGTATTCAAAAACCGAGGAGGAACATGAAAAACATCTTCGGATTGTGTTGGAAACTCTTAGGAGTAATCATTTGAAAGCAAAATTTTCTAAATGCCACTTTTGGCAATCTCGGGTGAAGTTTCTCGGTCATATCATTTTCGAATCCGGAATTTCCGTAAGTCCTTCAAAGATTGAAGCGATTCAAAATTGGGAGAGACCGGAGAGTGTGACGGAGATCCGTAGTTTTCTTGGATTGGCGGGCTATTAACGCCGTTTCATAAAAGACTTTTCTAAAATTTCTGTGCCTCTTACTAGTTTGACAAAGAAGGGACTTAAATATATTTGGTCGGACAAATGTGAAGCTTCTTTTCAGAAATTAAAAGAACTCCTTTCCGATGCTCCTATTCTTGTTATTCCCGAAGGGAATCAAGATTTTATTGTTTATCCCGATGCTAGTCGTGTTGGTTTGGGAGTCATTCTTATGCAAAGAGAACGTGTTATTGCTTATGCTTCTAGGAAATTGAAGGCAACCGAGACTAGATATGTCACTCATGACTTAGAGCTCGCGGCTATTGTTTTCGCTCTTAAAATTTGGCGTCATTATCTTTTGGGAGAAAAATTTATTCTCTACATCGATTATAAATCTTTGAAGTATTTATTTTCTCAAAAGGAACTTAATTTGCGTCAACAATGTTGGCTCGAATTTCTTGCATCTTTTGATCTTGACCATTCTTTATACTCCCGGAAAGGGAAATCGTGTTGCCGATGCACTTAGCTGTAAGCAACAAGCGGTTATTCTTATGATGATATCCGAATGGAATGATCTCGGAATTTTATCCACTTGTGAGATTAGAGATCGTGTATCCGATTTATGTTCATCTCTTGTTCTATGTAGCCTTGAAGCTCATCCTTCTCTCTTAGACCGAAGCTCAAAAGCTAGATCCTGAATTGGCTCTTCTTAGCCGAAGTTGTAGGGATAAAATTGATATTGAAGGTTCAGAGGACTTCGATATTGACTCTCGTGGCGGTATCCGAAAATTTGGTAGACTTATCATGCTAAATATTAGTGATCTTCGTAAAGATATTTTAGAAGATTCTCATCGTTCTAAATTTACCATTCATCCCGGTAGTAGTAAAATGTACGCGGATATTGTAACGACCCGTAAATTTTAACGGTTGTAGTAACGTATTTAATTAAAATTCTTTGCGAATTTAAACGATAAAATTTTAAAATTTAAATTTGACATTTGGAATGCGCTCAGTTAAACATAGTAAACGGTAAATTTTCGTCCGAAAATATGAAAGTTTATTTCGTGCGTAGAATTACTTCAGTTTAATCAGTAAAAAAAGCGATGAAGATAAAACGTTTCAAAACCAAAATACTTTTACATAGAAAAATTCTAAAGCATGTTTTGAGCAAGTTGTCAGTTTGTCGTTTTTCCAAATTCGGACATCTTTGGCTCCGTCGATCTTATTTTTCTGCGATTTTTATGCATTTTTCGTAGTAGAAAATTCGAATTTTTATAATTCGATCGTACCACTGACTGCTATATACCGTTTTGATCGTCGTGTCTTGCTGATCGCCGTAGTATATTTATTTTAGTATTTTAGCGTCCGAAATGTGTAGAAATTTAAGAAACAATCTCCGTACCAGTTTTGCAAATTTGACTATGATTTCCGACTTTCACTTTTTTTTTATTATTAAATTTATTATAGTTGCTGATCGGTCCTTTCCATTTCATTGTCATCGGTTCATAGTCGTTCTTGGAAAGGAGGAAAATTTATTAATAGATATTCATTTACATACACATTCGTTTACACGTTATAACTTATTCAATGAATATGCATGTTCATTTATAATAGACACTCATTTGCATGCACGTTCGTTATGTCCATTCAAATCAGCTTATATGTTCTATTCTTTTTACCTCTTCATATTCATTTTATTCCAACCTCATCCCCCTCTTCTCCAACTTCTCCTTTGGCTCCACTTTGAAATTGAAATGAAAAAAAAAACAAAAGAGAAAAAAAAAACACAGTAGCAGATCAACTCCAACTGCATTTACCTCTCCCCTCCTTCTCGCTTATGCCACTTCTTCCCTGATAGCCGACCCTCAGACCAACGTCGCGACCTTGATTCGTCCTCACACCTACACAAGCCTCTCACCGCCGCACTGTCCATCGTCTCACCGCCTTCAACGCCGAGAACCACCCCTTCATAGCCTTGCTCGGCCAAGCCACCACGGCAGCAGCGGCCAGCAACCCCCTCCCAAACTCCACCTTTCACCATGTGCCAAGACCACGTAGCCTGTCGAACGCCTTAACTCCGACTCCGACCACCGCGTCCACACCTATCAAGACCCCTGCAGCTCCTCCTTTCTTCAACTCAGCTTCACATGCACCGAACTTCTCCACCTGAAGGCAACAGCCTTATCATTCTTGGCCGCATATGCATATATTGGTAATTATATATATGTGAATATAATGTTGACATATTGATGGTGAATTGCCTGCACAGGGTCATACATATAGTCTACTATATGTGAAATCCTGGTTTTCGTCTGCGAGTATATTTGTTAAGTTACATGAACAGAAATTTATACTACATATATAAGTTTAGTCTGTTGATAAAAAAAAATAGTAATAATAATATGTTCATAAATTTGTTTATATGTCACAGTTTTGAATTTTAGTTTTTTTTTATCTCGCAAAGTTTGTTTATAAAGTGATATAATAGATATTTTAATAAAGTAAGTATATGTGGATGGGGTTGGGTGTTGTAGTGTGTGTGTCAGCACGTAGTACGGAAGATTTGTGAATATTGGAAAGTAAAAATATGTTGCTGTATATGATATTGTAAGTGAAATAGGGTATGTAATATGTTATATTAGTATATATAGATTATAAGATATATGTATCGTTGTATATGGCGTTTACTATGTATTATACATATATAAACGTATTGTCCGCATTTGATTTTGGTTAACCGCATAATCTTGTCGCATGTATATATACAATCTGCATATATGTTTTATATAATTAGCTGTAAGTATATTGATGTTCCTGTACCCATGTTACAAGGAAAGTGATTGCGTAGTAGTATATACAGTAGTTATTTTATGTTTTGATGACTTATGCTATTTAATGAAAATTTTAAAGAGTTATATATTATGCAATATAAAGATTTCAATTTCTCAAATTTTCGCTTATGTATATATAAGTTAATAAATCTGTTTAAAGGGTTGTATTTAAGAGTTTGTTTACATATGGTTTCTTAAACATGTATGTCGGCATATATTATGCTCAGTAAGTTTTTCACGTATTATACTTATAAATATTGTAAAGTTTATCAAGTTCTCATTTTTTTTTTGCATGTAAATATATTTGCTTATGTTATATCTGACATGATATATAAAGTTCATTTGAGTTTAAGATATAATGGACTGTTTGTCTGTGTAGCAGATTTTAATTAAAAGAAATATTACATATAGTTTTACAGTTTATAGTTTTACAGTATATGTTGCGTTTGGGCTGTTTTGGTTATGCATATATATTATTAATTTTTATCTGTCTTAATTAAAATATTGATTCAGTAAAATAATCGTATTAATAATAGTATATACGCATATCTTGTTCAAATTTTATCAAACTGATTCTGTTTCGTTTTCATCGATTCCTCTATCAGCTTATCCGTCGAATTCGTGCCCATCTTGATTGCTTTGGAATTCGCGCTTGGAATCGTAACTCAATTTCAGTATCTGTATCAGTGTGCGTATCCGCGTCGACCTCTCGATCATCTCTAGCCTAGAAAGGTGAGCAATCACTCACGATTAATGTTCTTTTATTTATTAAAATTGATTTCAAGTGAAACGACAACTGAAATATTGCTGCTGTTAGTTATTTACACTGTTATATATGCTATTACATGTATCTGTTCACCTATGACATCTGACACCATTATCTGTTAGTTAATTATGCGATGATAATACAGTTTGGTTGATAATTGATTGTTGCTTATATTGGATGTTAAATTGTAATGTAGAAAGTGATAAATATTATGAAATTGGATTTGACGTAGGATAGTTAAAATTTTAAATCGACATATGTGTTGAATTTGATTTGTGAAATTTGTACAATATGACCCCTTTAAATGTTTAAATTAATTGACACGTAGAAAATAGTTAATTACCCTTGAACCATTTGAATTTATGTTGTATTAATTGATGAAGTACGAAATTGAATAATTGATGTCAAGTGTAGAATTGTATAGAATAATTAGTGTAATAATCTTTAATCTACATGGAATGATAGTGTAGATTCTAGAAATAATTATATCGATTCGCACAAATAACAATGCGAATTAATACGATTATTTTGGGATTATTTGAATTAATTTATTGGATTGTTATTGATTGTTGTTATTGCTTGTTTATTTACTTTGACACCATCCCAGTTATCACACTGCAAGTTCCCTGTGTTATGCTTTGATTTTTGAATTGAAATGGAATCGGGTTGAAATGATAAATACCCAAAATGAACTTGACCTAGGATAGAGAATTAAAATTAAACCCGATTGGTCAATGTTTTGATTTAAAATAAAATAAAGATTTTATTTGAATAATAAGGTTTTGAAATAAAATTGGAACGTAAATTTTGATGAAAGGAAAATGTAAATATTGAAATCTAAAACAAATATTAACGTAGTAATCGATGGAAGAACGTTGTTTGAAATTTAATTGTTTAATAATTAAATTTGGAATTATTAATAAATAATTTGGAATTATAAAAAATTTAAGTTTGAAATTAGTTAATAGTTAAGTTTTGAAATTTTAATAATTAAGTTTTGAAATTATGTAATAATTGAATAAAATTGAATTATTTGATAATTGAATAGAAATTGAATTCTTCGATAAGAGAAATTGAATTTTTGATTAAGTGAATTTGAACTTCGTAGAGAAATGAAATTGGTATCAATTAAGTTTTGGAAATTATTTAAGCAAGTTAATAAGTGGAATTGAACTTATTGAATATGTGAAATTCAGTCCTTTATTGATTGAGTTTTGAAATTTGAAACTAAGTAAATAAATAATTGAAGTTGAATTTCTTTAACAAGAAATAAATTGTGATTTAATGGAATTAATGTAAGACTTGGAATTTAAGAATTGGATTTGACGAATCTAACTTAATTAAATTTGTAAGTTGATATAATGAAGTTGAACTTAAGTAATTGATTTAATGAATTGGAAATTAAATGGAAACTGTTTGAATGATAAATAAACTTAACGAATATTGAATGAACTCGATAAATGAGTCTAAATTGATTTGAATGTTAAATTTAATTAATTTAATGATTTCGGAATGAAAATAATATACGAACTTGAATCAATATTTGAATTGTTTAAATAAAAGTTGGAATTGAATTGTAAGATTTTAAATTGGTAATTTGGAAGTTTTGAATCGTAAATTATGGAACTGATATAGAAAGACGAACGGAAAATTGGTTTACAAATTCTAATTTGAAATTGAATTTGATTTGGTTTTGAAATTTACTAAACGACCAATCGGTGTAATAATTACGAAGTTATTAAAGAGACCGGAATCGGTTTTGGATATACCCTCTATCTAAACCGAAAACCACTTTAATAACTATACGCGGAGTGATGATCCAGAATGAAGTGGTTGGAATGATGTACGTGATGACTGAAGAAAGAGAACGATAATGGATAGCCTTGACACTTGTGTCAAATTGGAAATGACTAAAATCAGGAGCCGTGCCGGGCCAAATGGGGTTAGCCACCTCGAGCGAACACACTTCTTTGTAACTACTACTTATTACTTGATTGGTGCACCCTCGTACTTTTCAGGAGTGTTGTTTCGCGGTGTTGCGATCGCTGTGGCGATACGTTCTCACCAGTCCGGATCAGGCGAACGATAGTTTCACTACCTTGGGTATTGCCTCATGTGCCTTGTCATACTTGTATCCTGATATACGCGACCACTATAAAATTGTTTTGTGTTATACCTATGGAGTACTCCCTGATATCCCACTAGTTTACGGTGGAGTTTACAGTGCTGTATAGACTATGATGCTTATAAAAATGTGTTAAGGGGATAATGGTAACGCCTTAACACTATTTTGATATTTTATATTACTGATAGACATTATCTATTTAGCGTACACTACTACATAGTAGATAGTTTAACGGATCCTTAGAGGATGGTGATTCCAACATCCTTTGAGTTACTTGTATTTCAATTGTTATTTCACTTGAGTTGGATTTATTGATATAAGAATGTTAATCCTGACTCGAGTGTTTTGTGTTTTGCTTTACGCTCAAGTCAGACTGAGTGTACCAGTATTCGAGACTCACCTTTGGAGTTGGAGCTTTGCTTGAAGATCCAGCCATCTATTCTGCTTCAGTATTCGATGATTCTAGTGATGTATTCTGATTTGTACCTGATGTATCGTATTTCTCTTTTGTTGTAAACTCTGATGTATCTTATATATTTATATAGTAGCTTCATGAACTACTATCTCTTTTACTTCCGCTGTATATTATTACTCTGTGTGTGTGATTCTGTGATTACTTATTTACTGTATATATGAGTTTTGCCAAATTTCAATTAACAATTCGGTATTTTGAATTATTCAAGTCCGACATGTGCGGATGCGAATAGTCCAAAATAGCGGGTCGTTACAGATATGAAGCGACTTTATTATTGAGAGGGAATGAAATTTGATATTGCTAACTTTTTTAAGCGTTGCATGACTTGCCAACTTGTCAAGGCCGAGCATCAAAGGCCAGGTGGGTTGTTGCAACCTTTGGATATTCCAATTTGAAAGTGGGATCAAATTTCTATGGATTTTATTGACGGCCTTCCCCGTTCTCGTTCGGGTCATAATAGCTTATGGGTGATAGTTGATAGACTTATTAAATCCATCCATTTTATTCCCATTCGGTCTAATCAGACCGTTCCTCTTTCGGCCAAACTCTTCATTAAAGAAATTGTTAAATTGCATGGAGTTCCTTCTTCTATTGTTAGTGATCGTGATCCATTTTTTACTAGTGGATTTCGGAAGAGTCTTCAAAAAGCCTTGGGAACAAAGCTTAATTTTAGCACCGCTTATCACCCATAGTCCGATAGACAAACCAAGCGTGTGAATCAAACTCTTGGAGATCTTCTTCGTGCATGTGTTCTTGATTTTGGTGGAAGTTGGGAAGATCATATTTCTCTTGTTGAGTTTTTCTATAATAATAGCTTCCAATCTAGTATTGGTATGGCACCTTTTGAGGCACTCTATGGAAGGCCATGCTGATTTCCTTCTTGTTGGCTTGAGGCTGGTAGAAGCTGTTTTAGGTCCAGATTTTATTCGTGATTCCACAGAAAAGATTGACCTAATTCGCCATAGGATGAAAGAAGCTCAAAGTACGCAAAAATCCTATGCCGATAACCGAAGAAGGAAATTAGAATTTTCTGTGGTAGATTTTGTGTTTGTTCGTATTTCACCTATGAAGGGTGTTGTGCGTTTCAGTCAATTGGGAAAGTTAGCACCTCGATATATTGGTTCATTTCCCATCACCGAACGTATTAGTTCCGTGGCTTATCGCCTTTCATTACCGGCTCAGTTTTCTGCTATTCATGACGTGTTTCACATTTTTCAACTACGGAAATGCCTTTGGGATTCCGATTCTATTCTTGAGCCTGGTATTGTAGAAGAAATTGAGGTTTCACCTAATTTGACTTATAAGCAACATCCTATTCGTATTATTGCTTCGGAGATTAAGCGCCTTCGAAATAAAGATGTTCCTCTTGTGAAAGTTCAATGGTCCTAAAATCCTAAGGATTGTTCTTGGGAATCCAGAGAATTCATCGAGCGAACACATCCGGACTTACTTTCTCGTGCTCTTTGAGGTGAACTTCGTATTTTAAAAAAAATTCATCTTTTTGTGTTGATATGCTTTTATGGTTGTTACTTTTTGTTCATTTATTCCTTATGATTGCGAGGACGCAATTTCTTTAAGGAAGGGAGTCTGTAACAACCCGCATATTTCACGATTGAATATTTAAATATTTTATTTAAATATTTCATCGTTAGTCGGATTTTAGTTCGAAAAGCTACTTTTTGCAAACAGTCAAATTAGGACTCGAGACCACCCCCATTGAGTTCAAAATAACGTTTGCGATCTTTTTGAGTATAAACTTCGATATGTTTGGAGATAGTATAATTTTGCTACTTTTTCACTTAGGGCTTTGGTTTTGTTTCAGCTCATTAGACCCAAGCTTCACCCCTCTTATCTTCATTACTTTACTTCTATTTCCTAATACTCAAGCTTTAGCAACAATGGAGAGAGGAATGGGAAGTTAAAACTCCAAGCCCTAGTTTCCATTTGCAAATCAAGTTCTAGCTCCAAATTTATAGAAGAAGCTTTGGTAAGCCTCTTCTTCTTCTTCTCCAACTCATTCTCTTACCAATTTCAGAAATTCCTAAACCTAATTTAGGAAATGTTTCTCTTTTAAGCTTAGATTCAAGCTCTTTGGGTTGGAATTGAAGAGTGATTGTTCTTGCCATTGCTTTATAGCTTCTTCTTCATTTATTTTGTGTAAAAATGTGAGATTTTTATCTCACATCTATGTCTATATCTATTTTTGTTGTAGGTATGAATTCCTAACACTTATTCATGTGCATTTGCTTTTGGTTTGGATTGCTTTGGTGAATATTCCAATTTTTGGTGTTTTGAAAGCAAATTTATGAAAATCCTTATATGGATATTTGGACATTGATATTCGAGGCGTATCAAAGAGCCTTTAAGGCTGGGTTGTTGCTTGGCATAAATCCTTAGCCGGTTGTTGCCTGTCTGATCGCTTTCGATATTCGTTTTGGCCATTTTTGGCCAAGGTTCAAGAAAGGCCTGAGAAACAGGTTTCAGACGTCTGAATGCTCCATTTCAGACGTCTGAATATTATACTGGGGAAATTTCTATTCCCAGAGTCAGACGTCTGAATCAATATTTTCAGACGTCTGAATTGGTTGGAACTGAACCAGAAAGGAAATAGGCTGAAATTTAGCATTTACAGACGTCTAAATTTATAGATTCAGACGTCTGAATTCTGTTTCGGAAAATATTTTATTTTCCAGATTCAAACGTCTGAATCATACACTTCAGACGTCTGAATCTGCTTGTTTCGGAAATTTATCAAAACGATTTCAACACTATTTTATTACAAAGCTCGTTTCTTAAACCGTTTTCCAATCTACTAGTATATACAAACCTTTACCTCACTGGTATGAGAAATCTAATTAAACGACTTAGTAAAACAAGTGGTATGAAACGCTTACGTTTACTTTATCGGTTAATTCTTAGACTTGTTCGATTGAATCTCTTGTGACAATTTTCTAGTGGAGATCTACAATTTGTTCGTAAATATTTAAGTTAAGCTAGTGGTTATGGGACATGAAGCTAAGCTCATATATTTACTAGCTTAGTGTAATTGACACTTCTTGATGATCGATGATGATCATTTTATGATTTAGACTAGCAATGTGCGATGTCTCTTTGTCTGCGAGGGAGACTAAACCCCGTTTCTGTGGAGCTTCGGCTCAATTTGGTGGGGTAGCGACCCATGGTCTTCGGACCGTTCTGTGGAGCTTCGGCTCAAAATTAATGATTAGCAACCATGAAATAGCGTTCCGTTTTGTGATATAAGTGTTGGTGTGTTTTCATGCTCCCGTTTTGTGATAGGCCTCCCCCTTTTTGTGATTTTTGGATTTCCATTGATGATTTCTAGAATTTGTGTTTCGCCAATTTTTGTGACTTCATTGATATGTTTTATCAATATTTGTGCATTGGTGAATTTATGTGTCTTTAACTTTTGTGATTGGCATTGATATAATTGTCAATATTTATGGTTTGGTGAATAAAAATAAAGAGTATGACATTCTTTTTAATCTTTGAGAAGATTCTTGTGATATTGATTAATCTGTAGTTGATTTTCAATTAGATATTTATCACAGTATGGCAATATGGTTATCATACTTTTTTTGTCATATCTCTTATTCTATATCGTTTCATCTGATATTTATAGCTAGACTGATCCGTTTATTATTTTCTTATTAAATAATATTCGGGTCAGATCGAGATGTTACAGGTGCTTCTACTTGGCTCCTCATTTGAGATTATTATCTTGACTTTTGGCTAACTACTTGATTAGTAGTTTTTGGTTGTATACATTTGAGATATAGACTCATTGATGTATACTTATGCTTTTGGGTAGCACTTGTAACCATTCTTTTGTGATATTGTGGATTTTATTAGACCACTACTCTGATGTGCACTTTTAAGTGTCATATATTCATATCTATTTCCGCCTTTGTGATATGAACTTCTATTACTGATTTGTGTTATGATATTTCTATATTTGTTTTCGAAGGTTTCATATAGCCACTGTGTTGTAGCTTTGAGTTTGTGTTGGTATGTCGGATTTCCTCTTGTGATGAAAATTATATTTTTATCTGGCATATCGGTACTCGCACAAAGCAATTATGCAGATGGTCGCTCCTCAACAGCCTTATTCTCCGTGCTAGTTGACGACATTACTCCGTAGTATTCTTGGCCAGCATGGGTATAGAGGTGGGGTGTCACAGCTTGGTATCAGAGCCAAACTTCGCAACAATGTAGAATAATTTAACAAGGATCATCGTCCTAAGTCCATCTTAGGAGTCGTGCCTTAGGATTTCATTCGGGTCTTCAAACCGTTCTATCCTATCTTCTTTTGTGATACCTTGTTTTATCAATCGTGATTGTTTGATAATTATTTTGTGAATGACCTTTTTCTTCTTTCTTTCTTTCTTAAAGAAGGGAAATGGTTAGACCTGGCCGTCCCAGCGCCGGTCAATCTAGTGCTACTCCCCAGGATGGAGTATTTATGTCTGCCCAGCAGCTTTTAGATCTCGTGAAGAATGCTCAAGCTGTCGGACCCAATCCAGAGCCTACTCACCCTAAGTCTGGATTTGCATGTTTGTGCAACGATTATACTAACTTGGGTGGGAGCCTACTCAAGAGTATGACATTCTTTTTGATATTTGAGAAGATTCTTGTGATATTGATTAATCTCTAGTTGATTTTCAATTACATATTTATCACAGTATGGCATTATGGTTGTCCTACATTTTTTTGTCATATCTCTTATTCTATATCATTTCATCTGATATTTATAGCTAGTCTGATCCGTTTATTATTTTCTTATTAAATAATACTCGGGTCAGACCGAGATGTTACAGGTGCTTCTACTTGACTCCTCATCTGCGATTATTATCCCGACTTTTGGCTAACTACTTAGATTAGTAGTTTTTGGTTGTATACATTTGAGATATAGACTCATTGATGTATACTTATTCTTTTGGGTAGCACTTGTAACTATTCTTTTGTGATATTGTGGATCTTGTTAGACCACTAATCTGATGTTCACTTTTAAGTGTCATATATTCATATCTATTTCCGCATTTGTGATATGAACTTCTGTGACTGATTTATGTTATGATATTTCTATATTTATTTCCGAAGATTTCATATAGCCACTGTGTAGTAGCTTTGAGTTTGTGTCGGTATGTCGGATTTCCTCTTGTGACGAAAATTATATTTTTATCTGGCATATCGATACTCGCACAAAGCAATTATACAGATGGTCGCTCCTCAACTTATTTGAGTTTAATTCTTAAATAAATTCAATTTCAAATGAATTTCCAATTTATCTTCCAACCTTAATTTATTTAAATCATTATAAACTCTATATTAAAATATAATTTATATAAATACTTAATCATATTATCTTCAATAAAAATCAAACTTATTATTAACCTTATTCTATATTAAAACAAAGTATACATAGCTCAAAATCAAGGATAAAATAACATTTATATAATATCTAAAATCAATATTATCTAAAACCGTATATTTCTTTACAAAACCATAGAAATCATTTTAAAATATTTTTATATATATAGACCACGGTGTCGGTATATAATTTTCTATCCTATGGTCAAGAGATTCGGATATTTATTATTTCAATCCGTAACTTAAAAATATAAATGCGGTTATATATCATTTCAAACAGCAATCGCAAATGAAATAAAAATCCATAACAACTTGCAGTTTATAACAATATAAAATACAACATTCATTCATCTAATATCAATCATCAAACATTTATCACAATCATCATCCAATTCAATCAATAACATCAATATAGAATAGATAATAAATAAAAGGTATTTATTGGCAGTTTATATTCAATAATAAATTAAATAACTATTTTATCCAAATAAATTCAAATAAACTGAGATGATGATTCAAAATAGGCCAAACAGTCATAAATAAATTTCTAATCACATCATAAATCAATTTAACAAACATAAGAAATTTTAGAAGTTGTGAGTGGGTTAAAACTCCCATTTTTGAATTTAAGTCCAATTTAAACCCAAAATTTGAACTGTCTCAGAATTAGTCCAAACCAGCGTCAAAAAGTCCAAAATTTAAATATGATCCCAGCGGAACGAACCGCGCGTGAATCGGGCCTCGTATGCAAAAGTTATTGCGATTAGAACATGTTGAAATACAAATTAAAATGAAAGAAAACAGAACAGTACCGACCCATCTCTGCGCGCCACGTCACATTATTGAAAGTGTCACCATCGTGAAACCCTTCTCTACACGTTTCACAGAGCCGCCATTCTTTGATGAATTTCCGCCGCTCCTACGACGACTTCCACCACGATCTGGCCGTGCCACCGTGGAACACGAAACCAAGCGCCCTCATGACCGTTGGCCGAGCGCCTCAGGCACCTCCAATTCGCGCCGCACCATTCGCTGGCAATTTTTGGTGAATCGGTGTGACGTGGAGGCGAACGAACCATAGATCCGAGGCCTGCTTAACTCCCTCTTTGCAATGGCACTATCTGATCGTCCAATAGTTGTAGATCCGCCGTTGGATCGCCAAAATCCAATATGAACAGCTACGGTTCATTCCCGATTTCAGGACAAACGGGGAACCCAATTGAAAAATGAATCATAGAATTGACTTGTGCTCGTCGAGAGCTTAAAATCAATATATAATTCGATATAGTTTGAAGAGATTTAATTTTTGATTTGATTTTTGATTGTGAAATTATATTGGAAATGATTTGTCCGCCATTGAGAGAGGGAAGCAACGGAAATTTCTATACATACAGAAATGAGAAATAGAAATGCTGCTAGGGTTTATAACTAGATATATATAGGCAAAGCTGAAATTAGAATGGACCGGATTGATTTCGACTGAAAGTTGAACGACAAATGGCCCGAAAACCCCGTTCTGACTCTGGAACGAAAATGAGTCAACCCATATATTAAAATAGATATTTTTTAAATATTTTAAATGCAATGCAACAGGTTTCAAGTCCAAATTCCATCGTATGAAGAAGTTATGCAAAAATTAAGTTATTTCAAATTGATTTCAATTGAACTGATTTCTAGGCATTCTGAGTCCGCACGATCAAACGACAAACCCGATCGCTACGAAACTTGAAATCATATAATCTTTCACCATTATGGATCCGATGAAACTAGTTTCGTCGAAATCCGAGTCAGCGGCCAAAATGGCTATTTTTCACTTTATTAAATTAAATTAATATTTAATTAATTAAATCACTTTTTCGTTTCAAATTAAAAAATTCACAAATTCCATCATTATTGATTTGTTAAACAATTACAATAATTTAAACAAACTTAGACATCAATTTCAAGTTAATAGATTTACCGATTACAGTGTTTGAATTCAATTTTAGAAAATTCAGATATTATAAATTAAATTTCCAATAATTACATTTAATTTAACTTGCATCCTATTATCTAATCTATTATTATCAAATGGAGAAAATTAATATTGGTTCATGATTTATTACATTAATATCTTCAAATTTCAGCAAAATTTACATTAACGTACTAGTAAAATATTTTAATATCATTTAATTGCAATTAATCCAATTATTATATTTTAAATTCAATTAAATTAATAAATCTTGATTTCCATTCTTCTTATCAACCAATTTTCATACTATGAATAAGATTAACATTATTATCCTAATTTACATTCAGTTACTATTTGTAACGACCCAACTTCCAGACTCCAGGAAGTTGCATCGTTAATAAGAAAGAAAGGGATAGAGAATAGAAAGAAAGAGAAGAAGAAAGAAACAACACATCAGAATCTAACAGCGGAACGAATAAATTATATTAATAACGTAAGTATTACATAGTATACAACACTAATCAGAGTTACACAACATATACATCATATACTAGACAGTTATAAACACCTGTCTAGTATTTACACATAATACAATCCAGAGACAACACAGAACACACAGCGTAATACTATATAACTAACGCATAAGCCTCCTGCTCCATTGCTCCTCCAATATTCGTCAAAGCTAACCTGAATCCCTTGGCTACTCAAAAAAATTTGAGTACCCAAGAGTTTATGAAAAACAAAAATAAACTCCGGGTCAGACATGGGTCTGGTGTGAGTAACAGGTTAAAGTTGCTTAACTTTGAAAAACCTTTAAAAAGAAAAGGTATCACGTAAGACTTCCCACACATAAACATGGAAAAGTTTTTACCTTACGCTAACCAAAACATTTGATAGGAAATCCAGTGATATTATAATAGTGTCTAGGTTTTCAAGTAAACAAGAAATAGCCGAAATTGTTACATGATTAAATTCTAGCTACTAGCCACAAAAGTGGGTAATACAATCAAAACCGTTGGCACTTATTGGATTTTGGATTCAATACAATGGCAGGGCTACTGGGGTACCGCCCGTCACAGTACGTGGCCTAGATCAACGTACCGAGGACCACTCCCGATCCCCTGCAACACAAGACCGGAACCATCCCTTACTGGACAGTCTCGAACAAGACAACCCCGCAGTTGGCATACGTTCCAACCGCCCACACAGCCGAAATAAAAGGGACTTCTAGACAGGGGAAAATCTTGCTCTCAAGTGGGGGCTACCCACGAAGCCTTGCTGCACCTCCCATGTTTTAGCCATTCCCGGTTGATGAGGCTTGAGGCTACGATTACCTATATAGAACACATCTCTTAGAATGCTCATCGTCCACCTGACGATGTTCTGAAAGCATTCAATCCATACAAGTTCGTTCCGGGTTCGAACGAAACCGAAGGCATTATCTCGTTACACTCATTTTGGAATCACCCTCAGAGTTAACGACGATAACCCTTGCACTCTAAATATACATCTCGAACCTATAAGTAATATTCCGTCAAACTCATTACGGAATCACCCACAGAGTTATACTGACGTATAGCCCTTACACCTCGAGTCTTTACTCGCTCCACTTGGATTAACGACCTAACGTTAATTTGGATCGATGTGGTTTTCAGATATCCAAATATGGAAACCCGATCCCGGTCTCATCGAAATCCAAAGCGTGTCTTTTAAGGCCAAGTTGTTTTAAAGGTTTAAAACAATTCAATTTCATTATCTATATACACACAGATAGATAAATCATAGATTCACAATAGGTAATCAATATCATTATCACACGGATAATCCATAATATCATTATCAAAGATAATCTATATCATCGTCACAATGCAACCAATACATCCAAATCACTCAACATTATCTATCTCATATTTGAGATTCAATCCATTTAGGCAATCAACATTTACCATCCATATAAGCAATGATCTATCATTCCAAATATAATTAATTTAAAATGAATTAAATTAATTACATCATTCAAATTAATTTAAAGTGAATTAAATTAATTACTTCATCAATAAAAATCTTGCTTATTACCATTAATTAATTACAAATTAATTAATTAATCATCTTTCAATTTATCACCTTAATTAATCACCTTTGACTAATTATTCCTTAATTACATTTAAGTAATTATTCTTTAATTAATTTTACAAATCAACTATACTTAACCAAATGCAGTAATCAACCTTCAATTACTTCCCAAATTAATTAACTATAATTAATTACATTAATCCTTAATTAATTATATTAATTAATTACCTCAGTCACTTATTATTGATTAACTAATCTTAATTAATCAATCTTAATTACATCATTAATTATATTAATTAACGATCTCTAATTACATTTAAATTAATTACCTTATTTAAATTAATTACATTAAGAAATTAATCTTAATTTAAACCATAATTGTTAATCTCCGTTGATTAACCCCATTTAGTAATTAACTACCTTTAATTACTTTACAAATAAATTAATTACTCCATAATTAATTGTCTCTAATTAATCCCTTGATTAATTCATAAAGTAATTATACTTAAATTACTTCAATTATCAAACCATCTTTAATTAATTACGTATAGTAATTACCCATTAATTACTACCCTAAGTAATTTCTCTTTATTTAATTACATTAAGTAATTATACTCCATAAATCATTTATTGCTTATTCTAAGTTAATTAAACTGAATTAATTAACTTAATCAAATCAAATTAAACTTAATTAATTACAATTAGTAATTAATTCCTTAATTACTTCCATAAGTAATTATACTTAATAATTTACACAAATGATTATCTTTAAATTAATTAATCTAATTAATTATTAAAAATTAATCACATTAATTAATTAATTAAATAATCCTTAGTTGATGACCTTCATTAACTATTAAACAATTTATTAATTACTTATCTGAAATAATTAACTTATTTTAAGTAATTATTAATTTCAAATTAATAAATCATTAGTAACTCATTGATTAATCCCTAATTAATTAAATAATTAAGTGTTAATTAAAACTTAATTAATCCATTATTACTTGATTAATTAACTATTAATCACTAATTTAAATCAAATCTTCTTTAATTAATCAATTTTTTTTATTACAAGTTAATTATTCTAAGAATAATTAATCATAAACTTTTAAGATTAAACCTTTAACTACTTTAAGTAATTATTCATTCATTAATTTATTAAAATAGATTAATTACTCATTTAATTATCCTAATAATTAAATGTATAACAAATCATTTAACTATAATTAAATTCCAACAAGTTTTAAAACCAATTTAAAACTTATACATTATATTACAAATAATTCTTATAAAAGAAATTTTTACAAGATTTAAAACAAATTCTTTTCAAATTCAAACATTTAAAAATTTTCATTATCATTCAAAACTGTTAAAATACTTAAATCTATAAAACTTGAATTTATTTTAAATCAAAGATTCAAATTCAGATTTGAATCCGTTTAAACTTTATTTAAAACATTTCTTTACATATTCAAATTCCAATTTAAATTCAAAATTCTTTAAAAATCGTTTTTAAACAATAAATCCCTTTAAAGTTATTTTAAACAAAATTTGAATTTAAACTTATTTATATCCAATTATGATTCAAATTAAATCTTGAATCTATAATTTAAAATTAGATTTAAAACTTAATTTAAATCTTTGCTTCATACTTTTTAAATTTAAGTTTAAATTTGGGAAAAAAGTCAAGTTTCAAACTTGAACAAATTGACTCGAGTTACCCATAATTTGCTCGAGTAAGATACTAAATAATCTCGAGTAAAACTCGAGCAACTTTCATTCAGAAATCTCAAACTAACAATTGACAGGTTTTATACAAACCTGAAAACTGTCAACCTCACCGACCACAACACAATGCTTCAAGTCCCATACCCCCTAGCTTCGAGCCAAACAAACTACAACTTCGAGCAATCCAAGATTTCAACCCGACATATACGTATACCCCTTCTTCCCCAAAATCAACAGCATACCCATTCCCTCCGTGCACATGCACCACCATTGTCGACACCTCCGGCGTCTCGCGACCATCCACGCATGTCGGCCATCACCTTCCAACACGATCCCGACCATCAAATAAACCACCGAACCCCAAAATCACAATCGAGCTTCTGAGCTCGAAACTGGAACAATGGTCGAATCTAAAATTCACTTCAATCACCCAAATCTAATCACCAGAGAAACTACAACTCCGGTCACTTCTCACTCCATACTCCATCTATCATCAACCTGAATTTGGTATAACTCGATCGCCTAGGGAAGTCGCAACAATCAATTCAAATTTCAACAGAAAAGTCTAGGGTTTAAAAATTTGATTCTAAATTAATATTGCCACAATGCTTTAATTCCTAATCCAATATTTTTCCATACAACCTAGATCATCACTTCATCACCAGGAAAAAAACATGGCCACCCAAACTCTCTTGATCGACAGAATCACCCCTAAATATGATTTCTGGTTAAACCAGAAATGCTCCACCATTTTTAAACTGAAAATCATAATTTAAGTTTAAAATTAAAGTTTTTGTATAAGTAATCATCTTATACATTTGAATCTATGAAACAGAATAATTAAATTTTCATTTGCTAAATATTTGCTCTGTTATATTAAGTTACCCAGAGACATTACAGTTTTCATTTTATTTTTCATGCTAAATAAAAATTAAAACTGTAACTTATGTTAACAGCCCCATTTTGATTATATCTCGAATCTTAACACAGCTTAGACCCAGTGAAATGGAATTTTAAGAACTTTCAGAATCTGGAAACTAAAATACAGAAAATAAATTTCATTTCAGCATGCACTACAACATACATTCATATATAAATATACCAGTAATGACTTGTAAAGAGCAAACAAACATGCATATTTCTAGAATAAAACAAACAACTAAATTTATACTTATGTTTATTCAATATAAAATGTTACTCACTTATTTCCTGAGCAGAGCAACTTATTTCCTAGAAATGCCTTTCCTGATGCATGCTTGATTGAATGCTTTTCCAGAAAATATGTAGGCTTCCCAGATTTCATTTTGCATGTATGCTTTCAGAAAACAAAATGCATGCAAGCTGGATGTTGTTTTCAAACAGTGGACTGCAGGTTTCCAAAATAATGTATGTAGGTCCTTTAAGTAGCAAATTTGTTTCAGGTTTTTGACTTGCACTTCAGTTTGATGATTTGAAGAGTTACAGGTTTATACATTTTTTTTTCTTTTCAAGTTTGAGGAGATTATAGGTTATCAAATTTGTTTGTGAGGGGGACTACAGATTTTTACTTGAATAGATAAACTCTGTTTTGTGAAGATGAATTCAGATTTTTAGATCTGAAACTTTCTCAAGTTTATGAAGAAAAGAAGAATGGAAAAAGAAACGAGATGAGGAAAAATGTTTACATAAACAAGTATTTGATTTAATTAAAAGAAAATGAAAAAAAATTAATTATGACACTTGTTTTAAATTTAAACATTTGTCACTTTAGTTCATGGTATGCTTACACATGTCAATTAGGTATAAATAAATTAACATATGTATTAAGAGTATTTTAATTTAATTTAATTTATTTATAAAACTCTAACTTATTTTACAAGAGCTTTCAAATCTTATTTTATTTCTTATGTAATATATAAATGAATTTACCTCTTTTTAAATTAAAAAGAAATGAAAACAAAATAATTTATAAATAAAAGTTTATTCAAATATTTTAAGTATTTATTCTTTTAAATTTCACAACATCAAATTCAAATTTAAAATTAATTTATCAAATCCATTTTTAAAAATCAAGTTATATATAGATGCATATATAACTTTTATTAAAATTAAAAATAACAAATCTATTCCTTACAAAATCTATTTATGTTTATAAGAACTTAAGTATTATAATTTTTATTTAAAAATAACAAATTAAACAATTTTAAATAATTTATAAAAGAGATTATAAACAAATTAAGATCATTTGTAATTTTCATTTTAAATTCTTATATATAAATTCAAGCAATAACTTAAAAAGAAAATACAACTAAGTTTTTAATGTTAATCTAATTTAAATTCATATTCAAGTTAATTAAATATAAATCTAAACAAATAAAATTTTCCTTTAATATGACCTATATAATTATTTATTAAATTGTTTAGAACAATTAAATGTTAAATTTAAATCAAATTTCTAATTTTACCAAATATAAATTAACATTAGAAAATTAATTTATTTACTAAGTTCAAAATCAAAGTTTATCAATTTTACAATATATACAATTATATATATGTATATGTATATATATATATATAAACAGAAAACAGTTTATTAGCTTTAAAAGATAAAATCTACTAATTTAAATATTTATTATAAGATGATTATTATATCAATTCAAAATTTTATTATCAAAAATTATCAAATCAAATTAAATTTATAACACAGATTATTAAATTTATATTGCTCAATTTCCGGGATATCACATTCCTCCCACCTTAAAAGAATTTCGTCCCCGAAATTTAAAAGCAAAGGTAATTTAATAATCTATCCTAAGATTTTATTTTAAAAACACAAGCATATATCAAACATATGTTAATAACCATAGCAACCAATTCAAACAAAACAAATTTAATTATCCAGAAAAACCTGGATAAAATTTTCACGAGTTTCCCCGGTATAAATATATATACACCGGAATACTTGCCCTGTAGAATCTAAATAATCAATACTATTAAACTAAAGAGCTCCTATCCAGCTAGATCTACAAAACTAAACAGGATATCAGACTACGGACAAGTCTGACTCAACAATCACATCCTCCTGAACTGCTGATTCACAACCAGAGATAGATCATACACGTACTCCCTCAGAGTTACGTGAAACTCATCGAATCCCAGTTATCCAAACTGGCAATTCAATCTTGAAAATCAACTCCAATCCTCACAAGAATACAGAAAAGATCCAATACACCTCGGAGCTGACTTACCCATTCTTACCCAATCTTACAACTCCTTAAATCAGACAAAACTTACCCAAAATCAAATCTTCGACTTCGGAATTCAAATTCCTTTATCTCTTATCCATAGAACACTTCTAATAATCCTGGGTTGCCTTCATCCTTACAAATCAGCTCAACTCTTGCTGATTCCACCTGAAACAAACATGACCCAAAACTTCTCAACAGAATGATCTCCTCAAGATCAATTTCCAAACCAAGAACACCAACTCTACTCCACAAATATTAGAAGACTAACATACTTCTCCTATTCGGAAAAGATAAAACAAAAGCATTTCCATCTGCTTTCGCTGCACAACTCTGATCTGGAGTAGAAGAAAAACTCGAGCACAAACTGGATAACACATCTTAGAAATACGGTTCAACAGATCCATGAAAGAAAACTCAGATGCCCCATCTGATCCAAAGCTGATTCACTAAACCTCCGGTATCACTCCTAGAATCCAGTCGATAAGAAAACTCAGCCTCTAGGTACGGACAAACTTCTCATAGCTCAAGAGAACACTCAAACTATCGCAAGTCACTTTTTGCGATCAATCCGTCCAATATCCAAAGAAAACTGTTCTCTCATTACTAATCAAAACAGTCTATGCTTAACTAGCCAACCTATCAAAGAAATGAATCTACCCGGCTACTTCTGAACTCCTTCAGAAAAACTGCTAACCAGAAATCCTTCTTGTCAGCATAGAACACTCCGAGCTGCACTGATTAATACCGACGCCAAAGACTTCCTAATCCAAAGCTCTTCGAGAAACTCGGGTTTCAAACCAGACAAAAACATCCTGCTGAACCCAACCACAACATCGAAGCAGACATACTTCTAAAACTTGTTCCAAAGAAAAATCTTTGGACACATCCATAGTCACTGCATCTCATCACGCAGCTACTATTCCCTGAGATATCAAGATATCATCATTCTCTTCTGCCAAACCGACAGATCCAAACTCTACTCATCCAATTCAAAGATAGACTCCGAACCTCAACAGGTTACCTTCAGAGATCTATGAAATCCTATACTCTGCACAACTCACTCGAGACGGTATTAGGTCTACAGTCTCGACAAATATACTACCAATCTCAAACACCAAACTTCAAATAAGGGCAGTAGTCGTGTTACACACCCTACTACCTTATCTACCTTTATAACCTATATTGGAAACCTTGTACGGGTAACCCAACAGATAGGTAGAAATTAATATACCTATATATATAAAAATTACAATTACGCTCTCTCAAGATAGACACCACTCCAGAGCCTAGGTATTCACTCAACCTAACGCTCTGATACCACTGTAACGACCCAACTTCCAGACTCCAGGAAGTTGCATCGTTAATAAGAAAGAAAGGGATAGAGAATAGAAAGAAAGAGAAGAAGAAAGAAACAACACATCAGAATCTAACAGCGGAACGAATAAATTATATTAATAACGTAAGTATTACAGAGTATACAACACTAATCAGAGTTACACAACATATACATCATATACTAGACAGTTATAAACACCTGTCTAGTATTTACAACATAATACAATCCAGAGACACCACAGAACACACAACAGAATACTATATAACTAACGCATAAGCCTCCTGCTCCATTGCTCCTCCAATATTCGTCAAAGCTAACCTGAATCCCTTGGCTACTCGTAAAAATTTGAGTACACAAGAGTTTATGAAAAACAAAAATAAACTCCGGGTCAGACATGGGTCTGGTGTGAGTAATAGGTTAAAGTTGCTTAACTTTGAAAAACCTTTAAAAAGAAAAGGTATCACGTAAGACTTCCCACACATAAACATGGAAAAGTTTTTACCTTACGCTAACCAAAACATTTGATAGGAAATCCAGTGATATAATAATAGTGTCTAGGGTTTTCAAGTAAATAAGAAATAGCCGAAATTGTTACATAATTAAATTCCAGCTACTAGCCACAAAAGTGGGTAATACAATCAAAACCGTTGGCACTTATTGGATTTTGGATTCCATACAATGGCAGGGCTACTGGGGTACCGCCCGTCATAGTACGTGGCCTAGATCAACGTACCAAGGACCACTCCCGATCCCCTGCAACACAAGACCGGAACCATCCCTTACTGGACAGTCTCGAACAAGACAACCCCGCAGTTGGCATACGTTCCAACCGCCCACACAGCCGAAATAAAAGGGACTTCTAGACAGGGGAAAATCTTGCTCTCAAGTGGGGGCTACCCACGAAGCCTTGCTGCACCTCCCCTGTTTTAGCCATTCCCGGTTGATGAGGCTTGAGGCTACGATTACCTTTATAGAACACATCTCTTAGAATGCTCATCGTCCACCTGACGATGTTCTTAAAGCATTCAATCCATACAAGTTCGTTCCGGGTTCGAACGAAACCGAAGGCATTATCTCGTTACACTCGTTTTGGAATCACCCTCAGAGTTAACGACGATAACCCTTGCACTCTAAATCTACATCTCGAACCTATAAGTACTATTCCGTCAAACTCATTACGGAATCACCCACAGAGTTATACTGACGTATAGCCCTTACACCTTGAGTCTTTACTCGCTCCACTTGGATTAACGACCTAACGTTAATTTGGATCGATGTGGTTTTCGGATATCCAAATATGGAAACCCGATCCCGGTCTCATCGAAATCCAAAGCGTGTCTTTTAAGGCCAAGTTGTTTTAAAGGTTTAAAATAATTCAATTTCATTATCTATATACACACAGATAGATAAATCATAGATTCACAATAGGTAATCAATATCATCATCACACGGATAATCCATAATATCATTATCAAAGATAATCTATATCATCGTCACAATGCAACCAATACATCCAAATCACTCAACGTTATCTATCTCATATTTGAGATTCAATCCATTTAGGCAATCAACATTTACCATCCATATAAGCAATGATCTATCATTCCAAATATAATTAATTTAAAATGAATTAAATTAATTACATCATTCAAATTAATTTAAAGTGAATTAAATTAATTACTTCATCAATAAAAATCTTGCTTATTACCATTAATTAATTACAAATTAATTAATTAATCATCTTTCAATTTATCACCTTAATTAATCACCTTTGACTAATTATTCCTTAATTACATTTAAGTAATTATTCTTTAATTAATTTTACAAATCAACTATACTTAACCAAATGCAGTAATTAACCTTTAATTACTTTCCAAATTAATTAACTATAATTAATTACATTAATCCTTAATTAATAATACTAATTAATTACCACAATCACTTATTATTGATTAACTAATCTTAATTAATCAATCTTAATTACATCATTAATTATATTAATTAATGATCTCTAATTACATTTAAATTAATTACCTTATTTAAATTAATTACATTAAGAAATTAATCATAATTTAAACCATAATTGTTAATCTCCGTTGATTAACCCCATTTAGTAATTAACCACCTTTAATTACTTTACAAATAAATTAACTACTCCATAATTAATTGTCTCTAATTAATCCCTTGATTAATTCATAAAGTAATTATACTTAAATTACTTCAATTATCAAATCATCTTTAATTAATTACGTATAGTAATTACCCATTAATTACTACCCTAAGTAATTTCTCTTTATTTAATTACATTAAGTAATTATACTCCATAAATCATTTATTGCTTATTCTAAGTTAATTAAACTGAATTAATTAACTTAATCAAATCAAATTAAACTTAATTAATTACAATTAGTAATTAATTCCTTAATTACTTCCATAAGTAATTATACTTAATAATTTACACAAATGATTATCTTTAAATTAATTAATCTAATTAATTATTAAAAATTAATCACATTAATTAATTAATTAAATAATCCTTAGTTAATGACCTTCATTAACTATTAAACAATTTATTAATTACTTATCTGAAATAATTAACTTATTTTAAATCATTATTAATTTCAAATTAATTAATCATTAGTAACTCAATAATTAATCCCTAATTAATTAAATAATTAAGTGTTAATTAAAACTTAATTAATCCATTATTACTTGATTAATTAACTATTAATCACTAATTAAAATCAAATCTTCTTTAATTAATCAATTTTTTTTATTACAAGTTAATTATTCTAAGAATAATTAATCATAAACTTTTAAGCTTAAACCTTTAACTACTTTAAGTAATTATTCATTCATTAATCTATTAAAATAGATTAATTACTCATTTAATTATCCTAATAATTAAATGTATAACAAATCATTTAACTATAATTAAATTCCAACAAGTTTTAAAACCAATTTAAAACTTATACATTATATTACAAATAATTCTTATAAAAGAAATTTTTACAAGATTTAAAACAAATTCTTTTCAAATTCAAACATTTAAAATTTTTCATTATCATTCAAAACTGTTAAAATACTTAAATCTATAAAACTTGAATTTATTTTAAATCAAAGATTCAAATTCAGATTTGAATCCGTTTAAACTTTATTTAAAACATTTCTTTACATATTCAAATTCCAATTTAAATTCAAATTTCTTTAAAAATCGTTTTTAAACAATAAATCCCTTTAAAGTTATTTTAAACAAAATTTGAATTTAAACTTATTTATATCCAGCTATGATTCAAATTAAATCTTGAATCTATAATTTAAAATTAGATTTAAAACTTAATTTAAATCTTTGCTTCATACTTTTTAAATTTAAGTTTAAATTTGGGAAAAAAGTCAAGTTTCAAACTTGAACAAATTGACTCGAGTTACCCATAATTTGCTCGAGTAAGATACTAAATAATCTCGAGTAAAACTCGAGCAACTTTCATTCAGAAATCTCAAACTAACAATTGACAGGTTTTATACAAACCTGAAAACTGTAAACCTCACCGACCACAACACAATGCTTCAAGTCCCATACCCCCTAGCTTCGAGCCAAACAAACTACAACTTCGAGCAATCCAAGATTTCAACCCGACATATACGTATACCCCTTCTTCCCCAAAATCAACAGCATACCCATTACCTCCGTGCACATGCACCACCATTGTCGACACCTCCGGCGTCTCGCGACCATCCACGCATGTCGGCCATCACCTTCCAACACGATCCCGACCATCAAATAAACCACCGAACCCCAAAATCACAATCGAGCTTCTGAGCTCGAAACTGGAACAATGGTCGAATCTAAAATTCGCTTCAATCACCAAAATCTAATCACCAGAGAAACTACAACTCCGGTCACTTCTCACTCCATACTCCATCTATCATCAACCTGAATTTGGTACAACTCGATCGCCTAGGGAAGTCGCAACAATCAATTCAAATATCAACAGAAAAGTCTAGTGTTTAAAAATTTGATTCTAAATTAATATTGCCACAATGCTTTAATTCCTAATCCAATATTTTTCCCTACAACCTAGATCATCACTTCATCACCAGGAAAAAAACATGGCCACCCAAACTCTCTTGATCGACAGAATCACCCCTAAATATGATTTCTGGTTAAACCAGAAATGCTCCACCATTTTTAAACTGAAAATCATAATTTAAGTTTTAAAATTCAAGTTTTTGTATAAGTAATCATCTTGTACATTTGAATCTATGAAACAGAATAATTAAATTTTCATTTGCTAAATATTTGCTCTGTTATATTAAGTTACCCAAAGACATTACAGTTTTCATTTTATTTTTCATGCTAAATAAAAATTAAAACTGTAACTTATATTAACAGCCCCATTTTGATTATATCTCGAATCTTAACACAGCTTAGACCCAGTGAAATGGAATTTTAAGAACTTCCAGAATTTGGAAACTAAAATACAGAAAATAAATTTCATTTCAGCATGCACTACAACATACATTCATATATAAATATACCAGTAATGACTTGTAAAGAGCAAACAAACATGCATATTTCCAGAATAAAACAAACAACTAAATTTATACTTATGTTTATTCAATATAAAATGTTACTCGCTTATTTCCTGAGCAGAGCACCTGATGCATGCTTGATTGAATACTTTTCCAGCAAATATGTAGGCTTCCCAGATTTCATTTTGCATGTATGCTTTCAGAAAACAAAATGCATGCAAGCTGGATGTTGTTTTCAAACAGTGGACTGCAGGTTTCCAAAATAATGTATGTAGGTCCTTTAAGTAGCAAATTTGTTTCAGGTTTTTGACTTGCACTTCAGTTTGATGATTTGAAGAGTTACAGGTTTATACATTTTTTGTCTTTTCAGGTTTGAGGAGATTATAGGTTATCAAATTTGTTTGTGAGGGGGACTACAGATTTTTACTTGAACAGATAAACTCTGTTTTGTGAAGATGAATTCAGATTTTTAGATCTGAAACTTTCTCAAGTTTATGAAGAAAAGAAGAATGGAAAAAGAAATGAGATGAGGAAAAATGTTTACATAAACAAGTATTTGATTTAATCAAAAGAAAATGAAAAAGATTTAATTATGACACTTGTTTTAAATTTAAACATTTGTCACTTTAGTTCATGCTATGCTTACACATGTCAATTAGGTATAAATAAATTAACATATGTATTAAGAGTATTTTAATTTAATTTAATTTATTTATAAAACTCTAACTTATTTTACAAGAGCTTTTAAATCTTATTTTATTTCTTATGTAATATATAAATGAATTTACCTCTTTTTAAATTAAAAAGAAATGAAAACAAAATAATTTATAAATAAAAGTTTATTCAAATATTTTAAGTATTTATTCTTTTAAATTTCACAACATCAAATTCAAATTTAAAATTAATTTATCAAATCCATTTTTAAAAATCAAGTTATATATAGATGCATATATAACTTTTATTAAAATTAAAAATAAAAAATCTATTCCTTACAAAATCTATTTATGTTTATAAGAACTTAAGTATTATAATTTTTATTTAAAAATAACAAATTAAACAATTTTAAATAATTTATAAAAGAGATTATAAACAAATTAAGATCATTTGTAATTTTTATTTTAAATTCGTATATATAAATTCAAGCAATAACTTAAAAAGAAAATACAACTAAGTTTTTAATGTTAATCTAATTTAAATTCATATTCAAGTTAATTAAATATAAATCCAAACAAATAAAATTTTCCTTTAATATAACCTATATAATTATTTATTAAATTGTTTAGAACAATTAAATGTTAAATTTAAATCAAATTTCCAATTTTACCAAATATAAATTAAAATTAGAAAATTAATTTATTTACTAAGTTCAAAATCAAAGTTTATCAATTTTACAATATATACAATTATATATATATATATATATATATATATATAAAATGAAAACAGTTTATTAGCTTTAAAAGATAAAATCTACTAATTTAAATATTTATTATAAGATGATTATTATATCAATTCAAAATTTTATTATCAAAAATTATCAAATCAAATTAAATTTATAACACAGATTATTAAATTTATATTGCTCAATTTCCGGGATATCACACTATTGATCAATATATTATTTCGTTGGTTAATTCAATACTTGCTTTTATTTACTTATTTTCAATTTTATAACCAAGTGCAACACTTTACACTATTTCATTATTGGGATTTCACTTCCATTCTCAATAATTAATTTTTATTTACCATTGCTACATTTCATTTCTAACATTCGCTTCATTATACATTATAAAGTTTTTATTTTTTTCTAGTTTTAATTACAAAAATCTTATTAAATCAACCAATTTAATTATCGAAATTTACGGGTCGTTACAAGCGGCACCGCTTCCAAGTTCATAAGGGTAAAGCTCAAATTTATTGTTCTTAATATGCATATTACCTTGAACTTTATTGAGAGTACTCAACTCATGCTCCTTATTCTACAATAGTACGCATTGATTTGAACCTAGTACCTTTCAATCACATAGTAGTTTTCTATTACCCTTTAAACCTTAAAATTAACTTTAGTAGGATTAAGGTTAATTTACCACTGTTGTTGATTGATTCTCAAGTTAGGGTTTAAGATCCGTTCTGACTGATGTCTTATCATCTCTTTGGTCATAGTTTTGGTAAATGAGTCAACTAAATTATCTTTGATCTTATATAAATAATGATAGTTATGTCACCATTAATTATTTGTCTAACATATTCATGTTTAAGGTTAATATGCCTAGACCCTTCGTTGTACATCTTACTATAAGTACTAGACATGGTTGCTTGACTGCCACAATGTATAAATATAGCTGGCATCAGTTTCAGCCATAATTTAACGTCCAGTAACATATTTCTCAACCACTATGGAGCCGGATGTTGATAGAGTCAAAGGCGTGTCCTATAGAAAATTATGTAATTTGATTATGTACGTAACACTTACATGAATCTTATTCGACATAAAGTAAGCTTTTGGCTTATTTTGAATTGTATATTTTGTCATATTGGAGTATAGTTAGTACTTTAGATACATTAAATATATTATAATGACCTACATTTTATGTATTTGAGAGTCGTAAAAACAAAAATTTAATTCATATGTGGTTGTATGATGCTATCTATAAGTGATGTTGAGTAGTGACATTTTTGACCCTTAGTAATTTTATTAGATGGTTTTGACCTTAAAAACATGTAAGGCCTTCAACTTTTGATAGTGGTCGAATTAGGGTCAAGACCAGTTGCATTGGAAAAATATGATGGTTTCTCTTTTCGTAGAGTATTCATAATAGTTTCTTAAACTTACCAGCTAAGAGATATAAATGTTTAAAAGTAGATAGTTTTTAGATAGGTTGGTGAATAATTAAGAAAGTTATATCTAAGCCTAAAGCCCATTTTAGGATTATTGCCAAGTGGGGCTAATAGAACTTCTTCCATTCATTATTCCACTTCCTAAAATTAGTCAGAAACTATCATTAATTATCTTCATAGCCAAAAACAACACAAACCTTACTTTAACCAGCCAAATCTTGTTATTAGAGGAGATTGGTGAAAGGATTAATTTAATTGTTGTTTTAAGTACCATGGGTTTCATGAAGGCATTGCTCACTTTGGATTTTCATAGGTATTTATGCTTGATTTAACTTAGGTGAGTGATATTTCATATCTCGTCATTCTATGTTGGTTAAAAATGTAAAAATGATGTTTTAAAGATAGTTGCAAATGTTAAAACATTTTCAAACTTTGATCTGGACCAGGTAACACTTTCAAAATGGTTTCAGAAAGAAAATATGTATGTTGATTCGTTTTTTACCATTTTGTTATGCCGCTTGTCATTTTGTGTATAGTTAGACCTAGGATAATATAAATGTTTGAATCACGTTTAAATTTCTTGTATATGATGCATGGATGATGTGCATTACTTGTATGTGCTTGTTTGCTGCATTTTTACTTGCTTCTAATGTAGTTTGAGAGTGATCGTTGTCGAGTGAAATCGATGAGTAATAGCATTCGAAATTGCTTATGACTGATTTTGAACGTAGATAATGGTATAAAGAAACTGGAATTTTGGTCCTATGAAGATCTAAGAAGAAATGTTAGAGTTTTCAAGCAAAGGTAAACAGGTCGATGATGACCTTATCACATTTATGACGACCATATGATGGTTGAAGGAGATCAAATTGTGAGCTTTAGAGTTCGTGTCATTGTTTGTCTGTCCTGTAATTTTGACGTTACGACTCTATGATGAGCGATTTCGATGGTGAAGTGATGTTGTTACATTTTGATGTGATGACTTTAGGGCTTTGACGAGTGGACTCTATGACATATGATGGGTATCTTATGATGTTTCAATGATGATGACTCGATGGTTGGGGTTGCCATGATGATCCATTAGGATGAGTTCAATAATGGGAACCCATGAGTACAACTATGATTATGTTCTATCGTGGAGATAAATGGAATGGAACACTGACCGCGTTTTACTATAGAGATGCATGCGAAGGGATCGTTGATACTTAGAGGTTTCAAGAGTTCTCGTGTAGAGGGGGTACATGGGGACGCCTACCTGGATATTGATTATGACTAGATCTCATTATTGCGAATTACATTAGACTTAATGACTATGAGTCTAGTTCCTAGCCTTATGAAATGGCATGGATTCGAGAACCGAAAAACCAAGACTTTAATTAAGTATCTAGCCAATGATTAGCCCATATGAACTATCTTATATCCATTGAAACCAAGTAATGTGAAAATTGTTTGGTGATTGTTATGTTTGCTATGTTTTTACTATCCCCTAAGGATGTCACACGATGTAGGTATTATTACTTGACCCAGGCACTTGACATTGTACTTAGACTCGTAGTACACCCATATGATGGTGATTATAGTAGATTAGCATATATTGATGTTATGTGCTAACTCTTTGGATGTAAGGACATGCTGGATATGATTCTCCATATCTAATGTCCTATATACTATATTGCCTTTCATTGTATTTTGAGATTGTTTATCGTTCATACCAAAATTTTGTCTGATGAGGTTTTATGTTTTGCTTCTTAGTATCTCAGGTACTCTTAAATGAGTAGTCTAGATAGCAGTATGGGATAACACATGGAGTTGTTCAGAGGGAATGTCAGGAGGCTACGCTTTCACATATTACTACATGGGCTTATTATTGCTTTATTCTACTATGTGGAACTATGGAGCTTTACTAGTGCTTACTTATATTAGAGACTGCTTTTCGTTGAGTTATTATTTGATGTATAAACTCTGTTATCTACTTTGTACAATTGTATCAAACATGTGCTCTGATCAATGATGGTTCATATGTGTAGTTATATTTTTTGTCTTACCGGTTTTTATATCTATGATGACTGTTATATTTCTTCCTTGCGCTATGAGATGTATGACAGGTTGTCGATGGAGTTTGTTACTTTATTTATCTTGACAATCATCTTGCATCAATCGAATACCATTACATCGCAACATACAAGTATATTCGTTACCAAAGGTGTAGGGCGGTTGCCATATTATACAAGTGGAAAATCCTTAGGAGAAGTATTTAATTGAGTGCAGTTACGAATGTGTTCGTAACTATGGGTATTGAATCATAAAAAATAAATATTTATCCTTAGATGTTCTTAGCCAATAAGTATCGAGAATAGGTTATCAATATATGCATTGGGATTAGTGAATGTAACGCTCTTCATATGATGGACAATGAATTAATTATGACTATTAGAAGTACAAAGGGGTTATGTATCTATAGTTGTTTGGAAAAATTACAGATCGACTCACTTGTAGTCTTCTTTAGGAAAAAAGTCAAATAGAAATCCTCACATGATGATGTATAATAGTTTTTTGACTTAAGAATATTGCGACTCATAAGTGTCTAAACTATACTTTGATTACAGTCAATCATATAAGAATGATGATCATGTTAAGGTCGAAGTTGGATATAAGCTGAACCATTTGAAGCGAAATATTATTCAAGAGAAGATATGTCTCCTTTGAATAGAAGGTTAATATCACCATTATTGGTAGTCAACTTAAAGTTTAGTCTTTAATCAAAGTACATATGTTAGTTAATTAGTGTTATCAGTTGAATCATGAACTTTAATGTCTGCAACAACTTATGGAAAATATTATAGTATTGATCTTTGATTGAGTTTATGATATCTAAGTGATTTAGTGACGACGAAAGAAAACATGCATATATATTATTACTTAAGGTGTGGTTTAAACGATTAGAAATAAATCTATAATAAGAAACTAAACTCTACCATGCTTCAAGAAAGTCTATATAAAATTTGATACATAAGTTGTTTAAATATTTCTAAACGTAATTAGTTAAAATTAATTAATATACTTTATAAATATTATAAATTAAATAAGAGGTAATGCAAATGTTATATAAAATTTTATGGCGTTTAATTATTTATTTGAAGCCTTAAATTAGTTAAGAATATATATATAAATGTTACATATATTAAATTAGATTAAAAGGGCTTAAATGTTTTTTAAATAATTAATATGTTAGTTGTTTTGTTAGAATACACACACATGCACGCGAGTGCACACTATGCAGGCACGCGTGTGCGCACGCGCGCACGCACACACATGTGTGTGTGACACCGATATTGATATATATTAATAAAGACATGACGACTATAATAAAACGAGGGAGAAAACTATTTTTGAATTTTATTGGATAAAATTTAGATAAGTGGAGTTAAGATGGAGAGTATATGAGATATTTTCTATCCATTTGATGGCTATAAATACCAACTGTTCACCCATTCCTGACATATTTATCTAACCCTAAGCCCTCACTTCTATTTTAATTAAACAAAACCTATACTTATCCTTACAAGCCAAGCTAGAAGGAGAAATGAACTCCAATGAGGAAATAATTCACAAATATAACAAGTCAACAACTGGCTAGATGATAGAGGTATTTTCTATTTAGTATAATTTTATAAAACTCTTAGCCATTTATTAAATATATGTATACATAATATCAATTTATAATTATGA
The DNA here is from genome assembly GCA_030765085.1 of Allium cepa. Taxonomy (NCBI): domain Eukaryota; kingdom Viridiplantae; phylum Streptophyta; class Magnoliopsida; order Asparagales; family Amaryllidaceae; genus Allium; species Allium cepa. Next base: position 983,442,033 of record CM060929.1, read on the forward strand.
ATAGTATATAAATATTTATTTAAAAATGTAGTTTATATGTCACTACTCGAAAATAGTTAAAATAGCTAAATGGCATTATCGACACTGCACCGACGCCATTTCAAAGGCGTTGCGACGTCGATAAGTCGTAGGTAAAAAATTACTTTTGATATTTTCCCGATGTCAAGTTGACACAATTAAAATGGCGTAAGCATGGCTGTATCTAAAGGTTTTTTGCTGATAAGAGCGATACTTTTTTAAGCAAAATACTCATTTTGATGTCTCACATGATCAAACCCATGACCTCTAGAACCTTTATCTAAAGTGTCATACTTGTAATGACTTAGCTATAGGTCATTGATCAAAATATTTAACATTGACTTGGTAAAACAATTTAATTTAAAATGATCATTAAAATAAAAAATAAAATATATTTTAATATACACACACAAACACACACGCATAATAAAATTAATTTATTGCCAAATTATATTTTGATTCATAAATAATTTAAAATTACATAATAAAATAAAGTATATTTTATTGTAATAAAATAAATATTAAAAATGTATATTATGTATTTAATTCTTTTGGCCATAATAGAGTTAAAAATAAATTTTGAAACCATTTTATAATATATATATATATATATATATATATATATAAACTAAAATAAACATTACTTTAAATCATTAAAATCTGTATGTATATTGATACGTATATACATATATAAGGCATAAATTTTTGAAATTTTTTATGAAACTTGTATAATATATAATTTATTTTAAAAATAATTTAATACATTTTACATTTAAATAAATGAATTAAAATTAGCAAACAACAAGTTTAAATAATTAAAAATTAATATTAGTATTTAAAATTATAAAATAAATATTTTGAAAACTAAGCATGGTCAAAAACAATTTTTTTTGTTAGTTTTTAAATTAAATAACAATGTTAATTAATATACAGATTAGTGTTATTTAATTATAAATGAAATAGAAGACAGCTAATACTTACATAAAATCATTTCATATGCAGTCTACTATATGATAAGTATGATATTGAAGGTAAATAAGGTTTTATACCTTGAGGGTGCAACCTTTGAACGCATGTTGAGTGATAGGATCTCCTAGATTCATCTTGAATCAATCTCCTGATATTGTAATAGTATGGAGTGCAACTGGATCTTCTGTATTTGATTGGGGGTAGGGTTACCAAGTTGCTCACAGCTAAGAAAGAGAGGGAAGAATCAAGAGTAAAAGAGTGAGGGGATATGATTGTTTAAATAAAGAAAGTGGAGGAGAAAAATTGTGGTTGTTTTACTAATTCTGCGTTCATCAATTCTAGATTCAGATCTAGAATTTAAACAACCATTCCCTTTCTTTTCTTCTCCTTATGCGGAGCATGATATTGGGCTAAGTGGGCCAATACAAAATCCAATTAGTAAATAACATTATTTAAATCATATGTAAACACATATAAAGACGTTGAACCAAAAATTGGCATAATACCTTAAAACTAACCGAAATAAAGAGATCTAGCAAAATAACGTAGAAACATAGAGAATTTTTATAGATGTTTGGAAAATATGAAGTCTACATCTACTATAATGTTATTGCTTATAGATTTTGGTCAAAAGCACAGGGGATTTTGAGTTCTAACAGCCTAGAACAGGAAAGAAATAACTTGCTTTGTGACTAGGGCTGTGTAGAAAAAGAGAACGAAGAAGATAAAGTGCTAAAAGTCCTCTTTTAAGTGCTCTAAGCCTTACAGTTACACGGAAATCATCCAACGTAATCGACAGATTTCGATATACCAAGTCTAATTTCAGGTCCAAGAATATGGGAGAGGAAGATGAGGTCCCCCAACCAATAAAATCATCTCGATACCGATTAAAAGTGATAGATATCGATCCGATTTATTGATGGTAAGATATGCCATTTCCCTTTCGCTGGTCTTCTATCTTTGATCCATCGAATCCCTAACACTTTTTTTAGATATTAAGTTGTTTCCAAGAGGTTCTAATATCTTAAGTACCAATCCTTCTCCTTTTGATCTCCCTTGGAGTTGCTTACCTACTCCTTTAGAAATGGACCCTGAATTATCACTCTCACTAGTAGTCCATAAAACATAGCTTCAGAAACCAATAGGGTGCACAAAAAGTGCTCGGTATTGACCCATATTGTAATACATATGTATATAACTTTTAGATACTCACCCAGTATTTACAAATGGCACCCATAAAGTTACCAACGGCACCTAATACATCAAATTGTAACTAATCAATATTTCATAAAAATAATTAGTTTAATTAATTTATAAATAAATCAATAACCGTATGAGATGTAAACTCCTTCACAAATTAGTATCAAACTACTCGAATATTAACATTAATTCATCATCTTAGTTAATGTAGTGATAATTTGGCCGAATTTACCACTTGTACGTCTTCATCGTTAAAATCCATTCTTATAAATTAAGCGGTACCATTTAGTAATGATTATTTACACAAATTCTTTTTGTGAACACTATATCACTTTAGGATTTATGAAACTTTGTTTCGGTGAAAATTCCAGTATCATCCATATTCAACTTAGTTCATCCATAAACAAAGTACTTGGTTCAATAATAACATTTATTATCAACCATAGTACCCTGACCAGAGATTTTCACTTTGAGTTGACTATAGCTGACCGTGACACAAAATTCATATAATGAAGGAGATGAGTTCTCTATTGAATAGTGGTTTCCTTATAATGCTTTAACTCGGACATAATAATAGTCTCTCGATGGTTGCCATGTTATGATTTAACTATAATCAAAGTGGAGTATCCTCATTGAAGCTCGATAACAATCTCAAGTCAAGAAAACTATGTAATATCATCACATCGAGATTTCTTGTTTGACTTAGTTGGTATTAACCAACTGAAATTCTCTAGTGAGTCATTCTATAGTTATCCAATAATTATCCATATGTAACCCTTGTTGCTCTCATCAGCCATGAATAACATATTACCCAACATTTGAAAAGCATTACGTACAGTGGTCTCAAAGAATGTACCGATATCCTTTCTTGAAACATCTTATTCGGGAATATTTAAAATATTATGTTATTTTGTATTGAGGTAATTTTCTCATTATTACAACTCCTTGAAATTATTATCATATTACATAACTTTCAAGGATTTTCTATTTAATGTACTTAAATTAATTATTAATTAACATATTATAATATAACAAGTATAAAATAGAAAATAAACACCTTTATTACGAATAAGATTGGTCATAGAGTTAGATATATGTTACAAGTTATGCAATTGCGCCTGGTGTAACGACTGGGGATTATCGACCCTCGAAAATCGTCACTAATACATCCTCATGCCGCAAATCCAAGTGCCAAAAAGCCCAATTGTTAGAGGGAAAAGAAAATAAAGATAGAACAGAATCTCACACGAATGGAATATCATATATTATTTCAACAAAAACATTTACAGCAGAAAAATTTGAATACAATATCAGAGTCTAACATGGATTCAGCCTAGATAGTTATAAACCCTTTGTCCTTACAAATGCTAAACAATAGAAACAAATGCAATAGATGAAGCGGATACTAAAATACGTCCATACATAGATGAAGATTGCCAACTCTCCTCTGGAAAGTACAAGCATCTTCAACTAAACCTGAAACTACTCGGATTTGACCCTAGTATTGGACATACCCAGATCAGGCTTCATAAACCAGCATGAGATACTCGAAATTTTAAATATAAGATCATGCCAATGTTAATCAAAACTTAAGAAGGGTATCTCATAAGACCACGCCCATGCATAAATATAGATGGATTTTTACCTTATGTTAACCAAAATACCTTATACTGAAAATACTTTGATATACTATTAATGACATTGGCTTTGAATTTTTTTTCAAGTAAATACATATAAAACAAGTATCAATACCCAGACTAAGTCTATGGTAACATATCTGAACTAGGTCAAACGGAATATATGTAGATGGAATATATGGTACCAAATGGGTAGCTAAAATGTTCGCAAAGCATTACAGCTATTTTGTGACTACAATCAAAGCCGTAAAGCTCGTATTGAGATTGGATTTCCAACATGATAGGGAATTAGTGGTCCTCTCTTTCGATCCATGCATATCAAACATAGTTCCCTTGAAAGCTTTATCATTTTTCTCAAGCAAGCCACTTGGAACTGTACTTGCTACACTACCAATTCCGGTAGCCTTATCGCTTTTTTCAAGCTAACTACTATATTATAATAAATGCCTTGAGGATCTAGATTCCACTGGACTCCTCCATACTCATATTGCCGATAGCCTAAAATATATGTTCTATAGATCACATAATTGCCCATATCATCTTCGAGATGTGAGGCTCATAAGGCTAGCTTAATTTCTACAAAGCCACACTTTATTTTACACAAAGCCACGCTTTGATCATATTAGGTTCCACTTTGAATGCCACATTACCATTCCTTCGATCACTATTGACTCTCACAAACATATAACCTCAAGTCTCGTACATCTCAGTGAAGGGTGTTAAGCTAAGAGAAGTTACATTCTCTGCCACCAAACATATGTATGTTTGTAAAAGTCAACGTTACGATCTCATAAATGCAGTGCCATACATTCATCCATACAGGTTTGTTTTGGGACTGAACGAAACTGAAGGTAGTCCTCCTACCACATCTTGGGAATCACTCATAGGATCAGTAACGAGTAGTCCTTGCATTACAAAGATTTCAAAATACGATAGGACTACTGCTATAATAAAATCTCTATATTAAAAGTGACCCAGAGAATGTCAACAAGCAGTCCTTCCACTACGAAGATCTTCAGTCTTCAGTACAATGAAGATTTTCAGAATGCAGACATCACTGCCGTATAATAATAATGTAGGGTAAACCCACGGGACTCGAAACAGCAATTTGTACATTCTTAAGATCCCTAGTCTTCAATAATCATCATCTTTAACACGTCGTCATTTTTGAACGTATACATTGGTTGGAAGTGGTTTTCAGATACGAATTACCCAAATCCGACTCCAGTTTCTCCGCATCAGTCATCAATTAAAAAGATGTTAAGTTCATATGTGGCTATTAATCATCATTCAATTTAATTCATCTTTTTATTCATTCATAAATATCTCTTAGAGATATATTCATTAAATTATTCCTTTATCTTTTTTAAAGTACATGGAATCATAAAGCCTCATTTTACAAAATATTTTGGTTAATTAAAACCCTTTTTAAATCTTGGAATAATCCCAAATCATTTCACTTTTTATTTAGGAAAATATTTCCAAATCATTTATTTAATTTTTTAACAAATATTTCCATTTCAAATCATGACTTTTAAATGGATCAAAACGATGTTATTTAAGACATCATTTACTTTTTTGCAAGGCAAGCATGTAGGATTGATTTCACCCTAGAGGGGGGTGAATAGGGTGATACTATTAATTATAAAAATTTAATGCAGAAATATATAAAATTATTAAAGCACTGATAATAGTAGAATAAAAGCGGCATAGATAATAGTAAAATATTAAAACCAGAAATAGAACAACACAGATTTACCCAACTTCGGCAAAACCCTGCCTACGTGCTGCCCCCAAGGTTTCTACTAGAAATTAAGTAGTTTGACGCTTACACACATAAACTCACGACTCCCGTTATCGACTAACCTAACTCTATGCTCAATACCTTGCCACAGCTCGGCCACTGAGTTGCGAATTCTCGAACTACACCACCGTAGTTCGTCCCCTAGTCACACTATTAGAATTAACAAAAGTTTAAAAGAGAAATACAAAATAAAAACAACTAAACACACAAAACCCTAATTTATAATTAAAAGCCTATGAATTAGAAAATGCTGGCCCAAGGATTTAAGTAATAAAAAACTGTCCCTTTTTTAATTTCTTCGGCTGTATCCTCCTTCGTGAAAAATGTCAACTTCTTCGTTCGTTCCTCTTTCAAAACTTTAGGGTTTCTGGAATTTGTTGAAGTCGCCAACTAAAGTTATCGATTGAATGATGAACTATCTTTAGTTTCTTCGTCAATCAATTAGTCACTTTGATTCGCGAATGGCTGCTTCAACAAGTCGAGTTCTAATTGAATTGGTATGTGATTTTGCTTTATTTCTTTCGTTGATATGCTTAAACTCGATTTCCCTTCAGGCCAATGATGTTAACGATTTAAATAGAGATTGATTCCTTTTATTTTCGTTCTTATGAATTCGTCTGATAATTTTTTATGTCGTTCGATTTTGCTTGAATGCATATTATTTAATTAGACTAGTTCAATTCATATCCCTTTGCTTGATTATCACGGCTTGAGTTTTCTTTGGTTGTGGTTCCGTTCTTTTCTGGTTTGACTTTGGCCATTTTGAATTTGTGATAATTTTTACTTATTTGATTCTGCCCTGGTCACCACGGCTTTGATTCTGGCATGATCATTGACTTTTTTTGAAACACGGCTACCCTGATTTTTGTAACTGCAAATTGACTTTGGTTTGAAATCCCCTACGATATTTTTTTGGTTTGAACTGCTGCATATCATTATTCATTGTCTTTTTGTGCACTGCCTTGGAGAAATTGATGTTTAAGTCTGCACTTGCTCATTCGAGCTGCTGTCTTCAATGTGTCTTGGTTGAAGTCACTGTGTTCATAGTTTTCCATGATCACGGTTCAATCTTTATCTGGTTGTCACATGTATATACATACATACATACATACATATATATATATATAGGTATGTATGTATGTATGTATGTATACAAGTGCGTATGCATATGTGTTTGTATATATATATATATATATATGTATGTATGTATGTATGTTTGTTTGTTGCACCATGTAGTTTGACATTGCAGTCTTATTCATCAGTACATATATGCAGTTTCCTCTTGAAAACTGATATTGAACTTGGTTGGACAGTCTAGCCTTGATGTACTAGTTACCACAACATATACAGTTACATATACATATACAAACACACACGCGCAAGCGTGCGCACACATGCATCTATGTATAATATGTACTTCATTTTTGTTTCATGTTGCCATTCACTTGTGTACCTGCACTTGTTTGCTTTAGACAACTGTCTAGATTGTATGTCTGACTGCATGTATATATGTATACATGTGTGCAAACATATGTATATGTATGAAGTCTGAAAGCATTTGTTTCCTTGTTGCTTGATCACAGTCACTTTGGTTTGTGCACATATTGATTTTGTGCATTTTGATTCTGGCTCCATTGGAAGCTGTTTCAACTGGTCTGTACAACTTGAATATGTATATGACTATCTGAACTTATTTTGATGCTTCATGTTTTACATTTGACCATTTGTATCTTTGAGCATGTTGAATTTACATTAATTTGGCACTTTATCATTTTGTTGCAGTCTTCTCTGTTATATATCTTCATGCTTTTTTAAACTTCTCTGCCCAGTTTGTCCACTGCTTCATTAAGTTTATTTCTCTGATCATGTACATGACTTGTGTACTTGTCTCTGATCTGATGGTCTTCATGGGTTATGATATGTTTACACTGCTTTGACCATTCATGCCGGTGTTCGTGTTGCATTGATTAGAAAACTCGTACTTGTATTCAGTTGTTCCATTTTTATGCACTTGATATCTTTACTTGTTTGCCTCCTTTATGTGCTGTTTACCACTATTGCACTGGTTTATTTTGTTGGTCCTTGATTTTATGGCCTATCTTTCTTATATTTGGTCTGGTTGCATTCATTTTTCTCTTTGATATTAGTAGTCGGTTTTTTAATCAGTTGTCTAGGCACAACTATATTCATACTTGAATTTGAATGGTTGAGTTGTTTTAATGTGTACATATTGAATTGTTTTGGTCGAGGCTTGTTCCAGTCGTTAAAACTTGGCCATTCTATTTTTTTTGTATTGCACCTGAGTTGAACCTAGCTTTGACTCGGGTTTGACCTTGTGCTCGTATCGTGACTTTATTTGTATTGCACATGAGTTGAACCTAGCTTTGGCTTGGGTTTGACCTTGTGCTCACCTGTCCCTGCAGTTTTATCAAGTGTATGTCGGTGTGCACGACCTTGTGGTATGTACAGTGATACACAGTGCATGTCACGGGTTTTTCCTATTTGATGAGTTCAAAATTAAATGATGACGAACAACCTAAATAACCGAGGCAAATAACATTTTCAAAAACACATTTTATTTTATATTGCAAAATTATTTCCTTTTCAATTTTACTACGTTAGTGTTTATTTTGCAGAAAGCTCAGATGCTGGATTCAATCTGGAATAGAGTTGAAGATAAATATGAGTGAATGTGTGATGTGTGGTGAGGTGCAAATGTATAGTGAAAAATTGTATTATAATGGAAATTGTGTGCATATATATAGCGAGAGCTCAAATTTGTACTATTCAAAATTGTAAAAAACATATGTTTGAATAAAAAAAATTTTTGAATTTAAATTTTGTGTTATTTATCTTATTCAGCAAATATTTATTTAATTGTGTGAAAATAAAATAGTACATTAATAAATACATTTAAATGAATATATATATATATATATTTGTTTTCATCAAACAAAAATCATATACTAGCATATTCAACAATCTCCCCCTTTTGATGATAACAAACATATATTTAAGATTTTGAATTTATTAAATATATTTGATTATTCAATTTGCTCCTACTATTTGAATGCTCCCTCTCTATAACAATGCTCCCCTTCATATATGCATGAAAATAAAAATACACAAATGGACCTAGATGCAAATAGAAAATAAAAAATAAAATATTTGACCTTTAGTTGCCAAAATTTTAACTTTTCTCTCCTCCTTTTATTATCAGCAGAAGAGTAATAGTGTTCGAAAAATAGAGATAAAGTGATAGACATTAATATAACATTAATACCCAATCAAGTACAAATATTAAATTTCAATAAAAAATCAAACAAAAATCATAAATACTCTGTTAGGCGCATATTCCACTTTAGAATGATAGGGATGATGTAAAACCATATAGCTTTGCCTATTTGTTGTATATTTATATCAAGAATTTGAATATCTACTAAACATGCATAATCTTTAGGACTTTTAAATGAGATTAGTACTATTCCCAATTTTTATAAAAAAATAAAATAAGAAAAATGAATTCAAGCATCTTCTCACCATGCATAATCATGAGGACTTTTAAATGGGATTAGAATCAACTTGTCTATTTAGAAATCAATTTTGATATATGTCCCATACATACATAACCATAAGGACTTTTAAATGAGCATGAAAGCACATAATCAAAAATTCCAAGTAATTCACCCATGCATAACCGAAAGGACTATTAAATGAGAGTGAATCCTTTGGATGTTTTTATTGCTAAAAACATAATAAAATGAAAATGAATGATTTCCTATTCAGAATACCACATATCGACATACTATATTGGATTTGGATGAGTGATGGTCGTTAGAAATATGATAGCAATAGAGATGGTTATGGAATTTTTTTTCCATCAAAGGTTATTATAAATCTTGTTTAAAGTTTTTAAAGAAATTTACCAGATATACTTTTTCAAGTTATAATATAAGATTAATATCGACACTCATCACTTTTTCAATCACTATTTACCATTTTGATAATCAATAGGGAGTCGGATTAGTTAATATAGTCATTTAAGATCAAATCCAAAAATAATTATAAAATAAATTTTTTTCTAAAATGGCTAACCTGAAACAAGGTCAACAATAACTATTTTCTGGAAGAAGTTTTATAAGAAAAGAATGTCTACTAATTGAAAATCAAATTAAGTGAAAAATATGTAGATATTTTCTTTGAAAAACAATGCAACTACTGAACATCTCAACATAAATCATGTTCCACTAGTAATTTTTCTATCAACTAGATTACCAATGTAATCTACATCTGAATTTCTTGTTGACTCAAATTTATTATTAGATATTGTAACAACCCTAGATTGTTTTGCATATAATTTAAATTTGACTTTATTTTATTTTGAAATTATTTTAAACTTGTTTTATTTCAAACATTTCATTTATAAATATAAATTTTGATTATTATATGAATTTTAATTTCAAACTGGTATAAATTGAATATTTTCCTAAAAAATGGATTTGTGGTCAAAACTGGTCAAACTTTGACTTTTAAATTTTAAATTTATATATTTGAATTCTTTAATTTTATCTTTGATTATAAAAATAGATTTAATATCATGAATACTGCTTTTCGTTTCGTTGAAATTGGATTTAAATTGTGAAAGTTATACCCTTTACAATATTGTGTGTATATAGGGTTATTTAACAATATTCTTTGTTTTAATTTATATAAATGACATTTTTTACTTGATATATCTTTTTCTAATTTGTATATTTATGTTATATTATGTATATTTTGATTTTAAATATTTTTAAAGTGATGTTTGAATTTTTCCAAAGCTTATTGAATTTATTTTCTATTTTAAAGCCTAGTATCTATTTTCTTTACTATTTTCCTCATTTAATTTTATTTAATTAAAATTTATTTATTTATTTTGTGAAGGCTTGTTTATTTTGTGTTTTATCTTTATTTTTAAATATTTTCCAAGTCTATATAATTTTTTCAAAATTTATTCTGTTTATTTTCAAATTTGCTTGACTAGTTTGCATTTTCTAAGCTATTTTCTTATTTTAACCTTATATAATTAATAATTATTTATTTATATTTTATATTTTGTTGCATTTTCGAAATCTTTACCGAAATTATGATTTTTCTCATTAATTTAAACTTATATAAATAAATAAAGGTAATGTGAAAATGTTTTGACTTTTGGTTTCCAATGGCTCTTTATCTCCCACCTTTTCACATTTCAACCTTACTTTTCATTCAATTGACCACATCTCCTCATTTCTTCAGCCGCCTATTTTTTTTTCTCATTCACGTAAAACATTTCTCCTCCCATCGGAAAAAAATTTCGGCCTCCATCATCTCCATGAGTTTGGTAAATTTTTTTCCTTTTCCATTGTTTTTCTTCTTGTTTTTCTACTTGTTTATGTTGATTGTACTTGCCTTCTCTTCTACTTCAGGTTTGGCCCCACCACTCCAGCCATCATGGCCGCGTACTCCACCACCTGAACCATCCACCACCTCCTCTCCAGCCCCAAGCCACTGGCCGTGCCCAATAGTTGATCAAACTCCACCTAAATCTACATAAACTTCACCTATATGCACCATAGCCAACACCTATGCCTTCATCACCTTCAACCACCCCTTGGCCGCCACCTACTCCACCTCCACCACCAATGGATGACCTGAAACCCACTGCCACACCATCCTCCATCCCACTACAGACCTGGCCATGGCTGTCCTTCCTTAGGCCGTGACCTTAGTTGCATGGAATTCATGTTATTTTGCCTTGTAGTTGTAATCCATGCACATATATCCTTGCATCAACTTTGCACCTCTTTTCCTATGCTAGGCCGACCTCTTATGAACCCAAACCAGATATTAGTCCTTGCTTTGGTAGTGAAAACCTGACCTATATCTGAAACATAGGTGGTAGAAGGCAAGTGCAAGTGGTTTGGAGATGATTTATGCATTCATCTCTAACATTGTTTAATTGTATATTTGAGTTTGAAACTTATGTTATATATATTTGTTTTGTTTGAATGTATCCAAGGCTATTAATCTTTGGCTCTCCACTCTCAAATCATATTCATGCTATCGTGCCTCTGAAGATCTCAGTTTGTGTGTTTCAGTTGTCGTCTCCAGCTTATACTGTGAGTAATTCTCACCAGACGATTTGTACTTATATAACTAGTAAACTGACCCCTTTTGAATCTGTAAAATGCATTACCATATCACACCTGCTATATTATGATTATATGATGTTCACCCATGCTTAAACACCTGTTATATCATATGTTACTGTTATATTATGCTGTCCTATTATTTATATCAGTTTATCACACTGCAAGTTCCCATTAGATTAGAATCACTATGGATTGAAATGATACATACCCGAACGGACTTTAGAATAAGAGAAAATCATTATGGGCTGAAATGATAGGCCTGAGCGATTTTCAATTTATTTCATTTACTTGGGACTGCGGGTTTGAAATGATAAAACCCAGATTTTCTTTGTAAATTACGGGTTGAAATGATATGTTACCCGTATCACTTTACCTAGCGTAGAAAATTATATACAGGCCCGTAGTTGAAATATGTTTTTCTAAAAAATTTAAATTATTTTAGAAATGTAAATATTAGTATATTTTGATTTAGAATTAATTAAAAATAATTTTTTTAGTATTATTGATTTTCTGGAAATTTATAAGTTACATAAATTATGGAAAAGTTAGAAAATCTGAATGTAAGTTATTTTGGAAATTTTGATTTAATTATAATTGAAAATTAAATTAAATATGAAATTATGATAAATTTATGATAGTTTGAATTTAAAATGAATTTTAAGTGATTTTATAATATATTAATGATTTTTGAGTAAAGTTAAAAAGTGAAAGGAATGATTATTTAAGTTGAAATTTTGAAATATAACCAAATAGGAATTTGTGAATTTGGCTTAAAAGTGAATTTTTAATTTAAACAAATAAAATTGAAATTAAGTTATATTTTGAAATTTAAACTTAGGTGTTAATTTGAAATTCAATTCAATGAATTTAAAATCGAATGTTGAAATTTAATAAGTGAATTATTATTAAATCTTGATTTTTGAATGGAAATTTAACTTTATAAAATCATGAGCTTAAGGAAGATTAAATGTTGTTTATAAATGTGAAAATATATGATTTTATAAGTAAAAAAAATATTTTAAATAAATTATAATTGGTTGTGAAATTATGTTGAATATTTGAAGTTAATTAACTGCATTTTTGAAATGCTATTAATTGCAATGTAAATGATATTACAACATTTGTAAATGATGTAGTTGATGATAATGAACTAAAAAGCTAAATTGAATTAAAGGCTATTGTAGCAATTTTTGTAAGTGCTATAATTGTTGAATTTAACTAAGTTTATTTGAAATTTAAGTAAATCCTATTACAACATTTTTAAAATGCCGTCTTTAGTTAAATTGAACTGTTTTCAATGTAACTTTCCGTAGCATTTTCTAAATGCTGCGAAAAGTGAATTTTCACTGTTTTGATAAACTTAAGTGAATAAAAGAACTTCGAAATTTGAAAATTTTGGAAATTTAATAATTTAATTATTAAATATAATAACTTCATTTTAATGATTAAAAATGATTTTTGAAATATAAACTGTTTTGAAATGTGAATTGAAATGGTATTTTAAATTGAATGAAACGAATAATGATTTGAAATTAAGTTTTGTAAAGATATGATATTTTGATATATTGAAATGATTTGAAAGGAAGTTTGTAAAGATATGATATTTTAATATATTAAAATGATTGAAAAGGAAGTTTTGTAAAGATATGATATTTTAATATAATGAAATGGTTTGAAATGAAGTTTTGTAAAGATACGATATTTTGATATATTAAAATGATTGGAAATGAAGTTTTGTAAAGATATCATATTTTAATATATTGAAATGATTTGACATGAAGTTTTGGAAAGATATGATGTTTTTGAAATGGTTTGTAATTAATTTAATCTTTATTTTGATAAAGATTTGGATTTGAAATGATATTCTGTTTTGAAGTATAAATACCATTTTAAATTATAACTACGGGTTATAATAATGATTGGTTGGCAAAGAGACCGGGATCGGATATCTGGCATACTCTCTGTCGATACCGAAAACCACTTTGACAAACGTGTACGCGGTGGAGATTTCAGAATGAAGTAGGATGGTGGCGACGTTCTTGAGGTATATTACGTGAACCCAACTCCCGTGAGTTGGCATAAGGTGGCAAAAACAGGAGCGATCTCGGGCCAAGTGAGGTCGTTCCTCCGATCGGACACATTCCTTCGATACTATACTCTTACTTGTGATTGATTAGATGGCCATCCTCTGATTTTGATATAGGAGTGTGTTCCGAGGTAGGCGTATGTGGCTGCTGCGTTACCACCAGCCCGTGTGCGTAATTGGTATATCTACCCTGGCATTGCCTTGTGTGCCGTGTCACCTACCATACCGAGCCTTTACTACGAGTTTGTTTTTCTCCCGTAGCCCGTGTGGTATCCTCTGACAGTCACCCGGTGTGGAGATGTCATGATATTGGATGGACTGCTAGGACTATTATGTGTGAAGGGTGATATGGGTAGCCCGGAACGCTATTTAAAAGTAAGTTTATTTTACTACAGACATTATTATAATAGCGCAATATTACTATATAGTAAATAGTTTAACGGATCCTTAGAGGATGGGCGGTCCCAGGCATCCTTTAAGTTACTTGTACCTTATTACAGTTCACTTGAGTTGGTTTACATTATATAAGTATATATTGTCCTGACTCGAGTGTTGTATTTTTATTTACGCTTGGGTCAGCCTGAGTTATTCACAGATTTGGATTCCACTTTCTGGAGATTGGAATCGGTGGAGATTATCTGCTTATCTAGTTTTATCTATTCCAGTTCTGTTGTTCTGTTCAGCTTGTACTTGGTTATCATCTTGAGACTTCTGTTGTACTTTATTTATTCTGTTGTATTTTATTTAACTATGATATATTTTCATAGTAGCTTCATGAACTACCATCTCTTTTACTTCCGCTGCATTTCTTACTCTGTGTTTGTGATCTGTGATTATTATTTACTGTATATTCTGAGATTTGCCAAATTTTATTTACAACGTGGTATTTTGAGCAATTCAAGTCCGATAAGTGCGGATGCGAATGGTTGAAAATACGTGGTTGTTACAGATATCATAGACCAGATGAAGTTGCAAGGAATTCCTTAAAATCCTTTTTACATCCTTTAAATGAAATTATTTGGAATTTGAACTGAAACCGTGCAGATAACCAAACAATGAACATAGTGTCAAATATATCCACATGTATCTAGAGTAATCAAAAATCAATAGAACTTAATCATTAGTCCAAAAAAAAAATATGAATTAGTTCAGAGACTCTAGAGATACTTATAGTGTTCTTGGGATAAAAAGATATTTGGCCAACAATTTTGAATAAGTCAGAATCAAAATCAACATTCATTTCTTCATCACATAACTGCCAGATTTAGCTCAGATTATGATGCAGATTTTCACATTTAATATATTGTTTAAGATAGATGTACCGTTACCTATTTTACCTTTATGTTAATTTTTCGTTGTTGCCATTGTGATTCTGCCACCTTTATACTAGCCTAAGGAACTTTTATTTGTCGTCCGTCGTGTTCCTAGAACAGTCAGAATCCAGGTAACACTGTTGTTGTTCCTTACCTTGCCACCACACCTAGACGAGTAAAATTTTTGTGACCTATTTTTTTTACAGTTTCATGGTTGTTGGTGGCAAAAGATTTTGAAAACTATGATTGAGTGGACCGAAGACTATTTATATTTTTTCCTTTGGCACTCGGATTTGTTTAGCTTTAATGGATTTTATATTCGTGCATTTTGGAACCCAAATTGGAATGATTTTCACGTGTTTGGATCTATTCTAGCAATTATTTTGGTTATGTCCTATTTTTCCACAAGTTGTACACTTGAAATTGACTTGATTAATTTCCCCTAATATGTTAAGATTGATTATACCCAAGTCCTTGTCTAACAAGATTAATAGTTTGTTTCTGTAATAATACATTCTGTGATTTTTCTACTTTGGAAAATTTTTTCTAAAGTTGTAGACAATTGTCGGACTTGTGTTTTGAGAGATTCATTTTCATTCAATAATTGAGTGCACTTTTTAATAGAATTTTCTCTCCTAGTATTTTCACTTTCTTTCAAAATCGGAATTCCATTTTTAAGTGATTTTATTTTAATTTTTGATTTTTTAATTTCTTCTTCAAGTGATGGACACTTATCACACTTAGGGCTTTTGGTTTGATAGTTTTTAACCAATCGATCAAATTGTTTATTTACATCTATCAAAGTATCTCTTTGTGATTCAGTTTTAGCATATTTCTGCCTAAGTCTTTCGAAACAGCCATTTACTTCGTGAAAATATATAAGTAAGTCTGAATGAGTAAGTTTTGATACCTTATTTGGCTTGTCATCATCACCGTCAGTTATATCACCTCGAAGGCACAGATCTGCTTTTTCACTCTCAGTACCAGTGCTTTTATCATCTTTATTAGTTTCATCCCAAGTGGCTGCAAAACTTCTACTTTTCGATTTCTTCCCTTAGCCGAATCGATTCCGAGGACAATTGGGCTTGATATGATCGGGTTTGTTGCACTTAGGGAAACAAATGATCTCATGTTCTTCTGAGTTGTCTAGTGCTTTGACTATTCTGCTTTTCAGTTTTGGATTTAGAGTTGGATTTTCGTATTTGTGATTCCACGTTTTGAATTTCTTTATTAATAGTGCCAGCTCAACTACTCCATCATTATCACTTTCTGTTTTTCCTTTGAGAGCTATCGATTTCTTTTGTATATCACCTCCTTCGCGTTCTTCCTTGAATTTCATTTCTAGCTCATAAGTGGTGAGATTTCTGATGAGTTCTTCAACTTTGATTTGTTTCAAATCTTTTGATTCTTGAATGGCTATAACTTTCGCTTCAAAACTTCATGGAAGGACTTTGAGGATTTTTCGAACCATTACCAATTCTGTGTATGATTTTCTGAGTGCTTTTGATTTGTATGCAATATTGGAAGGTCGTCCATACATCTATTTGACATTTTCATCCTTGGCCATTGTAAAGTTCTCGTATTCGCTACTAAGCATGGCAAGGTGAGATTGCTTGACTTGAGATGTTCCTTCATGAGTCACTTCAAGTGTGTGGCAGATTTCCTACGCAGTTAGACAATGTGAGACACGATTAAATTTGATTTGATCCAATGAACAAATATTAGAATTCATAACTTTAGCATTTGCATTATGTAGTCTATTTTCAAGATCTGTCCATTGATGCATCAGTTTATCTATTTCCTGATTATCTATCAGTATAGTTGGTGTCCTGTAAACTGTCTCAACAATATTCCAAGCATCAATGGTTTTCAAAAAAAAATCATTCTTTTTTTCCAGTAAGTATATTCACCACTGAACATTGGTGGTCTAACTATGGACTGACCCTCAGCAAAAGTATTATTAAAAGAAGTCATTTAATAAATTTAAGACACAAATTTGTTTTTTTGAAAAATCAAATTTTTTAAAGCAAAAACTGGCTTTTGTTCCTAGCTCTGATACCACTTGTAGGATCGATTTCACCCTAGAGGGGAGTGAATAGAGTGATACTATTAATTATAAAAATTTAATGCGAAGATATATAAAATAATTACAGCACTAATATTAGTAGAATAATAGCAGCACAGATAATAGTATAATATTAAAAGCAGAAATAGAACAACATAGATTTACCTAGCTTCGGCAAAACCCTACCTACGTGCTACCTCCAAGGTTTCTGTCGTTCGATTTTGCTTGAGTGTATTGATTTGATTAGACTAGTTTAATTCATATATCTCTTTGCTTGATTATCACGGCTTGAGTTTGCTTTTGTTGTGGTTCCATTCTTTTCTGGTTTGACTTCGGCCACTTTGAATTTGTGATAATTTTTACTTATTTAATTCTTCCTTGGTCACCACGGCTTTGATTCTGGCATGATCATTGACTTCGTTTGAAACACGGCTACCCTGATTTTTGTAGTTGCAAATTAGCTTTGGTTTGAAATCCCTATGACATTGTTTTGGTTTGAACTTCTGCATATCATTATTCACTGTCTTTTTGTGCACTGCCCTGGTCCAATTGATGTTTGAGTCTGCACTTGCTCATTCAAGCCGCTGTCTTCATTGTGTCTTTGTTGAAGTCACTGCCTTCATAGTTTTCCTTGATTGCGGTTCAATCTTCATCTGGTTGTCACACACACACAAATATATATATATATATATATATATATATATATATATATGTATGTATACAAGTGTGTATGCATATGTGTGTGTATATATACATATATGTATGTTTGTTGCACCATGTAGTTTGATGTTGCAGTCTTATTCGTCACTGCATATATGTTGTTTCCTCTTGAAAACTGCTGTTGAACTTGGTTGGACTATCTAGCCTTGCTGTATTGGTTATCACTAAATATACATACACACACATGCATCTATGTAAGCTGTGTACTTCATTTTTGTTGCATGTTGCCATTCATTTGTAGACCTGCACTTGTTTGCTTTAAACAACTGTCTGGATGGTATGTCTGACTGCATGTATATATGTATACATGTGTGCAAACATATGTATATATAAAGTCTGAAAGCATTTGTTTCCTTATTGCTTGATCACAGTCACTTTGTTTTGTGCACGTGTTGATTTTGTACATTTTGATTAAAGTTCCATTGGATGTCGTTTTCAACTGGTCTGTACAACTTGAATATGTACATGACTATCTGAACTTATTTTGATGCTTCATGTTTTACATTCGATCATTTGTATCTTTCAGCATGTTGAACTTATGTTAATTTGGCACTTCATCATTTTGTTGCAGTCTTCTCTGTTGTATATCTTCATGCTTTTTTAAACTGCTCTGCTCAGTTTATCCACTACTTCATTAAGTTTATTTCTCTGATCATGTACATGACTTGTGTACTTGTCTCTGATCTGATGGTCTTCATGGGTTATGACATATTCACACTGCTTTGACCATTCATGCCGGTGTTCATGTTGCACTGATTAGAAAACTCGTGCTTGTATTCAGTTGCTCCATTTTTATCCACTTGATATCTTTACTTGTTTGCCTCCTTTATGTGCTGTTTACCACTATTGCACCAGTTTATTTTGTTGCTCCTTGATTTTATGGCCTATCTTTCTTGTATCTGGTCTGGTTGCATTCATTTTTCACTTTGATATTTGCAGTCTGGTTTTGTAATCAATTGTCTAGGCACAACTATGTTCATACTTGAATTGGAATGGTTGAGTTGTTTTCATGTGTACACATTGAATTGTTTTGGTCGAGTCTTGTTCCAGTCATTAAAACTTGACCATTCTTTTTTTTTGTATTGCACCTAAGTTGAACCTAGCTTTGGCTCAGGTTTGACCTTGTGTTCATATTGTGACTTTATTTGTATTGCACTCGAGTTGAACCTAGCTTTAGCACGGGTTTGACCTTCTGCTCACCTGTCCCTGCAGTTTTATCAAGTGTATATCGGTGTGCACAGTCTTGTGGCATGTACAGTGATACACTGTGCATGTCACAGGTTGTTCGTGTTTAACGAATTCAAAATTAAATGATGACGAACAGCCCAAATAATCGATACAAATAATATTTTCGAAAACACATTTTATTATATACTGCAAAAATATTTCCTTTTCAATTTTACCGTGTCAGTTTTTATTTTGTAGATAGTTTAGACTAAATCCAATCTGGAATAGGGTTGAAGATAAATACGAGTGAACGAATGATATGTAGTGAAGTGCAAATGTACAGTGAAAAATTGTACTATAATGGAAATCTTATGTATATATATAGTGAGAGCTCATCAAAATTGGAAAAAAATATTTGTTTGAATTTAAATTCTGTATTATTTATTTTATTCAACAAATAATTATTTAATTATAGGAAAATAAAATAGTACATTAACAAATATATTTAAATGAATGTATATACATGTATGTTTATTACCATCAAACAAAAATCATATACTAGCATATTCAACAAAGCCGACAGTCTAAGTTGGCCGACCACTAATTTATTAAGAAGAAAAAGGAAATATTCAAGGGAAACTAAGAGCATAAAAGGAAAAGAAAGACACAGCATAACAAAAAACAATAACAAAAGAAGAATGCAACAAGGCTAGCAGGGAAAATCAACACAGCAACAACGCACGCTTAATTTTTAATGCTTGCCCACTCATACCATCTTTAAAATAGATTGATATAGAGTAGAGGTAGGTCTTTTAACTTCATTGAAAAAATCTGAAATTTCTTTCTTCCCACACAGTACTTATAACCTTTTCCAGGATCTTCAAAGGCAATTTAGTAGTGTCATTTCTCCTTCGCGTTTCATTAAATAATCTAGCCCATTCAACAAAAGGATGTCTAGATGGCATGTGAAGATTGCGAGCAGCAAGAATCCTCTTCCATAATACATGGACATAAGAATAGGCGAAAAACAAATAGGCAACACTTTCATTCCTTCTACTACACAACAAGCAATCAATAGATGAAATAATACCTCTACTAAAGAGTTTATCTTAAGTGTGCAGCGCGCTGAATAAAACTTTCCATACCATTATATTCTCCTTAGGCTTAGATTTATTAGCGCAGACCCTCCTATACCAAGGAAAAGTACTCATGTGTTGATCATTTATCAAAGCTTGATAAACGGCGGCAATAAAATGCTTAGAATTGGAGTTCTATATAGTACAATTAATAGTAGGCATTTTATAATTATCACATGTATCAGTCCATATAGCACTTATATCAGCTAAACTAGAATGAGGCAAAGTGACATTCCCTCCAGTAATATAGTTAGTAGCAAGAGCATTTTCAGGGATACCTGAAAGAGCTCTACTGTTATAGTCAATGAGGTCAGCCAATATAACCCCCTGCTTGGATTACGGAGAGTACCAGAAGGATAAGTTCGGGGGAGTCATAACAAGAGGGAGGAGCTTGTGTCTTATCTTCAAAAGGCAGTGCCAAAACCATATGCAGTCTGGAGATTCAGCCATATTCCAGAAATTATTATTTTTTAAAATGTAGAAAATGTTCCATTGTGCCCAAAGAAAATCAATTTATTTAAAATAAGATTGACATAATGAGAAGCCACAACAAGATTCCAAAATTTAAGATTGATTATACCCAGTCCACCCTGCTTAAGAGGAAGAAGAAGTTTATGAAAAGCAATTGGGATTTATTTCCTTGAGAAAGGGTTAGCATGTCATAAGAAGTGATTAAAAGTAGAGTTTATCATGCGTATAAGCTTCTTAGGCAATATGAATAGTCTAGCAAAATAAGTCAACATAGAAAAGCCAATAGATTTCACAATCACCAGACTGCCAGCCATAAACAACTGAGAAGATGACCATCTATTGAGTCTGCTCATTATTTTTTTTATACAACGGTAAGATATGAGCAGTAGTTATCCTTATATCCAATATAAGGGCACGTAAATGTATAACATAAGGTAGAAACGGTTAAAGACCCACATTGAGTTGGATTGCCCGAACTTCAATAGGAGATAGACCAGCAATTTTAATATGTGATTTGTTTTTATTTATAGAAAGATCAGACAACAAAGTAAACTTATCAAGAGTAAGCATTATATGTTGGATATAGGAGACTAATGGTATAGTGAACACAAGAAGATCATCCGCGAACATCAAGGAAGTAATATATTATTTATCACACTTAAGATGGTAGGCAATATGTTTAAGAGTTACTTACCGACTGATCATCTGTGTGAGGCACTCCATAACAAAAATAAAAAGATAAGAGGAGATAGGGTCCCCTTGCCTAATCCCCTCTCCGAAGAGAAGTAAGTAATACTTTGACTATTAACGACAACTGAAAATTTTGGAGTGGATATGCAAGTATACAACCAAGCAAGAAAAGGCAATGTGAAGTTCATTTTTGACATAATAGAGATGATGGAATCCTAAGTCCTAACGCACAATGTCATAAGCCTTTTGTATATCTAGTTTTAAAACACACCTAGGAGAGATAGTTTTTCTGTTATAGCCCTTCATGATTTCATTTGACAGTATAATATTCTAGTAATGGATCTCTTAAGAAGGAAGGTAGATTGATTTCCAGAGATAATTTCATTAAGGCAACCTTTCATTTTATAAGCAAGAATCTTTGCTATACATATGTAGGTAACATTGCAACATGCTATCGACCTGAATTAGGTAACATCCTGGGGAAAGTCAATTTTAGGAATGAGACAAAGATTAGTATGATTTGCGCTATTTAGAAGTCTATTAGTTTTGAAAAATTCTGAATGTCCTTGGTAAAATCACTCCCAATGACATGCCAAGACTTTTGAAAAAAATGAGCATTAAAGCCATCCGAACCAGGGAGCTTATAGTCTTCGTACCAAAAATGGCATTCTTGATTTCCTCAGGTGTAATAAGGCTGATCAGGTCAGCTGCTTGTTGATGTGATATAGAAAGGGTGGGAATGTTAGATAATAAATGAATATATGTCTGCTCAACATCAGGCAAAGCCAATAAAGTAGTGTAATAACTAAGAAATGCATCATTAACTTTCTCGGGTTCCAGCAAGGTCATGTATAAAGTAAATTATCTTCTTAGCTTATCTTAGCTGAAGAGAAGAGCGGAACAACTTTGAATTTCTATCACGGTAAGCATCTCACAGAGCTCTGGACTTCTGCTTAGCCACAGCAGTCTCCTTATTTATAACATCAAACAACTTATCTTTGAGAAGTAATTCCTAATCTGAGATATCTTTATCATTGGGATTAGCTTACATTAAAATTTTAATATTTTGGAGCTTTTCTCTAATAGTTTAATGTCTGAAATACTCAAACCATACTTGCTTCTTGACCAGCGTCTAAGAACAATTTTAAGCAATCTGAGTTTAGATTGAAAAATATACATAGGAGAACCGGGAATGGCAGTACTCCAAACACCCTGCAACAAAGGAAAATAATAAATATCATCAATACATATAATAAAAAAATTAAAATTTGAGGGGCCTTTAGTCTCTACCATGCTCCAGGATTGGATAATAGGGCAGTGATCAGAAAGGTTAGGAGGTGGGAATTTTGCAACAAGGTTAGGCCATAGGGAAAAGGCAAAAGGATTGTATTAAGCTCTATCTAGCTTGCAAAAAATTCTATAGCTAGATCAACTATTGTTGTTCCAAGTGTAGAAAGCACCAGAGGAGGGAATCATGTCTAAATTTGATTGGAGAGTGGATTGATTTAGTGGCTGAATATCTCTATAATGCAAAAGGAGACTACCTTGTTTTTCAGAGTAGGATTGCATACAGTTATAATCATCATAACAGATCCAAGAATTTAATGTATTATGGAGGGATGGAATGAGTTCAAGAAATTGAAGACGAGTAGGTTTATTATTATTTGCATAGAAAGAAGTAAGAGAGAAAGAGGTATTATAGGGGAGATGAGTTACAACAGAGTGAATATATTGACAAGCAGATGATAGAAAGTAAGGGAGAACACTTGAGGATTCCAAGGAATCAAAATACCACCATAAGGGGCATGAGATAGGTTGTTCACATAAGACCATAAGGATTAATGAGTTTGGTAATAACCATGGTAAGATCTTTATTGAGCTTAGTTTCAGAAATAGTAATTAGACTGAGACTGTTGCTTTTTATGAGATGCTTGATTTCATGGATTTTTGAATCTAAATATGCACCCCGACATTCCAATAACCTATGTCATGCATCATAAAGAGGTTAAAGACTTTGTGGCAGATGCCTAGTGACTCTTTTAGTGCTTGATTTATTCGTTTTGTTATCATTCTGGCTTACATTGAGTGGTTGCACTAATTCAATTGAAAAATCCTCACCAGAATTCATGTCCTCTTCATCTGAAGATATATTTCTTGATTTGCTCCTTATGTTTTGTTTCTTATATTTGCTTTTCTAGATTGTTGAATGAGAGATCCACCATCTGAGTTTCAGTTGCTGGATAAGGGAATTAGGAGAGAAGATAAAAATGTTGTTTGGTGGCTTGAGATTGATATATGGAGAAACTAGTAGTGAGGAAAAAAGGTCAGACATCATAGTGGGGATGGCTCGAAGCATGGACCGAAGTGGGATGGGATCTTCCTTGGTTGACATAATTTCATGTTCATTAGATTGTATATTTATAAGTGGTACTGAGGGGGAAGTTGTTGTAAACAAAACATTCTGCGTTTCAGTGTTTGTTTGTGAATTAATTTCCAGGCACGCACATGATGTCAGCTGTGTGCACATAACCATATGTGCACTACCCATAGCTACAAGTAGTTCTTTTGCATGCACTATTGTCTCGGCATTGGCAAAATCAATTATTTCATTTACACTTTCCTTATTAGCTTCAATTATTTTAATCTCTCCCTCCTCCAAGTCATGAAAAATTGAAAATTTGTTATTATCATTATGAATAGTACCTGCAAGTGTTGCTTTAGACAATAGGTTATCATCCCTTTCATTACCTGCAGTTGTCTGCATATTTCCCCCCATCCATAAGTGTTCAATCTTTGTTCATTTCATGCTGCTTACTATCATGATTTGATGCTTTCCTCTGCCACACTCTGGATGTTACACGCTTTTTATATTGTAAAGAGAGGTTTTTTGTTACTACATCAGGAGATTGCACTGCTTTAAACTGCTTTGCATTGACTTCTTCAATTACAACGAGTTTCTCAATCTGCTCTTAGAACCTAACACAATTTTCTTTTTCATGTCCAAACACATGACAGTGGGAACATATTAATGGTCTCCAAGCGTATTCCACATGAACTCAATGACAATTTCCCTCCCCCACATTAATATAATCAAGAAGTTCTTTATCCGCTGAAATCTCTATTAGACATTTGGCATATTCCGACCTTTGTTGTTTTTATGCAGCCTCATTGAAGCAAACAAGTTTACCAATATGACAAGCAAGCTAGTTGATACCCAAAAGCGTCCATGTTATGTGAGGGATGTTGTAAAACTGAACCCAAATGGGGACACTTGCTGAGCTTGTACTTCACCAAAATCTGGTTTCCACTGACTTATCACAAACATTTTCCCTTTGATATAAACATGGTTAGCATGAAGAATCTTGTTTCTATCTTCCTCATATGCAAACTTAAAGAAAAAATTCGCACCATCAGATTTAACTACGAAATCTCCTTTCAGTCTCCACTGTTTCTTTAAACTACTCATAATAGCCATATAATTCACCTTTTCACCAAGGAAAAATCCAACCAAGTATTCATTCCAAAAGTTTATACCTTCATCAAACACTTCTTTCTGAGGAAGCAGGGCTTCACGAGCGTAGTTCAAGTCAAAGTGTCTTAGGGTGTAAGAACCCGCATTACAAGGCAGAGATTTGAACAAAGCTGACCAAGGTTTGGACAAAGGCTGAGCTGAAGGGTCCTCTAACATGTGAACTTGATTAATGTTATAACCAGAGAAGGGTTAAAAGAGGAGGAAGATGAGGACACAGGTGGAGGGGGTGGATCAGGGGGGACAGCTGGGATAGCCGGATCAGGTGGAGGATGGATGACGGACGAGGAGGAGAACAAGCAAGATGGATGACATGACCAAGTATTAGAGAGGCGGAAGAAGGAGAAGCATAGGTAGGACTGAAGGGAGAGGATAGGGGGTAAGGCAGAAGAAGGGACGGGAAGGATGGGTGTGGTAGACATGGTAGAGAGGATGATTTGAAAATTGTTGAAATGAGACATCTTTTGCTGTAAGCCCAAATCAATTAATTTTAATTACAGGAATTAAAATAATTCCAAATCATTTATTTAAATATCATATTGGAAAACATTATTTTAGAGTATCCAAGCTTTCCCTTCCACTTATTCCGTCCCCCCATGTCTCCTTGGATCTCATAGGTGAAACACGGTATTAGTCGTTTCCACACACTCCTTTCATTTTTTGAAATGATTTTCAAGACTTTCAAATCATCATTTAAAATACTTAATTATTCTTTTTTTAAAACATTTATAAAAGATATGAAAAAGAATGGTTAAATTTAAAATCATATTTCACATGTTATAAAACTACTGCAAAAAGTAATGTGAAAAAGTGCTAGAAACAGTGTATTAAAGCTTCTTTGATCAAAACAACATTTTTACTTCACTATGTTCATTTTCCAACTCAAACTGCTTTTGAAATACTTCAAACGATTTATAGGCTTTATTCCATGTTTTTAAGCATTTTAAAAATATATATTTAGAACATTTGCTACTTTGCCACCGAACTGCTACAATGCGATTTTATGGAAAATTTGATTTGCTCATATTTTAAAGTCTAATTAATGAAATCTTGATTTTCTTTCTTCATTTAAAAACTACGATTACAGTAGTCAAAAAATTCTTATCTCGAAGAATTCCAAGCGATATTCCATTTCGTATACTTATTTGAATTCTCCAGCGTGAAATCGCGAACTATACTTGTTTTTTAATTTCTTTTCAAACTTCATGGAAACACTTTTATATGTTTATAAAACATTTATAAACTATTTTAACCTCATTTTAAATGATATTCTCATATTTCAAACTCATTTTCCATATCATTTCATTTCATATTATAATATTACATTATTATAATATTCATTTTAAAGCTTTTTAGATATCTAAAATCAATAAGAGGATAAATAATTTTCACACATATTTATATGGATTTAATTCTTATTTAATTAACTATGGTTGATTACTAACCATTTCTCTTATCATTTATCAAACTAAGTAATCATGCATATTATCATCCATATATTCAAACACGTAATCAACTAAGTAATCACACACTTGATCATCCAACATGTATTATATTTTCATATCATCAAACTTAGAATTATTTAGAGATTAAATAGTAAATTTAAATGTGAATACTCACAATAACAATTGTTCCCTCCGTTACAAGCTCCAGAGAATCCGGCAGTGCTTTTGCAGTACTTCAAATTGTCTCCTATTTCTTTGGAATGAAACCAATGGCGCTTCCTTCTTGCAACGGAGCTTTCCAAGCTTGCACCTTCCTCATAAATAGGTTTGGCCTCACTGTGCTCTACCCTTTTCTCCATCATTTTTCAACTTTTTAGATGTCAAACCATGTTCTAATGGTATTCTAAAGTCTTCGGCAAACTTTGGTGGAGTTTGAAGTTGGTGTGATATGATTTCAAGAAAGTAAGGAAGAAGAAGAGAAGAAAAAACCATTAAAATAGCTTAAAGGAAGAAGAAAAGGAGAACGTGTGTGATAGAATGAGTGAAAACTTGTGTATTTATAGGAAAAGTAAGAAGTGGTAAGTTATCAAATTAAAAATTACCAGAATACCATTCCTTAACTTAAAACCTTCTTTTTTTCAACACTTACCATCATCCATTACTTCATTACTTTGTGTAATTTTTACTTAATACTTAAGGAATGTATTTACATGTAAAAGTGAATTAAAGTGAAGATTTGCCTTGGTTTTGATGAGATTTGATTTGATGTTTACTTTTGAACCTTTTAAATTACCACACTTACTTTTTACTAATGATATTCTTGAATTTTCTAATGATACGGAGTAAAAGTAAAATTGATCATTTGTAAAATGTATATACATATGCATGTTAAAACATGTTAACAAAGGTGCAACAATGTTGCAACAACTTATACTGAAAAAAACGTTGATTTTCGACAAAACGTTTTATGGTCACATTTTGACGTTTTTGTTAAACTATTTATTTATGTAAACAAAACTTGAAACTAAGTTTCTTATCATCTTTAAATAATTAAAATAATTTCATTTCACTTATAAAACCATATTTAATAATATTAAAATCCAATTGTAAGAATACGACGTCGATTTGTCAACGTGCGATGAAATTTGCCAATCATTATAAAACAAGCATTTATATATTTACACAAATTTTAAAAACCAATTATTTCATTATGTAACAATTTTTAAAAAAGAATTATTTATCATATTAATGAAAAAATAGAATGTTCATCCAATTTTGTCGAAGCTGCTTTTTTCTCTTTTACGACGAAAATCCAAACTTCTTGATTTTTTAATTCCATTCTAAAAATAAGTTTATCATTCTTATTTATTACATAAAACATGATTATTTAAGTTTTAAAATTCTATATTTGAATATTTAAAGTTAATTATTATTCTATTTAAAAGTGATAAAATTACGGGTCGTTACATGTTTCCCCTCTGAAAAAAATTTCGTCCTCGAAATTTAAACCAAAACCCAAAACCCTATAATACTTAAAACAATCTTTAAACTCAATTCCGTATGATATATAAAGATCATCCATACACGATATCTGATGCGATCTTCTATTCGAATATATAGTTTTTCTTCCAAACTAGTATTGATTCCCCGATCCTCTCGTGCGGACTCCGATCAGGCTCTTTGATCCGAAACCTTCGTTTCCCTTACATAGCTCTCAACTATGATAGAAAACTTAAGTACCCAATCACAAACCCTTATCATCAAGAATCAAGTGATAAATCCTCTTCGGACCGTGAGAACACCTTAAAGTTCCGTAATCAAACCAAAATCGTGTGATGAAATGATCTACGTACCTCATATGTACTTATTAACATTCGAAAATCTTTATGAAAACTTTTCATAAAACTTTTATCTTTCAAAAATGCTTCTTTATATATAATCACTCTAAATATTTATTTCCAAATATTTTTCTTAAAGGACACATTTTATCCCAAAGGAATCATTTCAATTTCAAAAGATAATTAACCTTTTATTTTCCAAAATTACAATCGACTTTTCTCATTTTAATATATTCCTTTTTAACCAACCTTGATATTAACTTACCAAATAATAATTCAAAATTATCTTTTAACTTAAGGAAATTATATAGATCGAGTGACTCTAAAATATTACCAAGGAACTGGGTGCTACCAATAGTTTTCTATATCCCCTTAGCAAGAAGGGTAATACTTAAGAGAAGTTTTTACCATCCGAACATATCTCTTACCCATTTTTGGTTATTTTCGAGCCATTCAAACTACTTATCATTTGAGACGTTTTTACTTTTCAAATTTCTTATTTGAAATAATACCATTGTTATTTCTTTTTAAAAATCCTTTAGAGATTACTTTGTTTATAAAAATCGTTTTATACATCCCTTTTATAAAATCATTATATATTAACTTACTTCCTTTTAATCGTATTTAAATTTTCACAATTCTTTTTCCAAAATACTAGAATTCAAAATTTATATAACATATCTTTTATATCTATCTTTATCAAAATTATTTTGTTTTTATTAAATACATTTTTATACTACATGCTTTTTTTTCTTATACAAATTCAATAATCTTAACTTAATATTATTATCAAACATCTTATAGTCAAACCGTGAAACTTAATTCACAAGATGTTCGTTCAATCAACAAATGGTAATAGCTAAATATTATTAATCCTTTAACCATAAATCGATGCACATAAATATCTCTATCTTTCAAAGGATATTCCTTTATACTTAAAATATAATCCTATTAAATTTTCAAATGGTTAGGGTAGGAGTTCTTACAATTCCATTTTTTTAAACATATATCTTTTACACCTAGAAACAGAATATATCAATCCTAAAAGATTTTTTCTTTCTTCTTTTTCGTTGCTTTCCTTTTATCCTTTTCCTTTAGTTTCCTATCCTTACACAAAACTTCATAATGTCCTTCTTTACCGCATCCGTGAAAAAAGATGCTGACATAAGATCCAAGTTTTACCTTTTATTCTGCCTCTTTTTATGCATGTATTTTTCGTGCTTGCTTTGGATAAGCCCATAATTCATCACTCGACTAAAATAAGACATCTTGACTTAAATGATATGCTAAGTTATTATCAGAAGTTTCATACCATTAATTTCTTGACTTATCCAAATTATTTGATTCATACTTGTTCAGATTTGAACTTTCCTTGATTATACAATGATAAGAAGAATAATTTACCAAGTGTTCGATATCATTTGCCCAAGCCAACATATGATTGATTCTTAGAAGATTATTCCAACAATTACCAAATAGATCAAGACCTTATTCTTGGAACTTTATAAAGGGAGAACATCCTATAAATTTTCGATGTCACATAAATATTTATATTTTTGTTTATATAAAATATACTCCATTTAAAATGGTGTGTCGATTTGCCATGTTTAACTATTTAGGAATCCCAATCGATTACATGGAGCTCTTCATGCACCGACCAGAATTCATAAACCGCTCAACGGATTAATCACCATGAAACAGTTTTTATATCAAATAAAAAATATGCACTCATATATATAATACTCTCACACTCATTCTAGGGTATGACTAACCCTATTTCTAATGAGTAACCCATTCTAGGATATTACTAACCCTATTTGTAATGAGTTTTACCCCAACAAAGCCTAGGATTTTGCTTAACCTAAGCTTTGATACAAAATATAACGACCAGGGATTTTCGATCCTTGAAAATCGAAACCAATACATCCTCATGTTGCAAATCCAAGTGTCGGAAAGCCCGATTGTTAGGGAAAAAGAAAAAAGATAGAATATAATCTCACATGATGGAATAACATATTTTATTTCACAATAATCATTACAACAGAAAAATATGAATGCAATATCAAAATCTAACCTGGATTCGGTCTGGACAATTATAAACTTGCAACGACCCATATTTTTAACTATTTTAAATTATTAAATTTAAAATAATTATGGAATAAAAATGGTTAAAAACAAAAACTTAATGATTCATTTATGTAATTTATGGGATACGAACTTAAATAAAATTTTGAAACAACCAATTTCGAAGATTTTGTCAATAACAAATATTGAAATGAAATTTTAGATATTGAATGTGGTTATAATAAATAACTGGACTTGATTAATAAAGTTTGAATTATTTAGCTGAAAATAGAATAATTGTTGAAAATTAAAATTCAATTGAAATTTTATGATTTGTTAACGTAATCTATTTGATAATTGAATTATTTAAATTTAATATTGGAATTATCTAAATAATTGAATACTAAATTTAATATGAATGAAAATGATTTTAAAAGTTGATTTAAATTTTGTTTAACGGGAATGATGATAGTAAACTTTTAAAATTGAATTTAAAGTGATTAAATTGATTTTTGAAATTATTAATTAACATGTAAAAATAGCCATTTTGACCACTGTCTCGGATTTCAACAAAACCAGTTTCATCGGATCCGTAATAGCGAATTGTTATAGGATTTCATGTTTCGTAGTGTTCGAACTTATCGCTTGGCCGTGCGAGCTTGAAACACATAAAAATTAATTTAAGTAAGTTAATTAAATTTTTTTGATTTTGAAATGTTGTCTTCTATATATGATGGAATTGGCTCTTAAAACTAGTTCCATTATGTTCAGAATGAGGGTATAACATATAAAACGCTAGGCAGCACGACTCGTTTGGAGCTCGAGAATTTCGGATGTTATAAGTTAGATATTTTCTAATTATAATATTATATATATACACTCACCCTCTCGACAATTCGTACGCCCGCCTTTTCTTTTGTCTACCCCGTACGTCATTCTTTCCCCTTCATTTCATAATTTTAGCAGAGGATAAAAAACAAAAAAAATCCAACGTGGATCGAGGCCTGGAAGAGTAAGCGCGCACGAGGGTTGTGGTGTTGGGTGGCGTGCATTGGCGCTGGGAGGCGCGAGGCGGAGTGCGTGCTAGGCGCTGTTGTCGATGGCGATGAGTTGTGGTTGGTCGAGGTAGCCTTTGGTGGGAAAGCGACGGTGGATCAAGCATCGACGCAGGTTGCATGGAAACGTGGTTGCGCGCGTAGTTGAGGTTGGGGTCGCATTGGGGTTGCCTCGGCTGGGCTGTGTGTAGCATTGTGCAAACGAGAGAAAAGGAGAGGATTTGAGATTTAGGCTAAGTTTAATTAAATTTTAATTTTGTTAATTATATGGTTAGTTATTGTTATGTTAATTATCATGTAATTTTGGCATACGAGGTTCGTTTCGGACGAAACAAATGACGTTGGAATCGCATCGACGTCTTCTACAGTATGGAATTGAACTGAAATTTATTTGAAGCTGAAGTATTTTCAGTTCAAATAAAAGGTGAGTAATTTATAGTGCTCAGGAAGTACTGAATAATTTTTATGTTAGTTAAATTGATAAGTAATTTAATTTTACTGACTTTTGTTTGGTAATATTTAGTTGACATTTAAATTGATATGAATTGAAATGATACGAATTTGAATTGACAGTTCAAATTTGAATTGGGAATCAAATTTTTAGTTAAATTCTTGATTATTGACAACTGGTTAATTGGGGTGATATTTTGATTGATTTGGATATTATTTGTGATGAATGTCTATTGGTTGATAGATTAGATGATTTGGAGGTTTATTTATTTTTATATATTCCTGTTATTACCTTGTATATTATTGACATCGTATGAACTATTATATGAATTATATTTCAATAAATTAAGAAATATGTTGAAATGATATATACCTATGACATTTATTTTGGATTGAAATTATATATATCCATCTCTGAAATTAAAATAAAATAACTGATCACTTGGACATAGGATAGAAACTTATATATGGATACCAGATTAGTTAAATTAAATAATTTTAAAAGTCTTGGTTTTGAAATTATTTAAATGATTTTGATTTAAAGAAATAAAAATCGAATTTATGAAAATTGAATTGATTATGAATTCGAGTTTGAAATGTTGAAATTAAATTTGGTTAAAAGAAAAGAATTTAATTAGAGTTTGAAGTCGTGATTGAAATATGATTTGCGTTATCGAAATTGAATTGTTTAAAAAGATTTGAATTTTACTTGAACTTCGAAGTTATTTAAGTAAAGATTTAAATGTATATTTCAAATTTAAGCTCGGAATTGAATTATCCTAAAGAATTGAGTCCAAATTCGAACATTGAATTTAAATTTAAATTAAATGATTTAAATCTATATTCTGAAATTGAAGTCGAATTTTATACAAATTGAAATGGTTTAAAATTGGAAATTAAATTGAAATTTAAACAATTTGAATTGAATTAATGAAAATTGAATTTAAAATTAATTAAAATTGAAATCAATATTGATATTAATTTAGATTGAAATTGAAATTGATTTAAATTGAAATCGAAATTAAATCGATTCCAATTAAATTGAGGTCGAAGTAATTTGAATTGGAAGATTTAAAATTGAATTAGTTTGACCTTGAAACTATTTTAAATAAATTGTTTTAATATAAACTATTTAAAATCTATGTTTTCAAATATTCAAATAAATTTGATTTTCCAAACTATTTCACTATATAAAACATTTTCAATACTTAAATCATTTTATATCAAACTATTTTAACTATTTTAAAAATGTAAATGCATACAAATTCGAATATTATTTTAGTTAATGAAGTTAAATTGGTTATGTTTCAAAAATTGAATTTCAGAAGGTTGTGCGATGTACATGGTCCCTTCATTTCTTTTGTTATTAATTATTGCATGAACGTTTTAAAATAGTTACCTTATTATTAATTCTTGATCCGTTCATTTCTCCTTCTGTTTAATGCCCGAGCCTAGACTTTTAGGTTGTATTTAATTCTTGCCACCTCATTTTCAAGTATACAAAATTTTACTTTCCTTTGGTTTGCAAACTTTTCCATTCTTACGTACATTTCCTTATGAATTATTAATGCCTGGAGATTTCAAAATAAAATGTGGCATTTATTTTTGTCCCTCCACCTTCATTTCCTAATTACAAATAACCTGCAGCTTATTTCTTCATTTGTGTTTTGTTTCTCCTGACACCTCATATTCAAAAGCCCTTATTCTCGCAAATCTGAAGGGGAGGGTTTCTTCGAACAACAAGGAGCTGAGGCAACTATTCAATCAAATGATATTGAGCACGTTTCCCTTCTCTTCTCGAGAAACAAGTGGGGTATTTCTTTGCAAAATTGTGCTCATTTTCATATGTGGCAATTCCGCCAAGATCTCTTCGTTAGTTAGGGAAAGAATCAGCACAAATTGGATTTTTGGAGGAACGTATCGAGAGATTCAAACTATTTTCTAAAAATTCAAACTGGTCAGAGTAGGATTTTTTGGTATTCAATTAGTGGATTTGAAGGCGAATGAGGTCGAAATGAAGTTATAACCTAAATTATAATTCGAATCGAATTTGGAGTGAAATCGACATATCGTACTGATTGACATATTTTAAGTAAATATGAGGATTTTTGAAACGAATGATATTTTGAAGCGAATATGATATTTTGATATCAAGTATGAATAATTTTTGAGATGTAAAGGAAACCAACCAGTGTGTAAAATGACGTTTGGTTGTTAAAGAGATCGGGGCCTCTTATAGGCATACTCTTTGTCAATATTGAAACCACTTTAACAACTGTATACACAGAGGAGACTCTAAAATGAAGTGGTTGGATTTGGCATTGTTTGTTGGATTTGAAGAAAGAGAATGACGGTGGATAGACCCTAGCACTTGTGCCTATTTGAAATCACTAAACAGAACGGCTTGACAGGACCAAGCAGGCTAGCTACCCCTAGCGGACAGCTGTTCTTCGATATTCTATGGACTTGGTCCATACTATTAATCTTGTTGTTGGTTTTGATTGGTGCATCTTGATTTTGGGATAACCTCCCTTTGACTCGATATGGCATTGGGTATGTTTCCATTGTTTGGATTAACATGATAGTGGGTCCTCGCTTTCTATTTCGTGGCGAGCAAGAGATTCTTACCCTTACATGTCCCCAAGAGGTAGTTTAAGGCCTTGATGGGTCTATTTGCTAGGTGCTTACAGTCATGAGGCTGGCCGTAAAAGCAGATTCGAGGTATCGGTGTATGGCACGATGGGGCTGGGATGGTTGAAAAGCCTATCGGTCGTCATCGTCGGATGATTGAAAGGCCTACAACCATTACAGTTGGTATCAAAGTTTTGATTTAGCGATAACCTTAGCTTTGGAGAGTTTGACTCATTAGAGATAGGGTAGTAATACCCTAGAATGAGTTTGTTTGAGTGTATAAATGACAGCGCGTACTTGTTAGTGTTATAAAATGTTTTATATTGTGTTTCTTATCGGTTGAGTTGTTTATGAATTCTGGTCTGTGCGTGGAACGCCATGTTATCAATAGGGTTTCTAAATACTCAAACGAGGCAATTCGACCTAATATTATTTTAAGTTAGGATAAATGAAGTAATTTTACCTAAATTATATATTATATATAAAATGAAATTAAATGAGAATAAATTCGTAAGTGAAATTTATGTGAGTAATTGAATTTGACTTAAATCAGATTTAAATTGGATATGAATAAATTGAATGCAAATGGAATAAGTTTTAATAATTGAATATTAACTAATTAAATATGAAATAAGTGAATGTTAAATAAAGAAATGTTGATTCCCTTAAGTATAAGAGGTAAGAAATATAAATTTAAACTATGAAATGAATAAATCTATAAAATAAATTGAATATGAAGAGAATAGGTTGTAGAACTAAGTTTGGAAAAATTAATTTAATTAATTTGAGTTATGGATATTTATAAACTTAAGTAATGAGATACGAAATAAAAATCTAATCCTAGTTTAAGTTAAAATAATGAATTTAAACTGAGAATTTGAGAATTTAAATTTGGGTGCTTTTAAAATTATTTCTAAGATTTTGAAAATAATATTAGTATTATTTATAATATTTACGAATAGAAATTGTTTCAAAAAGAATTAAAAGAAAATGAATCATGTACTCCCCTCTTCTGTCGTTGGAAAATAATTTCGGTGATGACGGTCGCATCATCGACATTCATTTTTGAGTTGTTGAGTGGGGGAGGCCATTTAGTGGCTTTGCTACGCATTTGGGTTGATAAACGGATTTTGATTCAAAATTTCTAAATATGATTTGATAAATATATATATAAAGGATATGAGTATACATATTAATCTAAAATGATTTGAAATGAACCCGGTATTAGAATTCTTAAGTTCCTATTAAATATTGATTATGAGTTGTGGAAATAAAGTGAATTATTTTGAATAATTATAAAATTCTAAATTGGGAGTTAATAAATTGAAGCTAAGTATTTAAATAAAATGTGAGAATTTAAATTATAACTCTTAAATTTCAAGATAATGGAAATTGAACTTGTATAAATTATTGAATATTCTTGTTAACTAAAATAAATAAGATAAATTTGTGTAACATTCAATTACATTCTAAAAACATATATAAAACTTACCGAAAATGTTTAAAAAGTTAACTGTTAATATGAATATGTAATGAGATATTATACAAGTGAAAAAAAATAAAAAAAATGTTTCAAAGTAAATGTATGTTTAAAGAAATGATTTTTAAATAAGAATTAAGTTGTTATAATAAATGTTATACATTGAGTTAATGTTTTTAAGTAACATTAAATGGATAATTTGAGAAGTAAAAGAATTAACTATTTAAATATGAACTTAAGCTAATATAATGTTTTGTAAATAAAATGTAACTTTCTGAAATGATTAAAAATTATATGATGTTATAAATAAAGATAAGTTAATTTTTTTATAAACTTAGATTAATGTTGTGAAATGTTTAAAAATTTAAATTGAACAAGTAAAAGAATACTCACTTAAGAGTAAACTAATGAATAATAAATAAAATTATAGTTTTGTAAATTGTTGTAAAACGAAAAGTAAACTTGTAGAGGATGTTGAAATTAAATTGTGACTTTCTGAGGTAATTGTAAATTCAAATAAAGCTATAGAAAAGAGAACGAGTCTTAATAAAATGTTTATAAACTTAAGAAAATGATCAATGAAGTGTTTCATAAATAAATTTAGAATTAAATGAAAATGTGAAGATAAATATGAATTAAGTTGTAAAGGAACTTAAGTAATGATATAAGACATATATTCATAAATGATGTTGATGCGAAAAAGAAATATGAACATTATAATTTAAATGTTTTACTAAAAATAAAAGCTAAAGTTTTATAACTTATAGATTTGATAAACGATAGATATTTGGTGATACTTGCCCAGTGCTTTGGACAACAACCTGCAGCATATAATAGTGATGAATAGGTAATGCTACCAAGCAGAGTAGAATATATTTTACTTAACAACAAAAGTCTGTTCATCAAAACATATAACATAACACAATAGAATTAGAACGATCATAAAGCTAGTTGTTAACGTTCTAATTTGGAAAATCAATATGTTTTCTTTCCATGAATCATCTTAGTGCTCCTAATTGACTTTAGCATACTGTTGTTACTATGGTTTCTTTATTATGTGTGGGAGCTTTTATCTTCAAACATCATGGTGGAAGATAAACATTAGTTATTTTGACAATATTCAAAGACATGCATATACTTACTATGACTGCAAGAAAGCAAATTTTAGTTTTGATTCCTATCAATCTTATTGATAAATATGAATGATATGAAAAGAAAATATGAAATTCGATATGAAAACAAAATTTACTTTAGTATAATTAATGATATAAATTGCTGAAACGAACTAATGGAAGTGAAAAATGAATGTAACTATAAACGAATGTAAATTAACAGAATGTGAATTCATTAATGTTGATAAGTTCATGTCAATCAATTGAAAGTAAATAAACTGAATGACAATCAATTGAATGTGAACCAAATTGAATGTAAGTCGGTTGAATACAAATAAATTGAAATGAGCCAATTAAATGTTAATAAAAATTCGATATTAAAAGAAAGGATAGTGTATAAATTAAATATTGACATTGGATAATGTAAATTCATATAATTATGAATTAATTAGATGTATATTAATTGTTGGATGGTTTTTTTGTTATAAATCATTGTTTTAACCATTTTGACTTCATATGATTGTGGTATGGTGTGTAGGTGCTTATGTTATGGTTTGGGGTACAAACTTCATGCTATGTGGTTCTATTTAACTCATACATGTTCTATATCTTATTATAAGTGACTAATATTCTAATTTGAGTCGAGATAAGTATATACAAAGACTGTTTGAACGTATACGCGAATTTGATTTGCATTTTCTTTCTTAATACAAGCGAACTCGCTCATATTAATAATAATAAGATACATATCTCAGATTACATACCGTACTTTTATAATTTTTCCTATGAGATGCCTCATCATTGAGATGAGATTATATTTGACATATATTATGTTATATATTATATTGTAAAATTTTACGAACAAGCTGCGTAAAGGAGACACTGCTGAAATTTTCCGTAAATCCGGTGTTAGAAATTTTTTGAGGTTTTAAAATTGTATACCTTGTTTTTACATATAAGTTGTATTTTTTGTAAGCCGAGCGAAGTGGCATGGCAGAAGAGTAGTAAAGGTTTTCTAATAAGATTTAAAGTTTATAAGTTGATTATTTTGAGAAAAATATATTGTATGTTAAATTCCTTACTTAAACCCTTTTCGAGGATGAAAAGTTTTGAGTGGGGAGAATGTAATGACCCGTATTTTTAACTATTTTCGATTTTTCAATTTAAATAATTATGGAATAAAAATGGTTAAAAATAAAAACTTAATGATCCATTTATGTAATTTATTGGATATGAACTTGAATAGAATTTCGAAATAACCAATTTCGAACATTTTGGCAATAACAATTATTGAAATGAAATTTCAGATATTGAATGTGGTTATAATCAATAACTGGACCTGAATAGTAAATGCTGAATTATTTAGCTGAAAGTAGAATAATCATTGATAATTAAAATTCAATTGAAATTTAATGATTTATTTATGTAATTTATTTGATAATTGAACTGTTTAAATTTGTAATGACCCATATTTTCCGCCATTTAATTTTGAATATTTAAATGGTTTTAAATATTGAATTTGGAATATAAAATTTATTTTTGAATATGATGATTTTGGTGTAATTTATAGAATGAATTTAAATTTCACATATAGCGATTTATCGTAATACAGAACGGGTGAATAATTGAAATTGGAAATGAATATGTATCGAAATGATTCCTAGTGTAAGTATAAATTCTATTTGAATTAGAATTTAGTTAGTAATTTTCTAAAAGTGGAATTTCAAGTGATTTCGCTAATTATTGAAATCGTCGATTTAATCGACACGTTAAAATAGCCTTCCAGGGTACAGTCTCAGAATTTGACAAAACTAGTTCTATTAGATCCGTAATAGCGTATTATTTTCGAATTTCAAATTTTGTAGCATTTGGAGTCACCATTTGGTCCTAAGATCTTAAAATGTCTAGAAATAATTTAATTGAAT
Organism: Allium cepa; assembly: GCA_030765085.1. Lineage (NCBI taxonomy): Eukaryota > Viridiplantae > Streptophyta > Magnoliopsida > Asparagales > Amaryllidaceae > Allium > Allium cepa. The sequence continues at coordinate 983,481,011 of CM060929.1, forward strand.
TTACTTTAAGTAGTCAATTTAAAAAGCTATCTTCCACATACAATCGAATTAGGTTTCGAAACTTGTTTCATCGTGTTTAGAATAGCGGTATAGCATTAGGAATGCCAAGCGGCATGGCTCTAGAGTGGTTCAAGATTTCGAGTTAGGGAAATGAGATATCAAAGTCAAATCAAATCAAAGTCAACATTTGTCGACCTAACCCTTCACCTCAGCCCATCCTACTCTCTGATACAAGGCACCTATCCACTTTTTAAAAATCGTGTTCCTTTCCTTCTGTTCCTCGAATATGAAATCAACTCGTATAAAAAAAGAGGGAAAAGTCGAAAATTGAACTCAAATAAAAAGGAAGGCACCCTTCATCTTCTAAAGGAAAATCAAATGTGTGCCTTCCTCTTTTGTTCGATCGATGTCGACACAAAAATTTGAGGAAATCAACATAGTATAGCGATCGAAGTCGCGATTTAGGACAAAGAAGCAAAGCTTGGAGGTGCGACTGCAGGGGAAAACACGTGCGACCTACGAGGCGAAGGGAGCTTTGTTCCTCACGATCGATTTTAGGATTAGCATGAGAGATCAAAGGTGAATGCTGTACAATGGATCGAGGAACATGCATGACTTGGTGGTTTTGGCAAACGGATGGGGTGAGTAAGTGATGCGGCCAAAAAGAGAGGCGTTCGAAGGGCGGTCGATATTTGGGATCAAGCACGGTTTTGAAATAAGTAACAACCAGTTTCTTTTGCTAAGTTAATTAATAAATGATAATTAAAATTAATCAATTATGTTATACGAATTCGAATGTTAATAAATTTTATAACTTCTTCATACGAGGTTCAAAAATCATGAAATCAGTCGAGTTTGGTTCGTAGATGTTAAATCTACGCATAGAAATTGGTTTGGAATTTTTCAGAGTCGGTTGAGATTTTAGACAATTTGAAATCTAGATATTTGGCAATTTTAAAATCAAGATGAGTAAATCTCACTCAATTTGATTACCTGGTTTAATTTATAGCAATAGAAAATTAATCATTGGATGATTGGTTGAATTTATATATTATTATTAGTTGAAATGTTATATTATATATAGTAATGTGTGTGTGTGTGTGTGTGTGTGTGTATTAGTAGTTGGACATATTTTCCGCCGATTGGACACTATGCATCCCGCATAATAGTGGATGACCCTATATTACCGTGATATCCCGCCTCAAAGCGGGATTTTTATTTTATGTTATCTAACATATGTACATGCAGGGAAACAGGTTGGAGGGATCCAACTGGATTCCTCAAAAATGTTTATTTTAATTTCATTTATAGTGATCTATGTTTTGTGTGAACAATCTGATATAGATTATGTGGTGATTGAAATTATTGGATGCTATGGTAGCACTGGCCTTAGATTTTGGTATTTTAAATACGATAAATATTATTTTCAGAATTTAATGGAATTAAAATGGAGATTTGAATATAAAAATAATTATATCCAAATTTGGACTATTTTAAAGAAATTGATATGGATAAAACAATAATTTGATTTGAAGCTGTACTCAACAATTTGTAAAATGTTTTAATTTGAGATTTAAGAATAATTTATATAAAGGATCTTGAAAATATGGATTTTAAGTGATATTTCTGGATTTATGGAAATGAAGTTGTAATCGATATTAAAAATAGATTTGAAAAATAAATGGGATTTATTGAGAAATGGATTCATAAAATGAGATTTTATAATTGAGATTAGTTTTATAAACAAGTGAACTCAAATAGGTTATAAATTTATAAACAATGTTTACAAATAAGGAAAATGGTATTAGTTGATGAATTGGAATATAAATTCATAGTGTGAAATTATATCGAGATATGGAAAACGATTTTGGGAAAAATAGCGGATTCTATTTTTGAAATGTGACAATGGAAAATCAGAATGAAATCAATTTATTATGAGTCGAGAAGTATTCATAAATTGAATTTGATTATTAGTATTTTAAAAATATTTCTTTTATTAAGAAGTTAAGTTCCGTTTTAAATTTTATTTGTTAAACTAGGTAATATAAAGCTGGTTAGGATTGACATACTTCGGAAGTAATTATTTTTAAAATATCTAATATTAATTGAAATAAAATTCTACTTTTTATAATAAGCTTTGTAAATCGATTGGTTTATTTAAAAATGAATTTGAAATGAGTTATTGATGTTTATTTTAAGTTTTTTATATTTTAAATAACTACTTAAACGTGTTTTAAAAATAAAATACCATTATATAAAAATACTTATTATATATATATATATATATATATATATATATATCGAATTTCGAAAGTAATTGGAATTTAATTGTAAATTCTCTGGAGATTGGTAAATGGGGTTTAATTAACGGATATGAATTTTATTAGAAAAATATTGTAATGGAATTCTAGAAACTTAAGTAAACTACCGAAATGTTGAAATACGAGAACTTCTTAAATGAAGTAGAATTCATAGAAAGGAAGTTAGAAATGGGTATTTGGAATTATAGACAAGTGTGATCGATTTTGAAAATTTTAAAAGGAATAAATTAACAGTTTCGAAAACTTATAGGATTCTTTATAGGTGAGTAAAGGATTTCGAGAAATAAGAAATAAATGGAACTTTTACTAAGTATTAGGAATAAAATGATTTTTTTGAAAAAAATATACTTATAGATATTTCCTAAGTATTGAACATGGAGAGTTTGAAATATTTTAACTATGAGATTATTATTATAGAAATACTTTCAAATTGTTGGAATATAAATGGATTTGGAGGAAAATATTTATAAGTATTGAGATAGTTTGAAAATATCCTGTTATGGATATAAGTTTGAATTTATTTTCGAATATTGAAATATTGGAAGAGATTTTGGATATATATCTTTGTAAAGATATTTTGAAATAAATATTTTGAGAAGATTAAATAAATTGGGCCTAGTGTCTGCTTATGTGTGAAATTTGATAGTTAGATAACCGACTATTAAATCTGGCCAAATTTGTTGATCGTGAAACCGGGATTAGATTTAATTATCTGAAAACTACTTCAATTTGATTTGTGCGTACGAATTATGATATCATAAAGATAATGAAGATGGTGATTTTATAGGTTCGGTTTGTTAAGACCTAGAACAACTTGTATGGATGAATGCTATCATTGCATTGTTGCCTGGAAGATGATGTTAGCATTCCAGGTATGAAAGCTATTCCAAGTATGAATGCTATTCCAAAGGTAAAACGTAGCCTCAAGCCTCATCAACTGGGAATGACTCAAACATGGAAGATGCAGCAGGGCTAAGTGTGTCATACCCAATTATCACTTTTATAGATACCCATGAATATATTATAATTATGGATATGGTTGTGCATGAAAAAGAGAGAGCTCGATTAGGGCGGGAACACCTGAGGTGATAACATATTAGGTACTATCCAGCAAGGGGTAGGCCGGTCTAGTGTTGGCAGGGGATCCCGACAAGTCCTTGGTACATTTTTCTAGAGGTATACTGTGATGGGCGATACCCCAATGGCCCAGTTATTGTATGGAATCCAATACCCACTACGAGCCTTTACAGTTTTGATTGTCAAGCCTAGTATGCTACAATTTAATTAGTGTAACAATTTCGGCTATTTTAATAAATATTTTTACTTAAACACTATTATAATATCACAAGATTTTCTATAAAATTGTTTTGGTTATCGTAAGGTAAAACCCGTCGTATTTATGTATGGCGTGGTCTTATGGGATACCTTTGTTTTCAAAGGATTTTGATAACATTAATAATTCAAATTGAGTAGTTTTCTCATGTTAGTTTCTTAGACTGGCTCAGGTGCTATTTTATTATAATGCTTGGGTCAAACCGAGTATTACATATTCAGTTTAGGATGCTATAGAACTCAAGAGATGTGCTAGAGGATTTCAGACATATATCACGTACTTGATTATATTCCGCTATGTGTGTAGATGGTATAGTTAACACTGATGAGGACAAGTTATAGTAACTGTCCATATTAATGTACTGATTGTTGTACTCTGATGATTGTATATATAAAAACAGCTATAGTTTTTTTGTATAAAGATCTGTATTTGAAAATTATATATTGTTCCGCTGAGATTCTGTATTGTTGTTTCTGTTCCTTCTTATATCTTTTTCTTCTTCATCCCTAGTTATTCGCCCATTCGTACAATTAGGGTTGGGCAAGTGTGGTTTATTGTCAACTCAGAGGTTATGGAATAGTGGGTCGCCACAGTTGGTATCAAAGCCAAACGTTAAGCGAAAACCTTGGTTTTGGTGGGGATTACTCATTAGAGATAGGGTCAATAGTATCCTAGAATGAGTCTGAGTGTCTTATAAATATAAGCGCATATTTTTAGTGAATATGAATTGTTTTATATTGGGTTGACTTATCGGTTGAATGTTTATGAATTTTGATCGATATAGTTTGGACAACTGCATCGATAGAGATTTCTAAACTCTTAAACTAGGCAAACCAACACAATATTGTTTTAGAGGTGGGTAAATGAAATAATTTCACTCAAATTATATTTTGATATGAAAGAAATAATTTTCTAAAATTATTATAGTATATTGATGTGTTTGGTTGTTATTGTTATAATCCAAACCAGATTGTAAAATTTGAAATAATTATATATAACCAAATAGAGATTTTATAAGAATGATTTATGCAAATGAATTATAAATAAAAAATGGATTTAAACTATGATTTGGAAATTTAAAATCTCAAAAGCTTTGAGAAATGTTTTAAGTGGATTTGAACCAAGTATTTGGGAATTTTGAAATCTTGAAATTTTTGAAAATGCTTTCCAAAGTGGTTGAAAGAATAACGGAGTATTAAATTTGAGATATGTTTGAATATAAAATGTTTTAAATGGATTTTTAAGGTGATAAAGAACTAAACTCACTTCGGTCACTTGAAAATAATTCCGATGATTATCACGACATCGTCGGTGTTCATTTTCGAGTTTCTATGTGACGGATTGCTACCGTAGTAATTTAGTATGGGAATTTCTGTTTGGAAACAAGTGTTGTTTTTAGAAATTCCAAAGGGAATTATTTTGGATAAAACCAGGTTTAGTTTAAGTTTGAAGGATATGATTTTGTTTACAGAAACACACACATACATACATACATACATACATACATACATACATACATACATACATACATACATACATATATATATATATATATATTGATTTCAAAATAATTTGAAATGAAATCGAGTGTTTGCATTCTGGAATATCCATTTGAATGTTTTATGAAAATTGGGAAAACTAAATTTTGAACTTATAGGTTGGGATTGTGAATTTCAATATGAAATTAAAATTTAACTTATGCAAGTTGAACAAATTGAATTTGTAAAAAAAAATTATATGGGTTAGACTTTAACTTGAGATAAGTTAAATGAAAATTAAATTGAATATATAGATATGAATTATAAAGTGACTATATAACTATAGGTTATAAATTTTGAATTGGATGAAATTTAAGTGGAAAATTACGGAATTGAATAAATTAAAGTGGATATAAACAAGAATTGCGAAAGGGTTACATAACTATAAGTTAAAAATTATCGGATGGAATAAATGTAAAGGGAATATTTTATTATATGATGAATGAAGAAATAAAAATGGTAAAACAAAAAGGAAATGGTCAAATATTTGGAATAAAATCCAAACTTGAATTGTAAAATGAATTTGAACTCAAGTAAATTAAATGAAGTGATTTTTGGAGAAAAAAAATCAGATTTGAATTATAAAATTGATGTGAACTAATTAGGAAAATTAATTAGTTAATTGAATATAGAAATGAAACTTAACTGGTTAAGTAAAACGAATTGTGGATTGAAATTGAAATGGAATTTGAGTTGTAAAGTAAATTTGACTTAAATGTAAGGAAATTAAATATATTTTGAAATGTTGTCAAATTAAATAGAAATGGATTGAAATGGCGATGCCTTACGTTGTAAATATATTCAATTTAAGTGTAAGTAAATCGAATATGGCTTTGGGATATTATTTAAATGAATTCGAGTATGAAATTAAGTTTTGAAGTGGAAATGCGAATCAATCTAAGGTAAATAAATTGAATATCAATCAATTTAAAATGAAGTAGAATTTGAATTCAATGGAAATGAACTTAAATTTTATGGTTGAAATGGTTGAAAGTAAACGAATTAACTTAAGTTAATTATTTTTGGTTGGAAGCTTGGCTCAAATAAATTTATGAAATGGTTCATAAATAAATTAGCAGGGATTAGAATGTTGTTGAATATAAAATTTAGCAAAACAAGATTTTTGTGAATGAATTGATTGTGAATCAATTTGAAATTGAATAAAATTGAATATACATTGATTGGAAATGGATAATTGAATGTTTAAACCTTGTACTTGTTTACGCATTCGAAATATACACATTATAATATGTTTGTTTTATGAAAATCATGTGTTTAAGTTCGTTAAAGGAATGAAATCTTATTAAATTTCATGTTTTGGAACTTGCATGTTTTAAATTGAACAAGTACATGTACAAGAAGATCATTTGGCTATATTTTGGTAACGCAATTGCATATAAAGTAAGCTCGCTCGCTTAAAAAGCAAAATAAAGGTATGTTTTTCACATTAAATACAACGATGATATAAATATTGATATATACATACATACATATACATATATATATTGTGTTTCCGACTGTGTGGGTCGATGTATATATTTTTATCATTTTTGTCATATTGCAAAAGGCACTCCGTACAAGGAAGACTGTCAAAATTTTTGGAAATTTAGGGTGTTAGAAAAAATTTAAAAATTTTGTTAACCAAAAATTTGATTTCAAATTGTAATTGGAATAAAGGATTTTGGTTTGGGAATGAAAACTAAATGTTTTGTGTGGAAAGAAAGGATTTAGGAAGTGAAATATCGAGTTTTAACTAAGTGGGTTTTGAAAAATTAATGGTATTTTGCATTTTTCTTACTTAGCAATTTTGGGACGAAATTCTTTTAAGAGGGAGAAACGTAATGACCCGGATTTTCCATCGTTTGATTTTGAATATTTAAATGGTTTTAAATATTGGATTTGGAACATAAAATTTATTTTTGAATATGAAGATTTTGGTCGAATTAATAGAATGAATTTAAATTTAAATATAGGAATTTATCGTAATACGGAAAGGGAGAATAATTGAAATTGAAAATGAACATGTATCGAAACGATTCCTAATGTAAGTATAAATTCTATTTGAATTAGATTCAGTAAGTTTTTAAAACTAGAATTGCAAGTGATTTCGCCGATTATTGAAATCGTCGATTTAATCGACGCGTTAAAATAGCATTCCTGGGCACAATTTTGGAATTCAACGAAACAAGTTCCATTGGATCCGTAATAGTGTATTATTATTGGATTTTAAATTTCGTAGCGTTTGGGGTCATTATTTGGTCGTACGATCTGAAAACGCATAGAAATAATTTAATTGAATTTAACTTAAATAGTCGATTTAAAAAGCTATCTTCCACATACGGTCTAGATTCTGAAACTTATTCCATTGGGTCCGGACATCAGTATAACATTTGGAACGCCAGGCTGCACACCTCGAGAGGGGCTTAGGATTTCGAGTTACGGAAACGAGTTATTTCATGTGTGTGTTTGTGCATGTGTCTGTAAAATCAAATCAAAGTCAACATTAGCCGACCTAACCCTTTACCTCAGCCCACCCAACTCTCTAATATAAGCCAAATCTCCACTTTTAAATATCACGTTCCTTTCCTTCTTTTTTCTCGAATACGAAATCAACTCAGATGAAAAAAGAGGGAAAAGTTGAAAATCGATCTCAAATAAAAAAGAGGAAGGCATGAATTAAATCGCGTTTCACCCCTTCATCTTCTGGGAAGAAAATTGAATGCATGCCTTCTTCTTCTGTTCGATCAAGTTCGACACAAAAAATGAAGAAAAAACGGTGCATAGCGATCAAAGTTGCGATTTAGGCATAGGAAGCGACACTTGGAGGTTCGACTGCAAGGGAAAACACGTGCGACCTACGAGGCAGAGGGAGCTTTACTCCTCGCGATCGGTTTTAGGGTTAGCGTGAGAGATTAGGGGTGGATGCTATACAGTGGTTCGAGGAACATGCGTGGCTTGGTGTTTTTGGCGAAGGAATGGGGTGAGGAAGAGATGCGGCGACAAGGAGAGGCATTCGAAGGGCGGTCAATTTCTTGGATCAAGCACGGTGTCGAGATAAGTAATAGCAAGTTTATTTTGCTAAGTTAATTAATAATAAATGATAATTAAAATTAATCAATTAAGTTATATGAATTCGAATGTTAACAATTTATATAAATTCTCCATATGAGGTTCAAAAATCATGAAATCAGTCGAGTTTGGTTCATAGCTGTGAAATCTACGCATAGGAATTGGTTCGGGATTTTTCGGAGTCAGCTGGGATTTTAGACAGTATAAATCTAGATGTTTGGCAATTTTACAATCAAGGCGTGTAAATCTCACTCAATTTGATTGTCTAGTTTAATTTATAGCAATTACAAATTAATTATTGGATGATTGGTTGAATTTATATATTATAATCAGTTGAAATGTTATATTATATATAGTTGTAACAACCTTGTATTTTGTGTTTATTTTAATTGTTTATTTTTATTTTTTAATTTAATTCCTGAATTAAAAACTTTATTTTACTTATTAAAATAAATAAATTTTGTTATTTTAAATATAAGTTTTGATTTGTATGTGAATTATAATTCCGAACATAAATAAATAGAATATTTTCCAAAAATGTGGATTTTGGTCCATATGGTCAAACTTTTACTTTTAAATTTAAAATTTAAATATTTGAATTTTATCTTTTATTATAAAAATAAATTAAATTTCAAGTATACTACTTTTCGTTTCGTTGAAATCTGATTAATATTGTGAAAGTTATGCTTTTTACAATATTGTATGTAAAATTGTATTATTTAACAAAATTGTTTATTTTAATTTGTATAGATAATGTTTTTGGTTGTCAAATCATGTTCTAATTTGGGTATATATATGTAACATAACATGTTATGTACATATTTTATTTTTAAAACATTTTAAATGTGTTGTTATAATTTTCCAATGTTTATTTTATTTTGTTTTCAATTTTAAATGCTAGTTTCAATATAATAACTATTTTCTTTATTTACTTTTTATTTTCCTAAGAATAATTATTTATTTTCTTTCTCACTTTCTTTTTGTTTGTCTTGTATTTTATTTTTTGAATTTTATTTAGTTTATTTTGATTTAAAGAAATGGAAATACAAAGAGACAAAGACCTTCAATTTTATAGTGACTTTTCATGTACTTGTCTTTTTAATTTTCCTTTTTACCTTTTCATTTCATCTCTTGGCCGTCCATTTCTTTTTACTGTAGCCGTGACTTTCATTTTACCTTTTCACGAGAAAAATATTTCTCACTTTCAAAAAAACTCACGGCCAAAGAAAGAAATGGTAATGGCTTTTTCCTTATCTCACTTCTCTCCTCTTTTTCAATGATTTTGTTTTCCCCTTCTTCAAAGCTTTGCTTGGCCTAGCTCCTACTCCATCAACTCCACCACTACCTCACTATCCATAGCAGCACCATCAGCCTCTCCTCTGACCATGACCAGGCCGTGACCATCCATTGATGCTAGCACATCAAACTTTGCACAAAACTCCTCCAAATTGCCTAGCCGAGCCATATACTTCACATATCCCTTCATCAATCATTTCGACCACCACCTTAGCCACCACCACACCACCTCTGACCATCACTTTAGCCATCTCCGCATCTAACCTGACCTGTACTAGCCTGGGCCGAGCCCAATTGACCCATAGGCCGAGCCAAAATGTTGCATCCAAGCTTGCCTTTTTACCTTGTCCCTTTATATTCTACATGTTGCAACTCCTACCATCATCACTTCCTTGTAGCCGCACCTATATGACCCAAACCCAAGCTTATATCATCATCATGGCCGAGCAAAAGAACCCCTTAGGCCAAGCATTTTAGTGGTAAATGCAAGCTCTACCTATTTTGTTCTTTGTTGCTTTTTATTTCCATTACTTCAATATTGTTTGGGTTGAATATTTATGTTATATTGTTATGTTTGGTTGTTGCTTACCAGATTAATATCTTGGCTCTTTTTTCCCTCTTGAATCAAAGTCATGCTGTGTCGTGCTTTCTGGAATTTATTTGGTGTGTTTTGATTTGCTATCTCCAGCGTAAAAGGTAAGTATTCACTCATGATATTTATACTTATATAATCTGTGAATTGACAACAAGTGAATCTGTAGAATTATTATATCATGTTATACCTGCCTGTGATATGAATTATATGATGTTAACCCTGTTTATTAACCGTCGCATCATTTGCTATGTTATATGTTGCTATATTGTTTATTTATTTCTGTTTCTCACGCTGCAAGTTCCCTGTAGAATAGAATCACTATTGGTTGAAATGATACATACCCGAACGGACTTTAGAATAGGGAAAAATCATTATGGGTTGAAATGATAGGCCTGAGCGATTTTTATTTATTTTATTTTACTTGGGATTGCGGGCTTGAAATGATAGAACCCGGATTTTTCTTTGTAAATTACGGATTGAAATGATATATTATACGCATCACATGACCTAGGTTAGAAAATATTATACAGACCCATGGTTATTTTATATATTTTTTTTCTGGAAAGTTTTAAGTATTTTAAAATTGTATATTATGATATTTTGATTTAAATTAAATATAAAATTGATTTTATAAAGTATTAATGATTTTTCTACAAGTTAATATGTTAAATAAATGAATGGTTAAGTTGAAATTTGAAGTATAAATTAATTTTGAAATTTGTGATTTGTTTAAAATGGAGTTTAAGTTAAGTAAATAAAATATGATAATTTGATTTAAATTTGAATTTAAAATGATTTAATAAAGCGTTATTGGTTTTTTTATGAAATAAAATGGTTAAATGAATGAATGTTCAAAAGTATAATTTGAAACACAACTTGACTTGAAATTTTGAGAATTTGGCTTTAAAAAAAGTTAAGTTAAGAAAGAACGGAAATTTATATGCTTGAATTTAATAAGTGAATTATTTAAGAAAATTTGATATTTTTATGTATTAAATTTACTTTATAAAAATCATAAGTTAAAGGGTTTTGTAATGAACATTTTTAAGTTGAAAAATATGATTTTTATAAGTTAAAATGGTTTAAATTGAAGTTTAATTGTTTCTGAAATTGTATTGAAAAGCTGGAAATTTAATTAATAACACTTTAGAAATGCTATCGTTTCTGAAGTTAACTTAAAATATGTTGTAAAGGATATTACAGCACTTTGTAAGTGTTGTGGTTGATACGAATGAACTAAAAGCTAAAATTAACCAAGAGCTACTATAACACTTGGTAAGTGCTGTAGTTGCAGAATTAAAACTAAAATCTGAAACTAACAAAAAGGCTATTGTAGCACTTGTTAATGCCGCGGTTGGCTGAAATGAGGTTATGAATATAATTGAACTATAACAGCAGTTTTTAAATGCTGTCTTTGTTGAATTGAATTGTTTTCAAATGTAACTTACCGCAGCATTTTCTAAATGCCGTGGAAAGCTGAAATTCACCGTTTTAATGTATTTAAGTGAATAAATGAACTCAGAAAAGACTAAATTTTTAGGAATTGAATATTTGATTTATAAGTATAGTAATTTCACTTTTAAATTTTCAAATGGAGTATTTTGATTTGATATATAAACTATTTTGAAATGTGATTTGGAATGGTATTTAAAATAAAATGAATGAGGTTTTTGAAAGGATATGATATTTGATTTTGAAATGGTTTGTTTGGAAACTGAATTGAATTGAAACTGATGGTTTAAATTTTATTAAATTGGAAATTTTAAAATTTGGGTTTAATTGAATAACTTTGTAAAATGTAAAGAAAGGTACTATGATTTCAAATGTATGATTATGAAATGTTATGATTTTCAAAGTGTATGATTTCAAGTATTTTTGTTTTGAAAAGCTATAACTTTGAAAGTATTATGATATTTAAAAGGTGAATATATGTTGGAAATGGAAATGATAACTATTTGATTTGAATATAGTTTGAAATAAAAATGGTTTTGGATTTGAAATATAAACTATTTTTAAAATGTGTAACCACTGGTTATAATAACGATTGGTTGTTAAAGAGACCGAGATCAGATATGGACATACTCTCTATCGATACCGAAAACCACTTTAACAACTGTGTACGTGGTGGAGTTTCCAGAACGAAGTAGGATGGTGGCGACGATCCTATTGAGGTATGAACGTGGACCCGACTCCCGTGAGTTGGCTTAAGGTTGCAAAAATAGGAGCGATCTCGGGCCAAAAGGGGTATCTCCTTTGGTCGGACGCACTTCTTCGATTCTATACTCTTACTTGTGGTTGATTAGATGGCCATCCTCCGATTTTGATTGGGCGTGTGTTTCGAGGAGGGCGTAGTGGCTGCTATGCTACCGCCAGCCCGTGTGCATAATTGGTATATCTACCCTGGCAATGTCTCGTGTGTCGTGTCACCTACCATAGCGAGCCTTACTACGATTTTCTATTTTTGTCGTACCTATGGAGTATCTTCTCATAGTCTCCCGATCAGGAGATATGCAGGTACTGTATAGACTACTGGCATTATTACGTGTTAAGGGCTATATGGGAAACCCCTTAACACTATTTTAAAGTTAGTTTATTTTACTGTAGACATTATTATAATAGGGCAATATTACTACATAGTAAATAGTTTAACGGATCCTTAGACGATGGGCAGTCCCAAGCATCTTTTAAGTTATTTGTACTTTATTATAGTTCACTTGAGTTGGTTTACATTGTATAAGTATGTATGTCCTGACTCGAGTGTTTTGTGTTTTGCTTTATGCTTGGGTCAGCTTGAGTATTCACAGCTTTTGATTTCTCTTTCTGGAGCTAGGAATCGCTGGAGATTCTATTTATCTAGTTATCTATCTATTTCAGTTTCAGTTGTTCTATTTCAGCTCTTGTATTAGTGAACTTCTATGTATTCGAGATTTCTAGAAAATTTGTTTTCAGACTGATATTATGTATTTTGTTTTGAGACTTTGTTATAGTCGCTTCATGAACTACTATGGTATTTTATTTTCCGCTATTAGTTATTCTGATATTTCTGTGTCTGTGATTCTGTGATGATTTCATTTGCTCCAAATATTATTACAATGCAGCATTTTGAGCAATTCAAGTCCGACTGTGCGGATGCAAATGGCTGAAAATATCGGGTTGTTACAGCTGGTATCAGAGCTTTGGTTTTAGGCAAACCATAGCCTGCGGAGCAGAAACTCATTAGAGATAGGGTGAAATACCATTGATGAGTGAAATCAACCTCAAAATCATTTTCTTTGTGAGAAAACATATTTTCAAAGTATAAATTGAATTTTCCAATGATTTTCAAAAGTTGTTTCAAAGATTATTTTAATATAAAATTTTCTTGTTTTAAAAGATTTTTTTTTCTAAATCCTTCCTTTCGTATCTACCTTGTTAGTATTTTCTTTCTTTAGGATATTCATCCAAGTGAATTTTATCTTATCTATCTTTATCTTCCCCTTCTCTGAGGTGCCCTGAAGAGTACCTTATGAGCATTTTCTTTATTTCAGCATCTTGTTCTTTCCATTGTTTTATTTCTGTTTATTTGTAAGTTTGAGCATCTCCTTTCTTTTGAGTTTGTTTCTGTACCTTTATGTGTTTCAAATCCAATTGAGGGTCCTGCAAACCTTAATCGGATTTGTAAGCAAGTGAAGCTTCTCTATTCTGATCATCACTTTAGTGGTGATTTCTTTATTCTTGGCTTCGATGCTTTTGATTTATTGCTCGAAACAGATTGGCTTGGTAGGCATGATGCCCGTATCTCTTATAAAGTCCGGTCTATTTATCTTGTTGATGAACGAGGGAATCTCTTGATTATCCAGTGTTGCATGCCTCAGGATTGTGATGGCATTTTTATTTATTTTCTGGATTCTTCTCTTGGTGATCTTCATTCGACCCGTGTGGTCAGATTCTATCCCGATGTATTTGGTGAAGTCACTGCTTTACCTCCTAAGCGAAAATTTGATTTTTATATTGATCTTATTCCTGGAGCTCGACCTGTAGTTCTTCTTCCTAAGAAGAATGACACCTCGCCAGAAGGTTGAGTTGGGAAATCAATTGAGGACTTGTTCTCTAAAGGTCTGATCAGATCAACCCATTCAGAATGGGGAGCAGCGGTGGTTCGTCACCAAGTCCGATGGATCTTTGTGGATTTGTGTTGATTATAGGTAGTTGAACAAGCTCACTATGAAAAACAGATATCCAATGCCTCGTATCAATGATTTGTTTGATCAGCTTTTTGGTGTCCCTGTTTTCTCTCAGCTTGATCTTGCCAGAGGTTTTCACTAGCTCAGTGTTGCTGAGGAAAGTATTACCAAGACTGCTTTCGTACTGAGAATGGGTTCTTGAAATGGTTAGTCACGCCTTTTGGTTTCACTAATGCTTCTGCTTTATTTGTTGATTCGATGAAACGTGTTTTGTTCGTGTTGTGCTTAATCAATTTGTTCTGGTCTTCATTGATGATATCCTTGTCTTTTCTAAGATCGAGGAAGAACATGAGTCGCACTTGAAATCTGTTCTGGAAATTCTTAGAAATCATCAATTGAAGGCTAAATTTTTTTAATGCCATTTCTGGAAAGATGAAGTCCGATTCGTTGGACACATTGTTTCTAGTAATGGAGTTTCTGTTTGATCTAGTCTAGATTGTTGTGATTAATGTTAGTCTTCCATTCTTTTTTTCTCTTTTTCCTTCGTCATTTAATTATTCTCTTTTCTGTTCCCTATTCTGTTTCAGGATTGTGAAACTCCTAAGACTCCATCCGAGATTTGTACTTTTCTAAGCCTTGTCGGTTATTACCGGAGATTCATTGAGAATTTTGCTTGGATTGCTGCACCACTCATTGCTTTGACTCATTAGAATACTGAGTGTCTGGTTATTATGGATAGACTGACCAATTCCACTCATTTCATTCCGGTCAAGTTAACCTGTTCTGTTTCTAGCTTGTCTGAGATCTACATGGGAGAGATTGTTCATCTCCTGTTGTTCCTCTCAGTATTGTTTGCGGTCGTGATATTATCTTTTCCAGTTAGTTTTGGAAGCTTTTCAGGAATCTTTTGGGTACTCATCTGAATCTGAGCACTACTTACCATCCACAGACCGACGGTCAAACGGAAAGAGTGAATCAGATTTCTCGAGGATTTTCTTCGTGCTTCTGTGCGTCGTCTCCACATTGTTAAACTTACCTATAACAACAATTATCAGGTATAATTTTAATCTTCTTGTCATCTTGTCTGATCCTATTTCATTCTATCCTTCTTTTGCGTTTTCTCGTACCTCATTCCTTTTCGGGGATGAAAAGTTTTGAGTGGGGGAGAGTGTAACAACCCTGTATTTTGTGTTTATTTTAATTATATATTTTGATTTTGTTGATTTAATTCCTGGTTTAAAAGATTTATTTTATTTATTAAAATGAATAAAAATTTTATTTTAAATATATATTTTGATTTGTATGTGAATTATAATTCCAAACATGAAAAAGTAGAATATTTTCCAAAAATATGGATTTTGGTCCATATGGTCAATCTTTGACTTTTAAATTTAAAATTTAAAAATTTAAATTTTTGAATTTTATCTTTTATTATGAAAATAAATTAAATTTAAAGTATACTGCTTTTCGTTTCATTGAAATCTGATTAAAATTGTGAAAGTTATGCTTTTTACAATATTGTATGTAAAATTGTATTATTTAACAAAATTGTTTATTTTAATTTATATAAATAATATTTTTGGTTGTCAAATCATGTTCTAATTTGTGTATGTATATGTAACATAACATGTTATGTACATATATTTTTTTAAAACATTTTAAATGTGTTGTTATAATCTTCCAATGTTTATTTTATTTTGTTTTCAATTTTAAATGCTAGTTTCAATATAATAACTATTTTCTTTATTTACTTTTTATTTTCCTAAGAATAATTATTTATTTTCTTTCTCACTTTCTTCTTGTTTGTCTTGTATTTTATTTTTTGAATTTTATTTAGTTTATTTTGATTTAAAGAAATGGAAATACAAAGAGACAAAGACCTTCAATTTTATAGCGACTTTTCATGTACTTGTCTTTTTAATTTTCCTTTTTACCTTTTCATTTCATCTCTTGGCCATCCATTTCTTTTTACTGTAGCCGTGGCTTTCATTTTACCTTTTCACGAGAAAAATATTTCTCACTTTAAAAAACCTCCCGGCCAAAGAAAGAAATGGTAATGGCTTTTTCCTTATCTCGCTTCTCTACTCTTTTTCAATGATTTTTCCTTCCCTTTCTTCAAAGCTTTGCTTGGCCTAGCTCCCGCTGCATCAAGTCCACCACCACCTTACCATCTACAGCAGCACCATCAGCCTCTCCTCTGACCATGACCAGGCAGTGACCATCCATTGATGCTAGCACATCAAACATTGCAGAAAACTCCTCTAAATTACCTAGTCGAGCCACATACTTCACCTATCCCTTCAGCAATCACTTCGGCCACCACCTTAGCCACCACCACACCACCTCTGACCATCACTTCAGCCAACTCCACATCTGACCTGACCTGTACTAGCCTGGGCCGAGCCCTATTGACCTATAGGCCGAGCCAAAATGTTGCATCCAAGCTTGTCTTTTTACCTTGTCCCTTTATATTCTACATGTTTCAACTCCTACCATCATCACTTCCTTGTAGCCGCACCTATATGACCCAAACTCGAGCTTATATCATCATCATGGCCGAGCAAAAGAACCCCTTAGGCAAGGCATTTGAGTGGTAAAGGCAAGGTCTAACTATTTTGTTCTTTGTTGCTTTTTATTTCCATTGCTTCAATATTGTTTGGGTTGAATATTTGTGTTATATTGTCATGTTTGGTTGTTGCTTACAAGATTAATATCTTGGCTCTTTTTTTACCGCTTGCATAAAAGTCGTGCTATGTCGTGCTGTATCGTGCTTTCTGGAATTTATTTGGTGTGTTTTGATTTGCTATCTCCAGTGTAAAAAGTTGAGTATTCACTCATGATATTTATACTTATATAATCTGAATTGACAACAAGTGAATCTGTAGAATTATTATATCATGTTATACCTGCTTATGATATGAATTATATGATGTTAACCCTGTTTATTAACCTGTCCATCATCTACTACATTATATGTTGCTATATTATTTATTTATTTTTGTTTCTCACACTGCAAGTTCCCTGTAGAATATAATCACTATGGGTTGAAATGATACATACCCAAATGGGCTTTAGAATAGGGAAAAATCGTTATGGGTTGAAATGATAGGCCTAAGCGATTTTGATTTATTTTATTTTACTTGGAATTGTGGGTTTGAAACGATAGAACCCGGATTTTTCTTTGTAAATTACGGATTGAAATGATATATTATCCGTATCACTTGACCTAGGTTATAAAAAATTATACAGACCTGTGGTTATTTTATATTTATTTTTCTAGAAATTTTTAAGTATTTTAAAATTGTATATTATGATATTTTGATTTAAATTAAATATAAAATTGATTTTATAAAGTATTAATGATTTTTCTACAAGTTAATATGTTAAATAAATGAATGGTTAAGTTGAAATTTGAAGTATAAATTAATTTTGAAATTTGTGATTTGTTCAAAATGGAGTTTAAGTTAAGTAAATAAAATATGATAATTTGACTTAAATTGAATTTAAAATGATTTAATAAAGTGTTATTGATTTTTCTATGAATAAAATGGTCAAATGAATAAATCTTTAAAAGTGTAATTTGAAATACAACTTGACTTGTAATTTTGAGAATTTGGTTTAAAAATAAAAGTTAAGTTAAGAAAGAATGGAAATTTATATGCTTGAATTTAATAAGTGAATTATTTATGAAAATTAGATATCTTTATGTATAAAATTTACTTTATAAAAATCATAAGTTAAAGGGTTTTGTAATGAACATTTTTGAGTTGAAAAATATGATTTTTATAAGTTAAAATGGTTTAAATTGAAGTTTTATTATTTATGAAATTGTATTGAAAAGCTGGAAATTTAATTAACAGCACTTCAGAAATGCTATCGTTTCTGAAGTTAACTTAAAATCTGTTGTAAAGGATATTACAGCACTTTGTAAGTGTTGTGGTTGATACAAATGAACTAAAGGCTAAAATTAACTAAGAGCTACTATAGCACTTGGTAAGTGATATAGTTGTAGAATTAAAACTAAAATCTAAAACCAATAAAAAGGCTATTATAGCACTTGTTAAGTGCTTCAGTTGGCTGAAATGAGATTTTGAATATAATTGAACTATTACAGCAGTTTTAAATGCTGTCTTTGCTGAATTGAATTGTTTTCAAATGTAACTTACCGCAGCATTTTCTAAATGTCGTGGAAAGCTGAAATTCACTGTTTTAATGTATTTAAGTGAATAAATGAACTCAGAAAAGACTAAATTTTTCGAAATTGAATATTTGATTTATAAGTTTAATAATTTCACTTTTAAATTTTTAAATGGAATAGTTTGATTTGAAATATAAACTATTTTGAAATGTGATTTGGAATGGTATTTAAAATAAAATGAATGAGGTTTTTGAAAGGATATGATATTTGAATTTTGAAATGGTTTGTTGGGAAACTGAACTGAATTTAAACTAATGGTTTAAATTTAATTAAATTGGAAATTTGAAAATTTGGGTTTAATTGAATAAATTTGTAAAAAATAAAGAAAGGTACTATGATTTCAAATGTATGATTTTGAAATGCTATGATTTTCAAAGTGTAATGATTTCAAGTATTTTGGTTTTGAAAAGTTATAACTTTGAAAGTATTATGATTTTTGAAAGGTGAATATATGTTTGAAATGGAAATGATAAACTATTTGATTTGAATATAGTTTGAAATAAAAATGGTTTTGGTTTTGAAATATAAACTACTTTTGAAATGTATAACCACCGGTTATAATAACGATTGGTTGTTAAAGAGACCAGGATTGGATATGGACATACTCTCTGTCGATACCAAAAACCACTTTAATGAGTTTCCAAAACGAAGTAGGATAGTGGCGACGATCCTATTGAGGTATGAGCGTGAACCCAACTCCTGTGAGTTGGCTTAAAGTGGCTAAAACAGGAGCGATCTCGGGTCAAAAGGGGTAGCTCCTCTGGTCGGACGCACTACTTCGATTCTATACTCTTACTTGTGGTTGATTTGATGGCCATCCTCCGATTCTGATTGGGAGTGTGCTTCGAGGTGGGCGTAGTGGCTGCTACATTACCGCCAGCCCGTGTGCGTAATTGGTATATCTACCCTGGCATTGGCTCGTGTGCCGTGTCACCTACCATGGCGAACCTTACTACGAGTTTCTATTTGTGTCGTACCTATGGAGTATCTTCTCATACTCTTCCGATCAGGAGATATGCAGGTACTGTATAGACTACTGGCATTATTACGTGTTAAGGGCTATATGGGTAACCCCTTAACGCTATTTTAAAGTAAGTTTATTTTACTCTAGACATTATTATAATAGAGCAATATTATTCCATAGTAAATAGTTTAACGGATCCTTAGAGGATGGACGGTCCCAAGCATCCTTTAAGTTACTTGTACTTTATTACAGTTCACCTGAGTTGGTTTACATTGTATAAGTACGTATATCCCAACTCGAGTGTTTTGTGTTTTGCTTTACGCTCGGGTCAGCCTGAGTATTCACAGCTTTGGATTTCTCTTTCTGGAGCTAGGAATCACTGGAGATTCTGCTTATCTAGTTATCTATCTATTTCAGTTTCAGTTGTTCTATTTCAGCTCTTGTATTAGAGAACTTCTATGTATTTGGCATTTCTATTGTATTTGTTTTCAGACTGATGTTATGTCTTTTGTTTTGAGACTTTGTTATAGTAGCTTCATAAACTACTATGGTATTTTATTTTCTGCTGCAAGTTATTCTGATATTTCTGTGTCTGTGATTCTGTGATGATTTCGTTTGCTCCAAATTTTACCACAATACGGTATTTTGAGCTATTCAAGTCCGACATGTGCGGATGCGAAAGGCTGAAAATATCCGGTTGTTACAATAGTAGTATGTATATATATATATGTGTGTGTGTGTGTGTATATATATTAGTAGTTGGATATACTTCCCGCCGATTGGAGCAGATGAGACACTATGCGCCACACATAATAGCGGATGATCCTATATTACCGCGATATCCCGTCTTGAAGCGGGATTATTATTTCATGTTACCTAACATCTATGGATGCAGGGAAATAGATTGGAAGGATCCAACTAGATTCCTCAAAAATGTTCATTTTAATTTCATATATTGTGATAAATGATTTGTGTGAATAATCTGATATAAATTATGCGGTGATTGGAATTATTGGATGTTATAGTAGCACTGGCCTTAGATTTTGGTATTTTAAATACCATAAATATTATTTTTGGAATTTGAAGGAATTAAAAAGGAGATTTGAATATGAAAATAATTATATCCAAATTTGGATTATTTTAAAAGAAATTGATTTGGATAAAACAATAATTTGATTTGGAGTTATACTTAACAAATCGTAAAATGTTTTAATTAGAGATTTAAAAATAATTTATATAAAGGATTTTTAAAAAATGGATTTTTAAGTGATATTTATGGATTTATGAAAAATAAGTTGAAATCAATATTTAAATTAGATTTGAAAAATAAATGGGATTTATTGAGAAATGGATTCATAAAATGAGATTTTATAAATGAGATTAGTTTTACAAACAAGTGAAACTCAAATGGGTTATAAATTTATAAACGATGTTTATAAATAAGGGAAAATGATATTAGTTGATAAATTGGATTGTAAATTCATAGTGACAAATTATACAAAGATATGGAAATCGATTTTGGGAAAAATAGTGGATTCTATTTTTAAAATGTGAGAATGCAAAATCGGAATGAAATTGATGTGTTGTGAATCGAGATATATTTATAAATTGAAATTTTTTATTGGGATTTTAATAATATAATTTTATTAAGAAGTTCAATTTTTTTTAAAAAGGGAAAATTTTTATTTATTAAACTAGGTAATTTAAAGCAGGTTAGGATTGACATACTTCGGAAGTGAATTTTTTTTCAAATATCTAATATTAATTGAAATAAAATTCTAATTTTTATAATAAGCTTTGTAAATCGATTGGTTTATTTATAAATGAATTGGAAATGAGTTATCGATGTTTAATTTAAGTTTTTGCATACTTTAAATAACTACTTAAATGTGTTCTAAAAATAAAATACAAAATGTTTAAAACACTTAATATATATATATATATATATATATATATGGAGTTTTTGAAGTAATTGGAATTTAGTTATAAATTCTCTTGAGATTGGTAAACGGGGTTTATTTAATGGATATGATTTTTATTAGAAAAATCGTGTAATGGAATTCTGGAAACTTAAGTGAACTACCAAAATGTTGAAATACGAGAACTTCTTAAATGAATTAGAATTCATAGAAAGAAAGTTAGAAATGGGTAGTTGGAATTATGGACAAGTGTAAACGAATTTGAAAATTTTAAAGGGAATAAATTATGGATTTCAAAACCTTATAGGATTCCTTATAGGTGAGTAAAGGATTTTGAGAAATAAAAAATAAATGGAATATTTCCTAAGTATTTCCTAAGGTTGAACTTGGAGAGTTTGAAATATTTTAACTACGTGATTATTATTATAGAAATATTTTCAAAGTGTTGTATTATAAATGGATTTGGAAGAAAATATTTCTATGTATTGAGATGGTTCAGAAATATCATGTTATGGATATAAGTTTGAATTTGTTTTCGAATATTGAAATATTTGAAGAGGTTTTGGATATATATCTTTGTAAAGATATTTTGAAATAAATATTTTGAGAAGATTAAATAAATTGGGATTAATGACTGCTTATGTGTGAAATTTGATAGTTAGATAAAAGGCTATCAAATCTGGCCAAATTTGTTGATCATTTTTAAGAGACCGGGATCGGATTTAATTATCCGAAAACTGCTTTGATCTAAATTGTGCGTATGAATTATGATATCATGAAGATAATGAAGACAGTCATTTTATAGGTTCGGTTTGTTAAGACCTAGAATAACTTGTATGGATGAATGCTATCATTGCATTGTTGCTTAGAAGACGGTGTTAGCATTCCAAGTATGAATGCTATTCCAAAAAGTAAATGTTGCCTCAAGCCTCATCAACTTGGAATGACTCAAACAGGAGAGATGCAGCAGTGCTAAGTAGGTCGAACCCAATTAGGGTATGTTATCACTTTTCTAGATACCCTAGAATATATTATAATTATGGATATGGTTGCGCATGAAAAAAATAGCGCTCGATTAGGGTGGGAACACCTAGGGTGATAACATATTCGGTACTATTCAGCAAGGGGTAGGCTAGTTTTATGTTGGCAGGGGATCCCGACGAGGTCCTCGGTACATATTTCTAGAGGTGTACTATGATGGCGATACGCAGTAGCCCATTCATTGTATGGAATCCAATATCCACTACGAGCCTTTACGATTTTGATTGTAGAGCCAAGTATGCTGGAATTTAATTAATATAACAATTTCAGCTGTTTTAATAAGTATTTGTACTTAGACACTATTATAATATCGTTGAATTTTGTATAAAAATGTTTTGGTTATCGTAAGGTAAAAATCCGTCGTATTTATGTGTAGCGTGGTCTTACAAGACACCTTTGTTTTCGAAGGATTTTGACAACATTAGTAATTCAATTTGAGTGTGTTTTATCACGTTGGTTTTCCAGACTGACTCAGGTGTTATTTTGTTACGATGCTCGGCTCCGACCGAGTATTACAGATTAAGATTAGGATGCTATGGAACTTCGTAGACGAGCTGGAGTATTTTATACGTATATCACGTACTTGATTATATTCCGTTGTGTGTGTAGACGGTATAGTCAGCACTGATGAGGACAAGTTATAATAAATGTCCATATTGATGTATTGATTGTTATACTCTGATGATTGTATGTATAAAAACAACTATAGTTCTTTTTTATAAAGATCTGTATTTATATATTATATATTGTTCCGCTGCGATTGTGAGATTATGTATCGTCGTTTCTGTTCCTTCTTCTATCATTTTCTTCTTCACCCCTATCTGCTATTTTCGACACTCAATTGCTCGGCATGCTATACGGTGAACATATTGATGTCGATTTTCGAGGGTCGAAAATCCCAGTTCGTTACAAAATTTAATAGTGGAATTATTTAAATAATTGAATATTGAATTTAAAGTGATTAAATTGATTTTTGAAATTACTTATCTTAATTAACATGTAAAAATAGGCATTTTGGCCAATATCTCGATGAAACCAGTTTCATCGGATCCATAATGATAAATTATTATAGGATTTCAAGTTTCGTAGCGTTCAAACTTATCGTTTAGCCATGCGAGCTTGAAACGCATAGGAAGTAATTTAAGTAATTTAGTCAAAATAATTTGATTTTGAAATGCTATCTTCTGAATATGATGGAATTGGCTTTCGAAGTCTATTATGTTCGGAATGGGGGTATAACATATGGAATGCTAGGTGGCATGACTCATTTGGAGCTCGAGAATTTCAGACGTTATAAGTCAGATATTTTGTAATTATAATATTATATATATACACACCCTCTCGACAATTTGTACGCCTGCCCCTTCTTTTGTCTACCCCGTACCTCATACTTTCACCCTTCATTTTATAATTTCAGTAGAGAAAAAAAACATAAAAAATCGAACGTGGATCGAGGCCTAGAAGAGTAAGCACGCATGAGGCTCGCGGCGCTAGGACGCACGCATCGGCGCTGGGAGGCACATGATGCAGTGCGTGCTAGGGGCTGTCGTTGACGGTTGTAAGTTGTGGTTGGTCGAGGCAGCCTCTGGCCAGAGAGCGATGGTGGATCGAGCGTCGATGCGGGTTTCTTGGGAACGTGGTTGCACATGCAGTTGAGGTTGGGGTGACATTGGGTTGTCTCGGCTGGGTTGTGTGCGGCATTGTGCAAAAGAGAGAGAAGGAGAGGATTTGAGATTTAGGCTAAATTTTATTTCACCACACTGTTGTTCTACTGCGTTGGTTTATTTTATTCTGTTGTATATATAATTCTGATAAATGTTATATAAACTATAATCAGATGTATAATATAAATAGCTTCATGAACTGTTTATTTGATTATTATATTTTGTCATTCCGTTGCGAGATTCTGTGTTTGTTTTCTTCTTCTATTCTTATTTTTCTAAATTAAACCCATTGATTATTTGTGTTTCAGATTGTCTGAGTTGGATATATGTGGATTATTTTCAATTTAAATCTTCTAAAATGTGGGTCGTCACTAAAACCTTTGTTCTTACAAATGCTGAACAATAAAAACAAAGCCAATAGATAGATGCAGCGGATACTAGAATACGTCCATACATAGATGAAGATCTCCAGCTCTCCTATGGAAACTCCAAGCATCACCAACTAAACCTGAAACTACTTAGATCTGACCCTAGTATGGAAAATACAAGGAGCAGGCTTGATAAATAGTGTGAGATACTCGAAATTTTAAATGTATAGATCATGCTGATGTCAATCAAAACCTTTGAAAAGAAGGATATCTCATTAGACCATGCCCACACATAAATATGGATGTGCTTTTACCTTATGTTAACAAAATTACTTTATACAGAAAATTCTTTGATATTATTATTAATGACATTGTGTTTGAAATCATTTTTCAAGTAAATATATATAAAACAAGTATCAATACCCGGACTAAGTCTAAGGTAATATATCTGAACTTGGTCAAAGGGAATATACCTGGATGGAATATACGATACCAAAGGGGTAGCTGAAATGTTTGTAGAGCATTGTAGCAACTTTAGGACTACAATCAAAACCGTAAAGCTCATATTGGGATTGGACAACATGATAGGAAACTAGTGGCCTTTTTCTTCGATCCACTCATAGAAACATAGTTCCCTCCGAAGCCTTATCGCTTTTCTCAAGTTAGCCACTTGGAACGTACTTGCTACACAATCAATATCCGGTAGCCTTATCGCTTTTCACAAGCTAGCTACTATATTAAGATAAATGCCTTGAGGATCCAGATTCCACTGGACTCCTCCATACTCATACAACCAATAGCCTGAAATATATGTCCTACAGACTACATAATTACCCGTATCATCTCTAGGATGTGAGGCTCGTGAGGCTACGCTAAACTTCTACAAAGTCATGCTTTATTTCATACAAAGCCACACTTTGATCATATCAGGTTCCACTTTGAATGCCATATTTTCATTCCTTCGATCACTATTGACTCTCACGAACATATAACCTCTAATCTCGTACGTCTCAGAGAAGAGTGTTAAGCTAAGTGAAGTTGTCTTCTCCACCACCAAATAGATGTATGTTTGTAAAATCCAATGTTATGATCTCAAAAATGAAATGTCAGACATTCATCCATATAAGTTCATTCTGGGACTGAATGAAACCGAAGGCACACCCTCCTACTATATCCTAAGAATCACCCCTAGGATCAGTAGCGAGTAGTCCTTATATTACGAAGATTTTAAAATATGATAGGACCACTACTGTAATAAATATCTCTATATTGGGAACGACTTAGAGAATGTCAACAAGCAGTTCTTCCGCTATGAAGATCTTCAGCCTTTAATATAATGAAAATTTTCAAAATGCAGACACCACTGCCATTTAATAATAATATGGGGTAAACCTTGGGACTCATGATAGCAATCTGTACATTATGAAGATCCACGATCTTCAATAATCATCATCTTCAACGTGTCTTCACTTTCGAACGTATACATTAGTTCAAAGTGGTTTTCGGATAGGAATTACCCAAATCCGACCTCGGTTTCTTCGCAGCAATCATCGATTAAAAAGTGTTAAGTTCATACGTGACTATCAATCATCATTCACTTTAATTCATCTTTTTATTCATTGATAAATATATCTTAGATATACATTCATTAAATTATTCCTTTATCCTTTTCAAAGTATATGGAATCATTAAGCCTCATTTTATCAAATACTTTGGTTAATTAAAACCCTTTTTAAATCTCGGAATTCCAAATCATTTCACCTTTTATTTAGGAAAATATTTCCAAATCACTTATTTAATTCTTTAACAAAGATCTTCTATTTCAAATCATAACTTTTAAATGGGTCAAAACTATTATAAACCCAAAGCGATTGATTTTAAGTATAGGAATTAAAATAATTCCAAATCATTTATTTACATGTCTTATTGGAAAACATTATTTTAGAGTATCTGAGCTTTCCCTTCTAATTGTTTCGTCCCTTGCCCAAGTCTCCTTTGATCTCAGAGACGAAACACGTGTACTAGTTGTTTCTGCATACTCCTTTCATTTTTAGAAATAATTTATAAGACTTTCAAATCATTATTCAAAACATTTAATTATTCTTTTTTAAAAACCATTTATAAAAGATATGAAAATAAAGGTTAAGTTTAAAATTATAGTATTATACTACTAATACTAAGAAATTACACTTGGAATGGAGATAAAAATTGTCTTTATTGTTACTTCAATAACTTCAATAACAAGTATCTTTGATTTGATATAATAAAAACAAAAAATGAAATCATTTGATCTCTGAGATGATTGATTCGTCAGAAGTAATGTAATAACCCCCCGATTTCACAAGTTATTAAAATGCTGTGGAAAAGTGCAGCAAACAGCGTATTAAAGCTTCTTTGATCAAAACAACATTATCACTTCATATATCTTAATTTTTAAGCTAAAATCGCTTTTAAGACACTTTAATTGATTTATAATATTTATTCTACATTTTTAAAAATTAATTTTTTTTTAGAACATTTGCTATTTTGGCCACTGAACTGCCAAAGAGTGATTTTATCGAAAACTTGATTTGCTCATATTCTAATGAAAGCTTGATTTTCTTTTTCACTTAAAAACTATGGTTACAGTAGTCCAGAAAATTCTTATCTCAAAGAATTCTGAGCTATATTCCATTCGTATACTTATTTGAATTCTTCAGCGCGAAATCGTGATCTACCGTTACATGACATGCCTTGTTTTGGCTTGTTTTTCAATTTCTTTTCAAACTTCATGTAAACACTTTATATGCTTATAAAACATTTATAAACTATTTTAAACTCATTTTAAACAATATTTTTGCATTTCAAACTAATTTTCTATTTCATTTCATATTATAATATTATATTAGTATAATATTAGTTTTAAACATTTATAGATATTTAAAATCATTAAGGGGATAAATAATTTTCATACACGTATTTATATGTATTTAATACTCATTTAATTAACTATGGTTAATTACAAACCATTGCTTTGATCATTCATGAAACCAAGTAATCATCCATATATTCAAATACGTAATCAACTAGGTAATCACACACTTAATCATCCAATATATATTATTCTCTACCCTTTCTTCCATCATTCTTCAAATTTTAGATGCTAATCCATGTTCTAATGTACTTTACGATCTTTGCTAAGTTTGGTAGAGTTGGAGTTGCTATGATATGATTTAAGAAAGTTAGTATGGAAGAAGAAGAGAAGAAGAAGCCATTAAATTAGCTTAAGGAAGAAGAAGAAGAAGAGAATATGGGTGACAAATGAGAGGAAAACATGTGTATTTATAGAAAAAGAAAGAAATCGTAAGTTATCAAATTAATGCCTTATCAAATTACCAAAATTTCCTTCCTTAATTTAAAGTAAACTCTCTCTTGTCAATCTTACCATCATCCATCACTTCATTACTTTATGTCACTTTCACCTAATACATTAAAAGTAAATTTGATTATGTATAATATATGTATATGTCCATATGTGTTAAAAAATATCAACAAAGGTGCAACAACGTTGCGACAACTTATATTGAACAAAACGTTGATTTTCGACAAAACGCTTTATGGTCACATTATGACGTTTTTGATAAACTATTTATTTATGTCAACAAAACTTTTGGAAATAAGTTTTTTATAATCTTTAAATAATTAAAATAAGTTTATTTGACTTATAAAATTATATTTTACAATATTAAAATCCATTTGTAAAAATACGACGTCGATTTGTCAACTTGCGACGAAATTTGTCAATCATTATAAAACAAGTATTTATATACTTATAAATTTTTTATCAACCAATTATTTTCATTGTGTAACAATTTAGAATAATAATTATTTATCATATTAATGCAAAAATCGAACGTTTATCCAATTTTACCGAAAACTGGCTTTTGTCACTTTTACGATGAAAATCCAAACTTCTTGATTACATAATTTCATTCTAAAACTAAGTTTATCATTCTATTTATTACATAAAACATGATTACTTAAGTTTGAATATTATATATTTGAATATTTGAAGTTAATTAAATAGTTCATTTAAAAGTGATAAAATTACAAATCGTTACGCATAGGACATACCTTTAACTCTCTTAATGTCCCATTTGCACTTGGGGTCAATTATGGAAATTTAATTGCATTATTTCAATCAGTTTTCTCAGAAGCGATCGAGTTAGTCCATTAGTGAACGGGCATGCTATATTGTTTAAATTATCTACTTTGTTAACCAACTCTCTTTAATGTTGATAAAATGGCTTTATTATGTGGAATGTTTTGAAGTATGTTTTTCGACTTCTAGTGAGCTCTAGATTCTTTTGCTAACCGCACTGCAACAGTATTATCATAAATGGTAATATAAGATTTTTAACATTTGGAATTGCCCCAACTTAGTTATAAATTTGTGCATATATATTGCAACGACCCGTAAATTCTAATGAATTTAAATAACGCAATTAACTAATTTTTTCAAAAAATAAATTATTTAATTGTAGCAATAAAATTTAATATTTTGTATGCGTCTATTTAAACATAGCAAATGGCAGACTTTCATTGGTAAATATATAAGTTTGTTCTATGGTGTAATTTCAATTCTAAATTTAAAATCTGTCAAATTGATGGAAATAAAAATATTTTGAAATCCGAATATTTTTATATAAGAAAAATATTTATTATTTTCTAAGTGAGAGGTCATATTTCATTTCGCCAAATTTGGACCGGTCTAGCTTTATTTATCTTATTTTCCAAGTTTTTGCAGCATATTTGGCAGCGAAAATCGAGTTTTTATAAGTAGGATGTATCACTCATATTGTATACTATATTATTCATCTCGTCATGCTGATCTCCGCAGTATATTCATTTCTATATTTCGACATTCCGTACGCGGCAGAATCTGCAAAACGGTTAGCCGTATCGGTTCCTTTTTGAGACTTTTAGTTTCCTTGTGGCCATTCAATTGTCCACGTGAGAAAGCAAATGGCCATTTGGTTTAGATATTTCCAAAATTCAATTCCTGCCCTTTTCTATTCCCCTATTAAATTTATATATTCTAGTTCGTTGATTTGTTTCTAGCTCTTCCTTTCTTTATCATTCCACTCTTGAAAAAAATGTTGCTTATATAATCTGGAACTGCTTATCGTCCACTAACCTGCTCATTCACTTCTTTTCTAATCACCACTGCTCATTGTCGTGACTTCAATCACCTCACTCCTCAACCACGTCATCTACATCCATCGGCCAAGCAGCCTCGTATCTTTGCTCGTCCCTCCCCTCTCTCTTCCATCATGCCAACCTTTCCCATCACCGGCTCCTTCTTTTATGCCGAACTCCATCACCTACCCCATGTCACCATCTGCATTTCCACCAAACTCCTACAGATTCGCCCCAACGCCAATAGCAGCCGACCCCGTCATCCTTCCCGCCTCTGCCGCGCAAAGTTAGCCTTCCCACCTTTCCATTCATGCAACCTCACTTCTCTCCGACCCAAAACTGTCGGCCACCATCACAATGTAGCCAGCACACAACCCCTCTTACACCAGCCTTCGACTGTGCTCCACCCTCGTGTCCGCTACACATTGCCTTCCTCCACCCATACGGAGCAGCGCCTTCTTCCTTCGGTCGCCAAACCTTCCACCCCTGGATGAACATCAGCCTTGCAAACCCACCTCCACCTCTCCTTGAACCTAGTAGCCCGCAGCCTCACGTATCCCTACCCAAACATAGTAGCGCCCAGCCAATAGACGAGCACCCTCTGGCCTATCCCACAATAGCTAGTGCCGAGCAGCCCGCCTCTCCTTGTTTGCTACTGACCTCAACTTATGCCCGAGACCCCTTGCCACTACCCTTGCCAAATCCCTGACAGTGCCACAACCGTCGAAGCCCACGACCCAGTCATCTAGCTCATCTCGTAACTTTAGTCAAGCTAGGTTGCGTTAGCTTATAACCCAAACGGGGCTATAAAGTGCTTGAATGGTTGTCAAAATGGAGTATTGATATGCACCATCCTTATCTCCCCTTTTATAAAAAAAAAATATGTAAAAAAAAGATATAAGTTGCTTATCTTATTTTGAGTTCAGCTGTTCATTTCTTCTCTGAACTGCTCGTCACTTTCATCGCCAAACTTCAGAAAGTGCCAGGCTTTTCCCTCCGAGTTGCCGAGCAAACCATCCACTTCTTCTTTGAAAAAAAAGGAAAATGAGGTGTGTATATGTCGCATTTTTTTTTCATTGTCTTGCTAGCTTTGATTTTTTTTTTTCCGTTTGGTATTTTACAGCAACTCTTGGCTTGTCGCCGTCTCGTTGTGTTGTGTGTGTCCGTGTGCACTAGATTGTGTCCGTATCCACGGATCGACGCATCTTGTTCTCGTTATTTCTCTAGCCTTGGAAGTTGAGCGATTATTCACGATTATCATTCTTATGTTTAGTAAATTTATTTCACTTGAAAATGACGATTGAAATATGTTGTTAGATTTGAATTGTTATTTATTTGAGTGCTGAATATAATATGTTATCATTTAAAATTGTTAACCTATGTTAATTGACATATGACACCATAACTAGTTAGACTGTCAATGATTATATATGCCTGTAATTGATATGTTATGCTGTTTTATTCTATTGTTCTCACTTTGCAAGTTCCCTAATAGTTGGGAATTCCCTATGGGTTAAAATGATACATACCGAATGATATTATAGACTAGGCGAAAATTATTACGGGTTGAAATGATAAACCCAAGTGATTTTATTGATTTTGAGATTTTGGGATTGCGGGTTGAAATGATATATACCCGTAAATATTAAATTATTGTGGATAGAAATGATAAATATCCATAACACTTGACCATAGGATAGGAAATTATAAACGGGCACCGTTGGTCTATTTTTAAATCCAAACTTTTGAAAAAGGAATATATGTGTTTCAATAAATATTGATTTTTATATATAATATTAGGATTTTATTTTAATATATGTGTGAAATTTAGATTTTTAAATTATATGTTTTGAAAATTTTAAATTTATAAGTTATGTTTGAAAACATAAATTTTAAGGATTTACTTCTAATTTTATTATTTTTAAATATATAATTAAGATTTAAAATAGATTTAATAATAAATTTTAATAAAAATTTAATTTAACTAATATATATATAACATGTTTAAATATTTATTTAAAATTTATATTAATATTTTTAAATATATTTTTGTAATAACTTTAATAAACAAAGGTTGGAAAGATATGAAAGTTGACTTGAAATTTAAATTGGTTAATAATTGTAAAAAAAGGATTGATTTGGAATTGGTTTTAATATTCCAAAGATATGATTTTTATAACTTGATAACTTGATTTTGATTAAAGAGGATTAAATGAATATTTTTAAATTTAAATAAAATTGAATTTGAATATTTAATTTTGACTTAAATTTGTAATTTGAGATTTTACTTAAATGTTATTAAAAATGATTAAGTGAATATTTTCAAATTTAAATAAAATTAAAGTTGAATTTTGAAATATAAATGAAAATTATCAAATTGAGTTATTGTAAATTGTTTGGATATTTAAATTTGAAACCTATTGAATTTGAAGTGGTTTTATATTTTTAGTTCAAACCTGGATTTTAAATCGATATAAATTAAAAATTGTTTTAATGAGAATTTGAATCGAACCTTTAAACTTTTTGATTGAAATTGTTGAACCGAGATTGATTTAAATTGAATTTGGGATCTAAAGTTGATTTGAATTGAATTGTGAAATTGGAATAAACAATTCTAATTTGAAACTATTTTCGACGTAAACTCTTTTTAATATATATATATATATATACACTATTTTAATATATAAACTATTTTAATCTATAATCCATTTTTAAATATAAACTATTTTTAATGTATATCTATTCCAATATATAAATTACTTTCAATATTCAAACTGTTTAAGTTGGAACTGTTACGATTTAAAGCAAATAATGATTTCAAAAGTGAAAATGATTTCAACTGATATGAGTTTGAAATGAATATGATATTTTACTATGAAGTATGAACCGTTTGAAATGATAAATTACCACGGTGTGAAATAAGTGTTTGGTTGTTAAAAAACTGGGATCAGATATTGTCATACTCTTTGCCAATACTGAAAACCACTTTAACAACTGTGCATATGATGGAGAATCCAGAACGAAGTAGGATGGTTTGGCAATGTCTATATAAGGTATGAATGCATCCCTAACTCATGCGAGCCAGCTTGATATGACTAAAACAGGAGCTACACCGGGCCAAGTGAGGTCGCACCTTCGATCGAGCATGCTTCTTCGATACCATCTATTACTTTGTGATTTACTTGGGTGCACCTTTGATTTTGGGACTATGTCTCGAGGTCGGCGGTAGTAGCTGCTTTGCGTTACCACTAATCCAGATCCGTAAAACGGTAGTATCCTACCTTGGGCATTGCCTCGCGTGCCTTGTCACATGCCTTTTTGCGCACTCTATGAGTTTGTTTTGTGTCGTACACTATGGAGTGCCCTCTGATAGCACTCCAGTTTACGGAGGAATTACGGTACTGTATAGACTACGACATTTATATAAAATGTGTTTAAGGGGATATGGGTGATGCCTTAACACTATTTTAATATTTTACTTTACTGTAGATATTATCGATACAACATATTGTATTATGTATGCAGATAGTTTAACGGATCCTTAAGGGATGGAATCCTAAATATCCTTTAAGTTATTTATATTTCACTTGGACATTTCACTTGAGTTGATTTACTGGCATAAGAATGTTAATCCTGACTCGAATATTTTGTATTTTGCTTTATGCTTGGGTCAGACTGAGTATCACAGCATTTGAGAGTCACTTTTGAAGCTTGGAGCTTTGCTTGAAGATCCATCTTTATCAATCCAGCTTTTTAGTTATTTCATTTATTCCCATTGTTTATGTGCAGACTTGTCAGTTGCTTTTGTATTAGTGACTTCTATGTATTTGGGATTTTCTATTGTATTTGTCCAGATTTTGATGTTCTGTAGTAGATTCAAGAGCTACTATTTATCTATTCCGCTACTTATGGTTGTATTATTCTATGTCTGTGATTCTATGATTGATTTATTTACTGTATATTCTAAGTTTTTCCAAATATAAATCAATAATCTGTTATTTTGAGCAATTCAAGTCCGACATGTGTAGATGATTGTCAATTTGAATGGTTTGAAATAGCAGGTCGTTACAGTTGGTATCATAACTCTGGTTTAGGAAAAACTTAGCATATGGAGTAAAAACTCATTAGAGATAGGGTAGTAATTTCCTAGAATGAGTAAAAATTAATTGCAGACTAATCTTCGCACGAGCTTTAAATTCTTTGTTAGGATCCCCTTAGATTTGGATTTCTTTTGAGTTTTGGAACTTTCCCTTTGTTCTGAAATCTATTCCTGTCTTTTCTAGTTCGTGTTCTTCTTGATACTGGAGCATCTCATATTTTTATTCCTATTGATCTTTGTAATAAATTTAAGCACATCTTGCAACCTCAATTGGCACTTTCATCCTTATATGTGACTAATCACATGGGCGGTGTTGCCAACCTTAGTATGATTTGTAAAGGGGTGAAACTCCTTTACAACAGGCATCGATTCACCGAAGATATCTATGTCTTCGGTTTTGATGCAGTTATTTCTGGAAAAGCCCGAATCGTTCCTCTTGTAGATGACCAAGGTAATTCTCTTGTGATTGAATGTCGAATGCCTCATGATTATGCAGGCAGTTTTGTCTTCTCGCTTGATTCTCAACCTAGTGATCTTGACTCCACCCCTGTTGTCCAATTATTTTCGGATGACTTTGGTGAAGTCACTTCTCTTCCTCTCAAGCGGAAAATTGAATTCCGCACTAATCTGATTCCTGCAACTCAATCTTGCTACCGGTTTTCACCAGCTTCATGTTGCCAAATAGAGCATTACCAAGATAGCTTTTCGAGTGGAGAATGGTTTTTATAAATGGTTAGTCATGCCATTTGGATTTACAAATGCTCCTGCCTTCTTCGTTGATCTCATGAATCGCATTTTCCACGATGTTCTCATTAAGTTTGAATAAGTTTTCATTGATGATATTCTCTTCTTTTTTAAGCCTGAGAAGGAGCATGAGCTTATTTGAGATATGTTCTCCAAAATCTTAGGAGTCATCAGTTGAAAGCCAAATTTTCTAAATGCCATTTCAGGTGTTATGAAGTCCAATTCCCTGGGCATATTATTTCAGAAATGGAGTCTTGGTTGAACCAGTTAAGGTCGCTGCAATTAATATACATCCATCCATCTTTCCTCTATTGTAATTTAATTATGATATCTTCCTTTCGATTCTATCATTTTAATTAGAATTCTCTTCGATTAGGGTCCCTCTAAATTTGAATCTCTTTTCTTGTTCTAAAATACAGTCCTGAATCATCCTAAGGAGCGTATTTGTAATTAGTATAATTTTTTTATATTGTATTGTTTGAGTTGTTAAGTTTGAGTTTTCGGTTTCGATTGATTCGTCTGGTCAACGCTATCGATAGGAATTTCGAAAAACTTGAACATAGCAAACTTACACAATATTGTTTTCGAAGTTGGTGAATGAAATAATTTTATGTATGTTAATATTTTATATATAAAAGCATAATTTTCTAAAATTAGATAGTTAAGTGAATTGGTTGTTAGAAATGATAGTGCTAGATTATCACTTATTGTTTTGTTAACATCCCTTAACCATTAACTATTGTTGTATGTTATAAGGATTTGAAATTTTATAAATATGGTTTATAGACCGATT